>OX463243.1:24286867-25594367 GCA_949820135.1 Sylvilagus floridanus
GTAGATGGAAAATCAGTCTCTCTCTCTCTCTCTCTCTTTAACTCTGCCTTTCAAATAAATAAAATCCCCAAAAAAGCTCTCAGGGAAAAGCCATAGAGTTTTTGGTCCCATAAGAGATACTGTGGTCAGTTGGTGTCCACTGGGCCTTTTCACCAGTTCTTTTGAGGGAGGAGGTGCTCTGGTGTGTCCCCTCTGACACTCACATTGAAATTTCAAAACCCATTACATGATATTAAGAAGAGGGGTCAGGTAGGCCCTTTAAGAGGTGAATAGGCCCCTGGCCTCATGAGCAGATTTATCTATTCATGCTATAAATGTATGAATTGGCTATTGAGTTATGTTGAGAGTGAGGCTGTTAGGGAAGTCAGCTTGAGTTTGTCTCTTGGGTTCGCCCTCATCCTGTGATGCCTCGTGTTGTCTTGGAACTCTGCTATTAAGGAGGACATCACCAGATGCAGAACTGTGAGGCAAAATAAACATCTTCTTTATAACTTACCCAGTTTGTGGCATTGTGTTCGTAGCAAGAGAAAATGCAGTAAGACAGTGGGCTTGGGAAGACTATAGAACTCTATGCTGAGCTCTTTTCCATTTGTTTCCTTTCTTTTTTTTTTTCTTTTTCTTTTTAAAATAACTCCCCTACTTCTTCCACTTGCATTCCTTCCCTTGCTTTGAATTCCTGGGAGTCTACTTCATTGCTTTCTTATGTAAGGAGTAGCTTAGCAAAATAAATTTCTCAAATCTTTCCCTACTTCCCAAAGCATCTATTGATGAAGGTATGTATCTCAAGGCAAACATATAATCCCAACTCCTGGGACCATTTAGAATCTTTGCATAATAAAAAGCCTCCCTGGGATCCTTGCTTCTGTCTTTATCTCATTAGGATTCCTCACCTACTGAATTTAGATACTAAGACTTCTGATTCTCTGGTTAGTGGTCAATCATAGAGAAACCCGAATTGGGGTAACCACATAATCTAGCACTTCTGCAACTTTGCTTACATAAAGATGGCCTAGGGTTTCTCAGTCTCACAAACCAGAGATTCAAATTTGATATTACAGAGTGAGTCTAGGAATCTGCCCATGGTATGCCTTGGGGTGATGTTATACAGCTGGTTGGTCCGGGGAACCACACTTTGAGAAACAATAGCAATTACCAAAGCCGTTTGCAGAGGCTAAATGAAAAAAAAGTTTGGTGGCTATCTAAAATAGGAAGTGAAAATTCAGAAAGAAAATGTTTTATTGTGGTCATTCATTCATGCATTTTTTTTCCCAGTTAACATTAAATGATCACTATGTATCTGGGTCTCTTCTTGCTGCTGAAATTTCAAGATGAATGAGAGATGAGCTTAGACTTTATGGCTAGTGTGAGACAAACATGCAAAGGAAGAATTTCCAAATAATGTGCAAAAGACAAGTGCATTGACCCTTAGTATTCTCAAGAGAGACATTTGTGACTTTTTAAATTTGCTATATAATCTCTTCCCAAATAGTCTGTAAGCAAGACTATAGAGTAAGTATCTCAGGAAGGTAGTCTTGACTGTTAAGTAAATTATTTTTCGCTAAGTGACCTCCAAAGGATTCTGTTCCAATTTTATTCAGTAAAATGATAACTACTTGTTATAATCTTTCTGGTCTATCAACAGTGTTAAATCCAGAATTTCCAGAGGTTATCTGAGATTAGGTTATGGCAAAATGGTGCTTCCCAAACATGAGCAATCTTGCTAAATCTCAGAAGCCCAGTTTCTACCCTGGATATAATGACTCAGTAGGCCAGGATGGGGCCAGGAGTGCTCAAGTTTGAGAATCTCCCAGTGAAAGCTGTTGCTGTAGGTCTAAGGACCACAGTTTGACTAGCACAGTTTTAGAGGAGTCGACTCATCAATATCCTAGATAGAGGCGTGGCAGTGTGCAGGTGCAGAGGTTCTTGACAATGGGCCTGGGTGTTGGATGTTAAATAGGAGGAGCCTGAGTGTGGGAAAAGTGCATTGCAGTTAAGGAGAGGATGCTCAGGCAGGTGGAATTGTGTGTGGAAAGTTATAGGCACTAAACAGCACATTGTATTCAATCCAGAAGCCTGTCCTGTCTCCTGAGACAATGGAAAAACACTAAGCTGTTTCTTGAGCAACAGAGGAAATGATAGCAGTGGAAAAGCTAAATTCCTACTGAAGCAGGCGCGGAAATGAAAACAATGGTTGGTACTTGAGCCTCCAGAAAGCAACTTGTGCCAAGAGACAGCAGGATGCACCCGTGGTCCTGTGTCTTCTTGAAATAATTCAGAGAAAGAATAGGTGGTTTCTTCCAGGGATGAGTCAAGAAGAGTTCTGTCTGCATGGGTCAGACAATATTTAGAGCTCTCATCCATATTTCTGATTCTGCGATATTAAAAGTATATTTAGAATCAGGGGACATGAACAAAAAATCTTTTGAATATGTATAAAGGCTGTGTGATTAGACTTGCAACATCCTGCAAAAGTAGAAAGCCAAGTTCTATGAGAGAGGGGAGAATCTCTCCAAAGTTTTTATCACAATAGCCTTGAATACATGCATTTTTATGTGTAAGTTCATCTTAGGCCATAACTCCTCAACTGTATTTCTTGGTGAAGAATCTTATAATAATCCAGTTTCTCATTAGAATGAGCTTCTGGAGAATGTGCTCTTGGGCAGCGAAGACCTCTGCCCATAGTCAATAGCTGTAGTAATCGGGTGTTCTCATTAGCGGCATCTGGAGTTCACCGGAAAGAAGACCCCACAAGAGAAAGAGAATTAGTAATTGTGGCTCCAACAACTTGTACGTTGCCAGGTCTTCATTTCTGTCCCCAAGAGAATGGATTTGCCTTTTGCAGGAGGAAATGAAAAGTAAGCCCAACAAAGCCAAGCAGTCTCTCTGTGTGTTTTTATGGAGAAAAATCCTGTCTACGTTTATCCACACATTTTTCTGATACAAAGTGGATTTGCTCTCCCCTCTCCCTGCCATAGCTGCCGTATAATTCTGGATCTTGGAGTATTTCCACTCTCATAAACACAATTGAACCTTATTTCCCAGCAGCGACTAATAGCAGGCACTCTTTTTCCAATTTCCACCATCCAAAGCCTTGGGCAAAGGAGTCCCGCAGGCTCAGCTGCAGAACAAAAGCCAGGAGCTTTGGTTTGGTAAATGATGTTGAAAAGAAATTTCTTCTGAAAGAAAAGATTCCAGTCTGTCGGCTTTCACTTATTTATTTCATGCTGCTAAGAATTGGGTTGCATTCTAATTCTTTAATGGAGACCCTCTCACAGCTCATTCAACTAGCCATTTATTTATTTATGAACATATATCAAAGGACTGCTGTGTGCCCACCATGGCTCGAGGTGCAGGGCTACTAAAAATAGTAACACCTGGCTTCAGAACTTTCTTCCTAGTATAGGAGTTACTTACATAAGCCACTTTCTCCATTATCTTTTATAAATCTTTTTTTGTTATTTTTTATTTTTGACAGGCAGAGTGGACAGTGAGAGAGAGAGACAGAGAGAAAGGTCTTCCTTTGCTGTTGGTTCACCCTCCAATGGCCGCCGCGGTCGGCGCACTGCGGCCAGCGCCCCGCGCTCATCCGATGGCAGGAGCCAGGTGCCAGGTGCTTTTCCTGGTCTCCCATGAGGTGCAGGGCCCAAGCACTTGGGCCATCCTCCACTGCACTCCTGGGCCACAGCAGAGGGCTGGCCTGGAAGAGGGGCAACCGGGACAGAATCCGGTGCCCCAACCGGGACTAGACCCCAGTGTGCCGGCGCTGCAAGGCGGAGGATTAGCCTGTTGAGCCACGGTGCCGGCCCACTTTCTCCATTATCTTAAAGCACATGAATTATTTAGTTTTGGTCACGAAATTCCACAATCAGAGTGGAATGAGAACTGATTTATTTTTATTTATTTTATTTGAGAGGCAGAGAAATACAGAGCCACGCAGGGAGAGACAGAGTTTCCATCTGGTGGTTCACTCCCCAAACACCTTGGATCTGAGAGTTCTCTCGGGGTCTCTCAGTCTGGCAGGGACCCAAACCTCTTGAACCATCACTGCTGCATTCCAAGGTGAGCATTAGCAGGAAGATGAGATGGGCAGTGCAGCTGGAGCTGGGACCCAGGGACTCTGCTGTGAGATGCGAGTGGCACAGCATCTTTACTGCTGCACCAAATGTCTCTCCTGAAAGCTGCTGCCGCCTTCTTCTTCTTTTTCAATAAAAAACAGGTCTTTTTTTTTATTTGAAAGGCAGAGTTACAGAGACAGAGAGACATAAAGATCTTTCATCTACCAGTTCCTTCTCCAGATGGCTGCCAACAGCTTGGTCTGAGCTAGACTGAGGCCTGGAGCCAAGAGCCTCCCCTGGTCTCCCACACGGGTGCAGGGGCCCAAGCATTTGAAGCACCCTCTGCTGTCTTCCCAGACACATTAGCAGGGAGCTGGATCAGAAGTGGAGCAGCCGGGTCTCGAACCAGAGCCCAATATGGGATGCTGGTGTCTCAGGCGACAGCTTCACCTGCTGTGCCATGACAGTGGGCCTTGCTTTTCTTTTCTTTCTTTTTTTTTTTTTTTTAATAATTTATTTGTTTGAAAGGCAGAATGACACAGAGAGGGAGAGAAGAAGGGGGAGAGATATAGAATTAGAGGTAGAGATAGAGGTAGAGAGAGAGAGAGAGAGAGAGAGAGAGAGAGAGAAGTGAGAGAGAAAGAGAGAAAGATGTCTTGATCTGCTGGTTTACTCCCCAGATGTCACAATGGTTGGGCCTAGGCCAGGCTGAAGTCAGAAGCCAGGAACTGCATTCAGGTTTCCCATGTAGGTGACAGGAACTCAAGTACTTGAGCTATCCTTCACTGCTTCCAGGCATGTTTGCAGGGAGCTGGGTCAGAAGCAGAGTAGCTGGAGCTCGAATTGGCACTCAGCTGTGGGATGTGAGTGTCCTTAGTGGTGGCTTAACTGGCTGTACCACAATCTTCTCTCCTGAAATTTGACTTCTTAAAGGAGGAGGAGCTCGCCTTGCAGGTAAAATGCTGGTTGAAGCTGGAGTGATGGTTCTGGGAAGGGGAAAAGGGGATGCAAAATAGAAGTCACAGCAAATGCAAAGTCATAGGAACTCTGTGGTCTTTGGAAAATATGGAATTTGGACTGACTTTGTATTGTGACAGATGGTGCCAGAAGCTGGAGATGCAGATAAAGATGGGATCACACAGTGACAGACTTAACTGAAGGACCTGAGGAAACATTCAGGGCCTGGATCTGTGTGTGTGCCTTCTCTCTACACCACACACCTCATGTGTACAATGGAGTAGCAACTGGGCTTATTTCACAGGATTGCTGCAAGTATCAAATGAAGTAATATGTGCCAAGTTCTTAGTCTGGCGACTGGTGATTAACTCAGTAGTGGCATTGACAGCAGGAATATTGGCTGTTCTTATGGGTTACACTGGCCATAATATTTCTGTTTTTTAAAGAAACTTTTAAAATATTTAAATTTTTTTTTTTACTTATTTTACAGGTAGAGTTAGACAGTGAGAGAGACAGAGAGAAAGGTCTTCCTTCTGTTGGTTCACCCCCCAAATGGCTGCTACAGCCGGCACTGTGCTGATCTGAAGCCAGGAGCCAGGTGCTTCCTCCTGGTCTCCCACATGGGTGCAGGCGCCCAAGGACCTGGGCCATCCTCCACTGTCTTCCCAGGCCACAGCAGAGAGCTGGACTGGAAGAGGAGCATCCAGGACTAGAACTCGGCGCCCATATGGGATGCCGGTGCTGCAGGCAGATTAGCCAAGTGAGCCACAGCACAAGAATTTTTATTGGAAAATCAGAGGCAGAGAGAAAGAGAAATCTTCCATCTCCTGGTTCATTCCCCAGATGGCCAAACAGCCAGCCCTGGGCCAGGCTGAAGCCAGGAACCAGGAGTTCATCCAGGTGTCCCATGTGGGTGCCAGGACAGAAGGACTTGAGTCATTGTCTGTTGCTTTCCCAGGTGCATTAGCAGGGAGCTGGATTGGAAGTGGAGCAGCTGGGACTTGAACTGGCACCCATATGGGATGCTGGTGCTGAAGGCAGCAGTTATCCCCATTATGCCACAGGTCTGATTCCTGGTAATAATATTTATACAGAGCCTTTTGCCCCTGGTCCTGTAGGTACCTTTGGAGAATCTGAGAAGGAAACCCTGGAGGGTAACTGTCAGCTCCCAGTGCTTGGAATGGTAAGGCATGGGCTGGAGAAAGCCAGAGAGTTCTGATTCCCTTCCTTGAGTTGTGATGAAGTTGTGGAAAAGCCCAGCTCATTCAGCTGAGGGTGAAGGAGACCTTGAAGAGAGCGGTGAAGAGGAAGAGGGAAGTTGAATCACAAATAGTCTCCAAATTTCCACCGCAAGCTAGACTGCTTAACTTGACACTGCTCCAATGGTGCTCTCTAGTGGTCTTTAGAAGAGAACATTTCCTTTCAGTAGGCCTGAATAATCATACACGACGGGAGGCCATAAGAGCATGTAGCCATTTTAAAAGAGTGAATTAGGCAGTCCCAGTTGACTTGAGGACATTCTATGAGGGGTTGAGAAAAGTAGGATGGGAAAAAGCACTCTCTTCTGCAAAGTGATAACCACATAGGAATGTACAGGAATGTCTGTAACAGGATAGGCTCACATAAATGTTTATTTAATATGAATTTATTTGTTCGTATTTATTAATATCAACATTTGAATTGTATGTAAAGGTATAGATGAGATTGTTAACATGGATCCCCTTGGAGTGGGAGTAAAGGCTGATTGATGCAGAATGGAAGATAGATGGCAAAGGTCAAACAACAAAGAAAAGTAAGAGCCTCACATTTATCCATTAATTTAAAACTATATCTGAATAAATAAATATATATAATTAAGACAAAAATCTCATTTACAAGTAAAATAACACAGATGATGAAATTTAGGAAAACATTCCCAGAAAAGTAAAATTATATGGAAAATAGTCTACTCATCTAATTGCAATTTTTTAAGCAATTTTTTCCCCAAACATTTAAAATGACCACACTTTTAAATTATAGTGTTATAGAGACGGATGTTTGGCTTAGCAGTGAAGATGTTGGTTAATACACTTGTGTCCCATATTGGAGTGCCTGGATTTGAGTCCTGGCTCCACTCCCCACTTTAGTTTCCTATTAATGTGTGCTCTGGGAGTAGCAGGTAATGACTCAAATATCTGATGCCTGCTACCCATGTGGCAGACCCAGTTTACTTGGCTCAGTCCCAGCCATTACTGGCATTTTGGGGTGTGAACCAGCAGATGCAAGATTCTCTCTCTCTCTGCCAAAAGAAAGAAGAAAGGGAGGGAGGGAGGGAGAATAATCTCAGTCTCAAGGGATATAATTTAAAAGAAAAAATTATTTCAAACATCTTGATTTACGCAGAATAGATTTATAATAAATGTTCTGTAGTATCTAGGCTTCACTATTGAGATGTTTTATGCAAATTATTTAATTAATTATTAATGCAAATTATTAAAATATGTAAATATCTCTATTTTTTTCCACTGGCCATTGTGTAGATATCCAGTCCTACATTTGGACATCTGGCTTCGTGAAGGATGAAGTGTTACCCAGAGAAATATGGGCCTTCTATTTGTGAGCCTCATTTAAAAGTTTTGAGTTCTTAGGTTACTTTGCCAAAATTACAGAGTTGACTGGTATAGCATATATATATATGGCATATATATGTATATTTAATATAGTAACACACTAAGTTTAATTCACTATAATTTAACATTACGAATTCTGTGGTAAGCATTAGTTGTTGGGTAATCAAAAAAATGATCAAGACAGAGTCTATATTCAGAAATGAAGAATTTTGTACAATCAGATTAGTATTTGTTATCATTCTGGTCTCCGGAGAGCCATTCAAACAAACTTGGGTGCCAACAGTAGGAAATAATGCATCCTGGAGAAACTGTCCCAACCCCAGTTCTGCCGAAAATTGCTCTGATACAGTTTCCTTCTGGTGCTGTTCTCTGCTCAATGGTATGATAATGATATGAGGGACCCACACAGTAAAAGCTCCAGTATTTTAATTCTTAGAGGAACAGACATTACTGCCATCGTGCTTGCCAGAATACCTAAAGTTCTTGAGCTCTGCTGCACCTTCCTCATTCACCTCTTCCTTCAGCTCATGTTCAGGTGCATCTGCTTGGTGGAACTTCAGTCACATGTAAAACCCCAGCTGAAAGAGATTCTTAGCAAAAAAGTTGGAACTTTGTAGCTTCTATGTATAGGAAAGCATGATATATAAAAGAGGTTTTGGTTAGGAGTTAAGTGAGCCAGTTTGTAATACCTTCCATAGCCCATTTCTTTGCCTCAGTCTACAAAACCTTACTTGTGAAATTCAAAACAATAATAGCAACAAAAACATTTTCCTACAAAATAAAATGCAGCTATTCTTTACTTTCTTCCCAAAGGAAGAATGATGCATTGATCAGCCACTGTAAACATCTTGATGTACATTTGCTCTCAAGTTTAGGAGGTGACAAACTACAAGTATCCAATCAAGTTCAGCCTACAATTATTTTTTGTAAATAAAGTTTAATTGAAACACAACAATGTTCATTTTTGTTTACATAAGAGGAGACTCCAAAAGTTTTGTGGAAAAATAAAATCAAAAGATAAATAAACCTCTATTACCAACATAAGCTCCATCAAGTCCAAGATACTTTTGTAACTGATGATTACAGTCATTGAGACCATCCCTAAAGAACAGAGTACTGGGAATTTAACCATATCAGGGCATTATTTTTTACATTGTGAACTGAAGAAAAATGGATGCCCTTTTAATGGTTTTTTAAGATTAAGAAACAAAAAGAAGTCAAAGTCAAATTAGGACTGTAATATTAAAGCCCAATAATTTTCCACCAAGACTGCCCAAATCACACTTCTTGGATGAGTAGAATGAACAGGAACATTTTCTTGGTGGAGAAGGGCTCTTTGGTGAAGTTTTCATGCTAAAGCTCTGGCTAAATTTCTCAAAAAGAAAAAAAAAAACCTCTCCCAAAAAGCAGATGTTGTCATTGTTTGGTTTTCTGGCAAGTCAACAGCAAAATGCCTTCAGCTTCCTGAAGGATTTGCCATATCATTTGCTCCTGGCTAGGTGGATTTGGCTGTGACAAGACCATTTCCACCTCTTAGAAATGATTGCTTTGATTATCTTTTTTTTGGGGGGGTTGTATTGTTATTAAAAATTTTTTATTTATAAAAAAAGAACAAATTTCATGTATGTCATATATACAGTTTTTTTCAAAGATTTATTTTATTTATTTGAAAGAGTTACAGAGAGAGAGGTCTTCCATCTGCAGTTCACTCCCCAGATGGCTGCAATGGCCAGAACTTCACCAATCCAAAGCCAAGAGCCAGGAGCTTCTACTGGGTTTCCCACATGGGTGCAGGGGCCCAAGGTCTTGGGCTATCTTCTGCTGCTATCCCAGGCCATAGCAGAAAGCTGGATCGGAAGAGGAGCAGCCAGGACTAGAACTGGTACCCATATAGGATGCTGGTGCTTCAGGTCAGGGCTTTAACCTGCTGCGCCACAGCTCCGGCCTCCATGTATACAGTTTTGAGAGCATAATGATACTTCCTACCTTAATCTCTCCCTCCCTTCCACCCTCCTTCCTTTCTTATTTTTCTTTTAATTTTTATAATATATCTTCAATTTTTTTATAATCACAGCTTAACCCTTCATTAAACAAAGAATTCAACAAGTAGAAAAACCACTATTCCTCAAGATATAGACAAGGGCTATAAGTAATAATCAAATCTCAAAATGTCAATTTTGCTCATGTGTGTTACACTTTTTTTACTCTGTAGATTAGTTATCACAGCTCAGGAAAAGCATGATATTCGTCCTTTGGTCACTGGATTATTTCACTAAGCATAATGGTCTCCAGCTGCATTCATTTTGTTGCAAAAGACAGGACTTCATCTTTTTTTGGCTCAGTAGTATTCCACTGTGTATATATACCACATTTGCTTTATCCAGTCATCAGTTGATGGACATCTGGGTTGATTCAAACTTAGCTATTGTGAGTTGAGCTTCTATAAACCTGGGGGTATAGAAAACTCTTTCATACGCTGATCTTGGTTTTTCTGGGTATATTCCCAGGACTGGGATAACTAGGTAATATAGTATATCTATTTTCATATTTCTGAGAAATCACCATACCATCTTCCATAATAATTGTATGAATTTACATTTCCACCAACATTGTATTAGAGTACTTTTTTCTTCACATCTTTGCCAGCATTTGTTATTTTTTGATTTTTGGATAATAGCAATTCTAACTGGGGTGAGGTGAAACCTCATGGTGGTTTTTATTTGCATTTTCCTGATGGCTGTTGATCCTGAGCACTTTTTCATGGCATTTTTTCCTGTGTCTATTGGCCATTTGTGTTTTGTCCTTTGAAAAATGCGTGTTCTGTCATTTGCCCATTTCTTAACTGGGTTGTTTATTTTCTTGTTGTTAAGTTTCTTGAGTTTCTTATATATTATGGATATTAACCTTTTATCAGATGCAATAGATTGCAAATATTTTCTCCCATTCTCTTCACTCTGACTCTTCATTTTTTTGAGTGTTTCCTTTGCTGTGTGTAAGCTTCTTAGTTTGATGTAAGCCCACTTGTCTATCTTTACTTTTATTGTCTGTGCTTCTGGGGTCTTATCTAAGAAATCTTTGTCTATGTCAATGTCTTGCAGTATTTCTCCAATGTTTACCTCTAGTAATTTGATGGTTCAGGTCTTATGTTTAGATCCTTGATCCATAGTAAGTTGATTTTTGTACAGGGTGTGAGGTAGGGGTCTTGTTTCATATTTCTGGAGTCAGACTGGGTGATTGCCAAAAGACCCAGCCACACCTTAAACCCTTCTCAGTTTCCTAGTGTATATATAACTCACACAGTCACAGGATTCCCAAAGTCACAGAGTGCTTGGATCATATTGACTATGGTCAAAGGGTGAAGGGGATCCACTCCATCTGTGATCCTCCCTATCCATGGAGCAAGCTGCTTCATCCCCAGAGCCAGCCACCTAACTGCCTGAGGTTGTTTGGTGCTCTGCCTTGGCAAGCTGAGTCTAGCACTTTCGTGGGGGGGGGGGGGGGAACAATGTTCCCTCCTCCCCCTTTCACAGAACTAAATGGGCACCCTGCTCCACTGCCAACTGTCCAGGCTGAACTCAAAGTCAGTGGGGACTTCTTCAGACAAAATCTACCAGTGCTGCATGGGCCTCAGCAGGTTCTACTCATCTTGTTCTGAGACGATGGCACTTCTCCCACCAGCCATGGGATGTTTTGACTAGAGGAGGAAAGGAAAGCAATGTGCTCTCCCTTCACAGAGCTAAGTGGGCACCCTACCCACCCCCACACATAACAGCTTTCCTGGCCAGACTGAAAGTCAGTGGGACTCATGGGGCTCTGCCTCAGACAGGATCACCATTGGCACGTGGACTGCTGCAGGCTCCTCTCTCCCCACTCTGTGAAGATGATGTCCCCGCCAGCCACCAGTCATGGGATTTGCTGGTAGCCTCCTGCCATCTACTAACTGTTTGCACAGTCTTTGCTGCCCTACAGAGTCTCTCTTCTGTTCTGTAGGATTTCCACAGAAAACGTCTCTCCAGTTGTCCCCAGAGAATGCTGTTCTGGTATCTTCTTGTGATCACAATCCATGTGTCTTTTCCCTAACTAGTCATCTTGCATCCTTCTCTGATTATGTTTTCTTTTCAAAATTGTGCTGGTGAAGCCATGTTTCATCTCCTGTTAATAATTATTTGAAGAAATTCTTTAGGATCTTGATCCCATCTGTTTACAATTTCCATTAAAGCTCTGCTCTTGTCTGCAACTGGTCTGGGTGTAATAGTTTTGGTACATATCAAACAGAAAGTTTGCTCCACTACAATTTTTAGTCAGAACTGTGTAAGCTGAACCAGTTGAAATATTGATGGTGTTGGCTACTGTTTCTGCTATTAATTGCTGTCCTCTTCAATTAGGGCATAAAGATGATTCATTTTATTCTTTTCAAATTAGTGTGAATGGTCTATCACTGCAGTCTTCATCTTTAACATTGTCTCATCTTCCCTTAAAATGAGTTACCCATTTGTAAACTTCTGATTTCTGTGGGTGAATTTCTTGATAAGCTTTTTGTAAATGATGAATGATTTCACTGTTATTCCACCCATGCCTTACCATAAATTTGGTGTTTGCTACTTCAGTTTTAACCAATATTATGTTGCTCAGACAGGGGTTTTCTGAATTTAGGTTACCTTTCTTAAGTGCCTCAAACCAGATCCTGTGAAGACATGATATAACAAGTTAGTTTAAGTTACTTTATTGCAAACAATTTTTAAATCCATAGTTTTTTTATAATATGCTCTTTTCATGAATGTTTGATGACGCTGGTGTTGTCTTTGGCTGTTTTTATGGTCCAATGAGAGAACTGAATAATTGCTGCAGATAATGTATGACACACAAAACCTGAAATATTCACTGGCATGCCATTTACAGAAAAGTTTGCTGACCTCTTTTATAGTTAATCATAATCCTGCCTTGAAATCCCACAACTAAAATTTCAAGTTAGCCATCACTAATTGCACCATATAGAATTATAGGAGAGAGAGGAGTTAAAAAATAATTAACATATATGAACAAGGATGAATGATACATTCATCATCATCATATCTACATTTTTCTCACTCCTTGTTCCATGTTCTACTTACTGTCAATCTCTCCTATTGAAATACACCGTATTGTCATTCCTTTGAGTCCTAGCCTCCTAGTCCTGCCTTTGTGTGATTTCTATGATTGTTCATTGACTATCACCATTGCAGATGGTAACTAGTAGAGGATCTGGAGGAATCACTTGCATCCAGCCTTGTGTTTCTTTGCTTGTATTGTGGGACTCAGACCTACTTTGTTTTTGATTATGGATGCTTTTCTATTTTTTTAAGATTTATTTATTTATTTGAAAGTCAGAGTTAGAGAGAGAGAGAGAGAGAGAGAGAGAGAGAGAGGGAGGGAGGGAGGGAGAGGGGTCTTCTGTCCTCTGGTTCACTCCCCAGTTGGCTGCAATGACCAGAGCTGTGCCGATCTCAAGCCAGGAGCCAGGAACGTCCTCTGTGTCTCCCACACAGAGGGAGGAGCTGAAGGATCTGGGCCGTCTTCTACTATTTTCCCAGGTCACAGCAGAGAGCTGGATGGGAAGTGGAGCAGCTAGGACTCGAACTGGCACCCATATGGGATGACAGCACAGCAGGCGGTAGGTTTAACCACTATGCCACAGTGCTGGCCCCTATAGATGCTTTTCTTTTAAAAGATCTATTTATTTTTATTTGAAAATAGAAGTTACACAATGAGAGAAAGGGGTAGAAGGAGGGAGGAAGGAAGGGAGGGAGAGAGGGAGAGAGAGAGAGAAAGATCTTCATCCACTGGTTCACTCCCCAGAGGGCTGCAATGGGCAGTCTGGGCTGAAGCCAGGAGCCAGGAGCATCTCTCTCACATGCATAGCAGGGGCCCAATACTCAGGCCATCTTCTGCTACTTCCTAGTAGCAGAGAGCTGGTTTGGAAGTGGAGCAGCCAGGATATGAACAAGTACCCATATGGGATACTGGTGTCGCAAGCAGTGGCTTTAGCTGCTAGACCACAAAGCCACCCCAATAGATGCTTCTTGACTTAAAATTACGTTCTGATACATCCATCATAAACTGGAAATACATTTACTATACCTAACCTGTGGAGCATCTTAGTTAAGCAATGCAATATACTTCAGAGTATCACTTGTTAGCCCTTGTAATCACATGTTAATCTGGATGCTAGAGTTTGCTGCCACTGTCTAGCACTGCAAGAGAGGACGGTACTGTAGAACACTAGCCTGGAGAAGGTAAAAATTTCAAATTCAAAGTACAATTTCTACTGAAAGTATGCTACTTTGGCAATGACATAAGGTTGGATAATGGTGAGTCAAAACATTGTAAGTTGCACCATCAAGCATCATTAACCATATCTGTATTAGGATCAGTCGCCTCACCCAGCATAGCATTCCCTAAGCTCTTTTCAATGAAACATTCAGTGAACTGAGCACTACAAAATGTTTGGGGAGATCCTTGCCTTCTAGATAGAAACTAATATTTTGTAAGTTAAGATTTTTCTTCCCTTAGATGAGAAGACCTCTAAACAAACAGAGCCCCAAATGAATAGAAAAAGAATTTTGTTCAGAGTTTATTATTGATAAATGCATTCCAACTTCCACTCACTTGATCATGGTGGACTGACTTGGGTTCTCCCCTAAATTCATGTGAAATGTTAACTGTCAGTGCCTCAAAATGTGACTATATTTCAAAATATGACTTTTACACAAGTAATATAATTAACATGAAGTCATTAATTCAAGATGATGGCAAGAGGAGGAAATTTGGACACAGATGCACACAGAGTGGGAGAGGACCAACAAAACTGTGAGAGAGGCTTGGAATAGATCTCTCCCCCTCAGTTCTCAGAAGGAACAAACCCTGTCAGTATCTTGAACTTATACTTGGAGACTCAAGAGTTGTCAGAAAATGAACTTCTATCGTTTAGGCCATCTAATCCACAGTAGTATAGTATGGTAGCCCTAAGAAACTAGCACAATCTTGGACCCATATATTTTGGATATGGGAAAAAAATATCATATACAAGTATCATTGACCTGTTTAGAAAAAAACTGAAGAACAGCAATCCAAATTCCCAGGTATGATTATGAGATTTAAATAAACACTTCTATAACCATTCAATTTATTCAACCTCTTTTGAATATTGGACAGCATCATAATCTCAGTGTTTCCTATTAGTAGTATCTGTTGCCTTAGCTCTCTTGCTATGAAAATGAGTTCATTAGTCAAAAGTAATACTTATTGGTTCACTTTAATGGAGAGTCCAAGAATGGTGATATTGATGTAAGCATGGTTGGCAAGAAAAACAAATCCACATCCAGGATAAATGTCTATTCCAAAGAAGAAAAATTATTCCCTCCTACTCCACCAGGTGATAGGCTGATCTGTTTATGGTCTGGTACTTGCAGTTGGATTTTGTGTTTGGGAGTTGCACAGTAATCAAGATAAACCTTGGTGCCATTATACCAGTATAACTTTTCAGTGCTGTCTCTATTGCTATGGAAAACACTACATGGATTCCAAAGATTTTTTGCACCCAAATAATTTTAATTCCATTTTTCATTAACTTTTCAAAGTACCCTGTACTTTGTTATAAATCCTTTTGTAGTATATCTTTGTTATATACCCTTGTATTTTGTTATAAATCCAAGTCCATGACCATCCAAACCATTAGTCACTCCCTTTGTGAATGAATATAGGTATGAATCTCCAGACATTTTTCACCTAGCTATTTTCTCTCTGCTGTCATTTATAGTCACCTCTGATTAAGGCTGTAATTATATCATAATCCATTTGTGGCTGATGATTGAGTATTGAAAAAGACCATTGGTAAACCAAACTAGCATCCCCACTTGTAAAAGGCAACCCACCATCAGGTTGTATATTTGGCAGTATAACCCAAGTAAGCATACTAGGAGTGTGTATGTAACAATACATGCTTATGCAGCATATTTGTGTTTTATAAATTACTTGAGCCTTATATTCAGCACAAATCCTCATTGATTGTGATGTTCTGCTGGGTATGCTCAGGTTTACAGCTTGATGGAATGGATCAATAATTCTAGTTTATCAAATACATCTCAATTCTCATGGCTACTTTGTGTGCCATTGCACATCTTCTCAGGCCTAGGGGCAAGTCAGAAACTTTTTAGAACAGTGATTTATTAAAGAGTTCATGATTATTTTCTATACTTACATTGTGATTCTTTTAGTTGACCTAGCCACAGTATCCAGGTCACATGCTAATTTGAAACAGATATTTTATTTATTTTTATTTTTTATTTTATTTTTAAAAGATTTATTTATTTATTTGAAAGTCAGAGTTACACAAAGAGAGAAGAGATGGAGAGAGAGAGATAACTTCCTTTTGATGATTCACTTCCCAATTGGCCACAATGGCCGGAGCTAGCTGATCCGAAGCCAGGAGCTTTTTCTTGGTCTCCCACGTGGGTGCAGGGACTCAAGGACTTGGGCCATCTTCCACTGCTTTCCCAGGCCATAGCAGAGAGCTGGATCGGAAGAGGAGCAGCCGGGACTAGAACTGGCGCCCATATGGGATTCCGGCGCTTCAGGCCAGGGTGTTAACCCACTGCACCACAGCACCGGCCCCATTTTGGTACTCATTTTCTAGATTTACTGGTTTCTTTCTTATGCTCTTATGCTATTCTCCTTCTTCTCTTACGCTCTTCCTTTGTGGTTAAATGTTTTCAGTGCATTTTGATTTCTTATTATTTTTGCATGTATGTTATAGAGTTTTGATTTGTGACTACCACTAAACTAACAAAAAATATATTTTACTTAAAACAAGCTATCTTGAAATGATGGGAACATAATATCAATCATAATGAAAAGAAAAGAAACAGGGGCTGGTACCATGGTGCAGTGGGTTAATTTTCCACCTGCGGCACCGTCATCCATGTGGGCACCTGTTCTGGTCCTGGCTGCTCCTCTTTTGATCCAGCTCTCTGCTGTGGCATGGGAAAGCAGTGGAGGATGGCCCAGGTCCTTGGGCACCTGCACCCACGTGGGAGATCAGGAGGAGGCTCCTGGATTCGTTTTGGCACAGCTCTGGCCATTGCGACTGTTTGGGGGGTGAACCAATGGCTGGAAGACCTTTCTCTCTGTCCCTCCCTCTCACTGTCTGTAACTCTACCTCTCAAGTAAATAAATAAAATCTTAAAAAAGGAAAAGAAACAAAGAAAAAAATGCTTAAAAAGTACTAATATAAACTTTTTGGGCCAGTGTTGTGGATTAAGCCCTTGCTTGCACCACTAGCATCTCATATGGATACCAGTTCAAGTCCCGCTGCTTCACTTCCAACCTGATTCCCTGCTAAAGTGCCTGGGAAAGCAGTGGAGGGTGGCCTAAATACTTTGGCCCCTGCACCAAAGACCCAAGGACTTGAGCCATCCTCTGCTGCTTTCCCAGGCACATTAGCAGGGAGCTAGATAGGAAGTGGAGCAGCTGTGACTTGAACTGGTGCCCATATAAGATGCCAGTGCTACAGGCCAGAGCTTTAACCTATTGCGCCACCATACCAGCACCAATCTTAAAAATCTTTTACAATTTCACTCTAACCTTCCTTACATGTTGAATATTTTATATCCTATGAGAGAGAGAGAGAGAGAGAGAGAGAGAAAGAGAAAGAAAGAGAGATGTCTTCCATCTGCTGGCCGATTCTCCAGATGGCCACAATGGCCGGAGATGCATTGATCCAAAGCCAGGAGCCAGAAGCTTCCTCCGGGTCTTCCATGTGAGTGCAGGAGCCTGAGGGCTTGGTCCATCTTCTACTGCTTTCACGGGCCACAGCAGAGAGCTGGATCAGAAGTGGAGCAGCTGGGGCTTGAACCGGTGCCCATATGGGATGCCGGCACTGCAGGCAGCAGCTTTACCCGCCTTGCCACAGTGCAGGTCCTTCAATTATTTTTGATCTTCATGCTTAATATTATTGGTTTATGAGCCATGTTGACAGTATTAATGAATTCTGAATTTGTATGGTAACTCTTACCAATGAGTTTTCTACTTTCCAGTTGTTTCTCCATAATTATTAATGTCTTTTTAATCTCAGTTTGAAGAATATTCTTCCGCATTTCTTGTTAGACATGTCCTGTGGTGATAAATTCTTTCAACATTTGTCTGGGAGTGTGTTTACTTCTTATTGGATGGCTTTACTATATACAGTATTGTTTATTGCCAGTATTTTCTCTTCAGTACTGTGAAAACCCCAATCCATTTGTTTTGGCTTGTAAAGTTTCTGTTAGGAAGTCTGAAGTCAGGTAGTCAGGTGAATTGAGACACACTTACATATTATTTGTTTTATTTTTCTCTTGGAGCCTTGAGAAATATTTAGCCTTGGAGAGCTTCATGGGGTAGACTTGGTTGAGTAGAATCTGGTGACTTTTGGCCTTCCTGTGCCTGGATAGCTGTACTGTTCTCTTGGATTGGGAAGTATTTTGTTTTTTAAGTCTTTGCATAAGCTTTCTACCCCTTAGGTATTCTTAAGTCTGTCTTGATCCTCAATAACTTGGATATTTCCTCTGTTAATGCTTTCCCAAAGTTCTTGTAAACTGTCCTCATTCTTCTTGATTCTTTTTCTTCCTTCAACTGTGTATTTTCTAATACCTTGCCCTTTCCCTAGTGCACAGTTACCTTGATAAATGATAGCAGCCAAGGTACCCTGGAGGGTCCTTTTTCAGAGAACCACTTCCTCTTGACTTCAGGGGCCTTGGGACCACAAATTGACTCAAGTATGGCAGTGGTTGATGGACCATACCTCTCCGTTCTCAGACCTAGAGCTTTATATGTTATGTAGATGACTTAAAATTGGAATGTTGGCAATCTATTTTTAACCACATGATTCCAAGATTACTAAGCCACCCAAAGATCCTGATAGATTAAATTATTCTGGTTACCACTCAAGGCTTGCTGTCTATTACAGTAAACACTTTCACATTGTTTCTTTAGTTAAATGCTGCCTGGCATCTGCTGCTCTGGGATCTCATTATTTCCATCCTAATTAGGATATAAGTTTCTTCTTTTTCACATTCTTTAGTTATTTGAGAAGCAGAGAGAGGGAGAGAGAGTATGCATGCACTCCCACCTCCTAGTTCAATCCCTAAATGTTGGCAATAGCTGAGGATAGGCTGTCTGGAGCCCAAAGGCCAAAGCTGGGAACTTAATCCAGGTCCTCTATGTGGGTTATAGGAACCCAACTACCTGAGCCATTGCCACTGCCATCCAGAGCCAGTATCACAGGAAGCTGGAGATAGAGGTCAGAGCTGAGCGTCCAACATAGGCACTCCCTTATGGGACCCTGGCTTCTCAAGCAATGTCTTCACTGTTGAGTTAGACACCTGCCCCTGAAAAGAAATTTCTCTCATCTTTCAGCTTACAGAAGACAGATGTTAGGACATTTTAGAAAATCCTGCTACTTTCTTCACTGTTCGGTAAATAGGCCATACCTAATCAATCCATTTTAACATTACTATATTCTCAATCTTCAGATTCCTTCATATATATGTTACATATGAAATTTTGATATATTGACTTTAGTTGTGCCATTAAAATTGAGTTTCTTCTATTAGTTGAATAATCAGACTCATTGGCAATGCTCAAACCAACACAGCTCACCCAGAATCTGTTAAGTAGATTTATTATTAGTAATAGTATCAGCTTGATCTTAAAACCATTTTTCTCCTTCAGCTCTGTTTATCACCCTCAAAACCATTTCCGCGAGGATTATGTTGGTATAAATGTATACAATGTTGCAATCCTTTTGGTGTGTAAGGCTGTTTCTTTTGGATCTGAAGCATACTGAGATCTGTCTTGCTATAGGTTTGGAGGTAGTAAGGAAAGAATAGGTAAGGAATAGGGAGAAATGGCAGTGACTTTTAAAGTGACAGTAGAATGTCTTTAAATAAGGCAGCAAAAGTCTCATGTTCGAGGGTGGCAAAGGCAGTTTGCTGAAAAGGCAGACTCAGTGTGATTTCAGAGAATGGGTAACTTGAAAGTTTCTCAAATTCCACAAACTTCCCTATTTCTATTCTTGAAGTCCCGTTCACTCCAAATTAGTGCCCTCTCCTGTAAGACTCTTGAATGAGGTTGGAATTCAAGTTCTGTTGTAATTTAGCAATCCATGGGGTCAGACCCTACAAAAATCTCTTTGGCTACATTTTCCCAGCAGTTCTAAGAGACAACATCCATATTAGGGAAGATATGGTTCTTTGTGCCTTTGGCCAAGGATCTAAATTCCTCAAGCTGGTCATTTTCTTTTTTAAATCTCTCTAGCACAGTTAGAAATAGCTCTTCCCACAGAACCACTGTGTGCTCCATATTCTTCAAAACAGCTGTTCACAGCAGTAACTTGGTCTGCCAAAGCGCCCTAGAAGCTTCTTCATTCAAGGGGACCATGGTGAAAGTTGGATGCTGAATTTAATGGAAATTTATTAGAATGTTACTGTCCCAACTTCTGATGCTAACCAGTTCTGATTGCCTTCACATCCAGCCATAATATATAACTATGGACTGAATGTTAGTATTCCTGTAAGTTTACAGATTGAAGCCCTAACCCCTGATGTGATGGTCATTGGAGATTGGTCTTTAGGAGGTAGTTAATCAAGTTTAGTTGAGGGTGTGGGCCCCTGATAGGATTAGTGTCCCAGTAAGGAGAGGAAGAGGGACAAACACTTCCCCTCTATACCATGTGAGGGATAAGCAAGAAGGTTGCTCTTTGCCAGCCAGGAAGAGGGAGGGCCCCTATGAGTCACCAAACTGGCTGATACATTATTTTTTACTTTTCGGCTTTCAGAGCGTGACAAAGAAAAATTTGTTGTTTAAGCACCCAGTCTATATTATTTAGCTATGGTAGCCTAATAAAAAAAATATAACAACCATCATTACATTGCCATTTCCTTAAAGTGTCCTATTTTTGTAAGCATTTGTGCTATAACTACCATTATGGTCCAGATTATTAGAATCTATTCTGAATAGTTGAAACATAAGGTGATTAATTTTGTATGTTTAGTAGTACACAACATTTCTAGGAGGACCAAGGAGGTAAGTTTACATATTGTCCATTCAGACTAAACATAGTGTAGATAAATTGTAAACCACAAACCACCATGGAATTGTTTCAATGGAAACTTCCCTTTTTCTGTTGCCTGCTGCTTGTTTTGCGTGATATTAATAATCAGAGGGTAGAACTTTAGACACAGCTGCCCCAGGTCTCTAAAAAGTGTGGGTGGAAGAGAATCTGAATGATGGAGACCTGAGCTTTTTGTACGTGAAGACACAGAGTAGACAGGGACTGAAGCAGGTGCTGAGTAGATCCATATGCAGTACCTACTACAGTTTCTGTGAGAAATATTTGAGAAGACATCACTACAGAAGATTCTCAGTCTTTGGGTAAGGTGTTTGGTGCTGCAGTTCAGTCACTGCTCGGGACACCCACATCCTGTATCTGTGTGCTTGGATTTGAGTCCTGGCTCTGTTTCTGATTCCAGCTCCCTGCAAATGTACATCCTGGGAGGCAGCAGGTGAAGGCTCAAGTACCTAGGTTCCTGCCACCTACAAGAGAAACTTGAGTTGATTTCTAGGCTCCTGGGTTGGGCCTAGCCCAGCCCTGGCTTTTGAAGGCATTTGAGGATTGAACCATGGGGTGGAAGATTCTTGCTCTTTCTCTCAAATACAATGAAAATAAACTAAAAAAAAAATTAAAAAGAAAATAATCTTAAAGGCATTATCCTGAATAAATTTAAAATTAAAGAAAAATCAAACAGCAGATTCTCAGCCTGATCTCTGGTTACCTAGTTTGACTTTAAATCACAGTTATTAGCTGAGTCTCTGTTGGGAAACAACCTATCATCCTATGGGAGACATAGCCCCCCAAAACTATCCTTTTGTTTTAAAGAGCTGCACATTAGAAAATGTTATTGGGCCTGGATGCCTCATTTCCTAAGTACATGCCACCCTTCATAAAGACGTTTTAGGGAGAAGTGACCATGAGCGAGGAAAACCGAGTTGAAACTTTCCCTCTTTTTTCTTTCTAGGGGTGACTTACATTCTGAATCCTGAGTGTGTATGTTTCTCAGGGCTCTAAGATCTATTTGTACAGTTCTGGGCTTTGTTGCTCCTTTCACAGCGAGGAAAATGTCATAGAGCAGGTTGACAGGCTGCGGAGCACTGTGGGCTCTAAGGGCCTCCTGGATTTTGCTCTTCCAGTGGTACATGGATTCCTTTGTAGCCACCCTAACAATGCAGTGTGTTTAGCAGAGGGTGCTGTTTTCTGGTAATCTTTTTCTTCTGTGAGAAAGCAATTTGTCTTGTCGAATAATAAACTACAGAGACTCATCCTCCCACATGCCATTTTCTCACATTTTTCTAAGATCTGAGTGGAGCAGAAAGAGCTATAGGATTTCTACAAAAACACTGTTGCAATGCATCTCTGAGAATTGTGTGTCTAATAGGAGCAATGTGGCTGTTGGCTAAGGGCAAGGCCTAACGGGAGACTGGATGTTTCTTTGTCAAAGAGAACTTTTTTGGGGACAGGAAAAAGCAAAAAAAAAAAAAAAAAAAAATTAAAATCCACTCAGGGACTCTGATCAGAAAGAAAAGATAAAATACCGACTATATTTTAATCAGAAATGTATTCTTATTGAGAAAGAAATATTTAAACAAAAACATGACAGTGTCACTTTGTTAAACAATACTGAATTATTCTTTGGGAGGAAAAGAAGCAGCCTGAATAAGAAGAATTTTAGAACAAATTTTATTGGAGTCAGACTAGAATTCAAATTCTAACTATTTTACTCACTACCTATATAATAAGTTGGGACAAGTTATTATCTCTTGAAACTTAGGTTTCTACAGCAATATAATGGACATAGATAACAGTTGCCTATATGACTATTATGAAAATTAAATAAAATCATATATAAGATATTTTAGAAAATCTGAGGTTGCCTGGGCACATTCAACTGGAGAACTTTGGTACAAAACATATATACTTATTTTTTCAAATATATATATCTTATTTCTAAACTTTGTTTGTAAAGGAAAGAATTCATATTTAAGTAACCTTTACATGGCAAAGATACGGTTGGTTGTCTGTACACTATGCTGTCTCCCATTTTTCTCATAGGACAGCCTTAAGACAGCTTCAAAAGTAGCATGTTTGTATCTAGACATGGGCATTGACAAAGCTTTGATAGAATAGAAAACAGAAAATATTTTGGTGGTTTGCAGAAAACTCTCCCTTTCCTAATAGCAATGCCTGTCTTTCCTCCTTGTTTTGTCCATCTTCTCCTGGACTAGAAGGCTGACGGGAGGATGGGGGTACACTCTCCATCTTGAAGCCACGAGAAGGCTATGAACGATGAGGACAAGGCACCAAGGGAAAGAAAAAGAGCAAGAGAGAAAGGGTAATTGGGACAATTGATGACACTGTGGAGTTGCTGTCTTTTTTTGGGGGGGGGGCGGGGCTATTTTGTTTTTAATTAATACACTATTTTTAAAGAGTGGTTTTAGGTTCATAGCAAAATTGAGCAGGAAGTAGAGTTCCTATGAGCCTCCCTTCATGACATGTGTGCAACTTCCCCCACCAATATCCTTTGCCAGAGTGGTACATTTCTTATAGCTGTTATAACTTCATGGACACATTATTGTCACCCAAAGCCCACAGTTTACATCAAAGTTCACTTTTGGTATTGTGCATTCTGTGGGGTTTGACAAATGTAGAATGACACGATCCATCATTATAGAATACAGAACAGGTTTACTGACCCAAGAAGACTTCATGCTGTCTTTTTGTCCTTCCATGTCCCCTGGACTTTGTAGTCATTGATCTTTTTATGATTTTACCTTTTCTGGGTTGTCAGACAGTTGCACACAGTCAATAGCTTTTTGCAGCTATTTCATGTAGTAATATACATTTAAGTTACCTCCATTTCTTTTTATAGCATTTAAGCTCATCTCTTTTTAGGGTTGAGTAATATTCCATTGTTTAGTTTTTCATGTACTTACTGAAGGGTATTTGGTTGCTTCCAAGTTTTGGCAATTATAAATAAGCTGCTATAAATATTGTGCTTAGCTTTTTGTTTTGGACATAGATTTCCAATTCATTTGGATAAATACATAATACTGTGATTACTGGATCATATGATAAAAATACACTTGGTTTGGCAAGAATCTATCAAATCATTCTCCAGAATGGCAGTATCATTTTTCATTTCCACAAGCAAGGAATGAGAGTTCCTGTTGCTTTACATCATTGACACCATTTTGTTGTCAGTGTTTTGGGTTTTGACTGTTATGATAGTGTATGGTGGTATCTTGTTATTTTAGCTTGCAGTTCTCTGATGATGATGATATTGAATATGTTTTTGAAAAGATTTAATTAATTAATTAATTTGAAAGAGTGACAGAGTGTGGACACACACACGCACACACAGAGCAAGTGTGATTCATTTTCAGTTTCATTCCGCAAATGGCTGGAACATTCAGGGCTGACCCAGGCTAAAGCATGGAGCCAGTAACTAGGGTTTTGGGGTCTCCCATGTCAGTGGAGAAACCCAAGTTCTTGGCCTATCGTGTACTGTCTCCTAGGTGTACTTGTAGGAAGCTAGATTAAAAGAAGTGGTGAGATCCATCTTGGGCATTCTAATATGGAATGCAGGTTTCTCAAGTGGCGGTTTAACCTGTTGTACCACAATGCCTGCTCCTGAACATGTTGTAAAATTCTTACTTGCCACCTTCTTTGTGAATTATCTATTGCAATCTTTTGCCCATTTTTAAACAGGTTATTCATTTTTTTTTATTTTTGCATTTTAAAAGTTGTATTTTTGATAATAGTTCTTTAACAAGTATAACTTTGCAATTGTTTTTCTCAATCTGTGGCTTTTCTTCTCATTTTCTTAATATTATCATTGACAGAGCAGAGGCTTTTAATTTTGAGAAAGTCTAACTCATCAACTATTTTCTATTCCTATTTTTAAAAGGCTTAATTATTTGAAAGGCAAAGTTACAGAAAGCGTGAGGGAGGGAGTTTATTTTTGTATGTGAATTTCCAGTTGTTCAGCATGATTTTTGAAAAGACTATTTCTTCTACTGTATTGCCTCTCCACCTTTGTCAAAGATCATTTTTGTTATATGAATGTGGGTCTATTTCTGGGTTCTTCAGCCTGTTCCATTGATCTACTTAGCTATTTATCAGTACCATACTTGTGATTACTGTAGCTTTGATGGAAGTCTTTTTTTTTTAAATACAAGATATATCTGTTTATTTATTTGAAAAGCATTGAGAGAGAGAGAAAATGTCTATCTTTCATTCACTGGTATACTTCCCAATTGGCCAAAAAGCCAAGACTGGGCCAACCTGAAGCCAGGAGCTGGGAAGTGAATCTGGGTCTCTCGGGTGGGTGGCAAAAATTCAGGGGACTTGAGCTATCATCTGCTGCAAGCGTGGAGCTGCGTCAGAAGTGGAGGGGCCAAGACTCCAATCAGCACGCCAGTACGGGATGTGGGAATCCCAAGTGGTAGCATCTGTTGTGCCAACAATGACCAGCCCTCACGAGTCAGTCTTGAAGTCAGTCCTCTGACTGGCATTCCTTTATTGTTGAGTTGACTGTTCTGAATCTTTTACTCTGTATTAAACTTTAGAACCAGTTTGTCAATATCTACATAAAAACTTGCTGGGATTTTGGTTGAAACTGTCTTGGATCTACCAATCAAGTTGAGAAGAACTGACATCTTGGCAATATTAAGCCTTTCTATTTGTTAATAGGAAATAGTTCTCTATTTATTTAGTTCTACTTTGATTTCTTTATTTTTATTTTTTTAAAGATTTATTTTATCTATTTGAAAGGCAGAGTTACAGAGAGGCAGAAGCAGAGAGAGAGAGAGAGAGAGAGGTCTTCCACCTGCTGATTAACTCCCAGATGGCTTCAGTGGCCGGAGTTGGGCAGATCCAAAGCCAGGAGCCAGAAGCTCCCTCCAGATCTCCCATGCAGGTGTAGGAGCCCAAGGACTTGGACCATCTTACACTGCTTTCCCAGGCCATAGCAGAGAGCTGAATCAGAAGTGGAACTGCCAGGACTTGAATTGGTGCCCACATGGGATGCTGGCACTGCAGGTGGTGGTCTCACTTGCTATGCCACAGTGCTAGCCCCTCTACTTTGATTTCTTTCATTAAACTTCTATAATTTTCCTCATATAGATCTTGAACATACTATATTAACTCTATACCTAAATATTTCATTTGTGGGTACTAATATAAGTGGCAATATGTATTTTTTAAAAAATATTTATTCTGGGGGCCAGCACCATGGTGCAGGAGGTTAATCCTCCACCTGCAGTGCCAGCATCCCATATGGGCACCGGTTCTAGTTCCAGCTGCTCCACTTCCAGTCCAGCTTTCTGCTATGGCCTGGGAAAGCAGAAGAAGATGGCCCAAGTCCTTGGGCTCCTGTGCCCATGTGGGAGACCCGAAGGAAGCTCCTGGCTTCTGATCAGTGTAGCTCCAGTTATTGGGGCCATTTGAGGAATGAACCAATGGAAGGAAGACCTTTTTCTCTGTCTCTCTCTCTCTCTCACTGACTGTAACTCTAACTCTCAAATAAAATAAAAATAGATAAAATAAAAATAAACAAAAATATTCTGAAGTTAGAGCAACACACACACAGAAAGAGGGAGACACAAACACACATGCACAAACACACATACAGAAAATGGGGGTGGGGTGGAGAGAGAAGTAGAGAGAGAGAGAAAGATCTTCTATCTGCCAATTCAATCTCCAAATGGCCACAACGACAAGGGCTGGGCTAGATAGAATCCAGGAGCCACGAACTCTATCCTGGTCTCCCATGTAAGTGGCAGGAATGCAGGCACTTGGACCATACTCTGATGTCGTCTTAGGTACATTAGCAGGAAGGTGGAGTGAAAGCTGAGTAACTGAGACAGACCATCCATCTGACATGGGATGCCAGCATTGTGAGCAGCAGCCCTACCTGTTACACACAACACTGGCCCCAGAAATGTGTTTTTAAATTTCAAATTCCACTTGTTAATTGCTGCTATACAGGAAAGTGTTGGTTTTTATGTATTTAACTTGATATTCTGCAACATTTCTCTAATCACTTAGTAGTGCCTGGAGTTTTTGGGTTGATTCTTTAAGATTTCTATATAGACAATCCTGAAAATATTGTTAAGAATTTTTACATCTATGTTCCTGAGATATTAGTCTATTGTTTTTCTTTTTTGTGATGTTTTGATGTTTTGGTATTTGGGTAATGCTGGCCTCATAAAATGATTCAGAAAGTATTTCTGTGTTTCTATCTTCTTTTAAAAATTTATTTACTATTAAACATTTATTCATATTATTTGACAGAAAAGAGTTTTTCATCTGCTGAGTCACTCCTCAGCAGATGTTATATTCCCATTATAGGCAGAGATGGGCTAAGGAGACAGGAGTTGGGAACTCCATCCAGGTCTCCCATGTGGGTGGCAGGGACCTAAGAACCTGGGACATCATCTGCCTCCCAGACACATTAGCAGGAAGTTGTATAGGAAGCAGAGCCAGAGGTAGAACCCCAACCCAGGCACTCTGGTAGGGAATGCAGTCACCCCAAGCTGTGGCATAACCCACTATGCCAAAATGCCTTTCCCACTTTTATCTTCTAAGAGAGATTTTAGAGGATTAGTATATGTTTCTTCCTTAATTGTGTGATATAATTTATCAGTGAGTCCATATGGGTATGATGTTTTTTGTTTTCTGTGCTTGTTATTTATTGATTCAATAGATGCAGGTCTGTTCAGATTATTTGTTTTTGTGTGAGTTTTGACAGATTGAGTTCCTCATGGTTTTGGTCCATTTCATTTAGGGTAAGTTTGTTAATAGTGTTGTTAAATTCTTCTATAATCTTACTTTTTGTCTTTTTGTTCTACAAATTATTGAGAAGTGAGTGTTGTAATCTCTGTGATCATAGATGTCTTTGTACCTATTAATTCTATCAGGTCTTTTTTGGTTTTGTTAAGTACAATTTAGAAGATTTTAAAACAATCTTTCTGGTGGATTGACTCATTATGTAATGTACTCTTTTTCTCTAGTAAGTTAATGGCTGAAAATTCAATTTGTATAATATTACTATAGCCATATGAGCTTTTATATGTTTGTATTTGCATGGTTTGTTTTCTCCATCGTTATACTTTCTTATTTCTTCTATAGTCATACATTTAAAGTGTGTTTGGGGCAGGCATTGAAGAGCAGCAATTATGATTCCACTTGAGATGTCTGCATCCCTATCAGAGTGCCTAAATTTGAGTCCAGCTCCATTCCAGACTTCAGTTTCCTGCTGATGTGTACCCTGGGTGGTAGCAGATGATGGCTCAAGTAGTTGGGTCCCTGCCACTTATGTGCAAGACTTGGACTGGATTCCTGGCTCCGGAATTTGGTCTGGTTCAGCCCTAATTTTTTCAGATAGGCATTTGGAGAATAAAGCATGTTGATATCTGTCTCCCTGTCTCTCTCCCTTTCAGATAATAGCAAGCAAGCAAGCAAAGGGAAGGGAGGAAGGAAGGAGATAGAAAGGAAGGAAGAAATAAAGTAAGTTGTTTTTCTATAAGTAGCATAGTTAGGTTTTGGATTATATCTAGGCTGACAAATTCGATGTTTAATTGGGGTGTATAGTCCATTTATATGTAATACAATTGCTGACAAATGAGAGACGTTCAAAAAAGTTTGTTGCAAATACATATTATGAAAAAAATCTGTGCATGGATTTCAATTTTTTTTGCACCAAAATAAAACTTATTTTTAAATTCCATTTTCTATTAACTTTTAAAAAAGATTTATTTACTTATTTGAAAGAGTTACAGAGAGGTAGAGGCAGAGGGAGAGAGAGGTTGTCCATCCACTGTTCACTCCCTAAATGGCTGCAATGGCTAGAGCTGGGTCAATCCTAAGCCAGGAGCCTGGAGCTTCTTCTGGGTCTCCCATGTGGGTGCAGGGGCCCAGTCAACTGGGCCATCCTCCACTGCTTTACCAGGCCATAGCAGAGAGCTGAATAGGAAGAGGAGCAGCCAGGATGCGAACTGGCAACCATATGGGATGATGGCACCGTAGGCAGAGGCTTAGCCTATTACACCTCAGCACTGGCCCTAGCACTTTGAAATGTGCCGTGGTGGGAGTATTTATACCACAGCAGAGGAAAAATACCAAAGTAGGATATATATAATTTTGAGAAAATCTTTAGATATTTGCTAGCAATTACTGCCTCCTTCTCAATTTGTGTTAGTTTCCATGTATTTGAATACTGTACATTGATAGTTACACCTCACAAAGAATTGTTAATATTATTTCATAAGTTAGTATTCATATATTGGTGGAATTGCTGAAGAAACTTCCTAACTATATGTTTCTTTAAATTAGCATATTTTTCATAGCATAGAAGGTAGAAGGATAAATGAGGGGAGATCAAACCAGTGGAATTAACATAAGTTACAGGCACAGGCTTTGCTTGATCTTGACATCCTTTCATGTCAGCAACCTGAGTAACATTTATGGATGTCAGCTATCATCTTAGGGATTTAGGCTACTTTTTATTAAATTAAAGACAGAAGTAATCCACACATGATTTCTTAGATAATATTATCTTTGATACTTCTATTGTTATAATAACCAAACTCAGAAGCAAACCCCTTTTCCAGAATCACTGTGTACATTCAGTAAACATTTGCGGAACTGGTGAATGAATAATAATAAGCTGCAACAGAGCAGCTAACATCACCAGGGTCCTTATCTGAAAAACTGGGCAGGTTCTTTTGCTTGATGTTGAAAGGTCTATTGATTATTCAGGCTCCGCCTCTCCTGGAAAGCTCTCAATTTCAAGCACCCATTGTGCTCCCACACCATCCCTCACTTCCTCTAGCATACCATATATATACAAGGCATTGCAATTGACTGTTAACTGTTTGTCGACCATTACTACCATTCTGTGTGCTCTCTGAAGCAGGGCTCAAGACTCTGCCATTGTATAGTGAAGCTTAGTACATTTAAAACAAATAAACAAGTTTTAGATTTTCAAGGGTAAGTAGTAAATTTAATAAGCCTGTTTTTCCTTTGCAACAGAAACACAGTTTTGTTACACGGTTTTCAATGATTACTTCTTGTTTGAAATTACCTCTTTCCTTTAAACAATGTGCTCAGAAATATAAACTGCTGTTAATATTAATTTGAACCAACCGTGAAGACTAAGCCTGTATTAAACATTCACATAATGATATTTGAAGTATTTTCCATTGTGGGTTTCCAACATTCATTCCTCTCCAACAAGAGTTGACTAATCCCTGTTGGCATTTCAAGAAAGGGAGAATTGGAGTCCCAGATCAACTTAATTGGAAGATTCGCAAATGTGTAATGTAGTATTGGGTGGTGATGTTTAGCAAAACTAAAGGAGGAGTAAGTCGAATCTGACATCAGAATAAAAGGCAGGCACCTTGATGTGTACTCTCTAACTTTGATTCATTTGCAGCCAGCAGAATGTCTTAAAAGCTCTCTGCTGTGCTCCATACAGTACCTGGGTCCCTGTCATATTGTAGAAGTCAGCATCCAAGTCTTCAGTTTAGATATAATTTTCTGCAAGCCTTGGACTCCAATGAACAATTGTTTTGATCAGACTGACAATTTTCTCTTTGCCTTGCTACTATCAAAACATTACTGTGAATGTTTAGAGACCAGAGTATGTATTTGGTACAATACAAACTTTATGGAACTCCCTGGACATGGCCTTCAGCCCAGAATCAGTTGGCAGCTCCAGTTGATTAGAAGGGTCATTTACATTTTTAAAAGTTTTAGTTCTTAGAAAATTCATACTCTAGGAATAATGAGAAAAAAACACCCTTACTTGGCTGCAATGATGCTAGTCATATCATCTGTCCTAAATTTAAATTTGCTGGAAATGGGGAAGACATAAGCTCTATTTTTAATGATTACAGGTCATGGTTTCCACAGCCTGATGGCTTTTGGCAACATGTTACTGGGTCAGATGGCACATAGACAATTTTCAAAGCCAAACCATGAGCTATTCCTCCTTTGGTTTTTCCTTCTTATTTGCTAATCACAGCCTACTTTCTGTAGATCATCTTGTTGGCTGTGCTATTGGAGAATTCTGATCAGAGTTTCCTTAGGGAAGATTTGCCTTCAAATTACTCACTGAACACATTTTTTCCTACTCAACAGACCACTTTTAATGAGTAATTGAAACTGGTAGATGATCTATTGTCTAGTTTGGAGAATTGATACAATTTCTCTTGGCAAAAAAAATGACCAGGGCACTGAAGCAAGATGGAACCTGTGCCAACAATAAGGGAGAAACATTTGCTGCCAGATTAAGTTGGAAGAATGCTACTCTAAGTCACACCACATTGTTATTATTTTATTTATTTAAGTATTTATTTAGCCAAGATCCATGACCACATGCCAGAGATCCAGACGTTTTCTACACTAGTCCCAGAAGCCAGGTTGCAGGTTGGCAGGAGGCTGTGCTGAGCTGGATAGGGCCTCCACAGAGAGGACACTTGACCAGAAAAAGCATGACATCAGACTCTTCAGTCCTTTCGTTATACCTCTGACCCAGGCTCCGGGCTTCATTTCCTTCTTCATTGCCTTGACAGAGATGGCCAACTGTCCTGTGCCCAGCCTGTGGACAGGAAGCTGCTGTGGTTCCAGGGTCCCCAGTATCTGATCCCATCTGCATTTTACTGATGGTGGTCACTGCTACAGTGTGGGGTCTCCGGAAGCCAGGTGCTGAAACAGGTATGCAAAGTTCCTATTGTCAGTGGGTGGGAAACATTCTCAGAGCGATGCCTCTGGCAGTTTTGCCCATAACCATCCTTTTTCCCTAAGCAGTGTTTGTGTACTGGCTCTCCTCCAACCTGTTTTCCCTGGGCCAAGTGGCCTGCCTCTGGGTTCCTGCTGTACACACTGTACTTAAAATGCCCCAGTGTGTTGCACACGACCCTGACAAATTACCTCCACAGGAAAGCTTCCTAAAGAGCTTCAAGAAAGGCTGGAAGAAAGCTAAGACTGCACATCAGTTATGAAAGCAGGAATGACACATGAGGAATCCTTTGGAGCTAGTGGCCAGAGGTCCCTTAAGACAGACATTTACTGAGAATCCTCTGCTGTGACTGGGAAGCACCATGCTTCCAACACCCCCAGCAGCAAACACAGCAAACCAGTCAAAGCCCTGATGTGATGCACTTGGATGATCTATGTTCCCTGCTCATTCTGGAAGGAACTGTGTCTGTTCAAAGACTCATCCTCAAAACAAGGCTTAATGCTGTGTCCTTTTCCCAGACCTAGGAATTGTGGGACATGGAGAGGTTCACTCATGGGGATGACACTGGGGTTTAGTGGGCTAGGCCTCTGCCTGAGGTGCTGGAATCCCATGTGGGCACTGGTTCGTGTCTACATCAAGAAACTGGAAAGACACCAAATAAATGAGCTATCAGTGCTTCTCAACGATCTAGAAAACAACAATAAACCAAGCTCAAAATTAGTAAGAGGAAAAAATAATTAAAATTACAGGAGGCAGCACTGTAATGCAGTAGGCTAAACCTCTACCTGTGGAGCTTGTGTCCCATACGGGCACCAGTTACTGTCCTGGCTTCTCCTCTTCCAAGCTAGCTCTCTGCTGTGGCCTGGGAAAGCAGTGGAAGATGGCCCAACTGCCTGGTCCCCTGCACGCACGTGGGAGACCTAGAGAAATTTCCTGGCTCCTGGCTTTGGATTGGTTTAGCTACGGCCATTGTGACCATCTGGAGATGAGCCAGCAGCTGGAAGACTTTTCTCTGTTTTTCCCCCCTTTACTCTTTCTTTACATGCTCTTCTGGAAGGAGCATCCCCAGGGTGAATTTCTACTACTGAAGTGGTGTCCATGCAGAATTTTGGCAGAATCTCCCCATGGACATCCAACATGGATCTTGATATTGGAATCGTAGAATGACTTGGAATTATGGATTATTGAGAATGAAAATATATCAGTTTAATGTCTCATCCTCACAAACAAAACCCTATTTCACACATTAGAAAAATGGGCCATAATATTAATAGCTTTTGCAACCACTTAAAAATATTGTGGAGGCTGGCACTGTGGCTCACTAGGCTAATCTTCTACCTTGCGACGCCTGCACCCCAGGTTCTAGTCCTGGTCGGGGTGCCGGATTCTGTCCCGGTTGCCCCTCTTCCAGGCTAGCTCTCTGCTGTGGCCCGGGAGCGCAGTGGAGGATGGCCCAAGTGCTTGGGCCCTGCACCCCATGGGAGACCAGGAGAAGCACCTGGCTCTTGCCTTCGGATCAGCGTGGTGTGCCAGCTGCAGTGCGCCAGCCGCAGCGGCCATTGGAGGGTGAACCAACGGCAAAGGAAGACCTTTCTCTCTGTCTCTCTCTCTCACTGTCCACTCTGCCTGTCAAAAAAAATATTGTGGACTATATTCTGTGTCCTTAAATACAGATCTATATTATGTCTCTTATCGACTTCATGCTATCCCACCATCCCTTGCTTGATTTCCCTTTGCTAAACTAAAAAAGGTGAGACTTTATTAAGAGAGCTCTTTTTACAGTTGTTACTATGATTTCTTTCAGACCAAAAAGTTGCTATTTCTGTACTTTGGCACATTCTTCTCTAAGCCTTTAAAAAATTTAGGCTCTGTAGAATACTCTTAGTAAACTTGATGCTCAGATCAGTTATTAAAAGTTCAACTCTTCTTGGTGAGGTTTAAAGTCTTATAGAGAAGATTAGAATGAGTGTCAGTAAAATTCCTTAATTTTCAGGATCCACTATCAAAGTTTGGAGACCTGTTCTGTTTCTGGCTAAACTTGAGCTTAGATCCTCAGAACATAGTTTAGGTGACAACCAGCACTATTCATGTGGCATCAGAAATAGACTCCTGCCTCGAAATAGTTTATCAGTTTTGAATACCTTAAAATCACACAACAATAGAGTTTTACCCTCTGCTTTTGATTCTAAGGTTATGAAATGCCATGACTGTTGGCATCATTTAGAGCAAGGTAGGGATCAGTTTCAGAAGTTTTACAGTTTCTTTTTCCCTTCCAATTGTTTCTTGAAAAACTACATAGTAAGAGGGAAAGATGATAAACCTCTATTTTTAAAAAAATGTTTGTTCATTATTTATTCAAAAGTCAGAGTTACAGAGAGGCAGAGAGAGAGAGAGAGAGAGAGAAGTCTTTTATTCACTGGTTCACTTGCCAAATGGCCACAACGGCCGGACCTAGGCCAATCTGAAGCCAGGAGCCAGGAGCTTCTTCCAGGTCTCCCATGCAGGTGTAGGGGCCCAGGGCTTGGGCCATCTTTCACTGCTTTCCCAGGCCATAGCAGAGAGCTGGATCAGAAGTGGAGCAGTCGAGACTCTAATCGGCTCCCAAATGGGATGCTGGCACTGCAGGCAGCAGGTTTACCTGTTATGCCACAGTGCAGGCCCTGATAAACCTTTTTTTTTTTTTTTTAATTTATTTATTTACTTGAAAGTCAGGGCTACAGAGAGAGACACACACACACACATAAGATGAAAGAGAAAGATCTTCCATCTGCTGGTTCACACCCCAGATAGCTAAATAGTTTGTGCTGGGCCAGGCTGAAGCCAGGAGCCAGGAGCTTCATTCGGGTCTCCCATGTGGGTGGCAGAGGCCCAAACACTTGAGCCATTCTCTGTTGCTTTTCCCAGATTATAAGCAGGAAGTAGATTGGATTGGAAGTGGATCGGTTGGACTTGAACTGGTGCCCATATGGGATGCCGGCATTCCAGGTGGTGGCTTTACCTGCTATACCATAATGCCAGCTCCAACATTTTGGATACTAGTACAGGAAGGCAACTTGATTGGTTTGTTGGGATCTGGGAGGAGGGAACAGTAGAGTCTTTAGGAACTTGGGATATGGGAACAACTTCTGGTCAATTTGACCAATCCTAGTTGAACCCAGCATCATTTCTGATGGGAGCATAGATGACAATGTAAACTTTAGACTCCATGAAGTGGGAAAGGACCAAGGTCTGATGCCTCATAGGTAAATCTGATAAGGAACTTGAAGGCAAAAGACTGATTTTACAAACCTGTAATGAAGGTAGATTCTCTTTATCATACACCAGATGGTGAAGGAATCTCCTGTGAGGAGCCTGAAGATGCTGTCTACGCAGGTGCTAATTCACTGTCAGCCGAGTGCCCTCTAGGGGTCAGTTGGTGAAGAGTCCTTGAATTTTTTTTTTTTTTGTTAAACTTTTATTTAATGAATGTAAATTTCCAAAGTACAGCTTATGGATTACAATGGCTTCCCCCCCCACCCCATAACTTCCCTCCCACCCGCAACCCTCCCCTTTCCCGCTCCCTCTCCCCTTCCATTCACATCAAGATTCATTTTCAATTCTCTTTATATACAGAAGATCAGTTTAGTACATATTAAGTAAAGATTTCAACAGTTTGCCCTCACATAGCAACACAAAGTGAAAAATACTGTTGGAGTACTAGTTATAGCATTAAATCACAATGTATAGCACATTACAGGTCCTTGAATTTTGCTACTTTAATTTCCCGAAGTGTTGGGCAAGGCCTGAGGCTACTTAAAGGTTAAAAGAGCCTCAGGGTTTATAGTCATTTATAAGGAATCAATAATCATTCCAGCTCTGTATAAACAGTAGCTGTAAGGATTGAGGTAAATAGCACACTTGCAATCTGTATGAATATTAGTAATCATTATTGCTATAACTGTCCCTGTAAGGAGTAGATCTTAATTGGAAGATAATATAGTTTCACTGTTATAAAAGCCTCAAGAATACGGGAAGCAAACTTAATTTCCTAATATGAAAACAACATAATTTTTGTCTGATTATGGAAAATGCCTGTGCAGAATATCTAAGAAAATATACAACAAAGAGAATGAACTTTTAAATGGTGATACTCTTCATACAATAGTCTTCCAAAAGCTTTGATTAGGGCAGAAGTATATGAGAGCAGCCCATTGCCTGCATTACAAATGCTGGGGTTTGCTCATCTTTTTCATTGGAGCCAATCTGTTGTTTTATTTGCATTTCTTTGATTACTAGTGAGACTGAACATCTGTTCATATATTTGCTGGTCCTATTTCTTTTGGAATTGTTTATTCATTTCCTTTACCCATTTTTCCTTTCTCTTGGCTGCTGATTTGTAAGCACTTAGAGATACTATGGATATTTACTCCTTTCCTGGCTCTTTCATTGCATATTTTCCACTCCAGGTATTGTGGTTTTTTAAAGCCTCGAAGGCAATATTTTTGTTAATTATTAAAAAAACTTTGTTTTATACATTAATATTTTCATTGATGTTTTCTGGCTTTAATGCCACACATGACAAACTTTGAGTATGTAGAGATGTAAAATTATCCACTCCTATTTTCTTTGAAAATCTAATTTATTGGGAGGTCTACAGATGCCAAGAGCTGTGTTTGGGTCTTGTTTAATTTCATTCACTTTTGGTGACATTCTCACCACAGTCTTATGAGGTAGGTGTTACCATCTTCTCCATTTTGTAGATTAAAAACAATCGCAGGTCAGAAAATGCAATTGACTCACAGTTACCCAGCTGAGAATTGGGAGACCCACAAGAGGTCAGGTCTCTAACTCCATAGAATAGAAACCTTTCAAGTAATTCATATTCCAGAGATGACTTCAAATTATAGATAGTTGGTTTGACTAAATTCATAAACAGCAGAGATTTGATCATCCAAATACATATTAATATATTTTAACTGAACACATAATGCACATATTTAGGGATACAGTATGGCATTTCAATACATGTATACAATGGACAATGATGAGATTGGAGTAACTGGCCTATCTAGCACTGCAGACACTCCTAATTTCTGTGTTGTGAACACTCAATCTTCTCTTTATTAGTTATTTTGAAATATTCAACTTATTATTGTAGTTATCTTATTGTACTGTACTCATCAACTATCCCTTCTCCGTCTCCCCATCCCCTACCCCCTTTTAGGCTCTTACAAACGGTGTTCTAGTTTTTACTTCAATGAGATAAACTTTAGCCTCCACAGTAAATGAAAAGGTGCATCCAGCCCTCATCTTTCTATGCCTTCCTTGTTTCATTTAATGTAATGTCTCCACTTCTTGCAAATGATGGGATTTCAGTCTTTTTTTCATGGCCAAATAATATTCTATTAGGTATGTATGCTGCATTTTCTTTGTTCTGCTGTCAGTTGCTGGATCAAGTGGTTCTGTTTTTTTTTTTTTTAAATGATTTTTTATTTATTATTTGAAAGTCACAGAGCGAGAGAGAGAGAGAGAGAGAGAGAGAGGGGTCTTTCATCTGCTGGTTCACTCCCCAAATGGCTGTAAAGGTCAGAACTGAGCTCAACCGAAGCCAGGAGCCAGGAGTTTCTTCCGGGTCTCCCACATGGGTGCAGGAGCCCAAGGACTTGAGTCATCTTCTACTAATTTCCCAGTAGATCTGGATCAGAGGTGGAACAGCTGAGACTCAAATCAGCGCCCATATGGGATGTCGGCACTGCAGGTGGCGGCTTTACCCTCTACACCACAGCGCCGGCCCCTCAAGTAATTCTAATGCTAGTGTTTTCTTTTACTTTTTGTATTTTTGGACTCTCCACACTATTTGGCACAGTGGGTATACTAATTTACATTCCCAGGAATAATATGTGAGAATTCACTAGCACCTGATGCTTTGTCTTTTTGATAGTAATCACTTTAACTGGGGTATTATGCTGTTTCCTGATTTTGAATTGCGTTTCCCTAGTGGCTAGGGATGTGGAGCATTTTCATGTACTTATAGACTGTCCTCCTTTGAGAAATGTCTGTTTAAGACAGGCTTATTTTTGAACTTGGATTATCTGTGTTTTTGCTGTTGAGTTGTTTGAATTCCTTATGTATTCTGGAAAATATTCCTTTGTCAGAAGAAGTTTTCAAATAGTTTCTCCCATTCTGAAGTTCATCTCTTCATTCTGCTATTGCAAATGACAAGATTTCATTTGTTTTTATGGCTGAGAAACATGCCATTTGTATATATACGCTATTATTTTCTTTACTGCACAGAAGCTTTTCAGTTTGATATAATCCAATTTGACTGATTTTTCTTTTGTTTCTGTGCATTTGGGGTCATGTTGAGAAATCTTTGTCCAGATCTTTATCCTGAAACATTTCCCTTATATTTCCTGCTTGTAGTTTCAACGTTTTGGTTTTACTCTGAAGTCTTTGTTCCATTTTGAGTTGACTTTTGTATATGCTTTGGAATAGTGAGTATAGTTTATTATTATTATTATTATTATTATATAGGGATACTAAGTTTTCCCAGCACCATTTACTTTATTTTTAAAAGATTTTAATTATTTCCTTGAGAGGTAGAGACACAGATAGAGAGAGGGAGAGATGGAGAAAAAGGTTTTCCATCTGCTTGTTCACTCCCTAAATGGTTGCAACAGCCAGAGCTGGGCCAATCTGAAGCCAGGAGCAAGGAGCTTCTTCTTGGTCTCCTACGTGGGTACAGGGGCCCAAGTACTTGGGCCATTTTCCACTGCTTTTCCAGGCCATAAGCAGAGTGATGCATCAGAAGAGGAGCAGCCAGGACTAGAAATGGCGCCCATAAGCAGATGCTTAGCCTACTACACACAACGTCTTGCCCCTCTCTCCCAGCACCATTTATTGAAGAGATTTTGCTTTTTCCAATTTACATACTTGCTACCTTTGTTGAAAATCAGTTGGCTGTAAGTATGTGGATTTATTTCTGGATCCTTTATTCTGCTCTGTTGGTTTATGTGTCTGTTTTTTTTTTTTTTATAACGCTTTTATTTAAAGAATATAAATTTCCAAAATACAGCTTATAGATTACAATGGCTTCCCTCCCCATAACTTCCCCCCCACCCGCAACCCTCCCCTTTCCCACTCCCTCTCCCCTTGCTTCACATCAAGATTCATTTTCAATTCTCTTTATATACAGAAGATCAGTTTACTATATATTAAGTAAAGATTTCAACAGTTTGCCCTCACATAGCAACACAAAGTGAAAAATACTGTTGGAGTACTAGTTGTAGTATTAATTCACAATGTATAGCACATTAAGGACAGAGATCCTACATGATATATTTTAAAAAAAAGTCTGTTTTTTATGCCACTACCATAGTATTTGGGTTGCTATATCTTTGTCTTACATTTTGAAGTTAGGTAATAATACCTACAATTTTGTTCTTGCTAAAGATTGCTTTGGCTATTTGGAATATTTATGTGGTTCCATATGAATTTTTTTCAATGTTTTTTGTAGGTCTGTGAAGAGTGCTTTTAGGATTTTGATAGGAATTGCATTGACTCTGTAGACCACTTTAGATTATATAGAAATATTATCAGTATTGATTTTACTAATTCATGAGCATGAGATGCATTTTTATTTTGTTGTGGCCCCTTCAATTTCTTTCTTCAGTTTCTTATAATTTTTACTGTAGACATGATATACTTCATTGATTATATTTATTCCTAAATTTTTTTTGGTAGTTGTTGTGAATAGGATTGGTTTCCTTATTAATTTCTTAGCAATTTGGATATTGGTGATAAAGAATTACTGATTTTTTTGTGTTCTGAATTTGTATCCTGCAACCTTTGTGGTTTTATTTATCAGTTCTAAGATTTTTGATAAATTCTTAAGTTTTCCTATACATAAACCTTTTTGCCACTGTTATAATAACTTTATCTTACAAATTCGCAGAGGTCTATGAATAATATTAAAAAGCACCTCTTTACCCCTTCATGGTTTTCTGACAGTTGTTAAATTAGGTGCTGAATATGTCAACTGCTTGAGCATTGGCATCTTGCAAAGGTTTCAGATCAACAACCACTCACCAAAGAACCTGGCGGCTTTTCTGTCTTGTTTTTAATATGATGGCATGCTCACTTTGATGGGAAACGTGTCCAGCCCACTCTCCACAACACACTGCAAAATCAGTGGTGATTAGCAAATTAGTTAGTTTTGGCATGGAACTGTGCTTTCTTGCCCATGACAACCTGGGAGTAAGTTTTGATACTGGCAACAGAGCATCAAGAATGACAAGTTTTGCTGTAAGAAATAGTCAGGTGTCTTTCTGCAAGACTGTGTCCACTGATTGGCATGTGTGGCAAGTAATGTATTCCTTGATATATCTTCTCAAGACACTTTCTATTTGTTTCTGTTGGAATCTTCCTTTGATTACAAGTTGGTTATTACCATCTATAGAATCATCTGTACTAGTTCAGCAAATAAAAATGGAAGGAGATGTTTAAGTTAACCATGTAATAGTTTAAAGATAACTGTAGTTGAAAAAAGAAGTTTTCTTGGTTCCAACTCAGACAACCTGTGGAGATCTCATGGCAAATTTACGTTTTCTCTACAGCAGCTAGACCTGGTTTCTTCTTTCTCATGATGTTGAAAACTCGATTCAGTAGCTCCTCATTTGTGTCTCTCGTCTGTAAACAAGAACGATTTGAAATCATTTCTTTCCCTGTTTGAGTGTCCTTTATTTCTTTCTCTCCTCAAAGTGCTATGGCTGTGACTTCCAATTCTACATTGTCTACAAGAGGTAAAAGTGGATGTATCCCTGTCTTATCCTGAATCTTAGAGAAAACAATTCCAGTGTTTCTTCACTTATTCAACATGATGTAAGGTGCAGGTCTGTCATATGTAGTCCCTTTGGGTTAAGGTACATTCTTTATGAGAGTTTTAAAATGAAGGGTATTGAATTTTATCAAATTCCTTTTTTCTGTATTTGGATAACCTTTTCTTTCTTTCTTGAATTTCTGCATTTATGTTTGGCATTTTTGGAAATACTTGTTGATTTTCTCCTCTGATGGATTTTATTTTTGAACTATACCTCTATGGTTTATTAGAGTGCCTGCTCTTTCTGTGCATATTCAGGGGTGGATGCTGAGTGTGGCCAAGGAGCTCTGGTCAGTGCTCAAGGATGGGGAGGGAATCAGGGTGACACCCAAGTTGAGCATGGCAGATCTCCTCTATTGTCTGCATGGGAGAGGGCATGATCACACCTTTTGGCATAATCACAACAACCTCACTTCCTCTCTTCCAAGATGATCAATGCTGCCCAGGGTTAGCCCACAGTGGGTACCACCCCCATCCACATTTGTGCATGAATCATTCTAAGGGATTTTTGTGGCCCTCAGTGTGAGTAAGGAACCCTCTGCAATGATACCCCAGGCCATCAGGGAGCTCAGCTTTTGATTGCAGACACAGTGATTGTCCAGAGAACCAGCTACACCATGACCCATCATGCAGTCACTGAATTCACATAGTCACAGCATGCAGACCTCCCACAGTGATGGGGCGCAGAGGGTCTGCTCAACCTTGTGAACCTGCCCTGTCCACAAGACAGCAGAGACGATACCCGAGCCAGCTGTCTATGGGTGCTCTGCTTCGGCAGTTTGAGCCCCAGAGCCTGTGATATGTTGAGAGGATGAGGCACCTCATAGTCCTACGTGGGTGCCCAGTCCCCTGTCAACCCTCCCAGTTGGACTCAAAATTAGTGGGGAATGTGGCTTTTTCTATCTGTAAAATACCCTACTTACATGCACACCCAAGAGCTGCTGCAGACTCTACTGGTTTCAAAATGGTGACTTCTCCCCACTAGTTCCAGGCATCTTTGTGGGGAGATAGGGAGAAAGAAATGTGCTTTTCTTTCACTGGATTAGGTGGGTAGCCTTTCCACTGGCTAGTGCTCCAGGCTGGACTCAAAAACAGTGCAGTCCACAAGACTCTCCCTCAGGCAGCATCACCCGTGTCTTGGGCTGCCACAGTCTGCTCTCCCCTTGCTTTCCAAAGCCGGCATCGCTACCAGTTCCTGGCTCCAGGGGTTGAGTGTGGTGTCTATGCTGATTGCTGCATCTCCACATCTTTTCTGCTGCTCTGTTGCGTACCTCTCTCTCCTGTAGGATTTCCACTCTAATTCTCCCCTGGGAATGTACTTACTCCACTTTTCTTCTGCTATTTTCCCATGTTCAAAGGCAACAAATCTTATCCCTGTTCAGACATCTTAGTATACATCTGGGACTTGCCAAGTTCCTCTTATTCTTAATATGTAGTTTTATATCATTGTAGCCAGAGAAGAGACATGCTATGATTTCAATTTTTTTTCAATGTTATGAGATTTGTTTTATAACCCAACATATGATCTATACCAGAGAATATTCCATGCACTGATGAAAAGAATATGTATTTTTAACTATTGGATGAAATGTTCTATAAATATCTGTGTGATCCATAGCATAGTTTTACTCTGATTTTCTGTCTGAATGATCTGTCCAGTGATGAAAGTAGAGTGTTGAATTTCCCCACTATTATTGTGTTAGTTTATATCTCCTTTTTAAATCTAATAATCTCTGCTTTAAATAATTGAGTGGTCTAGTATTGATTCATACATATTCACAGCTGATGTTTCTTCTTGTTTAATTCATCCCTTTATTATTATACAATGTATGATCTCTTATCTATAGTTTTTGAATTAAGCATTTTAAAATCATGTATACATATCTTCTATACAGATAGATAGAACACACTCTCTCTCTCACTCTCCAGAATTTGGCTTAGCAGTTAAGATGGCAGTTGGGATACGCACATTTAATATCAGAGTATCTCTCTCACTCCTGGTGCTTCCTCTAATGCACACTCTGGGAAGCCTCAGATGAAGGCTCAAGTATTTCAGTCCCTCTATCCATATGGGAGACCAACATTGAGTTCCTGGCTCCTGGCTTCAGCCTTGTCCAACCTAAGGTATTGCAAGCATTTGCAGTAGTACTCTGATATTAATAATTTTCTTCAGTTTTTACTTGTCTTGGAAGGTCTTTATTTTTCCTTCATTCATGAATGATAGCTTAGCTGAATATAATATTGTTGGTTTCTGGTTGGGGCGCTGGATTCTGTCCCTGTTGCCCCTCTTCCAGGCCAGCTCTCTGCTGTGGCCTGGGAGTGCAGTGGAGGATGGCCCAAGTCCTTGGGCTCTGCACCCTCATGGGGTACCAGGAGAAGCACCTGGCTCCTGGCTTCGGATCAGCGTGATGCGCTGGCCGTGGTGGCCATTGGAAGGTGAAAAGGCAAAAGGAAGACCTTTCTCTCTGTCTCTCTCTCTCTCTCTCACTGTCCACTCTGCCTGTCAAAAAAAAAAATAATATTGTTGGTTGGCACTTGCTTTCCTTTAAGAGTTTTACATATCTCATCCTACTTTCTCCTGGCTAAGAAATCTGAAATTAGGGGCCAGTGCTGTGGTGTAGTGGGTTAAACCACTGCCTGCAATTCTGGCATCCTATATTGGTGGCAGATTGAGTCCTGGCTGCTCCACTTCCAATCCAGCTCTCTGCTATGGCCTGGGAAATCAGTAGAAGATGGCTCAAGTCCTTGGGCCCCTGCACCCTCATGGGAGACCCAGAAGAAGCTCCTGGTTCCTGGCTTCAGATTAGCGCAACTCCGGCTATTGCATCCATCTGGAGAGTGAACCAGCAGATGGGAGATCTCTCTCTCTCTCTCTCTCTCTCTCTCTCTCTCTGCTCCTGCCTCTGCCTCTCTGTAATTCTACCTTTCAGATAAATAAAATACATGTTTTAAAAAAAGCAATTTGCAATTGGTCTAATGTTAAAAGTGACTAGATACTTTTCTCTTGCTGTTTTTAGAATTCTCTTTCTGTATTGTATTTTTGACTGTTTGAATATGATACACTTCAGCAAGGATTTTGTTTCTGTTCAAATCTGTTAGGAGTTCTTTGGGCCTCCTACACCTGAGTGTCTGCATCTTTCCCAAGATATAGAAAGTTTTCAGCAACTATTTCATTGAAAAGATCTGCATGTTTTCCCTGTTCATCTCTTTTTGGAACACACAAAATGTGAAAGTCTTCTTGCCTAACGTGTCCTATATATTTTGAAGAGTTTCTTATTTCTTTTAAAAAATCTGAGTTATTTCAAAATAACTTCCATCAAGCTGAGAAGTTTTTTTTCCTCTGCCTGGTTGACTTTCACCTGTATTTTGAAACACATTGATCTATTTAAAAGGCAGAGGGGGAGATACAGAGGAAGGGAGAGATAGAGAGAGAGAGAGATACAGAGACACAGAGAGATATCTTTTATTTATAGGTTCACTCCCCAAATGTCTATAATGCCTGGGGCTGGACCAGGTTGAAGCCAGAAGCCAGGATCTCCATCCAGGTCTGCCATGTGCGTGGCAGGGAGTCAAATACTTGAGCTATTATTCCCTGCTTCACAGACATGTTAGCAGGGAGCTGGATCAGAAGTAGAGCAGCTGGACTTGAACCAACACCTAGATATGGGATATAGATGTCCCAAGCAGCAGCTTAACCTGTTATGCCATAATCCCTCCCCTCAATTGTATTTTAAGTTTCATTTATTGAATTTTTTAGAACCAAGATTTATGATAGTTTAGTTTTATGTACCCTATTTATTGAATTTCTAATTATATCATGAATTATATTACAATTTTGTTGAATTTTCTGTCTTTATTCTCTTTTTACCTTATAAGTTTTCCTTAAAATAATTTTTTTTCCAAATTCTTCGCCAGGGCACAAGTTGATCTTTCTTTGTGATATTTTGCCAACGAGTTGTGTTCTTTTTGAGGTGTCATATTGCCTTATTTTTTCATGCTTCTTGTGTCTCTATGTTGACTTTCTAGTACTAATTTTATGGGATGACTTCCATAGTAAAAGACTTTGTGCTGGTGATATATTCTAGGAAGAGGGTTACATACACTGAAATGGCTTTGGCTCCATGTAGGTGCTTTAGTATGGTACCTGCGTAGCTTCTTCAACTACAGTCAATGTCTCTGGGTATCTCTGGCTTAGGTGCAGGGATTGTGGAATTGCACTACGGATTAGGATTCAGCTCCCTTACGTAGGGTGTATTCACTGGCAGCTTTAGACATGAAGAAGGTTACTTGACCTTTTCTACAAGTGATGTGAGGGTGGGGCAACTCAGTGGGCCCATATAGGTGTGATGCAGCATGCCATAGTGGTACAGGGTGCTTGTCAGTGTCTAAGGGCTGCACAGGTAACTTTAGGAGCCTCCCGTAGCTGACCTGCTCAGGGAAGTCTTCCTAGCTTTTGTTAGAGTCAAAAGCAGGTGGGTGGAACCAAGCATCTATTTCTGAGTCTCTCAGTGTGCTGAGCTTCTGCGACAGGCTGCTCAACTACTACTTGGGGCCACAGGAACATGGACAGGGCCACCTGGTTGCTCTCTAGGGGCCTTCGTGGCTGCTTCCTGGAGGTGTGAATGGGTGAGCAGGGCCAGTTACTTCCACGAGTCTCTGTGGGCTAAGTTGCACAGAGGAGCTTGGCTGACTATGTTCTGGTATTGAGGATGGATGGGCAGGGGCATTTAACTTCTTCCTGGGAGTGGAGTTGAGTTGCCCAAGGCTGGTTGCCTGTTTCCTTCCTGTGGCTGAGGGTATATGGGCAGGACTAACTGATTCTGAGGCATCAGGGAGGAGGATGGGCCATCTGGGTGTTTTCCAATCAGTGAGAAAGCATGGAGCCACTGGGGTGCTCCTTGGTTCTCAGTGTGGGTTATGTGGGCCTTCTAGCTACTTCCAGGGCAGCAGGAGGGATGGTGGAGCCACCAAACTGTTTTCTGCAGGCCAAGCCATCCAGCACATCCAACGTGGGCCTCCAGGTTTCTTTCTGGGTCTTTGAGAGGGAGGCTGGGTCTTCTGGATGATTTGTGGGACTGAATGGCAGAGCCACAGGGAGCAGCTGCGTGACTGCCTCGCAGCAGGAACCTGGATGGGTGGGTGGGTTTCAAGATAGCTCCATGCAGCAAGCAGTGGTCCCTGGGGCCTTTCTCCAGGGTAATACAACTGTGTGGCAGCCCAGCAACCTCCTGCACTGGTGCTCGAGGCCTGTGAAAGTCCTGGTATTCTCCAGCAGTGACTGTGTCAGGTGTCTGGGGTATCAGCTAGGGACTTCTGCTTGCCTCTTCTCCAGAGCAGATTCCTGTTTGGTTCAGAGTTTATCTCATGAGATGGAACAACAGATGTTCATGTGCTTAGTTCCCCTCTTTATATGGCCACTGGGTATCTCTCTGCTCACTTTCCCACCCCACTTCTCCCTGGTGGTCTTTATCCATGTTGTGCTGTCCATGGTTGGCGCAGGGGTGGTGGAGGCAGTCCCTTGACTACCTGGCTATCATAGCTCCAGAGGCCCTGTCCACAGTCACTGGTCTGGAGGCGGGGGCGTCCAGCTCTGGGTTTCACCGTGATGGGCCCGGGTTTTCAAGTATAAGATCTTGACTGAATTCCCTGTCCTTGGTTCTCCTCATATTGTGATGCAAGAAGATCAATGCTTTCTTTCCTGCCTTCTTCAATGTGTCTTTTCCTATGTTACACTGAAGCCAGGCACTGTGGTCCTTATCTGGCTTCTGTGCAGGTAGACTGGTGTGTGAGGAGAGGTTCAACTCAGTGTCTTTATGGCAAGACGATCGGTGGAGGATCTTATTTAACCACTGTCTTTCCCTGCTGCCTAAATTCTTTTTCATGATATGTGCTGTGAACCACTTCTTGCAAAATCAAGTTAGTGAACTATAAGGTATTCTATAAATGATCTAGCCAGGCTCTTGCTAATGTTAAAAACTTATTGGCAGAGTGCCAATTGTTAAATCAACAACGGGAGTCACTGGGTACATGCTCCCCATGTAGGATCTCTGTCCTTAATGTGTTTTACTATGAAACTTAAAAACAACACTACTAGTTGAACAATACCCTATACCTTGTGCGTTTGTGTGAATGCACCCTGTTGAAATACTTGCTTAGTATATACTAAGTTGATCTTCAGTATATGAAGGTAATTGAAAATGAAACTCGATGAAGGGCGGGATGGGAGAAGGAGTGGGAGAGGGGAGGGTCGTGGGAGGGAGGGAGGTTGGGTGGGGGAAGCCACAACAATACAAAAGTTGCACTTTGTAAATTCACATTTATTAAATAAAAAAAAACTATAAAAAACTTATTGGCAAATTATACGTATAAGTAAATGGAGATACTGCCAGTGATATGGATCTTTCCTATTGATCCTTTGAGTGTTTTTTTTTTTTATTTTAGGAGAATTTGGAGAAGAAATTAAATGTTTAAAATTACATGAAAAAAGAATTATTAATGTTCCTTTGGAAATTTCTTGCAACAGCAAAAATGGAACATTTTCTTGCTTTATTATTTAGTAATTGGAGATGATTGCCAGTATTTTAAAGCTAGGAAAAAAAGACATGGGACAATAAAGCAATGGGAGATAATTTTAGCCAGGATAATATTTGAAAGGTTTACGAGAATCATTTCACTTTAATTTGCCTGGGAAATAGGGTTGGCATTTTGGTGCAGCAGCTTAAGCCACTGCTTGCAACACCAGGATCCCATATTGTTCCAGTGTAGCCTGCTCTGCTTCTGATCCAGCTCCCTGCTGACATTCCTGGGAAAGCAGTGAATACGGCCCAAGTGCCTGAGTATTTGCCACCCATGTGGGAGAGCTTGGCTCCTGGCTTTAGCCTGGTCCAAACCTGCTGATGGGGCCATTTGGGGAGTGAATGATTGGACAGAAGAATTCTATTTCTGTCTCTCCCTCTCTCTCTCTCTTTATATACAGAAGATCAATTTAATATATACTAAATAAAGATTTCAACAGTTTGCACTGACACAGACATACAAAGTATAAAGTACTGATTGAAGATTATTTTTACCGTTAACTCTCATTGTACAAGACATTAAGGACAGAGATCCTACATGGGGAGTAAGTGCACAATAACTCCTGTTGTTGATTTAATAATTGACACTCTTATTTATGACATCAGTAATCACCCAAGGCTCTTGTCATGAGCTGCCAAGGCTATGGAAGCCTTTTGAGTTTGCCATCTCTGACCTTATTTAGACAAGGCCTTAATCAAAGTGGAAGTTCTCTCCTCCCTTCAGAGATGGGCCTGTTCCTTCCATTGGGATTTTACTCACAGAGATCTTTTATTTAGGTTATTTTTTGCAACAGTGTCTTGGCTTTCTGTGCCTGAGAAACTCTCATGAGCTTTTCAGCCAGATCTGAATGCCTTTAGGGGCTGATTCTGAGGCCAGAGTGCCATTTAGGGCATTTGCCATTCTATGAGTCTGCTGTGTATCCTGCTTCCCATGTTGAATGGTTCTCTCCTTTTTAATTCTATCAATCATTATTAGCAGGCATTGGTCTTATTTATGTGATCCCTTTGACACTTAATCATATTTTTATTATCAATTGTGAACTTAAACTGATCATTTTAACTAGTAAGATAGCATTGGTACCTGGCAACTTAATGGGATTTGGAGTCCCATGGCATGTTTCTAGCTTTACCCTTGGAAGTAAGTCCGAGTGAGCGTGTGCCAAACTGTACATCTCCTCCCTTTCTTATTCCCACTCTTATTTTTATCAGGGATCACTTTTCAGTTAAACTTAAACAAATAAGAACAGTTGTGTGTTAATTAAAGAGTTCAACCAATGATATTAAGTAGAAAAAGAAAATACTAAAAAATAAAACAGTAAGCTGTTCCTCAACAGTCAGGACAAGGGCTGATAAAGTCATCGTTTCTCATAGTGTCAGTTTCACTTCTACAGGTTTCCTTTCAGGTGCTCGGTTAGTTGTCACAGATCAGAGAGATCGTATGATATTTGTCCCTTTGGGACTTGGCTAAGCACATTTGAGGATCTTTTTCTTCTTTTCCTGCAGCCTTAACCCAAAAATAACTGGACTTATTGGAGGAGTGCTGGAAAGGGCGCTTCATTTCTGCTCATAATTCCCTCATTTACTGCTTGCTGAGGGACAGAGAAAAAGTTTATCCACAGCTCAGAACTTGAAATGAGCCATCAGCCCTTACTGTGGGAGAGGCCATGGAGTTCAGGATGAGCACCGCTCGTAGCCTGCCTTCTCTCACTTTCTGGACCCGTGCTGCCTGCGGGTCAGAATGTCAAGGACTTTCATCTTGTGTGAAGTGTGGCTATTTCTGTTCTCTCCCATCTTCTTCCATGGTTCAGACTTTGCCTAGAGAGCTGGAGACTGCTAAGCAAGGTCAACTCCATGTGCAGCTTTGGAGTTAAGCTTGTCCTCTCTGTCCTCTGTGTCCAGGCTGATGAGGCAACCCTATAATTCTTGTCCATCTGGATAAGTGGATCCTTTGTTGTCTGTGCAATGCTGGCCTTTGTTGTATATTTGCTCTAGGTACAGCTGAGTCTTAGGGTCTGTGTGTGACCTTGAGCCTAAACCTTTTTCCAATCCAGCTTTTGCCAGAGCTCTGAGGTGTTAATGCAGTTAGTAAGTTGTTTTATTTGGCCAGTGATCCTTGTATGTGGCTGACTTTGTTCATCACCTTGAGAGGAAGGAATAGAGAATGGCTGTCAGACCTCTAACAGAACTCATAGGGCACCTGAAGCCTTAGAAGTAACTGTGGTATCCCAATAAGAGTAGGTAAAATGGCGAAAGAAAACAGGATCCTCAAGGGGGAAATCAGCTTTCAAGATGCGTATTACTGGGGCTGGTGCTGTGTTGCAGTGGGTTATCGCCCTGGCCTGAAGTGCCAGTATCCCATATGGGTGCCGATTTGAGACCTGGCTGCTCCACTTCCAATCCAGCTCTCTGCTATGGCCTGGGAAAGCAGTAGAAGACGGCCCAAATCCTTGGGCCCCTACATCCATGTGGGAGACCTGGAGGAGGCTCCTGGTTCCTGGCTTCTGATTAGTGCAGCTCCAGCTGTTGCGACCAATTGAGGAGTGAACCAATGGATGGAAGATCTCTCTCTCTCTTTGCCTCTCCTCTCTCTGTGTAACTCTGACTTTCAAATAAATAAATAATATTTTTTAAAAAAGAAATACGTATTACCTTATATAAATGTACCATGAGAGAAGAGCTAGGGGAAAAGCTGGGAAAATGCTAACCATGACAGGCTGGTCATTGATGTCCTGGGGTAGCTTATTGTTACTTTGTTTTTACCATTTTGTACCTTAAAAGCATTTTAATAAGGAACAAAACTTACTCCTATCACAATGAGAAAGTCTTATAAAAATTCAGCCTGACTTAGCAGAGGAAAAACCTGTGGAATAATAGACTTAAGACATTTGATTCTGGAATATTGCAGTCTCCTCATAGCAACAAGAAATGATGACTTTTCCTTCTGTCTTAGGCTACCATGAATAAATCCACTCTTCAATTGCATGTACATTATGAGTGATTAACGCATGCATAAAGCTAATAGGGATTTTGAGAAAATTCATATTGTGAGGAACCAAAAATTGACTTATTGAGTTGTTTGAGAACCCATCAAGGGACAGTGAAGTCTGAGACCAGGAAGTCCGCACCATGGCTGGGGGAGTTGTATATATAGGAGAGCAAAAAGGAATTTATTTGTCTGTTTGGCCAAAACACATTGAGTACCTCTTAGGAGTCAGGTTCTGCATGAGGTCCTGGGGATACAACAGTCACGTGTGCTAATGTGGTTTCTGTCCTAAATCAACCTTCCACCTTAGGGAAAACACAGGCTAATGTGAAAGCAGTTAACAGCAGAGCAATAGATGCTTTGATGGGCAACTGAGCATGCCAAGGTTCTGAAATCTTGGTGAAAGAAAGAGGAGCTAGTGCAGACATGGTGATGGTGCAGGTGGAGGTGCATCTACCTCTCATGTAGACCTCTCCTGGCATGTTACGTATCCGGAGCATCCTCTCGGACAAGACATCTCCCCACCCCCAATAACTACATACAAAGCTGTGATGCTTTAGTGTGCATGCACTAATTTTTCTATGACTGAATAAAGAAATGGCTCTTTTACTTTTTAAATCTTTATTTATTTCCATCTACTTGAAAGGCAGAGAGAGAGAGAGAGAGAGAGAGAGAGAGAGAGAGAGAGAGAGAAAGAGAAAGAAAAAGAGAGAATATGAATCTTCATTCTGCTGGCTTATTCTCCGAATGCCCACAATAGTCAGGGTTGGGCTGGGCTGAAGCCAGGAGCTCAGAGCTCCAACTAGGTCTCCACCTGGGTGCCAGGGGCCCACAGATACACTTGAAACATCATTTCCTTCCTCTCAGATATACTAGCAGAAAGCGTTATGTTTTGTTTTGCCTGACAGCATGTATTACATGTGGAAGCTTATACTACTGAAACAAACAAATTTTTTTTTTCACAGGCAGAGTTAGAGTTAGACAGTGAGAGAGAGAGACGAAAGAAAGGCCTTCCTTTCCCTCTAAATGGCTGCTATGGCTGGCGCGCTGCACCTATTGGAAGCCAGGAGCCAGGTGCTTCCTCCTGGTCTCCCATGCGGGTGCAGGGCCCAAGCACTTGGGCCATCCTCCACTGCTTTCCTGGGCCACAGCAGAGAGCTGGACTGGAAGAGGGGCAACCAGAACAGAATCCAGCGCCCCAACCGGGACTAGAACCCCAGGTGCCGGCTCCGCAGAAAGAGGATTAGTCAAGTGAGCTGCGGCGCTGGCCACAAATAAATTTAAAAAGTAATGGCTCAGAGCTGGTGGGTTCAGATGCTGCCTGCAATACCAGTGTCCCATATAAGAGCCTGTTCAAATTCCAGCTGCTCTACTTCTGATCCAGCTCTATGCTAATGCACCTAGGAAAGCAGTGGAAGATGACCCAAGTACTTTGGCCCTTGCCACTCATGTGGGAGACCCGGAAAGAACTGGCTCTTGGCTTTGGTCTGGCCTGGCCTCCACCATTGTGGCCATTTGGGGACTGAGTGAGCAGATAGAAGATTTCTCTGTCTCTCCTTTCCTTCCCTTTCCCTTTCTTTTTAAATTTTATTTATTTATTTGAGAGAGTTATAGACAGAAGGAGAGTCAGGAAAAAAAAAAAACACTTTTATATGGTGGTTCATCCCCAAATGGGTACAACAGCTGGAGATGAGCTGATCTGAAGCCAGGAGCCAGGAGCTTTTTCTAGGTCTCCCAAGCGGGTGCAGGGGCCCAAGCAGTTGGGCCACCTTTCACTGCTTTCCCAGGTCATAAGCAGAGAGCTGGATTGGAAGAGGAGTAGCTGAGACACAAATTGACACCAATATGGGGTGCCAACACTGCAGGCGGAGGCTCAACCTACTATGCTCCATCCCTGGTTCCAGCCCTAGCTCCTTTTCTCTCTCCATGTAACTCTACCTTTCAAATAAAGAAATAAATATTAAAAAAAAAAATAGAACTCAGACAAAAGAGAATTTCATCTCTTTTTCCATTTAACAGTTCAATTGGTTTTGGGTGATGAGAGTGGTGCTCCTTGTAATAATTCAAGGATTTAGCTCAACCAGCCCTAACTGTAGCTCAACCAACACATTGTCACTGTGTGTGACAATGAGTTTAATGTCCTAGGTCTGGAAATGGCATTATTGACTCTCTTTGGAGACGAGTTCATTACTAGCAACATCTAAAGGCAAAGGAAACTGGGAAACATGCAAGTAGAAAGTCTGTTCTGCTTTCTCTAATGCAAGTTGAGAATGGGCTTTGGCGAGCAGCCAGCCACCTCTGTACCACTTCTTTGATCCTAATACAATCAAATCTTCCCTTTATAGGATCTTGTAGCATCATACTCACACCTCGCATTCTTTGCATTGGTCAGGACTGTAGCTTTTCTTTTTTTCTTTTCTTTTTTTTTTTTTAATTTTCATCTGCTTGAGAGGCAGAGCAAATGAGGAGAGAGGGAGAGGGAATAAAAGAGGGAGATGGAGAGAGGGAGAGAGTAGGAGGGAGGGAGAGAGGGAGAAGAGGGGGAGGGAAGGAGGGAGGGAGGGATGAAGAGAGAGAGAGAGAGATTGAGATTGAATTTTCATCTGTTTATTTGTTCCTCTATTACCTGAAACAGCTAAGACTGAGCCAAGCTGAAGCTAGGAGCCTAGAATTCCCTTCGTGTCTTCCATGTGGGTGTCAGGGGTCCAAGCACTTGAACCATCATCTTCTGCCTCCTAGGATACATTAACAAGAAGTTGGAGTGGGAACAGAGGAGCTGGGTCTAGAAGAAGTATTCCAATAGGGGATGTGGACATTCCAAGTGGGAGCTTAACCTGCAGCGTCATAACACTTATGCCAAGAATACAATTTTACATTTTATGATATGATTAGTTTTATGCTAGATAAGAGCAAAGATCATTGTACTTATCAACATATATGAAGGTATTTAACAACGTTAGGGAGGAGTGGCCATTTTTACATAGCAGGTTATGCCATCGCTTAGGTCTCCCACATTCAATAAATGACTATTGGTTGAGCCCTACCTCCCCTTTCAAACCACTTTCCTGCTCTACTCCTTGGGATGATGGTTCAAATATTTGAATCTCTTTTCAACCATGTGCAAAACCTAAGTGAAGTTCTCGGCTCCTGGTTCCCATCTGGCACAACCCCTACTATTGTGAGCATTTGGGGAGTAAACAAGTAGTGTTCGTTCTCTCTCTCTTTCCATTTCAATTAAAAAATAAGGAAATAATTAAAACTTTAAGAAAGTTTGTGGAAGAAATAGAATTAAAAGGTAAATTTATTTGGATGCAGAATATTTTGAAATTCATGCACAATTTTTCTAACATGCAATTATGATGAACTATTCAAAATGTATAGATTTCAAAATAAGTTACTTTAAATTCTATTTTCCATGAGATTTTTGAAGCAGCCTCCTTGACACAGAATCTTGACACAGCACTTGACACAGAATCAACTTGCAGTTGGCTTCTATCTTTTCCATGGGAAAGAATACATGCATGTGTCAGAGATATTGCCCAATTCTAAAATGCCTTGACTGAATCCGCCTGGAAGTATCTGGTGAGGTGTTAGGGCTCACCCTCATCAGGCATCTCTGCAACTTTAAAAAAAAATTTATTTATTTTTATTTTTTGACAGGCAGAGTGGACAGTGAGAGAGAGAGAGACAGAGAGAAAGGTCTTCCTTTGCCGTTGGTTCACCCTCCAATGGCCACCGTGGCCGGCGCACCACGCTGATCCGAAGTCAGGAGCCAGGTGCTTCTCCTGGTCTCCCATGGGGTTCAGGGCCCAAGGAGTTGGGCCATCCTCCACTGCACTCCTGGGCCACAGCAGAGGGCTGGCCTGGAAGAGGGGCAACCAGGACAGAATCCAGCACCCCGACCGGGACTAGAACCCGGTGTGCCGGCGCCACAAGGCGGAGGATTAACCTATTGAGCTGTGGCGCCGGCCATCTCTGAGCAACTTTTAATACGCTTGGGGAAAGAGGCATGGTAGGCGGAAATCTAAGATGACCCCAGTGACTTTCATCTTTTGATAAATTTCCTGTCTGAGAGTGGGTGAAATGTTTAATTATGGTAAGATGTCATTCTAGTATTAGATTGTGATTTGTGGTACAGGCTGACTTCAAAGGAAACTTTTGCTGGGTAGATGGGACCTACTCCAGTGAGCCCTTAAAAGGGGTTGGGCTCATTGAGAAGTCAGAAGCTGGACATGTGAAATGGATTTGATGCAAGGAAGTGTCGCTGTTGTAGGCTTTGAAGGTGGAAAGGGACACGTGTCAAGGAATGCAGGTTGCTTCTAAAAGGTGAGAGGGGTTCCTTGCTGACAGCCAGCAAGGACACAGAAGTCCTGATCTTGTGACCACAAAGAACTGAGTTGGGTCAACAATGTGAATGATTTATAAGTAGATTCTTTCCCAGAATCTTCAAACAAGGACTCAGCCTGGCTGATGCTTTGATTGCCACCTTGAGCAAATCTGACCTCCAGAAACTGAGATAATGAATAGGTGATCTTTTAAACTACCAAGTTTATGGAAATTTGTTATACACTAACAGCAGATGAATACAGGCTTGTGTTTGCATAATATGGCAAACACAGAATAAGTCTGGGAACAGAGGGAAATCTGGAGATGAGCGAATGATGTGTTTTTCTGAGCGTGTCATGGGTCTGGTGTCTAAAACTTAGGGTGACGCTGCTGCAGTTTGCCTGGGACTGAGGGTTTGCAGGGATTTGAAGTGTTTAGCTCTAATATCAGGACCTTCCCGAGAAAGTAAGGGCATGGTTTGTCCCTGGCAAACCGTGGGAGTTGCTTAGTGAAGAAGGGAGAGAATTGAATGGGACAGTAAGCTGGCACAGCCTGCTTATGCTCACTAGAATGTGAGGTGCTGTGTGACTTTGGCCCACGATGGCTCTTTGTTTTAGTTGTATGCTGCCATCAATATGAGCACGGGAGAACCGGCAACAGATGCTGTTGTGAGATCCAGCCCTCAAATGATTATGAAAATAGAAGACTTAGGGAGGCATTCCAGGGGGGGATGTATTTGAATATCAAGTGTAAGCACAGGGACAGCTTTGGATCTTCCAGAATTTACCCATGTCCTCAAATGGATCTGCAGTTCCTGCATAACACAGATGTTGCTCATGCAAGGACTCTTGCATTCTTATTGGCGGTGGTGAGACCTCATTATAACCACAGACTCATGAAACAAAGATGCACACATGTCTGCTGTGCCAGGGGCTGTGCTGGGTGTTCTAGGTCACAGCATCTCTCAAACCCCTGTATGATAGAGATGATAAGCTCCATTTTGATGATGAGGAGTTTGGGCTTAGTGAATTTAAGTCAGCTGTTAGGGATGGCCACCTGGGGCTAATCTACCTGTAAGCAAAATCTCTGGGAAACTGTAAGAACAGCTTTAAGAATCAGTATATATCGCATCAGCAGCATTGCCTCTGCTGACTTGATTTGGGAGGCAGAAGCTCTGTAATGAGCAGTCAGGGACACACTAGGTATAAAAACCATTCACACAGGGTTTCTGTGGCCAAAACATTTGCATTTATGGAGGCTAAGTGAACTCCAGAATCTGATCAGGAGTTGACATTAAAGATGGAAATTAATATATTAAATGAATTGCTCTGCATAACTAAGCATTAGCACTTGTCCTATCCAGCCAGGAGTGAGTCACGTCAGGCCTGCAGAACCATTTGGTCTGGTCCTGTCAAGGCAGCCACAGGCAGGATTCAAAACTCAGTACATCTCTGGCAGGCTAATTTTTAAGCTGATAATTTTGTGTGGCTCGTGAATGATGCTATAAATATCCAAATGGCTTTTAAGGGGCGGAAGAATTGTTCCCCACCTATAAATACCACCCTGCTTTACAAAGTAAAGAGTACCTGATCAGAAGGGGAGAAAACGTTAAGCTACCTCCACATTTGCTCCTTATTCGTAGGGCCAAGGCTCATACTAACCTGAAAACCAGCACCTTTCCTTCTAGTCTTTGTGAAGAAAACAGAGAAAGTTTTTCACTCTGTAATCCAGGGCCACTGTGTACAGTTGGGCAAGTTGTTTACTGCACAAGAGTTCCTGGTAGAACTGGCATCATTTTCTAATTGGTAAATAAAATACTTGTCGGGGGAGGCGCTGGAAACAGCTCTGCTTGATTCGCAGTTGGTACCGAGCCTCCCTCTCTGACTATTTGGGCAGAACGCATGCACTGAAGATGGACCATGTGTCCTGGAAGGCATAGAACTTTTCAAATGGTGTGGTGTAGTCTGTTGGCCCTAAGGGGTGGGAGACATGGACAGAGCCCTGTTAGCCTGGCATGTGGCAGTTATGGTTTCATGTGCTGGATCTGGTTAGTACATCTAAGAATCAAATATGGGCATCAAAGGAAGGCACCCAGGCTTGCCTCAGAACTTACGAGGGGCCCTGAGGCTTTAACTAGGTGTGAAAATGATAACTTTTCTGTTTTCTTCGAGAACACCATTTATCCTATATCATACGTTCCTGAGTACAGAAAACAATCTCAGTCTGTTTTTTGCTAATTTCAATTATTTCAGGCTGACCACCATAGAAGTCAGTTCTCTGTCTCTCCCTTCCTCTCTCAATGAAAGCGTTTATTTTGTCTCCTCCTTTCTCAGTTCCAGAGGCTTACAAAGCACAGTGGTACCACAGGGAGAGGTGCATCCCTGTCACTGGTAGCTGTCGCTTTGACAGGTGTGGGATTTAACTCATCTCATCTGGCCTTGGGTTTTCACGTCCAGGCCCTGACTCTCACTCATGTGTTGGTTTCTCTGCATTCAGGGGATGTTTGTTCCTGCTTGCGGGGAGCTGCCTAGTCTGCAAGACTTTCTCAGCTACTTCTGCATCCTTTGGGAAACACAGGAACATGTTAGCTGTTCTCTTGGGTCATGGTGACTTGTGTGTGAGTCTTGGGACATCAGATTCCCTGGAAGATAAATAGGGTCCTTTCTTCTTTCAGTGCCCAACTGCAGTGGCTTATTGTTGGACTGAATTTACTTCTGATGACCTGAAATTTGTCCCAGGAGAGCAAGGCTGTTGTCCAGGACCCCTAGCAGGATCTAACCTTCTTACCTTGGACTTTGCTCTTTTCATCAAGTCTCAGGCCTAAGGATCGTTTTTAATTTCTATTTAGTTCTAGGGTAAATGTTACTTTTGGTACTTAAAGCTCGGTTTTTGAAGTTCAAGACATCTCTCTCAACATCTGTTTTGAGAGAGCTGGCAGAAGAATGTTGGCCGATCTTACAGAGTGATCACACTGAGCATTTTGTAGTGCATCCAATTTGGGTGACTTCAGATGCGTTGTATTCATTTACAAGATGTTTTCTGGTGGATTTGTTCCATGATGCTGATTGTGCTACCATATAGAAACACTACTGTAGCAAGGCTCACAGCCTTCTCCAAGTTAAGCTTTTCCTTATGTCTTTAGCAAGTTTTACCTTCCCACATGTCAGTTAAATCTACATCAATGGTGCTTTCTGCAGTCTGTGGAGCAAACATTCCATGGTTGGTGTTAGTGATTTCTGAAATGCGTGACTACCTGCATTCCATGTCAGAGTGGCTGGGTCGCAGGCCTAGCTCCCAATTCCAGTGTCCTGCTTCTGTGGATCCTGGGAGGCAGCAGGCAGTGGCTCAAGTGATTGAGTCCCTGCCACTCACATGGGAAACCCAGATCGAGTTTCTGGCTACTGGCACATACTTGCCCTTGCTGTTGTGGGCATTTAGGGGAGTGGACCACTGATAGGAGAGCTCTCTCTTTCTGCCTTTCAAATAAAATATGTGAATAAATTTTAAAACTATACCTTCCAACTATTGGAACTAGTTGGTTAAATAAGAAATTTTGGATAACTTATAAAATAACTTAAAGCACCAGCTTCTCTTATGTCCTATAGGCGTTGGAATAAAATTTCGGATTAATTGAAGAACCCCTTTAGAACACAGGACAAGGTGTAAGACACAGTTTATCTGTGCAAATAAAGTTATGTTCAATAAATTAAAAATAGTGAGATTACTACAGAGTTCTCATTTAAATAGGTGATTTCTTCCATTTTTCCTTTCATTAGAACAAACAGTTCTTTCCATTAAAACAAGCAAAATTGTTCAGCATATATGAACATATATGAACTTATACATTAAATTTATTTTGGTCAAGCTATCCTAATAAATGATGCCTTTACACTTATTTATTGTAGTAAGCTTGAAAACCATTGTTCTATTTGCTTCTATGTAGTTTCTGTTGCATGTGCTATTAAACAGCTAAAAACTGCTCAAGCCCATCATATGATGTAAACTAAACAGAGAAGCAAGAAGCAAACCAGAAAATAAAGATGAGGCATTCAGAAGTCTAGGTGGATCCAAGTACATGTCATTTAGGTGCCCTTGAATCACACTGGTCTTATAGTTTGACGATGAGCAGTCATTCATTATAAATCATTAGAATTTTAATCTAAAAATTAGTTTAGGGAGCTGAGTTAGGGAGGGACATTAATATGAGTATTTGGTATTAAGATGAGAGCTGCTCTGTAGGAGACTTCCTAATGGAAATGTCACTGATAGTAATTACCCCTTTCCAGTCAAGCAGCTCTTTGATTTTCCTCCAGCACTAGGGACCAGGCAGCCTGATAGATACAGTGAAACAAGAGGGTGATTCAGAAAGCTGGAGTATCTAGAAAGCTGGTGAGCGAGTTTGGAGACCATAGCATCATTTGATATTTGCATCCCTTGAAGGGTATGTTGAGTCATACTTTTCATTTGCTGAACGGAAATGCAGTGGAGGCAAGTGGTGAGGGATAGAGAGAAGGAGAGGCCAGGAGCAAAACTCTCAGGAAGGTCAATCCTTGCCAATGCTGGTGAGCGACAGGAGGACCAGCAAGGTCAGGGGAAAAGAAGTGGGCAAGCAGCCCTTTCGGCTCTTTAATGGGATCCTTCTAGCACTCTGAGGGCCCAAGCGTGCAGTGCCAATGACCTGTGGAGAAACTTTGGCACAATTGTATGCATTGTCTTTCCTGTAGGCAGTGTGTGAAATATTTATCATCTTTAGTGCTTATGAAATCTGAAGTTAATTAACTTGAATGTACAAAAAGCTTTAAATATAGCTTCTGAACCAAGGTTTCTGTAGGCCTTTCTTTTCTTTTCTGTTTTTTTTTTTTTTTTAAACTTAATTCTGGGAATCCTTAAACGTAGGACCAGTAATACTCTGTGTGCTTCCAAAGAAAATGCTTATAAGCTGAAGGGTATAATTTCTGATGATTACCCGGCTTCTTGCCAATGGATAAATGTGTTTGCCTTTCATTTTTAGTTTTCCAGGTTTATTATCCCCTGTGCCTCTATCATTTTGTTCATCATAGAAACAGTTTTATAATCTCAAAATGAAGCGATTGAATAAGCCTGACTCAGGATTTTTTTTTCCATGTCAATAATGTAAACTATAAAAACCATTAAGAGAACCATACCAGAGGGCTTTATGATCTTTATTTACATGGGACAAATTAATAATAAGGCTGAGTACTGGTGTCTGCCTCTGGAATCAGAATCGGTTCTCTGAGAATATATACCATACATAGGGAAACAGACACTGACATGATAGTATGTAAATATGGCAAATGTGCTTAAAAATTTCTATGACTGAAGTTAAACAAATGTGTTTAATATGCAAATTTTTTCTCAATAAAGGAGATTCTACAGATTACTCTGTAATCCAACACCTTTATGTTAACTGGCTGATGTAATGTTCAGGATCTTTTTTAGTGAATTTCCTTGCAATCAGAAATATCATGACGATTCACTGTACTTGGTTCTTATGGATTGGTAATGTTTCAAACACATGGGAGTAATTCAGAGCTTTGCTTTTGTAGGTTCAATAATTCCATCTCCACTTAGCAATGAATTGATAGATATTTTTAAGAAAAAACAACTAAATAATGCATAGTGTGATGGGATGAGGAGAATATTGCTAAAATTCACATCAAAAAGCATATTCTATCACACTGTTCGGTTCTCAGAGCTGTTCCATTAGTGCCCCTTTAACATGTAATATTTCCCAATTAAATGTGTTGGTAAGAATTATTCATTTTAATAATTAAAGAGCTTCCCCAGCTCCCTGAGGAGCGTTACCATGGAGGCTCGGCTCCACTGGTGGGAGTAATCACAGCATGCTAATGTAAAGGAGGGTGACAGTTGAATGCTACTATTGCCAATAAGTGAAACTGACTCGAGGTTTGGGATTCACTTCAATAGCTGGGCTCTGGGATGCCCACGAAGTGACCTTTCACTGTATCAGGCTATGATATTGGTTGGTTTTGTGGATGTAATGGAGCATAAAATTCCTCAGCTATTATGCATTTTGACTATGTTTTGAGACTCTCTAGCATGACATAAGCTTTTTGATTGTCTCCAATGCTACCTATTAGGCAGTGATTCCCCCAACAGGCTTTTGTGATGCCTTAGGGCTGCCATGAAATTCTCGAGACGAAATTGTTTTTCATTTTAATTAAAAATAAATACACGAGCCAGGTGTCTGGCATAGTGGTTAAGAGGCTGCTTGGGACTACCATGTCCCAGAGCATAGTACTTGGGTTCAATCTCTGGCTCTGGCTCCTGATGACAGCTTCCTACTACTGAGCGTCCTGGGAGGCAGCGGGTGGTAGCTCAAGTATTTGGGTCCCAGCCCTATGTAGAAGACATAGTTTGAGTTACAGCCTCTGCCTTTGGCTTAGCCCAGCTGTGGCTGTTGCAGGCATTTGGGCAGTGAACCCCTGAATAGATCCCTGTCTATCTATTTGTCTCTCTGCCTTTAAAAACAAAACACATGACTTAAGAGGGGATGATGTGCATGTGTACTCTGAAGAGGAGTCCCAATGCAGTGCAACAGCAATGACTGATCTGTTAGCAGCAGCTATGTTGAATGTGGGTATTTGGGTGATAGTGAGAAAGTTTCTTCTGGGTGTAATGTGTGGTGTATGTATCTCAGCAATAATAATCATAATAATTCCTGAACACTCAAATTTTGATTATATGAAAGTTACATAGTACAAAGAGGTCAAAGATCAAAACTCATTACTGAAAATCATGATAAGAATAAAGATAACAATGTGCTACCACTGTCAACACCATGGCCACCACTACTCCTAATAACTATAATAATGCAATAGCTAGTGCTTTGACAGTTCTTTCCGTGGAGCACTACTGTCGGTGCATAACATAAATGCATTCATTTAACTATGATCTACAAAGATCTGATCTTAGATTCTAATAACTTACTAATGATATCAATGGCTATACTACAAGTATTAGAATTACCCTCATGACAATAATTCTTTGCAACTATTTAGGGCTATACACCTTTAAAACCATACTCAAATTTATTCATTGAATTGTTGCAACTAATGATTGAGGTGTGTAGAGCTATTTTTATGTTAACTGTACAGAGACTTTATGGGATTTTCCAGTTTTAGCAGCTAATCTTGAGTTACTAGATTTTACAGATTTTTTTTTTATTTGTGAGAAAATTGACTTAGAGATTTGTGATTTGCTTGATCTTCAAAATTATATTCCTTAGCTTTCTTTGATGAGAGATAGCTTTGCCTAAGGGTTACTCAGCTTTGCCTAAGGGTTACTCATTAGCACTCCAAGAACAAAAGCAGAGGCAACGGGATCTATGTTGTGACACAGGAAGTGGAACTGCTGTTCGGGTCACCCGCATCCCATACTGGAGTGACAATTTGAGTCCCGGCAGCTTTGCTGCTGCTGCTGCTGCTTTTTTTTTTTTTTTTTTTTTTTGACAGGCAGAGTGGACAGTGAGAGAGAGAGACAGAGAGAAAGGTCTTCCTTTGCCGTTGGTTCACCCTCCAATGGCTGCCATGGCCGGTGCGCTGTGGCCAGCACACTGTGCTGATCTGATGGCAGGAGCCAAGTGCTTCTCCTGGTCTCCCATGTGGGTGCAGGGCCCAAGCACTTGGGCCATCCTCCACTGCACTCCCGGGCCACAGCAGAGATCTGGCCTGGAAGAGGGGCAACCGGGACAGAATCTGGCTCCCCAACCAGGACTAGAACCCGGTGTGCCGGCGCTGCAAGGTGGAGGATTAGCCTAGTGAGCCGCGGCGCCGGCCAGCTTTGCTTCTGATCAAGCTTTTGCACAAGTGCCTCGGGAGACACATGGTCCCAGCCCTGCCACCCATGTGGGAGACCCAGGTGGAGTTTCTGGCTCTTGGCCAGATATTTGGGGGAGTGAAGATATTCTTTTCCTCTGTAAATAATTATTAAACAAACAGAAGCAAAGTAGCTTCTCTAAAGTGTTGTCATTGTTTCTTGTCTTAGTTAACTTGGGTAATAAAATCAGTGAAGAGTCAGAAAAGGGTCAGAGCATAGAAAGGAAGAAGTAATGACCTGTTTTTGCTTTTGCCCGGGACAGAGTAGAACTGAGCATTTTCTGGCTTCACAGGCAGTGGATGGACTGTGGTGCAATTCCCTGTGAGATCCTGAGTTGTCATCAGCCCATTTTAGGATGGCTTGTTCAGAGTTATGTCCACATTCCGGAGTCATAGCCAGAAGCCTGGGCTACAGGAGCCGACTGCCCACCATCCCTCTCCCTTGGTGGAGCCAACTCTCCATGTGTTAGCAGCCTCTCCACCATCTTCTCTGTAATCCAGAGCCCATCTTGACAGATGGCTCTTCTGTGGTATTGTAATTGCTTTTGTTTTCAGTGAATTTTCTCAGCCCTCAGTGAATAGTTAACATTGGAGCTGTATTGTTACTGTTGGGATTTTGCAGACTAATAAGGAACACATATCTTATACTTGTCCCTAGGTCCAGACACAGAGTTCCTAAAACTCTGAGCTGTTATGCATGATAAGCTTTTGTTAGCCATATCTGAGTTTATGTTAATGAAGTGACTCTGGGTGGGCGGGCCCCTGCACAGCTTCAGGATGGGGCAGGAAACCCCAGCGACATGATCAGAGGGTAGGTATTTTCAGTGCCATCACACTCCACTTGTCCCACAGAGAGGGGAGAGGGCTGGAGACCGAGCTCCTTGATTTGGTGAAGCCTGACTATGGGATGGAGTTGTTGAAGCGGAGCTTCTCAGTGATTGGACGAAGATGCTAGATATCATCAGATCCTCGTTTCCTAACCATCTCCCAGCCGCCTTTCCTTAGCTTAGCATTGTCTTGAACCACTTTTATGACTAAAAACGAACATTTTACTAAAATTAGCTTACTGAATTGAGGAGTGGTGCGACTAGGCATTTTAAGTTCCTAATCATGTCCCCGATTCATAACATCTTGATATTCAGTCTTGACTTGAGGGTTTCTTTTCCAGGATCCCCAGGCCCTGTAGCTACCATGTGCACATAGTTCCCTAGACTGGAACCCACTGTATCATCATCAAAATTTTCTAAAGTACTGACCCATCAAAGGAAGTTGACAAGCCCTGGAGATCAACTGGGAACTTGGACATGAGCTTACCATGCACCTCTAAGCCTCAGCTTCAATCTGTAAGAACCTTCACTCCTCCCTGATCAGGGAGCCTGAGAGCTAAGCAGCAGCTGCCTCGCTCCTGTGGTGTGCGTTGCAACAAATGCCTCCTTTTATTTTACCACCTTGGGGTCAGTAATTGGCTTGCTGTGGACTGGATGAGCAGGGCCATGTTTGAAATTTCCATAGGAATTCCTCCAATAGTTATGGGGTATTCTGTAACAAAATGCTGTGCACAAAGGCAGTATAGTCCTGGCTAGGTATCTTGTTGTTGGTACACTTCCCCTGGCCCACAGTCACCCCTGAGAGTTGGCCTGCAGTTGCTTAAACATTTATTAGTCTCTGGAACAGCCTCAGGTAGTGGGCTGTTCAAAAGGCCTCGTTAGTTTAAGGGGCTTTTTGAGTAGAAGAAACTGGGCTTAAAACAGATTGGATTTTAGGGAGATGTCTTTGGTAAGTAGCAAGTTTGTGTATGACTGTGCCAGGCTAATATTTCTTGTGCTAATTTGGTTCAAGCTGTGACTGAATATAGGAGTTAAAGAGACTTTCCACTTTTTGGAGTTAAGAGTTTACTTCCTTGAGAGATTGCTTTTAACTTAGACACCTTTGTGTTGTAATTTGGCTCTTTGACAGGTCCAGCCATAAATAACAATCGTTAATCAGAGCTCAGTTCTTATAGCTACCTATGGTATATTTTTCAAAAATTAAGATATTTTAATCATAAAACTATTTTCAAAATATTTCTTAAAAATTTATTTCTTTTTACTGTAATACTGCCTGGCTGTAGTATTCTTCGAGATGGAAAAGAAGTGGCCACTTAATAGCTCTTTGGGTTATATTACTTTTTTTAAAAATTTATTTTACTTTATTTTATTTTGACAGACAGTAAGAGAGAGAGACACAGAAAGAAAGGTCTTCCTTCCGTTGGTTCACCCCCCAAAGGGCCGCTACGGCTGGCACTGCACTGATGCGAAGCTAGGAGCCTGGTGCTGCTTCTTGGTTTTGCACACGGGTGCAGGGGCCCAAGCTCTCGGGGCATCTTCCACTGTCCCAGGCCACAGCAGAGAGCTGGACTAGAAGAGGAGCAGCTGGGACTAGAACTCGGTGCCCTAACCGGGACTAGAACCTGCACCGCAGGTGGAGGATTAGCCAAGTGAGCCATGGTGCTGGCCCCAATGTTACTGTTTTTTAGCTAGAGTTGTTTTAAAAAAATAGGAATAAATTCCATTTGCAAGTATTTATGTTATTGTATCCAAGTGAATAGAAACAGAGACAATGAAATATACATAAGTCAAATTTTAAAAGCTTTATTTATTCGAAAGGCAGAGAGAAGGAGAGGGAGAGATATCTTCTATCTAAAGGTATACTCTTCAAAGGTCCAGCAGGAGCTGGACCAGACTGAAGCCAAGAATCCCATCCAGGCCTCGTTGTGGGCTGTAGGGACTCATGCATTTGGGCCATTTTCTCCTGCCTCCTTGGGTATAGATGCTTTAACAGGAAATTGGATTGGAAGCATAGAGTAGTGAGGACTTGAATTGGCACTCTGATAAAGGATGTGGTGTCAGCTTAACCAGTTGTGTCACAATACCTGTCCCTTAAGTAATTTTTGATAAATTGCTTTCAATTTTTTAGAAGAGAAAAAGGGTAAACATATTTTTAGAAATGTTAAAATACATTTGTGCATGGGTTTGCTGGCCAGGGAAAGCTGTTTGTTAGATACTGTAAAGCATGAAATATAATTCTGGGGGCCAGTGCTGTGGCTCAGTGGGTTAATGCCCTGGCCTGAAGCGCCAGCATCCCATATGGATGCTGGTTCAAGACCTGGCTGCTCCATTTCCAATCCAGCTCTCTGCTGTGGCCTGGGAAAGCAGTGGAGGATGGCCCAAGTGCTTGGGCCCTGGACCTGCATGGGAGACTGGGAGGAGGTACCCGTCTCCTGGCTTTGGATTGGCGTAGCACCGGCCATAGCGGCCATTAGGGGAGTGAACCATTGGAAGGAAGACCTTTCTCTCTGTCTGTCTCACTGTCTAACTCTGCCTGGCAAAAAAAAAAAAAAAAAGCTGTAAGCATTGATAATCTATTTTTGGTGAGGAAGGTTAAAAAGGGAAGAGAATTTTTTTGGATAATAAAAATGCATTTTATATATACAATTTTTATCTTAAGGTAAAATAAATGTATTAGTATAGGTTGAAGAGGAAAAAACAGGGGAAAACCTAAAAGTTTATGTAAGTCACAAAGGTCTGAGCAAGTCATAGAAGGTTTGAAAGGATACATTTTTAAAAAAAATGTGTATTTGGCTGGCGCCGTGACTCAACAGGCTAATCCTCCGCCTTGTAGCACCAGCACACCGGGTTCTAGTCCTGGTCAGGGTGCTGGATTCTGTCCCGGTTGCCCCTCTTCCAGGCCAGCTCTCTGCTGTGGCCAGGGAGTGCAGTGGAGGATGGCCCAAGTGCTTGGGCCCTGCACCCCATGGGAGACCAGGAGAAGCACCTGGCTCTTGCCTTTGGATCAGCGTGGTGGGCCGGCCGTGGCGGCCATTGGAGGGTGAACCAACGGCAAAGGAAGACCTTTCTCTCTGTCTCTCTCATGGTCCACTCTGCCTGTCAAAAAAAATAAAAAATAAAAAAAAATAAAACTGAGCGACCTCAGATCAGCACATATGAAATTTTATGTCAGTCTGGACACTTAAATACTTAGTTATTTGTTCCTGTTTTCAAAACTTATATTTTACCAAAAAAAAGTATAATTTAAAAATTAGACAACTAAAGTTTAGTACTATTGCTTGAACTCTAATTAACACACAATTATTCTTAGGTGTTTAAGTTTAACTGAAAAGTGATCCCTGTTAAATTTAAGAGTGGGAATAAGAGAGAGAGGAGATGTACAGTTTGCACATGCTCAATTGGACTTGCCCCAAGTGTGGAGTTAGAAACGTGCCAGGGGATTCCAATACAATCCCATCAAGCTGGCATGTACCAATGCCATCTCACTAGTCAAAGTGATCAGTTTCAATTCATAACTGATCATAATGATAGGCTTAATTGTCAAAGGGATCACATAAACAAGACTAGTATCTGCTAATACTAGCTGATAGAATTAAAAAGGAGAGAACAATCCAACATGGGAAGTGGGATACACAGCAGACTCACAGAGTGGCAGATGTCCTAAACAGCACTCTGGCCTCAGAATCAGCCCTTAAGGCATTCTCATCTAGCTAAAAAGCCCATGAGAGTATTTCAGGAATGGAAAGCCAAGACACTGGTAAAAAAAAAAAATGACCTAAATGGAAGATCTCTGTGAGTGAGATCCCAGGGTAAAGAACAGGCCATCAAAGAAGGGGGTGCCTTTCTCTGAAGGGAGGAGAGAACTTCCACTTTGACTATGGCCTTGTCTAAATAAGATTGGAGTTGGTGAACTCAAGAGGCTTCCATAGCCTTGGCATGACAAGAGCCTTGCGTGATTACTGACACCATAAAAAAGAGTGTCAACTGTTAAATCAACAACAGGAGTCACTGTGCACTTACTCCCCATGTAGGATCTCTGTCCTTAATGTGTTGTACTCTGTGAATTAAAACTATAACTAGTCCTCAAACAGTACTTTATACTTTGTGTTTCTGTGTGGGTACAAACTATTGAAATCTTTACTTAGTATATACTAAATTTATCTTCTGTATATAAAGATAATTGAAAATGCATCTTGATGAAGAATCTGATGGGAAAGGGAGCAGGAGATGGGATGGTTGTGGGTGGGAGGGAGGTTATGGGGGAAAAAAGCCGCTATAATCCAAAAGTTGTACTTTGGAAATTTATATTTATTAAATAAAAAAAAGTTAAAAGAGATGAATGGACCAAATTAAAAAGTTCCAGAATTCTGGGTAAGAAACCAGATGAAGTCCAAAAATTGCTACTGGAGAACAAGCCAGAATTATTACTTGAGACTGAGTAAATTAATGAAATTTTCTAATTTCTATATCTTTCAGTTACAACATTATTGGTTCTTTTAAAATTTTATTTAAGGCATGCAAATTTTTTTTTCTTTTTTTTTAATTTCTTTTTTTTTCTTTTTTTAAAATTTTTTTTCTTATTTAGAATATAAATTTCCAAGGTACAACTTGTGGATTGCAATGACTTCCCCACCCATACCTCCCCTCCCCCCCGCTACTCTTCCCCCTTACCCACTCCCTCTCCCCTTTCATTCCCATTCAGATTCATTTTCAATTCTCTTTGTATACAGGAGTTCAGTTTAGTATGTGTTAAGAAAAGATTTTAAACCATTTGCCCTCACATAGCATCCTAGAGTGAAGCATACTCTTTGAGTACTAGTTGTAGCTTTAAATCACGTTGTACAGCACATTAGGGACAGAGATTCTACATGATACCATTTTTTTTAATTGATTGATTTTTATGTAACTTCCAATTCTTTCTCCATCATTTCCAATTGTCTTTCCATACGGAAGATCCATTCAGTATATATTAAGCAAAGATTTTGTCAGTTTGCATCTGCGTAGAGACACAAAATGCAGAAATACTGTTTCAGTCCTAGTTACTGCATTACTTCACCTTGGACAACACATTAAGGACAGATCATACATGGGCCGTAAGTACACAGTGACTACTGTTGTTGATTTAACAATTTGCCACTTTTGTTTATGGCATCAGCAATCTCCCTAGGCTGTAGTCATGAGTTGCTGAGGCTATGGAAGCCTTTAGTGTTCGCCGACTTGGATCTTGTTCTGACAGGGTCATAGTCAAAGTGGAGGTTCTCTCCTCCCTTCGGAGAAAGGCACCTCCTTCTCTGGTGGCCCTGTTCCTTCTGTTGGGATCTTACTTGCAGAGATCTTTCATTTATGTCTTCTTCTTCTTCTTTTTTTTTTTTTTTTTTCCCAGAGTGTCTTGGCTTTCCATGCCAAAAATACTCTCATGGGTTCTTGAGCCAGATCCTGATGCCTTAGGGCTGATTCTGAGGCCAGAGTGATTTATTAGGATATCTGCTATTCTATGAGTCTGCTGTGTATCCTACTTCCCATGTTGGATCAGTCTCTCCCTTTTTTAGTTCTATCTGTTATTATTAGCAGTTACTAGTCTTGCTTGTGTGATCCCTTTGACTCCTAGACCTATCAGTGTGATCAATTGTGAACTGAAATTGATCACTTGGGCCAGTGAGATGGCTTGGTACATGTCATCTTGCTGGGGTTGTATTAGGTTCCCCTGGCACATTTCTAACTCCATCATTTGGGGCAAGTCCGATTGAGTTTGCCCAAATTGTACATATCCTCCCTTTCTTTTTCCCTCTCTCCTAAATTAACAGGGATTACATTTCAGTTGAAATTTAAACATCTAGGAATAATTGTGTGTTAATTGCAGAGTTCAACCAATAGTACTAGAACAATAACAAATAATGTCAAGAAATACTAAAATGGGAAAAGATTTACATTGTATATCAACCGTCCAGACAAGATTTGATCCAGTCATAGTTTCTCATAGAGTTCATTTCACTTCAACAGGTTTCCCCTTTGGTGTTCAGTTAGTCGTTGCCAATCAGGGAAAACAAATGATATTTGTCTTTTTGGAACTGGCTTAGTTCACTCAGCATGATGTTTTCCAGATTCCCCCATCTTGTTGCAAATGACTGGATTTCATTGTTTTTAACTGCTGTATAGTATTCTGTAGAGTACATGTCCCATAATTTCTTTATCCAGTCTACTGTTGAGGGCATTTGGGTTGGTTCCAGGTCTTAGCTATGGTGAATTGAGCTGCAATAAACATTAATGTGCAGACAGCTTTTTGTTTTGTCAATTTGACTTCCTTTGGGTAAATTCCAAGGAGTGGGATGGCTGGGTTGTATGGTAGGGTTATATTCATGTTTCTGAGGAATCTCCAGACTGACTTCCGTAGTGGCCTAACCAGCTTGTAAGGCATGCAAATTTCATGCATATCATATATACAGATTTAGGAATACAGTGATTCTTCCCAATATGCCCTCCCATTGGTTCTACATACAAATGTTTCATGTTCTATGTTCAGGTAAACTTTTTCCTTAAATTTCTATGACTTACAACAATTTGAAAAAAAAATATTCTTTTGTAAACAAAGAAGGCAATGTTTCTTTTTTCCCCTATGTTTAATTTCTCCAGAATTTCAAACTAGGTATGAGTATTTTTACTTTTTGTGGTAATATGATTGCTTTCTTAAGTTGAGTAAGAATCTATTCTTTTCCTGACAACATACAGTTGGAAACATTGGCATATCTAAAATTTTTGTGAATTATGCGTGGAATGCCTTGCTTCAAGTATTTCACCCTTACAGTGATTAAATAATATTATTACTTCTTAGGAGACCTTGAAACTTCAAGAGATTAGGTATTATTTTTAAAAATGTAAGTGCCTGCTGGCACCGCGGCTCACTTAGCTAATCCTCCACCTGCGGTGCCAGCACCCCAGGGTCTAGTCCCCGTTGGGGCGGCAGATTCTGTCCCGGTTGCTCCTCTTCCAGTCCAGCTCTCTGCTGTGGCCCGGGAGGGCAGTGGAGGATGGCCCAAGTGCCTGGGCCCTGCAGCCCATGGGAGACCAGGAGGAAGCACCTGGCTCCTGGCTTTGGATCAGCACAGCGCGCCAGCCGTAGTGGCCATTTTGAGGGTGAACCAACAGAAGGAAGACCTTTCTCTCTGTCTCTCTCACTATCTAACTCTGCCTGTCAAAAAAACACCTGATGGATAGACCAATGGAACAGAATAGAAACCTGGGCTGGCAGTTTTTCTCTCTTAGTACCTGGGCTATATCTCGCCATTCCCTCCTGGCTTTTAGGGTTTCTGATGAGAAATCTGCTGTGAGTCTGATTGGAGATCCTTTGAGGGTAATCTGACGTTTCTCTCTTGCACATTTTAGGATCTTTTGTTTCTGCTTCACTGTGGTGAGTTTAATTACAATGTGTTGTGGTGAGGATCTCTTTTGGTCATGTTTGTTAGGGGTTCTATGAGCTTCCTGTACTAGGATTTCTCTGTTCTTCTCCAGACCTGGGAAATTTTCTGCTAGTATCTCACCAAAAAGGCCTTCTAGTCCTTTCTCTCTCTCCATGCCTTCAGGAACTCCTAGAATCCGAATGTTAGGTTTTCTAATAGTATCCTGTAGATTCCCGACAATATTTTTTAGATTTCTAATTTCCTCTTCTTGTCTTTGGTTTGACTGTTTCCTTTCCTGTTCTCTGTCTTCTAAGTCCGATATCCTCTCTTCTGCTTCACCCATCCTGGTTTTAAGGCTCTCTAGTGTGCTTGTCATGTGATCAATTGAATTCTTCACTTCATTAAGATTTTTTGTCACTATCGTAGCTTCTTGTTCTACTAGTTGCTTCGTTTCATTCTGATTCTTCCTTAATAATTCATGTTCGCACGCGAGATTTTCTATCTTGTCCATTAAGGATTTCTTTTTTTTTTTTTTTTACTTATTTATTTATTTATTTTTGAGCAAGCAAGATTTATTCAAGTCAATAACCTTCCTGCTGGACCAGGAGGGGGGCTTCAAGAGAGAAAGTCCTGAGAAACTGATTTAAGTGGAGGCTTTTTTTTTTTTTTATGAAGCAGCTTCCTTTATTCTCATTAAAGACAGATCTCTTTGGCATATTTGCTTAACTTCTTTTTTTTTTAATTTTTTTATAACGCTTTTATTTAAAGAATATAAATTTCCAAAATACAGCTTATAGATTACAATGGCTTCCCCACCCCATAACTTCCCCCCCACCCACAACCCTCCCCTTTCCCACTCCCTCTCCCCTTGCTTCACATCAAGATTCATTTTCAATTCTCTTTATATACAGAAGATCAGTTCACTATATATTAAGTAAAGATTTCAACAGTTTGCCCTCACATAGCAACACAAAGTGAAAAATACTGTTGGAGTACTAGTTATAGTATTAATTCACAATGTATAGCACATTAAGGACAGAGATCCTACATGATATATTTTTTTAAAAAATTGATTAATTTTCTAGGCAATTTCCAATTTAACACCAAGATTTTTTTTTTCATTTTTAATTATCTATATACAGAAGATTGATTCAGTATATACTAAGTAAAGATTTCATCAGTTTGCACCCACACAGAAACACAAAGTGTAAAATACTGTTTCAGTGCTAGTTATAGCATTACTTCACATTGGACAACACATTAAGGACAGATCCCACATGAGACGTAAGTACACAGTGACTCCTGAAGTTGATTTAACAATTTGACACTCTTGTTTATGGCCTCAGTAATCTCCCTAGGCTCTAGTCATGAGTTGCCAAGGCTATGGAAGCCTTTAAAGGATTTCTGTAGTTCAAGAATTTGTTTTTGTGAACTTCTTAATGTTCTTATCAATTTTTTGAGATCTGCTTCTTGCATTTCTTCTATCTCATCATCTTCGTAATCTTGAATTGGGGTGTCTTTTTCATTTGGGGTCATCATAGTGTCTTCCTTGCTCTTGTTAGGTCGGTGTCTGCTTTTGTTTGGCATTTCTCCACTCTGTCTCACCAGGTTGTCAATGTAACGGAGTTGTCTACAAGGTTGGTTCCCTGGCTCCAGCACCCCCTCAGATTTACGCGGCTTCACTGCTTTAGAGGCGGGCGGGTGCGGGCGGGCGGGCGCAGGCGGGCGCACGCGCGCCTGTTTTTAGAGGCAGGCGGGCGGGCGCGGGCGGTCGCGCGCGCGCCTGCTTTAATGACGAGCGGGCTTCTGCTTTAGTGGTGGGCAGGCGCCGTTTCACCCCTCCTTGTCCCACTAGACTTTATAAGGTGGGTGAAGGGGGAGGCTAGTGACAGTGTTGGTTCCCCCTATTTATTCGGTTTTTTTTTTTTTTGGTGCACTTTCCCCAGTGGGGTCTGTCTCTTCCCGCCAATGTCTCAGGTTACCAAGGGATCTCCGCCTCACCTCCTCCTCCAGCACTGGCGCGCAGATTCCGCGGCTGCGTTCTGTTTCGCGTCTCCTTTCCCACGGCACGGCGAATCCGTTCTCCTCTGCGTCAGGTCCACTGGATCAGGGAGAGTTTCCCCCGCATTGTTTTTCGAAGTCTTTACCTGGGGCTACCGTAACTCCACTTTTATTAAACTATCTTTTCCCGGACTGTTTGTGTGCGCCCTCACTGTTCCACCATCTTGGCTCCGCCCCTGTGTTTTCTGTTTTGAGCTTTGTGCCTGTTGCCTCTCAGGAGTCTAGGGAAGCATAGCTCCCAACAAAATAATGCTGGCCTAGCACTTTGAGATGATGAATTTTAGTTAACCATGGGCTCTAGTTAAAGTTAGACTCCTTCTAGAATGTCTTCGTAGCTCAAATGTGGCTGAAAGTGTTTTTGACATTGATTCCTGTTCTTTAAACACTTTGTTCTGGACACTGGACCAGATCAATATCTGGGCTAAATCCAATCTAGAAACAAGGGGAAAACATAACCTAGCTAACAGGATGATTGATCGGTGGTGTTTTCCATAAAAGATCTTGATCACAATGAGGGACTCATGGTGGTGTCAACACTAAACAAAATTAGATAAAGACAAAGGCTCTGAAGGAAGCATTCTCATGCTTTATTGCCTGATATGAATGCTCTAAAAGATTCTGCCAGAGCTCCAAGCTCTAGACAGGAATGCTGTTTCCCAAGAGGGGTGCTAACTAGGTGAGATAGTTGGTATTCTCACACCTAGTGGTAGAACGGGCAAGGATCCCACACACACAGAGGTGCTGAGGATTCTCTTCAGCCTCTTGGTACAGGAGAAGCAAGAACTGGGACTGGCTCTATTGACTCAAAATTTGGGAAAAATAAAGTTGCCAGTGGGAGATATTTCAAAAAATCTGGACATTGTCATCCAGATCTAATATATCCAAGAGCAATAATGGCCTTGCAATATACTAAAGGGGACAGACTAGTTCAATCTTGGGCAGCCAATAGCTGTGTATACCCCTCACTGTGGGCTGCCACTTAAGAGCAAAAGGGAGGTTACTGGAATGGTACTCTAAAACTATAGTGTTTTAATTCAGTCATCATGCCTCCAGACTCCTCTATGAAGTCTCCATATGACTGTTTACAAGTTATTTAACAAGTGTATTCTAGCAGTCTAGACCTAATCTATGTCTCCGTATAGGCCCAAGGTATGGAACATAGATGAAATAGCCCCTTGGGGCAGAAAAATTAGAGGGCAGTAGGAACTCTCCAGGAAACTTTGGAAATGGAAGCATTGCCACCTGATATCTTGATCCAAGACGCTGAACTCATAGCCCTCATTTGTGACTTAAGTAAGGAAGGAGGAATGTTGATTGCCTTGGCTTCCCCTGGGATAGATAGCAAGGTACGCTTTGGGGGTGTTCTATAACAGAGTCAAGAGAGCTTCTGGAGTGAAGATGAAGCAACACCAAATTGCTGAAGGTGCTGAGAGGGTAGTGAGCCCAGAGATGGCATGAAAACTCAGCAAGCTCTGCCCCATACCTTTCCCAGTGCATCTCCTCTGTTTGACTTTGAGTTGTATTTTGTTTGAAAACTAGATAAACATTGTGTGTGGGGGTGCTGGTGTCATGTATAGTGGTTAAGCCACTACCCACAATCCCAGTGAGATCCCATATGGATGTGAGTTTGAGTCTTGGTTGCTCCACTTCTGATCCAGCTCCCCATTAATGTATCTGGGAAAACAGTAGAAGACGGCCCTAATATTTGGGCTTCTACATCCATATGAGAGACGTGTAAGGAGTTCCAGGCTTCTGGCTTGGGTCTGACCCAGACTCGGCTGTTGCAGCCATTTGGGGAGTGAATCAGTATATGGATGATCTTTTTCTCTGTAACTCTGCTTTTCAAACAAATAAGTGAATCTAAAAAATTTATTTAAAATACAGATAAGTATTAAATAAAATGTTTCTCTGAGTTTTGTGGACTATTCTCAAGTTATCAGACCTGAGGGCAGTGTCATGGGAACGATTTGTAGGCAGTTGATCAGGAGTATGTTTCAGTCTCATCTGGACTTGCAATTTGCATCTCAAGTGGGCATGGTCCTCTAGGACTGAGCCCTTAACCTGTGGGGTCTGTCCTGACTTTGCATAATGTCAGAATGGAATTGAATTGTAGGATACCCAGTCAAATGTCTAAATAATTAGACAATTGGTTATGTGTGGAGAAAAAAGCCTACACATTTGATGTCAGAATTGGTGTTGGGAGTGAAAACCAGATTGGGCAGCTTGTAAACATGACCTGATGGTTTCCACATGCGCTGAGAAGTACACATAATGTACTACTTGTTATGGGTACAGAGCATGTGTCTCCCCAAACTCATGCAGCTGTTCATACTGATGTCTTAACGTTAAGGGTTGTTGGACTAACGGTGGAGACTTAATCTAATTGTGGTAGATAGGAGGTAGGGCTGGTAGGAGGCCTTTGGGTCATTAGGGATATGCCATTGGAGGGTGGTTCTCATTAGACATTTAATTATTTGAGTTCAAATTCTGGCCTAGGTTCTCTCTCTCCCTTTCCTGCCTTGCCATGTGATAGATCCTCTCTACCTTCTGTGAACAGCATAGATACCACATCCTGAACTGTAATTTCCAAACTGTAAGTTGAAATCAACCTTTTCTTTCCCAAAGAAGCCACTCTCAGGTAATTTAGTTAAAGTAACAAACAGCAGGCTAATATACTATTTAATAAGCTTCAACACATAGTGTTTTTCGCAACCATCACCAAATGAATAGAGAGGGAAAAGGGATCCTCTAATGGTTTGTTTCCTAAGTCACCCTGTGTCCCAGTCATGTTGTTTTGCAAATTTCAGATAATTAAGGTTTTGTACTTATTTGGCTGACTTAATCAGGATGCATTTATTTGAAAAGAATACAACTTTTTCTAAAATAAATTAAGTTTTAAAATATGAAGGGTTCATTTTAAGGATACAATAGGGAATTTCAAGGTGATGAAGCATGGGCTGTTCATACAAGACGGGATCGTAGAAGTATTCAGTCAGGGTCAGGACTCTCTCTCTCTTTTTCTTTCCAGAGTTTCATTGTGTTCAATGTCTGCTTTTTGTAGAGCATCTATCTGCAGGTTGCCATGGCCTATTGGGGCCATTTTCAAATGAAACTTTCAGCTCCACAGTCTTCTTTCTCTTCTGGTCTGGTGCTAGCAGTGAACTGACTCGAATTGTGTGTATTACTCTTTTTAGTTGTAAACAACAGAAACCATCATGACTAATTGAGCAAAAAAGGAACTTACTGGAAGATACAAGAGAGCTCACAGAATTGTTGAGAAGGCTTGGGAAATTTCCTTTGCAGGAAACAAAGGGGACAACTTAACTAGAACCACAGCCAAGAACACACAGATGTTTTACAAAGATATTTATCCTGCTGAGTATTGAGCTCCCACAGCTCATACCACTGACACTAGGACTAGACTCTGCTGTGTGACTTCCATTGCTATCTACTTCAGTTCCCCTGAAATCCAATTCTCTAGTGTTCCTATAACTGTGGGCCATCAAGTTCTAATTCCAGGGCAGATATTTCTGATAGGTCAAGACTAGGTCATGTGCCAGTTCCTGTGCTGCAAGGGAGGCTTAGAAAGCAATTATTAGGTACGTTCGAGTTCAAAGAGGCATATACTTCCTTCCAGGTCATATAAGATGGGAAATTCCTCAAACCTAACAAGATATTTAGATTCTTGGCAGCCAAAAGCCCTAGAAATAAAAAACCCTCAGCCATCTGTTTTGTCATACCCCAATGGATATTAGCAAACTATTTTGAGTCACATATCCATCCCCAGACCTACTGACTATGGCTGGTGAGACAAGATGACTTAATACATGGGACTGAGCATTCTGGGGCTGTAAAAAGGAGAGGAGGTGGTGTAATCATGGCTAGGTAATGCTGTTGATTTTTCTGATGCCAGTTCATGGTTGGTATCCAAAGATGACAAGGGTAACTTGGGATTCTTTTGGTGACTTGTATCCTGCACAGCCTGCCTCAGGTTACTTGCTAACTTGGCATTGGCTGTACTAATCCATTTATATTTTTATTTAGGGGAGCAGTGGTTTCTTTGGGGCATTTGGTAGCTCTAAGGACTCAAGCTTTGTCCAGAAAGTCCAATTCATTTCACTGCCTAAATAATGGACACATTTGAGCCTCCTCCCTATGTGGGTATCTGAAATTGCAGCTCTTAATATTCACCAGAGTGCTGCTGTTGAAACAACCCTTTTGGGCTTTCACAAAGATCTGCCAGGTACAGTCTTTGAGATTACCCATCTTTGAATCTGAGATAGGTGAAGCATGAAAATGGAAAAAGGCTTTGGAAAGTTAAAACACTGCTAAATAATAATTTATTACAATTACTGGAGCTCATTCAGAAGTATTTTCTATTACATGCTAGGCACTATGCCCAGCTGCATTGAACTTAGTTTTTTGTGTTTATTTGTAGGAGCAAATCTCATGGTAAATTAAAATAATTCTCTTACAGTTAGAGCTAAATAAATACAGTAGGCAATAAAGCCATGTCTAGTTTTACCTGGTAAAAGTCGTAGATAGTTTTGTATTTTTATGATTTTGAAAATAAGTTTATTATTTTAGCTTTAAAATTTAACAATTTTTAACATTTTGCCACATCCACTTCATATATAGGCATATGTACTATTTTTTCTTGGAAACAGGTATATTAATATTACAATATATGGGATTCATCATAATGATGGGGAAAATGCTATATTGTCATGGGTATGATATGGGTCAATGAAGCAATATTTATAATGATATACCATCAACATGATTTTCTAAAGGTTCATTTATTTATTTGAAAGGCAGAGTTGGGTATGGAGAGAGAGAGAGAGAAACAGAGAGAAAGAGGGAGAGATAACGGGAGAGAAGGAGAGGCAGAAGGAGAGGTAGAGGGAGGGAAGGAAGGAGAGAGAGAGAGAATGAACATGTGAGCCATGTGAGGGAAAGAGAGAGGAAGCACCTCCATCTATTGGTTTAGTGCTCAAATGCCTGCAATGGCCAGGGCTGGGCCAGGCTAAAGGCAGGAGCAAGGAGCTCTATCTGGGCTTCCCACATGGTTTTTAGGGTCTCAAGTACTTGGGCCATCTTTTACTGATTTCCTAGGTACATTAGCAGGGAGCTGGATTGGAAGTTGTGCAGCTGGGATTTGAATCAGCACTCCAATATGGGATGCCAACATCTCAGGTTGGGGCTTAATCTACTTGCCACAATACTGGCCTCAATAAAAAAATTTTATACTCTGTATATATTCACTTCCATAAATGAGAAAAAAATGTGATATTTGTCCTTCTGGGTCTGGATTATTTAATTTAGCATGATGATCTCCAGTTCTATCCATTTTGTTGCAAATATTATGATTTCATTTTTTTTTTTTTTTAGTTTCAGAGTCCATTCTTTATTTTTTTAAAAAAATTTCTTAAGTTATACAAATTCCATGTATTTCATATGTATAGATTTAGGAACTTTGTGACACTTTCCACTCTACTTCCCTCCTGCCCATGCTCCAAACCTTCCTTCTCCTCCCTCTCACATTCCTATTCTTAATTTTTACAAATATCTGTTTTAGGTTTACTTAATGATCATATTGTTAACCCTACACTAACTAAGAGTTCAACAAATAGTATGAAGAAAAAAAAACAAACAAAGAAAAAAAAAAACACCACTGCTCAACAGAAAGAGGCAAGGGCTTTAAACCATCCTTGAATTTCAAAATGTCAATTTCACTCCAATATATTATATTTTAGGTACTCTATTAGTTACCTCAGGTCAGGGAAAACATATGATATCTGCCTTTTTGGGACTGGCTTATTTCACTAAGTATAACGGTTTTCAATTGCATCTACTTTGTTGCGAAAGGCAGGATTTAACTTTTTTTTTTTTTTTACAGTACTCAATAGTGTATACATACACGATAATTTCTTTATCCAGTCAACAGTTGATGGACGTCTGGGTTGATTCCATACCTTAGCTATTGTGAACTGTGTTGCAATGAACATCATGATACCTGATTTCATGGGGTACAGATAACTCTTGTCTATGCTGCGATGAACATCACAATACCTGAACATGGGGATACAAATAACTCTTTCAGATGCTGACTTCTGGTTTGGGTACATTCCCAGGAGTGGGATGGCTGGAACATGTGGTAGGTCTATACTTAGATTTCTGATGTACCTCCATACTGTCTTCCGCAGTGGCTATAACAGTTTATATTCCCACTAATAGTGGACCAGGGTACTTTTCCTGCCACATCTTTGTCAGTATTGTTGTTTGTTGGCTTCTGATTGAAAGCCATTCTAACTGGAGTGGATGAAATCTCATTGTGGTTTTGATTTGCATTTCCCTGATGGCTAGTGATTCTGTTGGCTATTTGCATTTCTGTTCCTGAGAAATGCCTGTTCAAGACCTTTTCTTAACTGCCCATTTCTTAACTGATTGTTTGTTTTGTTGTTGTTGAGTTTCAGGAGCTCTTTACAGATTCTGGATGTTAACCCTTTATCAGTTGCATAGTTTGCAAAAACTTTTTCCCATTCTGTAGGTTGCCACTTCACTTTGCTGAATGTTTCTTTTGCAGTGCAGACAATTTTCAGCTTGATGTAATCCCGTTTGTCTATTTTGGCTTTGATTGCCTGTGCCTTTTGGGTATTTTCTAAGATGTCTTTGCCTATGCCAATATCTGGCAGTTTCCCAAGCATTCTCTAGTAATTTGATGGTATAAGGTCATAGGTTTAGGTCTTTGATCTATTTTGAGTGGATTTTTGTGTATGGTGGTAGGTATGGGTCTAGTTTCATACTTCTGTGTGTTGAGACCCATTTTCCGCAGCACTATTGGTTAAAGAGACTGTCCTTGCTCTAGGGATTGCTTTTAGCTTTGTTGTCAAATGTAAGTTGGTTGTAGGTGTGTGAATCAATTTTCTATTCTTTTTCATTGTTTTCCAAGTCTGTTTTTGTGCTAGTACCAGGTTTTTCTGATTATAAGTGCCCTGTAGTGTGTCCTGAAATCAGGATTTTGATGCCTCCATTTTTGTTTTTGTTGCATAAGATTGCTTTAGCTATTTGGGGTCTCTTGGGTTTCAATAAGAGTTTTAGCATCATTTTTTCTAGATCTGTGAAGAATGTCATTGGTATATTGATTGGGATAGCATTGAATCTATTAATTGCTTTTAGTACTATAGACATTTTGATGATTTTTCCAATCCATGAACCTGGAAGATTTTTCATTTTTAATGTCTTCTTCTATTTCTTTCTTTAATGTTTTGTAATTCTCACCACAGGGGTCTTTGGCATCCTTGGTTAAATTTATCCCAGGGTATTTAATTCTTTTTGGAGCTATTGTGAATGGAGCTAATCTCAAATGTTGTTTCTAGCCATGATATTGTCTGTGTATACAAAGGCTATTGATTTTTGTATGTTGATTTTATATCCTTCCACTTTACCAAACTCTTCTATGGAAGAGTTCTATGGCCAAAGCCAGGGTCCTTGAACTCTGTTCAGGTCTCCCACATGGTGCCACAGCCAACATCAATGAATGGTGATACGCTGGAAGCAGTCTCGTGAAGATCTGTAAGCAAACAAGGATGCCCATTATCACCACTGCTATTTTTAAAATATGTATTTATTTATTTAAAAGGCATAGTTAAAGAGAGGCAGAGGCAGAGAGAAAGAGAGTCTTCCACTGCTGGTTCACTCCCCAGATGGCCATTACAGCCAGAGCTGCACCGATCCAAAGCCAGGAGCCAGGAGTTTCTTCTGGGTCTCCCACATGGGTGCAGGTGCCCAAGCACTTGGACAATCTTCTGCTGCTTTCTCGGGCCATAGCAGAGAACTGGATCAGTAGTGGAGTAGCTGGGACTCAAATTGGCACCCATATGGGATGCCAGCACTGCAGTCAGTGGCTTTACCTGCTACACCACAGTGCCAGTCCCACCATTGCGATTTATTATAGTCCTAGAAGTTTCAGCAAGAACTGTTAGAGAAGAAAAAGAAATAAAAGGGATACAAATTGGAGAAGAGGAAATCTAAATATCCCTATTTACAAATGACATGATCCTACATATAGATGATCCAAAAGATTCCACTGTGCAGAGAACTTACTGGAACTCATAGAAGAGTTTTGTAAGGCCATAGCACTGTCCCCATGATGCTGGTTTCATAGAACGCATTTGGGAGTATTCCTTCCCTTTCAGTTGTTTTGAATAGCTTAAGAAGAATTAGAATTAGTTCTCCTTTAAATGTCTGGTAAAATTCAGCAGTGAAGCTGTCCAGTTGTGGACTATTCTTTGTTGGGAGGGTCTTTATTATTGATTCAAGTTCTGCTTTGGTTTTTGGTTTGTTTAGGTTTTCTACGTCTTTATGTCTCAATTTTGGAAAGACTGTATCTAGGAGTCTTCATTTCTTCTAGGTTTCCAGTGGGTTTTTTTTTTTTTTTTGTTTGTTTCTTTAGCATAGAGCACTTTGTAGTAATTCCTGATGATTCTTTTTATTTCTGTGGTATCTGTTACATTTCCTTTATAATCTCTGGTTTTATTGATTTGGGCCTTCTCCCTGTTTTCTTTTGTTGTTGTTGTTTAGTTGAGACAAAGGTGTATCAATTTTGTTTATGTTTTCAAAAAACCAGCTCTTCGTTTCACTGATCTTTTGAAATTTTTTTGGTTTCAATTTTGTTTATTTTCTAATGTTAATTATTTCTTTCCTCCTACTAATTTTGTGTTCAGTCTGTTGTTTTTCTAGGTCCTTGAGATGCCCTGATAGCTGATTTATTTGGTACCTTTCCAATTTCTTCATGGAGGCACCTCTTAACACTGATTTTCCTGTATCCTGTAAGTTTTGATATGATGTATTATCATATTCATTTGTTTCCAGAAATTTTTTTAATTCTTTTTTGATTTATTTTATGACCCACTGTTCATTTAGAAACATGTTTTTCAGTCTCCATGTGTTGGCATATGATCTAGAGATTCTTGAGTTGTTGATTTCCACCTTCATTCCATTGTGGTCTGAGAATATGCATGCTATATGTTTGATTTTTTTGAATTTGCTGAGACTTGCTTTATGGTCTAGCATATGGTCTATCTTAGAGAAAGTTCTATTCACTGATGAAAAGAATGTGTAATCTGCAACAGTGGGGTCAAAAGTTCTGCGCCGGTCCCTGTGTGTGGATTTTATATCCTGCAACTTTACCACATTCTCTTATCAATTCTAACCGTCTCTTAGTTTTCCCATCCTCAATTTAGGAAATCATGTCATCTGCAAAGAGGGATAATTGGACTTCCTCCTTTTCCATTTGTATCTGTTTGATTTATTTTTGTTGACTAATTTCTCTAGCTAAAAGTTCCAAAGTATAGTTCAAAATAATGGTGAGAGAGGGCATCCTTGACTTGTTCCAGATCTTAGTGGATATGCTTTTAGTATTTTCCCAGTAAGTCTGATGCCTGTCTTGGGTTTGTCATGTATTTGCCTTTATTGTGTTGAGATATGTTCTTTCTATACAATGTTTTAAAAATGTATTGATTTATTTGAAATTGGGAAAGAGAGAGAGAGAGATAGAGATAGAGAGAGAGAGAGAGAGAGAGAGAGAGAGAGAAATGGCCAGGACTGGGCCAGGCCAAAACCAGGTCCCTTGAACTCTGTTCAGGTCTCCTACATGGTTCCAGAGCCTCAAGTACTTGGTCCATCTTCTTCTGATTTCTCAGGCCCTTAGCAGGGAGCTGGGTCGGAAGTGGAATTGCTCAGACTGGAACCAATGACCACGTGGGATGCCAGCACTGTAGGTGATGGTTTAACCTATTATACCACAATACCAGCCTCATATTAGTATTGTTTTTTGTTTATTTTTGTCTGGTTGATCTATTTATGAGATTGATGTGTGAAAGTCCCCTAGAATTATCATATTATAGCTTATTTCTCCATTTAGATCTCGTAACATTTGTGTTTTAAAATTAGGGGCTCTAGCATTGGATGTGTATACTTTTAAAATAATCACATCTTCTTGTTGAATTGATCCCTTAATCATTATATGATGGCTTGTTTTATATCTTTTAATAGTTTTTGTCTTAAAGTCTTATTTTGTCTGATACAAGAAAGATTATTCCTGCTTGCTTTTGATTTCCATTTGCATAGAATATCTTTTTTTTGTCCTTTCACTTTCAGTCTGTGTGTATCTTTATTGGTGAAGTTTTTGGGTGGGTAGCATATTATTGGGTCTTGTTGTTTAGTCTGAATCTTTTATTGGGGGATTTAGTCCATTTATATTCAAGATTATTATTGATAAGAAATGATTTGGTCTTGACATTTTCCTCTAAAGTTTTCTATGTTAGTTGTGAATTCCCTTTATTTTTTTTACCACAAGGTTCTCTGCCTTTTCTTTCTTTCATGATGCTAGCGACTTTTCTCTTTTTTTGTATGTAATACATTTTAAAGTATCATTTGTAAGGTTGGCTGGGTGGTAACAAACACTTTTAATTTAAAGTCTTAACTTCATCTTTATTTATGAATGAGAACTTTACTTTGTAAGCTATTCTGGGTTGACAGCTTTCTTTAAAAATTTGAACTATAACTCTGCATTATCTCCTAACCTGTAGTGTTTCTGTTGAGAAATCTGTAAATTAGGGGCTGGCACCATGGCTCACTTGGTTAATCCTCTGCCTGCAGTGCCAGCATCCCATATGGGCACCAGGTTCTAGTCCAGATTGCTCCTCTTCCAGTCCAGCTCTCTGCTGTGGCCCAGGAGGGCAGTGGAGGATGGCCCAAGTGCTTGGACCCTGCACTCACATGGGAGACCAGGAAGAAGCACTTGGCTCCTGGCTTCGGATCGGTGCAGCGCTGGCCGCAGCGGCCATTTGGGGAGTGAACCAATGGAAGGAAGGTCTTTCTCTCTGTCTCTCTCTCTCTCACTGTCTATAACTCTACCTGTCAAATTAAAAAAAAAACCTCAGAGAAATCTGCAAATTTTAGGATAGTCTCATTACATTTTAGTTTTGAAATTTGACTGTAATGTGGCATGTTGATTATCTTTTCTGATCATGCCTATTTGGCAGGAATTTCCTGCAGTTAGATATCCATATCTTCCTCCAAATTGGGGAAGTTTTCTGCAGTTATTTTATTAAATATATTTCTAAGTGTTTCTTTTTTTCCCATTCCTTCAGGCATTCCTAAGAGTCATATGTTTGGGCATATGGTAGTATCCTATATATCCCAAACACTATTTTCACTTCATTTTGTTAGCGCTCTCTCTCTCTTTCTCTCTTCTTTCTTTTCTTTCTCTTATTGAAATATTTCAAAAGACCTGTCTTCTAGATAAGAGATTCTTGTGTTTCATGTAGTCTGTTGTTAAGGCTTTATACTGTATTTTTTATTTAACTTTTTGAGTCATTCATTTCTCATATTTGCTTGGTTCTTTTTCTCTATCTCTTAGTTGAATTTCTTGTGCCTGTCATATACTGATTTCCCAATTTCATCGAACTGTTTCTCTGTATTTTTGAGTAGCCTTATAGTCATTCTGTTAAATTCTTTTTCAGGCATTCCTTCACTTCCCTTTTACTCACAGTTCATCATTAATGTATTTTTGTGTTCCTTCTGGAGTCATATTACCTCCTTGTTCATATTTCTTGTGTTTCTACAGTGTTTTTTGTGCATCTGGCAGATTTATTGATTCTGTCACTTCTAGAGAATGTCTTTTGTTGACTGAAGATTTAATTCCTGGAGATATACCTCTGGGTGTTGGTTAGTAGAGTGCTCTATCTTCAGTTCCAGTCAGTGTTTGTGGTATAATCTCTCTATGCACTTATTCACCATAGTTGATGATAGCCATAGTAGGGATCTTGGCTATTCCCGTGGCTCAGTGTGGTCATGGAATTCCTTTTATGCAAATCTCTAGCCATCTCTTGAGGGAGGGATGGGTGTGATGAACTTCTCAACTGTTGGTAGAGGCCTTCTTGGTGTTGAGGGTGTGCTTGGCATATAGATTACCAGCCACTACCAAGTCAGGCACTTGAGTTGTGAATTCAGTGCTGGCTCCAGGAACTTGGTAGATTTAGATACTCTTAGTACTTGCCCTGATCCAGAACTCTAAAAGTTGCACTCTCGTGGGTGGAGGAGCTGGGATGTGCACAGATTCTGCCTGAGAGAGTGGCTGGATATGTGATAGTGACTTTGGTACTATAATAGGACAAGCTGTCTTGGGCTAGCCCTTGTGTGCTGCCTACTTGTTTGGGTTCTATGCAGCTCTCTCAGGCCTGAGCATCAAGTGAGGAGCAATATCCAAACTCTGGCAGCTTCTGTGGGAGGGGCTGGAGCCCCACACTGAACCTGAGCCAAGCATGGATCCTGTGGGCCCAAGATCTTCTTAGGCTCAGCACAAAGAGCCTAGCAAGTGAGTTGTTGCTGAGTTTGGTGGTATACCTAAGGCTTACTCCTGAGGTGCTGGGTGGGGCCAGGGAGCTCTGGCCACAGTTGGCAAGTGAAGCAAGAGTCCAAAGGGAGAACTGCAATGGATATGGTACAACAGCTCTGACTACTGTCAGGGAGATAAAGGGATGTTGGAGTCAACTGGTGTGTTTGCAATCCCTCATTCACCAGACCTGCACACTGTCCAGAGCACTGACTCACTGTATTGTACTCTCCAACCCTACTATTAGATCTTTCCTCAGTGTGCAGGGACCTCTAAGCCTCTGTAGTCAGACTAGGTGGGTACATGGCAGCTTAACCACAACCTACAATTTTTCAAGTCATTAGGGGAGGGAAAGAGAGGGGCAAGACTATGGTTCCTGTTGGAACCAGTTCTGATGGAACTGGCCTCCTCATTTCCAGAGTCTTAGGGTGTTGTCTATCCCAGTTGCCCTGCCCCCACTGTTCACGGCACAGTAGAGAGCACTGGATGCATCTGGGCTCTAGGGTCACTGCTGCTCTGTTGGGCCCAGCTCCATCTGCCAGGCTCAGTCTGCTCTGCTAGAATGTAGGAATGTCATCCTATGCTAGGTTTAAAGCTCACAAGGACTATAGAATTTTCCTGCAGTCAGAGATGCTGGTCTATATTGCTGGTAGGGGTCCTGGCACCTTCTTACCTTTTCTTGCCAGGCAAGATGGTGTTTCTGGCTAGGAGCAGGAGGTAGGGGCTGCTGGCAGCTGCAGTGGAGTGTCTGCCCTCTCTCTGTCTCTGCTTGGCTATGGAGCTTCTGTGCTGTTCTGTCACTACTTCACCGGCTTCCTCAACTGTTTTGAAGATGGCCTGGTGTGGGAACAGCTGTTCAAATTGGTGTGTCTGGGGAGACAATCACTGGAGCTTCTTGCTCAGCTGCCATCTTGCTATACCCTATTTCTTCTTCTTGCTATATCCCTTAAATATTTGAGATTCAAGAATGGAGAGAATAGCTAGCTATCAATAAATAACAGTCCACATCCAGAGAGAATTTAAAATTATTTTAATGGAATATAGAATTTTAAAACTCTTTTTGGGGTTTTTGCTTGGAGGCTTGAATTCTAACAAGTACAACTGGGTGTTTGTTCTGGGTTAGGTAAATGGCACCAGGGGCAACAATTATCATCATTGTTTACAGTTATTGGAGCTTTAGAGAAGGAAAAAGCAAGCTCATGGGAAATACTGAAGTTAATACTTAATAAAAGGAGCCTGTAAGAGGTAAAGCACAAGCAAAGGATGGATATTGGGGATGGCATTATGGTGTAATGAGTTAAGATTCCAGCCTGTGCTGCTGGAATCTTATTTGAGTGCTGGTTTGAGGCTTGCTTCACTTATTAGCCAACTCTCTGGTAATGTTCTTGGGAGGTCTGCAGAGGATGGTGTGGATTCTGGGGCCTCTGCACTCACAAGGGAGACCCAGATGAGGCTCCTGGCTCCTGGCTTTGGCCTGTCCCAATGCTGGTCATTGTGGCCTTTTGGGGAGTGAACCAGTGAATGGAATCTCTGTGTGTGGATCTATTTCTCCCTTTCTCTTCCTGTAACTCCATCTTTCAACTAAATAAATAAATATTTAAAAAAATAATGGATATTATACACAAACCCAATTGTTTGAGCATCAGGATTATTAGAGGGCTTTTTTCTTAATAATATATAGTTAAATTTTAAAGATGTATGTGAATCAGAATATTAAATGTGAAAATATTGAAAGGAAAATGTCTAATTTTGAATGGGGCAAGTAATTAAGATCAATGGTCACTATTTCCCGTCACTTTATGATTCAAATACACATCGAATCTGTTGTTTTGAAGGTCTGTTGCATCTCAGACAGATGCTGTAGTTGTATTTGAAAACTAAGGACATGACTATATCTTAGAACAGATTGTTGGGGAATTTTGTTTGACAACATGGTTGTATGTGAGAGATATCAAGATAAATCACGCTCTTTTACACCATTTTAATAAAGAGGAAACATGACATTTAAAATAGTGTTTTATATGCTCAGTAGGATTAAAACTTACTGTAAAATAATTATGTTTTAAGGGGACTGAGTTTTCTTGAAAAGGCAAAGACACAGATAGAAATAGGCATGACTGTGACTTGGAACCATATGTGACAGAATAGTCTACTGGAGCAAGACCCTCTTGCAAATACTTATCTGGTAAATAATATGGTGACTGATGGAAAAGGCCTCATTATATTATAAATATTAGAATCAATCAAACTTAGAATCCTACCAAATTTTCAAAAGCCAGAATTGCCTAACCTTCTGTAAGGGTTAGATACCAAGTACTTCTAATTTTGGAGCTTTGTAGTCACTATCACAATTTAGCCCTGTTATTTTTCTTCCAAGTCAAACTGTATCTAGCTTTATTAAAGTTTCCTCTCATGAATGATCAGGGATTCTCAGGACATAGGCAGATAATCATGAACAGTATAAAACATCTTTCAAACTCCCTTCTTCAGGGGAAACCAAAATCAGAAAGCCACTATAAAGCCCAATGAGGTTTTCATTGGTTGCTCTGAACAGAGGACATTTGGAGTAAAGATTGACATTTAACATTTAGCATTTGTTTAACAATGCTTCTATTTCCTTTTTGTTTTTATAAGACTTATTTATCTATATAAAACTCAGAATAACAGGGAAAGGGGGATAATCAGAGGGAAAGAGAGAGATTTTTCTTTAACTGATTCACTCTCCAGACTGGACCAGGGTGAAGCTAAGAGCCAGGCGCTTCACCCTGGTCTCCCATGTGAGTGGCAGGAGCCCAAGCACTTGCATCATCTTCCAGTGCTTCTCCCAGGCAGTTAGCAGGCTGCTGAATCTGCAGTGGAGCAGCTGGGTAACAGGCTGGCACCTGTCTGAAGATTCCCAGTCTAGAAGAGAAACTGTTGCTCTCTAGAGGGACTTCATCTCGATGGTGTCACTGGGAAATCCAGATTGCCTGTCTTGTTGGGAACACATCTTGGGAGCTTTGGTCCAACATGTCTCTGAGTTTATGAAAGTTAAGGTTATGCTGAAGGCAGACAGGGAGATGGAAGAAGAAATAAAAGTTTAGTTAGTTTTTCCATGCCATGGTGCATGTCTGTGTGTTAATGGCAGAGAATTCCTCCTGGAATCCAAGAGGAAATCTCTCAAAACTAGAAGGGAAAGGCATTTCCCACACATCAATCTCAGTTTGGAGACTTTCTATTAGTGACCAATGACCTTGCCCTCTGAAACAGCAATGAAGGATTTTGTCTTTATATACATCGCTTTTTTTTTTTTAACCACATCGCTTAAAAAAACAAATTTCTACATTTTAATAAAATATGATAAAAATTGTATTCCACACTATAGTCACCAGATGTACACAGTTATCAAAGCACACATGTCTGGCATCTCCAGCCCCTTCGCTTTGGCATCTCCATTATCTTCAGGACTATTTCCATTCTTGCTGGTGTCAGCTTTTCCCTTTGGGTACCTTCTCTCCATTTATTCCAGGGGCATTTTCAGGCTTGAGTTCTGGCTTTGAGCAGAAGATTTAATGGGTGGTCTTGATGGTCTTCTTGTGGTTTGTCCATGTTGACCTTACCTCCTTCATTGTCCCACGCAGCTTTTCTCTTGGGCATGGTGGCAGCAAGTGAAGATGTATGTGCTGGCCATGGGGTTGCGGTGCATGAAGGCTTTGGTGGTTTGAGGGGTCATTCTTGCCTCTTCTTCACACTCCTCTCGATTCTGCTATTTAAGCTCAAAATGATGCATGGAAATCAGTGAGTGTGATTGTGTTCCTACAAAATTTTATTTATAGTCATTGAAATCTGAATTTTACGGCCGGCGCCGTGGCTCAAAAGGCTAATCCTCCGCCTTGCGGCGCCGGCACACCGGGTTCTAGTCCCGCTCAGGGCGCCGGATTCTGTCCCGGTTGCCCCTCTTCCAGGCCAGCCCTCTGCTGTGGCCCGGAGTGCAGAGGAGGATGGCCCAAGTGCTTGGGCCCTGCACCCCATGGGAGACCAGGAAAAAGCACCTAGTACCTGGCTCCTGCCATCGGATGAGTGTGGTGCGCCGGCCGCAGCGCGCCGTCCACGGCAGCCATTGGAGGGTGAACCAACGGCAAAGGAAGACCTTTCTCTCTGTCTCTCTCTCTCTCACTGTCCACTCTGCCTGTCAAAAAAAAAAAAAGAAATCTGAATTTTAAAAAAGATTTATTTATTTATTTGAAAGCCAGAGTTTACAGAGAGAGAGGGAGGGATAGGAGAGAGAAAAGAGATTCTTCTATCCTCTGGTTCATTCCCCATATGGCCACATTGTTGTCGGCTGCATCATTGTTGCTGGGCCAGTCTGATGCCAGGGTACAGGAGCTTCTTCCAGGTCTCTTACATGGGTGCAGGGGCCCAAGCTCTTGGGCCATCTTCCAATGCTTTCCCAGGCCATAAGTAGGAAGCAAGATCAGAAGTGGAGCAGCTGGGTGTTGAACTGGCACCCATATGGGATGCCAGCACTGCTGGCAGCAGCTTTATTTGCTACAGAACAACACCAGGCCTGTTTTTGTTTTGATTTCATATGTCACAAACTTTATTCTTCCTTTGATTTTTTCCAGCCATTGAAAAATTATAAAAATGATCCTTAAGTTTTTGTACTGTACAAAAAATAAGTGGTAGGCCAGACTTGGCCTGTGGACTGTCATTTGTCAACCCTGCTTTAAAGTGTCCTAGTCCTTTCCTGTCATAGCTTCCAAATCAATTAGGATTAAATCCATCTTCATGAGACATCACATTTTCTTCTGCATCATAAATTTTTTAAAAATATTGTGTCTAACATCCCCCATTCTCACTCAGGCATCAATATATTCAATTTATGGTGTCAAGAATGAAATGCAGGTAAGATGGTTGGAGTTTACAGATTCAGTACTTAATTACTGTATTCCACATTATTTAATTCATCCTTTCTTTTCCCTGTTTCAAAACAGAATTTTAATCCTTCCCGTTCACTTTTCATTTCAAATCTAATTTGTATGTGACATAGATAATCTTCTTTGGAAAAGATATTTGCTGTGACTCAAACAATCCCTCTGCTCGCTCCTGGTTTCTTACTCCTAAAAAGGGAGAACACATATTTAAGTCCCGGATGAATAAGAGAAAAAAAAAAAAGTAAATTGAGTTGAACATCAGCCAAAATACAGGCTTTACATAAGATGCCCAACTAATTTCCCCTAGCTTTGTCTGCTCTATTAATTTTTTGCCAGTTGCTTATTTTCTCACAAATTTTACACATCCTGTACATGTGAAAACAAGAGCAGTGAAATCTCACATTTGAACTAGATAAGCAGCAAGAACTCAGCCATTCTCACTATCATAATAAGGGAGCATTTCTTAATTCAGTTTATACAATCATGAGGGTGTGCACCTTAGCATTGTGTAGAATGGGGGACAGAAAAACTTGTACAGTAGAGCATATACTCTCAGGGGATTTACAGTTAAAGAATACTCCTAAATATATTTAAATAAAAACAAAGGACAGGGTCCTATTGTGGTATAGCAGGCAAAGCTACTGCTTGAGATGCTGATATCCCATATAGGCACTTGTTCCTCTCCTGGCAGCTCCACTTCTGATCCAGCTCCCTGATGGTGTGCTGGGAAAAGCAATGGAAGATGGTTTGAGTGCTTGGACCCCTGCCACTCATGTGGAAGACCAAGATGAAGCTCCCGGGACCTGGCTTCAGCCTGGCCCAGTATCATTCACTGCGGCCATTTGGGGAGTAAACCATCAGCTGGAAGATCTCTCTCTCTCTTTTTCCCCCCTTCCCCCTCCACCCACATTTTTCTCTATTTCTATAACTGTCTTTCAAAATATATTTTTTAAAAAAATAAAGAACAATAAATATGCTACCCAACCTGACCAAGAAGGTAGTAGCATTGGTAGACAAACATATCTGCAGGGTTCCTTTATTTTCTCCTCCATGGTTGTGTCATTGAAAAAGTTTTTTTTCTACTTGTTTTTTTTAAGATTTATTTTATTTATTTGAAAGACAGAGTTACAGAGAGAGGTAGAGATAGAGAGAGAGGTCTTCCAGCTGATGGTTTACTCCCCAGATGGCTGCAATGGCCAAAGCTGCACTGATCTGAAGCCTGGACCAGGAGCTTCTTCCAGGTTTCCCACGCAGGTGCAGGGGCTCAGGGACTTGGGCCATCTTCTACTGCTTTCCCAGGCCATAGCAGAGAGCTGGATCAGAAGAGGAGCAGCTGGGACTAGAACCAGTGCCCATATGGGATGCCTGTGCTTCAGGCCAAGGCTTTAATCCGCTGCGCCACAGTGCCAGCCCCACTGAAAAAGTTTTAATCCCTCTGAAGTCCTTCCTAACACTACAGACTGCTGAAGGACTTCTCATACATGCTCTCTCTTGTAGCTCAATCTGAACACCATGCTGGAGTTCCTGACTACATCGTTACTGGTGTACAGAGAATGTTTTTCTTTTTTACCCTTCTCTGCAAATCAGTTCCATCTCTCCTCAATATTGCTTATCAAATAGATGTTACAGTTTGTTCATTTTTAAGATATTTATTACAGCCCATTCTTCATCTTAAGACCTAAGAATTGGGCTGGCGCCATGGCTCACTTGGTTAATCCTCTGCCTGTGGCACTGGCATCCCATATGGGCACCGGTTCTAGTCCCAGTTGCTCTTCTTCCAGTCCAGCACTCTTCTGTGGCCCGGGAGGGCAGTGGAGGATGGCCTAAGTGCTTGGGCCCCTGCACCTACATGGGGGACCAGGAAGAAGCACCTGGTTCCTGGATTCGGACGGTGCAGCACCGGCCATGGTGGCCATTTGGGGAGTGAACCAACAGAAGGAAGACCTTTCTCTCTGTCTCTCTCTCTCTCACTGTCTAACTCTGTCTGTCAAATAAAAAAAAGACCTATGAATTGATCCTTGAAGACTATATTGTGAATACAAGTGTTTTTCAGAAAGATTGCAAAAAATGTGTATTATTAGAAATCTGTGAATGGATTTCAGTTTTTTTTTTTTGCACCAGAATAAACTTATTCATATAAAAATTTGAGAGGCAAAGAAAGAGTTACCATTCACTCATTCACTGCTGAAATGCACATAACAGTGTAGTCTGGGCTAGGCCAACGCCCAGAGCCAGGAGTGAACTCAATCCAGGTTTTCCCCATGGAGAGCAGGAACCCAGTTACTTGAACCATACATACTACCTCAAAGGTTCTGTACCAGCAGGAAGCTGGAATCGAGAGTCAGAGCTAGATGTTGAACCTAGGTACACTGATTTGGGTTGTGGGCATTATGCTGGCATCTTAATTGCTAGGCTAAATGCCTAGGCATTTGCTAGGCAAATGCCTCCCCTAAACTTACCTTTTTTCCCAAGGAAACCTTTTATTTAAGGAGTACAAATTTCCTAAGTACAACTTTAGGAATATAGTGATTCTTTCCTCTATATCCACCCTCCTGCCTGAACTTGCACCCCATCTCCTCCTCCCTCTCCCATTCCCAGTCCCATTCTCCAGTAAGATTCATTTTCAATTAACTTTATACACAGAAGACCAACTCTATACTAAATAAAGATTTCAACAATTTGTACACAAGCACACACACACACACACACACACACAATTATTTGAGAACAAGTTTTACAGTTAATTCGCATAATACAATTCATTGAGGACAGAGGTCCTGCATGGGGAGTAAGTGCACAATGACTCCTGTTGTTTATTTAACAATTAACACCCTTTTGTATGACATCAGTGATCATGCGTGGCTCTTAACATGAGCTGCCAAGGCTATGGAAGCCTTTTGAATCCACAGTCTCATCAGTATTTAGACAAGGCCATAAGCAAAGTGGAATTTCTCTCCTCCCTTCAGAGAAAAGTACATCCTTTGATGGTCACTTATTTCCACTGGAGTCTCACTTACAGAGATCCTTGATGTAGGACATATTTTTGCCAGTGTCTTGGCTTTCTATACCTGAAATGCTCTTGTGGGCTAAAAGATAGACCAGAATGTTTTAAGGGCTGATTCTACTGTCAGAGTACTATTTAGAGTGAATGTCATTCTATGATTCTTCTGTATGGACTGCTTCCCATGTTGGAACATTCTCTACTTTTTAATTCTATCTATTATTATTAACATACATTTGATCTTATTTATATGATCCCTTTAACACTTAATCTTGTCTATATGATCACTTTAACACTTAAGATGGCATTTTTTACCACCCAGCTTAATGGGATTTGGGGTCCTATGGCAAGTTTTTAAACTGTACCCTTAGAAGTAATTCCATAGGAATGTATGCAGAACTATACAGCTTTACAGTAATGAACTTCCTCTTCCCTCTCTTATTCCCACTCTTATTCTTTACTGAGATCTATTTTCAATTGGCTTTATACATATATGATTAACTCTGTGTTAAGTAAAGAGTTCAACAAATAGTATGAAGAAGAGAAAACAAATCCTATTCCTCAACAGTCAAGACAAGGGCTGTTCAGGTCATTGCTTCTCATAGTGTCTACTTCTACAGATTTCCTTTTAGGTGCTTTATTATTTATCACAATTCAGGGAGAACATATGGTATTTGTCCCTTTGGGACTTGCTTATTTCAATAAGTATAATGTTTTCCAGATTAATCCATTTTGTTGCAAATGACTGGATTTCATTTTTCTTTACCACTGTAAAATACATAGCCCATAATTTCTTTATCCAGTCTTCAGTTGACAGACTTTTAGGTTGAATCCATGTTTTAGTTATTGCAAATTAAGCCAAAATAAACATGTGGATGAAGATAACTCTTTTATTTGCTGATTTCATTTCCCTTGAGTAAATTCCCAGGAGTGGGATGGACAGGTCATATGGTAGATCCATATTCAGATTTCTGAGGTATCTCAAAACTGTTTCCGTAGTGGTTTTACCAGTTTACATTACTTCCTGCAGTGTATTAGAGTACCTTCTTCCTCGCCAGCATTTGTTGTTTGTTGATTTCTGTATGAAAGCCATTCTACCTGGGGTGAGATGAAACCTCATTGTGGTTTTGATCTGCATTTTCCTGATGGCTAGTGATCCTGAACATTTTTCCTGTGTCTGTTGGCCATTTGGATTTCCTGTTTTGTAAATGTCTGTTTAGGACCTTTGCCCATTTCTTAACTTGATTGTTTGTTTTGTTGATGTGGAGTTTGTAGATCTCTGTATATATTCTGGTTATTAATCCTTTATCAGTTGCATAGTTTGCAAATAATTTCTCCCATTCTGTCAGTTGCCTCTTCACTTTCCTGAGTGTTTCTTGTTCAGTTAGAAACCTCTCAATTTGATGTAATCCTGTTTGTGAATTTTGGTTTTCACTGCCTATGCCTCTGGGGTGTTTTCCAAAAATTCTTTGCCTGTGTCAATGTCTTCCAGGGTTTCCCCAATGTTCTCTAATAATTTGATGGTATCAGATTATAGATTTAGGACTTTAATCCAGTTTGAATAGATATTTGTGTAAGGTGTAAGGTAGGGGTCCTGCTTCATACTTCTCTATATAGAAATCAAGTTTTCCTAGCACCATTTGTTGAAGAGATTGTCCTTGCTTCAGGGACTGGTTTTAGTTCCTTGGTCGAATATAATTTGCTTCTAGATGCTTGGATTGATTTCTTGTGTTTCTATTCTGTTCCGTTGGTCTATCCCTCTGTATTTGTACCAGTACCAGGCTGTTTTGATTATTACTGCCTTCTATCTCACCTATTCTGTTGTTAAGGCTTTCCACTTCATTTTTTATTTGATCTATTGAATTCTTCATTTCTAATATTTCATTCTGACTTTAATATCTCAATTTCTTGGGAGATTTTTTACTTTAGATCATGAATTTGCTTCTGATTGCTTCCAAGTAACTGACAATTTTCTGAATTCTATTTCTGGCATATCCTCAATCTTTTCATCTTCACCTTCTATTATTGAAAAATTATAGTGTTCCTTTGGGGTCTTATAGTATCTTTCTTAATTTGGCATTTGTGTATTTTTTTCTATTTTTGTGGTTGCTTTTCTCTTTAATTTGTGTCTTTGTGATTTAGTGGGTAATCATTGTGTTTTTGTGATTTATTGGGAAATCCATACTTTCAGTGAGTTCACGAGCTGTGTGCTAGATGTGACCTGGGTGCTCTGTTTGGTATTCCAGGGTGGAGGAGATGTCCAAGGCCCCCATGAGAGTTTGTAGTTTTCCATTCATTTTTTCATTAGAGGAGTTCTGTTGTGAACTGCCCTCTTCCTCAGAGTTGTGGGACACCTCAGTGTTAGTCTCTGGTGTGTTCAGGGTTATATTGTCCTGCTTAATGAACTGCACCTCTAATCTGTGGAGATTTTCTTGTGGTGAGGTTTCTCTGTTATGAGCTGCTATGGGTCTGTACACTACAAGTAGAAGAATGGAGCCCTGCCTAATGGAGCCCTGCTCACCTCTCACTGATGGATGGTAAAGGCTCGAGTGTTTTGATATTCAGGACTTCTCATTGTTGTGCAGCTTGGGTGGTGGGGAAGAAATTATTCTGAAATGTTGTGGTCCTGGTTCCTGGATGGAGGGGGTGTGGTGAAGTGGCTTCCACTATGGATGGGCATGTACATGGGAGGCAAAGGCAGAAATCCCCTACTTATATTTGAAAATGTAAATAAACAAAATGCTTCTCCCAGTCTAGGTGGGGCAAGCAGGGAGGGAGGAAGGGAGGGGGTAGCTGACCTCTCCATTCATTCCCCTACACCTTCTCTTTTTTCCTACATGGAACTTCAAAAGTGATTTGCCAACTTCTCCCTCCCACTGCTACTTGCAACTCCATGGACCTGTGATTTCCTATCTCGCCTGGTCCACTGGGGGTTGATACAACCTCCCCAGTCTGATCCTATGCTGTTTCCCTTTCTTATTTGTTCTTTCAGCATGGACCTGCCCAGTCTCTTTCTGTTGCTCACCTGGGCTTCCTGTCACAAATTTCCCATGGCTCTATCTTGTCCCCCTTTTAACTATTTTGCCTCTTATGAGTTGGATCATCCTGTTGCTGTAACGCCATCTTGGGACACCACCTACACTTAAATTTTAAATCCATTTTACACAGATTTTTTGAAACCCCTCATAACTTGAGGGTCAAACACTAACATGTAGTCATTTCTTTCTTCAATAAACGCTAAATGACTTTAACCCAAATGACTTCACCTCATTTCTCTTACATTCTTAGTCACTCATTCATTTATAGTCTTAGCCAGGCAAATTTCTTATGCCCCATTGACAAGCTTACTTGCCTCACAGAGCCTGGATTTCCTTTCTGGTGTTTTCACAATCAGACACACTTAGTATCCAGAGTGAATCATTCAAATGACAGAAGCTGTACATAGGTGTTCAGAAACAATAATGATTATGTATGAGTCATCAGAGAAAGATATGTAAGGATAGAACTAGACTTCAAAAATAGGTAAAATATAGAGTCAACATCAGTCTCCCTTGGTGCTCTGATTGACATTTTAGGAGTATATAGGCCAAGAGGAAAATTTATTTATGTGGACAGATTATCAGGAGACAAAATAGACTAGATGTTTTGAAAAACTTGAAGTAAAGGAACAAAGTTTCGAAGAGGAAGTCATTGAGAAAATGTGTTTCTTATTTGAGATTTGATGCATTTTTAGTCAATGCAACAGAATGAGAAATATTCCCTGTAATATTTTTCAATTATATATAGCTAAGATATGAATGAATTTGTGTGCAAAAAAGCCTTCATGGAACAGAAGAGATTTCAGAAATTTCTGAAGACTCCGGAGGCTCTGAACAATTTTTTTTTTTTTGACAAGCAGAGTAGACAGAGAGAGAGAGACAGAGAGAAAGGTCTTCCTTTGCCATTGGTTCACCCTCCAATTGCCGCTGTGGCCAGTGCGCTGCAGCCGGCGCACCGTGCTGATCCAAAGGCAGGAGCCAGGTGCTTCTCCTGGTCTCCCATGGGGTGCAGGGCACAAGCACTTGGGCCATCCTCCATTGCACTCCTGGGCCACAGCAGAGAGAGCTGGCCTGGAAGAGGGGCAACCGTGACAGAATCTGGTGCCCCCACCGGGACTAGAACCCGGTGTGCCAGTGCCACACGTGGAGAATTAGCTTATTCAGCCGCAGTGCTGGCCAAGAACATTTCTAGGATAAAATTTCTTGCAATACCACCAGATAAAACCCAAGGTGATTTTTTTTTTTTGCATTTACCTGAACATCTTTCCTTGGAGTAGAATTTTTTACACTTTCAGTGGGTTGAATTTTTTTTTTTCTATGGACAAGAAACATTGATCTCTATGGTAAGCCATTCAACATTTATTTATTTGAAAGGCAGAGTTAACAGAGAGGCAGAGAGGTAGAGAGGTAGAGAGGTAGAGAGAGAGAGAGAGAGAGAGAGAGAGAGAGGTCTTTCATCTGCTGGTTCACTCCTCAAATGGCTGTGATAGCTGGAGCTGAGCGGATGTAAAGCCAGGAGCCAGGAGTTTCTTTGAGGTCTCCTATGCAGGTGCAAGTGCCCAAGGACTTGGGTCATTGTCTACTACTTTCCCTGGCCATAGCAGAGAGCTGGATCAGAAGTGGAGTACCTGGAATTTGAACTAGTGCCCATATGGGATGCTAGCACTACAGGCAGAGGCTTTGCCTGCTACACCACAGTCCATCCCTCCTCCCATAATTTCTTTATCTAGTTTTTGGTTGATGGACATCTGGGTTGATTCCATATCTTAGCTATTGTGAATTGAACTAGAATAAATATAGGGGTACTGATGACTCTTTCATATCCTGATTTCATTTCCTTTGGGTAAATTCCTAGGAATGGGATGGCTGGGTCACATGGTAGGTTATATTCAAATTTCTGAGCTATCTCCATATTGTTTTCCAGAATGGTTGCGCCAGTTTACACTCCCACCAACAGTAGATTAGCATATCTTTCCTGCCACATCCTTGCCAACATTTGTTATTTGTTGATTTCTGTGTGAGAGGTTTTCTATCAGCTGGTTCACTGACCAAATGGCAGGAACAACCAGAGCTGAGCCTTTCCGATGCCAGAGCCAGGAGCTTCTTCTGAGTCTTCCATGAGGGTGCAGGGGCCCATGGACTTGTGTCATCCTCTGCTCATTTCCCAGGCACATTAGCAGGGAGCTGGGTCAGAAGTTGAGCAGCTGGGTCTTGAATTGGTGCCCATATGGGATGCTGGTGCTGTAGGCTGGGGCTTTAACCCACTATGCTATAGAACCAGCCCCTTCCATAAGTTTTGATATGTTTTATTGTCATCTTCATTCATTTCTAGAATTTTTTTATTTGTCTTTTGATTTATTTTCTGACCCCCTGTTCATTCAGGAGCATGTTTTTCAGTATTCATATGTTCTGGTGATACTTAAGTTGTTAATTTCCAGCTTCATTCCATTGTGGTCAGAGAAAATGCATGGTATGATTCATTTTTTTTTTTTTTTGAATTTGCTGATACTTGCTTTATGGCCTAGCACATGGTCTATCCTAGAGAAAGTTCCATGCATTAGTGAGAAGGACGTGTATTCTTCATCTGCAGGATGAGAAGTTCTCGTAGCTGGGTGTGTGGAAACAAAATGGTACAGCTGTGATGTATGTCCAAAACGTCTCCAGCTTTCTCTCAGCTAGTCACAAGGAGTCTTTGTCAGGGAGTTGAGGAGAGAGAAGTGTTCTCCTTTTTTCCTCTAGGTTGGTAGGTACAGTGTCCCAACAGGACTTCAGGACAGACTCATACTAGGCTCTCCTCGCAGCTTTATCACCCATGGCTTGGGCTGTTGCAGTCTGGTCTCACCTCACTCTCCAAAGATGGTGCTGAGGTTCTTGGCTGCAGTGTTCTTGTGTTGTGTCCATGTTCATGCTTTGTGTCCACACCCTCCATGTATATCCACAGCATCCCTGTAACTTCTATGGACTTTCCACTGCAGTTTTCTCCCTAATCTTCCCTGAGATGGCATTCTGTAAACTTTTTTCAAAAAACTATGTTCCCCTGGACTAGAGCCATACACTCTGTCCATATTCCACCATCTTGGAATTCCTCCAGTTGTGTTTATATTCAGCCAAACACAATGAAGAGATAATTTTTAAATGTGGCATAGGGAGAACAAATAAGATTGAAAATATAAATTAATTGTTAGGTTTTAGTAGTCTTAAGAAGTCTTGATGTAAATTCTTTCTCCTTTTGGATAAGCAGCAGTAAAAGGTACTTGTTATGAATGTAACATTTGTGATACCACCCCAAAATTAAACTGTTGCAATCCATCACCCCAAAGTGATGGTATTTGAATATGAGGACTTTTGGGAGTGAAAAGGCTTATATTAGGTTGTAAGAGTGGCAACTTTACAACCAGATTGGTATCCTAATTATAAGAAGAAATGCCAGAGAGCATGCTGTTATTCTTCCTCTCTCTGCTTTGTGAGAAGTTGGGACCCAAGCAAGAGGGCCTTCTCTAATCACTGATTATGCAACCACCTGGATCTTAGACTTCCTATCCTCCAGAACTGTGAGAAAGAAAGCAAAATCTGTTGTTTAATCCACCCTATCTATAGTATTTTGTTATAGCATCCTGGTATGATTGAATGTTCCTTTCAAAACTCATCTGGAAATTTAATGACCATTGTAACCATGTTGAGAGGTAGGACCTTTAAGAGGTAATTAGGGTGAGGATGTTTGGTATAGCTGTTAAGCCAACTGCTTATGACACACTGGAGTGCCTTGTTGGGGTCCTGGCTACTCTGCTGTCGATCCAGCTTCCTGCTAATGTGTACCCTGAGAAGCTGCAAGTGATGGTTCAAATAATTGAGTCCCTGCCAGTCATGTGGAAAACTCTGGTAGAATTCCTGGCTCCTGGCCTTGAACTAGTCCAGCCTTTGTTGTTGTGGGGGTGGATTAGTTATCACATGAGTGGGCTCCTAATAAAAAAGATGAATTTGCCAGGTGAATTTGGTGGTCCTGTACTCTGATTTTCTAGCCTCCAGAACTATACGCCAAATGAATTACTCTGCTGTATTCCCTTATAGGAGCAGAAAATGGACTAAGATAGAAAATTGGTGCCAAGAGTGGGATACCAAATACCAAAATGTTGGTACACACAAAACCTTGGAAAGATTTATGCTGAGTCTAAAAAATCTAGTCTCAAAAGTTCACATACTATATAGTTTTATTCACATAATGCTGCTCTTGAGGTTATATAATGAAAGTGTTGGAAAACAGATTATTGAATGCAAGAGGTTAGGGATGGTGAGAGAAAGGCCATGGATATGACTTTAAAGGGGTAGCATGGAGACATGTTTATAGTGATGGAGTAGTTCTGCATTTTGATAATGGCAATGGTTACATAATTGTGCTCATGATAAAATGACCTAGAATAAAGGAGGATGTTGAGGTCCAGCAGGTTGGGCCACTGCTTGGGATGCCCATGTCCCATAGCAGAGTACTGGTCAGAGCCCTTGCTACTCTGCTTCAGATTCAGCTCCCTGCTAATGCACCTGGAAAGCAACTGGTGTTAGTTTGAGTACTGAATTCCTGCCACCCACATAGGAGACTTGGATGAAGTTCCTGTTCCTCATTTTAGCCTGGCCCAACCCCATGTGTTGTGGTCATTTGGTCAGTAAACGGGAGGACAGAAGATCTTCCCCTCTACCCCACTGTCTTTCAAATAAAATTAATATTTTTTGAAATATGACATAGAATTACACATATATTATGCTAATGTCACTTTTTGGCTTGGGCATTGTATTATAGTAGTTGTGTTATAGTTATGGGGTAAACTAAACAAAGGATATCTGGAACCTGTTTGGATTATTTTTGTAATTTCCCATGAATCTATAATTATTTCTTTTTAAAAAAGATTTATTTTATTTACTTGAAATTCAGTTTGACAGAGAGAAGGAGAGGCAGAGGGAGAGAGACATCTTCCATCCGCTGGTTCACTCCCCAGATGGCCACAATGGCTGGAGCCGTGCTGATCTGAAGCCAGGAGCCAGGAGCTTCCTCCAGGTCTCCCATGTGGGTGCAGGGGCCCAAGGATTTGGGCCATCTTCCATTGCTTTCCAAGGCCACAGCAGAGAGCTGGATTGGAAGAGGAGCAGCTGGGACTAGAACCAATGGTCATTTGGGATGCCGGTGCTGCATGCCAGGACTTTAACCTGCTGTGCCACAGCGCCGGCCCCTATAATTATTTCAAAAAAGTATTAATATAATCCCTGTAGTCAACCTGAACTCGTTTTCCAAAAACACGTAGGGAATTCGATCTAGTGAGACTACCCTGAAATTTATATATTTGCTTCTTTTATTTTTATTTATTTGTAAGTATGTATAGATTTATTTTTGTATCTTCTTGATGTATTGCCCTTTTTATCATGATGAAATCTTACTCTTTGTCTTTAGTAATATTGTATTACTTTTTTTTAAGGTTTTTTTTTTTTTATTTGAAAGTCAAAATTAGTGTGAGGGAGAAACAGAGAGATCTTTCATCCATTAGTTCACTCCCCAAATGACTGCTAGGGCCAGGCTGGGCCAGGCCAAAACCAGAAGCCAGGAACTCCGTCCAGGTCTACCATTCAGGAAGAGGAACCCAAGCACTTGGGCCATCTTCTGCTGCTTTCCTAGTGCATTAGCAAAGAGCTGGATTGAAAGTGGAACAGCCGGGTCTTGAACCAGCTCCTTATGAGATGCTGGCAGGAAGCGGTTTAACCTTCTATGCCACAGCGCCGGCCCCTGTTTTGATTCAAATATTTAGCCCATTACATTTAATACAATTATTTATATAGTTGGATTTAAATCTTCCACTTTGCTGGTTGTTTTATGTATTTAATGGGAGTTTGTTCTTCAGTTTCTCTTTGGTACTTCTTATGGATTTTTGGTTATTCCACTGCAACTCCTCTGACAATAAAACTTCAAACATGTTTGTTTTCATCTGCTTGAAAGGCAGAAATAGGTAAAGCTGTATCTGCATCGCTGGCATCCCATATGGGAGCTGGTTCAAGACCTAGTTGCTCTACTTCCCTTCCAGTTCCCTGCTAATGCACCTGGGAAAGCAGTGAAAGATGGCCCAAGTACTGGGCCACCTACATGGAACACCTGGAAGAAGTTCCCGGCTCATGGCTCTGGCCTGGCCCAGCCCTGGTTGTTGCAACCATTTGGAGAATGAACCAGCAAATGGAAGATTGATCTCTCTCTCTCTCTCTCTCTCTCTCTCTCATTGCCTTTCAAATAAATAAATAAATCTTAAAAAAAGATGTACTAAATGTGTTGTTGACTTAAAGTATTTTCAAGTTACTATAGGTTTATCGAATTTACCCACCCTCAACCCCCACCATGGTAAGTCGAGGAGACTCTGTACTTAATTTTCTTTTAATTTTTATTTAATAAATGTGAATTTACAAAGTGCAACTTTTGTATTGTTGTGGCTCCCCCCCAACCTCCCTCCCTTCTGCGGCCCTCCCCTCTCCCACTCCCTCTCCCATCCCGCCCTTCATCGAGTTTCATTTTCAATTACCTTCATATACTGAAGATCAACTTAGTATATACTAAGTAAGGATTTCAACAACCTGCACTCACACAACCGCACAAGGTATAGGGTATTGTTCAACTGGTAGTGTTGTTTTTAAGTTTCATAGTAAAACACATTAAGGACAGAGATCTTACGTGGGGAGCATGTACCCAGTGACTCCTATTGTTGATTTAACAATTGGCACTCTTATTTATGACGTCAGTAATCACCTGAGACTCTTGCTATAAGCTGTCTAGGCTATGGAAGCCCCTTGAGTTCGCCAACTCTGAACTTGTTTAGTCAAGGCCGTATCACAGTGGAGGTTCCTTCCTCCCTTTGGAGAAAGGCGCCTCTCTCCTTGATGGCCTGTTCCTTCTGCTGGGGTCTTGTTCACCAGGATCTTTCATTTAGATTGTTTTTTGCCACTGTGTCATGGCTTTCCATGCCTGTGAGACTTTCATGGACCTTTTTATCCAGATCTGAATGTCCCAAGGGTTGATTATGAGGCCAGAGTGCTGTTTAGGGCCTTTGCCATTCTATGAGTCTGCTGTGTGTCCTGCTTCCCCCGCAGGATCATTCTCTCCCTTTTAATTCTATCCTTCATTATTTGTTTACACTGGTCTTATTTGTGAAATCTCTACGACACATACCCTATCTTTTTGATCGGTTGTGTATATCACTTTACCAAGTGCGCTGGCATTGGTACCTGCCTCCTTGGTAAGATTGAGTTGAAATCCCCTGGCACATTTCTAGCTCTACCATTGGAGGTAAGTCCGACCTATATATCGCCTTTCTCTCTTATTCCCACTCCAATGTTTAACAGAGATCACTTTTCTGTTAATTTTAAACGCCTAAGAATGATAGTGCATTGATTACAGAGTTCAACCAGTGGTCTTATGTAGAACAAACAGAACAACAGCAACAACAACAACAACAACAACAACAAAAATACTAAAAGGAATAAAATAGTAAGTTGTTCCTCAACAGTCTAGACAAGGGCTGATCATGTCATTGTCTCTCATAGTGTCCATTTCACTTCCATGGTTATCATTTTAGATGCTCGTTTAGTTGCCATCGATCAGGGAGAACATATGATATTTGTCCCTTTTGGACTGGCTTATTTCACTTAGCATGACGTTTTCTAGCTTCTTCCATTTTGTTGTAAATGTCCGATTTCATTGTTTTTTACTGCTATATAGTGTTCCATAGAGTACATATCCCATAGTTTCTTTATCCAGTCATCCATTGATGGACATTTAGGCTGATTCCATGTCTTAGCTATTGTGAATTGAGCTGCAACAAATATTGAGGTGCAAATGGCTCTTTTTTCTTCCCTTTTAATTCCATTTGGGTAAATTCCAAGGAGTGGGATGGCTGGGTCCTGTGGTAGTGCTATATTCAGGTTTCTGAGGACTCTCCAAACTGTCTTCCATAGTGGATTTACCAATTTGCATTCCCACCAACAGTGGATTAGTGTCCCTTTTTCCCCACATCCTCGCCAGCATCTGTTGTTGGCTGATTTCTGTATGTAAGCCAATCTAACCGAGGAAGAACTAAGATCAACCCCATTCACGATAGCCACAAAAACAATAAAGTAGCTTGGAATAAATTTAACCAAGGATGTCAAAGACCTCAATGATGAAAATTACAAAACATTAAAGAAAGAGAAGACGACACAAAAAAATGGAAAAACCTGCCATGCTCATGGATTGGAAGAATCAATATTATCAAAATGTCCATTCTCCCAAAAGCAATTTACAAGTTCAATGCAATACCAATCAAAATACCAAAGTCATTCTTCAAAGACCTAGAAAAAATGATGCTGAAATTCATATGGAGAAACAGGAGACCGAGAATAGCTAAAGCAATCCTTTACAATAAAAACAAGGCCGGAGGCATCACAACTCCAGACTTCAACACATATTACAGGGCAGTTATAATCAAAACAGCCTGGTACTGGTACAAAAACAGATGGATAGACCAGGGAACAGAATAGAAACACCGGAGATCAATCCAAACATTTATAACCAACTCATATTCGACAAAGGACCCAAAACCAACCCCTGGAACAAGGACAGCCTCTTCAACAAATAGTGCTGGGAAAACTGGATGTCCACATGTCGAAGTATGAAGCAAGACCCCTACCTTACACCTTATACAAAAATCCACTCAACATGGATCAAAGAACTAGAGATGCGCCATGACACTATGAAACTAATTGAGAGCATAGGGGAAACCCTTCAAGATATTGGAACAGGTGAAGAATTCCTGGAGAAGACCCCAGAGGCATGGGTAATCAAAGATAAAATAAACAAATGGGATTACCTCAAATTGAAGAGTTCCTTACAGCAAAGGAAATACTCAGGAAAGTGAAGAGGCAACCAACAGAATGGGAGACGTTATTCGCAAACTACACAACAGATAAAGGATTAACAACTAGAATCTATAAAATGATCAAAAACCACCACAGAATCAAAACAAACAACCCAATAAAAAAATGGGCCAAGGACCCTAACAGACATTTTTCAAAAGAGGAAATCTAAATGGCCAACAGACACATGAAAAAATGCTCAAGGATCCCTAGCCATCAGGGAAATGCAGAATCTGTACTTTAAATATGTCATTCCATTGCTTTCCAAATGCTATTACTGGTGAGAAGTTAGTTATTAATTGTATTGTGTTTCCTGCATGTGATGAATTTTTTTTTTTTTTTTTTACTGTTTTTGAGACATTTTGTCTGACTTCTGGCATTTTTACTCTGATGTGTCTAGGTGTTGATCTGTATGTTCATAGCTCTTGGCATTAACTAAGCTTATAAATTTGCTAGATTAATAGTATTTTAAAATAAAATTTAAGAAGTTTTCAATTTTTTCCTCAAATATTTTTTCTACTTATTTTTTCCCTCTCCTCTGCAACTCCTCAAACACATATGTTGTTAAACTTGATGCTGTCCCAGCTGAGCCTATTTACTAAATACTTCATTTTGTTCATTATTCATTTCAACTCTAAAATTTCTTGTTGCTTTTTTCTGTGTTGCTCCTACTTCACTACTGAGATTTACCTGTTGACTGAGTCATTTTTATTATATTTCCCTCACATTTTACAAAGATAGCTTCTTTAATTCTTTGAACCTAATTTTGTTAGCTGCTTTGAAGTTCTAGTGTGCTAAATCCAACATCTGGAGCCACTCGAAGTTAGTTTCTTTTGACAGTTTTTCCCTGTCTCCTTGAGTATGGACGAATTTTCTGTTTTGCTTACAAATTTTAAAATTCTTTGCTGAAAACAGGATACTTTCGATTATATATTGTAGCATGTCTGAATTTTCACTTTTCTTTTGAAGGCCTTATTTTGCATTTTATACCTTTTCTGGACTTGATCTGCATGAGGTTTCCCAAGGGTTGTAGCCTCTAATGTCTCTTTTTAAAGTCTTATCTTTACTTCGTTTTTTAAACTTTTATTTAATAAATATAAATTTCTAATGTACAACTTTTGAATTACAGCAGCTTTTTCCCCCATAATCTCTCTCCCACCCACAACCATCCCATCTCCCACTCCCTCTGCCATCCCATTCTTCATAATGATTCATTTTCAATTATCTTTATATATGGAAGATCATTTTTATTTCTTATCTGGCTTTCTAATGGTTGTCCATGGGTATTCCTACCTTCATTGTCAGTCAATGATTTGGGTTGAGGTTTTATTCAAATACCTCAAACTCGGGCCGGTGTAGTGGCTCACTTGGTTAATCCTTCGCCTGCGGCACTGGCATCCCATGTGGGCGCCGAGTTCTAGTCCTGATTGCTCCTCTTCCAGTCCAGCTCTCTGCTGTGGCCCGGGAGGGCAGTAGAGGATGGCCCAATGGGCCTTGCACCTGCATGAGAGACTGGGAAGAAGCTCCTGGCTCCTGGCTTCGGATCGGTGCAGTGCCTGCTGTAGCAGCCATTTCGGGAGTGAACCAATGGAAGGAAGATATTTCTCTCTCTCTCTCTCTCACTGTCTTTAACTCTACTTGTCAAATAATAATAATAAAAAAAACCAAATACCTCAAACTCACAATCTTCCAACCTCTTCTGATAGATCTCTGTGTGGGTTTGGGAGCATATTTAATGTGAAGGTAATTCTTCCTTGGCTTTTACTTTCTTCCAGGTCAACTCAAATTGCTCCTGCACCTGTGCTTGGTTTACGCATCACAAGTGTATGCAATATGCTTATCTAACACTTCTCTGGCTCTCTCATTTCCAAGTTCTTCCTGTTTACTTTCAAATGTATTCATTACTTGTTCCAATGGCACTTGAATCTCAAACTAGCAAGCCAACAAATTTACTCTATTCATTTTTTCCCTAGTTTGCCTGCTTTTACTGATAATCTTCTGCTTCAAAAAATTCTGCCTTCCCTGGCAGAAGCTGCTGGTTTGCTTGGTTGACCGTGTTCTTGCAAAACAATTGCACCGATAAACTGAGGGACTGGAGGTGGTATGGGAATAGTTTTATGCAAAGAGGCACTGGAATTCAGTGCTTACCCCAAATTTAGGAGATTTTTTTGAATAATTACTTTTTCAATTTGATGTGTGTCTGTTGGTTTCCTGAGCTCTGAAGTGATTGTTTTGGATCATTATGTTCAATTTTACATTGTTTATAAGGGGGAGCTGGGGAGAAGATTTTTTTTTTATCTCTTTATGCCCACATAGCTAATGATATTTTTTAGAGTTTGAAGAATGTAGGTGTTAATTTAAGAATCCAGTTTATGACCAGAGGGCAAAGGACTTGCTTCCCCACGACAATGCTTTCTCCTTCTCAGAAGTCTAATTGCAGAAGTGATACTTTGGAGATGCAAAATACTATTTTTAAATGGTGGCAACCTATGGATTTAATTTTTTCTTACCTCATATGGGTGACCTGCCATGCTAACTTTTTGTGTAGGTGGTGTGACTTGGTTATTATAACCATAAAAATATTGATGAGTGGGATGCATATTGTTAAGTTCTTTGTTTCAAAGTGGATTGTAAGAATTGGACTTATTTTAAGTGCAAAGAAGATTTAAAAATTACACAATCGTTGCAAATTTATACTTTAAATTTAACTGTTAGTTATCTGTCAGTTTTAGTGGAGTTGAACAAAAGTGTCATTAAATATTGGGCAATATGGAAATCATATATGCTGCTGTACTCTTTTGGAGTGTTTCTGTTAGAAAACAATTATAAAAATTGGGAAACAACAGTTGTCAAGATTAAGCGTTGTTTACGTATCCTTAATTTAGTCTTAATATTTCCTAGGGGAGATTATATTATCGCCATTTTACGGATGAAGAAACTGGCTGAGAGAAATTGCTTAAGGACAGACATAACAATTGATGAAGTATGGATTAGAAACCCAGTTGGTCTGACCCTCGAGACCGTGTTCCTATGGCATAGGGCCACATGTTCTGAAAATCCCAGCATCATTTCCCGCTGGAGGCAATATGAATTTGAGAGGTGAGACTTTTTCATTTCCTTATTCTCCCTTCCTGTTGAACTTGTAGCATTGCTCCTGAGACTGATAAAAATATGCTTATAGCAATTCTATCCTCTTCTACTCTTCTGACCTATCCCTTCCCTGGTGCTGAGTAGTAATTGCTTTCACATTCCTTATACCTTTTGCTTTATTTGACAGAACAAAATACATAAGCACACTTGCTTTATAGTCACTTAAATTTGGGTAACCTTCTCTTTTGATTTCAAGTATTAGAGAAGTTTAGGTAAACATCCAAGATTTTAAAATTAACTTCTTTAAAATTCAGGCTTTAAAATTTTGATTTATTATCCAGACTGGTGCTCTGAATTCAGTGTATTCTCTATTTCCTTTATTAAATTCAGAATACCTAGTAATGACATGAAAAATATGAAAGGATCATGGCTTTTGCCACTAGCGCATAGTTTTTTGCTAAACAAAGTCACATTCTACCCTGGAGTTTCATTGATTTATTTCAACACATGATTCCCCCTAAAGAAATCACATTCAAATTCTGTACTTAGAAATCATACATATTTGGGGCCCGCGCTGTGGCTAACTTGGTTAATCCTCTGCCTGCAGCGCTGGCATCCCATATGGGCACCAGGGTTCTAGTCCTGGTTGCTCCTCTTCCAGTCCAGCTCTCTGCTGTGGCCCGGGAGGGCAGTGGAGGATGGTCCAAGTTCTTGGGCCCCTGCACCTGCATGGGAAACCATGAGGAAGCACCTGGCTCCTGGCTTCGATTGGCACAGCGCCAGCCATAGCGGCCATTTGGGGAGTGAAGCAATGAAAGGAAGACCATTCTCTCTGTCTCTCTCTCTCACTGTCTATAACTCTCCCTGTCAAAAAAAAAAAAAAAGAAATTATACATATTGAATTTGAGTAATACCGTAAATATATGATATTACTTATTTGCTGAAATTGTTACTTTTTATTTTTTGTTTGTTTATTTATTTATTTTGCTTTGGAGAACCTGTGAAGAGTGGCCAAGACATTGCCTGGTCTCCCTGGGAGCTGGCCTGGGAAGCCACAGGGGCACAGGGACTAAGAATGTAAACCTTTACCTTTTGGAAATGAGTGTGGCCCAGGCATTTCAGTCTCTTTAGTGGTTACACAAGAGATGAAAATGATGTATGGACCAGTGACATAAACTAGCATCTTCACCTTTGCAGAGGAACTGCTGCTAGCTGTGGACTTTCTAGAATGTTGAGGTGATTCTGATTCCCAAGGGGCCTGAGGGACACAAGTAGTACCAGAAGCCATTCTCAGTGAACAGTGAGCAAAACTGCAGACGTGGGAGCATTTCCATTTCCTCACTGGTTTTCCTTGAGTTTTCATCATGTCCATTTGTTCATTTTTCTCTGTAGGCTTTTTGCCTGCATTTTTTCTTTTTTAATTCTTAGGTGGTTTAGCATTGAACATATCGGAGTGTCACTTTCCACACACTGTGGCCCAGAAAAAAGGGTTGATTTATATATAAAGAAAGATCTAGGAGGTTCTTTGCTTCTGTGCTTTACCAACGAAGACACCACATCTGGAAATAATTTCATGCTTCAGGAATATGTAAATTGCTTTAAAAAATCCCAACCACAACCACTACTTATTCTTCAGAATCCTCCATTTCTGTCTGGCCTTGCTAAACATGCATTTTCTTTTTAAGGCAGTTTTTATTTAATGAATACAAATTTCATAGGTACAGCCTTAGGAATAGAATGTTTCTTCCCTCCATACCTGTCTTCCCACGCCTACTCCTGTCCCACCTCCTACTCCCTCTCCATCCCATTCTTCATTAAGATTCATTTTTAATTAACTTTATATACAGAAGACCAACCCTATACTAAGTAAAGATTTCAACAATTTGCACTCACACAGACACACAAAGTATAAAGTACTAAACATGCATTTTCAACCAATCACTGTGTATCAGTGCATAGAAGTCAAGAATATAGGCTGGTGGTTTCTAATCAAACACAGGCAGATAATGACAGATGAATAAAGTCCTAATACATTGAATGCTCCTATTACCTTTTGGGTTATATGTAAGAATACATTTTTTTTCAGACTGCTTCTCTGGGGAAATGTGATTTCAAAGCAAGTTCCTCAAGAAAAGGAAATTGTTGGAAATATCAGTAGAAGTTTAAGGACTCTGACAGGAAGGAAAAATCCAGGAAAGTTTCTCGTTGTGACCCCTTCATGAATAATGCAATATTCAGATTTGTAATTAGATGTCCCAGGGGGTTGAGTCCTAAGAAAATGAGCTGGAATGATTATGGGCAGATGAGTAGTCTACAGAAATATCTCAGAGAATAATACATTGACAAGGAGTCCCAGAGTCCCCATGCAAACTCTCAGGACATAGAATTTAAATAGGGGATGAAAGTCTTTTTAGCAGAATAATAGAAACAAAATAGAATTTTTCCTTGGATATTTCAGATCCGTATGAAACTATTAGTCTAAAATATAAATAAATTAGAATTGGCACCGAGATATAATATTTATATGAAGATCTTTGGAATTCAGAATTGATCTAGTGGAATGTCAGCTATTGTTCATGACCATAGATAGCTGTGATGGTACATAAATAATAAATGTTTGCTTCATTTTCTATCTAAGAGACTGAGATACAGGGGTGATCATAGAAATGCTACCGTTTCTTAGCTGGCAGTTATTCGAAGATTTTTCTGACTAATTAAGGTAGAAATGACTGTTTCTCTGCATAAGATATTAAATGCACACCATTGGCTCAAGAACAAAATATAGGCTTGCTACATTCTAGTTTATTTAAAGGGTTCACCACAATGGTAAGATGAATCTTGTCTTGGTATAAGTTTAGATGTTAGGCCGGCACTGCGGCTCACTTGGCTAATCCTACGCCTGTGGCAGCGGTACCCCAGGTTCTAGTCCCAGTTGGGGTTCCGGGTTCTGTCCCAGTTGCCCCTCTTCCAGTCCAGCTCTCTGCTGTGGCCTGGGAAGGCAGTAGAGGATGGCCCAAGTGCTTGGGCCCTGCACCCCATGGGAGACCAGGAAAAGCACCTGGCTCCTGGTTTCGGATTGGCACAGTGCTCTGGCCGTGGCAGCCATTTGGGGAGTGAACCAAAGTGAAGACCTTTCTCTCTCTCTCTCTCTCTCTCACTGTATAACTCTGCCTGTCAAAAAAAAATTAAATATTAGTTAGCATGCTACAAGTACAAAATTGTGTCTAAAACAGGAGAGACTGAATGCCAGATTGGTTGTACAGATGATGGAAAAACCGAGGAAGCAATAGTTAATCTAGGGATTAACAACAGTAGGAATCCATTGCCACCCTGTGTTATTTATCTCCTGCTGCATAACAAATTACTCCAAAGATAGCAGTTTAAAATACTAAAATATTATCTCACATATTTTCTGAGGGCCAAGGATGTGGGAAGCTATTAGAAGGATTCCTCTGGTTCAACCTTTTTTTTTTTTTTTTTAAGTGAAACTATAGTCAAGCTATTGACTGGGGCTCTAGTCTTATCTGTGTGTGTGCTTGGTAGTGGTAAGGGATCCATTTTCAAACTCAGGTGATGGTAGGTAGTCTTCAGTCCCTCACCATGTAGGCCTCTTCCCACATGTGGGCAGCATCACATTAAGGCAGCCAGCTTTCCAGCATAAGTAGTATGAGAGTGAGAGAGATGCTCAAGACAGAGCCCGTCTTTATATATGTGAAGTGATATCCCACTACATCTGTCATTTACTGTTATAACTGATTTACTAAATCTAGTCCTAACTCAAGGGAAGAGCATTATACAAGGGTGTGAAGATCAAGAAGTGGATATATTCATTTTCCAGGACTTCTGCAACAAATACCACAAATGTGCAGATTATTATATTGATTCTGGAGGCCGGAGGCTCAGGATCAAAGATTTGAAAGGATTGGCCCCTTCTGGGGAGTGTGAGGAGAATCTGTCCCATGTCCCTCTCTAGCTTCTGGTGATTTTCTGGAGATCTTTGGCATAATTTGGTTTGGAGATGCATCACCCCAATCTCTGCTTTCAACTTCATTTGCTATTCTCCCTATGTTCATGTAACTCTCTGTTTAGATCACCCCTTTTGATAAGGATTACAGCAATATTGAATTGGGGGCCATCATTATAACCTCATCTTGACTGCATCTACAAAGACCCTGTTTTCAAGATCATATTCATTAGGTCTTCAGAATGCTATTTTGGGGAGACACAGTTTACTCCATCACCATGAACATTGTTGGAGGCTCTGTGCCTTGCACTGTTAGTCTGGAAGACCTTATGAGGAGGCCATGTTAATAAACCTAAGGGATGGGTTCACCTGATGGAAGTTAGACACATGTAGGCTGTCTGGCAGGAGCTGGAGCCCTAGGAAAGACTCACCACCTTTAGAAATGCCACAGGAGCAGAAAGTGAGTCGGGGGAGAGTTACCTGATTTCCTCTCCCCAGTGCCCCACCCTAAATTAGACAGTTCAGTTTCCCTTGCTAGAAGTCAACTGAAAAGGAACCTGTAAAAGTCCTCCAGGACTGAGCAGAGCAAGGAATGATAAGCTGTGACTCTGCAGGCAAACATTCCCCAGAACTGACATCCAGGCTTTGCAGCATATCTGCACTGAGAGATCCAAGACTGCTACAGTGAACTCACAGAGATACAACAGCACATTTTTAATTTTTGAAGTTAATAGAGTAATACTTGATATGTGTTAGATAGTACATGGAATGCTAACTTGAGGTAGTTCCAAGTTTTGATACCAGTTTGTGCTATGTTCCTTTTTGGCATCATGCAGCTGCTGTGTCATAACTACTTTAGTAAATGGAATTGTTGTATATATCTGTATCTAGATAAACTATGAAAAAATTCCAGAGACACTAAGGGAACTGAGAAAGTTTGGGAACCTCTGACAACAGGCATGATTTATATCATGATTTATATCCACCATAGCTATATTTTTAGAGTGTACATGGGGAGGTTAATTCTTCAATGTCCTGACATTTAACTACCTGCTCCCCATCATCCCATTTTTACCCAAGACATACTGAACTCTATTTTGGGCTATGAGAATTGTGCAACTGAGATAATGGAAAATAAATAGAAGTCTATCCTAAGAAACTTTAAGTACCATTTGTGAATCTTGGAGATTGGGGCTTTGGTATTTTAGTGATTCATTTGTGAAAGCTGCTGTTTGAAAGAAGAAAAACCTGGAGGAGTATGCTTGTGTAGGTCGCAGCCAAAGTACATAGCTCACAACTCCTTATATGCCACATGTTCTCACACAGCTTCAGTCATGCACCTGCTGTTCTTATTGTCAGAACAGGCTTCCTCTCTCCACCTGTCCACCTCCTCCAAGAGGCTGGTTTCCTGCTAGGGGATAGCCAATGGATCACTTACTCCAGAAAGTGTACCTCTGTCCCTAAGATTGGTTCGCTGTCCTGTGATCTACCATAGCTGCTGGTTCCCTCCAGGCATAACATTTACCATCCTGGGTGACAAAACATCTTCCTGTCTCTCTTGCTCACTGCTTTGTCAGTTCTGAGAGCGAAGAAAGATTCCTGCCATGTCACCACTGTATCTCTAGGACCTACTACAGTACATGACATATAGATGCCCAATAAGTATTTATGGAGTGATTGCCCTTTTTGGAATCAGATAACAAAGAGAGGTCATAAACTTGCATGGCATTGATCCTAAGGCACATGCTTTCATTAGTGACCACGTATCTTCTATTGTAGCCCTCAAAGACACTACTGCAGGAAATGGTGCTTTCATAGAAAATCTGGTTTAATAAGAGCTGCATATCCACACTGGGACTCAAACATGCATAAGTGAAAATTTCTAAGGTTCTATTGTGCCCTTTATTATCTCTTCAAGGTCACTCAGCAATTTCCAGTTTACAACACACTCTCTTGCGTGTAAACTCAATCTCTTTGGGGGAAAGTTGAGTTTGTGTTTTTCCTGGAGGGAGTGACCCAACTTTGGATAGCTTATATGCTTTTTGCCATTAGGAAGGGAGTCTGTTCTGTGTCTATCTTCTGACCCTTGGTTCTGCTGTGGTGTATCTTGCTCTCCCCTGGCCCCTGGATGGCCTGTAATGGAATCTGTCTGCCTAGTTACTGGGCACATTTGGTGATGTCCAGACCCTGTCATGTCTTTGATTTTGAAGTCCCTAAATTTTCTTCATCATCTCCAGTGTGAATCTCTTTTGGTTCACAAGATTTCTTGGCCTCTAGAAAGCCTAAGAAACTTCAACTGCCTTCTCTGAACCAACTCAAGAGTATGAATGTTTGAGGCTCCCTGGGGTCCACATACCAAAGCTATTGTTACCACCCAGGTAACGTTCCTGCATTGCAGGCTGAACTCAGGCTTCCTGGAAGACCTTACCCCTTTTCCAAGGCATTCCCTGAAAAGCCAGACCCAGTGGGCTCCCTTGGGGAGAGGGGTCTTTTTATTTTACACTCCTCACAATCAAGGCTCAGGGAAATGGAATGTTAGGACCTATTTCAATGATACAGGTAGCATATTAGCACTGCTTTTCCATCCTCTAAACTCTTCTTTTCCTTCTCTAAGTTTTATAAGTTCTGTAAACCCTAGCCCTGCTAATGTGTCTGAGAAGGCAGCAGAAAGAAAGCCTAAGTGTTTGGTTCCCTACCACTTGTGTGGGGGATCTGGATGGAGTTCCTGGCTCCAGAGTTCTGCTCGACTCAGATGTGGCTGTTGTAATTTGGGGGATTGAACCAGTGGCTGAAAGATTTCTTTCTCTCTTTCCTCCTCTCCACTCTCTCTCTTCCAATCTCTTTGTCTTTCTGCCTTTCAGATAAATAGATAAATCTTTTTATTTAATAAGTTAAATAAGTAATGGCATGGTAAAGGGTGCACAGTCATGCATCTCTTAAAAGGAATGAACTACCTCCGCCTTGCGGCGCCGGCACACCGGGTTCTAGTCCCGGTCGGGGCGCCGGATTCTGTCCCAGTTGCCCCTCTTCCAGGCCAGCCCTCTGCTGTGGCCCGGGAGTGCAGTGGAGGATGGCCCAGGTGCTTGGGCCCTGCACCCCATAGGGGAGACCAGGAAAAGCACCTGGCTCCTGGCTCCTGCCATTGGAGGAGCGCGGTGCGCCGGTCGCAGCGCGCCGTCCGCGGCGGCCATTGGAGGGTGAACCAACGGCAAAAGGAAGACCTTTCTGTCTGTCTCTCTCTCACTGTCCACTCTGCCTGTCAAAAAAAAAAAAAAAAAAAAAAAGGAATGAACTAGAGCTATATTAGCTTGGAGAGATTTTTATGAAATGTTGTTGAGTAGGCAATCAAAGATTTGCAGAAATATGTGTAATCTCATCCAAATTTTATAAAATAATAGCAAGTCTCTCATGTAAGAGTCTGTGTGTATTTGTTTAAGTGTTAACAGGAGTTACCTGTGGTTGGGAATGGTGGGATCGGGGGCAAAGAAAGACAGAGAAAGGAAGGAAAAAATACTGAACTAAACAGAAGGTGTATATTCCTTAAATAAAAAAAGGAAAGCAGTTATCCAGCCACCAAATCACTCCCAAACATGTAAGTTAAGGGGAAGGAGATAAATTTAGTTTAAAGAGTTCATGGAAATGTGTAACTTTTAAGTTTGTATGTTTCTGTGTATCGGTACCAAGATAAACTTATTTTTAATTTTAAATTTCATCTTTCTTCCTTGAATTTTTTGAAGTACTCTTGCATACTGACCTGTATGAGTAGTTAATGATATTCTGTCAAGTTTCAGTTTACAGAATTCCTTGTGTAGTATGATTCCCCTTCACTAAAATAATCACCTATTTTTTGTTTCTACCTACATGTGTATGAATCTATGCACACATAAATACGCAGGAGTTTGGAAAAGTCCACGCTTGACTTAAAGTGAGAATGGAGTGAAGGCAGAATGATTTCTTTTTATTGTTAGTCTTATGACTTGTTTTATAATTTATATTATTACATCAAGTATATTTAAATATTAGCATCCGTAGGTAGAACTTTTAGATTCTACAAATATGTTGACTCATCAAATAATACACCAGCCTTGGCCTGTGACCAACATTACCTAAATCAAATTTTGATCTGTTCTCAAAGTGAAATTTACTCTTTTTATCCTGATTGCTAAGATATTACCAATCTGTGTGTATTCTCATCTGCTTCTCACTAGTGGCCTGAGACATTTTTGTTAACCCATATTTACATAAACGGAAGAGGAAATCAGAGAGTTTCAGTGACTTGCCAGAGATCTCAGAGATAAGTCCAGATCTCAAGTCCAAAATGTTTTTTTTCTTATAGTATCTCAAACACTGTTAAGCAAATGCTTTCTATTTTCTGAAAACCCAGTGCTTGTCTGTGGATGAGCATGGATGGGCATAAAGCTGCACCTTCCACACAATGAACTTTTCCACTCTAGTTGCCAAAGTGCTGTTGAGTTTTTCCCATCTCTGGTGCTCTCTCCTCTTCTATTTCATTGGCTAAATCCTACCCATTTGTGAAAGCCTTTGGGTACCTCCACTGCATAGCATCAAAATAAAACTTGGTACTGTGACTTGCCTTGTATTTTCAGCAAAAGAATAGTCCTTAGGCGACATCATGGCCAAGATTTTCTTGGCCCATGTACTAAAGCAACAAGAAAAACAGAGCTAATAAAAATACTCCATAGCCTCATGCTACTACACTGGGAGAAACAGAAAAAGAATAGAAATATAAGGTAAAGCCATTGAATAGAAATTGTTGATGCAAGTAGTCTTTTAACATTGGCTGTTAGAAAAGGGTAGGACCTTTAAATATACATATCTGTGCTTTCATTTGGTAAATTATACTTATGGTAGATGGAATTCCCTCTGCCTCACAGAAAATGTGACCTAAGAAATATGAGTTGTTTTAAGCCATTACATTTGTAATAATTTGTTATTCAGTAATAGGAAATAATGTAGTACTTAACGACTACAAGGCATGAAATCATGGAAAGAACAGGGCTCTGGAACACAGGAGACTTGAATTCATTCTCCTTATCCCAGTGAACTTGCTCTTGGACATTAAGCAAGTCATACAATCATTGGAGACTTCAGTGACCTGATACATAAAACAAAGGCCTTTTCAAGGTCTTTGTAGAGTCTTACTGCTTACACTACCTGCCTAATATTGCTATTAAATGATACGAAATTTTAACCATACCAAATATATGGTGTATTATAATATATTTTATTTATTTATTTTTATTTAATAAAGAAACAAGAGAGCTCTAATCTGCTGATTCACTCCCCAAATATCCCCAATGGGCCAAAGCCAGGAGCTGGGAACAAAATCCAGGTCTCTCACGTGGGTGAGAACAAACTACTGGAGCCCTCACGTGCTGCATCGTGGGGTCTGCATTGGCAAGAAGCTGGAATGGGGAGCAGAGCTGGAAACTGAACGCAAACACTGTGATTTGAGATGCTGGTGCCTTAACTGGCGTGTGACTGCTAGGCCAAATGCCTGCCCCATCAAGTGGCTTGATCTAGCCTATCCATTGTGTTTCTTTATTTTTGTCATTGTTTTACCTATCTTAAAAAATCCATTAAGATCATCCTCAGATTTTGATTTAAGGAGGAGGGCAGAAATCTAAGGGCCAGTATAGAACGCTGCATCAGAAATATTGTGTATGGGTGAGCATCATCTGCTAGAAATGTTGTAAAACTGAGAAGCTGGACACAAGTAAGATCAATTACAGAGGAAATGGGGATTTTCCTTTTTTGGAAACTTTTAGATCTGTGAACAGTGAGTTAGGTGAGATTCCTGCCCTGAGTTTTGAAACACTGCACAGTGTGCAAAGGTACAGTGAGCTCTTGCCATCTGTGGGCACTCCCAAGGTGAGGTTTTTACCTCAGAAGGCAGCTCCTCATCACCGTCAGTGTGATGGTGGTTCAGCTGAGCCACCTTAGGCGTGCACACTTAGCTTGCGTAAAGATGTAAAAAGGACGACCACCTGTTTTATTGTATTTTGTCACCATTGTGAAGTATCCTATTTCATGTTTAATGTTAAGTAAGAAGTGTTGGTGAGGCAAAACCCCATGGTGCACAGGGTAAATGGTATATTCCCTCCTGATCCACAAGGCGCTGTAAACAAAGGAGACTTTGGCTATAAATAGCACCCGGGTCAGGAAATGTTTCATGCAAGTATTAATAATCAATGCACTACACAGACAGCGTCAACTGAGGGTTAGTGCAATTACCATCCAGTTAGGAAAACCAGTGTGATCCCCAGGCCATGAAGAAATGCCTTCCTTTGCTTACGGTGGCTGTTGGTGTGAGCAGATGCGGGACTTGTTATTAATTTACTTTTCTCCCTTTGCATTGATTTAGCTGCACAGTTGACACAGGGGCACTGGGATGTCTCTGGGAGTCAGCCCTTTGGGCACAGGAGTTAGCCATCATTTGCAAACTCTCCACCGACTGGAAGCAAAGCTGGAAGACAGGGCTGCCAAAGCCAATCGTTGCAACCTGTAGCAGGCTCTCCTGCCCCCGGTCTGCCCCTACCCTCCGAGAGGGCTTCCTCCCCTCAGCGAGCGCTTCTGACCAGCGTGGCTGGCTGCTGCTATCCTTGCACCTGTCGCACCTCCGGTTTTTGGCAGAATGAAGTGAGGAGACAGCTGGAGTCATCATAGTTCATCTGTATGAAGGTTGCCCAAATGAAAAACAAACAAACAAATCTGGTGAGTTTCGTGTTTCTTTTAAGTGTACAGAAATGCAGCTGCTAAGTTGTGTAGGAGATCAAAGGAGGCTTTTAAATTTTGGACACCAAAGTGTTCTTCCTGGCTTCATCCTTGGTGGATATTTGTTAGCAAACTTTAGAAGGAAGCTGCAGAAGAGGATTAAGTCTGTTAAATCCGTCTGAATTGTGAAAAATTCTTTGTAAAGCTCATTAAGGGTCCTTAATGATGATCTCTGTAGAGAATGTGACAGGGAAGTGAGTCCCAGGCTTGTATTTTGGATGATAGCCATCAAGTGCATAGTTTTAAAACATTTATTTACTAGACACAGTGGTAAGGTAGTAGGATTGATTGTCTATAAATTGTCATTTTCTAGAAAGAAAGATATATTCTGAAGCCTTCAATAATTTCAGTATTGGAATGAAAATGAAGTTTAATCTTAGCTTCCAAGGTTGAAATTCTCTCTCAAAAACCTTGAGGCATTATATTGATAAAATTACCAATGTATTATTATCAATGTGCTAGTGATATTTTAATCAGCTTAGACTCCAAATAATTGAGGCAAGCAAAAATGTGTATTTATTTTTCTATTAGTGCCTTAGGAATTTTTAATTTTCTTAACATTCTTATTTTTAAAAGATGCAAAGTTATTTGCTATTATGGAAAAACAAATTACACTATTTGAATATGAACATTTTCTGAACATAAAAATCAAGTATTTTATGTTTTAAAGTTACAGCTTCAATTTTGGCCAGAATTGATTATAAGCTGATTTGTAGTTTGCACTTTAAAGTCATTTTTCTTCCATTTTAACAAGCTCTAAATGGCTTCTTAATCCATTTCTCTCCTCCACTTAGCAGAAAAATTTTTAAAATGCTACAAAAACTAATACATGGTATTTGATGGCGTTCATAATATTGGTATGTCTGTTAAAATACATGTTATCCTTTTTTTCTGTTTGCTTTCCAAACTTCACTGCTTTCAACTAACTAGATATATTATGTTTTGTGCCAAAAATAATATATCTAGAAAATTAATCTTCACTCAGGATTGTTTTAATCCACAAGTTTAATGGAAGATTATTTAGTAATTATTTGTTTAATTTTGATTCTTATTTTGACAAGGGGTTTACAAAGAGGAAAGAGAAAGTGAGTATGGAAAATGTTCTTGAATTAAAAATGTATAAAGGTTAAACATCAAACACTTGTGACTGTCACCAGGAGAATTCTAAATCACAGCTGAGTATGGGTACTAAGCCTTCCTCCCAGAAATTCTAAACTCCTTGGTGCATTTTATTTTTTCATTTGTTGATCTGATTTTAATTTTCTTAGCTTCTGGATGTTAGCTCCATAAAAGGTAGGTGTGAGAACAGGATGCCTCAAAGGTAGGTTTTCATTATGGATTCGTACCAGGCAGTTTACCAGAAGAACCCAAATGAGGCACTGGTGAGGATACATGGCCTGTCTCAAGGGGGTCTAGTGGAATTACTGAGCCACAGCAATGGTTGGCTCTCAGACAGAAGGCAGGTAAAGCATTGTGTACAATGGAACTGCAAGAGAAAGTCTGGTTTTAAATCACGTGTGTACAATTTCTGAAAATGATACTTTAAAAATGATTTATAAGTCATCAAAAATCTATTTTTATTTTTACCTCCAAAATGTGAAAATTAATTCACAAACATTTGAATTCATTGATTGGAAGATAGTTTGTTGGAAAGGAACTGTGTCTGTCTTCTGCCTTCTGTGTAAAATAACCCCAGTTTTATTATTTTGGCATAACTTTGTTTTCATTTTTGAATTTGTATTTCTGAAAAAGCTCATAATATTTGTAAATTAATTTTACTAAACATTTGATTGAGTTTTGTGTCTCATATGATAATGGGAATTAAAAACTATTAAGGCTGTTGCTTTCAAATGTAAAGGAAAAAATACATGTAACTTTTGAAAGAAGATTTAAACATGAAACATGTTCATTGTAGATAAATTAGAAGATATAGAAAAGTACAAAAATGGGCATAATAGAGATTCAGTCTCAACAGGTAGAGACAACCATTTGAAGTCCTAATGTATTTATTAGTATGAAATTCATATCATGCTGTGTACAAACTATATTGTGCTTTTTTTGCAGAAAACATTATTTTCAAGCACTCTTGGCTACTTTTAATAATTATGTAATATTTTATGAAATATTCCTTTGTTGGTTCTTAAAAAAATTCATTTTATATTAAGTGGATATAGCAAGATTGACTTGATACAATGTTTTTTAGACATTGAAAATACTGCCATTTCTGTTATTCTCCAAGTCTGTATTTTTCTGTTTCCCCAGAATGGAATTATGGAAATAGTAAAGGAGGTTCTTCAAGTGATTTCTATACCTTAATTTTATTTTTAACGATACATGCTACAAAAGTCTTTTATTATGGCTAACATTGACTAAGTGAGTTCTACAAAGATTCATTTAAAAAAAGACTTAATAGGCCCACAATGCATCCAGGGAGCACCTTGTGAAGATTCTCCTCTTGAAATCATTTAGAACAAGAGTCATGATACACATGTATATTTGCAAGCAAATAAAATATTTGGCTTTATTAAAATCTTCAAAATGATTTGGCCACTACAGTCTCCAATGGAACAACATTTGTGTCAGCTGAGAGCTATGGTTTCAGGTGGGCTCTGCAATTAGTGGGGGGTGATGGATTTTTAAAAACTAATTGTCAGCTGCTGTGTTAAAGTAGCATCTGGCAAGTTGTCCCCAACTCAGCAGTTTCCAACTTTGCACTAAGATTCTCAGGAAGATATTTTAAAGGTGAGTTTATCAGGTTTCCAAAGTCCAGTACTAACAGTGAACCTATGACCAGCATCTGGGAAAAGTATCACTGGACTGGAACATATCAGTGACTTAAGGTTGAATGTGGCCAGAAAATAGGAAGAAATATACTTTACACTTTTCTCGTGTTGAAATCATAATTTACAAGCTCACAGTCTCTCAAAAAGGGACTAAATTACCACTCCTTACCTGGTGCTGCTTTGGGGAAGCCAAAACACTGTCTGCCCATGCTTCTCCCAGAGTTTAGTATTTCGTGGAGAAAGAGGACAGAGGATTCGTAATGGTGATGGTGCCCCACACTGCTCAGTAGAGCTCTGCAGGCAGCACAGTGGGGCAGTGCACATGGGGGTCAGGGGGGTGTGGGATTTCATCTCCTTAACCAGGGCTTTCTGAGTTGGGGCTGCTGCACTTGGGCTCTGTACAGCCGCTCAAGAGGCAAGAGTGCCTTTTAGAAATTGTGTGTGTGTGTGTGTGTGTGTGTGTATGCTTCACATACAGCCTCTGCACAGAATGTGGGAAACCCAGAGAGTGTAGGTGAGAGTAATATTCACCCAGGCTAGCAGAACCATGAGATCAATACTGGTACACTCTATAAACCAGCCCAGACCTGGGCAAAGAGGTCAACCTCCCGGCTTCAAATCTGAGTAGAGGATGTGAGACCAGCATCCAGCTGGACCAAGAGTGAGGCCGTGGCATATTCTCTGTCCTTGTTGGCTCTTAGCAAACATGGTTGAACTCTTTTTTACTGGGACCTAATGCAACTCTATTAAGTTATAGATAGATGGTACAATTTAAAAATAGTAGATGGAAGGTAATCTGACAATCCTCTGGATGTTGAGATTATGAGATTATAAATTATTTTAATTTACTCTTCTTATTTCTAAAGTAATCCACGCATAATATTTTAGTAATCAGAAAAATAAGGATTATCCTTAACTAGGAATAGAAAAACAACTAATATCAGTTTTAGATTTATCTGTGCACTAACCATGTCACTGGAACATTTCTTGCCTCTCTTTTTCAAGTTTGCATCTCTTAGTGTCTATTAAGAGACCCCAATGGTTCTGTTTTACTTTGGAGTTCAGATGCTGTGAGGTCAACTTCTGATTTGTCGCACTCGTGGGTCAGGTGCAATGGTGAAAAAGGCAGGATTGCTTGGTCATTCAGACTTCTCCCTTCCTGGAGTAGCAACGCGAGAAGCCACACCTGAAATAACTCTCTGAACTCCACAATCTCCCCTCTTGCTCCGGTTGGAGGGTGTCAGAGTGTGCTGGGCAGCCAAGGTTATGGGGTCTGATGGGTCAGATCCGATTCATGTCTCTAATTGTGTTTTCAAGATGTAACACACCCAGGGAGATTTGTTCCAGATGGATGCAGTGCAAAATGAAAAATAAAATAAAACCCCCTCCAAGCACAATATTGTTCTAAATATTTCTTTGAGGTATCAGCAGGTTTTAAATCATTGGAAGACAGGCTGAAGGCATTCTCTACATCATGGTGCTCTCCCAGTTATTTGAAATTAATTTTAGTTTTAAAGGCTTCTCTAGGTAGCTCTTCTCTGCCTGTTATTGGCAACTTAGTATGTTAAAAATTTTTCCAAAAAAAAGGTACATGACAAGTCCTGATGTAACTAAGTCTGAAGTATGACACATCTAGTATTTTCTCGTAATGCATAAACATTTCTCTGTGTGTATGTGTGCATGTGTGTGCTTTAAAAGGTCAGAGGCAAAACAAAAGCTTTCCTTAGAAAATATTGAGTGTGGAATGTGTATATAATAGGTCAAACAATTTATTGAAACTAGGAAAGAAAATATTGTTGCTTGCATAAATATACAAGCTGTTAGGATATTTTAAAATGTTAAGTCAGGGAATTATGTGGTAATTTCTCAAAGTTATTAGACACCTTGTTTGATACATGTAGAACTAGTACTTAAAATGGTCCTTAGATTATGTGAGCAAAAAACTATTTTGAAGGAGGATATTTTTGAAAGTAAAAACTTGGACTTATGTCAGTAAAAATACTCATGTGTTGGCTTACTAAACTGACCAGTTTGAGCTGGGTACTCTTGGTTTAATAACTAGCTAATAAAACTTACAACTAATGGAATATCTTTCCCTAATAAAATACTGCTTCATAGCTTCATCCCAATTGGTTTTGTTGTTGGTGTTGGGAAGTCTAAAGCTTTATCCTTAGTACATTATAATTGGTGAAAACATTAAAAATCTAGGATTTTCCTTCTCTGATTTTGCATTAATTTGCATTTTCTCTCTGATTTAAGTAGCCCCTTAGAAAAATTTAGAAATCCTTACGTTCACTCTTAAATTTTAGAGTAAAAAAAGAAATCCATCATAATCAAGGGTGTTATGTGTTTGATGAATAAAATCTCATTTGGGAAATCAATTTTGAGTTAAAGAAAATTGATTGTGTTAAGTATGGACTAGGAGATGTGGTCATTGCTGTGGGCCAGCTCAAGGGAAACATTGGCACACTTCTACAAGACGAGCATGTAAGAGAGTGACTAACTGATATGTTCAAATACTGCACACTAATAAGCCTCAGGCAGTTTGCAAGAGCCCGCTGTGTTGTTAGGTGACCAGTGAAGCGGTTTGCATGAAATTCTTACTACTGGGGATTCCATAATCTCTAAAACAAAAGAAATAATATAAGATTGTTTCCAACGTTTAGGCTATGTCTACTAACATTGAGCCTTTGTTCCCAATTTAAATTCTGATATAAAGCTGAAATCTCAGAAATAGCTTAGGCTTTTTTTTTTTTTTTTTTTTAGCTAACCACCTTAACTCTAAGCGGTGGGAGCAGTTGGCTGAATTGTTTCAAGCCATGTACAGTGGAAGAACAATTTGCTGACAGCAGCCTAGAGTGGGTATGGAGAGCTAGGGATCTTTGCATCATGAGCACTTTGACACATTTGTTTGCTTTCCATCCTCACCCCTTCTTACAGACACAAGCTTTGGGTGGGCTGTTTCTTTACCTTGAAATCCTGAAGCACCTCTTTAAGAGCAAAATTTGCAGAGATGTAGCTATCCAAAGGCCAGATATTTGATGTATCACCTTCCAATAAGATAGGAACTGTTTCAAATTGCTTCAATCTGAATACTGTTTTAAATAATAACATAGTTTGGTTTTAATAGAGGGAAATAAAACACAAGTCAGGGATATCTTTTCCTTTTCAATAAGTCTCCAAAGGACTAGGGAAAACTTTCCAGCTTACATAGTTGAAAGGATTTGAATTTTGCAGACCCACATTATATACAGATCTGAGTTGGAAAATGGCTCTTTACTCATTCTCTGTGTTGTTGGTCGATCGAGTCTGTTTCTGTGAGCCTCCACGGACTCAGTGCCATGTGTCAAGATTCACCAACAAAATCTTTCTCTATAAGCCTTAGGAGACCTTGCCAGTTCTAAATGGACTGTTTGGCAAATGTGGAAATCAACATTGTTGCAGAGAGAGCTAACAATTCACAGGCAAACTGTCTTCTGAGTGCCATTTGATCTGGTGACATTTGGAGATGGAATCCCTGTGGGATTTTTAATTTACAACGAAAGCTGTTTGATGGGTATAGTGTAATGTGCCAAGCTGAGGCTACTGTGTTCTACATGCCAACCTTGTGTTTGCAACATTTGTCATCATGATTTTCCTGTTTATAGACTTGATACCTAATAGGACAGTTCGAAATGAACATGGGATTAGAACGCTCATTTTTGGTGGGTGGGGCTTGGGTGGAGGACAGGGATGAAGAGGCCATTTGGACTCAGTTTATGATTTAATGTAGTGCTCCTCCTGCACACATTTTATTTTGCGTCCTGTCCTATCAGTGTTTATGAAACGGAGAGCAAAATCATAATTGCTGGAGGCAGGACTGTGGGATCTACCTTTTCAGGGACAAACCTAGGTAAACTTAGAGAGCCATTGTTTTAAATGTTTCCAGAGTCATCATGTCCTGCTTCAGATGCTATGAAAGGAGGTGTAATCTATTTCTCTCCTGTACCTCATCATCCCCTCCTCCCCTGCAACACACACACTGGAGTTTTTTGCTTGGCATTTTGACAAGTTTTCATGCAGAAGAAATTAACCTGAATGGCTGAAATTGGATAGTGTAGGAATTTAGTGTATTCCGTGCCACCACAGGTTCGTGCAGCACTGACACGTAGCATAATTTGTCTAATACTCCAGGTGATTAATAGAGGAATGAGAGCTATAGAGGAAAACAATGTTCAGGATGCTTCCCGTGTTTTAAGTATAAGAGGTCAGTTCCTTAATGTTATTGTCTGTCATTGTCATTAGCGATGTCAATTTAAAACATCGTGCTTTTAAAGTTGAGCTAGAAGTATAAGTGTTTCTATATGGTGGGAAAGACCTTGATGGAAAACTGATAGCCTATAACAAAGAGTCCTTCACATGTAAATGAGCCAATGCCAAAATGCAACAATATTAAATTTAGTCATTTGTGCCTGGATTGATGTTTTTTAAATGAAATTATTGGTGATTTAATGCTTGGCCTAAGAGAACAAGCAAAAAGGATGGTCAAATACACATGCACCCAAAAAGTAGCATAATGTGTATATCTTGATATTCTACTGGAAGCATTAAAATGAGATAAATAATTGCTAGAAGGAAAACTAAAGATCTTATGCTTTGGGACTTTCAATACACATATTTATTAATAAAATCAACACTATGGTCTAAGGCATATGGGGGAAAGTTCATCAAAAATTTCATGGAAAACTGGAATTAAATGATGTTTGTTTTGGTGCAAAATATTTTGAAGTTGTATGTAGAAAAATGAGTGGTCTTTGGGAATAGTGTTTGATAGGGTTCCAGGGGGCAGATCAAGAAAATTTTTATGGTCATAAAATTTCGGACATTTTAAATATTTTCAATCACAGTAACTCCTTAATTTCAGGACTGTAAGAGAAAAGCCATTTTTAGAAACATTCATTGCATGTTACCAGAGAAGGAAGGTAGAGTCTCAACTTTGCCTGACGACTTCTGGAAGATGTCTTAGAACATATGACTCTTAGGCTAGTTATCTATGATATGTAAAAGAAATGTTACCATAGCATCATTGTTGCTAATACTTACCATGATTCATGTGGGAGGTCTGGTGTGGTTTAGGTGAGTTTTCATGGGGTTGACTTTAACTTTAGCCCGTGGTTCTGGACATCTTGGACTTCTGAATGTGTTTCTGACTATAAATACTATGGAAATGAAATCCTTCTGGGGCTTTGGTCAAACGCCTCTACCAATGCTCTTCAGCATGCTGTATTTAAGCTTTAGAGACTAGTGAGCAAGCAGCTCTCGAAACGGTGTGAAATGTTGAGTTAAAACATTTGTGAATGGGGAAGGTTATCATAGAAGTATTTAAAAGATAGATTGAGATTTGGAAAACAAAGTAGGCTAGACAAAGCATGTGGCTGCTGTTATAATACCGTGTGTCTTTTTATTGAGGAGAGCTGGTGGTGATGGGGTGGCTGGTTTATTGGGTTCCTTTTATTATTTCTCTCATTGTCTTCTCTTCATTTGTTCTATCTAGATAACTGGAGTTCACAAATGCAGGAAAGGTAAATAGTATCTTACATTTTAAGTGGCTAGGCTAGATGAAGTATTTAGACTCAACTGAAGTGAAAACTGAGACTATGAAGTACTGTGCTGCCAACATGCTGTGAAACTACAACGTAGATTTAAGGCAAGCCTCCCGGAGGAGTGTTTCTCCATCATCACTAAAGGTTTGAAGGGTGCGGCTGAAGGAAATCTTAGATATTCAAGGGAAACAGACTTCTTTAAAATTTTCTTTCTAACACAAACTTTCAAAATGATGCTCACTTAATGAATAATTTCATTTTGCCATATTGTCTGCTTTATCAAGCAGAGAACGCTATACTTCTATAAAGCAGATCCTATTAGCATGATGCAGCACTAGTTGTAATTTGTGTGGCTGAGGCAACCTTACTACATAATGTTATTTTAAAATTGCAAGTTTGATTTCAGCTGAAGTTGGGGTAAGAACTTAAAAAAAAACCAAGCAAACAAAAAAATACTAAAAACATCATGGAGAGGTGATAGGAAATATCATGATGATGCTTTTCTTTAAAAGATAGTCCATGAGGCTTATAGTTAAAAAGCCCTTAAGAACCTCTGGAAACCAGGAGCTAGAAAATAACAATTTCACTGGCAAAATCTCTTTCTTGTTCAATGCAGAGTACCAAGAAAAAAAATCAAATATCTCTCTTTCAATTTAAGTAAGTAGAACACAATCAAAGCAATGCATGTGACATTTACCAAGCTTCAGAAGGAAAAAAAAAAGAGATTGCTGGTCCCCTGTCAGTCACAGGGACAGTGAATTCTATATTTATCATTGATATGCATCACATATAACCACAAGAAGGCTGACATCTTCCAGGCAAAAACAGTCTAATGTTTTAGCAAGAAGTGAGTCATTCTGTGGTTGTTCTCTATACTTCTTGGCCTGGTTTTTGTGGCTGCTGCTACCTTCAATGTGCTTGACCTATGTACATTATTTTCAGCATTAAGGATGAAATTTCTAATCAGCTAAACATATTATCAGACTCTAAGATAAATGACCGCACTGGCATTATGTCTGTATAAGTGGAGTTTCTTATAATTGACTTCAAAATAGTAAGAGAAAAAGATACCATTTTAACTATGGTTCTATGCATACATCCTCAAAGTCCTTGATTTTAGCAATCAAGCCATAAAATAACCATCGCATTGTCTTTCTAATTCACTTCCATATGCAAATTCCTTATGGAAGAACTGACAACCCTTGGTGAACTGAAAGAGCTATTGAGGCATCTTGTAGAAAAATCTCTTTTGAGGGCTGAGTGACAAACAGCCCCTTGATCTTTTGATATGTTATTAACGATGATTTAAGCATAATAAGGTAGATGCACATGACGTTGGATTCCTCTGGTTTGTGTTTCACATATAGAGGATCCTTACTACCATTGTCACAATTTAATCTCACTGAAAAAAGGACACCATAGCAGGTACTGCCTGGAGATACTGAAGTCATTTCCAAACTTGTTCTGGTAACTGAGAGCCTGAGAACTAGGAAATTCTTTGTGGCACAGCACAGTAACAAATAAACTAGAAGTATTAATTAGACACTTGGAACTCAAGCATACATTGTCTCTCTACTAGATCTTCTGATAATCAAGTGGTAGGAGCAACCAAAGGTTGAAGAAAATTAATTTGTAGGAGATTGACTTCATGTATATTTTACTCACTAGCCTGCTGTTTCCTTTTGAAAATTGGGGAAAATTATTTGGGTTTAAAACTATCACATCTACTTTTGCGATTGCCAGTGTTTTGCCAGAGTTTGAAAAACGCTGCACCGAGGTACTTTGTGCCTTGATCCTGGGTATGTTAGAACCACGTGAATATTTCTTTCAGAATCCCTGGGACCCATGCCAGATGGATCTATTGCAAATTCTTGGGTATTTTGCTCTGGCATTTGCAATTTAAAAAAAACTTTCCAAGTGGCTCCAAATATGCAGCCAAGACTGAGAATATTATGCTAGGTAAGGCCAGGGATATACATTGAAGGAGATCCAAGGGGACTTGTCTATGGTAGGCAGGTCTGCCGGTACTGTCTGCTCTGGTGGATTTAAACAGCAACTTCAGGCAAGAAGGTGCTCCAACAACTCCCAAGATTTATACAGTCAGCCTTTGTATCACATAAGCCAGTCCCACAAAGATGTATCCTTTCTGCCTTTTACTGGCTTATCATATAAATTAATTCCTTGAATGCCTGGTAAAAGCTTACTTCCCTCTGAGTTGGTAGTATTTTAGCCTAGTGTACTGGGTGTAGACAGTGAAGTCAGGCAAAGTTTGTTAAAATTCTGATTCAACCACTGCGATGTCAATACTTGACTTTCCCAACTTTTATTTCGTTATCTATACGCTTGGAGTTAAGAAATAAGTTAAATCAGTCATCTTATGTGAACTCTAATTAATGGTTTGTATTTTTACTATTTATAACTTTGATCCACACTCCCCTTCGATACAACATGAAGTACCAGTATACCCAGGGCTATTTTAAAATATTTGTGGAAAACAGAATTAAAAGGTAAGTTTATTTAGGTACAAAAAATTTTTGAAATCTCTGCATACAAAGAGACTTCAAAAAGTTCACAAAAAATGCATATTACAAAGAAACTGCACAAATTAATAAAAGTACCAAAATGAACTTCTAATTCCATCATTCCATGAACTTTAAAAACTATGATTGTATCATTGTATCACAAGTGTGTTTGCCTCAGGATTTTGTGGTCTGGGTGTACAACTAGATTTCATGTATTTTTTGTCAAAGATTTGGTGTTCTATTCCTTGGTTACTTCTAGTCATCCTTCCAATGGCTCAGTCCCAATCTTAGCTATAGTCTAGTCTTTACACTGTTGTCTGTGTAGTAGTTATATTCTAAATGTTTATGACAGACTGTCCTTTCCTGATCTTGCAGTGCTATAGACTTCCCAATGTTAATATTGAAAAAAGCCACATGGATTTAAGTCTTCAGCAGTTCTATTAAGAAATTACATAGAATTTTAAACATTTTGAAATATTTCTTAGATGCCGAGTTCACTCACCATTTTAAATCAATGTGAAGACACAATGGTATTTTGATGTACAAACATTTTCATTAATAATCAGAGTCTGTATAATTTTTTAAATGCATGCACAAAATCAGAAAATGTGCCAAGAATTGTCAGCAGACAATTTTCATGTATTACTTCTTTCTAATGTAAAATGAGTTACTGTGGCCTTTTTCTTTGCACTCAAATATAGCTTTGATTGTAACTAGGGACTGCCACTTGTGGTCCTGCAAGATTTCACACTGCAGTGCTAAGAGCAGATGGAAGAAGGTGCTATCATATTACAATATAATCTTACAAATAGGTGTGAAGAATCAGCCTCCTAAAATTTCACAGGCTTCTGCTTCGGATGAGTGCACCTATTTGGTTGCTGAACTTTTACAGTATAATGAATGTTCCTCCTTTGGAGGCTCTCTGTGTGTATTTTAGGCTTCCATTCTCTCTTCATAATGCTTTATTTGGGATCCTGCCTATGAAGCTGAGACAAAGAAGGCTGTTCAAAAAGCTGAGAATAGGAAGGGAGAGGGGCCTAAGGATTTTAATCCAGGATGAAGGTGTTTTCTGCATGCTTCAGGCCAACGATGAGGAGCTAAAATGTATTAGGGAGGAAAGCCAAGGGCACACAATATGTATATATTCAAAAATCAGTTCACTGAGAAAATGAAAATGCCAGGACTAAAAGGAACATCCATTATATGGTAGATATGGCCACAGATACTTTTCTCTAATCGATGGAAACTTGCACTAGGTAACTTAGGTTCTAAATTTCCTTTTAGGGTTGGGCATTTGGCCTAGTGTTCAGGATGCGTGTATCATGTGTTGGAGTGTCTGGGTTTGATGCCTGGCTTCTAACTCCTGACTTCAGCTTCCTGCTATTGCAGGCCCTTAGAAATGGTGGTGATAACTCAAGTAGTTTCGTTCCTGCCACTCAAGTGGGAGATGTGGATTGAGTTCCAGGATCCTGGCTTCAGCTTGGCCTAGCCATGGCCATTGCTGGTATTTGGGAGGTGAACCAATGAATGGGTGCTCTATTTACTTGCCTATTTGTATAACTGTCTATCTACTTCTCAAGCAAATGAACAAAAGCATTTTTAAAGATTTTTTTAGTTTATTAGTAAAGCAGACACATTACTTGAGAATTTTTTGATTTTTATTTCCTTCCGTTTATATTCTGAAGCTTTAAACTATCAATTTGAAAAAAATAAAAATGAAATTTTAAGCACTATTCACAAAATTAGTTCAAAATAAGACTGATTATTGTCTTCGGGTTCTAGAAGTATGTGGATTTCATGGTACCCCTTCACTCCATGCAGGAATACCATGTACGCTTGTACAACATTTTTTTTTTGCCAGAGAATTTGAGTGGGTTTTCAATGTGATAAAATTGGATGGTAACCCCCTATAATTATGTGGTACATACCTGGTGTCTTAATTATGTGACCTAATCTTCTCAAACAATACTTGATTTTCATGTAGTATTGCTACAATAATTGTAAATATATAATATAAATATCTATTCAATATTTATTCAATACCAAGCAAGAGTGGAGTGTGCAGGTCCTATGAGGGTTATCAATAACTGAAAAGCCATCCACAATACCCTGTTTTCTCATCCCTAAAAGCATCTTTCACACAATTTCTCTGCCACCAAAGCCCATAAGTAAAGCCAGCATGATAGGTCAAGTGTATCCCAAGGACCTCTTACAGGGTTTTCAAATCTGCATGAGTAGGGCAAGTCCTCTTGGTGGTTTTTGCAAATTACTGCATTGCACAATGTCCTGAAGTCTATCCTATTTGAATTAGAGCTGTTCTGAAACAGAGTCATATTCCAGCTGACGAATTTATCACTCACTCATTAGCAACTGCCCATTGCTCTTCAAAAGCAGGGAAGCACATTTCTTTCCAATGAAGCCTGAAAGGAGCTGTATGCATGATGAAGAGAACTCTTCAGTGTTCAGTCAGCCTGCCCAGGCTACAGGATGCTGCTCTGCATAGCATTTAATGTAACCTACACAGCACCCTATGAAGTTAGTATAACTGTATTCACATTGCTAGTGAGGGCAACTGACAGTGAGGCAAATTTCATTTTCCTAGACACCGAGCCTGCAAATGACATAGCTGAAATGCACCTCCAGTTTTCTGGGTTTCCAGTTTAATATTTTTAACATTACACCCTTTCCTTCTACAGTATGTGTTTGGGGTGGGCAAGACATATGTGTTCTGACCTGCTGGCCATTCTAAGATCCCAGGAAGAATAGATGTTCTGGGGTGAGCTATAGTTGCTGGCAAAGTATGTGTTGGTTGTGTTGACTTGTCTGGTGATACAAAGCCATTCTGAGTCTGAAGTTGGTTTTCATCAGCATCTCATGTGAGCAGCCATTTTACTCAGTAGCAGAAAAGAACAAGAGATGTTGACTTTGCTTTGCACTCCACAGCCTTTGTCTGCTGAAGCCTCCATTCTGGCACAGGTGCTCAGGGATGCCAAGTGTTCTCTCCACACACAGTGGCCTGTGCCCTTGCACAGTGTGCCAGTTATGAGCTTGGGTCTACAGGCAGGTAGATCTGAGTGAATTTTGGCAATGGGCTGTCCTTAGAAGCAATTAGGCGGCTGCATTGGATGAATGGCATTGTGATGCTGAAAGACCATGTCAAGAAGACTTTGGGTTTTGTGTCCTTGTGAGCATGATTACACCAAAGATTTTGAGGGGTTCCCAACCCATTGGTTAGCACTTGCTTAGCAGACATTTGTGTCTTGTCTATCATTTTAGGTCCACATAGAAAAATTTTATAACAAAAGTTTTGGTCAAGCAAACTAATGATCTAAGGCAGCAGTCTTCATGTTGGAGTTCACGCAAACACTGGGAGTTGCATGAAGGCATCCCATACTCTTAACATTTGTATGCATTTTCCCCTAAAGTCCATAGACCTGTGGTCTGCTGGTTCCCCTCCCTTTCACCCTCCAAGATTTTCTCTCTCTCGGGCTATCAAATTATTTATCATCCCGCTGCAACATGTTTGAGGGTAATGAAGACACGATTCATAATTATGCCAATGTAACAGGTATGAACCAGGCTGTTTTCAACAAAATTACTTTGTCTGGCCAGCTTATCCTTCTATTTTACAAGAGGAAGGCCAATGGCTTCCCTTCCTAAGTCTTACTAAGAAGAATCATCTCAGGTTGGGTAAATTCCCAGATGCCAAAAAAGAGCAATTGGCCATGCATAGCTCCTTAGGGAATAACTAGTAATGGCAAGGCAAATAAGGTTTCAGTTAGAAATTGTAAAGACTGCACCTTAGGCAGCCATGCAATGCACTCATGGTGAGGCTTTTCTGTCTCCCTTTCCTTCTTAAGATTGGAATTCGAAAGTGAGATGATTGTCAGAGCAATGTGTGTTAACACATTTATTTCAAAATGGAAAATGAAGCTAGGCTTTTTGGGAAGGAAAATTAATCTGATTTGGGTGATGGGTTTGACAACAAGGATCAGTGTTACAAACAATGTTATATGACAGATACTTTCCCTAAATCACAAGAGTAAAACTTTCAGCTCTAGGGTTTTGAAAAAAATGTTTTAAGCTCATGCACATTTTACCAAGTGCCATAAATTATACCCATAGCAACTATTAAGCATATTGCATTTTTAAATGTTAATTTAAGCACACATGAGTGTTACATGGTTTTTTACAATTCTCTTTGCAAAAATCTTTTAAGACCATTAGCAGCTTTTGCATTGAAGTAGTCATGATGTTTTCCGTCCTAGCCTCTAATCTCATAGTTCTTGTGACAACCATAAGTGTTCCCACATATCCCACATATTTCCAAATGTCAACCATATGGAACCACTGTGGACCAATAACTCCTCAAATAGATGAGTTCCAAGCTGGAGGAAGGAAGATCCTGCCACTTGTCCAGTAGGACAACTCAAGTGACCTGGCCTGGACACTTGACTTGTGGCACGATCTGTCAGGATGTGAATATACTTAGTTCTAGAAAACTGCTTAGAGCTATTTTATTCTGAAATATGTATATGTTTTTGTCCCATTTGGCAACTAATTGGTAAATTTCCATTTAAACTGTAGAAGGATTTTGGACCACACTATGGTTGTCAATCTCATTACATAAACACTTTTCCTCATACTAACAGACAATCATTTTATCTCATTTTATTCTTCAGTGACTCTTCTTTTAAAAGATTTATTTATTTATTTGTGAGGCAGAGTTACAGACAGTGAGGGAGAGACAGAGAAAGAGGTCTTCCATTTGCTAGTTCACTCTCTAAGTGGTTGCAACAACCAGAGCTGGGCTGATCTGAATCCAGGAGCCAAGAGCTTCTTTTGGGTCTCCCACATGGGTACATGGGTACAGGGCTCAAGCACTTGGGCCATCTTCTACTGATTTTTTGAGGCCATTAACAGAGAGCTGGATTGGAAGAGGAGCCGCCAGGACATGAACCTGTGCCCATATTGGATGCTAGCACTGCAGGCAGAGACTTAGCACAAGCCCCCTCCAGTGACTTTTTTTTTTTTACAGGCAGAGTTAGACAGTGAGAGAGAGACAGAGAGAAAGGTCTTCCTTTTTCCATTGGTTCACCCCCCAAGTTGCCGCTACGGTCAGCGTGTTGCGGCCGGCATGCTGCACCAATCTGAAGCCAGGAGCCAGGTGTTTCCTCCTGGTCTCCATGCGGGTGCAGGGCCCAAAGACCTGGGCCATCCTCCACTGCCTTCCTGGGCCACAGCAGAGAGCTGGACAGGAAGAGGAGCAACTGGGACAGAATCTGGTGCCCCGACTAGGACTAGAACCTGGGGTGCCGGCACTGCAGGTGGAAGATTACCCCAGTGAGCCATGGTGCCGGCCTTCAGTGACTTTTAACAAAGTGATTGATATAGAACCAGAAGGAAAATAATTGAAATTTTCTTTGAAAGGAGGAGAATGAGAGAGAGAGAGAGGGAGAGGGAGAGAGAGAGGGAGGTGGAGGGGGGGAGGGGGAGGGAGGGAGAGAGATGGGGGAGCAGGGAGATGAGGAGAAGAAGGAGGAAAAGGAAAAGAAGGATCTTCCATCCGCAGTTTCCCTCCCCCAGTGCTTGAAATAGCAAAGGTCTGGCCAGGGGCTGGTAACCCAATCCATGTCTACCGCATGGATGGCAGGGACCCAACCACCTGAACCATCACCTGCTGCCTCCTAGGGTAGGCATTAGTAGGAGGCAGGAATTGGGTGCAGAGCCTGGACTTGAACCCTGGTGCTCTGCTGTGGAATGCAAGTATCTTATGTAGCACCTTAACTGCTGTACCAAATGCCTGCCCCTGAAAGTATTTTTTGAGGAAAGTGAATGTAAGTTTTACTGGCCAATGCCCAGGGAAATGGACAATTTTAGAGGAGGGATCTTGAAAGGGGAAAGCAAATCATGTTTACACAGGAAAGAAAATGATGATGGGAATGATGCATTTACCCTTTTTTGTGAAGATTTAACTTAAATTTGATACAATGAGGCTGAGGAGTTTTCCCAGTTCTGGGAAAGGAAGAAGAGGGGATAAAAAAGAATAGGCTCAAGAGAAGGAGCTAACACTTTGGAGAGGGAGAGAATAAGAAAGGCCAAATGGCACTGTGGCAGGTGGCAGCTTGCTCACCTGTTAAAAGGAGAATTGTGAGCAGAGGAGTAACAGAGATATGGAAACCGGCTTGTTGTTGGACGAACAAGAACTCCCGTTCTCATTCTTTACCTGGATCTCAGTAGTTCTGAGAAGGTCACTTCTCTCCGAACAGGTCACATATTTGACATGAAAATGTACAAACAAGTGACTTTTATTTTTTGTAGATTCTTAGAAAATGGCACCTCCCATGTTTTATTCTGTTGGGCTTAGCAAAGAGCTGCTCACCACACATGGAACAAGTGTTTATAACAAAGCAGGCAGCATGCAGGGCCCTCTCACAAGGCGGGAGGATTTAGAAAAAGCATCTTCCACGGTTGCACTGTGCTTCTGGTATAAACTCTTCTCATATCAGCAAATTAGCCTATGAAACTGTTAGTTGACTCATGCCTAATTAAAGAATGTCTCTACATCCAAGACAAAAACAATTAAATTAGTAATTTACAAAATTATTTTTTAACATTTGACAGAGCTAATTGTGCCGACACTGCTACTGTAGGTAACCCAAAACTAACTGCATTATAATTACAAAGTACTTTTCTTGTACAGATTTAACCCACAGCTCTAGGCTTCACAGATTTTCTTTCTTCTGCTTCTAAACTAGTAATTTTTCACAAAAGTTCATAAAACATTCTAAAATAGTATATCATTAGAAGGCAGTTAGTACAATAAGTTCACACCAGAAGACACAAATTACCATGATGTTGCTTGCTGCCAAGTTGTAAATCATGTACACAGTGCGATTTGATTGAAATAGATGAGCTTACAAATGAAAAAGATGGCCCATTGCATATTAATATTTATGAAGAATTTCTCTTTATTTGTTTATTTTTACCTATCTTTTTGCTTCCTAGCAGTTTAACAGTTGATATACCTAATGAAACTTCATCCTAACCATTCATTTCTTTGGAAGTCCTTAAGACAGTAGAATATTATTTAATATGCTACAGAGAGGAAATCATATAAGACTGTTTTAAACATGAGGTTGTTACAGTTTTTCTTCCTATTTCTGTTGCCACTGACCAGATTCAGACCCTTATCTCACGGTTACACTGTTTAATAGTAGCTTAACTTGTCTCTCTTTCCTGTATCTCCTCCATTTACTTCATTCTGCCTCCTTTAGTTGCTGAGAACTTCCCTGATCATTTCCACCCCTCAATGGCTCAATGGCCCTTTCTATCAATAATTTATTTACAAACTACATAGTATACCAATGAAAAGTAGTTACAATTTCTTCAATACTTCACCAGACACTTGAGGGTATGTCTGTACATTATTCTACCTAATCTTCATGATAAATTTATAAGGGAGATATCCTTATTCCTTTTAGGGATAAGGGAAGAGAATCTAAAAGAGTTTGAGTAATATTCTCAATGCCGCACCATTTGTTAATGGTAGAATTCAGATTTGGTCTCCCTGATTGCAAAATCTATGAGTTTAATTGTGAGGCTATACTTCCTCCAAAGAGATTCCAAGATTTGATCTTAATTTACCTCCTGCCCTTATGTCAATTACTTTTCTATATCTAATAGCATTCATTGTAAAATGTTTAGTAAATTGTTTATGTGCCAGGATGCATGCATTGGTGAGGGAGAGTTGGTCCCTGCCAACCTATTGCTTATGATCTTTTAATGATAAAATGTGTGGGCTCCAGAAAACCTGGTCAAGTTGCTTCCCATTTCTTTTGCTTCCCTGAAACTTTCTTGTTGGATCCTATTCATCCCTATAAGACTATCTTATCTCCTTTTCATCTGTTCTATCTTCCTAAACTTCCCAAATCATTGGAAGTTTATCTCTTCTCTGAACTTAACATTTCATGTTAATTTCCTACGTTTGTATCGTAGCTCTACCTGTCCATGAGCTATGTGACCTTGGGAAAGTGACTTAACGTCTATGTACTTCAGTTTTCTTACCTATACCTATAAATGGGGATAATAATATGAGTGTAGTTCAAAAATTTCATGGAAAATACACATTATAAAGACAACTATGCTTGGATTTAGCTTTATTCTTTCTATATTCTTAAAGTTTATTCAGGAATAGAAATAAATCCAACTTTTTCTGGTGATTTTATCTGTCTATTTGTGTATACTAAACTCATTAAAAATGAAGACTATAGGGATGGCCTTGTGGTATAGTGGGTAAAGCCAGCTGCAACACCGGCATTCCATTTGAGTGCTGGTTCAAGTCCTGGCTGCTCCACTTCCAATCCAGGTCCCTGCTAAAGGCCTGGGAAATGCAGCAGAGGATGGACCAAATGCTTGGGTCCCTGCCACCCATGCGGGAGATCTGGAAGAAGCTGTTGTCTGCTGGCCATGGCCTGGCCCAGCCCTGACCATTGCAGTCATCTTGGGAGTGAACCATCAGAAGGAAGAGATCACTTTCTCTCTCTCTCTCTCTCTCTCTCTCTCTCTCTCTCTCTCTCCCTCCCTCCCTCCCTCCCTCCCTCCCTTCTTCTTCTTCTTTTCTCTCTCTCTTTCTCTGTGTCCCTCTCTTTCTCCCCCTCTCTCTCTGCCTTTCCCTTTATCTCTGTAGCTCTTTCAAAAAATAAATAAATCCCTTTTTTAAAGAAGACTATGATTTAGGGTATATTAGTAGAATCTTTTGTACCTCATTTTATTACTTGTTTCTAAGTTCTGGATCCTGAAGCTTTGATTGCATTTTAGAACTCCTAACTCATGTGCTTTTGAAAGCAGCTATAAAAATAATCTTATCCAGAAAAGTATTGCTTTTAGGGCCAAATATTTAGAAAATTTAAACGGTCAGAGGCCAACGTGCATTGTAGTCATAAAAATGTTAAAGGATCATTTTGTTCAAGGTTGGAACAATCAGTTTCTGTATAATTTGGCTCATTATTTCCTAGTGAATTCTTGCTGCTTGGGATGATCTCTGACAATGGAGATTCTTATAGTTTAAGAAAATACAAATTCCTAGAGAAAGCTTAGATTCCATTTTTCAAACATTTTAATTTCCTCATGCATGAGTGAGCTCTGAACACACATGTATAGTTGATGAAAGGATACTCTTAAGCTAAGGAAAGAAAAATGGACATAAGGGTTTTGTGCCTGGTGAACAATGAACTCGTGCAAGGCTGAGACACTCTGGAACAGATATTTTACTAGATAGTTTGCATGTCATTTTATTAGAGAATATTTGATGGAATTTATTTCTGGAAGCAGGTAAAATGAATGCAAACATCTTAGTTCAAGCAAATATGAAGTGTATTTTACGATGTGAGTGAGAAATCCAACTCAATTCAGGGATGCAATTGATACCACTGAGAATTGATCACTTTTAGCTCTGCTTCTCTCAATGCTGATTCCACAAAGACTCTTGCACATAGATGGAAAGATGACCACTGCTTGATCTAGTCTGGATTTAGTTTCTGCTAGGAATTTCAGCAAAATCTAGTGAGGAAAGTCTGATCAGCCTCACCTAGATCCTGTGTCTGTCCTTACACCACCCCTTTGCCTAGAGGAAGGGATAAGGTCATCCAATTGGCTTGTCTGTGTCATGTGTTTACTCTCAATCTGGTGGAAGCCAGACCCTTACACGTAGGAAGAGCAGTTTCCAAAATGGAAAGATAGTAATGATTACCTACCAGAAAAGAAATAAAAGCACTAATTACATTCTAGGCTATGAGGAGTGGGTGTGGCAGATATTTACAAAGTTAACAATTATAAAGATTTAATGTCCTCTTGACACTCTGTCCTTAACTCCATCAGCCTGGGAAGTTGTGTATGGTGCATATTTCTAAGTGCAGTCTCAGTTTATGTTTGAGAGGATGGAAGATGTCTCTCTCTGACTGTTTCTCTCTCCCTCTCTATAACTCTGGCTTTCAAATGAAGTAAATAAATCTTTTAAGAAAGGATTTTATGTTTAGTGAGAAAAACCTACCAAGTAACCACACAATTACTAGAGCACACTAGGGGGTGCATAGACAAAGGCCAGACTTGAAAAGAAAGGATGGTCAGGAAAACTTCTCTGTGGAAGTGTCCTTGATCCTAAATGTGCAGTGGTTAGCTGGGGAGAGAATAAGAGAGCTGTCCAAGGTCTAAGTAAGAGGAGCAGAATCTACAGAGATTCAAAGTTGTAAGAGAATGGAATGAGTCTGGTATGGTGCAGTATGCATGAAGTGTGTGGGAGATTATTAGCAGATGAGAAAACCAAGGCAGAAGCACAGTTAAGACTGTGAGGAGCTCTGTTTTAGTCTGCTTTCAAGTGCTGAATAGCTGGTAGTGAGGGAACTTATGAAGAAAAAAATTTGATTTTGTCTCATAGTTATGAAGGTTCGAGATTGGTTGACCACATCTGGTGAGGGCCTCATGTGATAGAGAAAATGGCTGAAGGCAAACAGGGATGTGCAGGAGAGGCCAAACATGAGGGGTAGCCTGGTTTTATAACAATCAGCTTTCATTGTCATAAATCCAGTTCCACAAGAAAGCATTAATTACTCACAAGGGCTGCACCCCCATGACCCAAACACCTCCCACTTGATTTCCCACCCCTGGCTCTGATGCAATAACAGTCAAGTTTCAACACAACTTTCATAGAGGACAAAATATATTCAAACTGCTGCAGATTTTCAAGCCGTGTAAGACATTGGATTTTATTCTTGAAAAATTAACCATCTCTTATGTTTTTCTACTTGACAGAATCTTTGTCTCATTCAAGGGTTTTTGTGAATGGCATTTGAATTCCATCTGTCATCTCTTTCACGTGAAATATACACGCTTCAATTCACCAGGACAATTAGGTTCTGCCTCTGCATGGCTGAATTTTAAAAGCATATTCTGGGTATATTTCTTGAATAATTGCAAGAAATTCAGTCTTCCTGGATTCCCAAACTCTATTGAGACTTATTGTATTCCACTGAATCCTCAGTGTAGATCACTATAACATTCTGAAAATATTTAGCTGATCTTGGAGATGGAAGAGTAGACACTTACTCTTGGAGTAATCTAATGTTGCCAATGGGCCCACTTAACCAAAAATATGTTCTCATGAGTCTAAGACCATGATTGAAATTATTTCTTAAATATCTTCTAGGAAAACAGTGGGCATACATTTGAGAAGCAATAAAACCAAATCATACCCAGGGAGGAAAACAGCCTGGTCCACAGATAACTTGGACTGTATTTATTGATCAGATTTCATATGAGCTTTAATGGATTTTTAAAATTTTTTTTTTGACAGGCAGAATGGACAGTGAGAGAGAGAGACAGAGAGAAAGGTCTTCCTTTCCCATTGGTTCACCGCCCCCAATGGCCGCTACGGCTGATGCACCGTGCTGATCCGAAGCCCGGACGGAGCCAGGTGCTTCTCCTGGCTTCCCATGCAGGTGAAGGGCCCAGGGACCTGGGCCATCCTCCATTGCACTCCCGGGCCACAGCAGAGAGCTGGACTGGAAGAGGAGCTACCGGGACTAGAACCCAGTGTGCCGGCGCTGCAGGCAGAGGATTAGCCTATTGAGCCATGGTGCCAGCCAGCTTTAATGGATTTTAAGAGGAAGAGATCAGGATCAAGACACATGGGCCAGTGCCACAGCTCACTTGGCTAATCCTTCGCCTGCTGCGCTGGCACCCTTGGTTCTAGTCCCAGTTGGGGTTCTGGTTCTGTCCTGCACCCACGCGGGTGCAGAGCCCAGGAAGAAGCACTTGGCTCCTGGCTTTGGATCGGTGCAGCGCGCTGGCCGTAGCAGCCATTGAGGGGGTGAACCAACAGAAGGAAGACCTTTCTCTCTGTCTCTGTCTCTCACTGTCTAGCTCTGCCTGTCAAAAACAAACCAAAAAAAAAATAAATAAATAAAAAAGGAACAAAGAACATGGAGTGCCTCTCAAGTTCATCAGCCTCCTCTGTCACTCACCTCTGGAAGGAGATCTCTTGCCTGCAGAAATTCTGATGGTCTTCAGACATACAGAGGACTCCAGAGAAGTTTTAGCTTGCTTCACAAATTATAGCTAACAAATTTAGGAGAAAAATGCTGTTGTGTTAAAAATTTTAAATTTTATATTTATATAAGGAGACCAAATTTCATGTGTACATATTTAAGAGCAGAATGAGATTTCCCACTCTATCTATCCTATTTACCCATATTCCCACCCTCCTTCCTCCTTCCTATTTTTTCTTTTAATTTGTGCAGTGCCTTACTTTATTTTGTAATCACCAAATAAAGAATTCAACAAGCTGTAAGTAGAAAACCCACTCTTCAGTAAGAATATTGACAAGGCTGTAAACAATACTCCAATAACAAAATGTCAGTTTTGCTCATATATATTATATTTTTGTGCTCTGAATATTAATTTCCACAAATCAGGTAAAACATATTTGTCATTTTGAGGATTGCAGATCATGAAAAAAGAAAAGTTTACATTTTTGAACCTAGAATAAGTGTGCTATTTGTATCCTGAGAATAAATGTAGTCCTCTACCAAAAGAAAACTCACAGCTATTTGGGAGAGATAGGCTAGAATATAAGCATGTTCTAGAACATATCAGAAAGGAACCAAAGGGGAGATATTTAAACTTGATCAGGCAGCAAACCACATTTCCACTCTTCTTGTAAATATTGAAGGAAGTGGGAGAAGGAGGTGGAATGGAAGGAGTGGCATCCTTCCCCTCCTTCTCAGAGTGCTGCACAATTGCTAGGCAAGGTGGTAACATGGCTGTCCCTGTGTTTTGACCCCATTTGCTCCCAAACTCATGACTATAGTTTAGTTTGGCTTTATCTTTTTTTATTAGAGAGGCCCTGTTTACACAAGGCAAAATCACCTTATCTTTAAAAATACTTCTATATTAAAGAGTTTTGTGTATGCATGTGGTTATGGGCACCAGACTATACCCCAAGGCTCCAAGCCGTCATCTTCTTCTGCATAGATGAGGCCAACAGGGCTGTTTTCTGTAAGTTATAGTGCTGCCCAAGCTGCCGTGGCTGATTTTTTTTTTTCAAAATTCCATCAGCAGAAGAGAAATATTGTCTAAAATAACTCTGTAGATACAGCTATAAAAGTGTGCTTATACTTCCTTACTCGTTGGCTCATTGAAGTTGCTTTGCATGTGAGGTAAATTGAGGGTCTCTGCAGAGCTGTGTCCATCCCGTATGCTCTCCTTCATCAAGTACTGTGGGGCTGAAATGTACTAATTTTGCCTTTGGATTAAGAACTGGCTTCAAGAAAGTTGTGCTAAAAGAAACCTGTGGTACTGTTGTGTCTGGGAGGAGGAAACATGGTGTAAGGATGACAAACACAAGTCGTAAAAGTTACTTGTCCTTCATTCCTGAGCTGTGGCGAACACTGCAATTCAACCAGGGTGCACTTTGCCACTGAATTTCCTTAGAGCCTTGGAATCCTGGCCAGCATGTGCCCAGGAGGCATTACTGATCAATTAGGATTGGTACTTGGATAGAAATCTATTTGCTGTCAGTGCCACAACCATGAATTCTGGGACAGACAAACTTCATGATTTACCTCTAAGCTGCCTCTGCCCACGTTCCTTGAATTTCTCTATGCTCTAATTCCAATAGAAAGGAGAGCTGAGGAGTTGTACCAAAATATTAATTAAAAATACCCACTCTATTAATTTTTGCTATTCTATCACACTTTTAGGCTTTATTCTATCATAATTTTAGGCTTTTAGGCTTTCCAAAAGTTCTCTGCTGGGTAGACATTGATATGGAAAAAATTATATTGGAACTCTGTTAGGACCACATTTTGTAAACCTAAAGAAGATAAAAAATATCTCTTTCCTTGTTTGAACTTCTCCATCATTATTCATTAAAATCTTTTCTGATATATTTTAAAAGGTATAACTTCCTGTTATCAGCCTCTTTATCTGAGTTACCAAACAAATGAGCTCATTTCATCCAAAGAAAAGTTATGTTAAATGGAATCTATTTCAGTTTCCCAACTCAGGTAAGAGGTGAGATACAAAGATAATAAAAATACATCTTGCTTGTTTCCAAGGTCCTCTCTGTCACTCGCTCACAGATGTATTACCACGTAGGTAAAAAACACAACTCTCAGGAGAATTTTGGAAAAATATATTCAGAAGGAATTAGTACTGCCCAATAGGAAAGAAGGTATTAAGGGGATATTTAAAAACAAACATTCCGGAATTTATCCCCCACAATGTTTTTATATTGGCCTTTCCTCTTTGGACTGACTTGATGATCAGGGACTGTGGTCTTGGGTAATTTTCATATTGTTTTTAGTTTTGTCTTGAAACTATTAGACATATTTTTAAAAGCTGTACACAGTGAAGTTCATTTATATAGTTCTGAGTAATTTTTTTCCTGTGTTGTTCACATCTTTAGCCCTGCCAAAAAGAACATAGGCTTCAAATTAATTTTTCCTACGCATAGTACAATGTATGTGTTCTGCCTTTATTTTGGTCATTGTGAGGTCACCAATTTTGTTTTCCCTTTGGTATCCAATATTCTTAGACAATTTTATGTGGCCTCGGAGAGCCTCAGAGGGAACAGATGTTGTATAAACCATCTCCCCCGCATGTTTTCCCACTTATATTTTCCTTTTGAAAGAAAAAAAGAAACAGCAGATAATTCTCTGAGTGTGGACCTTTTTCTTTTTTACACGCTCAGAAGCTATTTATTAAATCCCTCTCACCTCTATTGTAGTAGAGAATGCTCCTTTTTGACTGAAATGGCCAGTAAATTCTTTGAGCTGCACGGAGAAGTTAAGGGATATTTTCGAGATACCCATCACTCTGGTAGCACATATAAGCCACTGGTTTACATATTTTTAATCCCTTTATCTTGAGACCTTTTCAATTCATATTAAGTTGCAGCAAAGGTCATCTGGTCCAGGACCATATGTTAGTATTTTTGACAATGACTTATCATCCTACTTGATTGAAAGACAAAGACAATGTCAGTATCTGTGAACCTTCATATCTAGATATTATACTCATGGATGTTCTAGTTTGCCATCTCAAAGCCAAAATGCATGTCACAGCTTTCATTCTTTCTCCCTGTGTAAATTTTGTATCCCTCTCCGGCAAATGTTTGAAATAAGCTGAACAAACAGAACACAGTGGGTAATCTGAGGAGTGTTCTAATCAGAAATATTTTCACTCATGGGGAAAGGCTTTATATAACTCACTAGGAACTGAGATTTGAGCCACCCATCACAAATCTATAAAGCATTGAAACAGGAATATATTTTAATCAGATCTCCAAATCCATATTTATTTTTTTCACTCAGCTGCTCTTGAAAACCTTCATCGTAAGTTCTACAAATGCTTAAATCTGTCTGTTGGTTAATGCCTGCAAATATCAACTTCATTCCAAGTTAACCTTTCCTATTACATTTTTTCTTCTTCAGCTTTCCAAGTGTCGGAGAACAATATAAAAGCACAGGTGTACCAAAAAGACAAAGGCAAAGTAAAATCTACCCTTACACATTGCCTGTTTCAATAACTTCCAACATATTATACAGTGCTGGTGTCCAGCGTCTTCTATACAATAATTTGGTTCTTCAGCATTACCGAAATGAAACACATGAAAAATATCTCTTTTCATTTAGCTTTCTTTTTTAAATTTTATTTTTTGACAGGCAGAGTTAGAGAGAGAGAGAGAGAGAGAGAGACAGAGAGAAAGGTCTTCCTTTTTTCCATTGGTTCACCCCCCAAGTGGCTGCTATGGCCATCGTATTGTGGCCAGCACGCTGCGCTGATCTGAAGCCAGGAGCCAGGTGCTTCTCCTGGTCTCCCATGCGGGTGCAGGGCCCAAGGACCTGGGCCATCCTCCACTGCACTCCCGGGCCACAGCAGAGAGCTGGACTGGAAGAGGAGCAATCAGGACAGAATTTGGGGTCCTGGTGCCGCAGGTGGAGGATTAGCCTAGTGAGACATGGCGCCGGCTTATTTAGCTTTCTAAAAATTTATTTTACTCTTTAATGTATCCTATTAAAGTTGTATGTTTTAGCACAAATATACAGTTTAAACTCAAAAAAAAATAAATGCCTATTATTTACTAATCAGCTTGAGAAATAAAAAGTTTTCAGTACCTTCTAAGCTCTTTAAGTGCTCTTCCCTTAACACTACCCTGTCCTTCTACTTGGAGAAAACTACTATCTTGAAAGTTATTACCATCCCTTGCTTTTCTCTCTTTCTTTTTAAATATTTGTTGATTCAAAGGCAGAGTGACACAGAGAGGGGCGTATGTAGGGGAGGGAGGGAGAAAGAGAACTTGCATCTGCTGGTGCACTCCCCAAATGTCTGCCAGGAATCAGTTACACCATCTAGACACCGCACACACATGTCAGAACCCAAATATCTGGACCATTATTCAGTACTTCCAAGGTGTTTTAGCAGGAAGTATGGCGTAGCCAGGGCTCAAATCTGGCATCCCAGTATTGGATGTAGGCATCCCAAGTGCCAGGTTACCCTGCTGTGCCACAGCACCTGCTCCCTCTCCTTGCTTTTCTGGAAAGCTTTAGCTGTGTGTTCCCACAAGTGATTTTTTTAAATACATGGCATTTGAACTTTATGTAAAGTGTAGTCTGTTTGATTAGATCAAAATTAGGCCTGCGAGATCTATGCATGTTAATATGGGTAGGTATAATTCATTTATTTTCACTAATGTCTAGTATGAGGAGTCTTCAAAATGTTCATGAAAAAGGTATATCATGAAAAAACTACTCCTGGATTTCAAAATTTTGGAGACAAAAATGTTTACCTTTTAATCCCATTTCCATGAATTTTTGGAGCACCCTTATATTCCATTATATATAAAAAAACATAATTTAGTCATTCTCTTGTCAGAGGGACATTTTCAATTTGTTCTAGCATTTTCCTATTGCAAGTCTCATTGCTAGAATTTTTTTCTTTTTTAGCTTTATTTATTTATTTGTAAGAGAGAGAGAAAGAGAGAGAGAGAGATATCTTCCATCTTCTGGTTCATTTCCCAAATGGCTACAATGGCCAGAGATTTTTGGTACATGGCTCCTGGCAAATATGACTAAGAGTTTTTCTGAAATGTAAATCTAGGAGTAGAATTACCAAATAATAGAGAAAGGGGCACCTTCCACTTTCCTTGATATTGTTAGTCTGCATTTTATTTTTATTCCTTTTTAAGGGATATTAAGGAAATGAACATTTTGAATGGAATTTCATAATGATGTTGATTTCTGTCCCTGTCCTCTTATGCCTGCCATAATAAAACAATCTCCCTGACTTACAGTTGCAAGCCATAGATATGTATGAAGCTGTTGCTGCTGTTGCTAATGGCTTTGGTTTTTTAATTTTTTAAAAGATTTTATTTATTTATTTATTTGAGAAGTAGAGTTACAGACAGTGAGAGGGAGAGACACAGAGAGAGGTCTTCCTTCCACTGGTTCCATCCCTGTCACAACCAGAATATGCCACCAGTTATACTACTGTGCTTTCTCTTGCCACATCTGACTGCCTGGCAGATAAACATTTGACTCCAGCTAGACCAGTGGGGGAGGTCTTCCCTGGGAGTCTTCGGAGTAGAGCTGGAGAAGATAAGTCAGTCCTCTCTGTGATGGAAGCTATGAAGCTTAGGAGCTGTCACGTACTAGGTGTCCTGTCACATGAAGATTCTCCTGTGAGGGGCTGGCACTGTGGCATAGTGGGTAAAGCCTATGTTTGCAGTGCTATCATCCCATATAGGTGCCAGTTCGAGTCCCAGCTGCTCCACTTCTGATCCAGCTCCCTGCTAATGGCCTGGGAAAGCAGTGGAAGAGAGCCCAAGTGCTTGTGCCCCTGCATCCATGTAGGAGACCCAGAAGAATCTTCTAGGACCTGGCTTCGGATGGGCACAGCTCTGGCCATTGCAGCCACTTGGGAAGTAGACCAGCAGATGGAAGATCTCTGTCTTTTTGTCTCTCTCTGTAACTGCCTTTCAAGTAAATAAATAAATCTTAAAAAATTTTTGTGAGAAGAGAAAGTAAACCTACTAGGCAGAAAATAAGTAGATATGGGAGCATACATACTCTCCTGTCCTTTCTGTAGTCCTGTGAGCCAATAAATTCCTCTTTCCTTAACCAAGTTGAATAAGATTTCTGTTTTCTGCAATTAAAGGCTTTGCTAACACAGTGTCATGATTATATCTTCATTGTATTTAGGCAAGTTTTACCTATATCAGCTAAAGGTATTATTTCCTACCATTCTGAAGGCTGTTGTAACAGAATAGGAACTATCCTGAGATGAGACAGAGTAAATGGAATCCTACATCCTGTGCTGAAATTGGCAATAGGGACGAATGAGAGAATGGAGCCTCTAAGAAGGTAGGACAAGCATTGGGCAAAGTGTTGAATGCAGCACCAGCATCCACTAAGCTGATTGGAGTCCTGGCTGTTCCATCTGATCCTGTTCCCTGCTAGTGTGCCTGGGAGAGCAGTAGAGGATGGCCCAAGTCTTTGGGACCCTGCACCCACATGGGAGACCCTGAAGAAGTCCTGGCTCCTGGCTTTGGCCTGGTTCACTCCTGGCTTTTGCAGCCATTTGGGAAGTAAACCAACAATTGGAAGATATTCTCTCTGTCTGTCTCCCTCTCCCTCTCCCTCTCCCTCCCTCCCTCCCTCCCTCCCTCCCTCCCTCCCTCCCTCCCTTTCTCTTTCTCTCTTTTTTCCCCTCCATATTCTTTCTGTAATTCCTCCAAATAGATGAAATAAATCTTTAAAAAACTAAGAAGGTAAAAAGACAATAAATTGTTTTCTTTCTATCTTTTTCTCTCTGGAACCTCGTCTCTCTTTTCTGTGTCTGCTTTATTCTCATTTCCCTTTATAGGCTGATTTTCTTTACCTGCTCCTCATAATTCATGGTCCTTAGCCCTGACTTTCCACAGGTTACAAATGCAGCATTCAAATTTCAGGGAGATTCAGATTGGCTTACATTTGGTCTTGTGTCCACCCTGGTCCAACTTGTTGCCCATGCAGCTTGGAACAAGCTAGCTGAAGATCTGAGAGGAAGATATGGGAACATCATCTAGCAATGAAGTAGGTGAAGAGAGGAAACCATTGGCTTGTCTTGTTGCTATATTAACCTATACCAAGGTAGTTACTTTATATATACTCTAGATTAGTTTGTATGGTATGTAGACTGACTTATCACATTCCTCAGTGTTCTGCCTTCCACTTTTCTTTGATCCTGGTGTTTGAGTTACAGTTTTTAATGCCGGGAAATCTTCACCCTGTTTTGTTTTGTTTTGCTATAGTGTATTTCCTTGGTTACTCAGAAGAGATGTATCTATAACTCCCATGTCAGTGGTAAGGGCATGTGGTCTGGAGCCAGGAGAGCATGGAAGAGAATTATATGCAGTGGCTTGAGCCATGATTCCTCATCTACAAATGGGGACTAGTATGCATGCCCCTCTTATCTTACAAAGGGGTTACAAAAGTTGAATGAGATATCAGTCTGATATGTAACCTGCAGAGCAGTTACAAATAAATGGTAATTAGACTGTGGTTCATGATTTGTGAGGGGTAAATGATTTATTGCTAGATATTTATTGCTTGTCATAAAGATCCAACATTTATGAAGCATTTTAAGAAAATATGATCTGCTCAAAGTGATATATGTACTATATCACTCTCATTAATTTGAGTTCCCATATTTTCCTTAATGGTAACACAGTGAGTAGAGTTTGAGATAGTCTGACAATAATTGCCTATAATTTTGAACCCTTCTGCTTGGAGTGTGTCATATGTTTGATTCTTCTGCCAAGCAGCAGAATATGTGCATGCCTGAAAACTGGTGTTCATTAGTCTCCAAGCTACGCAATGCAGGATTTTTCTTTCCCTCATTCACTCCTGTGTGTTTAGCAGCTATTCTAGTGCACGCAACATGGGAGATTCTCAGTAAATGTTGAAATGACCCCAAAGCTGACATTCTGAGGGGCCACAATTTTGTTTATACTAGAATATCATTCTTTTACTAAGTGGGGAGGCTTATGTTGGGTTTTTCATTTGTTTGTTTTTTTGCTCACCTTCATTTAGGAGAAAAAATGATGCTCGTGGTATTTGTGGATGATTTCAGTTGTTCCTTTGAGGTGTTAGAGAGTTTTGAACATAGAGGGATTCATTCTCTAATTGCAAGATCCTTCTCTACCTGTGCCTTCTGGGTCATGAGAGATCTGTTGATGCATTTAGGAAAATAATTGGAAAAACACAAAGTCTTAGTGTAGGAGATAGTACCTGGAAGCTAAAGCTTGAAGGGTTCTCCCTTGTTTTGAGGGGAAATAAAACGAAATCTTTAATGAGGAAAAAATTTGAATTTCTCTAAGAATTAACTATAGAAGATACTGATCAACTATGGGATCAGAAAATGAGACAAAGGGCTATAATCGGCTACTTTGGATTTCAAACATCATTTCATTTTTTACAAGTTGGTAATGAGGAGTAAAGTGATTTCCCGTGGTGTGGGCAGAGTGGGTGTTGGGGAAGAGAACAATTGCTCCTTTGAGGGCGCTTGTTGTTGGGCGCTTGCCTCCTGGAGTTAGATTTTTTATTTAAAAGAGCCATCTGCTTCATCAAACTCTCCAAGATCAGGCATTATCTGCAGGGAGATCCACAGCATCTTAAAACTGAGAACTACAGCAAAGTTTTATGTTAATGCCAGAAACCAGATGTTAACCAGATTGTCAAGTTCTCTTTTCCTCCCAGAACCAAAGATTTCAAGTGGGGCTGGATTAATGCAAATCTTGGACAACACTTAGGATTAGAATTTGAGCTAACTTTGACCTCCTGAGGCCTTGTTCATAGAACTCTTCTAAACACAGTTAAGGGAGCTCTGTTTATGATTAAAAAGAATAAAAAACCACAAAACACCACCCCCCATAAGCAGAGGAGTTTATGAGGGAAGAAATTCTGGCCTTCCAGATTCCCTAGTGCACATTACTTATGGAAAAAATTACGCATAGGAAATGCTGGGGAGTTCAATAGACACTCTCAGTACTGCTTTCTTAATCCAATATATGTTTCTCCATATTTTGGATGAGGTTTCATTTCTGGTTGTACCCTTTAGGTGGCCTATTGATTTCAAAAAGATTGAGTAGAGGAAAAAATACGTAATGAAAACTAAGAATGAAAATTGTTCCTTTCTGCTTCCGCCAAGAGCTGACATTTGAATATCTGAGTTATTTGGACTGGGACCCTCAATAGAGATTTAGAAGCACAGAGATAGGTATGTAATTTCTAGAAACAAGTGCTGAGGAAAGCTGTGTGGTCAAGTGCTCTGGGAGTAGCAAGACCTCCATATTTTTTGACAAGTGCAAATTTATTTTCTAATATTATTGGGATCAGAGGTTCTCTCTGCACTTACCAAAAAGGCGAATTTCATGCATTTTTAGGGACCTAAAGCTCTTTCAGATTTTCCCCTCTTAATTTCCTAGGAAATTAAACAAAATCAAAACAACTAAGTGACTAAATAACAACAGCACAACAAAACAAAACGAGGGGTCTGCATTGTGGCACAGCAGGTTAAGATTCCAAGTGCTTGGGCCCCTGCCACCCACACAGGAGATCTGGATGGAGTCCCTGGCTCTTGGCTTCAGCCTGGCCTAGCTCCAGCCATTGAGGTCATTTGTTGAGTGAAGCAGTGAATGGAAGATCTCTCTCTCTCTCACTCTTGCTCTCGCTCTTGCTCTATAACTATGCATTTCAAATAAATAAGTAAATCTTTAAAACAAAACAAAATGAGAGCCAATTCTTGTCTGTAATGGATTATTATTATTATTATTTTTTTGACAGGCAGAGTGGACAGTGAGGGAGAGAGACAGAGAGAAAGGTCTTCCTTTGCTGTTGGTTCACCCTCCAATGGCTGCCCTGGCCGGCGCACCGTGCTGATCCGAAGGCAGGAGCCAGGTGCTTCTCCTGGTCTCCCATGGGGTGCAGGGCCCAAGCACTTGGGCCATCCTCCACTGCACTCCCAGACCATAGGAGAGAGCTGGCCTGGAAGAGGGGCAACTGGGACAGAATCCAGTGCCCCGACTGGGATTAGAACCCGGTGTGCTGGCGCCGCAAGGCGAGGATTAGCCTGTTGAGCTGGGGCACTTGCCCTGTAATGGATTCTGTTACAGAACACTCCCCAAATTGGGTCTACTCTCCTGATGCATAGCAGGCCAATAATTGACATTGGGCTGGTTGGTGGAAAAAGCCTTTTATTCATCATGTACAGAGCAAGCAATCATGCAGCTAACGGTTAATTCCTGGACTTCCCAAGGGATGAAAGGAGGTAAATCTTATAATTCAAAGTTGGGAGTGAGCAATGCATGACCAGCTCATGTGAGGCCTCTGGTTGGTTCAGAGTACTCAGGACCTTCCTTTGACTGGTCACTAATAGGGGTCAGTGTGTTTATTCTGATATGGCAAAAGTGTTCTCAGGTTTATCTGGGCCGAAGGGTAGATTGGGTATTTGATCAGGGCTTCTCACGTTTAACTATAGAGGCAATTCCAGCCTTTATGATTCAGGGTCTTGCTTCTGGCTTTACTAGGTGTCACTCCCTAATTTTAATGAGTTAATCTGTATTTACAGAGGACCTGCAAACTAAGGGGTCTAAATCAAAGGCATTGAAGCTAGAGGCATGGTTTTAGTACTAATGCTTTTAAAGTGAAACAAATAAGTTTTATGTGAAACCAGTTGTCATTAACTACTACCTTCTCATTTTATGAGATTAAAATAAGAAAAACACAGTCTGTTTGCAGGTTTTATTTTTCTAGCATACTTAGCATTTTTGGTAAAATTTGTGGCCTGAACCCCTATTAATTAATCCCTAGTTAATAATGTTTATGAAATCCTGCATTTTTAGCACCTTAAGAGAATCAAAATAGACTCATCCCTTCACATTCCAAATGTAGAGATGTTTCACGAGTTTATCTGAATAACTGGATCCTGCTTTTTGTTCCATGGCCAGGTCCCACTGCCATAGCAAATAAGTAACTATTTCTCCTTGGTGATGAGGTAATGATCTTGCTGTCATGATTTGCTAAGTTGAAAATGTCCTTTAGACACATACAAACGTGTGCTTTTTATTGGACAAAAGTATTTCAATTCCAATTGCTCATTTCTCTCACTGGAATTGTGGACTTTTAAATTCAAATAGTATTTTAACGGCTGGCCCCAATAACAAAAGGACACTAGTTTAAATGTCCCATAAAATGTGTAAGGTCAAGGACATCTAATTTTTTCCTTTCTTTATTCTTCAAATAATCTGTAGTCGTACTTCTTCTGTGCCTCCTTGAGGACCCTGAGGAGACCTGAATAAAATAGACCCTTCTAGTGCTGGGTTGAGTCCCAGCTGCTCCACTTCTGATCCAGCTCCCTGCTTGTATGCCTGGGAAAGCAGTGGAAGATGGTCCAACTGCTTGGGCCCCTGCACCCATGTGGGAGACCCAGAAGAAGCTCCTGGCTCCTGGCTTTGGTATGTCCCAGCCCTGGCCATTACAGCCATTTGGGGAGTGAATCAGTGGATGGAAGATCTCTCTCTCTCTCTCTCTCTCTCTCTCTCTGTCTTTCTCACTTACTCATTCTTTCAAATAAAAAAAGGAAATCTTAAAAAAAATAGACTGCTCCATAGCTATGAGAAGGAAAGTCTACATTTTCTACTAGCCTATCTTTATCAACAGATATTTTTTTTCCCGCAGAAGTTTCCTTTTTTATAGAAAAGGTTTTCATTGATTGATTGAATTATAATACAGAGAGGGAGGGTGGGGAGAGAGAGATTAATCGATCTTCCATGCATCTGCTGTTTGATTTTCCAAATGCCCACAAAAGCACAAGGCTAGGCCAGGCTGAAGCCAGGAGCACAGGGACTCTACCCTGGTTCCCACATGAGTTTAAGGCACACAGACTCTGGGACTATCAGTCACTGCTTTCCCAGGTGCATTAAGAGGAAGCTGGATGGGAAGTAGAGCAGCTGGACTCAGTCCTGCCCTCCAATTCCAGGATGCCAGCTTTGCAAGTGTCAAAACACCTGCCCCACACAGAAGTTTCTGAGTCTTGTTTATCAATTTGGAAGATAGAAACAGCTATGTAAGTGTCACCTCTCAATTCTAGGGGTTTCTGTGGCACCTTTCATGTAACCTATGACAGTTACTATCCTTCATTCTTTAGCAAACATTATCAAATCAAGATGGACTGCTGAAGCATTATTGTCAGCAGCTAAAGTGAAAACAGCCTCTGCAGCAGTAACTCGAAGCTGGCTGGCCTGTGGTTTATACTTCACACCGGCAAGCAGCCAGTTCCTCATCTAGTGTGTGCTGCTTTCTCAACTATGTTTCCTTCTCCCAAGGTAGCAAACGTATCATCCTGTCACACTCCCTAGAAACCTTTGGGTTTCTGTTAGTCCAAGAGCAGCTATGCATAGAATAGCTTTCTTATCAACTCTGTCATGGATTTTAAAACTGCCAGTAAAACACCAATTAACATAACATTTCACTTGAAAAATGAGAAAAATCTCTCAGAGAGCATTTTTGAAACCATAAGCAGTCATAGCTTTAAAAACCATTAACCATCATAATCTCTGTTCAAGAACTCTCTTTGTCCCCAGAATCTGCAAATAATCTGCCCCAGACTTTCTTTAAAAATCCACACCTTTCAGTTTATAAACATGGAAGAGACTCCGGTTATTTGAAATATGCATATTCAATAATAGCAAACTGAGTTTGCACTAATTTGATACCAATGTCAATATAAGGAGAGGAGAAGGCTATGCAGTGATCTTGGCAGTATACACAAGCAAATATAACTTTTTATCCTTCTAAGCCTAGAACTAATCTGTAAGCTCCTTTTTGGCAAGGACTTTTGCTTTCTTTGTGTCTCTTTATGTCTGTCACACAATTGAGCATGTAGTAAGTGCTTAATAAACAATCTGAATAATTATGACTTTTTCAGTTCAGAAATCAAACTTATTAAAAAAACTAAGAGAAATGTAGGAAGAGGAAAAATTCACTTAAGATCTGAAAACTTGAATAGCATCACAGTTAGGATTTTTTTTTTTTTTTTTGACAGGCAGAGTAGACAGTGAGAGAGAGAGAGACAGAGAGAAAGGTCTTCCTTTGCTGTTGGTTCACCCTCCAATGGCCACCGCGGCTGGCGCACTGCACTGATCTGAAGGCAGGAGCCAGGTGCTTCTCCTGGTCTCCCATGGGGTGCAGGGCCCAAGCACTTGGGCCATCCTCCACTGCACTCCCTGGCCACAGCAGAGGGCTGGCCTGGAAGAGGGGCAACCGGGACAGAATCCGGAGCCCCAACCGGGACTAGAACCCGGTGTACTGGCCCCGCAAGGCGGAGGATTAGCCTGTTGAGCCGCAGTGCTGGCCACAGTTAGGATTTAAATATATACTTTGAAGCAAAGTCTCTATTGACTGTGCTTTGCCCAACTGTCAGGCCTTTAGTTAGAGCCCACTCTTTCTTACTCCCTTAAGCCCTAAAAATAGTTCTTAAATGCCCTTTTTCTTTTTTTTTGAAAAATCCCTACCTGCCCAACCCTTGACCACAGCGGGCAGAATGAAGACATCATGTTCCCTCTATTGTACCTGTCTTGCAAGGCTTAGGGGAGTTGAAGAATCTGCAGATAGAAAGCACTGTCTGAGTTTTGTCCATTCCTCTGGCTACTCAACCATTTGCTTTATTCAACAAATACGTACTTTGTGCTCACTATGCACCAGCCCATCCCATTGTACTCTGAGAAATCAATGGTGAACAACACATACCTGATTGACCTCTGTCCTAGGGCTCATAGTCTGATGAGAAAGAAAGGCTCTTTCACATTAAGAAGGGAGGTAGAAAATGTAGAATTCTGAGAAAATTAGGAAGTCAAGAGGACAAGAAAAGAATATCTGATGTAGGTTCTTTGATTTCCTATTTGGCTAAATGCTTTTTTTCTTTTTTTCCTTCACTTGGTTTGTTTGAAAACAAGCCCTACTCTCCAGTGGCATGCCAAGGGTCTCTGCATGAAAAAAGGGTGGTTTAAGGCAATGTACTTGCCCTGGTAAACCTATCTTCTACTTGGGCTGGCAAGCTCTGAAAACTGAAACCAAAAACTAACAAAGCAAGACAAGCTATATTAAATTGCTAGATTGTATGCAGCAGACGAGAGATAAAAAAGACTAGACAGGATATGGTGCCTGCTCTTGTTTGGGAAATGAAAGTTAATGCAACAACATGAAAGGGAGCTCAGTGCCTGTCCTGAGTGTGCCCTGTATTTCTGGATAGTCTGAGCTCTTGGGGTGTTCTGGATCCTCTTCTCTGCTGATTCACGGGGTTACTGTTTAGTGATTTCTGTGCCCTGAGACATTGTTGGCAGAGAGTTGAAGACTCAATAATACTCATGTAGCTGGAAAGGAGGGAGTGGGATGGTTGAGAGCAACATGGCATTGACAATCATTTTCTTTCCCCTCTAAGGGCCAATGTTACTGTGTGTTGTACTAGAGTTTCAATGCTGTTCACATCAATAGGAGTTGAAATCTCTCTTTTCTCTTTCTATGCCCCATTCCCTTCTCATTTTATATTTCTTTGTCTTTCACTTGAGTAGTTCCTTCTTTGGTTTCCAGTTCATGAATTTTGCCTTTGGACCGTGTATAAGTGTAGCTAGGAAGAAATGGATCTGTACTGTGCATGTAAATAAAGTAAACATCTTTATATGATGTGTGGTAATTATTTATTCATAGTGTATGAACTGGGAATTATGGCCAAAAAGACCATGAAAACAGAATAACTTTATGTACCTTATATTTTATATATGACAAAGGCATTTCTAACAAAAGGTGGTACTTTTCCAAGTACTTGAATCAAAAATTATGAGAGCCACTTGATTTGAAACTCAATCCATCTTCTTAATAGCAGTATGATTTATATGTTGACCCTGTTGAACCTTAGTTTGTTCATCTGTAAGACAGAGAAAAATTCTGCTTTATATCTTTTTCAAAGATATTAAATGAAATTATGTTTATGGAGCTTTATGCCCAGAACCTAGCATTTAATAGACATTTAATAAATGCAAGTAATCTCATTTATTATGAATGATTGCAAGAACTTGTGCATTATTTAGAATCTGGAAGCTAAGAATTTTAGAGTCTCACTTTTTGTTCAGGTTCCACAGTGCTTTTCTAAAAAAATCAAGTTAGATGATTTATTTTTTTCTATTTTTTTAAACTTTTATTTAATAAATATAATTTTCCAAAGTACAACTTTTGGATTATAGTGGCTTCTTCCCCCCATAACCACTTTCCCACCCACAACCATCCCATCTCCCACTCCCTCTCCTATCCCATTCACATCAAGATTCATTTTCAATTCTCTTTATATACAGAAGATCAACTTAGTATATACTAAGGAAAGATTTCAACAGTTTGCACCCACACAGAAAAACAAGGTATAAAGTGCTATTTGAGTACTAGTTATACCGTTAACTCACATAGTACAACACATTAAGGACAGAGATCCTACATGGGGAGTAAGTGCACAGTGACTCCTGTTGTTGATTTAATAATTGACACTCTTATTTACGGCATCAGTAATCACCTGAGGTTCTTGTCCTGAGCTGCCAAGGCTATGGAAGCCTCTTGAGTTCGCCAGCTCCTACCTTATTTCGACAAGGCCATAGTCAAAGTGGAAGTTACCTCCTCCCTTCAGAAAAGGTACCTCCTTCTTTGATGGCCCATTCTTTCTGCTGGGATCTCACTCACAGAGATCTTCCATTTAGATGTTTGTTTGTTTTTGCCACAGTGTCTTGGCTTTCCATTCCTGAAATACTCTCATGGACTTTTTATCCAGATACAAATGCCTTAAGGGCTGATTCTGAGGCCAGAGTGCTGTTTAGGACATTTGCCATTCTGTGAGTCTGCTGTGTATCCCACTTCCCATGTTGGATTGTTCTCTCCTTTTTAATTCTATCAGCTAGTATTAGCAGATACTAGTCTTGTTTGTGTGATCCCTTTGTCTCTTAGACCTATCAGTGTGATCAATTGTGAACTGAAATTGATCACTTGCACTAGTGAGATGGCATTGTTACATGCCACCTTGATGGGATTGAATTGGAATCCCCTGGCACGTTTCTAACTCTACCATTAGGGGTAAGTCTGATTGAGCATTTGCTGAACTGTACATCTCCTCTCTCTCTTATTCCCACTCTTATATTTAACAGGGATCACTTTTCAGTTAAATTTAAACACCTAAGAATAATTGTGTGTTAATTAAAGAATTCAACCAATGGTATTAAGTAGAACAAAAAATACTAAAAGGAATAAAGTGGTAAGTTGTCCCTCGACAGTTAAGACAAGGGCTGATCAAGTTTGATGATTTCTAAAAGTTAACAGTCTGTACTTTAAAACTTTACAGAGATGAAAATCCTATAGATAGGTGGAACTATAATAATTATATGATAATGAGAATAACCAACAAAATCTTAAATTAATGCTAACAGCTAAAATTGAGAGCTTATTTTATGCATAGGAACATAATCTCACTTCATCCTTATAAAACAATAGAGACTATTATTCCCATTTTATACATGTGGATACTGAGACATAGAAACTTGAGGTAATTAATTATTTATGGTCATATAAGCAGTAAGTAGAAGATCAAGGGCAGGAAGCTTTTTTGTTTTCATACAAAGCCCAAGGTCTTCTATGAACTGTACTACTTCAGCCCTACCCAAAGGGAAACCTATCCTCCACTCCACACTTAGAAGGATCTGTTCTAACCTTCCTCTGGATATGTCTTTTTCTAAGATCCAAAAGTCTAAGGAACAAGGGAGATGTACCTGCCTAGAGCCTGGGATCCTTCAGATCATAATTAAGGAACTAAGTGTCTTAGGATTCTAGACATGAAAGGTCTTTAGCCAACTTTCCAAACTTGTATAGACCTTTCTCCAGTGTGTCCTCTGGAGTATGAACTAACCATACAGTGAACTCTCCAGGTAGACTTATAAGTTGAAGTGTCTACAGGTAGGTGCACAGGGCACTTGAGTTGAGAGTGATAAGGGAAAGACGTTGTATGAATGCAGCTAGGGCGCTGCCACCCCCTCCTGGGACTGTCTTCTTCTGGCCTAGGACTTCAAGATCTTCCTGATTTTTAATTAATTATTTTTAATATATATGAAAATATGTATTTATAGTATGCAATAAGTTGTTTTCAGATATATATATATATATACACGTTTTAAAATGGTCAAATCAAGCTAATTAACTAATTATTACATTACTTCACACATTTTTTTGTGTGTATGGTGAGAACATGTAAAATCTACTTAAGTATACCAGTGCAATACATTGTTTCTATCTCTAGCAACCATGTTATATACTAGTTCTGAACTTATTGCTACTGTTTAATTGAAATTTTGTATCCTTTGACCAGTGTTTCTCCAGTCCCTACCTATTCCTAACCCACTTTAGTAACCACCATTCTATGCTGCATTTGTAAGTTTGACTTATTTAGATTCCACATATAAGTTAGAACATATGATATTAGTCTCTTTGTGCCTGATTTATTCTACTTAACATAATGTCCTCAAGATTTATCCATGTTGTTGCAAGTGACAATATTTCCATGCTTTAAAAAGCTGTGTAGTTTTCATCATGTATATGTACCTCATTTCCTTTCTTCATCCATAGATGAACTCTTAGGTTGATTCCATTTCCTGGCTATTGTGACTAGTGTTGTAATAAACATGAGAGTGCAGATATATCTTCAATATTTTGATTTCATTGCCTTTGGATATGTACCCTAGTATTGGATTTGTTGAATTCTACTGTAGTTCCATTTTTAATTTTTTGAAAAGTATCTGTACTGCTTTCCATAACAGCTATATTAATTGGCATTCTCCCCAGTGGTGTACAATCGTTTCCTTTCAAAAACTCTAAATTTGAATGTGGTTTCAAGTCATTGTGAAAGATTTTTGCTCATGGCATGAGTTATAAAACATTTTGATAGCTTATTGGTTTGATTTATTATGATTCCTAAACATTTAGTCACTGTGGGGGTTGTTATAAGGTCTGTTTTTAAATCTTTGCTAAATTTAATATCTACTTAATTTAGAGATAAGTCTCAAATGATCATACATGGTTCATGTTTTTCTGATTCTTCATAAATCTAGTTACTGGGGACTGCATACCACATATTGCGATTTTACATTATAGGGATTCTGTATTATGTTATGTTTCTCTGCAGTGTTGCCCACCCCAACCAAAGTTCTGGCATTCATTTAAATGGGTTCAACCTTTCAACTCAATCTCCCTTTGTGTGGGCAAATGCTGAAATCTCAAGTCAATTTTATTAGACTTGGCTGAACCATGAAGAGTCTGCCCCTGTAACAAGTGTTTACAGGTCAGTCAGAGATTTGGGCAAAATTTGTAATTTGAGCCTACCACTCTTTGGTTCTCTCTTCACAATGGGGCTTCTTTCCTCATTTTCCAATTGTTGTAGTTGCCTTGAAATCTGTTCTCTTCAATCAAGACAGTAAAAAATCATGTTTCCATCAGTCAGCTTTGTGATGGCAGAGGCCTGCCTACAGGAAACCCAGCACTATTTTCTTCCTGTAACTGTTCACCTTCAATGCCTGCCACAGTGCCTTCCTTCTTTTGGTTACATGTGAAGATGAATAATAAGTTCTTGACTAATATGTATCTATTGTTGATTATTTCAGTATATACTTTTTATTCCTTGAACATGAATATTACTTGTTGTCAGATATCAAATAGAATTTCAATTTATTGTTAGCTTGAAATCTTGGCTCCTTGGATTTTCCTTTTTTTAGTCTCATGCTCATCCACACAATTATTGTTTGATCTCAATAAAATTACCTTTTGACATTTCAGGTATGTAGATTACCATGGTGAATCAGTCAATGTCCTTGCCAGTGTGTAAATTATTTAAAGAATAAATCTTATTTTCATTAAATTAATGTCTATTTTTGGGAGCAAAGCTACTTTTACATTGCCACTTTCCCATTTTGGCCTATAACACAGTGCTTAAATATTGGCTCTTGATGTTAAGTGACTCATAAAATATATTTGTATAACTATTTTAATTTATTGAATAAAACACTAGAAATATCATTTCCAGATCATGTCATTTCCACAATTAAGTTTTACTAGTTGATTTTTAAGTTTGAGGCTGTTCTTTTTCATCTGCATATGCAGTTTAGTGAAGATCAGTAACAGAAATTCAATGTCTAATAAAACAATCCAAAGAGGAAAAAATTCTTAAAAATATTTCCTGTTTACATGTGCTTCTTTTGAATCTTTTAAGTTGGTCACACATTTGAACAGAAATGGCTGAACACTTATAAAAACTGAAGGTTTTTTTCATTTCAAAGATAAATTTCAAATGCATACAATCCTTTATACCAAAATATACCAATATTGAATAATGAATGAAAGAGATTCAGCTCTGGAGACATTGCTGCTGGTTTTTAATGAGCCAATACGTCAGAGCAGATGACATCTCCACATTGGAGTCAGAGGTGGTGAGTGTTCCACGGAATCTGCCTGAATAGAAGGGTTTTCAACACAGCCTTGGCTGTGTCAGTTTACTCTACGTCCTGAAACCAAGGTGTTGATTCAGGACAACAAAAAAGAAACTTTGTAAAAATGAGCTATTTTTTTTTATTAGCACTGTCAGCTATTGTCTCATTTTTCTTCTCCTGAAATACATTTTATTAATTAATTTGGCTTAGTCATTTCTCTATATAGCCTTAGTAATTTCTCTATAATAGTCATGGTTAAAAAATGTGATGTTCTGTCAATCAAATACCTTGATTAGTAGAATGCATGTTTTGTTTGGCCCTTCTTTATTCAAAAGAAAACTCAGAATCTTATTGTGTTTGATTTTGCTACCATTCCTATTAGGGGCACCATTCTTCTGTTTATACGTTGACACATATTACTTTTTCCAGTATCCATTTGTTGAGTATAGCTTTCAATATATACATACCATGTTACATGTATATGAATAGAAATGCACTTTAACAGAGTATCAATTAATTGAATGAAGTGAAATTAATAATGTTTAATACATTGAATAAGCTTCTGTGTTCTCTAGGTCATAGTGCTTCCATATCACAATGTATAGCCAGACATAACTGAGGAATAAATGAATGGTTCTCAAATCTGAAAGAATCTGAAACACAAGTATAATTATCTAGATTTGGAAACTTAAGTCATATTCTTTTTGCATTTTAATCATAGTGTCTATTTTGACAAGATGGAAAACCAGAACAAAGATAAACACTGAGCACTCTTGTCTGGAGCAATTTGCTGCTGTTGTGGAAGAGTTGGGGTGCTTCATCTTGAGGCCTTTATCTCTGATGAAGAGGGTGATTGATGTTCCTCTTCTGAAATTAAATTCTAATTGAGAGCAACTCCTTCACTTCATGTATCCTTTCCTTGCACATCCATCCTTTTTTTTTTTTTTGACAGAGTTAGACAGTGAGAGAGAGAGACAGAGAAAGGTTGTCCTTCTGTTGGTTCACCCCCCAAATGGCTGCCATGGCCGGAGCTACACCAATCCGAAGCCAGGAGCCAGGTGCTTCCTCCTGGTCTCCCATGCGGGTGCAGGGCCCAAGCACTTGGGCCATCCTCCACTGCACTCCCGGGCCACGGGAGTGCAACCGGGACAGAATCCAGGGCTCCGACTGGGACTAGAACCCGTTGTGCCAGCGCCATAGGCGGAGGATTAGCCTATTGAGCTGTGGCACCGGCCGGAAGCCTGTTTAGTTCACAAACATACTTCCTTTTTAAGCACTTAATCTGTGAGTTAGAGATATGGCAGGAAACAAAAAGAAATCTCAAACTGAGGAGCAAAGAACATTTAATATAAGGAAGTGTTATGGACAGTGTTCAGGGAAACCAATCAAGAAATATATCTTTCCCAGGGCTGATGGGGCAATGAAAGTGATCATGTAACTGGTATCCAGACAAAGTAGCTATGTGAGAGGTCATCCTGACAGGAGCTATGACCACCCAAAGAGGGGCACATCTAAGCTAGCAGGGAAGGGACCAGGGCAGAAAACTTCCCTGGCCTCATTCTCTTCCTCCTTTTTATGGTACTTTCTGCTGACCAAATACAACTAGTAGATAGAAGCAAGTGAGCCCACATGGCAGAGGTTAAGTAGAAAAGTGTGGTTATTTGATCTGAAGTTCCAGATGGAAAATATTCAGCATGTCCTGCATTACATGTTGTCAGCTTAGTATTATCACCACTTCCTTCTAGCTGCAAGAACCATGTTTTCCAGGATCCCCTTCCTTATGGAGCTCGTTGTTAGTTTCTTCCAATGAGAGCCACTTGGGAGAGATTTAGAAAGCAGAAGAGGAGAGACCATTATTTTTCCCCCTGGGCAGTGACAAATAGCTCTGTTGCAAAACGGTTCAGAGCAGCTTCTAACAAGTCCCCGAGAAATACCCCTTGTATATATTCAGTAAACTTCCTTTCCCACTGGCCATCCTATGATGTAGGTATCAGATGAAGCTCATAGAAGCCAAGTCCCACTATGACCCTAAATCAGGCAAAAACACCTTTCCATTTGCTTTTTATGCTAGAGATATCCTACATTTGTGGTGCATTTGTAAAGAAAGTAGTTGTTTCCTAACCCCTTTGTATAGCTTAAAGCTAATGTCTTAGCATGAAGGCTTTATTCAACTAATAATAATTCTTTGATGCTGTTTATTTTCATCTACTTGCAAGCAGAGAGAGAGAAAGAGAGAGGGACATTCCATCTGCTGGCTCACTCCCTAAATCAACCAGGGCTGGGCCTGGCTGAAACCAGGAGCCCAGAACTCAGCCCAGGTCTCTAACTGTGAGTGGCAGGGGTCCAAGCACTTGAGTCATCATCTGCTGCTTCCCAGGATGCATTAGCAGGAAGCTGGACTGGAAGCAGAGGAGCTAGGATTCAACCTGACATACCAATATGGGCTGCAGGCATCCTAAGCAGTGGCTTAACCTGCTGAGCTGCAATGCTAAGATTCCCCCTCATTATTGTCCATAGTGTTCATTCATCTTTCATTGCTGTACAGTGTTTTCTTTATTGCACTTGATGCTACTATGAATATTCTTGGAGAGGTCTCCAATTGTACTATGGAAAGTGTTCTCTAAGGGATATACTTTGGAATCTAATCAATGAGTGGCAGGATATCTGAATGTCCAACTTTGCAAGATTATTGCTTTCATGTTGTCCAAAGGAGTGTAGCATTCACATTCCCACCAGCAGCAGGAAAGTTATGCTTACCAAATCTTTACTAACTTCTCGTGTTGAAAACCTAGTGGCTATCAAATCAGATTTCACTATGATCTTGTTTGGGATTATAAATTATAAATAAATCTGAATTTATAAATAAGTTATAAATAAATCTGAACAATGTATTTTTAATTACTATGATTTTTTATGAAGTTTCAGGTTGGGTATCAGGCTCATTTAAAATTTTGGATTTTTGTTTTCTCTTAATGATTTCTGGTATTTTTTTATCTTGATATTAATCTATTGCTGAAGTTTTGTACTGCAAATACTTTCTCCATTGGTACCTTATGCACCCTCCCACACTTTTTGATAGTTTTTACGGATTAGAGTTCTTACTTTTAGTATAGTTGAATTTTTCAACTTTTGTATCCTTTTATGGGTAATGCTTATTTTTTTTTTCTTGGTTTGTTTAAGGAATTCTTTTCAAGTTTTTAAATCCATAACAGTGTTCTAAATATTTTCCTTTTATTATGTCTCCAAGACATTGGGAATTTATTTTTGCCTGTTGTCCAGACATCATGCCATATTTTGAATTTCCATATCTCTCTGCATAAATATCTTTCTAGGATTTCTATGTTGCCTTTAATAATTACTTGAGATTTTCATTTGCTTGGCTTTTCTTATTTAATTTTTGAAGTTAGACAAGTTTACTTTGGTTCTTTTTTTCCAAATACTTTTGCAATTTCTCCATGTGCATTTGACTTAACAAAATATACACATACTTAACTATCTTAATGCTCTCCCAAGTATTACAAGGATGTCAGAAAAATTAACCTCATCGGGCAAACCGTTGAAATCTTTACGTAATATGTACTAAATTGATCTTCTGTGTATAAAGAGAATTGAAAATGAATCTTGATGTGAACAGAAGGGGAGAGGGAGCGGGAAAGGGGAGGGTAGGGGGAGGGAGAGAAGTTGTTGGGGGGGGAGCCATTGTAATCCATAAGCTGTTCTTTGGAAATTTATATTCTTTAAATAAAAGCTTTATATATATATAAAAAAAAAGAAAAATTAACCTCATCAGGATACTGGTCAATATTTCAATTCTGTTCTTTCAAAAAAAAAAAAAACCCAAATTCTTTCATAACAACTATGCTTGTTTTGTCCTACTACGTATTTGCCAACTTTTTGCTCACCATCATTCTTTCATCTTAGACTTTTCTTCTGGATAACTTATGTTTCATTCCTAATATTTCTTTGACAAATGTCTATTGATTATAAATGTTTTTTTTGTTTTCTATTCACCTAATTTTTAAGAAATAGTTATTTATATTACAGAATTCTAGCTTGGTTATTATTTTTATCTCAACATATTGAAAATAATACTTTATTGACTTCTGTTTTTTATCAGTGCTGTTAGGAAAGCTACTGTTAGACCAATTACCTTATGTCGGAGACTATTTCTGTTATCTGTGAGTAACTGCTGTGTAACAAACCACCCCTGGCACACCGTGATTTGTGGCTTCTTATTCTTCATTCATGTTGAACATGGGTCAGAGGATCTAGCATTTGGCTGGATAGTTCTGTATAAAGCTGCAATTCTGATTGAGCTGGGCTCCTTACCATGTGTTGGTCTTATGTCAGTTCCATCTGTCTTCATGCTGGGTCTTCAATATTATTTATTACTGCAATCATTCTTCATGAGACCAATTTACATGCTCAGTCTCTAAAGTAAAATTTCCAAATCCATGTTAGAATTCTGAGTGGTAGAATAGAAAATGTACATTAGGGGCAGAGAGGAATAGAATACAGAAAATGTTTGCAAGTAGCATGCCATTAGGAGATACTTCAATTATTCCTTACTATCTAATCTGTGAAGAGGCTGGTATTTTTACTTCAGGAAGCCTGGATAAGTTAGAAGTTAACTGATTCCATTTAGTGTGTCAAATTTGTCCCAGAATAACTGTTACATTCTGTTGCTTGAGAAAAGCCCACAAATGACTTGATAGTTTATGACAAGTACACATAAAGTTGTAAACTGCAGTCTCCCAGTTAATTTGATTTCAAACAGATAGATAATCCAGCAGTACAAAAATAAATCTAGGGGCCTGTGTTGTGGTGTCGTGCATAGGGCTGTTGCCTGAGACACCAGGATGCCATGTGGGTACTGGTTCAAGTCCCTGCAGTCCCACTTCCAATCCAGCTCTCTGCTAATGTGCCTGGGAAAGCATTGGAGGATGGCCCAAGTCCTTAGGCACCTGTACCCACATGGGAGACCCAGAAGAAGCTCCTGGTTTTGGATTTGCCCAGTTCTGGTCATTGCGGCCATTTGGGAAATGAACCAGTGGATAGAAGACCTTTCTCTTTCTCTGCCTCTACGTGTGCCTTTCTGTAATTCTGCCCTTCAAATAAATTATAAAAACACATTTAGCATAGGTGATTACAGTACATTTTCTGGCAAAATATACAAGACATAAAACCAACTGACTAGAAATGAGATGAATAAGCAGATGATAACCTAGTGTAAATGATTTAATGATGGGAAGGTAAGAATACCTTATCATTTCAAAATGATAATAGTGTTCTTACTCTGAAGTATTTCCATTAGCTAAAAATACTCTAAATTTTTTTACATTAGATCAGTATCTGGCTGAAACAACATTTTCTTTTCTTTTGGTTGGAATAACCTTTTCCTCTTTAATTTGTGTTTGTATCTGTATTTGTAAGTAAATAAACATTACTGTCACTCGTTACATAAACACCAAATGAAAATGAAAACATAATTTGGATAAATATTCAGGTCTTTGTTGCGAGCCCCAGTCTATTAATTCTAATTTCACAAAATCATTCCTTATAAAACAGGTGAGACAAAAACACTAGGTTTGCATATAATTGTGCAAAACCATTACCGTCACTGGAATTGAAAGGATGTGACATCATGCAAATGAAACATGGGCACAGCTTCCTGGGGTTAAATACTGGCAGATGATCTATATCTGCCAACATACAAAGGTTGATACCCAGGCCAGGAACTTTGCAACTCTTGAATTTTTTTTTTTTTGTAAACATTAAGGTGCTCTTTAATGACAGTTAAAAAATGATTCATTTCCATTTTATAAGTTGATAAATTATTCAACTGATCTTGCATCCTTATTAACATCATAACAATGGTTGGAAGAGTGAATTTGTAGAAGTTGTAGTTCCAATTATATTCATTCTAAGAAATCCCAGGATATTTGGATGATCAAGCAAGGTAAGGCAAAACCAATCCTCTAAGTTCAAATTCAGGTTTCTAAAGCTAAAGTTGTTTTCACTTTTACTGGCACGTGCTCATGCAGTGTGAGGTCTTTCTTAGATTTCTGGGTCTCTAAACATGAAAGCAAATGAGTATATTCTGAATTGTTTAAAATTTAGATTCCTGTCACCCAATCCAGTTTCTGATTTAGTATATCTTGCATGAGCCTAAAATTTAGCATTTCTGATAAATAATGCAAAAGAGTCTTTTGAAGGTAAGTTCACACTTTGCTATACACTTCTTTGAACATTTGAGTTAATGAAGAGAATGGTCTCAAAGAGATAAAGGATGACCTCTCTTAACATCACGGTGTTTAGATGTCTCCCTCTACACAAAAGACTTGAAGTAGGAGTGACTTTTAATATAAACATAGCTTTAAAAATAACTTTAGTGAGCATAGAAAGAAAATATAAAGATTGAAAAACCACAACCTGTATAGGCATTAGAACTGTGAGACTATAGAACAAATGTGCAGACCATGAGACCTTGGTTATTTGCTATAATTACACTAACAACTCAGTTCGAAGCCTCCAAGCAGCTAAGACAATATAAAGATGCAGTTAGTTCTATGGTCATTTTTTACTTGCAAAATTAGTGGAAAACAGTCATGCCTAGGAGCAAGCAAAGCTATTCCTAGCATTACCTGGGATAGAAGGGCACTGAATGATGTTATCCAGGTCTTTTGTCATTTTCAAAAAGAGATGTTCCAACATCTTATTCCACTCTTGACTGCCTACTATCTTCTCATGGAAGAGGTCTATGTTAGCATCAGACTTGATATCAGAGACATCCATCTGTTCAGTGTGCTCAGATCTTTCTGGAGGTGGAAGGCCAACATCCCTGGTAGCTTCTCATGACTGTCATACCTTTCTTCACCCCCCCCCCCCACACCACCACCATTGGGAAAGATATTTACAAACTCTACTCCCTTGCCATAGAGTCACCTTCTGGTTGTGATAGTTCTTCCTCAGGTTACCCTCTCTCCATCCAAGAAGGGGTACAGCCTGGCATCTTTTCAGTTGAAAACCACCTTGCCCATCAATCTGAGATCCTAGTCAACTTTTAGGCTTTAGACAAGGCACAACAAGACTGACTTTTGGATCTTGTTTATTGTACCTGATTCAGTATGTATGAGAGGAAATTCTGAAAATTGCTTCAGGTCTTGTCTGAGAAACCTATCTGCATCATTGAACAGTTGTATTATGTGGAAGAAAAATGAGTAGTCATTTAGACAGTGTGACTTCAGGAGCCAAAACAAAATCCCACACTGCAAAGTCTCTCTTTCAATAGTAAGTAATTTAGGTTTGAAATTTGACCATCAGTAACTCATTCTTTTGTGCTTTTAACTCTGCTTAGTCCTATCCTAACATATACAGAATGATTCAGTGTGAGTGCATTCATCAATTAAGTATTTTTGTTACAGGAGCTGGCACTGTGGCTCACTTGATTAATCCTCCACCTGCAGTGCTGGCTTCCATATGGGCGCCAGGTTCTAGTCCTGGTTGCCCTCTTCCAGTCTAGCTCTCTTCTGTGGCCCGGGAAGGTAGTGGAGGATTGCCCAAGTGCTTGGGTCCTGCACCTGCATGGGAGACCAGAAGGAAGCACCTGGCTCCTGGCTTCTGATTGATGTAGATCTGGCCGTAGTGGCCATTTGGGGAGTGAACCAATGGAAGGAAGACCTTTCTTTCTGTCTCTCTATCTCACCGTCTAACTCTATCTGTCAAATAAAAAAAAAATTCTTGTTACAGACCAGGATTAATTGAGAACCTGGGACAAAAGTAGTCACAGACTGCAGACACAGAAGGGCAACAGGAATCGAAAGTATTTCTCTCATGATTTTACCTAGGGTTATCCTTGTCTTCCACCTTGTGGTGGAGTGAAGTGAAATTGTGTCTCTTTAACCGTGAGTTACTATTTGAACTCATATTAGTATAAAAATGTAATTATAAACAAAAGGAAACCCTTCAATTCTAGGGATGTTTTTGGTAAAATTCATACGTGTAGTATAATTTGTATTGAAAATGGGCTGGAGGAGGTCACCATGAACAGAAGCCTGGAGGAGAGGGTTTGGGACTGCAGAACTCACCTGGTGCAAATGAGTCCCTTGAATGAATTTCGTCCCTCAGGTGATCATTGTGTCTTTTGTGCATAGCAAGATCTGATTCTTCTGGGAAAAGCTGCAGATCTGGGGTAGATTATATCTCAGGCATCAGGGAAGGTGTATTGTTAGAAGGTCTCTTTCTCACTGGTTTATGTTTAATATGGAAAGCTTGTTTTATGGCTTCCTTGTAAAAGCAATACCTAATATGCCAGAAAAATCTGGACAAAATGCAATTGTTATTCCATTTGAAAAGGGATATTTACATACAGTCTTTGTTTCATAAAATATATTTCATAGTGATAGCAAGGAATGAAGGGAAGGGGGAAAGAGGGAAAAATGAATAGACAGGGAGAAAGAAAAATCAGATAAAGTTTTCTCTGCCACTTTAGTCTCCAAATGTTTGCTACAGATGGCTGAGACACAATGAAAACAGGAGCCAAGAACCCAATCCAAGTTTCCCACATAAATGACCTAGGGACTCAACCTCCTGAACAATTACCTGCTTCCTCCCATGGTGCACATTAGCAGGAAACTGGAAGGAGAAAAGAGCCAGAACTTGGGGTCAGCACTGTGGTGCACTAGGTTAATCCTCCACCTGTGGCGCCGGCATCCCGGTTGCTCTAGTTCTAGTCCCAGTTGCTCCTCTTCCAGTCCAGCTTTCTGTTGTGGCCTGGGAAGGCAGTGGAAGATGGCCCAAGTGCTTGGGTCCTGCACCCGCATGGGAGACCAGAAGGAAGCACCTGGCTCCTGGTTTCGGATTGGTGCAATGCGCCGGCTGTGGTGGCCATTTGGGGGGTGAACCAATGGAAGGAAGATATTTCTCTCTCCTTCTCTCTCTCTCTCTCACTGACTGTAACTCTACCTCTCAAATAAATAATAAAAAAGCCCGAACTTAAAACGAGGCATTCTTATATGAGATGTGGGCATCCCACACAATGTCTTAACCGTGGTACCAAATACTCACTTCCATGATAACTCCTGAAGTCAACTAGTGTCAGTACTTGGACACCCATCATTTATTATTGACTGATCATTATGGGTCTTTTTGTCTCTCCATGTAAATTTTAGAACCAGTTTGTCAATATTCATAAAACAAATTGCTAGGATATTGGTGGAGATTGTGTTGAATCTGTGAATCAAATTGGATAGAGCTAACATCTAGACAATACACTTGATCTTAGCCAAAAGACCAAGAAGCAATTAATACTTAGACAATATTGAGCCTTTCTTTCTATGAACATGGGAAGTTGGCTCTCAATTTGTTTAGTTCTATTTTATTTCATCAGATTTTTATAGTTTTCCTCATATTTTATGGATTTTATTTTATTTTGCTAGGTTTATGCCCATGTATATTATTTGAGGACATGGTGATATCATTGGCAATGTAGGGAGGGAGGGAGGGAATAACAGAAGTATTATATTCTTAGAATTATTGAATCTATTCTCCTTGTATTAATATCACATTGACATGAGAATTTTTTTTGTAGTAATTATCAGGTATTTGCTGTGATCCTGAGAATTTAATATGTTAATAAATAATAAATTCCTAAACAACAATACTTTTAAATTCCAATTTCTGCTATATAGGAAATTTATTGAGTTTTTTATGTTAATCTTGTGTCTTCAACCTTGCTATAATTGCTTATTAGTTTCACCAATGCATTGGCCAGTTCTTTCAGATTTTCTACCTAGACAATTATGTCATCTATAAAAAGAACAATTTTATTTATTTTTTTCTTTCTACTTATTATATATTTAACTTTGTTTCCCTTTCTTCTTATTGTTTGGCCAGTACACAAGTTCAGTGGTTTTTTTTTTTAAAGATTTAATTATTTATTTGAAAGGCATAGTTACAGAGAAGCAGAGGCAGAGAGAGAGAGAGAGAGAGAGAGAGAGAGAGAGAGAGGTCTTGCATCCAATGGTTCACTCCCCAAATGTCTGCAAGGACTGGAGCTGCACCTGTCTGAAGCCAGGAGCCTGGAGCTTCTTCCCGGTCTCACACATGGGTGCAGGGGCCCAAGGACTTGGGCCATCTTCTACTGCTTTCCCAGGACATAGCAGAGAGGTGGATCAGAAGTGGAGTAGCCAGGTCTTGAACTGGCACCCATATGGGATGCTGGCACTGTAGGTGGCGGGTTTACCTGCTACTCCACAGCACCAGCCCCCAAGTTCAGTGTTTAAAAGAAGCATTGAGAAGAGATTTTTTTGCTTCTTCCTGATCTTAGGAGAAAACCTCATTTCCCCACTTTTAAGTATGATGTTATTTGTGGGGTTTTCTATAGATGTTCTATATCAGTTTGAGGTAGTGCCCTCACTTATTAGTGTACTGAGAATTTTTATCATAAGTGTTAGCTTTTGTTGATTATTTTTCCATATCTATTAATATGATCATATTAACATCTTGGTGGAATGGATTACATTAATTGGTTTTGAATGTTTAACCAGTTACCTAGGATAAAATCCTCCTGGTCATGGTGTATAATTCTTTTCATACATTGTTGGCTTTGATTTGCTAATATTTTGTTGAGAAATTCCCCATCTAAGTTCATGAGAAATATTGGCCTATAGTTTTCTCATAATTTACTTTCAATATTTAGATATAACGCTGGCCTCAAAAAAATTAGGACATAGTCCCTACTTCTATCTTCTGGAAATGATTATAGAGTATTATTGTAATTTCTTCCTTAAATATGGGGTAGAATTCAATAGTGAGCTCATTTGGGTCTGGTATTATCTATTTTGGAAGGTTATTAATAATTAATTCAATATATTTATTAAATTTAGGCCTATGTGTATCTCTATGTGTGTTGGTTTTAACAGCTTTTCTGTTTTATGGATTTGGTCCTTTTCATTTAGATTATCAAATTGTTGAGGACAGAGTTGTTATTTCTTTTTATCATTTTGATCTCCATGGGATCTATGGAAGTGTTCCCTCTTTCATTTCTAATATTAGTAATTTGTGTCATTTCTCTTTTTGTGTTAGATAACTTTCTTGGAAGCCAATCAGTTTTGAAGTTCTTTTTAAAGAACCAGTTTTTGTTGATTTTTATCTATTTATTTTCTGTTTTCAATATAACTGATTTTTTATTTCTTCCTGATACTTTATTCCTGCTTATTTGGATCTAACTAGTTTTATTTTTCTAGTTTACTGGAATCTTGGTTTTGATCTTTCTTCTTTAGTTTTTTCTCCTTATTTTTATAATTTATTCATTAGTTTATTAGATTATGGATTTTGGAGCTTTCTTTTTACTAATATATGACTTCCATGCTATAAATTTACCATTAGCATGTGTTTTCAGCAATCCTGTAAATTTTTAGCTGTGTTTTCATTTGTTTTGTTCAAAATGTTTTTAAAAATGTCTTTTGAGGTTTATTCTTAGAATTATGTATTATCTAAATATGTGTCATTTAATACCTACACACTTTGTGATATTCCAGCTATCTTTCTGCTGTTGAATTCTAATTTAATTTGATCATGGTCTGAGATTGTTACATTTCATGGCCCCAAATGTGGTCTATATTGGTGAATGGTTTTTCTTTTTTTTCTTTTTCAGTTTAGAACTATTTTATTTGAAGAGATTTTCTTCCATAGTCCTAGAGCTATACACAGAGTGAATGTTGCTGCAGTGAGTGCTTTCATTAGCATCCTTGGGTTAAATTGAATCATATGATAATGTTTACATATTCAAGCTACACTTGAAAGTAAACACTCAATATAACCATTTTAACAACAAAAGTAGCAATCATAATAGAACGTAGCTATTCATCCTACAGATTATCATATTTCCCTAAAGTGTCTACTAGATATGGACACAATGTAGGTTTGGTTATAGTTCAAATCACATTTTCCTTTTATTTACCAGTAATAAACTTTGACAGCCATTTGAGAACTCATCAACCAACCATTCAAAAGTTATTTCAGCACCCCTCTCGCTCTATAAAATGGCCCATCTTTTATATTTACTGTTTCCTATAGGAATGAATAGAAAAGGTTAAGTGAAGTACAGAGGCTGACATGATTTGGTGGGTGTGCATTTCACGTTTAGTTCCTAAATTAATACAAGAAACTGCAAACAAATACTCTTCCGTGAAAACTACCTTTTGATCATTGTCACAAAAGTAAAACCAACTGACCCTGAGTCAGGCCTAGCAACTGTGCCTGTCTTCACTCATGTGTTCACAGAAGTGTTGTAAAAGCACAAGTGAAGCTCAGCTCTCCCCAGAAACCTGCTTTCCACGCTTGACTCCTCCTCCCAGTGGGTCCTGCCCCTGAGCACTCACTGTCGTGGCTGTGCTGCTTGGTCTTTTAAAACAGAGCAGATAAGGTGCCAGCGCTGTGGTGTAGCAGGTAAAGCTGCCGCCTGCAGTGCTGGTATTCCACGTGGGTGCCATTTTGTGTCCCGGCTGCTCCACTTCCAATCCAGCTCTCTGCTATGGCCTGAGAAAGCAGTGGAAGATGGCCCAAGTCTGGGCCCCTGCACCCATGTGGGAGACCTGGAAGAACTCCTGGCTCCTGGCTCTTGGCTCCTGGCTTTAGATCAGTGCAGCTCCAGCCATTGTGGCCAATTGGGGAGTGAACCATCAAATGGAAAACCTCTCTATCTCTCTCTCTCTCTGCCTCTCCTTCTCTCTGTGCAACTCTGACTTTCAAATAAATAAATAAATCTTTAAAAAAATAGAGCAGACTACATGTAAGTGGACTACAGAGAAGACCAAGAAAAGCTGTAAGAACAAAATCACACAGTAAAATCCTGCAATGCAGCATGTGACAGTCACACATAAAGAAACACTGGTTCACAATGATGGATTGGAAATCGTGAGGCAAAGCAAGATGGGTCCACAACTTAAAAGGCCATCAGATTGAGAAGCCCAATTGTGCTCTACAATAGTGGGCAACTTTGAGAAGGATGTCCTGGATAAGAAAGGATGGTGAACTCTTTTACAAGTCTAAGCTCTTCAACATTGAGAGCTGTAGTTTGTAAGCTCTTCAAGATCAAGAGCTGTGGCTTATTTGCATCTGTCTTTTCAGTTCTTAGCATTGTCCTGCATGTAATAGACACTTGGTAAGTGTTCTCAATCAGCCTGTTGCTCTCAAATCCACTCTGGGTGGTACCAAGCCTCCTAGAGCCTTCTAATTCCTTCCTTGCCATATCTAAGGAAGAATAGCAAACAGGCTCCACATCACTCTGCAGGTGACAGACATCTGCAAGCACTGATATGGATGTGTTTTCTGGTGATGTTTGATGAAGTGACCTATGGATACCAATAATGTTCAGTTGACTGATGGGTTTGTTGAGTTTAATTGTGTTTTCACTAAATTTCCGCCTAATGAGTCTCTCTCTTCCTGGGTAGAGTAGTGTTGAAGACTCCAACAATAACACTGGCTTCATCTGATTGTCCTTGCAGTTCTATTAGTTTTTGCCTCGCTCAGTTTGATGCTCAGTTGAGTTGAGTGTAGCCATACTGAAGATTAATATGTTTTCATGGAGTTGACCTCTCTATCATTATTTTATGTCCTTTTTTGTCTTGGATAATTTTCATTCTTTGAAGTTTGCTGTATCTGAAATTAGTATAGCTACTATCACTTTCATTGATGCCATCAGGTTAATATTTCAAATTGTTCATGTTTTCATTAATATAAAGAGAACTGATTTCACAGATTTCATAGGTAGAGTTCTAAGAAGACAAATTACTTCCCTCCCTTCCTACTTTCTCTCTCCTCAATCTCCCTCCTTCCTTCTTTTTCAATTTTTGCAAAGACATGATTTTAATCCACTCTATAATCACAGGCTTAATGCACCATTAACTATAATAGTCAACAAGTAAAAGGCAGTAAGATCACAGTTTTACAGGATTATAAGCAAGGGCTAAAAACAACAATCACATCACAAGATGTAGTTTCATTCCTATGTCTTTTTTGTATTCTTTTTAACTGCCACATATCAGAGAAGTTTTATAATGCTTTTCTTTTGGGTACTGGCTTATTTCACTAAACGTAATGATTTCCAGTTGCATCCATTTTGTTGCAAAAGACAGGATTTCATTTTTGTATGGCTGAGTAGTATTCCATAATGTATATATACCATATTTTATTTATTTAGACATCAGTTGGTGGATATCTGGATTGATTCAATATCTCAGCTATTGTGAACTGAGCTAAACGTGGTGGTACAGATTGCTCTTTAATATTCTGATTTCATCTCATTTGAATAACTTCCCAGGAATGAAATGGCTAGGTCATATGGTAGGTCTATTTTCAGGTTTCTGAGGGACCTCTATACTGTCTTTTATAATGGTTGTACTAGTTTACATTCCATCAACAGTATATTAGGGTATCTTTTCCTCCACATCCTCAGCAGCATTTATTGTTGGTTGATTTATGAGAACCATTCTTGCTTGGGCGAGGTGAAACCTCTTTGTAGTTTTGTTTTGCGTTTCTAGTGATCATGAGCATTTTTTTTAAAAATGTGTCTGTTGGCCATTTGAATTTTCTCTTTTGAAAAAAGCCTGTTGAAATCCTTTGCCCATTTCTTAATTGAATTATTTGTTTTGTTGTTGAGTTTCTTGAGCTCTTTACAGATTCTAGATATTAATCCTATATCAGTCATACATTTAGCAAATATTTTCTCCCATTCTATTGGTGACCTCTTCACTTTGCTGTGTTTCCTTTGCAGTGTAGAAGCTTTTTAGCTACATGTAACCACAATTGTCTATTTTTTATTTTATTGCCTATAGTTCTGGGGTTTTCTCCAAGAGGTCTTAGCCTATGCCAATGTCTTGCAGAGTTTCCCTGATGTTTTCTTCTAGTAATTTATTGTTATCCTGACATATATTTAGATCCTTGATCTATTTTTAGTTGATTTTTGTATAAGGTATAAGGTAGGGGTCTTTGTACTTCTGCATGCAGACATTCAATTTTCCAAGCATCATTTGTTGAAGATACTGTCCTTTTCCATGGATTTATTTTACCTTAGTTGTCAAAGATTAGTTGTTTGAATATTATGGATTAATATCTGGGACTTCTATTCTGTTCTATTGGTCTATTTGTCTATTTTTGTGCCAGTACCAGGCTGTTTTGATTATAATGCACTCTAGAATGACTTAAAACCTGGTATTGTCATGCTTCTGGCTTTGTGTTTGTTGTTTAAGATTGCTTTAGCTTTTAGGAGTCTCTTGTGTTTACATAGAAATTTTAGTATCATTTATTCCTACCCATGAGAGGAATGTCTTTGTTATTTTGATTGGGATTACATTGGATCTGTAGGTTGCTTTGGATAGTATGGATATTTTGATGATATCATTTCTTCCAATCTGTGAACATGGATGATTTTTCCATTTTTTGTGATTTCTTCTACTTCCTTCTTTAATGTCTTGAATCTTTCATTGTAGTGATATTTCAGTTCCTTGGCTAAATTTATTCCAAGCTATTTAACTTTTTTTTAGCTATTGTGAGTGAGACTGATCTTACAAGTTCTTTCTCAGTCATGGCATTATTTGTATATACAAAGGCTACTGATTGTTGTGTGTTGATTGTACATCCTGCAACCTTACCGAACTCTCTTATGAGTTCTAATAGTTTCGTAATGTAGTCTTTTGGTTTCCCTATACATATGATCATGTCATCTACAAACAAGAATAATTTGACTTCTTCCTTTCAAATTTGTATCTTTTTTTAAAAAGGATTTATGTATTTATTTAAAGCCAGAGTTATGGAGGAGGGGGGAGAAGAAGAGAGAGGGAGAGGAAGAGGGATAGAGAGAGAGCGAGCAAGGGAGCAAGCTTCCATCTTCTGGTTCACTCCCCAGATGGCTACAATGGCTGGAGTTGGGCCCATCTGAGCCAGGAACCAGGAGTTTCTTTCAGGTCTCCCATGTTGGTGGCAGGGGTCCAAGGACTTGGACCATCTTCCACTACTTTCCCAGGCACATTAGCAAGGAGATGGATGAAAAGTGGAACAGCCAGGACTTGAACAGGTGCCCATATGGGATGATGGTGTTGCAGGCAGCCTTACATGTTACCCCACAATGCCAGCCCTGTCCAATTTGTATCTTTTTGATTTCTTTGTCTTGTTTAATGGCTCTGGCTAAAACTTTCAGAAGTATATTGAATAGCAGTGGTGAAAGTACACATCTTGTCTGGTTCTGGATCTTAGCAGAAATGCTTCCAACATTTCCCTATTCAATATGATATGGGCTGTGGGTTTGTCATTTATTGCCTTGATTGTGTTGAGGTATTTTCCTTTTATACCCAATTTTATTTAGGCATTTATTATGAATTAATGTTGTATTTTATCAAATGCTTTCTCTGTATCTATTGAGATAATAGTTGTATTCTTCATTATGTTAATATGATGTGTCACATTTATTGATTTTTGTATTTTGAACCACCCCTGCTTACTAGTGATAAATCTCGCTTATCCATGTTTATTTTCCTCTGATGTATGTCTTTGTATTTAAAGCTTGTTTCTTGTAGACATCATACATTTATGCCTCATTGTTTGATCTACTCTGAAAATCCTGTATGTTACTTGGTACATTTAGACAACCTATCACCAAAGTGTTGATACTGTTGATTAAAAAAAAAAACATATATGTTATTGATTTCTATTTTTTGACCTTGTTCTTTGTTCCTATTCTTGTATTCTGTTTTTTTGCCTTTTGCTACATTAATTGAATATTTTCTATGATTATGTTTTCTCTTTTGTTGCATATCAGTTATATTTCCTTTTTTAAACTTTTTTTAATTGGCCTAGAGTTTGCAATATATAATTATAGCTAACCCAAATTCACTTTCAAATAACACTATACTGCTTTACAAATAGTGTAAGAACTCTATAACAATATAATCCCAATTCCTCTCTATTATCACTGTATAATTCTTGGTATAATTCTTTTCCTCTATATATAAGCTTCATATATATGTGACATATATAATCATATATATGTCACATATGCATAGGAATATATAATTTAATACAGTATCGTTATTCTAATTTTGAACAAATGGTTCTTTTAGATTAATTTTGAGCAGAAAAGTAAAATTTCTATTCCACCTTTTCTTAATCTTTCTTCATTGTTCTTCCTTTATTTCTGAAGACTTGAGTTCCTAAAATTTATTTCAAAAATTTATTTGAAAGGCAGAGAGACAGAGACAGATGCAGAGGGAGATCTTTCTTCAACTAATTCACTCCCTAAATGCCTGCAACAACCAGGATTGGGCTAGGTTGTAGCCAGAAGCCTTGAACTCAATCTGAGTTTTTCCATGGGTGGTAGGGACTGAGCCATCACCTGCTGCCTTCAGAATGTGCATTAACTGTAATTAGCTGTAACTGGAAACTGAGGCACTTGCATCTGTGATGTAGGTGTCCCAAGCAGCATCTTAGCTGCTGCACCAAACTCCCATGCCTGAATTTCTGACCTATTACTTTCTGTTTCTAAATTAATTTGCATTTCTTTTAATGAGAGAGAGAAGAAAGGGAGGAGGTGGGAGAAAAGGAGGGAGCCCATCTTCTAGTTTACTTCTTAAATCCCTATAATAGCTGGGCTGGTCCAAGCTGTTGTTGAAAGCCAGGGAGCCTAATTCAGACCTTCCACTTGGATGGCCATCACTTGCTGCTTCCCAGGATAAGCTTTGTCAGAAAGCTGGAATCTGGAGTGGAGCTGAGACCAAATACAGGCACTCTCATAGGATATGCCAGCATCCTAACCAGCGTCTTAAGCATAAAATTTTGAATTTGTCTGCCTCTAAGCAAGTTACCATTAATTGTAAGACAGAACTAGAGGCAACAAATCCCATCGCCTTTGTTTGTCTAAAAATCTGTGTTTTTCCTTCACCTTTGAAGGATAATCTCATATGGTACCTAATTCTAGTTGGTATGTTTTTCCTCTCAACTCTATTTTTTTTTAACAGACAGAGTGGACAGGGAGAGAGAGAGAGAGACAGAGAGAAAGGTCTTCCTTTGCCGTTGGTTCACCCTCCAATGACCGCAGCAGCTGGCCCGCTGTGGCCGGTGCACCGCGCTGATCCGAAGGCAGGAGCCAGGTGCTTCTCCTGGTCTCCCATGGGGTGCAGGGTCCAAGCACTTGGGCCATCCTCCACTGCACTCCCGGGCCACAGCAGAGAGCTGGCCTGGAAGAGGGGCAACCAGGACAGAATCCAGCACCCTAACCGGGACTAGAACCCAGGGTGCTGGCACCGCAAGGTGGAGGATTAGCCTGTTGAGCCACGGCGCCGGCCTTCCTCTCAACTCTTTCAATGCTTCAATTCACTCTCTTCTTGCTTGTGTGACTTCTGAGCAGAAGTTGGATCAATTCTTATCTTTGTTCCTCTATAGATGAGATTCATTTGTCTTTGGGTTACTTCAGGATTTTTCCCATTAGCTCAGAAATGACATACCTAACTGTGATTTTTAGCATTTATATGCCTGGTGTTTTCTGAACTTACTGGACATGTGTGATGTCTGACATTAAGTTAGGGACTTTCTCTAGTCATTATTACTATTATATTTTTAACGTTCTCTTTGTTTTTCTTTCTATTCTCTAGGTCTATGATTAGGTCTCAGTATTTCAGTGAGCCTGTGCCTATCTGGACTGTGAATTTCACAAGTGCTTCTCATGACCCTCTCCCTTCCACCTCTCAATTAGATGGAGCCGGAAGGCTGGAGGTGTTGGAGTTCAGTATTTCCTTCTCCTTGGTCGGTTAGATTCTGGTAAAATTCCAGCATTTCTTGGGCTGGTTCAATGTATTCCTTGAGGGCAAGCCATGTTACAGAGAACAGGGTAGTTCACAACCTGGATGGACTTCTAGGCTCTTGGCTATGGCCTAAACCAGCCCTGATGTTGTATGCATTTGGGGAGTGAACCAGCAGATGGACTCTCTCTCTCTCTCTCTGTGTGTGTGTGTGTATGTCTATCCTTTTCAAGGGAATACAATGTAAATAAAACATTAAAAAAGTAAAACTAGTAGGACTCTACTAACAGGAAACTGTGTAGCCAGCCTTGGGAACATTTCTACTATCATTGCAGCAGGGTCATTGTGAGTAATTCATAGCTCTCAGGGTTTTAAGGTTGGGACTAGCTGTTCCTCATTTTAACCATACTCTAATGAAGGGGAAAAAACTTAGACTTTTCATATTTCCATTGAAGTCAGCCAACAAAGCTGATATTTGATATTTTCTTCTGGTGGCTCATCAATTTGGAGAAAAGAATTGTTTCAAAGTGATTTCAGATGACCATTTCCTTTAGAAATTGTCTCACAGCCAGTTGCAAATGGATGTTACGGACAAAGGGAATACAATTAATAATAAAGTAAGACGTGTGTGGTTACCTAGGAGATCATTGCCAAGTCAACCCATGTATGGTTCCTCTTTTCTTAGAACTGCTGCTGATGAAGTGCCTGCTGTAGGAATTGAGGAACACAATTATGGAATGTGAAAATATTCTACCAGTGAAATAAATAGCCTTTATCAAGCATACATTAATAATAGAGAAAACCAATGCATTTCATAGAGGGGCTCTGTAAATAAATAGAAAAAAAACTATGGACATTAGAGCGGAAGGGGTCCTTGGTATTTAATCTCATCAGCTGCCTTGTGCAAATGTGGGACCAACCCCCAAAAAGCTTAGTAACTTGCTCAAGCTTTCATAGTCAAAAGAAGCATTAGAGTTGGGTTGGAATCCAGGATTTCTGATTGCTAATCAAATCATTTCTCCTTCCTTTCTCTACACACTCTGCATCTAGAACAGTGTTTCTCAACCAGGTGCAACTTGCAGCTCAGATGTCCTCTGGCAATGTCTGGGAAAGTCTTGGTTCTCACAAGTGGGCTGGGCGTTGTTGCTGACACCTAGTGGGTAGAAGTCAGGGATGCAGTCAGACATCATGAGTGCCTCCACACCATGCAGTCATCTCCACAAAGCAAAATTACCTAGCTCCAGAGGTCAATAGTACTGAGGTTGAGAAAGCCCCGTATTAAGCAGAGTGTTGAAAAATCTTGATTTAGAGAAAAGTAAATGCTTTAAAAAGGATTAACCAAAGGATTTAATTTATTCACTAACTCTTTAATATGAGAAGCTGAATAAGTTTTGATTATCAGCAAAAAGACTTATCTTTTTTTATTTTTATTTTTGACAGGCAGAGTGGACAGTGAGAGAGAGAGACAGAGAGAAAGGTCTTCCTTTGCTGTTGGTTCACCCTCCAATGGCCGCCGCGACCGGCATGCTGCGGCCGGTGCACCGCGCTCATCCGAAGGCAGGAGCCAGGTGCTTCTCCTGGTCTCCCATGGGGTACAGGGTCCAAGCACTTGGGCCATCCTCCACTGCACTCCCGGGCCACAGCAGAGAGCTGGCCTGGAAGAGGGGCAACTGGGACAGAATCCGGCACCCCGACCGGGACTAGAACCCGGTGTGCTGGCACCGCAAGGCGGAAGATTAGCCGATTGAGCAGCGGCGCCGGCCTAGCAAAAAGACATATCAAAGATGCATGTACTACAAAAAGCCTGACTTCCTTACCCTGGAGAATTATGAAGATAACTAAGAAATAAGCATAGTAATCCTATTATTTTTAGAAGCTCTATAGGATATGAAACAACTGTGTGGGCTTTTCACAACCATGAGAGTCTTTCAATCAACAAACAAAGTGGGGAAGGGAAGCATTCCTAGAAAACAAAAATTGGAGCTCTGAGAGCTCAGAAGATTTACCCTCCATTACTTAGCATTGGAGCTGGCACTCAGACCCAGAATTTATGTCTTCAATAACAATATTCATCCTACTTTTATATTATGTGCATACAATATATGGAAACATGTATGTCTTTTTTAAAATTTTTATTTTTTGACAGGCAGAGTTAGATAGTGAGAGAGAGACAGAGAGAAATGTCTTCCTTTCCATTGGTTCACTCCCCAAATGGCCACTATGGCCAGTGCGCTGCTGCTGGTACACTATGCCAATCTGAAGTCAGGAGCCAGCTCCCTCCTGGTCTCCCATGCAGGTGCAGGGCCCAAGGACCTGGACCATCCTCTACTGCCCTCCCGGGCCACAGCAGAGAACTGGACTGGAAGAGGAGCAACCGGGACAGAATCCGGTGCCCCAATCAGGACTAGAAACTGGGGTGCCGGCACTGCAGGTGGAGGATTAGCCAAGTGAGCCGTGGCGCCAGCCAAAACATGTATGTCTTAATAAGCCACAGTCTAGAATATGTACAAATTATATCTCATATTCTTTTCAAATTACATACAGTAAAGCATTATCTTTTATCTTGTATTATTTATCACAAGATACTAGAAATAAAAGCAATAATATTTTTATAGGAGTATTGCTATTTCAAAGAAGATTAATTTTAAAATTCACAACTTGTCTGAAGCCTCTGTTCTTGGGATTGTTAAGCTTGTGTTAAGATTAGATGGAGAAACCCATGACCAAAATCCATAGCGGTCCCTGGATAAATGTCACAAATGATGCTAATTTCTTATGCACGTTTCATGCAGTCTTTTTGCGCACTGACTTGAATGGAGCTGGGGGAATGGACTAAAGGTGACGAGAATGGATTATGAGCTGTTAGGGACAAAGACCAACATCATCAAGAGTTTATTCTCTGCTACTTTGGAACTAAAATGTCTGTTTTTCACTTTTCCTCTTAGTCTGAGTTTCTGTCTCTTTTCTATTCTGAAAGATTTCACAAGGAGCAGCATTGATATTAGTAGGATATCTCCTACAGTTTTCTGTACTGTTTTAAAAACCTAAGATAATTGTTCTTTCTGTTTTAAAGAACTGATTATTTGGACTGTCTTAATGTTGAACTCTTATGTAACATGGAAACACTGGTTTATATGCCAAGAACAAAAATGAAAGTAGAAGATTTTTTATGGGAATCCAGTTTAAAATTATTTCATTTGGTTTTCTGTAGCCCAGTAACAAGGGTTTTGCCTGTAGGCTGTTTTAACCTTCAATTTTAAAAGATTAATTTTGGAGCTTTTTAATTTTCATTTTTGTAATCTCTCTGCACCATGGTAGAAAGTCATGTTCTACTAAATGCTACAGGGAATAAGACATTGATTGTGGCTTATTTTTTGGCATCCTGTGGCCCAGAGACAGGATCTGGGTTTGCTCTGGATTTAACTCTCATTGGATGTTTTGAGCTTTCTACAACATTTTATGTGTATGTCTACTTTTAGGAAAACTGATCATGGAAAGGCCCTGCAATATGCAGAAGGAACTCAGGAGAAGACAAGGGTGCTAAGCAGCCTTACCTCAGAGCCCCATGGCTATGTTTCATCAAGCAAGACAGAACTATCGGGAGAAGTGCACGAAAATACTGTCAGGGAGGACTCTGGCCATGAAAACAAATTTAGCTGCCAATATTCCATTCATACATACTTCATTCATTCGTCTTTTGTATAATCAAGCAATCATTTATTATTAATTGTATATGATCCCTAGCACCACATTCTCAGGAAATTAGCTGCCCATTGTTCTCAGCAAAACAACCCATGTAGATGAATATGGCCATGACATGATTTCTCTTAAAGAATCATTAGATTATGTTTTTATTTTTAGTATTTGTTAATTAAAAGTATTTGAAATGGGGGAATATTAGAGTTGCATGTTTGGGCAGACACACACATACACTCATACACACACAATAGTAATATCCCACAGAGACTTGGGGAAGTATGTCTTATGATACTATACAGAAACAGATGTTTGTGTGCATAGGCAATGTGACTTTGACGATAACTAATTTTAGTATCAAGAATACCACTTACTCTTTTTTTATTATTTATTTATTTATTTGTTTATTTTTTGACAGGCAGAGTGGACAGTGAGAGAGAGAGAGAGACAGAGAGCAAGGTCTTCCTTTTTTGCCGTTGGTTCACCCTCCAATGGCCGCCACGGCCAGCCCGCTGCGGCCCGTGCACCACGCTGATCCAAAGCCAGGAGCCAGGTGCTTCTCCTGGTCTCCCATGGGGTGCAGGGCCCAAGGACTTGGGCCATCCTCCACTGCACTCCCGGGCCACAGAAGAGAGCTGGCCCGGAAGAGGGGCAACCGGGACAGAATCCAGCACCCCAACCGGGACTAGAACCCAGGGTGCCGGCACCACAAGGTGGAGGATTAGCCTATTGAGCCACGGCGCTGGCCAACCACTTACTCTTAATATTTTAGTGTTACAGTTCTTCCCAGAAGGATATCATAAAGACAATAGCAGCCAGAATCTTAGAGTAAAAAGTCAGAAAATGGGTAATGTGTCTAAAAACACTAGGGGTGAGTGAAGTTTTAATGCATATTTGAGGATCAAGAGTAATATTTTGTGAAATCGATACTTTATAAACTATTTTCAGAATGATATGTAGATAGTATTTGAATCTCTGAGATTACATATAGAAGTAGAACTACAAGTGTAGAGGAGCAAACAGCTTATATCTTCATTATTCAAACATCCTGCCCTATGCTATGTCTCCTATCTACTGAAGAAATATAGTAAACATCAGTCTTGTCTTTAGAAAAACTGATTGTTTTATCACAAAGTAAACAATATGTTTGAAAAGAATGAATGCCTAGAAGAAGTAGCTAAATAAATGAGTGGAAAAAAAAACTTGAAAGAGAGAGAGATTTGTTTTTGTGAGTTTTGCTGGCTGTGATATTAGATCTGGGCTTCTCCATGTTGGCCACATATAGGGTGGTGTGGTATTTGCAGTTTCAGATCCCTCCAACAGAGTCATCGTATTTATTAAGAGTGTGGAATGTGGGGTGGACAATAAAACTCCAAATTCATGACAGCAGAGCTCCACAGGGGGAAAATACGTGTGTAAGAAACATCAGGAGAAGTCCATTTAGCAACAGGAAGCTAATTGCTTCATTTTTATTTCACAGCAAAATCAAAACCAGGTGGCTGGCAGGCAGCCTACACGTGAAGATGTTTCTTAGAGTTCCTCAGTCATGGGCCATAAATGCTTCCCAGATGAACACTGGAAGACTAAAACAGCCATCTGGTGGTCAGTCAGACTGTTGAACTCAGTGGCCTTGACTGTCACAGAGCTTCTAGCTACATCACCGCCAGGTGGCCAGTTTGTCCTTTATCAAGAATCAGCAAGCCTTCATCACCATCCGGCCAGATAAGGCACACAGAGCTCATTAATTCATGTGGCTCTTTGAATCTTCAGCATTACCAGCATTGCCTGTAGGGCTTGCAACATTCACCCCCTTCCCTTCCCTCAAAGTCCTACCCACAGAGTTTTAAGCGAGGTGGCATAGGATGAAATCTGAAAATCTGCATTTCCAGCAACTTTCCAGGTGATGAAGTTGGTCTGTTATCATGCAGAAGCCATTTGTCATGTTAGGTATAAATAAAAGAAGAGGAGAACTACACTGTATATCTCCAAATTCCCAAATTTTATAATTTAAGGCAGGGTTTTCTGTATTAGTGTTTTCATGTAGTGAATTCCCAGTTGTTGCTTCTAGGTGATAAATTTGATGCTACTCTCTGACTCCCAGAGGTGCAAATAAATTAATACTCCATTTACAAAGACTCATTTCTTGGTCAGAAAACAAATTCACGTCCACTGTGGGCTGACCTGACCTGTCGGTTGGTTTCGTTAAAAAAAAAATCAAATCTTCTGTGTTTTCACACTAACAAGCATTTAATAAGAAGTATAGTTTTTCTTACTTTGTTCTTCTTCCTGGAAAACTAGATTGACCTACACCTGATATTTTGGGTAATGAACGTTTTCCAAAGATTGCAATGATAGAAAGAAAGAGCACGGAGGGCTACAGAGAGATGGAGAAGTTAAAAGGTTACTTAACAGTGCATCTGGAGACAAGTATTATCTATTTTTATTAAAAATGACAAACACAGGGTCCACATATACAGCTTTAGTCTAATTTACTCAAATAGACATTGATTACATATACCACAGTAAAGAAAAACAAATTTGTAATGTAAATCATGAGTAAGGAAAACATGTCAGTGTAGGCAACGGCGAGCATGCTGGTTCAGAAGAGTCAGTGTGCATGATTCTTTGAAAATCTTGCCAATGGACCTAATGATTTCCTTACTTCCTTCTGTATTTTTCTTCTCCACACCCCCTTTGCTCTTTGCCTCTTCCCTTTCTTTTCTTCTTTTCTTTCCCTCCCATGATTCACTAGATTTTAAACTGGGTCTTAATATATGCAAACAACCTTTGAATCTGTAAGGGAGGCGACTGAGACAGATTCTGTTTGATGGAAATGTAAGTGGACAATATCATCATGTGTAATCTACTTGTTTTTACCCCAGACCATTAACGTGCAGTTGTATTATTGTTTAGTTCCTTTGAGGAATGCACAGTTCCTCCCGCTCTCCATCAGATTTTGACTTGCCCTGAATATTGCCTCATTTCCTCTTGGTGTCTTTTTAGCAGCCTCTGTCCTTTACTTTGATTTCCTGTCATCCCCTGATCAGTTTAAATAGGTGCTATTGGTAATGGATGGGGCTGGGTGTTTAATATTCAAGGGAACTGGGCATCCCAGTTGAAGAATCTCCATTCTTCCAACTACTGAACTTCAGTATGTGCCACGAAACAGGCAGCATACTAGAGTTTTGTCAATAGAAGTAGTAACTACATCCATAACCTACAGGTATGACTAATATCAAATTTGTATTGGTTAATTCAATGGTTTGACTTATGGTACCCAAAATTAATGATTTACATTTTATTGAACTGGAAGTCCTTGAAGAGCAGCTTTCCATAGCTTAGGTGGGTCTTTGAGGCATGCTGAGGTGACAGTACTAATGGTGAAGAGGGAAAAAATTGGTACTTGAACAAAACTAGAACCCCTGCCATGGCTCCTAGCCATAGCATTGAGCAACTGGGGACAGCAGAAGTACCATAAATAGGGAAATATAAAATCAAGTATTTCCAGAAAAGGGTGGTTTGAGGACCCAGAACTGACTACCTTCTATCTGCTAAGACAAAATCTTTGTGTAACATGGGACTGTTAATAATACATAAATGATAGGGTGATTTGAGACGTAAGTGAGAAATGTCAAATGCTTAGCACAATGTCCTCAATAAATATTATCTATTATTCCTTATGTTATTTCTATTTACTTGTCTACATGGGAATTTCTAAAAGTTCATGGAAGGTGGAATTAAAAGATGAATTTATTTTGGTGCAAAAATTTTTGACATCTTTACATAATATTTTCATAAAACACATTTCCACTAACTTTTGGAAGATTCCTTTGAATCATCTTTGTTCTCAAATACAACTCATATAATGAGCTTCCTTCCATATTTAAGTAATCCAGTTATCTACTCCAGGGATTCTCCAATTAGTATTCTCTGACTAATGTTATTTGCTGCTTGTGAGAAATACAAATCCTCAAACCTTACTCAGGGTCATAATCCAATTCTACTGAATCAGAGACTCTATGGGTGGGACCCAGAGACCTACGGTATCACAATTGTTCCAGGTGATTCTAATGCACACACTAGAACAAAGATCAGTGCTCTGATTGGGTATAGTAGAGACATTTTCTGTAAGGAGGTGATGCTCAAAGCAGATGGGTGAGGGCACTGCACTTACAAGGGATCTGCAAATGTCACTGAGGCTTCTATCCACCTGCTGAAGATACTAGAGATGAAGTTCAGTGCTGTAAAGACAGAGATAAGGGCTGGGCAGAATGATAGCCTCCACTTTACCCTTCCTTTCTCCATCCTGGCCAGCCCAGGCCCTGGGACCCACCTCTTAGTCCCTTGAGTGAGTGGGAGTGCTAATCATAATGACTGTTGTCATGTCTCTGTGCAAGCTAAGCAGAGAGTCAGGGAGACCAGCAATTCTATGACCATATAGGTAGGGAGGGTTCAATTTCTGCTGGAGCCAAACTCTGTTGTAATTTGGTGCAATTGATGTTATAGCTAAAAGGTCTTCTTTCTCACAGCTGAGCAGAGTTTGGGAAGTGGGATGCAGACGCGAACTATTTGGCAAAATATAAACAGCTTCAGTTCAAAACACTTCTCATCCTCTGCTCTGTAGGCCTGTTGATCTGTGCTCCTGGCTGACAGGTTCACAGGCATCGTGGAAAAATATGTTCTACTTTGTTTTAGCATCTTCTTTGCAAGTCCAGCAATAGGCTGTGGCTCTGCCATGCGTGTCTGGTGGCAGCTGCGTGAAGCCCCTGGGATTGCCCCATCCTCCATAGACTGTGTCCAAAGGCACTGGGCTGTAAATAAAAATGTGTCTTTGTGTGGGTGGTCCCTGTAGTCAAGGGTGACGCTTTCCACAGTGTTCCTTGCAGAAGACTCAGGGGAGGAAATCATAGAATAATATAACCGGGAGGACCTCTGAGAAATCCATTGGCTTTCCCCCCTGTGGAGAATTCAGGACAGAAAAAATAAGAAAAAAACCTCAAACCTTGATTCTGTACTCTCTTGCTGTCACACTGTAAAACCCAAGTACTTTCTGCCCATGTTAGCAGAGGGAGTTAGGATCGTGGAGTTGGTTACATGTTTCCCTTTGACCTCCATCATTTGAGCTCTCGCAGAATGATCCTCACCAGCTTGGAAATAATAGCCCTAATTAGCAAGCTATGGGGTGAAATTCAGCTTCAAAATTATATTTAGAAATGAAACCAAGTTGAACCTGTAGGCATTGTCATTAAATACAAATTAAAACCTAACAATGCGAATGAGTTCAACAAATATTTATTAACCTTCTGTTAGGGTGGTTCTCTAGTTTGAGCTGAAAGGATCATCTGAAAGGTTGATTAGAAATGCAAGTTCTGAGACTTCACTATCAGAATTTCTAATTCACTGCAGTAAGAATGAGGCCCAGAAATCCACACTTTGAAAAATTATCCCTGAACAATGCCACTGCTAGTCTTCCACAAAGCATGCCCTGAATAACACTGTTTTCAGAAAAGGATAAATATTTTGTGGGATATTCTGTGTCTGGACTATAAACTTCTTGCTAGCAGAAACTGAGTTGTTTATTGACCACCAGATAATTCAGCCACAAGGCTGTTAATACCATCCATATACCCCAAACTCCAAATCTGTGTCTTGAACCAAAACAGCTTCTCTTAACTCCAGAAGCATATGTGAGCATTGGCATCTTCAGATGGATGTCGACTAGACAGCTAAAACTTCACATTAATACTAAACTTCTGGATCTCTCTAAACTTCCTCTACTTCCAGTGTTACCCACTCCAGGTCATAGCAAATATGTCATTTCAGTCTTTCAAAATAAAGAAACAAACAAAAAACCCAAAAAAGCAAATCAAAAACCTTTGAGAATCATTGATTCCTCTCTGTCTTTACATCCCTCATTCCATCTGTTAGAAACTCCTACTACCTCTGTGTGTGTGGGTGTGTGTGTGTGTGTGTGTAATTTATTTCTTTGAAAAGAGGAGAAACAGAGACAGATGCACACATGCACAGATGTCTACCATCCACTGGTTTACTCTCCAAGTGCCTAAAACAAAAGAGGCTGGGCCATGCTGCATCCAGGAATCTAGAACTCAATACAGGTCACCCTTTGAGTGGCAGAGACTCAAGCACTTGATCCATCACCCATCTGCTACCTCCTAGAGTGCACATTATTGAAATCGTTTATCACCATCTCACATACCATTAATCTATTTATCATATTTATTATCTCTTCCCTTGATGGAATGTAAGTGCAGCAAAGGTGGAGATCTTGTATATATTGTTTACCTAAACAACTAGAAATGTGCCTCCAACATGAGTGATGTTGCTTTAATATTTGTTGAATAAATTAATGTTTCATGCATAATTCTGAATTATTGATAATACAGTGAAAATATTTTTTAACTCACATCAGTTGTTTTTGTCCTCATTTTACAAGTGAGGAAACTAATGATTGGCAGAAGGTCAAGTAACATGATCAAGATCAAGCATTTAATTGGCTATGGGGTGGAACATGAACCAAATTTACCTGAAATTGAAACGTTTTCATTTTCTTCTGTTTAGCTTTTTATATACAACATCCCAGGCACTATACTAACTATTTAGAAGAAACAACATGAAAGAGACTTGCTTCTCTCTCAAAGTTCTCATCTGTTAGAGAACACAGGCATACAGAAAGATATAATTAGCCAACAAGGAGCTTCTGGCCTTTCACCATAGCAAATGCACAGACAATTAATGACACTACAAGCCAGTATGTAGCTTATCTTTTCAGAAATGTACTAAGTGTCACAGGAGAGAGAGAGAGTTAGGAACTGCATGAAATGAGATTGAATGTGGAGAAACAAATAATAATCCTGAAAATGTTAATAGTCCTTGGTTAGTTTCTGAGTGATGGCAAGAATTTAACATGTAGAAATGATGAAGGCTACCATTTCTGCATGAGGAAAAGAATAAGCAGGAAAGCGAAGATTAGATGTGGGGAACATGGTATTTTCTAGAAACACAGTACATGAGGTGTATAAAGGAGTGCAAAGGCAATAGCCTAGGTAAATCTGCTGGATCTTCTTAACCCATTGAAAGCTTTGTTAATGGGAAAACTGTACATTAGGATAATGCTTCTGATAGGTATATGTTGATTTACTTAACACTACAAATATTTGGAGCATTTGTTTGCATAGTATTTAAAATACCATGTGGGACACCTGTATCTCATATCCAAAGAACTCATTTCTAGTTCTGGCCCCATTCCCAATCCCAGCTTCCTGATAACACACTCTCTAGTAGTCAATGAGTGATGGCTCAATTAACCTGGGTACCCTGCCACTCACATGGGTAACTTGGATTTTATACTCATAAAATTAACCCTATACTAAGTAGAGAATTCTACGATTAGTATGAAGAAAAAAAAAACTAACTAAAAAAAATATTGTGCCTTAATAGAGTTTCCAGTGTTCTCTAGTAATTTGATGGTTTCGTGTTGTAGATTTAGGTCTCCAATTCATTTTGAGTGGATTATTGTGTAAGGTGTAAGGTGGGCATCTTGTTTCATGCTTCTGCATGTGGAGATCCAGTTTTCCCAGCACCATTGTTGAAGAGCCTGTCTTGGCTCAAGGAGTTGATTTTTGCTTCTTTGTCAAAGATAAGTTGGTTGTAGATGTATGGATTAATTTCTGGGGTTACTATTCTGTTCCATTGGTATACACATCTCTTTTTGTGCCAGTACCAGGATGTTTTGATTATAACTGCCCTGAAGTAAAGTATGTCTTGAGGTCTGGTGTTGTGATGCCCCCAGCTTTGTTTTTATTGTTTAAGATTGCTTTAGCTATTTGGAGTCTCTTGTGTTTCCATATGAATTTTAGCATCACTTTTTCTATATTAGAAGAATGTTGTTGATATTTTGATTGGGATTACATTGAATCTATAAATTGCTTTCAGTAGTGTGTACATTTTGAAGATGTTGCTTCTTTCCAATCCATGAACATGGCAGATTTTTCCACTTTTTTATGTCTTCTTCTATTTCTTTAATGTTTTATAATTTTCATCATAGAGATCTTTTACATTCTTGGTTAAGTTTATTCCAAAATATTTAAATTTTTTGTAGCTATTGTGAATGAGATTAATCTTAGAAGGTCTTTCGCAGGTACGGTATGGTGTGTGTATAAAAATGCTATTTATTTTTGTGCATTTATTTTATATTCTACTACTTTACCACACTCTTTTATGAGTTCCAATATTCTCTTTATGGAGTCTCCAGGGTTCCCTATACATAGAATCATGCCATCAGCAAATAGTGATAGTTTGATTCTTCTTCCCTATCTGTATCTCGTTGATTTCTTTTTCTTGCCTGATGGCTCTGGCTAAAACTTCCAGGACCATATTAAATACCAATGATGGGAGTGGGCATCTTAGTCTGGTTCCAGGTCTTAAAGGGGATGCCTCCAATTTTTTTCCATTGAATAGGATGCTAGCTGTGGGTTTGTTACAAATTGCTTTGATTATGTTGAGGAACATTTCTTCTATATCCAGTTTGCTTAAAGTTTTCATCCCAAAAGGGTGTTGAATTTTGTCAAAAGCTTTCCTTGCATATATTGAGATAATGATATGATTTTTAGTTTCCAGTTTGTTAATGTGATTTATCACCTTTATTGATTTTCAGATGTTGAACCATTCCTGCATACCAGTGATAAATCCCACATGGTGGCCGGCACCACGACTCACTAGGCTAATCTGTGTTCATCAGGGATATTGGTCTATAGATCGCTTTCTCTGTCATTTCTTTTTCTGTCTTAGGAATTAAAGTGATATGGGCTTCATAGAAAGAGTTTGGGAGGATTCCCTCCTTTTCGAATGCCTTGAATAGTTTGAGAATTGGGATTAGTTCTTATTTAAATGTCTGGTAGAATTCAGCAGTAAAGCCACTGGGGCATGAGCTTTCTATGTTAGAAGGATCGTTATTACTGATTCAATCTCCATCTTGGTTATTGGTCTGTTTAGGTATTCTGTGTCTTCATGATTCCGTTTAGATAGGTTGTATGTGTCCGGGAACCTCTACATTTCTTCTAGGTTGCAGGGTTTGTTGGCATGCAGTTATTTGTGGTTATTCCTGATGATTCTTTTTATTTCTGTGGTATCTATTGTTAAATTTCCTTTTTCATCTCTGATTTTGTTTATTTTGGTTTTCTCCCCCCCTTTTTTTTTGTTTTTTTTTTTTGTTTTTTTTTTTTTTTTTGGTCAGTTGGTCCAATGGTGGGACTGTTTTGTTTATTTTTAAAACACCAGCTCTTTTTCTTTTATATTTTTTGTTTCAATTTTGTTTATTTCTTCCTTAATTTAATAATTTCTTTCCTCCTACCCATTTGGGATTTTTTTTTTATTTCTAGCTCTTCAAGATGCACTGATAGCTCATTTATTTGGTGATTTTCCAGTTTGTTGATATAGGCACGGATTGCTATAAACTTCCCTCTTACCACTGCTTTTGCTGTATCCTATAAGTTTTGATATGAGGTATTATTTTTATTTGCTTCCAGAATTTTTTTGATTTCTCTTTCAATTTCTTTTATGACCCTCTGTTCATTTAGGAGCATTTTATTGAGTCTCCATGCTTTTGAATATGTTCTTGAGATTCTTGAGTTGTTGGTTTCAAGTTTTAATCCATTATGGTCACAAAATGTTCATGGTATTTTGATTTTTTTCAAATTGCTTAGTCTTGCTTTATAGCCTAGTATATGTTCTATCTTAGAGAAAATTCTGTGATTCTGTGTACCATTGAGGAGAATGTGTATTCTGTCAATATGAGGTAAAAATTTCTGCAGATATCAGATCCATTTGATCTGAAGTGTCAATTAGCACTGTTCTTTCTTTGTTGATTTTCTGTTTGGTTGATCTATCCAGTGATAAAAGTGGGTTGTTGAAGTTCCCCATTACTATTGTATTGGAGTTTATGTCTTCCTTTAGATCCATTAATAATTCTTTTAGGTAGTCAGGCACCATGTAGTTGGGTGTATATACATTTATTATTGTCACATCTTCCTATTATATTGATCCCTTAATCATTGTATGGTGCCATTCTTTATATCTTTTAACAGTTTTTGTGTTAAAGTCTATTTGTCTGATATTAAGATGGCTACACCTGTCCCCCCCCCCCCAAGTGTGAACTATCTTTTTTCATCCTTTCACTTTCGGTCTGCATGTGTCTTTGTTGGAGAGATGTTTTTCTTGTAGGCAGCAAGTAGATGGGTCTTGTTTTTTAATCCATTTGGCCAATCTGTATCTTTTAACTAGAGATTTGACACCATTTACATTTAGGGTAACTATTGATAAGTAACCACTTGGCCATGCCATTTTTCTGCAAATGTTCCTATCATTTGCTATGGATTTCCTTTGTATTTTCACTGAGGGATTTTCTGTCTGCATTCTCATGATGATGGCTTTCTTTCTGTGTTTCTGTGTATAGCACATCCTTAAGCATCTCTTGTAGGGCTGGGCAATTGGTGACAAATGCTTTCAATTTCTGTTTGTTATAGAAGGTCTTTATTTCATCTTCATTCATAAATGAGAGCTTTGCAGTGTATAGTATTCTGTGTTGACAGTCCTTTTCTCTTAAGATTTGGACTATATCCTACCATTTTCTTCTAGCCTGTAGGGTTTCTGATGAGAAGTCAGCTGTGAGTCTGATTAGAGATCCTCTGAAGCTTATCTGGTGTTTCGTGTGCATTTTAGAATTTTTTCTTTATGCTTTACTGTGGAAAGTTTGATTAATGTGTGTTATGGTGAATATATTTTCTGGTAGCATCTGTTAGAAGTTCTATGCACTTACTGTACTTGGACATTCCTTTCTTTCTCCAAGTTAGGAAAGTTTTCTATAATTATTTCACTAGGTAGGCCTTCTAGTTTTTTCTGTTTCCATGCCTTCAGGCACTCTAAAGGCTAGTATATTGGGTCTTTTGATCCCATTTATCTCCAACACTGTTTTTAAAGTTTCTAATTTCATCTTGTATTTGGTCTGACTGTAAGTTTTCTAGAGATTTGTCTTCTAGCTCATATATTCCTTCTTCTGCCCTACCAACTCTGTTGTTAAGACTTTCCATTGCATTTCTTATTTGATCTGTTGAATTCTTCATTTCTAGTATTTCATTTTGATTTCTCTTTAGGATCTCATTTTCATGGGAAAAATTTTCATTCATGTCCTATATAGTTTTCTTTAGTTTGTGAATTTGCTTTTCATTGCTTCTGAGGAATCTGATGATTAACTTTTTGAATTGCATTTCTGGCATTTCCTCCATCTCTTCAGCTTCACATTCTAATATTGAAATGTTGTAGTGTTCCTTTTGTTGGGGGAGGCTCATAGTCTCTTCCTTATTCTTGTTCTTTGAATTTCTGCCTTTGATTTTAGGCATTGGTACAATGATTTTTTTTTTTTTGCTCTGGTGGCATTTATCTTTAATTAGTATCTCCTGTGAATTAGTGGGACATCTACTCATTCAGGGAATACCAAGACGTATGTGCTGTGTTTGGCCAGGGTGCTCTGTTCAGTGCTCCAGGATGGGCTAACACCTAAGTTGGTTATGGTAGCTCTCCTCTGGTTAACTGAATGAAGAGGGCCACATCTGTTGATGTGAACGGCCCTTCTCCTCCCAGCTGAGGAACACCCAGGTGTTAGTCCCCAGAGTGCTGAGCACTCATCCGTATTGCCTCATGAACTTCACATATATTCTGTGGAGTCTTCCCTGTGAGCATGGTTCCCTCTGCTATGAGCTGCTCTAGGGAACTGAGGATTTCAGAGAGTGTGAAGAAGCACTCTGTGGTTGCCTAGAGCCTAGCCACCCTCTGCCTCTTCTTATGTAGTCACTGTTTTCTCAGTCTTAGCTCCCAGGGCTCTCAGGGTCCTGGAGTGCCAGTGAGGCCACTCTGCACTGCTAGCCAGTCCTATCTGCAAGAAAACTAAGGTGTTCCCAGAGCCACTGTGTATGTTCCAGACTGCTGGATTGAGTCTGGTCCTCCCAACCAGATTTGATATCAGTGGGGAATAAGTATTTCCTCTCTGGTTAGATCTGTGGTTCACAGGCATGCAAAATACCCACCCACTGCAGCCCCAGGTGCTTCACAATTGTGCTGGGCACATGCAAAGTCCCGGAGGTGGCACTTCCCCTCCCTAGGGCCGGCTCTTCCTCCATTCCTGTTGCCAGGGCAACTGGCAAGGTACAACTGGCCTGTTGGAGGCCTTCCTCCTCCTCCATTTCTTCCGAATTGCTGTGGCTGTTCTTGCAGACTTGGTGGAGGATGACTCCAGTATTTGCTGGGTGTGCACACAGAAGCTGGGGAGACTGCTACCTGCTTGTGTCCAAAAATGGTGCCAACCCTCCCACCAATGGCTGCAGATTTCTGCTGTGGCAGGGAAGTGGAGAAGGAGAGAGACTCATTGTCCTTTTTTTTTTCCCCCCCACCTCTGGGTGATCAGTTGCCTGGTTTCTTGGAGTATCCAGGTGGAACTCTAAAAGGTGCAGTTCACAAAGCTCTGCCTCCTGCTCTATCAGCAGCACCGTGGACTTGTCTGCTCTCACCTGATTTGCCAGGGTGGACATCTTCAGCCCCGGATCCAAGCTTCTGGATCTTTTGTTGCTTGGCATGGGCACAGACCATTTCTACTGCTCTCGTAGGATCTCCCACTGCAGTTCCCCCACATCTTTACCCTGAGAGTGTCTTTCTCCCTTTTGTAAGCATTAATTTTGCCCTGTGTGAATCACACTATCCCGTTGCTATTCCACCATCTTGGAACCCTCGACCACAATCTCTTAAATATTACTTTTGTTAGTATCACTATAGAACATGATACTTTGAAAGCTATCTTGAAATCCTTTAAAATACCCAGTCAAGATAGCTCTTGACAAAATAGCAAGGCTCGCTGAGTGAAGGATGATGGGCGGCCATCACTCCCAGTTTACGCCAGCATCTTGGATGGCAGCTGGGAAAGCAGGAAAATATTTGGCTCACGGGGCAATTCATCTCATCTGCTCAGTGGACTTTTTCATCTCCTGTCCCTTTCTACCATTCTGAATAAACTGGTGAACTATGTGCTTTATATCCTCTTGCAGAGGGTGTAGTCCGTTGTAAGTACACACCTACTTTGTTCCAGAAAAGACATAAAGACTTGCAGCTATCTAGGACGCAATGAACTGGATGCTGGTGATACAAGAGACTGGCCTTGGCTGGAAGATGCTTGTGTCTTGACAGCAAAGATGTCCTCTTCATCTGTTCTTGGTCATATTAACCTGCATGTAGTATGTATTAAATCAATAAATAAGTGAAAGAATAAATAATAACTAAATGATTCATGGTCCAGACCACCTGGTTTTACATCCCTACATCCTGCAGAACGTTTTGTGTTTAAAGGGTCCATTTTCCATGCAAAAGTGAGTACTTGGGGAAAGGGATTTTTCCCACACAAAACATATTCTATTTAATTCTTACAATAAGCATGGATATTTAGGCACCATCATGCTGAAGCTCAGAGAGACTGAAGTATTTTCTCACTCAACTTATAGATTAAATTTCATGGGTTTTGATTTTAAAGAAGAGGGTTGGAAGGGTGCCCAGTGAAACAGGATCCTGATCCCACTTCAGTTGATCTTTTCCTCTGTGGCCTTCTTTCCAGCTGTGCCTTTTTCTTTGGGTGTCTGGTAACGTTTGGTTTTTCAAAATCTCTCAGAAATGCATGTGTAACTTACTGGAAAAAGGGAAAGATTCTTTATTATACCACTAGTTCTTAGATCTCTTATATTTGGAGGCTTATTTCTCACTGTGGAAAAGAGCCTTTGTACAGGTATTATATCTCTCAGGGTTAGGTATGTATCATGGGAGGAAGGGTTCGAAGTCCTTCTCCATATGCTTTGATCAAATTGTCTTTGGTGCTCATGAAATCAGGTTACTCTGGATAAACATTCACAGTTCATTTATTCATTTTTTTTCTTTCAGTGATTGAGTGATTAATATGACCTATGTGGTTCCATGAACATGTGTGACAAGATGGAGATAGGAAGGGACACAGACGATGGTTCAGGGGTATATTATACCAAGTACAAAAAAGTGAAAGTGACTTCATCATTTGAAAAATGGAGCAGAGCAGATTCTTACAGCATAGATGATATCAGGGAGAGTAGCTGGCCTGTAAGCTATTCAGAGGACTGAGACATGCATCCAACATCAGTATGGATTAGCATCTGGAACTCTGCGCTTGGAACTACAAATATGGACCAGTATAGTGAGAACCATTTTAAAGCTCTAACTGGAGTAGAAGTGAGTATTTGTTAGGAGCTAAGGAACTGCCAAGTCTGTCCTGTCCTCTCTCTCATGGCACCTGTCCTGCTCACAACTCCAGCTCTGCCTTTCCTTGTGGCGATTTCCCCTCTTATGACATCCTTTCAGTGTGGGCCCATCTGCCAGCGCCTCTGTCTGTGCCCTGTTTCCAGAACATAAATTTCATGAGAGTGATTTTGGCCCAGCTAACCTGTCCACAGTGGATTGGCTATACTCAGATTTATGTCTTAGGCCTATATCGTGGTCTAATCCATCATCCATGGATGACTGCCCAAAACTGAGCCATGAACAAAGCTGTTTACTTAAAAGGAATTTGTGCCAAAGCTGAAAATCTGGAATAACAATGAGTTGTTAGAATATAAGGAGAGCTAATTTCTTTGAATATTTGCCATGTGCTATATTTTGCCTTATACACTTTAAATTTATCTAACCTATATAGCATCCTTTCAAGTAGGTAACTTCATTATATTGATTTTAGATTTGAGGAAGCTGAGACAGAGAGATGTTCAATTAACTTGTCCAAATCGACTCAGAAAGTGCTACAGCTGTGATTTGAATTCATGTGATTTGGTACCCAATCCTGTGCAGAGAACCCTTAAGTTCTATTGGCTACATTTAAATTTTGTTTTCTCCCTTGCTACAGGTGAATGCAGCAGGCTAGTAACAGAACCTCTTTAAGGTCTAGTTTCTTCATATATCCAAAGAAGATAATACCTGGTACATACCACACAAGATTCTTCTCAAGGTGGAGTGGGGATGTATTTGAAGTTGGTTTTGAACCATACAGCAAGGTATAAATATTTAGGAGAGGAGCATCATCTGTAACAATACGAATAAAAATAGCATGGATGGAGAGAGAATTTTTGATTAGTTGTCTTTTTAATAACTCCTTAAAAATTCATGTTTTTCCCTCTCAAGTTGCTGTTAAAGTAGCTATAGTAATTATTTACATTTTAACATGACAAACTTTTTTCTCTCTTGAAGTCTGTCAGATTTCTGCTATATCACCCAAGAACTGGTAATATTATTGAAAGGAGCAAATGTCCAGGATCTACATCTATTTTTCTCTTTGTTCCTCCTCCTACCCATGATTATTTGTGGATAGATAAATTTATAGGATGCTTTAAAAGCTTCAGATGAAAGGTGTTACTGGCAATTTAATAACAACATGTTCTGTTACATTGCTTTTTTTCTTGCAATGCTCAACAACAAATTGCACAATGGGAAGTTCTTTTAACTTACAAGTTAGCTCTTTAGTTGAGTCTTATTTATTTTAACACACTCAGATTTGCACAGCATACATATAAATAAAGCCTCTAAAATAGGAAATAATTTCTTATTTTTTTTCTCATCTAGTAGGCTTTCTTTTAACACTAGGTTTTGCAGACCAAGTAGGAACACCAATGTTTTTAAGACGAAATAATTGGGAATAGAAATAGTTTTTCTCCTTTCAGGTTTCTCTATTGAAGTAGCAAGTGTATTAGATGCCAAAACAGCATTAGCCACAAGAACATATTTGCTTGCTATGAGATACTTAGAACTCCATGGTAACAATTATTTGCAGAACTTGCAAGATATACTTTGGAATTAAAACATACCCACCTTTTTAAAAAGGAAATATAAGACCCACAGATGAAGGAGCATAGAAGATTGAAATAGACTATTTTTAAAGGACATACTTTATCCATAATTAATTCTTTCCTGTTTATTTCCTTTCACTTTCACTTCTTATATATCTCATCTTCTTCCACAATGAAAAAGGGTAGGCTTTGCACTGTCAGGCTGCTGTGGGATTGTGCATGGTTATGAGGCTGAAAAGATATTACATTTCACCTCATAAAGTTGATTATGTCCTCAGAGTATGCATAAAAATGAAATTTCCTTTATTTGTTTGCTCTTGGAGTCAGATCATCAGATAAACTGCTCGTCTTCATTTTAATTAGGTTGTTGACCATATCCTCCTTCTGTCCTTCATAATATTTTTGTTATGTCTTAATCCCTGGGGCAACAGCCTGTACTCACAAACACAGAGAGAAGAGTCCAGGGCAATCACCTGCAGACATGCTATACAAGGTCAAGGGTTCAGCCATCTCCCAGAAGTCCTGGCAGAAACTGCTATTACAGGCATAGATGGAAGAAATCCTTTGGCGGGAGAGTACAATAAGATGTCAAATGAGTATTATCATTAATTTCTCCTAGTCATAGAAGCAATGAAAGCAATAAACTTCAAAAAATTATTGACCAGCATAGCTTTCCTTTCACCTCTGACTGTGGTCCTATATTCTTTCACCCTTGTAGCTGTAAAAATTTCATACAGAGCCAGATCAGTTAATGAGGTTGTTTTAATTTCTATGTGCCAAGACTGAGAACTAAATTTGGAGCAAGTTACAATGATTGGTGGTTTTCTGTAGAGTATGGACAAATTATTTACTCTGGTAGTGGAAAGATCACCCAAAGTATACTTTCAGGGGGGATACAATTGGGTGTTGCTATATTTTCATGTATTGAGGATTCCTCATTGAAATACATATTTCTGTGGCTGGTGTTGAGGTGCAATGTGTTAAGTTGCCATTCCACCATCATCCCATGTTGGAGAGCAGATTCGAGTCCTGGATGCTGGGCTTCTGGTCCAGCTCCATGCTAATGCTCCTGGGAAGGCCCTGGTACTTGGGCCTCTGGTAACCATGTAGGAGACCTGGATGGAGTTTCAGGCCTCTTGAGTTTGGGGTTTGGCCTACCCTACACCCAGCAGTCATGACCCTTTGTGGAATGAATTAGCAGATGGAAGATCTCTCTCCCACCTTCTTTCAGTCTGTCTTTTAAAATAAATATTAAAAAGTAAATAACAAAAATAAATAAAATACTAAAATACTAAATAAATAAAAATTATAAAGCAAAATTCAGACCACCAAAGGTGGGGACACATGAAAATATTATTATTTTCTTTTTTCTCTTGCATTCTGGACAGGATGCTAGGAAGGCAGGAAACTAGAAATGCTAATGTGAACAAATGAACAAAGAGCCACTTGCAAAGTTTGCTCTCTCTATTAAAGGAACAGGAAAGGGGCACCCTAGCAAGGGGGAAGATATTTAAACAATGTCCACTTTGCTTCCATCGAGCACTCTGAGAATAAACTCCTAATACTAATTTTTCACTCATGCCAGTAAAGACTGAGTGGGGAGACTGGACTCCAAACTTGCCCATTTGCAGCGAGGCTCCCCTCTTCTCTTCAATCAATGAAAGACTAACTGGGAATGAAAACTTTCATCCCTATCCAGAGGAGACTGAGAGGACACTTTGAGTATCACTCCTGCCTGGCCCCAAACTGTGCTGCCTAAGAGGAGGATACTGGACCAAATAAATGATTTCAAAAATGCCGAGAGTCTCGTAGCATGAGATGTCCAGGATACAACTGAAAAAAATCACATATCAAGAAAAAGTAAACACTTAATGAAAGAAAAGCAATTAACAGACAACAACTTCAGTATGATGTAGATGTTGGATTTATCAGACAGGGCTTTTAAAACAACCGTATTAAATCCTTCATTGAACAGTAATGAATATGGTTAGAGCAAAAAAAAAAAAAGCAGAATGGAGAAGACAGAGGAAGGAATACAGAGAATTAAATGTAGCAAGAAAATTACCAATCTGAAAAAGAGGGAAAATTGTATCTAAAATCTCATTAAATCTTTTACAAATGAATTAAGTATTAAAATAAAAAATAAAAAAAGAATAGGCCCTCAGCAACCTGTGACACTTATAAAAAATGATCTAACATTGATGTCATCAGAATATCGGAAACAGAAGAAAGGTTAAGGATTAAAAAATATTCAAAGAAATGATGGTAGAAAATCCCCCAAATTTGGAAAAAAGATATAAGTCTGAAATTTCAAGAAGCTGAGCAAAATGAGCAGTTTCCATAGCAGGAGAGACCACCTGAGAAGACCGGAAACTGCTACCCTACCCCAGCACCTGTCACTCTGACAGGTAGACCATTGTCTGTCTTCCCAGCTTGGGAGTACTGTTGCATAAAAACAAGTTGTTGAAACACCTGTCCACCAGAACTGACTTTATTTGGAACAGAGTTTTGCACAGTTCCAGCACAAGTGCACAATTGAAAATAATGTAGATTCTGGTGGTAAGTAATTAAAAGCAGGCTGGTTTGTAAACCAGCTACCATAAGGTTACTAGCGAGAACTAGACAAGCACATAGCTAAGAAGAACTCTCTTGCCATCAGAAAACTCCTCAAAGCCTGGAGTCAAAGAGTAATGTAGGACAGGACACTGATTTAGTTGGGTCAGGTTGTAGAGAAATCTATGCCCTATAGCATTTGGGAAAACAATAGAGCAATCGTACAGCAATTAGTGGAGGCTGACATCTGGGTGTGATACCAATGGAAGCAGATTGATAGATTAAGGATAAAGACAGCCGAAAACAGCCATTCTAAAAGTGTTATGTTCCCTAATGTTGTGAACATGCTCAGGGCTTCCGTCTCTTAGGAGTAGTGTCAGGAACTGCATACCTTGGGGAAGGAGATTTCACCAACTAGCCCATATAAGTCACTAACAAATAAATAAGCGAGCAAAAAATAAGGCCTGGGAAGGGGTAATCAATATCAGAGTTGCTCTATTCTCTAACATGTCCAGTTTACAAAAAAGAGATGTGCAAAGAAATTGGGGAGCATGATCCATGCATGTCAAATTGCAAGCAATAGAAACTTTCTTTGATTGGTATCAGACTGAGTAGACCATGATATAAAGGCAGTTATCATGCATTTGCTCAAAGAACTAAAGGAAGCCATACTTAAAGAAGTACAGGTATGACAACAATGTCATTAGAAAGAGAAGGGAATTACAAAAAGGACAAAGTTCTGAAATTAAAAATACAATAACAAGTAAACAACTCATTAGATGAGTTCAATGGTAGATTTTAGCTTGCAAAAGAAGTTTCTATAATCTGGAGAACAAAGAGAAAAATGAAGAAAATAAATAGAAACTCTGAGAAATGGTTATTAAGCACAAGAAGAAGAAGAGAGGGGCCGATGCTGTGGAGCAGCGGGGTAAAGCCCTGGCCTGAGGCATCAGCATCCCATGTGGGCGCCGGTTCTAGTCCCAGCTGCTCCACTTCCAATCCGTCTCTCTGCTATGGCCTGGGAAAAGCAGTAGAAGATAGCACAAGTCCTTGGGCCCCTGCACCCACGTGGGAGACCTAGAAGAAGCTCCTGGCTCCTGGCTTCAGATCAGCACAGCTCTAGCCATTGTGGCCTTCTGGGGAGTGAACCAATGTAAGGAAGACCTTTCTCACTGTCTCTACCTCTCTCTGTAACTCTGTCTTTCAAATGAATAAAATAAATCTTTTAAAAAAGGAGGAGAGAGAGAGAGAGAGAGAGAGAGAGAGAAATAAAACAAATGTTAAGAAACAGTGACAAAATTTCCCAACATCAAAGAGAAACATTAATCTACACATATAACAGGTTCAATAATCCAGAAACATAGGGATGAAAATTCTGAAAGAAAATGAGAAAATCTTGAAAGCAGCAAGAGAAAAATGACTGCTCATGTACAGAGAAAAAAAATCACATTATAACTTCTCATCACAAACAGTGGCAGCTGGAAGGGAGTGGGATGACATTGAAAGTGCTCAAAGAAAGAAGAAATCCTGTTAAACAAGAAAATTATGTCCACAAAACTATCTTTAAAAACGGAGTGGAGATGCTATTGATTGGAGCAATTCTCTTACTAACTGAAGGAGGAATTTTGCTCTACAGTCCTCTTCCAGATCGCCTGAAATAAAACATCCTCTTTGCTTTGAACTGCACTCTTTGATTCATTGTTCTAGACCCATTGAAGGCATTGTCTCAAGAAAACACTTTTTCCTCAAAGCACAGTAAGCTATCTTCCGTCTCCATAATAGAAGTTAATCTGAGGTGTTATGACACATCTAGTGTTCCTCTCCTTTGAAACTACATCTACATCATGGCAAGAATATTCCTACATACCCTTATTTTCCCATTGTTCTTTACACAGCAATGTAATTAAAAATACAATAACAAAAACTCACCAAAACTTGGGGCCAGCGTTGTGGTGCAATGGGTTAAGCTGCCACCTGCAACACCAGGAGAACCAGTTTCAGTCCCTGATGTTCCATTTCTGAACCAGCTCCCTGCTCATGTGCGTGGGAAAGTGAAGAAGATGGCCCAAGTGCTTGTGTCCCTTGCCTCCCACATGTGAGACCCAGATGGAGTTCCTGCCTCCCTTCTTTGGCCTGGCCCAGCTCCAGCTGTGGTTGCCATTTGGGGAGGGAACCAGCAATGGAAAATCTTTCTCTCTCTCTTTTTGCTTTTAAAACAAATTAAATAAATCTTTATAAAATGGAGTGGAAATAGAGACATTTGTATGTTTAGAAAAGCTAAGACTTTGTTGCTAGTAGGGGTGCTTTATAAGCCATAATAAAAGATACCCTTAGGTTGAAAGAAAATGATTCAAGACAGCAACTCAACATAACAAAACAAAAAGTATCAGCAAAGACACACATTATGAATGGGGATATTGACAATTCACTTTAAATAAAGCATAGAATATAACTAGGTAGATGATCTTCAAGTAAATAGAGCACTTGAACAACACTATAGATGAATTAGATCCAAGGTTATGTATAGAACACTCTATTTCCTCATCAGCAGAAAACCCAAGCTTCTCAAGTGAACACAGAATATCCTCCATGATTATGTGCTAGATGATAAGGCAGGACTTAATACACTTATTTCTTTATTTTTTTCAAAGATTTATTTATTTATTTGAAAGATAGAGTTATAGAGAGGCAGAGGCAGAGAGAGAAGTCTCCCATCTGCTGCTTCACTCCCAACTAACCGCACCTGCCAGAGCTGTGCTGATCCAAAGCCAGGAGCTAGGAGCTTCTTCCAAGTCTTCCATATGGGTGCAGGGGCCCAAGGAGTTGGGCCATCTTCTACTGCTTTCCCAGGCCGTAGCAGAGAGCTGGATCTGAAGTGAAGCAGCCAGGACTTGAACTGGTGCCCATATGGGATGCTTACATTGCAGGCGACAGCTTTACTTGTTACACCACAGCTGGCCCCAGAACTTAATAAATTTAAAAAGGAATCAAATCATACACAATCAGTGGAATAAAATTAGAAATAAATAACATAAAGAAATTTTGTAAATTCACAAATATTTGGAATGTAATAAGATACACACAAATAAGCTGAAGAAGCAGCTATGAGAGAACTTAGAAAGTTCTTTGAGATGGGTGAAAATAAAGGCAACACAAACAAAAATTATGAGATGCATATAAATCAATATTTATAGAGGAAAACATGACTTTAACTACTTATATTAAAGAAGAAGAAAGATCCCAAATCAGTTACCTAGTTTCTCACCTAAAAACACTGGATTAGGAAGAGTGAAAGACAAAAATCTAACAAACAAAAAACCAAAGCAAACAGGAGGAAAATGATAATAACTACTAAAGCAGAACTTAATAAGACAAATCTATAAAATTAACATAAGAAAAGTGATTCTTTGGAAATATCAAGAAACAGCAGACCTTTAGTTATGTTGATCAAAGAAAAATATAAAGAGAAGATTCCAGTTACTAAAAGCATGAAAGAAAAAATGCCACTTCTGACCTTACAGAAATGAAAAGGATATACGAGTAACACAAACAATTATTTCCAGAAAATTAGATAACTTAAATGATATTGATGAATTCCCATAAAGATACAAACTACTGAAATCCAGTAATGAAGAGACAAAAGATTGGAATGATCTATAACACATAAGGATATTAAAAGTTTAAGAACTTTCTGGGGCCGGCGCTGTGGCTCAGTAGGTTGATCCTCCATCTATGGTGCCGGTATCCCATATGGGCACTGGTTCAAGTCCCAGCTGCTCCTATTCCAATCTAGCTCTCTGCTGTGGCCTGGGAAAGCAGTAGAAGATGCCCCAAGTGCTTGGGCCCCTGCACCCCTGTTGGAGACCAAGAATAAGTGCCTGGCTTCTGGCTTCAGATTGATGCAGCTCTGAATATTGTGGCCATTGGGGAGTGAACCTACAGACGAAACACCTTTCTCTCTGTTTTTTCCTCTCACTGTCTGTAACTTTACCTCTCAAATGAATAAATAAAATCTTAAAAAAAGAACTTTTTACAAAGCCAGATTCAGATGTTCCCACTGACACTTTCTCCTGTGCATTCAAAGGAGAATTAATGCTAAATTTTTAGAAATTCTTCCAACAGATGCAAGTGGGGAGAACACTTCCCCACTCATTTTGTGAGGCCAATATTATCCTGATACTAAAGCCAGATATAAATGTCATGAGAACAGGAAAAACTAAAGAATAATATCTCTTAAAAAAGGTATGTAAATATTCTTAGCAAAAATGTTAACAAACGCAATCCAGAAACGCAATCCAGAAAAAGGATTGCATATGATGACCAATAGGGATTTACCCCTGGAAAGTGAAGTTGGTTTACTTATCTGAAAATCAATCAATCAATATAATATGCCATATAAATGGTATAAAGTTTTAAAGCATGTGATCATTCCAATAGGTGCAGTAAAATCATTTGAGAAAATCCAACACCCTTTTGTGATTGAAAGCACTGAGCGTTCAATCTTCCTCATTCTGATAAAGAATGACTAGGAAAAATCCACAGTGAAAATCATACTTATATATGCTGCAAGATTGGATGTTTTGTCTTTGCTATCAGGAAAAAAAAACCAACATGTCCACTCCACTATTTCTGTTCAGCATCTAGAGGTTCCAAACAGAGCAATTAGGCTGCATGTAATAGCTAAGAATATAAAATTATTAGATAAAAACACATGGTAATCTTCATGTTCTTGGACTAGAGATTTTAAAAGATGAAAAATACAAGCAAAGTAAATAGATCACTTCATCACTATTAAAACTTTTATGCTTTAAAGGAGACAATCAAGTTGAGAAAGTAAACTGCACAATGGAGAAAATATTTCCAAGTCATATTTCTGATAAGAGACTTGTTTCTAAAATATGCAAATATCTCCTGATATTCAATTATAAAAAGAAAAATCACAAGTGAACAAAGGATCTGTTAGACATTCTCCAAAGAAGATTTACAAATGACCAAAAACCACACGTAAAGATGTTCAACATCATTGGCATCAAGGAAATGCAATTCAAGGTCACAAGATATCACTTTGTTCCCATTAGGATTCCAATGATAAAACAATCAGGTAATGACAAGTGTTGGCATAGATGAAGAAAAACTAGGACTCATACATTGCAGGTGGTATGGAAAATGGTGTAGGTGTCTCGGAAAACCATATGTCAGTCCTTAAAGTGTTAAATATAGTAACTTACATAACCAAGAATATCACTCTTACGGATATACTCAAGAAAAAGGGAAACATATATGCATATAAAAATGGCAGGCTATGGATGGCATGTGGCATAGTAGGTAAAGCCACCACCTGTGACACCAGCATCCAGTATGGGCACAGGTTTGAGCCTTCTCTGCTCCATTTCTGATCCAGCTCCCTGCTAATGTGCCTTGGGAAGAAGCAAAAGATGCCCCAATTGCTTGGGTCTCTACTACCTTTGTGGGATACCCAGAAGAACTTCTTGTCTCCTGGCTTCAGACTGACCCAGGACTGGCTCTGTGGCCATCTGGGGAGTGAAATAGAAGATAGGAAGCCTCTTTGTCTCTGTCTCTCCATATACCTTTTAAATAAATAAATCTTTAAAAAAACTTGCAGGCAAATGTTCATAATAATCCCTTATTCGTAATAGCCCCCAAATGCTAACAAATTAAATGTCCATAGCTGCTGAATGGACAATTCATAGGTGGTGTGTCTATATAACAGAATATTTCTTGGCCATAAAAGGAAATAAACCATTGGTATATGCTAGTTTATTTATGGACCTTGAAAGCATTATGCTAAGTGAAAGAGACAAACATACAATACCATATATTGTATAATTTTATTTGTGTAAAATTTGCAGAAAAGACAAATGTATAGATGCAGAAAGTAGTTGTGTGGTGGTTAGGAGAGGATAGAGGCAAGTCAGAATGGCTGCTGATGGGTGTGAACTTTCTCTTTGAGGTAATGGAATTATTCTAAATTAGGTTATGATGGCTTAACACGGCAATGAATATATTAAAAATCATTTATTGTGCCCTTTAACTGGTTTAATCTCAAAGTATGTGAACTAATCTCAACAAAGTTGCTTCAATTTATAAAAGAATCTGTGTGAACTCCAAAGAAATACATGTCCATGTACATTGTATTTCAGAAAACTAAAAACAAAAATGTTGAAAACAGTGAGGGAAAAACAACACCTTTAAAATGACAATTCAATATTTGATTTATCATCAGAAACAATGGAAGCCAGGAGTGGCATGACATTTTTTAACGGCTGGAAATAAAGAACTGTCAATCCCGAATTCTACATCCTGAAAAATTTCCTGTCAGAAATGAATACATTGGGACAAAGGAAAATGAAAATTTTTACCCGTAGACCTAGCCTAGAAAAATGACTGAAGAAAAAAAAAGTTCCTGTTTTTGAAGGAGAAACTATATTTTGGAACATTAGAAGGAAAGAAAGAATAATGGACAGAGACAGACGTGGGAAAATACAAAAGACTTTACTATTTTATTATTTTCCAATTATGTTTGATGGCTTAAGAAAAAAGTATAACCTTGCTGATGAGGCTATCCCTGTGTGTAAATGAAGTACTTAAGATAATTATAAGTGGAGGATGGCAAAGAAACTGAAAGGGAGGTAGGTTTTTACTCTGGTAAAATGTCAACATCAGCAGATTTTGTGGTATGGAATTGTTCTGTGCCTCGATCCTTTGCAGTGGTTACAGGAAGCTATACATTAGTAGAATGGCATAGAATGTCACATATGCATTCATTGGTGCCAACTTATCTGACTTTGATAACTTTATAGGTACACAGATGTAACCATTGGTAGACATTGGGTGAAGGATAGATGGAACTTCTCTTTATTGTATTTGAGCTTCATATAAACCTATAATTTTTTAAAAATAAGTTTAAAAAGAATTAATGATAGCTAAAATGAATAGAGAAACAAATGACATGCACACACACACACAGTGAAGTGAGAGAGATAAAGATGTGTATATATGTGATATATGTGTTGAATAGATGCTGAATGGAAATCTGGGCAGATAACAAAGGTAAATCCAACTGTTTTTCAGTCTGGTTTGCGATAGTCCTCATATACCCAACATGGGATATTATCCTTGTACTATTAATTTCTCTTATTTTTATATCATAACCTTCTAAGAACTCCTACAAGCTAACTTCTGAAGACTTCTTTGTTACAACTGTTACAGTGATAAATTCAGACAATTACTTGGATCTTATTCTATCCCAAAGTCTTTCCTTCATTCATACTTCCCCATGTCAGGATGTATATTCTGGTCTTGTGATTTTGTTTCCCACTTAAATGTGTCCTTGATGTTTAATTACATCCTTTATGATTTTATCCATTAAGTAATAATTTGGAAACAAGCTTGTGTTTGCAATGTAGACTCTGGACAAACCGGACAGATTTGGAGATTGGAAGACTAAATAGGATATTTGAAATAATAAAGAAAAAAAGGATGGTGTGTCATTTTTTAAACTATTTGCAGCAATTTTAAAAACAAAAGAGATTATGTAGAAAAATATAATAGAAAAACCTTACCAGAGAAGTTAATTATAGTTAAGTCAGCAGAAGGTGGGATCTCTTGCTGATAAAAAGGAAAAATAAAAGCAATGTTAGGAGAGCCAGAAGAGTTAAAACAAAAAACAAATCCACTCATAAATAAGCAATGTCTTGCCTACAAAGAATTTAATTATACATTTGTTAAATTTTATTTTTTAGAAGAGTATAGGGTATATGAGAAACATAATAACCCATGAGTTCACTATCATCAATAAATATCAACCTGTTAATAATGAATGATAAATGATTCCTAAAGTTCTGCACCTTTGAGCAAAGCGGCAGATTAACAAATCTGAGGGGGAGCAAGTAGGCGTGAAGATGAAAAAATAGCAAGTGTCATGGATTTGCATTGCAATTCTTTTAATAAGTATTTAAAACAAGGATATGGAGGGGAATTGAACATTAAGCCAGATTGAATGGTATGTCTATCAAGGACTTCATGAATATGTACAGGGAGTACCTAATACGTGTTCCCAACCTGAAAAATGATAAGTATGAACAGAGTTCCAAGTTTTTATGTTTCCATTATTCAAGGACAGGCTAATGGTGTTTACAATTACATATATATATATATATATATATATATATATATATATATAAATATAAGTTTGAACTTAACCTACTAGCATATAAGAAGTATTTGTTGTACTATGCACTCATGTAACAGAATATAATTATCTGCTTTAGGATTATGCAGCACTGAAAGTAGTAAAATTTTGAATTCCTGGTATCTTGTAAAGGAGGTAAAGAATCAATACCAATTATCTTAGACAATCTCCATTCCCCTCCACTGCAAGATCAGAATGTTGAAAAATCCAGCTAAAATAAATTGAAAAACATAGATAAATAATAAATGGATGACAGACTCTAATGTATTGACTTAGTTATGGTGAAGGCAAGGAAATCGTGGGTTGAAGGTATAATAAGAACCCTCAGTTATTTTAAAAAATGATCATTGGTGGGTAGAGCTACCACCTCCCCACCAACTGCCTCCATGACTCACTGCCCAATTTACATCAGCCCTGGAAAGCAGGGATGGGGGAGGCTGGGTGATAGACCTTATGTAGTATTCAATTGTTAAATGAAAAGTTTGGCTAGAAATCTGGCTGGTGGGAAGTGTTTCCTACAGCAGGAAAATGCTTGAAGAAATCATACAGTACTTGAAGGGTGTTATTGTCTTCATAAATGGTAGAAACTTATGCAAATGAAGGTGTCATCATCATCATCATCATATACAGAGTCCCTGACACCATCATCACCATCATATACAGAACAGAAATTAAGAATTGAGTGTCTTTCTCTATTGTAGGCAAATAAATCAGCCTTTGCCAGGGAACAGTAAATTTATATCTATTATTATTATTGGCCTCTCCACTAGCACAAGGCTACTGGGAGGATCTAAATCTCAGTGTACAAGTAAAAAGGGAAACAATATACAAGTGCCAAAAATTATTATTTTCATCATTTTAAAGTATGTTTTGGCGTATTTTGTTTTATTTCTTGTACAATAATTATCACTATTAGTGAAGCCATTTCTGAGTGCAACAAATAACTCAAATCTGAGTTGTAAAAGGATTAATGATGATTTTCCATTCATCACCTAAAAAGATAAAATTTATTAAAACTTAAGTGCTGTATATTGATAAGAAGAAGGATTGGAAAGATCGTAAAAGTTATTGCTAATGAAGAAGCTTCCATTTTCATCTAAAAGGACTAACAAGCATTTATTTTCTGACATAATAACATGCCCCACACATTTGATAAGTTTAAGAAAATCTTTTGTTACCAATGAGGATAATTATGTTGAACAAATACTGTCTTTTCACAGGATATAGGTTAAATTGTTTAAAAGACAAGAATTTTTATTAATTTATATTAAGTGAACAAAGTTCATATATTTCATATATAGAGATTTAGGAGTATAATTATCCTCCCCACCCTACCCTCTCTCCTGCCTATGCTCCCTTCCTCATTCCTCCTTTTCTTATTATTTCTTTTTAATTTTTACAATAGCAAGCTTTCAGTTTATTTTATAATTATAAGCTTAACCCTTTACTAAGCAAAGAATTCAAAAAATGGTAATATGAGCTGGTGCCGCAGCTCACTAGGCTAATCCTCTGCCTGCGGCGCCGGCACACCAGGTTCTAGTCCCGGTCGGGGTGCTGGATTCTGTCCCAGTTGCTCCTCTTCCAGTCCAGCTCTTTGCTGTAGCCCAGGAGTGGAGTGGAGGATGGCCCAAGTCCTTGGTCCCTGCACCCGCATGGGAGACCAGGAGAAGCACCTGGCTCCTGGCTTTGGAACAGCATGGTGTGCTGGCAACAGCATGCCCAGCTGCAGCGGCCATTGGAGGGTGAACCAATGGCAAAGGAAGACCTTTCTCTCTCTCTCTCACTGTCCACTCTGCCTGTCAAAAAACAAAAAAAAGAAGAAGAAAAAAAAAGAAATGGTAAGAAGAAAAAAACTGTTCTTGAACAGTAAAGATAAGGGTTTTAAACAATAATCAAAACTCAAAATGTAAATTTTGCTCATATACATTACATTTTTTGTACTCTTTCAGTTAGCACAGATCAGGGAAAACATATGGTATTTGTCTTTTTGGGACTGGCTTATTTCACTAAGTATAATCATTTCCAGTTGCACCCATTTTGTTTGAGAAAGATGAATTTTTTATAGATGAGTTGTATTCCATAGTGCATATATACTACATATATACTACATATATATACTTTATTCAGTCATCAGTTGATAGACATCTGGGTTGATTATATATCTTAGCAATAATGAAAGCAGCTACAATAAACATGGGGTACACATAACTCTCATATGATGATTCCATTTTGTCTGGGTAAATTCCCAAGAATGAGATGACTGAATCATACGATAATTCTATTATCAGATTTCTGAGGGATTTCCATACTGTCTTCCACAATGGCTGTACTAGTTTACATTCTGACCAATAACGTGTAGGGTACCTTTTCCCCCCACATTCTCACCAGCATTTATTGTTTGTTGATTTCTGTATGAGAGCCATTCTAACTGGGATGAGGTAAAACATCACTGTGGCTTATATTTGCATTTCCCTGATGGCTATTATTCCTGAGCATTTTCCCATGTGTCTTTTGGAAAATGTCTGTTCAAGCCCTTTGCCCATTTCTTAACTGAATTGTTTGTTTTGTTGTTGTTGAGTTTCTTGAGCTCTTTATTGATTCTGGATATGAATCCTTTATTAGTTGCATATTTAGCAAATATTTTCTCCCATTATGTCCATGGACTCTTTACTTTGCTGAGTGTTTCCTGTACAGCTCAGAAGCTTCTTACTTGATGCAACCCCATATATATATATATATATATATGGGGTTGCAATATATATATATTGCTTTGATTGCTTGTGCTTTTGGGGTCTTTTACAATAAATCTATACCTATAATAATGTCTTGCAGAGTTTCTTCAATGTTCTCCACTAGTAATTTGGTGGCTTCAGATCATAGATTTAAATCCTTGATCCACTATGATGTTTCATACTTCCGCATGCAGAGATCCAATTTTACCAGCATCATTTGTTGAAAAGACTATCCTTTCTCCAGGGATTGTTTATAACTCTTTTGTCAATGATTAATTGGTTATAGCTGTGTGGATTGACTTCTCGGATTTCTATTCTATTCCATTGGTCTAAATGTCTAGTTTTGTGCCTGCATCAAGCTATTTTGATTAAAAATTTCCAGCAGTATATCTAGAAATCTGTGATGCCTCCAGCTTTATTTTTGTTGTTTATGATTGCTTTTGCTATTCAGTCTCTTTTATTTCCAGATAAATTTTATCATTGTTTTTTCTAGATCCTAGAAGAATGCCTTTGATATTTTGATTTGGATTACATTGAATCTGTAAATTGCTTTGGGTACAATGGACATTTAGATGATATTAATTCTTTTAACCCATGAGCATGGATGATTTGTCAATTTTTTGCATATTCTTCTATTTCTTTCTTTAATGCTTTGTAACTTTCATTGTAGGGATATTTAACCTCCTGGATTAAATTTATTCTAAGGTATTTAAAATGTTTTGTAGCTATTGTGAATCGAATGAATCTTTTAAGTTCTTTCTAAATCATGGCATTATCTGTGTATACAAAGGCTATTATTTTTTGTGTGTTGATTTTATATCCTGCAACTTTACCAAACTCTGCTTTGAATTTCAGTAGTCTCTTAGTGGAATCTTTTGGTTCACCTATATATAGAATCATGTCATTTACAAATAGGTATAATTTGACTTCCTCTTTTCCAATTTGTATCCCTTTGATTTTTTTCCTTGCCTAATGACTCTGGATAAAACTTCTAGAACTATATTGAATAGCAATGGTGAATGTGAGCATCCTTGTCAGGTTCCAAATCTTAGTGGAAAATCTCCCAACATTTCCTCATTCAATGAGATGGTGCATGCTGTGGGTCTGTCATATATTACCTTGATTGTGTTGAGAAATGTTCCTTCTATAACCAGTTTGCTTAAGGTTTTCAATATGAAAGGATTTTGTATTTTATCAAATGCTTTCTCTGCATCTGTTGAGATAACAATTTGGTTTTCATTTAAGCTAAATTTGCTTGTTTTTGCTTTCTATTAGCATTGACTATCTTTTTCAATCCTTTTACTTTCAGTCTGTACATATCTTTGTTGGTGAATTGTGTTTTTTGTAGGCAGCAAATAGACGAGTCTTGCTTTTTAATCCATTCAGCCAGTGAATTATACAAATTTGTGTTTCACAGTTGAAGACTTCTTTGTTGAAAGAGCCAAAGGTCATTAATAAGGTACAAGTTGTCCTACAGGCAGGAGAATACTTTGGAGGGCAGGACGAGGTGAGCAAAAAGGATTAGAGCACACAGAATTCAAAGGCATGGGATTCTGGAAGAGTGGGAACTGAGCATCAAATCATGGTAGAGCCTTAATCAACCTACAAGCAAATGAATTAATAAAAAAGAATGGAGAGAAAATCCAAGTTGCAGGGCTCCATGCCTGAAAAATGAACTTTAAGAGGCATGATACCTTTTAGATTTTAGTACAATGCAGGGAGGTTAAGGAAATCCCATTAAAATTTCCTGGTAGTTGAAGTAAATTTGGAACAAACAGAAAAATGCTCTTCCTTTTACACTTAAATGTATAGATTGAGATTCAGGCTCATAATTTTGCTTGTGTACCTGTCCCTCCCCTGGACTATGTGAGGCAGAAATCCAGTAGGAACTTGTTTGCCTCTGAATCTCCAGTACCTGAGGAGTGCCTATACACAGAATGGATTCCATATCTACTTTTCAAATGAGTGTGAAGACTGGGACAGGAAGACTACATTGAAAGAAATAGCAATTATTTGTATTCATTCCTTCTTTTGAGTGACTAAGTTTTCATGATTGGGTCAAATTTTCATGAAACTCAATTAGAAAGAGACTTCTGAATCTTTTAAAGTTTCTAGATAGAAAAAAATTAGAATTTGGGGTCATCTTTATGGTATAGTAGGTAAAGACACCACCTGCAACACTGACATCCTTTATGGGCATGAATTTGAGACCAGGAAGGTTTACTTCCAATCTAGCTCCCTGATCATGTGCCTGGGAAACAGTGGAAGATTGCCCAAGTGCTTGGCTCCTGCACATATGGGAGACCTGGATGGACCTCCTCATTCCCGACTTCAATCTGGCCCACCCCAGGTCATTGTGGCTGTTTGAGTGCACAGGTGGATGGAAGATCTCTTTCTCCGCCTCTCCTCCTCTTTGTCTCTGTCTCTTCATCTCTCTGTGTAACTCTGACTTTCAAATAAATAATATAAATCTTTTAAAAAACTTGGAATTCCACAAAGAAGACTAAGCTTTGACTGAAATTCCTGTTTCATATTAAAGTAATTTCTAGATATTTTCAAACATGAGTCAGATTGGTCCAATCAGGAGAATGGTTTTATAAATTTTTAAGAATCATGACAATGAAATGTTTGACAATCCTTTCCAAAGAAGTTAAAGAAACATACAACATTTTGGAAACAGTACATCTGCAATAAGAAATTGCTATAAAGTTGGAATTGATGGGCATCATTTAACCCACATTGTACTGTCTAGATGGCAGTCTGTGCTTTATAATGATCAAAACTTTCCTCCTGAGTAAGAGTCATCATCAACATGCTCTGCACCAAAGATAGTGTAGTTAGGTAAGATTATTTGACCAAATCTCATAGCAAGTAAGGACTGAAGTTTGAATCTAGATCTATATGACCCCCAAATCATGCTCTTTACATATTTTTCTGACATTTATGACATTTCTTTTTACTTTTAATAATAATAAGATGAATAGAAAGATCAAGCTATTTTTAATTTTACTTGAGTGCAAGATTTCACTACATCTAACACATGTTGTTTGTGAAAAAAAATAATGTGATGTCAAGGGAAAGATCACGGAAGAAAGTTTTGTAATTTCCAAAGGTAAGCCTCTCATTGACTACAATGCCAGATCACTACAACTATTGTTGTGAGAGGAATATATTTTTTATTTTGCCTCCCCATGTGTGTGTACTTAATCTCAGTGGGTCTGAGACCTCATGAGTGCCAACCCTGTAGAATTACAGACAGTGAGAGGAAGAGACAGAGAGAGACGTCTTCCATCCATTGGTTCACTCCCCACATGGTCGCAGCGAACGGCAACCAGTGCCCATATAGGATGGGGGCGCTGCAGGTGGAGGATTAACCTACTGTGCCATGGCGCTGGCCATGATCATTGATCTGCTTTAACAACCTTAAAGGTCAGGCTTCTATGGCAGCAAAGCCTTTCATTGTTACAGGCCGTACTGAGGCAAAGCAGTGACAGAAATGCTCCTCAGCATCTTAAACCAGCTTGCTGCACACAGCCTGATTGGTTTGAGGATGCTGGCTGAAATCCTACCCGGACAATCTGTGGATGGAAAAGTGCACTTGCTCCTGGGGAGCATGATAATGAGGAAGTATCAGATCTAGGGAGAATTTTGATGAGGCTTCTAAGAATGAGGCAAACTCAATGGAGTCAGCTTCTGAAGAAATTAGAACTTGAAGTTACTGGGAACCACTACTATATATTATGACTGTTTAAAATTGTTTATGATATGATAAAATATAGATTGCTAATATTTTTAATCTCATGCCCCTTGAACAGTGCAGCCCTCTTCAGTTTTTGCTTATACACAATTTATTATTGCAGCTAATGAAGCCGAGGAAGCTTGGAAATAAAGTTTCAAGCAAAGGTTAATTTTTTAAAGGATTTATTTATTCGAGAGCCATAGTTATAGAGAGAGGGACAGAGAGAAAGGTCTTCCATCTGCAGGTTCACTCCCCAAATGGTTACAACAGCTAGAGCTGAGCCAATCCGAAGCCAGGAGCCAGGAGCTTCTTCTAGGTCTCCCACATGTGCGCAGGGGTCCAAGCACTTGGGCCATTTTCCACTGCTTTTCCAGGCCATCAGCAGGGAGTTGGATCAGAAGTGGAGCAGCCAGGACTCTAGCTGGAACCCATATGGGATGCCGGCACCACAGGTGGATGCTTAACCTACTATGCCACAGCAGCAGCCCCAGGTTTTTAAAAGAGAAAAACAGTATTTTTCCAAAGAAACTTTCTGAATTTAAGAGAAGATTGTAAACAAACCATTTTCCATAGGGATTTTCATTATATATTAAATTTATAATAAATGATAAATCTCATTATTTATCTTGAAACACAATTAGTACTTAAAATACCAGAAATAGACCACAAATGTGATATATATATATGTATATATATACACACACACACACATATGTATATAAAAATACATATATATGATAAAAATATCCTCCATTATCTTAGTAGGGAGTAGAATAAAACTTTATAATCCAAGGCATTTTATCCAGGAGAGAAGTAATAGGTGCCGTCGGGCATGACTGTTACGGGAAGAAGGGCAGTCCATTTTGTCAGCATGAGAGCAGTGCTGGGCATGAGGCCAGGACATCATGGAGCCAGGAGTACTCAGGAAAGAAGTTGTCAGGCTGAAGCCCAACAGCATTTGTGACCCTCCAGTCACCACTTTTTCCAAAGGCTAAACAAATCCTGGAGCATCCTCATGTGCAGGAAACCAGAGTGAGAGACTTAAACAGTTCTATTAGTAAACCCCGAGACTACACTGGAAACGTCCTGAGGCTTCCCCATGGCTCATTCTAATCTGGTGTCAGATACATAATTTGTCTTAAAGCAATTAGCACCAGACACTAGAGATGGACTGAAAGTGGGCGTGGCTGGTGTCTGAAATAACGCCCACCACCAAACATTCTAATGCCATGTGTCATTTAGAAGTGCTGCTCCTCCAGACCCCAATCTGTACCTGTAACGCCAGCATCCAATATGGGTGCCAGTTGGAGTCTTGGCTCCTCTACTTCTGATCAAGTTCTCTGCTAATGAGCCTGGGAAAGCAGCAGAAGATGGCCCAAATGCTTGGGTGCCTGCACCCAGGTGGGAGACCCGGAAGAAGCTCCTGGCTCCTTGATTCAGCCTGGCCCAGCTCAGGCCGTTGCGGCCATTTGGGGAGTGAACCGGCAGATGGGAGATCTCTTTCTCCATCTCTCTCCCCTTCTCTCTGTAACTCTGCCTTTCAAATAAGAAAATAAATCTTTAAAACAAAATTAAAAGACTATTGTTTTGGGACTATTTACCAATATTGCAAACAGAAAATTATCTTTCACATGAGTATACACATAGAGACATGCGCGCACACACACAGACACACACTCACAGGCATAACAAACTAAACTAGTAAGGAATAGACTGGGAAGTTTAAATAATTTTCCTGTTCTCTCCAAGGTAATAAATATTGTGCCTGAGTTATATTCTCATTAAGTCACTGAAAAATGCGTCACCACATTTAGTTCAAAGTCTTTTGTAAATAGAGTAAATCTCAAAGGGGCCTCTACACTTAGAAATAATCATTTACTCTGTCAAATTAATAAGAAATTGATGGTGGGCAGATGCTATGGAGAACGAGTAAGTCAATATTTGATAGCTAGCTTGACAAATAGAATAAAATAACACTTTGTGTCCCTATCTTTACAAAAAATAAGCAGAAGTATAAAGTCAGGAGTCATAATATTTTGAATTTTTAAATGATTTAATTATAAAAGTAGTGAATAAGAAAAAATGACATTATACGTGAAAATGAGGGATGAAAACCATAATCCAGAGTTAGGGTCAGCTTCTACATCAAACTTTGAGCCAAAGAGTTGGATGCCTAATCAGGTCGTGTATGAATCTTGCTGACATTTAAGGAGAATTTAGAATGCTTTAAAGTTAAACACAGGTATAAGCCCTTCTTCCCCCAAAGAAAAAGAATAATAAGATTCATGGAGTTTCTCACGTTTTCAGAGGATGCTGATGTGGACATAAATTGTTCTTAAGAAAGGAAGGAAAATACAGCAAATGTTGTTGGTACAAATTGCTTAAAGTGAGACTATAGTGTGGAAGAGTCCCATGCTCGGCTGGGCCTCCTTTTACTTTCTGTCTCCACGACACTGTAGGACTCCATGGTGAGTGCTTTAATGAATTCTATACAGCCAGCTGGGAGCAAGAGTGAGCTCCCAGGGACAGAAAGCCACACTGCTGCTCCTGTTCCAAGTAGCATTGTGCAAATCTAGGAGTTATGTCACAGGATGTGGACAAATATCCTGAATGATCTCTCAAAAATCACTTAGAGCAATTTCTTTAGACAGAGATCTTGACCTCTTAAAAGTGTGCAAGTGTGTGGAAGTGTATGCTTGTCCTTGGGGACAGAGCCCACAGGCTCCCAAATGTTTGCACACTATTAACTTCTCCCTTCCTGCCACTATGTTTAAACATCCCTACTTCTGTATTTCCATTTAGGATCTCTTTCAAGTCAATCACAATGATCAAGGTAGTATTTTTATGTTGTATAAATTTAGAATACACTGTTCAATGCCGAAGCCACTAATCACATGCATCTACTGAGCACTTGAACTACGGCTAATCTGAATTGAGCTATTTTGGAAATGTAAAATACACTCTGATTGCAAACACTTAGTACAAAAATGTACAACATATCATTACTAATTTTTATATTGATTACATGTTGAAATGATAATTTGGGGGCACAGTGAGTTAAATAAAATATTTACTAGAATTAATTTCACCTGTGAATACTAGAAAGTTTAATATATGTGAAATTTGAGTTACATTTCTAAGGATAGAACTGGCCTACAATGTTTAACTCCACACATTTATACAGATTTTAAAAAGTTAAAATTTTCAGTAGCAACCACAAGGCACCTACCTTAGAGGGAAAGTAAGAGAACTAAGTGCTAGGCACTGAACAAAATGCTTTACATGTGCTGACTCACTGAATTCTCACAGCTCCCCGACAAGAGGAATAATACTGCTTAGAGAACTCCCAAGGAAACAGAGAACCTCATAATCATTCCTCTGATGTTAATGCCAAATCCAACAATGACAATCCATTATCTTAATAGTGATTATGTCTTTTAAAACTCGGCCGGCACCGCTGCTCAATAGGCTAATCCTCCGCCTTGCCTCGCTGGCACACTGGGTTCTAGTTCCGGTCGGGGCGCCGGATTCTGTCCCGGTTGCCCCTCTTCCAGGCCAGCTCTCTGCTGTGGCCAGGGAGCGCAGTGGAGGATGGCCCAAGTGCTTGGGCCCTGCACCCACAAGAGAGACCAGGAGAAGCACCCAGCTCCTGGCTTCGGATCAGCGCGGTGCACTGGCTGCAGCGGCCATTGGAGGGTGAACCAAAGTTAAAGGAAGTTAAAGGAAGACCTTTCTCTCTGTCTCTCTCTCTCTCTCTCTCTCTCTCTCTCTCACTGTCCACTCTGCCTGTAAAAAAAAAAAAAAAAAAAAAAAAAAAAAAAAAAAAAACCCTCAAAATTAAATATTAGCAATAAATTTGTGTATAAATAGTAAAAATTTATCCAATTACTAATTGAGGATGGAAGAGTAGTTTGTAATACAATTAGAACTTAAATTAGTGGTATAATGGTTAAAGTAGTTGAACACAACAGTCTTCTCAGCATTTCTTGTGACTTCCAGGGGCACTCACCAATAATATGTGAATGAATTGGTGATGATAGGAATTAGATTATTCTTCAGTATTGGCCAGTGTGTTCATTTGACATGATAACAGATCAATTTGGACAAGGTGTAGTCATGACAGGTGCATAGAGTTTTCATATTACCTATCATTTTTAAGTTTAATCAGATAATTGTCAAGAGGTTGGGATTCTGAGTCTACTGAAAAATAACACGAAAGAGATACTTTTTAACATCTGAAACCCACTTGACCAAGACATATCCTGTGGCAGAAATGGCTAGAAACTTGAAGCCAACTGCTTATGGATGATTTGTTGAAAGTAACTAATAGTACCATGCATTTTTAGGTAAAAGACATAGAACCTTCTGGAAGAGATTAAAACATTTATGACTTTTCCATTGGCCATTCTTATTTGACTAAATTTTTATTTTAACCAAATAGATATTGTTTTATATCTTCTTGTTCATTCAACACCCTGATGAATTTTGTTTCCACATTATTAACTTGGACAAACAGTGTCCCTAACCTCTTTTGATAGTTGTAGTCCAGATCATACATTACAGCCAATGAGATAAACATTCATTTCAACTAAATAATTGGAAGAACTCTACATAATCTGGTACAATGTATTTTAAAGTCCCATTTTATATAAACCATCTTTTGATCCTAAAGGTTATAGTAGGCATTAGACTATTTACTGAATGTTCCAAGACTCCTTTCATGAGGCAACAATAATTCCACTGGAATAAATTGTGTTAATGATAATAGCTTGTCTCATTTTAAGCATACTTTTGGCTTTATTTCTTTTGAGGAAGACAAAGAAGACATATGAAGCACTTGGGGATTTTAGTTCATAAGCCTCTGCCTTCAGATGCTTTCCAGCCTCCAATAATGATTTTGTATGAGTTGGAGGAGATGAATTTTCAATGTACATCAAAGATGAAAAGGTAACTAAGCTGCTACTTCTTGTTTAACTAATTGCTTTCACTTCATTCACCCTTGTACTTTAGAGACGGAAAATTCACAAATTTGTTCTGTTTGGAGCAGTGAAAAATGCTTAATAGGATTCTAATTAATATGCTCAGATCCAATTGCACTTAAATAATTCTTTTTCAAAGTGAATAGAAATGGTGGCTCCAATAAATATGGGATTTTGCAAGGAAAGGGAACTTCCATGTTCCTTTTTCCTTTGGTTTTGCATACAAAGTGATTGTGCAAATAGAGAATTTAAAATTTTGCTTTCATATGATCATTTCAGAAACAAAACATGCCTAAGTGCTGAAACTGTTTAGACACACCACTGAATTTTTTCCTTGACCTTTTTGGTACCTTAAGAATTTCTCTTTTTCTTAAAAACAGAAAAGAAGGCAAAGTAATGACTTCCAATGCCTCTAAAACTGTGTGTTCATTTTCAAGATGGTTTTTGATGTCATCTAGCCGTTTATACTGTAAAACAGAAGTAATTGGACTTTTGCACAAATGATTACCTCCTGTTCTAATGTTATAACTCAAGAGCAAGAAGGATACAATAGTCCACCATCCAAAGCCCTCAGGCTCTGGAATCTGCACCTATGCTTACCAATTCTGTGTTGTGCATTCTCTTCTGCCAGTCTCATATACTGCTTACTATACAACTAAAAAATCCTGACCCCAGAGAACTGCTAGTGAGTAAGAGAGCTGATAAAATTACCCTTCACAAAAAGTTGACTTTTTTAAGTAGCAGAAGTCTTGAAACTGTAAAAGTAGAAATTCAGTCATCTATGATATAAGAAAAGCATCTTTAGGGAAAGTTTTATGCTTTTGGGGTGCTGTGGCATCATGGGTTAAGCCACTGCCTGCAGTACTGGCATCCCTTATGGGTGCTGGTTCAAGTCCTGATAGCTCTACTTCTGATCTGGCTCCCTGCTAATGTGCCTGGGAAATCAGCAGAAGATGATCCAAGTTCTTAGGCTCTGCACCCATGTGGAAGACCCAGAAGAGACTCTGGGCTCCTGGAATCAGCCTGGCACTGCCCCAGTCATTTCAACAATTTTTTGAGTGAACCAGCAGGTGGAAGATTTCTCTCTCTGCTTTTACCTTTCCCTCTCTGTAACTCCATCTTTCAAAATAAATAAATGAATCTTAAAGAAAAATTAATCCTTTACGGGGTAGTGTCCAATGTCATTGACGGTTAGCAAGACCATTTCACATGGATATAGTTCAATCTACTACTAGCTGAAAAGTTGGTTAGGCTTAGACATCATATCTTAACTTAAAACACATGATATTTAATATCTTAGATATAAGGATAAAGTCTTTTCTTTAGTATGTAACCTCTGAGATTTATCTTTTGGCATAAACTAGATTCATCATGTAGGACCTATACTCTCCAGGTTTAAAAAATATTTATTTATTTATTTATTTGAAAGGCAGAGTGACAGAAAGGAGAGAGAGAGAGAAAGAGAGAGAGAGAGAGAGAGAGATTTTGTATCTGCTGGTTCACTTCTCTAGTGCATGCAAGAGCCAGGGTTATGCCACACAAAAGACCGGAGCCAGGAACTTCATCTGGGTTTCCCACTTGGGTGGTAGGTACTCAAGTACTTGAACCATTATCTGCCGCCTTTCCAGGCCCATCATCAGGGAGCTGAATCAGAAGCAGAATAGCCAGGACACCAATATGACAACCAGGCATACCAAGGAGAGGCTTAATCCATTGTATAACATATGTCCCTCCAGTTTTGGTTTCTTTTTTAGTGGAGATTTTAATGATCACTGCAGAAGGATTTGAGGGGAAAAACTTTACTACAGTAAAAAAATCTTTTTCTACTTTATTATCATTCTTGTTTTTTTAAAAATATTTTTACAGTCATCCAGTGTTATATATAATATATAATATAATATATAATAAAGGGTGATGCTTTTCTTCCTTTCCAAAGTATTTTTTGGTATTCATAAAAGTGATGCTTTCTTTTGTTTTTTCTTGCACAATTTTGCATAATATGAAATGTAATTGCATAGTTATAACAAAGTGAATATAAGTGATCTTGGGAAGAAACACAGTAGACTGCTAGAAATTAAATAACTATGAGACCAGAAAGCTGTAGGTATATTAGAAAATAGCTGATCAGTTATTAGGGTTCAAAGTTTTATGGGAAAAAGAAATCTGTTTTTCACATCAGTTAAATAAAGGTCAGTTAAGAGGTTTTCCTCTTTGTAAAATTTTTGGCTCAGCTTGTCTAGACATCAGTGAGGAAGTATTAGGCAATTTTCCAGACAGGCTCTTTTCCCTGCAATCTCTCAGAAGATTTCCTCAATGTTACTAAAATTTCTTCAAATGATTCTAAATTGTTAGGAAGATACAAAGTCAGTACATGCTGCCTAGTAGATCTAGTTTTTGATTTCAATGATCTGTTTTTTTACAACACACATTTAGCATTTAGTAATGTCATATATCACTCTCATAGAAGTACATTTTATACATTTATAAATGTATATACATATAAATCTATCATATATAATGTTATATACAGATAATATTATATATTTATAAATGTATATATATATACACAAATCTATCATATAAAATGTTATATACAGGTAACTATAACATAGACAAAAGAGAACTTGGGATTAGAGACTAAAAATCTATAGAGTTCAATGCTCTGACCTACAATTATTAGCTGGGAGAATTTGAGCAAGTCATACAATTGTGCTTAGTCTGCTTCCTGTTCTGAAATGGAAGGTAAAAATATAGACCTTAAGAGAGAATACATGAAATTATTTTGACAATTAAAAATATCATGATATACATGTAGGGTGGTATAATATATATGCGATTATTTAAGAATGTAGTGCAACAGTATATCAAATAACTAATATCAGGAAACATATTTATGTATGTCTTTACTTCCTGCCATTCATCTATCCTGATAAACTTCTTATTAACATGACATACACATGACAAAATTAATTATTTACATCCCTACAATTTTCCTAGAATGAACATACTCTAGTTGCTACCATCCAGACCACAAAACTGTGCATCACTGGCACCCAGAAGCCCTACATATCCTGTCTTCCTGCCTCTATAGAATGCTACCTGTCACGGGAACCACTCTCTTTACTTCCAAGAGTTTATATTGCCTAGACTTCACTATGGAATTCTATAATATACACTTGTTTGCACCTATCTTCTTTTGCTCAGTGTTGTTGCTGCATCACACATGGTTTTGCATGTAATACTACTTCATCATTCTTACCACTATACAACATTTCATTGTTCCAATATGCCATCATTTCTTCATTTTGCTGTGTATAGACAATTGTGTATTTATTAGTTTGAGACTTTTACATATAGTGGTACTTTAAATGTTCTTGCAGTCTTTTAGGAATCATATGGCTGTATTTCTGTTGAGTAGACGCCTTGGAGTAGAGTTTCTGGGCATTGGGTTTGTGTACGATAAACTTAGAAGATACTGCCAAAAAGTTTTACAAAATTTGTGCCAATTTATGCTCCTACCTACAATGTGAAAATTTCAAGTGCTACACATCCTCAGCAGTGTTTGATATTGTTTTCAGCTCCAGTTTTCTGCCTATATATGTTGGCCATGCTGATAGAGGTGGTATATGGATTTTTATTTATTCATATACTTTAGACATTATTTAATAATAGATGTAAGCTCATCTCAGCACACCATTTTACATTTGCTTTTCTCTACAATTTTAATGTTATATATATATTTTTAATTTACTACTTTTACCTTTATAATTCTTATACCATTAGAATTAGTCATTCTTTTACAGGCTTAAAGTAAAATATAAAAACTTATGTGCTATAGATTTAGAAAGAGAAAAACCTACTTCTGTACAAACATGTCTTTACTGTGTCAATGAAAAATAAAACTTCTGCAAAAGATTCCTACTAATCACAATATTGTGAAAAGAGTCAAAAGCCTAGACAGTTGAAAGATTTGGTCTGTTCCATGTAGTTGAAGGATTTGTTCTGTTCCATGTTGAGTGAATAAATTGTAGAAAAACTTAAAACTAGGAAGAATTCAAGAAAGGGAGGAAGGAAGGGAGTGAAAGAAAGAAATGAGGGAAGTGAGAAAGAAAAGGAAAGAACGGGAGGAGGGAAGGCAGAGCAGAAAGGGAGGAAGAAAGAAAGAGAGGAAGGGAAGAAGGAGGAGAAAATTGGGTAGTCATATAGCCAGGTGCTCTGGCCTTCTGTGTCTTCTACTTGGATCATGTCAGGAAGTGTGTAGCCCTTTGGAAAAGTTTCAGCAGGTTTGTAGGGGAGATACCTGCATGCTTTTTCCCTAAGAAAGAAGTTTTGTTTTGTTTTTCACAAATTAACACCTAGAGAATTTCATCCACATAAGATGGCCAATTTACATAAACCAGGATAAGCCAAGTGTTCCTCTTCTTGATTAATAGTCATGGGTTTTGTGAGATTTTGTGCTTGAGTTACAGGGATAATTATTTCAACTCTCATGCTTATTTGGTTTGTGTGAGTCTCAGCCCTCAGTTCTACTGGAGAGAATCTAATCATGACTGAATGCAAATTTGACATCCTTTCTCCTGCTTCATGGGTATTGATTAGTCCCACTTCATGGAGAGTCTAGTCATAGTGGGTAAGCTTCTAGGGAACTCACAGGGGGTGACCCCAATTTGTTGAGCACTCACCATTTTCAAATTTCTCTTGGTATCCAACTGTGTTGATTTTGACTTTTTTCTTCTATGTATGTAAGGATGTGACATAGGAGCAAAATACTGTTTAGCTTAAAGGAAGAGAAATTGTAGGGGTTGTGCAAAGACCATCTTCAAGTTCTTAATGGCTATCATTAGTAAGAGAACACATATTAAATAAGTGTGACTCCAAAATTTAAAATAAGGGTAGAAGACACAAATTTCAGTTTAGTTTGTAGGAATAGGCTTCCTAATGCTTAAAGCTATTTAGTAAGGAAATGCTTTACTTAAGAGAAAGAAAGTACCTATTGCCCAAAGCTGACCATTTAGGCAGAAGTTGAATGACAGCTTGTCAGATGTTTGAAGTCGGACCGGTTAGTGTCTATCTCACTCTGAGATGCTATGAATCAATATACTATATTACACCAAATGTGAGATGCCATCTATTTTTTTTTTAAAATCTTGATTTCAGAGAGATTTAATGTGAAAAACTGACAGTGTTGAAATTGATGAAATATGGTTCATATTCTCTTGTTTGTGAGGTGAGCTTTGTTATCAATCAGAGCCTTGTAGTTTCCATCACTTTCCCTGTGTGCCCTCCCCTCTCATACTTCACTTCATCTCATTAGTTCCCAGGTATGCCTCTGGCTTTTCACATCCCAAATGCAAGCAAAGAAAAAGATATTTCCTATTAGTCCTCCTGCAACCAAGCGCATGGCCGTGGAACCCCAAGTGAATGCATTCTAAAGAGTTTCTTCTGATCATAGACTCATCAATAAGCTTGTATGACCATGTCAGCCTCAGCTTCCCTAGGGCAGGGAAATAACTATTGGCATTTGATATTTTCTTGAGAATTTTTTGAATGCTAAAATTTATCTTATAGAATATTTCAAAATATTATATTTTGATTGATACAAACATAAAATATGTTTTAATTTTTATATAAACTGTTGCTTAAGAATATAAGTAACTTTTACCTTCATTTTGTCCTACTAATTTGTACATTTTTTAAATGTCTAGGAACCATGGAGGAAAAAGGTTTATGTCATATTTTGCCTTCTTGAATTTGCTAGCAGCCACTGTTTGTAATTGAAGTGATTCTTCTCCACTAAAGTTAAGTTGTTTTGGAAATGGCTTCTAACTCTGATGCCAGAAACCTAATGCTGGTGATTTTCAACATGTTCTTAACTTTGTTGCTGCCATTCTTTGCTAATTTCATGAGAAATGCAATAGAATTTCTATTTTTAAGAAGATTTATTTATTTATTTGAAAGAGTTACAGAGACAGAGACAAAGAGAAATCTTCTGTCCTCTGGCTCATACCCCAAATGGCTGCAAAGGCTGAGGGTGGGTCAGGCAGAATCCAGGAGCCAGGAGCTTCACCTGGGTCTTCCACATAGGTGCAGGAGCCCAAGGACTGAGGCCATCTTCACTCCTTTCCCAGGAGCATTAGCAGGGCACTGTATTGGAAGTGGAGCAGCCAGCCCTCAAACCAGCGCCCTTATAAGATGCCAGCAGTGCAGGTGGCAGCTTAACCCACTGTGCCACAGCCCCAGCCCCAGAAATACAATAGACTTTTAACCTAGTGTTCTAGTTGCTGTCCATTAGAAACGTTGGTAAGACAAATGAACATCAGAAGAGGAAAGGGTCTCTTTTCTGCTTGCCTAAATCACATCTAATTTAACCTCTTACACTGTTCGTAGGCATTTTCAGTGCTTGACAAGTGGGAAAAAAGAAATGCAGAGATGATCATCTTCAAACAAGCCTTTAAAAAGTGCAGTCTAAGATAAGGGCAATTGAAAGCTCATTTTTAGACCAAACAGCTAAAAAATGACTTGTGCAATCACTACTCATCTTTAAATTTGTCTAAGTATGATTTAAAACAAACAAACCAACAGAAACCTCATAGTTTGCTTTGGTGCTCATTGACATGCTGGTACAGTCATTCCTGACAGATATTCATGGTGACAGAGTGATTTTCTCTTAATGGGTTGATGCAGCTGAACTAGGGTCTTGGAGCTCAGTGATGCATTCTTGGATGACTTGCCTTCATACATCAGGAAGCGTCCTTGTTGGCTGCTCCTGAGAGATGTTATCATTATATCCACAGTCAACTTTCAAGGTATCCAGGCTAACACACAGGGGTTGCACTTCTCAGAGCATTTTTATTATAGGCAACTAATAGAAAAGGAAAATAATTACTTTTAAATCTTAATTTGTTGACTTTGATTCTACCTCCAATTTGTATTTATTTCTCATACCTGTGTAATTTTTCAACTATGCATAATCATTGTGTTTTATTTTTTTGAGGGGGAGGCATCTGGACTGAATGACTGTATTTCCATGAAATGTCACTAATAATTTCAAATCCATGATCGTGGGTAGGAAGCGAGGAAATGCAAAATGGAGCCTGTGGTTTCTCATTAAATGGCATTGTGTGTAGCAAATGTTGCTTAGAATCTCATTTTATTTAATATGAGTGTATGATTTCTGTACATAGTGTTGGTTTTAGAAGGTAGATGTGTGCTCTGAGAGTCCCTTTGCTTAAAATGATAGTATTCTTATTAATGTAGCAGCATACACAGGTGCACAGCTGTGCGATTTTAGAGCTCTGTATTCCACTCCCGTAAACCAGCCACTTCCAAAACCCCTGCTTAATCAGACTGACCGCGGACAATGCATGATGATTTTCGCAACTAGCACCACTACACCAATTTTCCTACAGCACTTACCAGTTCTCCCCTTCCCTCCTAATCTCCCTCCACCTGTCCCTCCTGAGAGAACCTGGCAACATTCAAATAGGAGAATTTAGAAAAAAAAATGATGATCTATCTGTTGCCAGTACAACAGATGAGCAAGCAGAGAGCCTTTCAGCTGGAGCGTTTTTAGGTCTCCCTGTCTTTAATAATGAGTACGGTCATTGCTTCAGCTTTGGTACATGTGTGTACCCCCAACTGCCCTCTCTCCTCTGATCAAGGCCATTCCTGAATACGAGGACAGCTCAGCCTGATAAAATAACCGACGAGTCTGCAGGCTTTCCTTCTAATGAGCACGAGGCAACCACGTGAAACGACGACAAGGCGGAGGTGTCAGAACATACAAGATGCAGGAGTTCACCCACGAATCTCTTTCATACCATCCTCACCTTAACAGCCCTCTGCAGCCATGGCCCAGGAAAGAAAGGAGTGAACGAGTTGGTGTAAGAAAGATCAACCTTTTTGCTTCCAAGAATGCCCCTTTGCCTGAATTCAAAGCACAGGCCCTCGATTGCACTTAATTGTGGATGGAGCAGTGAGAATCATCAGGGGGAGCGTTTAAGCATCCCGATTCCCAGGCCACAGTCAGGCCAATTAAATTAGACTCTGAGGAAACGCGGCACTAAAAACATAATAAGCATTCAGGTAACCGAACATGGCTGTGCGGCCGTGTCTCAGAGACCCAGTGGGCTAGACCGAGCAAGCAGGAGAAGGGCACAGCGTGCTGACAAGGCCCTGAGGCCGCCTCTCCCAGAGGACAATTAGGGAACAGTTGTGGCAAAGAGCAGAAAACGAAGAAAGAGACAAGGAATGAGGAGAAAGTTTGACGCTTCCTGTTTTTCTCGAAAGTCACCTGGAGTCTCCACCCACCCGGTGTGGGTAACCTGCTGCTCAAGGTGGGGTGAGGCTGGTCCCCAGGCCTGGGAGACGGGGGTGTGGTGGCTGCAGGTTGCTTCCCAGCTGCGCAGCCACAGCCTCAGGCGTGGGCCGAGCGCCCCTCGGGGAAGGCGGCGGCCGCGGAGTGTAGAGCAATTTAGGGGCGCAAAAGCAAGCCGTCTCCGGCACAGGTGGCGCTAGCAGCCCCAACCCACAGTGTGGCCAATCGCGGGCGCAAGCGCAGCCTGGTGGCGGCGGCGGTACCGTAGCGCGGGGCTCTTGCGGGAGGCAGCCGAGGCAAAGGCGGAGCCAACTGAGAGCTGCGCTCAGGCTGGAGGGAAACCTACGGCCCGGAGCGAGCCAGAGAGCTTCCCGGCCGAGCGAAGCGAACTTAGCATGGGCAAGAAGTGGAGGGATGCGGCGGAAGTGGAGCGGGGCTGCTCGGACCGCGAGGACAGCGCGGAGAGCCGCAGGCGCAGCCGCAGCGCCAGCCGGGGCAGGTTTGCCGAATCGTGGAAAAGGTTAAGTTCCAAGCAGGGGTCCACCAAGCGCTCGGGACTCCCGTCGCAGCAGACGCCGGTGAGTGGCGGAGGAGATCCTGTGTCTCCTACCGTCTCCCCCTCCGCGCGCATCTGGAGCTCTTTCCATGGTGCTGAACTTGCCTACTGAAGGGCTGGCCCTGGGAACTTGTGGAACCACCTCCAATGATAGAAAGTGTTGGGGGTCTATGAGGAGGGGCTAGAATGGACGCTTTGCCTCCCTTCAGCCAGGCAGTCTCTTGTCGTCTCCGGTGTCGTTGCAAAACCGGAAAACACGTTTGAGAGGCAAGGGGTTCGCTGTCAAATCATTGGAGTTTTGTAATTAGCAGAGCGTGTGAGATGGTGTCGAGTGTGTTGTTGTGACTCATATGTTCGTTCCCAAGGGTCTGCCTGTGCCCCATGTTCGAAGGCACTCGGCAGCCTCTGAAAAAGGGTGGAATAGGCAGGGCATGCCATATTATAACTCTCTTAACACTTGCTCTTTCCATCCCACACTTCCACTATTTTAGTGAGTGCATTTAATTGTTTGCAGAATGTCATTTGCATGCGGAGAATAGAAAGAGCATCCCAGGTGCTTATAATCCTTCTGTGTAACATATACAGCAGAAAGCAGTTTTCCCATGTGTCAGCTCCTCTTCAATGTCTGATTAGTGCAATAAAAGCACTCAAGTGAAATTAATATAGGCATCATCTGTGGATAAAATACTTTAGCTTCCTTTGGATTTTTGGTATCTAAATGTTATCTATTTCCTTTCATACTACACAAAGAAAACTCTGTTCCAAAAGAGAGTTGCAAAGCTCTCCTGTTGCTCTTGGGGAAGAGAGTGCACCACTTTTAATTCCAAAGCACCGTTAAGATTATCATTGTGTGTATGTGTGTGAGTGTGTGTGCCCTTATGTTTTATGACTGGATTGATAGCAGATAATACACAGTGAAGAGAATTTGAAGTAATTAGAAGAAAGGATGGTGCATAAGAATTGTATCCCATAGCATGACTAATGGTCTGTTCTTTTTTAAGAGGCATCCATTGAAGGGTAAAAACAAACTCCTAAAAAGTAGCATATTTAAGCATTACTTCAATGAAACGAATAATAAACAATTCAAATTTCTGGCACATTAATTTTGTCTGCTTGTTTACAAAAACTACTGGAAGAAAATGTTATTAAATTTGAATTTGCATTCTTAAACATTTACTATGTTATGGGCAAGCGTTTTACCTACGTTAAATGCAATTAATTAAGTGAAACTTAAAATGCAATTAATTTCATTTCAGCCATGGACATGTTATTTGTGGGCTTGAAAATATTTTAAAGGGAACATTACTCTGAAGATAAGTTTTGATGAAACAAATTAGAAAACATAATGTCGATGACATCTTGTTTTTAATAATTGCATGAACTAAGAATTAATATGATCTCCTTTGAAACAGAAAGTCAAAGTATTATTCTAAAGAACTTCTTTATCTACTTCTTTGTGTTCAACAGGTGTGTGCAAAGTCTGTATCAGGAACACATAAAACCTTCGTTTAACTGTGTTATGTTAGACTAAAGAGCTTGTAGGCTTTCTACCTACAATAAAAAATGCGAGAGACAGGGCATGAGAGAATACCATGACAACCAGAGGCATCTGGAAAAGTCGCCATGGCCTCCTGTTTACTAAGGGTGTTAATGGTGCTATATTTCTCTGTAGTACTTGTTAATTGAAATATTAGCAATTCAGTTAAAATCAATCATGGCAAAAGCCTCTGCTTATTCTCATATTTCATGGCAAGTTTAATATTGTTTTTCTTCTCAAAATCTAGTAATTAATGTTCTTAGTTATGATTTTAATTATCAGATTATCTTTTTTTTTTTAAAAAAAGCAAAGGGGATGAGGATTTATAAGTCTTGGATCTAGGGTGGTAGTTTGTATTAAAGGCTTGATTGCATTAGTTGTTAGCAATGACTTTCAACTTCATCAGTGAATAAGGCGTCCAATTCATTTATACTATTAGGAGGAAGGGAAGAAAAAGGCTTGCAGCAGACTTGGTTATAAAAGTTTTTAATTTTCAAATTAAGAAGCTTTCACCCACTTAAAATGAGTTGATGCTGTTTTCAACTTTCATTGTATCTTGTGTTAAAAATAGCCTAAACTGTATAGTTTAAAATAGTTAATATGAATAATATTATATTTATTAATTCATAGGAACAAGTAAGATATTCTGTGATGTAGCTGTGGATCTTACTCAGTGTGTGTTGTACTCAGAAATTTTGTGGCATCTGTCTTGATAAATATAATCAGATCGGCATTTTACTTTCTATTGAAGATGAAATAGATAAATGTGGAGACATGTGGTTAATAATAAGACATGGGAGCTTTCTTGCATCTTCCCTCTTTCTTTTGAGGATATGCAGGAGTTACATAGTTGCTTTAATATCGTGGTCTTTGTTACTGTCTTCTCTGCTTTAGTTAGAGTCCTGAAATCACTTTCAGTTAAAGTTATTCCCAGGGAATTATGCAGGCGGTGACTGTGCCCCCAGTGGGAATGATTGCATTATTTTTCATTTTCACTAACAACAAAGCAAGAATACATCATAGTTAATGGAAGATATTTATTTCAGCAGGGAGAGCTCTTCCATATTCTTGGTTATCCAGAAGGAATATTTTCTATTATCTGAGTCATAGTGTTTTTGTGTGTGCAATGTAGGGAAGGTCTATTTGAATCAACTTGGGAAGTTAGATTTCCTACCTAATTATCACTAAATATGTAAGATCTTTCTGAGATGTGGGGTGGCTCCATGATTTTGTTGCCAAGATTTTAAATTTAAAAAAATTACAATATTGGTAACCTCTTTGGTGCTCAGTACAGGGTCTTATATTTGATATGGTGTATGACAGGTCTGGCCCCAACTCTCAAGAGTCTGCTTCTATTCTGTTGCTAGGCAGAAACATCATTTCCCTATGCAGGAGCTAGAGGAAGGAGCAGCTCTTGTGGGTCTTAACAGTGACATTGAAAGGGCATATTCTCATTTTGGGGTTTCCTGGTTAACAGTGGAATCTTTATAAATTCATATTGCTTTTATTTATCCAGTAATCTAAAATATTCAAATTATATCCCAAATCACAAAATTATGATATGACAAAGTAGGATTCAATAATATTTATTCCTTGTGTATGTCCCTCTCTGAAATTGGGTCATGTATATTTTTGGGGGTCTAAAAACAGGGTTCTTAATACATAAAAGAATTTGATGTAAATTTATAATTTTAATGTATGCAAGTTGTATACTTGAATTTTGGACATCAAATTAAGTTTCTGGATATTATTGTTTTAAATTTTGTCTCTGTTGAATTGGATGCAGTTTTTTGTCTTCACTCTATAAGGTCTGGGCTTTATATTTACCCTTGAAGTATATTTTCAATATTTCTGATATTTCTTTCAGTTTATCTACATAGCAATGTGTAAACATCTAATAAAAAGTGAGTCAGCAAGTTCTGTCTAATGTTGTAAGTATCAAATGCTCACCTCGGCATGTATGTATTTTAATTTTAAAAAGCTATTTCCTCCTCTAGTCCCACAGCTATTTAAAGGTTTGTTTTCAAATAGATGCAGATTTAATTTAATCTCTGAGTAAGCTCTGTGTAAAAGCACAAAAAGAAACAGTTGTGAGGAAGTGAAATGATGGAGTTGTAATTAGAGTTGTTTTTCAATCTTAGATAGCATGCTTGCTTCCACTAATGCTATAATTACTCTTATCAGCAGGTGCCAACCCCAGATTATTGTACCTTGTGCAGACAAGTAGGCAAACTGAGAGTTTATAGAAATAGCAGTGCTGTAAGGTAGGCAAGTACATTTCAGCAGTTCACCAAATTCACTTCTCCCCATGCATTTATGAAACTATCCACACAGGGAGATCCCATGAACAAACCGGGTTCCATTTTTGATGTGGACTTTTCCCTTTTGGGCTAATAGGGACATTTAGTTCTCCCAACCAAAAGATGGATTGTTCAAAATAGAAGAAAAGCTGAGTAAAAAGCAGAGCTAAAGTCAAAAAACTCATCAGCAAACCAATTGCCCATTTGAAAATTATGTGGATGGTAGGTTCCATGATAGTTGTAGTAGAAAACAACTGGAATTGGTGACAAGAGTCCTTGTTTTCTTTTTCAGTGTCTAATATGCTATTGCAGTGTCATTAAACCCTTAATAGGTTGTTCTTGTTATACAAAGGGCTATCTTGGCGAAAGCAAAACAAATCTCCTGCAGTGCTGGTCTGTTACAGGATAAACCATTTCTTGACAGGTTGATTTTTGTCCACTTTTTTTCACTGTGTAAAAAAAAAGCAAGGTAGTATTGCTCAAGAATGAAGTTATATTTTTTTGTTATCACTGAGTTTTTATCAAGAAAAAGCCATTTTCTGATGATCCATTATGTTCAAGCATTTATAGAATATTATCTTTTTCTGATATAACAACTAAAAAGACTTTCATCATCATAGTGAATTAAAAAGTTAATCTAATTTCATCTTCAAATCTAAGGCCATGGATATATTAATTAGGAAATGAGTAATTCAAATACTTTATGAGAGTAAAATATCCTTGCATGGCTATGATTAAAAATTTGTTTTTGATTATTCCAAAATACATTAGAACAATCACTTCTGCTTTTATTTTCTGAGGCTTATAAAAACAATTTAATAATTAAAATAATTCATTAATAATAACAAAAATTTATATTTCTTTAGTTAGACCAGCTGTGATGGTCTATGTTTGGTTTTATTTTTTGGATTTCTTTCATTTTCAAAATCAAAGGAGGATTGGTACAGTATTACAAATGAAAGTATTACAGAGAACATCTAAAGAAACTTATTCTAATATTTGTTAAGCTCTTAGGAAGTGTTAGGCATGATGGTAGGTACTGAACAGCTTTCCTAACAGAACTGAGAGTTTAAATGAACAGAGAGACAGCAACAAGACAGGCGTATGTAAAATCTAGGTTTACAGTAAAACTACATTGGAGCAAAGGTTAAGGTAGCCAGTGATTCTTTAAGGGCAGTGTTGGCAAATCTAGATAGAAAGCTTCTTAGATGTGGTAAGTGAAAAACATTTGCTTGAACTTGGTAACTTTTTGGAAAGTGGATAATGATGCCTTTATGAGTGTCACGTAACTGAATCATGGAAGTAAATTCCAGAACAATTGAATGGGGGGGGGGGGGCATAGCAGTTGAGGAAGAGATAACCACAAGAGCAAACACTCAGGTAACATTTACCATGTACCAGGAACTCATCTAAGAAGTTTACATGTGTTTTTCCCTACTTCCTGACTTTCCATTCAAGGACTTTTCATTGTTCATTACAGCTAAAATGGAAGCTCTGTGGAGACAGAGATCTTTATTTTGCTCACTGATTTATTCAAGAGCCTTAAGCAATGCCTTGCACATATTTTCAGTGAATGACTCAATCAGTTTATAAGTACATTAATAAAAATAATCCTTTCTTTTTTATTTTTTACTTTATTTGTTTGAAATGCAGAGTTACAGACAGAAAGGGAGAGACAGAGAGAAAGGTTCCCCCATCCGCTGGTTCACTCCCCAAATGGCTGCAATGGCTGAGCTGGGCCAAAACTAAGCCAGGAACAAGGAGCTTTTTCCTGGTCTCCCATGTGGGTGCAGGGGCCCAAGCACTTGGGTCATCCTCTACTGTTTTCCCAGAGCACAAACAAGCACACATATGGGATGCCAGCACTGCAGGTGGAGGCTTAGCCTACTGCCACAGAAACAGCCCCAGTGTTTTCTAATTAAAATAAGAAAGACTAAGTTTTTGGCTACAAAGAGAAAAATAAATAGAGGATGAAGGATATTTTTTTGCAAGGTGGGAAAGATTTGAGCATGTTTGTTTACAGAGGGAAGACCCTATGAAAAAAGGAAGGCTTAAATAATTAGGAGAGAGAAGAGTAATGAAACCCATAGTTGAGTGAGTCTACATTTGTTTCATGGGAGAGTTGAAGACCTGTTTTTCCTTGTATTAAGTCTTGATTCTTCCCTCTCTTTGCCTTTATGAAACCATCTGCTAGAAACTGGATTTGTTGGTTCGTCTTCAGGTTTTACTTAGTACATGTTTAGTCTAAAATGTTAGTGCGTTCACACACAGTTTTAGTGGCAGAAAATATGTATTGTAATGAAAGTATTGTTAATTAACCAGAAATTCCTGAAATCTTATTTTATATTTCCCTCCAATCTCTGCATACGACAAGGGATGTGGGAGGTTCCCAGCTTCATTACTTTGCATGTCCTCAAGACAGTTCAGAGTTGAAATGACAAGTTGATTCTCTGAACTCAATGTCCTAGGATTCTATATTTGTTAAAAATGCCTCTCTACACAGTGACTCCTGTTGTTGATTTAACAATTTGACGCTCTTGTTTATGGCGTCAGTAATCTCCCTAGGGTCTAGTCATGAGTTGCCGAGGCTATGGAAGCCTTTAGGGTTCGCCGACTTCGGTCTTATTCCGACAGGGTCATAGTCAAAGTGGAAAAGTGGAAGTTCTCTCCTCCCTTCAGAGAAAGGTACCTCCTTCTTTGACGGCGCCGTTCTTTCTACTGGGATCTCACTCACAAAGATCCCTCATTTAGGTCTTCTTTTTTTTTTTTTTTTCAGAGTGTCTTGGCTTTCCATGCCTAAAATACTCTCATGGGCTCTTGAGCCAGATCCGAATGCCTTAAGGGCTGATTCTGAGGCCAGAGTGTTATTTAGGACATCTGCCATTCTATGAGTCTGCTGTGTCTCCCACTTCCCATGTTGGATTGTTCTCTCCCTTTTTGGTTCTATCAGTTAGTATTAGCAGACACTAGTCTTGTTTGTGTGATCCCTTTGACTCTTAGACCTATCGGTGTGATCAATTGTGAACTGAAGATGATCACTTGCACTAGTGAGATGGCATTGGTACATGCCATCTTGATGGGATTGCATTGGAATCCCCTGGCACATTTCTAACTCCATCATTTGGGGCAGGTCCGATTGAGCATGCCCCAGATTGTACATCTCCTCCCTCTCTTTTTCCCACTCTTAATTTTAACAGGGATCACTTTTCAGATAAAATTTATTTTTTTATTTTATTTTATTTTTATTTTTTTGACAGGCAGAGTGGACAGTGAGAGAGAGAGAGAGACAGAGAGAAAGGTCTTCCTTTGCCGTTGGTTCACCCTCCAATGGCTGCCGCGGTTGGCGCACTGTGGCCGGCGCACTGTGCTCGTCCGATGGCAGGAGCCAGGTGCCAGGTGCTTTTCCTGGTCTCCCATGGGGTGCAGGGCCCAAGCACTTGGGCCATCCTCCACTGCACTCCCAGGCCACAGCAGAGAGCTGGCCTGGAAGAGGGGCAACCGGGACAGAATCCGGCGCCCCAACCGGGACTAGAACCCTGTGTGCCTGCGCCGCAAGGCTGAGGATTAGCCTGTTGAGCCACGGCACCGGCCTTCAGTTAAAATTTAAACACCTAAGAATAATTGTGTGTTAATTACAGAGTTCAACCACTAGTACTAGAACAAAAAAAAAATACTAAAATGGATAAAGATTTACAATGTAGATCAACAGTCAGGACAAGAGCTGATCAAGTCACTGTTTCTCATAGTGTCCATTTCACTTCAACAGGTTTCCCCTTTGGTGCTCAGTTAGTTGTCGCTGATCAGGGGAAACAAATGATATTTGTCTCTTTGGCACTGGCTTAATTCACTCAGCATGATGTTTTCCAGATTCCTCCATTTTGTTGCAAATGACCGGGTTTCATTGTTTTTGACTGTTGTATAGTATTCTATAGAGTACATGTCCCATAATTTCTTTATCTAGTCTACTGTTGATGATGTGGGATCTGTCCTTAATGTGTTGTGCAATGTGAAGTAATGCTATAACTAGTACTGAGACAGTATTTTTACACTTTATGTTTCTGTGTGGGTGCAAACTGATGAAATCTTTACTTAGTATATACTGAATCAATCTTCTGTATATAAAGATAATTGAAAATGAAAAAAAAAAAAACCTTGGTATTAAATTGGAAATTGCATAGAAAATTAATCGATTTTTTAAAAAAATATGATGTAGGATCTCTGTCCTTAATGTGCTGTACATTGTGATTTAATGCTATAACTAGTGCTCTGATAGTATTTTTCACTTTGTGTTGCTATGTGAGGGCAAATGGTTGAAATCTTTACTTAATATATACTAAACTGATCTTCTGTATATGAAGAGAATTGAAAATGAATCTTGATATGAATGAAAGGGGAGAGGGAGCAGGAAAGGGGGGAGGGTTGCGTGTGGGAGGGAAGTTATGGGGGGGAGCCATTGTAATCCATAAGCTGTACTTTGGAAATTTATATTCTAAATAAAAGTTTAAAAAAATGCCTCTCTAAAATATCAGAATTTGAACCACAGAAGGGGGACACATTCATGGCCATAACCAGGCTTTCTGGGCTAAACCTTTCTTTCTTAGATTTTTGTCTTCTTGAAGATTAATTTTTCTGAGTTTTCCTTGGGAATTAATTTTGTGATGATGAGGTAGAGAGAGATGGCTCTTTTGAATAAAAGCATTCTCAAGATGCCCATTGTAGACACAAGTCATCCTTACTTTGAAGTTCTGTAGAAAATCTGAATTTATTTTAGAGAAGAGTATGGTGGATTTGAAACTAACAGATCTAGACTGGAGTCCTGGTCCTACCAGTGAGTAGTTGAGCAAACTTAGGTAAATTACAGTTCTCTGTGTATTTCTTCCAATCCTATTAGGACAGTTCCTTCTTGCTTTCTTGCTGATTCACACTACTAGATTCACACTGTTGTCTTTCTTATTATAAAGGAAATATTTGTTGGACTTATTTTATTTATAATTTTTAAATAGGGGCCAGCACTGTGACGTGTTGGGCTATGCCTCCATCTGAAGTGCCAGTGTCCCATTTGGGTGCCGGTTCAAGTCCCAGCTGCTCCTCTTCTGATCCAGCTCTTGGTTGTGGCCTGGGGAAGCATGAAAGATAGCTTGCGTGAGAGACCTATGCCCTGTGGAAGATTCCAAGGGGGCTCCTGACTCCTGGCTTCAGATCAGCCTGGCTCTAACTGTTGTGGCCATCTGAGGAATGGGCCAGTAGATGGAAGACTTCTCTCTGTGTCTCTCCTCTCTGTAAATAAACTTCTCAAGTGAAAAAGTAAAATCTTTTTGAATATTTAAGTAATCTCAAATGTTTAAAATAATAGCAATACTGTGAAAACAATTCTCATAACTATGACACACATTAAACAAAGGTTAATAATTAGCTACCTGGGACCAGCACTGTGGCACAGCGGGTTAACGCCCTGGCCTGAAGCGCTGGCATCCCATATGGGCACTGGTTTGAGACCCAGCTGCTCCACTTCCAATCCAACTCTCTGCTGTGGCCTGGGAACACAGTGGAAGATGGCCCAAGTCCTTGCCATTGTACTCACATGGGAGACCTGGAAGAAGCTTCTGGCTTCAGATCAGCACAGCTCTGGCTGATGCAGCCAATTGGGGAGTGAGCCATTGGATGGAAGACACTCACTCTCTCTCTCTCTCTCTCTCTCTCTCTCTCTCTCTCTTTCTCTCTGTCTGCCTCTCCTCTCTCTGTGTAACTCTTTCAAATAAATACATCTTTAAAAAATAATTAGCTACCTGTTCTTTGTATCTCTTTATAAAAAATAAAATGTAGATACAGCTAAAATATTTTCCTCCTACTCCCGCAATTATTTTCCCAAAGATAAGAAATATCCTGAAATTGAGGTTCATTCTTAGTTTTAAAAATGTCTCTATTACATATTTATGTATTCATAAATATATATAAATAGATGTTGGCATTGTGGCATAGCAGATAAAGCTGCCACCTGCCACACTGGTGCTGGCATCCCATATGGGCAGTAGTTCAAATCCTGGCTGCTCCACTTCTATTCCAACTGCCTGCTAATATGCCTGGGAAAGTTGTAGAGGATGCATGCACGTGGGAGATCTGAAAGGAACTCCTAGCTCTTGGCTTTGCCCTGGCCCCACTCTGGCCATTTCAGTCATTTGGGGAGTAAACCACAGAGGGAAGACTCTCTCTCTTTGTCTCTCTCTCTCTCTGTAAATTCTGCCTTTCAAATAAATAAATCTTTTAAAAACTACATTTTTTTTTTTGGTCAGGCAGAGTGGACAGTGAGAGAGAGAGACAGAGAGAAAGGTCTTCCTTTTGCCGTTGGTTCACCCTCCAATGGCTGCCGCGGCCGGCGCACCACGCTCATCCGATGGCAGGAGCCAGGTGTTAGATGCTTTTTCCTGGTCTCCCATGGGGTGCGGGGCCCAAGCACTTGGGCCATCCTCCACTGCACTCCCGGGCCACAGCAGAGGGCTGGCCTGGAAGAGGGGCAACCGGGACAGAATCCGGCGCCCTGACCGGGACTAGAACCCCGTGTGCTGGCGTCGCAAGGCAGAGGATTAGCCTGTTGAGCCACGGCGCTGGCAAAAACTACATATTCTATTGCCATTTCCTTTTTCCATTCAACATTTTGTTTTTTGAGATATATCAAGCTATTACATGTACATGCCACATATTATTCCATTATATGTTTTTGGGGGGATTGTTTATTGTTTCTTTTTTTAACTTTTATTTAATAAATACAAATTTCCAAAGTACAACTTTTGGATTATAGCAGCTTTTTCCCCACCTAACCACCCTCCCACTCACAACCATCCCATCTCCCATTCCCTCTCCCATTCCATTCACATCAAGATTCATTTTCAATTCTCTTTATATACAGAAGATCAATTTAGTATATACTAAGTAATGATTTCAACAGTTTGCACCCACACAGAAACACAAAGTATAAAATACTGTTTCAGTACTAGTTATACCGTTAATTCACATAGTAAAACACATTAAGGACAGAGATCCTACATGGGGAGTAAGTGCACAGTGACTCTTGTTGTTGATTTAACATTTTGACACTCTTGTTTATGACGTCAGTAATACCCCGAGGCTCTTGTCCTGAGCTGTCAAGGCTATGGAAGCCTCGAGAGGCTTCCATTATATGTTTGTAGTACAAGTAGTTTATTCATATAATTCCCTTACAAGCAATGTTCAGTGGACATCCATGTACTGTTTCTTTGGTTTTAAATTACAAATACTTTTACAGGATGTAAACCCAGGAAGCAATGCTGCTCTTTGCAAGGCATGAGGAAAAGGCTTCCTTTCTCAACTTGTTTTGCACCAGAGTCAGGTTAAGCTTGTCCAGATGTTAACTTTTGAATGGAGCCAAAATTTTGTAAGGGGTTGATGGGGAGTCTTAACACTCTTAAGCTTGTTAAGTCTGAATTACCATTCAAATTGGACAGATTTAATTTCCATCCTCATCCTGGTAATTTTTAAAAATATATTTAAATATTATTTATTTGAAAGGAAGAGAGACTGACAGAAAGAGTTCAAATCCACTGCCTTCCTCCTCAAATGCCTGCAGCTCTTAGGGGTTGGGCAGGGGGATTATTGAGGAGCTTAAAGCCAGGAGCTAGGAACTCAGTCCAGGTCTGCATCATGGATGGCAGGAACCCAGATGGTTGGGCCATCAATGCTGACTCTGAGGGCCTGAATTAGCAGAAAGCTGAGTCAGTAGTTAACTTGGAGGCAGTAATTGAACCCAGGCACTCCAATGCGGGACACTTTCACTGGCATCTTAATTGATAGGTCAAATATCTGTTCTGTGACTAAGCTCATTTAATACTTTTCCAACTTAATCTTTTTTGTGTCTCAGTTTTTTTTTTTAAACATAAAATGAGGATGAAAATATTTGCTTCTCCTGAGAAATTATAAACATTAAATTTATTTATATAAGGAGCTAATTCCTTCTGGTCAGAGCTACTCACTAAATGGAAACAGTACCTAAAAGAGGTGTTACAATAAATTTCAAAAGTAGTAGTTGCTCTTGTTTGATGGGGAAGTGTTTTTTGTGGTCTTTAATTCTTCTGAAATAAAAATGTTGGTTACAGCCAAGTTGTAGTATGTGAATAATTGTTGTACGGGGCTTCTGGTTTCAAAAGTGCTATGGAAAATAAATCACCTTGTCTTCTCCAAGAAGATCTGGTCCTTGAAATGTCCATTTTTTGTACAGTTTTACTGAAGATTGATTTATTGATATCTTTGGAGCCAAAATATGAAATCTAGATTTTACTGCAATATAGGACACTTCTGATTTTTGGTATTTGTATTAGTTTCTATATATTTTTAAGTAAATCATGGTTAGAAAATTATCCACTTCATTAAGTTCAAGACCCTTGTAAAAATGCTTTTTCAAAAACCTTTATTATGGAAAATATTAAATAAAAGTAGTGGCAGTAGTATAATAAGCTCATAAATTTGCTTCAATACTGATCAGATCATGATCTTTAATCACCATTTCTTTCCTTCCTGAAAACTTTCTGAAACTTAAGGATTCCTTATTAAAACAAATCTCTAGCATTATGATTAAATTTAAATAAATTAATAACTTCTTAATACCAACATATATTAAGATAGGATCACACTTCCTTGATTATCATATTTTTTTACCCTCAGTTTATTTAAAATCAAAATCTGTGATTAGCACACTCGATTGTCCTTTTTAGTCTATTACCTCCCCCTCCTAATCTATTTTTTTCTCAAAAAATACTTGTCAGAGAAATGCAAATGGGACCTTCAAAAAGTTTGTGGGAAATGGAATTAAAAGAGAAATTTGGGAGTGGGCTTTTTGTCTATGTGAGTTAAGCCTTTGCTTGAGATGCCCATATCCTTTATCAGAATGCCAGTTCAAGTCCTAGATACTTTGCTTCCAATCCAGTTTCCTGCTAATGCAACCTGGAAGGCAGCAAATGATGGCTCAAGTGCTTGGGCTCCTGCCACCTACATGGAAGACCCAGATGGCGTTCCTGGCTCCTGGCTTTGCTCTGGCCCACCCCTGGCCATTGTGGCCATTTGGGAAGTGAATCAGCAGATGGAAGATCCACCTCCCCCTTTCTCTCTCCCTCTCTCCCTCTTCCTTATCTCTCCCTCTCTCCCCACCTGCCTTTCAAGTAATTGAAAAGAATGTTAAAAATAAATGAAAGTTTTGCTGAAAAGTTTTTTTGAAATCCATGCAGTTTTTTTTTTTTTCATTTTCCATTATCTTTTTCAAGACCCTTCATACTTATTCTGTAGTTTCCCACATTCTCCAAGTATGTTTGGTTGAATATCTCAGCAGAATCATCTTCCATGTTCCTCTGTCCATTTTATTTCCTATGATTTGGCAGTCTGACCAGGACTCTTGATGAGCTTTAATTTAATTTTTTGGCAAAGAAAATTCAGAGGTATTCTGGATTTTAATTGTTAGTTACTAATGGTGATGATGACTTCGAATTGACAAACATTTCCTACAGAGGACCACAAAGTAAAAATGTGGGGTCATATGCACCGTGTGTACTTTTGCAACTACTCAATTCTGCTGTTATTGGGTAAAAGCAATCAGAAACATTATGAAAACTAGTGGGCTTGGTTGTATTCCAATAAAACATTGCTTATAAACACTAAAATTGGGGGGCTGGTGCCATGGCGCACTAGGTTAATCCTCCACCTGCGGCACTGGCATCCCATATGGGAGCCGGGTTCTAGTCCTGGTTGCTCCTTTTCCAGTCCAGCTCTCTGCTGTGGCCTGGGAAAGCAGTGGAGGATGGCCCAATCCTTGGTCCCCTGCATCCGCGTGGGAGACCAGGAAGAAGCACCTGGCTCCTGGCTTTGGATCGGCGCAGCTCTGGCCTTTGCGGCCATTTGGGGAGTGAACCAATGGAAGACCTTTCTCTCTGTCTCTCCCTCTCACTGTCTGTAATTCTACCTGTCAAATAAATTTAAAAAAACACTAAAATTGGAATTTCATATAGGTACTTTATATTGTGAAATAAAACTCTTTAAAAAAAATTTTTTTTTTATTTGAAAGAGTTAAAGAGGCAGAGGCAGAGAGAGAGAGGTCTTCCATCTGCTGGTTCACTCCCCAGATGGCCACAATGGCTAGAGCTGTGCCAAACCAAAGCCAAAGGTTTTCTCTGGGTCCCCTACATGGATGCAAGGGCCAAAGGACTAGGGCCATCATCTGCTGCTTTCCCAGGCCACAGCAGGGAGCTGGATTGGAAGTGAAGCAGCTGGGGCCCGAATCAGTGCCCATATGGGATGCTGGCACTGCATCCTTGCACCTGCTATGCCACAGTGCCGGCCTTGAAATATAACTCCGTTTGATCTTTTTCTTATTGTAAAATGGTGATATAATTACATATTTCCTTTTGTATTAGCTGCAATATATTTTTATCAACTGAAACTCATTAATTATTTACCCTGAGTTATAACTGACATAGTGAAGTCAGGGAAAATCCTTGAGAGAGCTGGTTTTAAAAAGTGGAACTAACAATGACCTGAGTTCTGTGTTGGCACTGATCTCTTTGTGAACTGTCAGACCTTAGATTTTAATTGGGTTATTGTGCTCAATTAACAAGCAAAAAATATATGACCCATTAATGTGGAGGCCGATTAAAATGTCATTAAGAGATAGAACATGTGAAATATATTGTCAAACCCTTTCTGTATTAACGTTTTGTTTGAAATATGTTTAAAGTTGGCCGGTGCCGTGGCTCAACAGGCTAATCCTCCGCCTTGTGGCGCCGGCACACCAGGTTCTAGTCCCGGTTGGGGCGCCGGATTCTGTTCCGGTTGCCCCTCTTCCAGGCCAGCCCTCTGCTGTGGCCCGGGAGTGCAGTGGAGGATGGCCCAAGTGCTTGGGCCCTGCACCCCATGGGAGACCAGGGAAAAGCACCTGGCACCTGGCTCCTGCCATCGGATGAGCGCGGTGCGCCGGCCGCAGCACGCCATCCGCGGCAGCCATTGGAGGGTGAACCAACGGCAAAGGAAGACCTTTCTCTCTGTCTCTCTCTCTCACTGTCCACTCTGCCTGTCACACACACACAAAAAAATATGTTTAAAGTTTTGGTCATTGTGTTAGGTTTCTACTGCTGCCATGAAATTGACATAAATGTAGTGACTTAAATAACATGAGTCTATTATCTCGCGGTTCCATTGTTCAGAAATCTGACATAGATTTCAGTGGACTAAAAGGCAAGCCACTCTCATTCCTTGGCTTGTGGCCCTCTTTCTATATCTTTACATGAAGAAAAGTTGAGTCCTGTTCACCCAGCTCCCATCACTCTGCTTTCTCTGACTTTCTCTTTGGCTTCTGCCTTCTACGTTTAAGGACCCTCCTGCTGTTTGGGCCCACCTGGATAACCCACAATAATTTCTTCTTTAAAAGTTTGTTGACTAGTAACCTGAATTCTGCTTGCAATTTAAATCCTCTTTGCCATATGAGGTAGCATTCTCAGGTTCTGGAGATTTGAGTGCAGACCTATTGATAAGCTATTGTTCTGCTTACCTTAGCCATTGATTTATTACTGTTTGATTTGTTAACTCTATTCAAAAAGTCATGAATATGGTGGTGAAAGATCTTCTCTAAGGTGCCTTTGAGATTCTGCTGGCAAAGGAACACAGTGAGTGGGGAGTTTTTGCACTGTTTTGTTTTCTGAGTGTTCAATTCATAGTGATTTCCACAGAAGTGGAAGCTACCACCCCTATTAGTGATTGAATAGATTTGGGTATATAAATATTTTGTTTGGACACACATTTTAGTGAGCATCCACTCATAAAAAAAGATAAAGTCTCAAATGCTGTAGGAGAAAGAAGTGTGGAGAAGATTTTGAAATACCTACTTGGTATATAACATGATATATTGCAAGCATAGTAGATAGCTAGCAGTTATAAGTAAATTATATGTCTATATTCTTCATATTTTAGACATACCAAACTTGTCTTAATTATATTATTAGTCTGGTCAAAGTTTGTTAAGGCTGCCAACTTAGTGAGAAAAAGAATCGCTTGGACCCATGTCTGAAAGTAGGCAGTTTATGTAAATGCCCTTTGCCCTGAGAAGGAATCCTGAGGCCAGAGGAGGAAGAATACAAGAATAAGAGTCTATTAGTGCATCTTACGTATGGGATTCCAGACCAAGGCAGACAGGCTGTCTTTGCAAACTGCAACAAGTCGTTCCCCCTCATAGGGTAGCAGAAGGATCAAGATTTTACACGCTTAAAATCAATATACAATGTGGGAGAGAGGTGGTTGTGGGAAGTGGGAGGTGAGGGAGTATAGGAGCTTGTGTTACAATATTCATTTGCTAGTCTTAATATTTAGTTCCTCAGGCATCCTGTGAGTCTTTGAAACCTAATCAGTCAGATTGTAATTACACTTAAATTTAAGGTTGGAGAATGTAGCCATTTGGACTGTAAAATGGTCAGTATTCTTCTGAGAGAGGTCAAAGTTGAAAGGCAAGACTCAAAATATTGTCAGTATGGTTTTCTGTCACATAAAACCCATGAACAAATGTTATAATTTTTGTTTTTTGATTCACTGAATTGAAACTTACAGGCAAAGTGATTTTTAAAGATATATAATATTTTATGTACATGCTTCAAAATGCATTTTTTCAACTTTTATTTAATACATATAAATTGCCAAAGTACAACTTTTGGATTAGAGTGGCTTTTACCCCCCTAACCTCCCTCCTACCCACAACCATCCCATCTCCCACTCCCTCTCCCATCCCATTCACATCAAGATTCATTTTCAATTATCTTTATATACAGGAGATCAACTTACTATATACTAAGTAAAGATTTCAGCAGACTGCACCCACACAGACACACAGAGTATAGAGTACTGTTTGAGTAGTAGTTTTACCGTTAATTCGCATAGTAGGTGCACAGTGACTCCCGTTGTTGATTTAACAATTGACACTCTTATTTATGACGTCAGTAATCACCCGAGGCTCTTGTCATGAGCTTCCAAGACTATGGAAGCCTCTTGAGTTCACAGACTCTGATCTTATTTAGACAAGGCTATAGTCAAAGTGGAGGTTCTCTCCTCCCTTCAGAGAAAGGTACCTCCTTCTTTGATGGTCCATTCTTTCCGCTGGGATCTCACTTGCAGAGATTTTTTCATTTAGGTCATTTTTCTTGCCACAGTGTCTTAGCTTTCCATGCCTGAGAAACTGTCATGGACTTTTTAGCCAGATCCAAATGCCGTAAGGCCTGATTCTGAGGCCAGAGTGCTGTTTAGGACATCTGCCATTCTATGAGTCTGCTATGTATCTCGCTTCCCATGCTGGATCATTTTCTCCTTTTTAATTCTATTAGTTAGTATTAGCAGACACTAGTCTTGTTTATGTCATCCCTTTGACACTTAATCCTATCATTATTATCAATTATGAACTTAAACTGATCACTTTGACTAGTAAGATGGCATTGGTACATGCCACCTTGATGGGACTGAATGGAATCCCCTGGCACATTACCACATTGTAAATTTTTTTACTTTTTTAAAAGAAGATGTTATTTATTTGAAACACACACACAACAACAACACTCACTCACACACACACACACACACACACAGAGAGAGAGAGAGAGAGAGAGAATATCTACAGATTCAAGGACCAAATGGCCATAATGGCCAGGTCTGTGGCAAGCTGAAGCCAAGAGCCTGAAACTGCCTTCAGGTCTCCCACATGGGTGGCAGGGGCCCAAGTACTCGTCTGCTACTTTTCTAGGCTCCGCTATAGTATGCTGCTATTGCAAGTAGCAGTGGGTAACCCACTGCACCACAACAGCTTTGTTTGGAATCATTGTCAGCAATTATGTGGGAAAATATGAGTTTTAAAGCATTTAAAAGTATTAGACATCCAAGCACTAAATAAAATTAGTTTCCTTAATAATATAAATAATATTGATTCAGATTACCAAACCTAGTACAAAGTGAAAATGATTTAAATTATAGCTACAAAACGAGCTCGGTGTTTAAAAGGTTCATCAAATTGTTGGATGTAACTATAGAATGCAGTGGTAACAGTCACTAAAACAAGAGCTTAATTCATGTCATTACCACGAAATACTTCAAATGATTAGACTATGAAAAATGTATGCAGAAGAAACTAGAGATAAGCAATGACTAAGCCCTACTTTTATCTAATTACCCATGGAATATGGTTTGGAGAAAGGAAATATTTTTTGTGATCACACTGCATCTTGTATAACTGGAGCCTGTGGGTCCAACTGATGCAGACAGAATAATAGGCTTTTGTGATAATATCATGGATCCATACTGATCTGAGCTGTGAGGTAATCCACAGAGTGTTGTGTTACTGCATAGCTTGTGAATCATACACACTGTAAAACCTTGAGACAGCTGGGTCTTATTTCTTCTTCCTGTAGAAAATGGCTCATTGTCAAGCATAATCTTGATCATACCTGTGGTTTAGGTTCAGCTTCAGGATTATGATCGTATTTTCTTCAGTGATGCTTGCTGAGATTTTGCTCAGTGCCTGAAATATCAAAGAAACTCAGTCATTGTGTGTGGAGCATAGTTAAAATGCACTAGACTTAGGTGTTTGATATCCAGGACATAAAGGAAGGGAGAAAATGCACATTTCTAAAACCCAGGTACTTTCTGGGATCTCATGAAAGCTCCTTAACCTCATTCCAGGGTAGTTTTTATTTGGATTCTCAAATTATCAATGAAGGGACTAACAATTAGAGAAGTAAATTCAGTTCTAAACATCATCATCTAGGAAGTGGTTGGCATAGAACTGAAGTATAACCAACTTTGAATGATTTTCAAAACTATCCTGCATTAGGAGTTTGGGTTAAGATGTACCTTTTCTCTTACAAGGTCCTGATTTGTTCTTGAATGTGGCTTAAAGGTTACTTTTATTACATTATTATAATTGTATTTACATGATCTTTATTAACTTAATCATTTTAGTAAGTTGAATAATGTGTATATTTTTCTAAGTTTTAAAGAGACCCTGGTTATTTCTTCATGTCTTAAAAATTAAAATTAGATCTAGAAAACTTTAAATCCACTGAGTTAAATTTAGTTTAGAGTCACTGCTGAACAGGTTCTGTGTGTATGTGTGAGAGAGATATCTACTGGTAACACATGTGAAAAGTAAAAGGCAAATAAGAGCCTTCACTGAGAGTTTAATTTGAGAAAGTAATTGCTTTGGTTTGACTTGAGGTTAGAATAGATTCCGGCCAATATGATATATCTTTAATGATATCAAATGGTAATTGTTGTCCACAGCAATGACCCTCAGCCAAGATAATGGACTCAGTCATAAAAGAAGGGGGGTTTATATTTCTGTTTTTCCTCCTTTCTAAGGCAAGAGATTGCATTAAGATCAGCAAAGAGATATTTGATTATAACAACTGAAAGAAAATAGGTTGATGATTAACCAGAAAAGTCACTTGATCAAAAAATATCTCATTTCACAACCATTCCTCTTTAATCTCATTCTGGGTGCTCATAAGAAGTATTTTTCTATATCTTCACAATCAACTATATTTAAAGTATAATGAGGTCAAGCTGACTTTTGATGCTAATCTAGGTAGTGACTGTTAAACTGAACATTTCTGTTTATTCTTCTCCATTCACTGGGACACTAATTGTGAGAATGACATTGGTGGAAGGATTAGAAAAGAAGCAAAACATGCCTACCTTCTCTATTTATTATGAGAAAAGAGAAAAAATGGTGCCGGGCAGTTGGCACATCACTTAATGTGCTAGAGAGGGGGTCCTGCATTCCATGTTGGAGTGTGTTGGTTTGAGTCCTGGCTCCACGTAGGATTCCAGCTTCCTGCCAAAGCACACCCTAGGAGGTAGCAGGAGATGGCTCAAGTATCCAGGTCCTTGCCCACCCATGTTGAAGACACAGATTGTGTTTCCAGGCAAATAAATAAATATTTTTATAAGGGGGGGGTGAATATTTGCTGTATGCTCAGAATTTAATATTTGCAAAGATTTCACATTTTTTACATGCTATATCATTCAGTCTGTACAACAATCTGATTAGGGAGACACCATTTCCATTCCAGGTTTTCTGTAGTTTGAATAGGAGCATTTCAAAAATTTATGGTTGGGGCCAGCACTGTGACATTGCGGGTAAAGCCACCGCCTGCAATGCCAGCATCCTATATGGGCTCCAGTTCGAGTCCTGGCTGCTCTGCTTCCAATCCAGCTCTCTGCTATGGCCTGGGAAAGCAGTGGAGGATGGCCCAAGTGTTTGGGCCACTCCACCCACGTGGGAGACCCAGAAGATGCTCCTGGCTCCTGGTTTCAGAATGGCACAGCTCTGGCTGTTGCAGCCATCTGGGGAGTAAACCAGCAGACGGAAGACTTCTCTCTCTCTGCCTCTGCCTCTTTGTAACTTTGCCTTTCAAATAAACAAATCTTTAAAAAATTTATGGAAAAATGGAATTAAATGTTAATGTTCATTTTCCATGAACTTTCTGAAGAGCCCTCATATTCTTGTGAGTACTGACAGAAGATACGCAAGCAAATAAGTATACAGAAATAAAATTTCCAGTGATTGTGCTATGAGAGAAAATAAGGCAGGGAGGTAGAGAATGAGAGAGGGTGCATCTTACTAGAGAAAAACTCTCTCCGATGCTGTTGGCAGGTTCAGAAGGATGTGAGAAGAAAAGGCATGGCACTGAGGGGAAAGAAGAACAGCAAGTACAAGTGTCCTGTGGCAAGGGCTTGCCACAAGAGTGAACAAGAAGAAAGTCAAAGAGATTGGGGCAAAGAGAGCCTAGAGGAGAGCAATAGTAGATCCGTGTTTGAGTCCAAGACTACCTGACTCTAAACTTATGCATGCTGTGCTCATCTCATATCACATCGGAGCTGGGGGACTTTGTAGCTTTTTAACATAGATAATAAACAGTGGAGAAAATCAGGAACAGGATGATAGCATGTTTTGCTGAAGACGGGATTGCACAGTTTGGACTCTAGGATAGGGGAGGCTATGTATTTGCAGATTCAAACTGCAAAGAGCTGATTAAACTGAAAAGAACAGTGACATGCGATTGTTACTAGTAGTAATACCTGTTGAATTCCACATAGTAGAAGATACTCTTTGAGATTTGCAAATATCAACTATTCCTTATCACAACTCATGATACCCATTTTACAGGGAAGGAAACTAAAGCAAAGAGATGTTCAGTTGCAGATCCAAGGTGGTGAAGCTGGGATTTGCAATCACACTGACTGGATCAACATTCTATCTGCCTTTCTCCCTTTCTTCCCTCTCTCCCTCCCTTCCTCCTTTCTTCCTTCCGTCCCTCCTCCCACTCTCTTTCTATACTTGCTGAAATACAGAGCAAAGATTGAAAGACAAACTATGAGGAAAAAGTATTCACTGTTACCTCTCTGAAGAATATAAGATATAAAAGGGTGTAGCAGGGGATGAGTTGGGGAGAAAGTTAAAGATACATTTAGTTCACAGTCTTTTCTCACTAGTTTTCCTCTGGCCAGTGAACAAGACAAACGTGTTAGTGATTAACCGGTGAGTGGAGATTGTGCAAACATAGGGTCCTCAAGAACAGGTTCTTTGGATCTGCTGGAAAACACTCCTTCTATTAACATAAGTCAGGAGGCCAATTCTTGAAACCTGGGTACTTTGATGATTAGAAGGTAGTCATATAGATTCAAGGGTGCAATGAGAGAACATCTCTCTCTCTCTCTCTCTCTCTCTCTCTCTCTCTCTCTCTCTATATATATATATATATATATATATATATATATTTACTTAAAGATTTTATTTATTTGAGAGGTAAAGACAGTGAGAGGGAGAGACACAAAGAAAGGTCTTCTGTCTGCTAGTTCACTCCCCAGATGGCCACAACGGCTGGAGCTGGCCGATCTGAAGCCAGGAGCCAAGAGCCAGGAGCTTCTTCTGGGTCTTCCACATGGGTGCAGGGGTCCAAGCACTTGGGCCCTCTTCCACCGCTTTCTCAGGCCAGAGAAGAGAGCTGAATCAGAAGAGGAGCAGCTGGGACTAGAACCGGCGCCCATATGGGATGGTGGTGCCACAGGCAGAGGTATAACCTACTGCACCACAGTCCTGGCTGCGAGAACGTATATTTGTTGTAGTGGTTGCTACTGGTGGTTTTTGTTCGTGTTGTATGTTTCACTGAGTAAGGCTCTTAGGCCAGTATCATTTGCAAATTGGCTGCTGAAACAGGCCAGAAGCATCATAATGAGTCGTTTTAGATTAAATTTGTGAGGCTTGGTAGACATTCATCAATGAGATATAAATACATACACACAGGAGCACAAAGTAAACAAAACTGAACAATAAAAAAAAAATTGGGGAAGGAATGCCAGGATAAAATAGAAAAACTGTTCATCACAGTGTGTTGATGATTTTTTATACAGCCGCGTGATTGAAGGAGGGCTTGGGAAACTATTTAAGGTACAGACTACTGCATGGACCCTACCAGCACTGTGTCCCTTTCATCTCTATGTTAGGGCTGGAAAACTACCATTTGACAAGATCTCTAGGACACTGAAATGATTACCCAAACCTGGCTGCCAGTATTTTCATGACTGTTCCCTGACGTGCTGGGGCTGTTTGTCAGCGTTCCTCCGAATCACCTGGAGGACTTGGCCTCGCCCTCGGAAGGTCCTAAGTAAATACACCTGGGAAGCGGTCCCAGCGATTGCCTTCTAAACAAGTTCCCAGGTGGCTCTGGGGCATTACACTTTAAAATTGTGAAAACTTCAGCGTAAGACCGAAGAGGCTGCAAGCTGGATGAATATCACATTTCGTTAAGAGCCATCTGGTCGCCTCCGTGGCACAGGGCAGAATCCTGGACTGCTGCAGAGGGACAAAAAAACAGTATGTAAAGTATCATGATTTCTCTGAGGGATATTTCATCGGTTTGGGGTTTGGTGGTTTGTGTTTTTACTGAGCTTGTGAATAATGGCCTAAGTCAGCGGGCAGCATTGTTATACAAAGGCTTTTGTTGGGTGACTGAACTTTCAAAATCTAGTTTTGTGAGATTGGAAAAAGTGGAGGTGGGACAGTGATCTTTTGTTCAAGGATGAGATCAGGTTTAATGACAAACATAAAAAGGAGATAAGCAGACATTTCTCAGGACAGAGAAAAAGAAAGAGTGATTTACCTCTGGGATTAGGTCTGGGAAGTTTTTTTTTCCATAATACTTTTGTAAACGCTTTATTGCTGTGAATTCAGTGGTAAATCACTGAGTTTACTTACATCCTTTCTTGCAAGAAAGAAAATGCCAGCAGTAAAGTATAGGAAGCTCTTCACAACCAAACTCGTGAAACAGCCAGATAATTTGTGGGCCCTCAGAAAAGATGAAAGCACAAGGCCACACATTCAGAATTTATTAAGAATTTTCAAGATGCCAAGAATAAAATATTAAATAAAGCTCTGGACTGTGCAGTCAGAGGAGTCTGAGGCACCTGGAGCCAACCCTGAGTCTAAATCAAAGAGCTTTAAAAGATTGAGTTAGTGCCGGATTTGAACCCCATTCCCAACATTCTGGTTATCGTGAACAGCCTACTTTACATTGTTGTCCCTAGTTTCTTGATTTTTGCATTTTGAAAGCATGCCTTACCTTTTAGACATTATTGAGAAAAGCAAGTTAAGTGGAAGTCCCAAAGGTAGTGCATGAAAAGGGCTACCATTTATTTTATTCTCATAAAAGAATACATCACAGGCTAGAGGAAGATACAATAAACAAGTAGGTGAATGCATAATTATGCAAAACAGTTTAATGGCACAAAGTAACTGGTAGAAGCAATATTACATTAGAGGGAGACCAGGGAACACCACTTTGAAGAAGTGACATTGACATTGTTGTAATCTAATTGGAGGACAGTTTAGTTACAGGGAGTGCGTTCCAGGTGGAGAAAACAGCAGGTGTAAACTTCTTCAATGGAAAGAACCAGAGTGTGTTTGAGGAGCTGAGAGATGAACAGTAGGCTGGAGTCAGAGAATGAAGTGGAAAATGCCGGGAGATCATACTGGGGAGGAACGCAAAGCTCTTGTGAGAAGAAGTATAAAGTGTTTTTTTTTTGTTTGTTTGTTTTTTCAATGTGTGCAAAATCATTGAAGAATTTTAAGCAATGAAGTTATGGGAGATGAGATTTATTGTTAAAAGTTATTGTAGTGCTTTGAGGGGAGTAATGGGAAGAGGGATACAAGAGGAAGCGAGAGGTTATTGTGGAAAAAATTGAGAAATGATTGGCCTGGGCCTAGTAGCAGCCATGAGATGGGAAGAAATTGAATGATTTTTCTAAGCTATTCTTGTGGTGGAAACAACTGGGATTGCCATTTAGGGTGCAAATAGGTGTTAAGAGAGGCAGGTAAATCATGGATGGTTCCCAAGTTTCTGACTTCAGCAACTAGGTGGATGACAAGAATTACAGAAATCTTTGATTTTGGCGGAACAGACTTTGGAGGCAATTCAGAGGCCCACATGAGATGGTGATGTCAAGTTGGTCATCTGAGTGCATGACTGAGCCCAAAGGCTGTATCAGATCATCTGAGTGTTGTCAGTTTATAAATGGTTTTAAACCCTGGGAATAAATGATGCTAATTAGGATGGCAATGCATGGAGAGATTATAAAGAGGTCCAGGAAAGGATTGGGTGAATCCTGTTTCATAGAAGGGTCATTCAAGGAGACATAGATAGATAATTTGGTAGATACTTGTATAGATAATTATGTCAGAGATTGAGAATGGAGTGTCTTTTAGGAGAGGAGAAGGGCTCATGAGGGAGATGGTGCTGATGAGATGGTTCAAGCATGAAGATATTTAGGAGCCAATTGTATTTGGCAATTTGGATTCTTTGTGGATCTGTCAAGAGCAGTTGTATTATAGTAATGAGAACAGAAGCCAGATAGGAGTATACTGAATGGAGAGTTAAATGATAGGTGAGGTGGTGTTGAATCTTTCAAGAAGTTTAATGTATAAGACAGCATGAAAGATGAGATGGGGGGCTGGTGAGACATAGGCAATCAAGGTAGCTTTTTCTCTTAATACAAATAATCCAAGGACACGTGTGCTCAAAGAAATGTGATACTGGAGGGAGAAAGTGATGATGGGAGAGAAGACATCTGTGAAGTCCTCAGAAGTCCAGAGGGATGGGGCTTTCCTAAAATAAAATTATACCAAAAAGCGAAGTGCAAAGTGACTTCTTAAGAATAAAAGGAAACAAGGAAAAACCCATCATTGTGAGTATTTGAAACGTACATCATACCTTGTGATATTGCTTGTATTTACATTACTACCATTAGAAACCTGCGTTTCTCTCCTTGACTTGACAGAAGAGGAGAGCCTGTCTAACTCATCAGCATGTAATTCCTGACACCCAGGCCACATGTGGCCCATTAGGAGTTTGTTTGCTTTTTGGTATAATTTTAGAAAGGTCCTTTCTTCTCTGGACTTCTGAGGATTTTTCAGATGGCTCTTCTTTCTTTCATTATCATTTACTGTGACATATTGTAATGGGGAAAAACATGAACCTGAATCCAGATCTTCTTTTTTTTTTTTTTCTAAGTTGATTGAAAAAATACAAATTGATTTTCTGTAAAATACCAATTGACAGTTCCTGACCGATATATGAACACAAATACAAATCAGAACCTAAGATTGCTGAATTTGTGTTGCGTTACCTGTGAGGAAGCCTACGGTTTTGTAATGTCCAAGTTGTTCTGTAAGTTATCCTTAAGAATCTGAATTGTGTTTGGGGTGGAAACCAAAAGGCAGACTTTGGGATGCTGGAAAACTCTTGGGCTACGTCTGCTCTGATCTGGCCGCAGTCAGGGCCTAGTAGCGCAGCTGACTTGACTTCATTCAGCTGTGTCGGCCAGCTTGTCCCTAGCAAAGGAAACGTGACTGGATGTGGAAGACAAGCGCAAGCAGGAAGTTGGTTACATCAAAGGTTAGTTGTCATCTTAACAGTTTTAGCCTCATTAAGATAATTTTTATTTTCTTTGTTAAGAAATTAAAGGTGGAGGCTAAGATTTAGGAAGAAATAAGCTGTTAGAAATAGCTGAGATTTTAGTGTATGGATCAGGCAAAACTACTACTTCTCTGTAAAGCTAATATTCTGAGTGTCCTTTCAGATTTCTTTGAAATATGAGAATATAATACTTTTTAAATTTCATAACCCCAGAAGGTATAATACACAATGTTTCATTATGTCTGGAAAAACATGGTGTTTTCTACCCACAAAGCTTCAGTAATGAGCATAAAATATTGAGAGAAGACAAAACTGCTTTCATGGTGCCGGGTGTTAGTTCTGGAAGACTGTTTTGTGAAATGGTGACAGTAAATTATTCTTAAAAAACAAAGGAATGGTTATTCAGAAAATGCCACCTTTCCTCATTGCTCAGCTGGGATATTTGCTTCCCCTGTATGCAGGTCACATTACGAAATAGTCTCAAAAGCATGAACCTTGAAAACAAAATGGCAAATTTTGATTGCTTTTTCCAGGATAGTCATAAAAAATTTCTTAAAAGAAATCCCATTTAAGGATTTTCTGGCCTTCAATGGATCTTCTCTGTTTACCTGTTTCTTACAATATTTTCAGTTTAAAGTCATCTGTCAAAAAGTGCAAATCTGTTGTAGACTTGAAGTGAATTTAATGTTAATGATAACAACTTGCTCTCAGCAGGAAATGGAGTTTTACTCCAGGTTTTATGCTTTGGTGAGCAAGCAGTGCTATGTTGAAATGAAGGTGCTGGGAACTGAAAAAACTCTTAATAATCAGCGATGTGGGGGATTATCATGTAATGCACTTGTCAGTTCTGTGGCTGAGATTTAGACTGAGCAGGTTCTGCTTTGTAGATACTGCATCTGGATGTCATATGGGACTCTGAGCTTTTCAAGGTCTCCTATCTCTCTGGGTGTGTGTGGCAAGCTGATAAAGTCAAAGCCTTAGAAATTATTCTTGAAACTTCACAGAACAAAAGGTATTGGAGTTTGTATAACATGGACTTGTCTTAAGTTACACACTGGGAAATATCACATAATAGGTGTGTTTTAATTATCAGCTGAAAAAATTTCAAAGGCTGTTTCAGAGAAACCAAACACAGCAACATGACATGGCTCAGCCAAATGTGTTTCATTTGAAGTCTGTTTCTTTTATTCAGTGAACCTGGGCATGTTTTTCACTCATTTGAAAGGGTTTGGATGTGTACTGCTAGCAAGATCTGTCAAATTATGTCATCTGTGACTTGCAAGGAGGCAATGACTTTACAAACTATTTCATGAAAGTCCAGATTTTGGTATAATTATATCATGGGAATTCTTGGGAAATTAGGCATAGAATTGAGGGCTATAGACCCTTTGCCAGTAGTTTTTATTTATTTATTTATTTATTTGTTATTTGAGAAATGTGAAGTTATAAAGTGCAACTTTTGTATTGTTGTGGTTCCCCCCCCCCCCAACCTCCCTCCCTCCTGCGGCCCTCTCCTCTCCCACTCCCATCCCGCCCTTCATCGAGTTTCATTTTCAATTACCTTCATATACAGAAGATCAACTTAGTATATACTAAGGAAGGATTTCAACAGGTTGCACAACCTCACAAGGTATAGGGGATTGTTTGACTAGTAGTGTTGTTTTTAAGTTTCATAGTAAAACACATTAAGGAACAGAGATCCTACGTGGGAGTCTGTACCCAGTGATTCCCGTTGTTGAGTTAACAATTGGCACTCTTACTTATGGCGTCAGCAACCCCCCGAGACTTGCTATGAGCTGTCGAGACTATGGAAGCCCCTTGAGTTCACCAACTCTGAACTTGTTTAGTCAAGGCCGTATCACAGTGGAGGTTCCTTCCTTTGGAGAAAGGTGCCTCCCTCCTTGATGGCCTGTTCCTTCTGCTGGGGTCTTGTTCACCAGGATCTTTCATTTAGATCATTTTTGCCACTGTGTCGTGGCTTTCCATGCCTGTGAGACTCTCATGGACCTTTTATCCAGATCTGAATGTCCCAAGAGTTGATTCTGAGGCAGGAGTGCTGTTTTGGGCATTTGCCATTCTATGAGTCTGCTGTGTGTCCTGCTTCCCCCGCAGGATCATTCTCTCCCTTTTAATTCTACCCTTCATTATTTGCTTATGCTGGTCTTGTTTGTAAAATCTGTTTGACACATACCCGATCTTTTTGATCGGTTGTGTACTTAAACTTATCACTTTACCAAGTGCGCTGGCATTGGTACCTGCCTCCTTGGTAAGATTGAGTTGAAATCCCCTGGCACATTTCTAGTTCCACTATTGGAGGTAAGTCCGAGTGAGTATGTGCCAACCTATATATCTCCTCCCTCTCTTATTCCCACTCCAATGTTTAACAGAGATCACTTTTCTGTTAATTTTAAACGCCTAAGAATGATTGTGTATTGAATACAGAGTTCAACCAGTGGTATTAAGTAGAAAAAACAGAGCTACAACAACAACAAAAAATACTAAAAGGAATAAAATAGTAAGTTGTTCCTCAACAGTCTAGACAAGGCTTAGCCAGTAGTTTCTAACTCAGCAGTGAATAATTACTGGGAGGTCTCGGAGGATGGGTCTCTTGAGCCCAAGAAAAAAGTAGTATCCTAAACAACACAGGTGGCATCACTGGCTCGCGTTATAATTGTAGAAGCTGCCTCATTTTCCTGCAGCATCTGATACGCTGATTTCTTTTCCATATTTTCCTTTCAGTGTGGTGTCAGAATAGCCATGCCGCCTTCCTAACTTGGCAGTTGTATTCTCATCGCTCTATGATGTCTACAACTGTATGGAAGAAAAACTACTTGTAGTTTCCCCTCTGCTCTTCTAAATTCTCATCTGATGCTCCTGTCCTGAAAGACTGACAAGAGAGAAACAGAGCTTTATTAGCCTGTATATGAAAGGTCTACAGAAAGTTAATGGAAAAATGTGTATAAAGAAAACTTGAGTATGAATTATAAATTTTTGGCACCAAAACAAACCCATCTTTCCATATTTTATATCAGTTTTTTAAGTACCCTCATAGTTCATATACACTGGGGAGAAGATCCAGGAAAAAAGTAAATCAGAAAACTGGGTTAGAACTCTGGCTTATATAACACCTTCAATAAAGAACAATTCATTTTTAGAGAAGTGACAAGGCGAAAGAAAATGGCCTTGACTCTAGGGGTGGCAAATTGTGGGAAGAATAATATATGAGGAATTAATGTCAGGTAAAAGCGAGTTAGGGCAGTTTATGTGGATTCGTTTCGTGCTGTCTTCAGGCTGTAGGGGTCTAAGGTCTCCTCTGAAAGGAACTGCTGTCCTCCGAGAAGGAGGATGAACGCCTTATAAACTTACGTTCTGCTTTTAGGCAAATGGGGAGAAGGCAGTGAGGCTTTCTTGTACAGATTGGATATTTCTTTTCTGAAATGCTCGGGACCAGAGGTGTTTGAGATGTTGAGGTTTTCCAGGTTTTGAAATATTTGCATAGATTTTACTGGTTGAGCCCCCTTAATCCAAAAATCTGAAATCTGCAATGGTTGGAAACCTGAAACTTTTGGAAATTGATGTCTGTATTCAAAAGTTTCATATTTGAAAGCAATTTGGCTTTCAGATTTTCAGATGCTCAAGCTCTATCTACTTCTCAACCATCAGCACAGAACAGTCTGTGCGGAAGTGAACAATCTTGGAGTGGCATATCTGTTAGCCTTTACTTAGTACTGTCTTCAGAGTGCCCGCTGTGCGCATCGTCCAAGTGCATCCTCTGGAAAGGACGGCTTGATATCAACAGATTCTCCAATGCTTGATTCGGTGGCTCTTTGAGACGAAGGTCAGCAGAGGAAGTGAGTGCAGTGTTCCTGTCCTCACCATTTTTCTTGTCACTACCCTCAATTTTCTTCTTTGCCTGTCCCCCAACACCGGATTTGCCATCCTCACCACCTGCCTCGTGATGTGTCCCATTTCTATTCTCCTTTTATAAAGAGTTAACATGACATGGAGAGCACAGCTAAAGCGTATGGAGCTTTTATAGATGAAAAAAAATGAAAGGTCATTAAAATGTAAAGTTTGGGCAAGCATTTGGCCCAGCAGTTAGAGTACTGGTTAACAAACCCACATCCCACATCGTGGTACCTGAGTTCAAGTCCCAGCTCTCCTTCCAATTCCACCTTCCTGCTAATGTGCGCCCTGGGAGGAAGCAGGTGACAGCTGGAGGACTGAGGTCCCGGAGGCCCATGTGGGAGAGCTGGACTGAATTCCCAGGTGCTGGCTGTGGCCTAGCCTAGCCCTGACTGTTGCAGGTGTGTGTGTGGGGGAAAAGTCAGCAGATGAGAGCTCCGCCTCTCCCTCTGCTTCTCACATGAATATGTGCAAAAATGAGATAGTGCAATTTTAAATGTAAATACATAATCAATTAGATCGTGACTGGTATACTGTTAATAAAATTCACAATTTGAGTTAGGATAATAATTTTGTTGAATTTCATCGAATAAAGCTTAGGAGCTTTAATGTTCAGGCTGTCTAAATTACACATCTGAACCAAGGTAAGAACAGCTAATATTATTTGACTTTTAATGCAGAGCATAAATCTTTAGTCTGATATTATGTGAAGGTAATAGGTAAAATTGAGATCGTTTGTAGCAATTATTTTACAGTGTTAGGTATTTTTTATCCCAACTAAAAACTAACAGAAAATTTATCTTAATCTTTTAAGTGTGTAATTTAGAGAAAATGTACTTTCACATTGTTATAAGAATTTCTAATGAAGTATATTCATTGTGATGTCTCTTTGGTTATACATTTTTGTTGTAAATGTTTTGATTTTCCCATTTTGCTAATACCAATTATGACAGCTAGATTAAGAGAAATCAGTATCCATAGCCAGAAGAAATTAACTGAATAGTTACCTGACATTTTTTTAAAAAAATTGTTCTGAAGCAGATTGTCTCAGAATTCCATTTCTTAGACAAAGCGATGCCTCTTAATTTGCAAATCAACAAGACAACCAAAATGCTGCTAGAAAATATGGTGTATTAAAAACATTTGCATACTACTGAGCCATAAAAAGGAATGAAATCCTGTGTTTGACTGCAAAATGGATGCAAATGGAGACCATCAGGGTTAATGAAATAAGCTAGTCCCCAAATGACAAATACCATGTTTTCCTTACTTTGTACTAACTAATGTACAGGTGCAAAAAAGGTGTAATGTATTTGAGTGAAATTGATATTTTGAGGTTTGATTATTGATTATAGCCCTTTTCTATACTATTGAGGAACTGGTTTTTCTACTTATTACTTTCTGAATTCTTTAGTGAAAGATTAAGCTTGTGATTATAAAGTAAATTGAAATTATGTCAATTAAAAATTAAAAGAAATAATGTAGGAGGAGAAAGGTGTGAGGGAGGGAGGGGGAGGTTAGTATGGGAAGTATGATTATGCTTTAAAAACTGCATATATGAAACACATGAAATTTGTTCCCTTTATAAATACAAAAATTAAAAAGAAATAAATACTTGAGTAACATCTTCAAACTTAAAATCTAAACAGCCATTTGTTTTATTAATCCTTCTGAGGAAAACATACTATGTCAAAAGAATCTTTGGAATAAATATCATTCACACATTACTACTATGATAACGATCATATTCCAATAAATCCTAACAATGTTTTTCTATTCATCCCGTAAATTATTTTGAGATAAAATAATTGTCCCAGGAAGTAGATGCTGTATCAAGATGACCAAAACCAACAAAGTCGCCAGCATTTTACGTTTTATGGTGGCTTTTAGTTTCATTTCCCAGGTTTGCATCCCTTCTAGGTGCTTTCACACTTTCCCTTTAAGTTCAGATCGTTGTGAAGTGCAGAAGATTTATTAGGTGCTTTACGGTTTCCAAAGCACTTAGTGTACTGGAGTGCATTGTGTAATTAGAACCTTTTAGGGATCCTTTCAAGTTGGTGGTGGAGGAGCATTCTCCATTGAATTTTATAGACAGAGATACTTAACTTGCCCAAGATCGTTAGTAGAGATTATTTCCTTTTAGCTCAGGGCCTTTCCCCTTTTTAACACACTAATATGAACCCTTTCCCCTAGATATTATCTGTCTGGGCTTTGGTGAGGGACCCATCAATATTGTTCACGGGAACAGGTATCAGACCTAAAGTTTAGGCAGTTGATGGGAACTGTTGCTTGGGCCCAGATGTTGTAGGGCTCAGTATGATCCATTGTGCCAATAAGTATTGCTTCTTCTAAAGCACACTATTAAAGCTCAATTAAAACAATGACTAATCATTCTCCCAAGTAATGATTTCCAGTTACTTTAATACTTATCCCTATCCCATTTCCTCTTTTTGATGGGCCCATCTCACAATAGAAAGGTTTTGTGTTTTCTTAGAAACTTGAGGAATCAAGTTCAAAAATTTAGTTTCCTCAGATCCTTTGTTAAGAGGAACAAACCGGAACAAACAGTTCAGAATGCTTTAGAAAGCAGTCTTTAGTATTGAACATACACTTCTCATATGCTTCTGTGATCCCAAGGAAAATACAATATGGACATCCAAAGACTATCTCATGAATGATCATTGCAGCAAAGTAGAAATCCAAATGCCCACTAATGACAAATGAACAAATAAATTGTGGTATAGCTATTCAATGGGTAATTCAACAATAAACAAGACTATACAACTGACATATCAAACTACATTGTTAAATTGTTTAGAAAAGGTTCAGTGAAAAAAGTAGGCACAAATAACACATATTATATGACTTTATTTATATGACTCCCCAGGAAAGACCAATCCAATCTGGAGTGACAGGTAGCAAATTATGATTATCCATGAGTGGGGTAATTGTGTTGTCTGGGAAGGACTGGAAATAAGCTATTTTGGGTGATGATATTCTATATCTTGGTGTAGTAGCTTCACAGATGCATAATTTTGTTAAAATCATTGTAATGTGCACTTATAATAGATATTTTATTGCATTTACATTATACCTCAATAAAGTTGTAAAAAATAGAAATGAATATGGCCCTGAAGAAACATTTTGTAAGCCACATCTTAAATATGATTGCAACCAAAATAAAAATATCAGAAGGCACTTGATATTTTTAAAGAGAATAGTGCTTTAAAATGTAAAATACAAATTTCCATTCATCAACAATGATAAAAGATGGATAAATTATATAGGAAAATAGATTTCTGTTTGGAATAAGAAGTATTTTCTTTTAATTATAGAACAGGAATTTGCCCTCATAACTTTAAGCATCTTGTGTTTGGAAAAGTTGAAACGTCAAAAAAGTTAGTTCACACTGACTTGTTAAATATAAAAATAATTTTTAAATAGTTCACTCAATATTGTATTATAAAATTATAAGAAATTTGTGCTTTAGATTAATTTTACCTCTTAAATAACTGATCAAAGATGCCTTATTAAACCTTCTCCATTAATTTACAACTTTAGACAGGTGCCAAATCTCAAACAGCACTTGGTTTCTCTCCATAAAATAACCAAGTCTTTTTTTGCCTTTGTGGCATAAAATAATATTAAACATTGATGTGCTGAGAAGGGCAATTCTCAGTGTTCCTTTCAGCTAATGAAAACTTAAAAAAAAATCTTTGAAATATTATAGCAGGAGTAATAAAATGTTTTTCTATGGACTAAGGCAATAATAGAAATTCAGTGTTTTTTTACCACCCTGTTCCTTTATTGCAGTTTACAGGAAGACTTTTGGAAATCTTTCCCCATTTCATTTATTATTTTATTTTCTAATACTGATTTATTCTTAGTATTTAGATTTCATAAAAATCCTTGTACCACAAATCTAGAGGAAATGTTGGAGAGGGGGACCTCACAAGAGTCTTATTTACCCATCCATGGTGTAGAAAACTCTTTCTCTGGGGCAGCAACAGGCATTTTGTAGCTTGGTACTAATCAATTTTCCGCAGTAAGAATTGAATGATCGTACATAGCAGTAAAATTTCATAATTTCTTGTAAAGTCTGTTTGCAATTATTTTATAGTCTGAAACTTACTTAAGAAAACTCTCAAGTTTTCTTAAAAGCTCTAGGTAGGCCAGCGACGCGGCTCAATAGGCTAATCCTCCGCCTTGCAGCGCAGGCACACTGGGTTCTAGTCCTGGTTGGGGCACCAGATTCTGTCCCAGTTGCCCCTCTTCCAGGCCAGCTCTCTGCTGTGGCCTAGGAGTGCAGTGGAGGATGGTCCAAGTGCTTGGGCCCTGCACCCCATGGGAGACCAGGAGGAAGCACTTGGCTCCTGCCTTCAGATCAGCACGGTGCACAGGCTGCAGTGTGCCGGTTGTGGCGGCCATTGGAGGGTGAACCAACAGCAAAGGAAGACCTTTCTCTCTGTCTCTCACTGTCCACTCTGCCTATCAAAAAAAAAAAAAAAAAAAAAAAAAGCTCTAAGTAAGAAGAATATGTAGTGTAAGAAGAGTAATACTTAGGGAATTATATTTAAATCTAAGCATGACTCCATTCGTTTCCTGTGGTTCATTTAACAAAAGGGCTCCAAATGGATAGCTTCAGACAGTGGACATTGCGCTCCTTACTGTTCTGGAGACTAGAAGTCTGAGATGAGTGTCATGGGTTTAAACCAAGTTGTCAGGAAGGCCATAGGCTTTGAGAGGATCCTGGCTCCTTCAGTTCCTGTTGAGTGATTTGCATCCCTCAGCTTGTAGTCATGCCGTTCCAATCTCTGCTTCCTTACCTTCTCTTGTGGGTGGGTCAGATTTCCCTCTACCTCCCTCTCATACTTAGAATTGTATGCATGACCCATCCATGTAATCCACATCTCAATATCTTCAGTTTGATTGAATCTGCAAAGGTCCCTCTTTTCAAATAAGCTAACGTTAGCAAGTTCCAGGGATTAAGAATCATATCTTTGGGGCCCTTTTCGGATTATTGTAATGACCCAAAGAAATGAGGCTTGCAATTCTAATTGTATTGCTCATTTTCTTGCCCCTTTAAAGCACACATGGTTTTTTACTACATGTTTTATATTTAAAATGCATTATTTATTTTAAAAAGACTAAGTATTCTGTGAAAAGCAATCTCTGTTGTTTATAATACTCATGAGTTGAGTTCTCTACTTTTAGTTAGTACCTTGTCTTTCTAAGATAGTGAGCACAAGATCTATTCACATATTATGCTACGTATAATGCACCTGAGAATTCTCTCACAGTAGCCACTTAAAATGTTCAGTCCTGTGGTTAACCAATGTATCTATTACCTGGTACATTTTTTTTTTTTTTTGCTTGGAAAATGTGCTTATAATGGGCAGGCCGTCTGACAGAATAGGGGTCTTTTAAAAGTGTCTGTTCAAGAAACATTTTTTTCAAGGTAGTTGCTATACCTCACTACTAAATTTCCCTTTCTAAAAGGAATGAAAAGGTAATCAATGAATAAGCTGTTAAGAGAGGCAGCAATATCATGTCTGTTTCACAACACTAGGTTTTGACAACCTGTTATTGTTATGATGAACGGATTCTTGTAATGAGGTATTGATGTAGCGGAAATAAAATCCATCGTATTAAAATTTCATTTCCATGGTATCACTTAGCTACTGGCTTATGCCCTCAGATGCTATAATCTTTTCATCTTAGTGATATCTTTTTGCTTTGTAGACCACAGAACATGCTGCTTGATTCTGAGTTTAGAACTGCCATATACATCAAGAAGAGTGGCACTAACATATGGGCAATACAGTGTTACAAATTAAATTTTATTTTTAAATAATGGCTAAAAGGTTATTGTTCACTTTGGCCTCATGAATATTACAATGAAAATGGTCAGGCATGGAGAACCAGTTTTAGGTTACTGTGGTTTGAATCAGAGAAGAGAGAAGTAGCATGCACAGTGTTTTAGTCTATGACAACAGATTACCTGAGACAGCAACTTAGAGAAAAAAACAAATTCTGACAGTTCTGGAGGCTACAATGTCTAAGATCAAGTTAACTGCAGGTTAGGGCTGGGTTTCTCTGCTTCCCGAGTGGTGCCTTGAATGCTGGGTCTTCCAGAGGGCACTGCCAGGGGTGAACTCACCTTGCCAAGCCCTTCATGAAGAGGTCTTCCATCCTCTGGTTCACTCCCCAACTGGCCACAACGGCTGCAGCTGCGCAGATCAGGAGTCAGTAGCTTCTTCCGGGTCTCCCACGTAGGTGCAGCGGCCAAAGGACTTGGGCCATCTTCTTCTGCTTTCCCAGGCCATAGCAGAGAGCTGGCATCCTGGCTTTCAGATTCCCAGCTGTTTGGGCATTTGGGGAGTGAACCAGTTGATAGGAGTTCATTTTCTTTTTCTCTTATGAATAGAAATGGAAAAGTCTCATTGTGTTTGTGTGATGGTTTGTGTATATTTTTCTCCTGGTAAACTGATTTAAGTGGCTTTCCCATCTAGGAAGGTTGTCCCAAACTGAATACTAAGGTTGGTAAAGTTTATCTCTGTCTAGACTTTATTTTCACTGGGATGTTTTTCCTTTACAACATACCTCACTGTACTCTTACTTTTTGAGTTATTTTTAATTAGCTTGTTATTTCTCTTTTTCTTAGATTATCTCTTTATAGGCAGACTGTAGTTGATTGCTTTTTGCATTGCTATAAATCATTCTTTGACTTAAATTTTTTTAATTATTTGCTTGAAAGTCAGAGCTACAGAGAGACAGATGGAGAGATGTGGAGAGAGGTCCTATAGCTGCTGGTTCACACCTCAAATGGCTGCAGTGGCCAAGGTTGAGCCAAGTCAAAGCCAGGAGCCAGAAGTTTCATCTGGGTCTCCTATGTGGGTGTAGGGGCCCAAGCATTTGGATCATCTTCATTGCTTTCCCAGGCACAACAGCAGGGAGCTGGATAGGAAGTAGAGCAGCTAGGACTTGAACTGGCACCCATATGGGATGCCAACATTGCAGGTGGTGGCTTAACTCATCATGCCACAATGCCAGCTGCAACAAATATTTATTTTGTGCTCCATATAGCCTAGATGCATGTTAGGCACCAGGAATAAAGCAAACAAAATAGGCAGGGTTGTATCTTTTCATAAGGGAAATTATTTATTAACGTTTTATTTTAAGAAGGACCCCCCCATGTTCAGTAATGGAAGGCTTTATCTTTATTATTTTTGATTTTAAGTGTTTCTGCATTTAAATATGAAGCATTGAAAAATAGATGCATGGATGTTTTCTTAGCATTTGATATCCTTTAAAACATATTTTCATCTTGAATCTGTATTATTTGCCATCTGCGAATATTAATTGCTGTTTTTTTGAAACAGCTCTGGAATGGGGAAAAAAGGCAAATGGAGTTGATAATTTCACACAGCAGCATGAAAAAAGAAACATCAGAAAGAGATGAAAGTCAAAAAATGAAATTTTGTTATGAAATGATTATACTAAATCTGATAATGTAAAAAGCAAACAAAACATTTCCGTTAGGACTCTTTGAACTTATTGTGGTGTGAATGGGTTAAGCTTACTTTGGTCTTCTCACATTCCTAAATGAAAAGATGCAGATCCACTTGTACAACATTGAAGAAAAGGAAACAAAAACCTTTGTAAGTTGCTAAAGCTCCAGGATAAGATCTTGTTTCCATGAACAAAAAGCCTAGAAGTTATCTGTTGGCTTTGAAATTCCTTTGGGAGCTCAAAGAGGGTGTAGGCAACTGACTGATGTCTGCATCTGGTCTAATCCTATGTCTCGTGATCATTTGTGCCCTTTCCTACATCCCTGGGAGAAAGACCTTGTTTATTTTTGACAATGTGTGTCCCATTGTACATAGTAGATATAAACTATGAAAGTGCAAAATGCAAACAGATTTAGCATAAGATTCTGTCTGTGATGGAATAAACTATGAAGGTAGTCAGACAACCATAATTATTGCTTTATTTACGGTTGACAAATACTGACTATTAGTATGGACAAGCAAAATACAAAGTATTGAGGATATGAGGTCTAATGAAATGGAATCCATCACTTATATGTAACTGCAGTGTAGGATGTAACTGATGTATGCATGTTAACTATAGTGTAATATAGAAATTGAAAAACATAGATATGTCCAAAGTACTGAGTGAGCTGGAGTGGTCGTGCACCAGTGCTTCCTGGAGAAGTTAGAGGATTTTACAAAGTGTGCAAGATACTTGGTTTAGAGAGACTTACTTGTGCAAAGCCATAGAAATACAAAACAACCTGGTTTGAGGGGAAGCAGAAGAAATTGAGGCATGGGAGTTTAGGAGTCGGCAAGCTATGTATAGATCTTAGGTGTGACATGAAGTTTAGACTTCATTCTCCATGCAATGGGGAACCGCTAGAGGTCGAAAACAGGCCAGTGACATAGTCTTAGGATACCATCAAATTTTGAAAATGCGTTGGAAAAGAAGACAACAGATGCTGCAAAATCAGTCAGAAGGCAAAAATATTAGTTCAGCCAAGAGATGGCCGGTGTCTGCCTGAAGTGAGACACAGTAAGAGTGACGAAAGGCTGAAAATTATTGAAGCTAATTTAAAAAAAAAAACTTCATGAATAATTGCATTGTGCAAAAGGGGAGATGCAAGATGAGTAAGAGAAGGACATCTGGGATAATCTCCAAACCCCAAAATATTCCCATGTTATACTGTGTTCAAGTGGGAGTGCATCTGATTGAAGTTAATATTAGCTAAAGTTACTTGCTAATGAAAATATATTACTGCAACAATTTTTGAACATCTGTTTATTTCTCTTAAGTGTCAAACACCCAATTCTCCTTAAAAATGCAGTGCAATAAGAAGCATTATTTAACTGCTTCTTTGTGTTAGGCATGGAACTGAGAACTTACATATTTTTATCTCCACAATCACGTTGGGGTGTGCATATTTTGCCCTCCTTTTGTAGATGAGGATGTTCAGGCACTGCTCAATTGGTTCCTGTGAATCCCACTGAATTTGTAAGAGGGTTCATTAGTAGGACAAAAACTAGACATTTCTAAAACTGCTGTTTTCTCTAGTCTACACCATCTATGTCAGAATTTCATATGCTCTGTGCCTTCAGCATTTCAATTTTTTTTGACAGGCAGAGTTACAGTGAGAGAGAGAGAGAAAGGTTTTCCTCCCATTGGTTCACTTCCCAAATGGCCGCCACGGCCGGCGCATTGCACCAATCCGAAGCCAGGAGCCAGGTGCTTCCTCCTGGTCTCCCATGTGGGTGCAGGAACCTTAACACTTGGGCCATCCTCCACTGCCTTCCCAGGACATAGCAGAGAGCTGGACTGGAAGAGGAGCAACCGGGACAGAACTGAGGCCCCAAACCCGGAGTGCCGACGCTGCAGGCAGAGGATTAGCCTAGTGAGCCATGGCACCTGCCCAGCATTTCAATTTTTAAAAATTTTTATTTGAGAGAGACAGACAGACTCCTATCTGCTGGTTTACTCCCCAAATGCCTGGAATTGCTGGGTCTGTCCCAGGCTTATGCTAAGAGCCAAGAACTCAGTCTAGATGGATTGGGTTGCAGAGATCCAACTACTTGACACTTGACCTGCTACCTTTTGGAATACTCATTAACAAGAACCTGGAATCAGAAGTGGAGCCAGGACTCAAACTCGGTCAGGTACTCTGATATGGGATTTGGGCATCCCAAGTGGTGTATATAAGTGGTGTACCAAATGCCAGCTCCATGTTTTCCACTTGAAAGTGATATTCCTAATTGTTTATTAGAAAGCACTGACTTGTTGACATGCCCAGAATTACTTTAGGTTTGATTTCTATGGATTCTTAATTCTCCTTAGGAAGATGCACATGTTCTTTATTTCACAGCAAGGTATGGCGTTACATAGTCCTAGTCTTTTTTTTTTTTTAAGTATTTTATTTATTTGACAGGTAGAGTTATAGACAGGGAGAGACGGAAAGGTTTCCATTTGCTGGTTCACTCTCCAAATGGCAGAGACTGCCAGAGCTGAGCCAGGAGCCAGGAGCTTCCTCCAGGTCTCTCACATGGGTGCAGGAACCCAAGGACTTGAGCCATCTCTGCTTTCCCAGGCCATAGCAGAGAGCTGGATGGGATAAGGAGCAGCTGGGACTAGAACTGGTGCCCATATGGGATGCTGGCGCCGCAGGCGGAGGATTAACCTGCACCATGGCACAGGCCCCAGTCCTAGCTCTTTCGATGATATCTCTTGACAACTGTTGATGACAACAGCCTCACATTGCCTTACAAGTGGTAGAGAGGGTATGAGTCACACAGCCCAGGTTAAGACCCTTCTTTTGTTATATGTTAGCTGTGTGATGTTTCTTTGATTCTCTAAGCTAATTTGTGAAATGAATGTGATGGTGTCTTTCACAGAAATGTGGTGAAGCTCAAATGAAATAATATGAGCTGCTGTCATAACAGTACCTCACATGTATCCAGCATTCAAAAACCATAGCAATTTTTAATATTTTTTCAGCATTTAAAGCATAAAGTGTTTTGTAAAGTGCTGGTCATTCCCCAGCCATTCTCCTCCCTCTAAACACACTCTGTGTTCTAGAGACCTTGAGCCACACACAGTTCTCAAGCAGTTATTTTCTTTTTACACTTTTTCTTTATTTTTTGACAGGCAGAGTGGACAGTGAGAGAGAGAGACAGAGAGAAAGGTCTTCCTTTTGCCGTTGGTTCACCCTCCAATGGCTGCCGTGGACGGCGCGCTGCGGCCGGCGCACCGCGCTCATCCGATGGCAGGAGCCAGGTGCCAGGTGCTTTTCCTGGTCTCCCATGGGGTGCAGGGCCCAAGCACTTGGGCCATCCTCCACTGCACTCCCGGGCCACAGCAGAGGGCTGGCCTGGAAGAGGGGCAACCGGGACAGAATCCGGTGCCCCGACCGGGACTAGAACCCGGTGTGCCGGCGCCGCAAGGCGGAGGATTAGCCTGTTGAGCCACGGCGCTGGCCCCTTTTTACACATCTTATCGCTATCTTTATGCCTACTTCTTACCTGGAATGTATAAAGCCCATCACTGAACCCTCAGTTGTCGCTTTCTCTAGAACAAATGTTGGCAAACCCTTTCTGCCAGAGAGTAACTGTTTTAGTTTTTGAGGCCCATATGGCATCTGTAATAATTACTCAATGCTGCCATCGTAGCATGAAAGTAGCCATAGATGGTCTTTGAAGGAATACTGTGCTACGTTCCAATAAAACTTTAGCTAGAGAGAAAAAATATCAAGCTGGGTCTGATCTGCAAGCATAGTTTTCCAAACCTTTTTCTGGAAAGTTCTCTTGAAGTTCCCACCTTGCATTGAGTGTTCTTCTACATGAGCTTTACCTGTTCACTTTGTGTTACTAAATACTGTTTACACTCAGAAAATATTTTATGTCTGCTCCAAGACTGGGAACTTTGAGACCAGAGTTGGCATTTTGTCTCTTACCTCTTTGTAATGTTTTCAAAGCTAGAGAAGGTTCGTTAATGTTTCTTGAGTGAATGGATGATGTTCATTAACAGGATGTTGTGCACTGGCTCTGTGATTCAATTGCTCTTAAAAATAATCTGGCCAAAACTGATAAGATTAGCAGAAGGTTCAAATTGAGGCCAAACCAGCATGAATCATGGTTGGGAAAGGCATGGCCTCCTTGCCTCAGAGATATCATAAAATAAGCATATGGTGCTCCTGTACATTTGGTTTAAAAAATTATCTCCTCTAATAAAGAGTACAATTTTCAGAAGACATTTGAAGTGAATCCATTCAATATAAAATATTCTTTCATTTCTTAGAAATGGGATTACTTAGCTAAGTGCAATTTTACTTTTTTATTTTTATTTATGTGAAAGGCAGAGAGAAAGATTAATTCAACTCCCATCTACTTCACTTCTTAAATGTCTGCAACAGTGGGGGAGGTGGGGAGAGGACAAGCTGAAGCCCGAACTCTAGAACACCTTGCAGGTTTCCCATATGGGTGGCAGGGACCCAGGTCGGCTCCTGCTGCCTCCCAGGGTCATATTAGCAGGAAGCTAGAGTCAGGAGTGGAGCCAGGACTTGAGTTCAGGCACTCAGTCATAGAAAGCGAGCATCTCAAGTGGTTTCTTAATTGCTACACCAATGCCTTCCTAAAGTGAAATTTTAGATTTTGAGATGTGGGAAAGAGATGATGATAAATGATAGGTTTTGAAAATATCTGTCAGTACATTATTGTAATGCACAGAACTGCTTACAGACCTTTGATACATCCATAACAGTACCTCTTAGCATCTTCAACATAGCTGAATAGGGAAGAGCTTGGAGCAAGGGTTACCAAAATCAAAGATTTTATCTGGAGAACTCAGTAAGACAGATGACAGAAAGTGATCCAATTTCATTAATTAGTGAAACTAATCATCTCAGAGGATGGGACATATTTGAAGAAAAATGTAAGATTGTACATATTTATTTATAAGTAACAATCCAGATGACTCTTCGTTGAACCAAAATAAGGTGAAGATTTGGAAGTTTCTTTTTGACAGAAGGATTCCGTTGTTAAATGCAAAGTTATGTTTATTTTTTTGGTTAGGAAACAGTAATCTATTCATAAATTACACATTATGAAATACTGTTAAGCCTTAAGTTAGGAATTAAATTCAAACAGATGAATATTCAGAAAAGACATGCTACATGTATGTCAGCTTTATAGTCTGTGCATTTTTTATGAAAATGTAATAATTTTTATTAATACAATACAAACCTGTTAGTATATTGTACCTTATTTTTTAAAGTTTTAAATTTTTTAAACTTTTATTTAATAAATATAAATTTCCAAAGTACAACTTTTGGATTATAGTGGCTTTCCCCCCCATAACCACCCTCCTACCCGCAACCATCCCATCTCCCACTCCCTCTCCCATCCCATTCTTCATCAAGATTCATTTTTAATTATATGCAGAAGATCAATTTCGTATATACTAAGTAAAAATTTCAACAGTTTGCCCCCACACAGAAACACAAAGTTTAAAGTACAATTTAAGACCTATCCATCTTCAGATCATTATGTACACTCTGCTTAATGTTGACTACTAAAGCAGCAAAGGTTTGCAAGTATCTTTGCTTATTTTCATTCATTAAATTGTCTTGACACATAAAAGTGAATCAATATCTAAAAGTTTTGAATTTTAATTTTTGGCATATATAAACAGTGAAGTTCCAGGTTCTGTAGACTTGCATGCTGATTCTAACTTGGGAGAAGTAATTGATGACAATTTGTTTGAATGTTCATTTCTTTCTCCATTTCAACCTTGCTGACAACTGGCAGGAACAATTTTGCTTTGTAGACCAGCCATCATGCGTTGATCACATGTGGTGTGCCTTTTGAGAACTGTCCACAATTGGAGGGGATAATATTTACTTTTGGAATTTCAATTTTACCTGTGCCTGAAGGCTGTTCTTCTGGGTAAACTGTTTTTATTGACATAATTCCTCCACTATTCAATAGTCCATGGTCATATTTGAGCACAGATTTTGACATAATCTTAGACATCTCAGAGGCTGATTGCCTTTTGAATGGGAAGCAGGTGATTTGCTTCTCTCTCCATTCTAGTTTTCTCTCCTCAAGTTCAGTTCTATATTTCCTCAGCCTTGTAGCTTACCTCTCACTCTCCAGTTACTCTTCTTTAATCAGTCCACATATCAACTTTCTTAAAACATGACTATGGGGGCTGGCGCTGTGGTGTAGCAGGTGAAGCTACATATGGGCAACAGTTAGTCATGGCTGCTCCGCTTCAGGTCCGGATCCCTGGTCTGGCCTGGGAAAGCAGTGGAGGATAGCCCAAGTGCTTGGGCCCTCTACTGAAGTAGAAGACCCTGAAGAGGCTCCTGGCTCCTGATGTCAGATCAGTGTGGCTTCAGCCGTCGCGGCCATTTGGAGAATGAACCAGTGGATGGAAGACCTCTCTCTGTGTCTGTCTGTTTGTCTCTCTCTCTTTGTCCCTCCCTCCCTCATTCACTCTGTTTTTTTTTTTTTTTAAACATGGCTATAGTTGAAACGTATTTTTATTTGTTCTAGAATGTTCATCTCAGGAAGGGCAAACACTACCTTTAACTTGACTTTTCAGATTTCTAAAACCTATTCTCACGTGGTCTGTCTAACCCTAGATTTTCTGTTTTAACTACATTGACAATACTATTCCCAACAGGTGAGTTTACCTACTGCGCCCTGGGCCTACCACAACCATGTTCCTACCTGTATGCAGTTTCTCTAATAGTCTGCTCAGGTAAATACGGGTCAACCTTTGAGACCCACTGGTTCCCTCAATCTTCCATCTTATTTCCCTTGATCTGAAGCTCTCATCTCCCTGCCACCCTAGTCCTATTTTTTCTAGTTAACAAGGGCTGTAGTTTCCTTGACAGGAGGGGTTACTTGCCAGATTATTAGTTCTTCTTTATTTACATTTTTATTTATTTAAGATGAACAAATTCCATATATTTGCATGAACAGATTTAGGAGCATTCTTGCATAGTGATAACTTTGCATCTTACCCTCCCTTCCCATGCTCCCACCCTCTCTCCTCCTTCCTTTCTTATTCTTTTAATTTTTATAATGACATACTTGCAGTTTATTTTATAATCACAAGATTGACCCTCCACTAATAATTCAACAAATAGAAGAAAAACAAAAACAAAAACAATCCCCCCCCAAAACCAAAACACCATTCTTCAACAGTACAGAAAAGAGCTGTAGGCAATAATACATTCTCAAAATGTCAATTCCACTCATACATTATATTTTTTGTACTGTTAATTACCACAGATACCGTTGATTCTATATGAATGTATACGTTTATTAATGAAAGCTAGAATATCTATCTTTGGAGGTATTTTTATAAAGTTATTTTCTCTGTCATTAAACCTTCTGAATTCTGATAAATGATGAAAATGCATTTTCATATACTTGCATTTTTATATACTATTTTCTTAACAAAATATTTTGAGTATTGTTGCTGTGGTGTAGCAAGTTAATCCTCCGCCTGCGGCACCAGCATCCTATATGGGCTCTGATTCTAGTCCTGGCTGCTCCACTTCTGATCCAGCTTTCTGCTATGGCCTGGGAAAGCAGTAGAAGATGGCCCAAGAGCTTTGGTCCTGCACCCACGTGGGAGACCTGGAAAAAGCTCCTGGCTCCTGGCTTTGGATTGGCTCTGCTCTGTTGTAGTCATTTGGGGAGTGAACCAGCAGTTGGAAGAGCTCTGTGTCTCCCTCTTTCAATCTGTAACTCTACCTCTAAGAAATATTTTTAAAAACTCTTGACAGTATATTATAATTATCTACCTATAATAATAAACTATGACAGATGCTTGGTTTTAAGTGTTAGCAATAACTTGAACTTTTTTCAATTGTCAAACTAATTTTTTAAAAAATATAAAAATTAAAAAATTTTGTTTACCAAATAAGAATATCACCAATAGAAGAATATCGCCAATATTTCTTTCTCATGCTATTCTATTGTCACCAAGTTGAGGATAAAATTTGGTTTCAATGATAAGAAAATTAAATAAGGACACAGGTAGCAAAAAATCAGTCTCTCTAGAGCACTTGTATGAATATCAAAGTTAAATTTTCATAGAATGTAATAAAAACACAATCAAGAATTTTTTTTTGATACTTAAGTATTTTTGATTAGCCCCTGGAAGTATAAAAACTGTGATTAACTCTCAGAAAACCCTAAAATCAGGTTATTTTTGCACAATTCTGCACTGATAGGTGATTTTCATGATAACTTAAATTTGAAACATTGGTTATCTAGTACAACTCCTTCCCCCACCCTACCTCTTGTTTTTAACGAAACTGAAGCCTGAAAAGACTAATTGACTTGGTCAGGATCCCTTGGCCTTATCAGGAGAACCTGACCTTCTAATTCCCAGGTCAAGAATTTTAAAAAAGAATTAAGCTCGCATCCACGAAGAATAAATTACATACATAAATATGGACAATAAAAAGTACAGGAATTAAGGTTAACAACATAGGTTTTCTAATTATCAAAAGATAACTTATTTTATAAATTTCCTTGCAGTCTTTATTGGACTACATATTTGAATAAGAGAACGACCAGAGTCGTGGTGGCTATATGACAGCTAAGTTTCCTGTGTGGTTATTTCTTTCTATAATAAACCCCACACAGCAGAGAGTTTGTTCACTCTCTTTGCTCCTAGTGTGTTAAACATGGTCTGGCGTGAGCTAGGCTTTGATAACCACAATCAACTATGCTTCCTTGTGGAATAATCTTCCAATTCATGTTCCTGATCCCTTCATTATGTTTTTTATTACAATTATACTAGTTTAAACATTCTTCTAAGTTTTCACTGTTAGATTATTGACATATTTTCCCCCCAGAAAGCTGCCGTGGGGATTCCTGAACTCACAACTTTGTGTGTGTGTGTGTGTGTGTGTGTGTAAACTCCTTTTCATCTTATTTAAAAGGAAGGGAGGTGGAAGAGAGAAATCCTGTATCAACTAACTCGATCTCCAAATGCTTTCAATATCTGAGGGTGGGCCAGACCAAACCAGGGGTCTGGAACTCAATACATGTCTCCTACATGGTGGTAGGACCCAGCACTTTAACCATCATTCACTGATTCCCAAGGAGAACATTAGCAGAAAATTGGACTCAGAGGTAGAGCCAAGACTCATACCAGGCACTTTATTATGGCATGTAAACATACCAAGTGGCATCTTAACCACTATTCCAAATGTCTACCCCTGTTAATCAGCTAAGATAGGCACTCATATTATTGACTGAAAATTGTTGGATAAAGGATATAGCCCAAATTATATTATTTAGAGATAAATTGTGAGCAATGTTCATGCTTTGGTAATTATAATTTTGAGATAATTTCTCTCATTTTATTCAATATAGAGAATTTTTATTTTAAAATGAGTTTAAGTAGTAAGATTTTTGTCACTTACTATTAATGAAATTTAATGTTTCCTAACACTTATGGTTTGTGTAGTCACACCGTTATGCCTATTCATACCTTGTGGCTTTTATAAACCATTTCCTTATTTCACATTTGTCTAGTGATTTGTAGTCAAAATATGCACAGTTCCACATTTATTCATTCTAATAATTTTAGGAAACCAGGTAGTATATAAACCCTATTTTCTGTATGAGAGAAACTTTTAAAAGTCTTATTTGCTCATGTTAATGGGATTTCGAATATGGCACCAAGACTAGAACTGGTCTTTTTAATTATCCTAAAGCTTTTTCTTCAACACAACAAAACAACAGAAAACAAATTCCAGAAAATAAAATTCTTTCAAGGAAGGCATCTTTGAACTTGTAAGATAAAGGAGAAACTAAAACTATGTGAGGATATTGAATATAACTAAGCTTGTGTAATATGGTGCACACTATGGGGCTAACCACTCTTCATGTTACTAGTGCTTATGCTAGCATCTCACAAAGGCTAGGTAGGGACTCTTATGTGGTTGCCAAGTAAATAAATAGTCTACCTTGTACAAACAGAATCATGTTGCAAGGAGGATATATGTTATAGATGAAAATCCAAATATTTGCGTGGGAGTTTGCCCGGGAAACAGCCCATCTAGTTGTGTCAAAGTTCATCTCTACAGTTGAAAGCAATTTCTGCCAACTGAAGGAAACTTCAACATGGAATCAGTGGGGATTTTTTTTAAAGATTTATTTACTTATTTGGAAGGCAGAATTATAGACAGGCAGAGGCAGAGGCAGAGGTCTTCCGTCTACTGATTCACTCCCCAGATGTCCTCAATGACTGTAGCTGTGCAGATCTGAAACCAAGAGCTTCTTCTGAGTCTCCCATGCAGGTGCAGGGAACCAAGAACTTGGGTCATCCTCTGCTGACTTCTCAGACCATCAGACCATAGAATAGAGCTGGATCAGAAGTGGAGCAACCAGGACTTGAACTGGTATCCATATAGGATGCCAGCACTACAGGTGCCCCCTCAGTAGAGTTTGAATATATAGTACTCAATATTCTGGAAAATTTAATGCCAATTTTCCATCTTTTTCCTTAAGCCTTTTTTATGATGTAAAAATGGGAGTTCTACATAAATTTATCATAATATTAGACTCATTGGAGCTTAAGTCATGGCATTTCAAATTGCATGGTCTCATATGAAATTTCATTTTAAGCTCCTCTGACTTAACTGGGCAGAGGATTAATACCAGCATTTAAAATTCTTTGTCATTCATTTTATGTTGAGGAAAAAATGTATTTAAAGAGAGCTTTGTGGGAGAAAAAAAAATCTCCAAGTCTTCCCTGGTAGAGTTTGTGTTATTTTAGGATTAATCCAAAAAATATTTTCAGCCACTGTGATATTGCATATGATACTCACAGGTTTCAGAATGCCAGGAGTCACTTAAAGTGATGTATATAGCATCTGATTGCAGAAGGACATTCTATTCGTTAGGATAAAATTGAAAAAAGAGTAAAAGTATGGTTGTACTTCAAGGGCTTCTTAGAAATAGATATTAGAATAGCATTAGAAAATGCATATTTTGTATACAAAATTGGTTATCCATGGCAGGTACCTTCCAGACAGACTATACTGTTCTGACTATGCTGAGTGAAATTAGCCAGTCCCAAAAAGAGAAACATGTTTTCTCTGGTGGTGAATAGCAAATGGAGTTATGTAATATATAAGCAAAATTGACATTTTGAGATTTGGCAATTGTTTATGGCCTTTGTTTATACTCTTGAACAATGGTTTTCTACTTACTACTTGAATTATTTAGTGGATGATTTAGCTTGTGACTATAAAGTAAATTGAAAATAAGTCATTACAAAAATTAAAGGAAGTGGTCAAGTGGGGTGGGAATAGGGTGGGCTATCATGTCGTTAACATAAAATGTTCCCTTTATATAAATTTTAAATTCAAAGAATTGGCCATAGGAAGTCATACCAGTACAATTTGGCAATATGTTAAACATAAGAAACAAGAAATAAAGAAGAATTAAACTAAAGGAAAAAAGTACTTACAAATATGATCTATATTTAAATTGTGACATTTTTCATTATTGAAGGGGTACAGTCTTACCCTGGTAACAACTTACTGTTATTTAGAGAGATCTTGGCACAGTAGATAAATATTGTTGAATTAATTTTCTATGTAGAAAAAATTTTCTATTTGTTACATAATGTTGACTTTTTCTGTCTCACAAATTATCATATTCAGGTTGTGAATATAAACATTGACCATAATAATGCTTGTGTAGATTTTCTAGAACTGTATATAAAACTTAAACTTTTTTTTCACATAGAAGAATTTTTTAAAAAGATTTATTTATTTGAGAGTTAGAGTCAAGGACAGAGAGAGGGAGAGACAGAGAGAAAGGTCTTCCATCTGCTGGTTTGTTCCCCAAATGGTCTCAATAGCCAGAGCTGGGCCCATCCAAAACCAGGAGCCAGGAGCTTTTTTTTTTTTGGGTCTCTCATGTGGGTACAGAGGGGTCCAAGCACTTTGGCCATCTTCCCACTGCTTTTCCAGGCCATAGCAGAGAGGTAGATAGGAAGAGGAGCAGCCGGGACATGAACTAGCACCCAAATGGGATGCTGGCACTGCAGGCAGAAGCTTAGCCCACTGTGTCACGGCATCACGCTCACATAGAGCAATTTTATTCCTTACTTTAATTTTCTGGATTTAGCTCTGAGAAATGTTTTTCTCAAGAGTAATAAGAGTTTCTCAAGAGTAATAAGATAATTTACACCAAAAGCTGTGGCCTTCTGATTTAAAATATTCTGTTCCATGATAATGAAATCATTGAGTAAAATGAAAATTACATAAAAGTTTCTGTGTAGCACTCTCTGGACTTGTAAAAGTTATTTTTCTCAAAGTGTGATTTGGTAATTATTTATGCATGATCTTTTGCACATCAAGGATGTTTTTAAATAGTTTCTATAATTTATATAGAAATATATATTTGCTAAACAACCTTTGATTACTTTAAAATATCACATACCATAGCAGACAACAACTTTGAAAAATTGTTTCTGCCACATGCCTGCTTGAATACTTTTTATAGTCTTAGTGGTAGTTTCCTATTGATCAAAGACTTAAGACCAAGTTTCATGAATTCTTCAAAGTATTCCTTTTATTTTATTAATATTCCTATATTCTTTTAAAGGTGTTTCCTATTCATATTTTTTCAACTTTTGCATTTTTAGGTAATTTTCCTAATTATTTCCTGTTTCATTATTTTGTCCATTCCTCAAATTCACACCCAGCAGAAATTATCCTCTTGCTTTCAGTTTGTCAGTCACTAACTGTACACTACTTCAGAGCTTTCCTCTCTTCCACTGAATCTTCTTTGCCTTCCTGAGCAAGCAGGGACATCTGCCCCCGGCCACATCTTTTCCAAAGCGTGCAATTTCTTCTTTATAAATTCTTGTTTTGTTTTTAGTGTTTTCCTCCTATGACTCCTGTGATCCTAGCCCACATGAAATGAAGTCCATTATTTACACACATGGTAACATTTTACTTTCCTTTTATTTTATTTATTAAATGGAAGACTACTAAAGGATAAAATTTAGGTCATTTCTAATTGATATGAAGCTTGTCCAGTACAGCACACTTAATATGAACCTAGTAAGGGCTTTTGGGCATAACGATAAGGAATTAACTAGAATTCTAAGATTGGACAATATTCTGGTGGTTATATATCACCAAAATGTTGAAGCAAGCATGTATTAATTTGCTAATAGCCAGGAAAATAGTTAATTTTTCTGATCTTATACTTTGGTACCAATGCTACCTGAGTACAATATGACCGTGGTCCAAGACACCAAGTTAAAGTTAAGTATTCCACAGGGCTTCTCAGTGTATGGTTGTTCTCTTAAAAGGGCACTCTCCCTAGAAACTTTCAATATTTTGCAATATCTGATGCTATCCTCTTTACTCTGATATGATCCTGTATCTGATTCACAAAGATAGTACTTATGATTTCCTTGCTGATAATGTTTATACCTTTCCTAGATAATACTGTAGAAGAAGGCAAATGTTTATTTCTGGAACTGTTATGTCTGTATGTAAGCAAATGTCTAGTTAGCACCACATTGAGTACAAGAGACAGAAATGTAGAGAAGGCATGGAATGACATGTTTAAAGGAGGCTTCACTGAGAAGACACTTTTGGAGTTGACTCTGCAGGTAAGGCTGGGAAGAGCTCTGGTAGTGGCTCAGTGATTGCCAGCAAATGTTGCTTTTGGCATTTTGCCAGTACAATTTTTCGCTGTGAGGAGTTGCTCTGGTTGCTAAGGATGCTTAGCTTTTCTGGCCCTTGCATACTAAATGACAGCAGTGTTTCCATGTCACAGTGGAAATCCGAATTCCCCACGCCTGTGTACATCACTTGGTGTGCTGCTGTTGGTTGTGAGCCACTGAGGGACAGTTCTGCTTTTGGTTTTCCCAGACACAGGATTCATGATGTCAAGAACTAGCTTGTGAAGCTTTCTTTACTTTATTTATATTTTAGAAGATGATGTGGGCTTGAGTGCTTTGAAAGGATAGATTGGGGGTTTCTCTAGAAATTGCTTCAAAATCAGTTTTTCAGACATCCAGGAGAAACTTCATTGTGGATAAGAAGAAAACAGATCTGTGACACAGGCAGATGGTACATCATCAAAAGGACAAGGTTGGATGAAGACAACACAGACACCAACAAAATACAATTTACTTAGATTGTTGAGTCTCCAGAGAAATGAGACTGGGTTATTTTTGACTGACTGCACCTGTTCAGAGAAAATACCACCATATTTACAATTGGAAGCCTGTAGTACCCATACATCTTTATAAATTGGATATAATCATATAACTAAACTAATATATTTAAGAAAGTTTGGAGAATACCAAACATTTTGAAAAATAAAATCAAAGTTACCTCACTAATGGGAGCTTTTTTATTCAAAACACTTTGTGGTTGAAATCATACAATGTATACAATTTATTTTTCTACTTTGTTCATTTAAAATTATGAAAGTATTTTACTTTGTTAAGTTTTTTATAAATCTATTTGTAATCCATCAGTAGTGGAATATATAATATGAAAGGCTGAAACAATTTAGTGTATTCTCTCAGTTCTTTGAAACTTGTCGTGATAAATGAATTCTTAAAAGTAGTCATATTTTTTTTTATCCTGTCTTTTAGAGTTGGTTCCTACTCATGTACATTCCCAGATCCCTGAGGTTCTAAAGACATCAGTGGGTCTCTCCCCTGAAAAAAATATAGGAACAGAGAAAGATTGTCTATATATTGAAGGCAGTTTTCAGACTTCCTGAAGACTATCCATGAATCTCAAAGGGAAATAGATCCTAGATCATGCATTAATATTTTTCAACATAAAATTTCTTGCAAATATGTAAAAAGTCCAGGGAAGAATTAACTGTAGCATTGAGATGTCTGTCATTTGTTGCCTCAGTGAAATGTAATGATCTGAATGTTCTGTGTGGTATACTGTTGCCAACTGTCACCCTGAGGCCATCTTTAGAGTTTGTTTACTCAAAGCCATTGTACCAGAACCTCTTTATAGATGAAATAACTGTGTTGAGTTAGATGGGTAATGAAGAGACTCAAAGTTACTAACTTGGGAAGAACAGTAAAGTCTACATTTTCAAAGTGTAGAGATAAATCTCTTTCTGTGGACTCTGCTAGCTTGGTGCACATGCAGGTATTATCCAAGAATTTTGATTCCCCACTTTATCTTTAGATATTTTCATTCTTCTATTTGATATCCTGCCTTTACATTAAGCTCTACCAAACTCTCCCCCGTAAATACCCTTAAATAGGACTCATCAGCATTTTGCTTTTTATTTCTTGCCTCGTCACTACCTCAAATTATTTACTCTTTTCATCATAGATGAGACACTAATAGAAATTAGTATTGTTTTCTCCATATAACTTGCATTTCACCTTACACTTTGCCATTCTGAATCCGCAGAAAACCTCTGAAAGAGGTTCTTGAACTCCAACTTCAGTCCTATAAGTTCATTTGCGTATTTTATTGCTATAGAAACTTCAATACGTTTAAGTCAATTCATTTTTCTTGTTCCCTTGGCCTGAATTAGTCTCTGCTTTTCTCGCTTCTATATTATTTCAATTTTTCTGTGTTTGAAACCACTCAGTCATCTTTATATCATCTTTTTGGCCAATTAGGACCACAAAATCTACTTCTTCCTAGAAATAAAATAATTTAAGACTTTTTTCATTCCTACTACTCCACTCCAATAATTTAGAACTTAGATTTATTGATTCCTTTCTATGCCATATCACTATGAAATAATTTTAATTATTCCTTTCTTCCTACTAATGTTGTATGAGGGCCGCTCTAACAGGGATGATGTGAAACCCCATAGTGACTTTGATTTACATTTCCTGGATGGCTACTGCTCCTGAGTATTTTCTTCATGTGTCTGTTGGCCTTTTGAATTTTCTCTTGAAAAATGCCTATTCAGGTGCTCTGTCATGTCTTAACTGGTTTGTTTTTGTTTAGTTTTTTGAGCTCTTTGTATATTCTGGATATTATCAGTTGCATAGTTTACAAGTATTTTCTCCAATTCTATTGGTTGCTTCTTTACTTTGTTGAGTGTTTCCATTGCAGGACAAAAGCTTCTTATCTTGATAGAATCTCATTTGCCTATTTTTGCTTTGATCGCCTTACTTCTGGGGTCTTTTCCAAGAATTATTTGCCTGTGCTAGTGTCTTTCACAATTTCTCCAATGCTCTCCTCTAGTAATTTTATGTATCAGGTCATAGATTTAGATCCTTGATCCATTTTGACTTGTTACTTATCAATAATAACCTTGAATGTAAAAATGGCCTAAATTCTCCAGTTAAAACATAGACTGAGGATTGAAAAACAAGACTGCTGCCTACAAGAAGCACATCTCACCAATGAAGTTACCTGCAGACTGACAATGGAAGGATGGAAAAAGATATTCTATGCTAATGGGGGAAGCAAAAATGAGCAGGTTTAGCCATTGTGATATCAGACAAAATAGACTTTAACATAAAAACTTTTAGATAAAGAAGGTCATTATGTAATGATCAATTTAACAGGAAAATGTGATCATAATAAATGTATATGCACCCAATGCCAGAGTACCTGGTTATTTAAAATAAGTGTTAATGAATCTAAAGGGAGTTAAATACTTCATTACAAAAGTAATGTGGGACTTCAACACCACAGTTTCATTAATAGATCAACCAACAGAAAATCAACAAAGAAACAACAGAGCTAATCTAGATTATACACCAAATGAACCCGATATTTATAGAACCTTTAATCCCACAGTTGCATAATACACATTCTTTTAATAGTTGCATGGAATATTATCTGGGATCAACCCCAGGCTAGACCATAAAGCAAGTCTCAGCAAAGTCCAAAAAAATTGATCATATCATCTGTTTTTCTGACCACAATGGAATGTTGCTGGAAATGAACAATTTATGAATCTCTAGAAAATATGCGAACACATGGAGACTGAACTACATTCTCCAGAATGAACATTGGTTCACAGAAGAAATCAAAAGGGAAATAAAAAAATGTTGGGCAATTAAGATGACAACACAACACATTAACTTATTGGATACAGCAAAAGCAGTGTTAATTGGGAAGGTTGTAACAATTGGTGCCTACATCAAGAAATTGGAAAGACATCAAATAAATAAGCTAGGAATGTCTCTCAAAATCCAGAAAAACAATAACAAGCCAAAGCAAAAATTAGAAGAAAAATAATTAAAATTAGAGAAAAAAACTGCATCAAAAATACAAAATACCTGAGAAATGAAGAGTTGCTATTTGTGTGCAATACACAAAACTAATACACCATTGGCCCAACAAAGCAAAAAAAAGAAGACCCAAATCAATAAAAATCAGATGTAAAAAAAAGTATAGCAACCAATATCACAGAAATAAAAAGAATCATGGGAATTACTACAAACAGTTATGTCAACAAATTGGCAAATCTAGAATAAATGAACACATTCATGGACACACCTAATCTACTAAAATTGAGTCATGAAGACACAGAAAACCTAAACAGAATAATAACCAAGATGGAGGTTGAATCAGTAGTAGACACTCTGAACATAGAAAATCCTAGAACTGGATGGCTTCACTACTGAATTCTAACAAGTTTTTCCAGAAGAGCTAATGCCAGTTCTTCTCAAACTGTTCAAAACAATTGAAAGAAGGGAATCCCCCCAAACTCCTTTTACAAGGCTAGCATCACCTTAGTTCCAAAACCAGAAAGATACAACAACAACAAACCTGGGGACCCATATCCTTGATGACTATAGATGCAAAGATCCTCAACACAACACTAGCTAATTGAATTCAACAACATATCAGATCATTCACTCAGATCAAGTGGGATTTCTGCCTAGCAGGAATGTTTCAACACAAATTAATAAATGTGATACATCATATTAACAAATGGAAAAATAAGTACCATATGATTATCTCAATAGATGCATAGATTTTGGTTTTCCAAATAGTTTAATTATCAGCAATTTCATTTGGTTCAGCATAATAATGAAATCTGAGTTTTAAATTTACAAACCTATGAAGTTTTTGAAGTAGATTGTTTTTTCTGGTAAGTAAAGGTTCATTTATTTAGCATTCTTCATGTTGAAAAATTCCAGCAAATATTTAAAGGAGCTTGATCATTATAGTTTAGAGGTTTAAGAAGTCATTTTAATTTGAGTGTGTGAACAGTAAACACTATTAACTTATTTTTAAAATTTGAAAAATGGCTATTTCTTTGAGAAAGGTATCAGGAGAATCCCTTTTTTGTATTTTACTGTTTTTTTTCTCTTGAAAGAAAGAAGTAGACAATTGTAGCCGCCTGAGACTTATCGTAGACTGCTACCTGATTTTGAATTCTAGTTCTAGACAAATCACTTCACATTTTTAGTTTTAGTCTTGTCATACGTAAAACAGAATTCATAATAGTACTCTTCTCACAGATTTGCTGGGAGGATCAAAAAAGAGAACACATATGATGAGACCAAGATGGTGCCTAGCTCACTCACGGTGGTTTCCTTACTTTATTTGCTCAGGCAACAATGGTGTTGCAAATGTTAATGAAAATGGGAGTGAACTTCAATCATCACAGATACTGGGAATGTTTGACTTTTCTTCACTCATTTTTTTCATTTCAATCTGCCTACTAAATATCTTTGACCTTGTGTTTCACCTTTAATTTTTTTGAGAACCAATAACTGACTCACCGACAGATTTAGTTAGCAAATTTCTTGATAGAGACTAAAGTGATGCATGCACCTGTGTTATGGAGTAAGAATCTGTTGGGTGGTCTCCTCAACATACTTTTCTAGCTATAAACTGTGTTTAATGAAATTGGTCAATGGGAGAATCCTGACTATAGCCAAAATAGGGATGTAAACTTTGCATTTAGAATGGTTATAACAGAGATTTGCAAATAATTTGAGCTAAGATTTAGAGAATTCCTGGAAATACGTGTATTCAGAATACAAGAGTCAAAACAGAATTGGTGGCTTTGATGAGGAAAGTCTCAGCTTTAGTTGTTATACTGAGTTTATCATTAAGTTTCCCCTGTTTACGTGCATGAGAAACTTCATGTAGTATTCCTCCTACTTCCTCCTCTCTTTAAACAAAATGACTCTTAATAGTTTTGCTCCTGTTTCCTTTTATATGCCCGTGTGGACCATTGATCTATCTACCTGTTTGGCTGTCTATCTCTGTATCTATATACAGAAGTCTGTTGATAGCTACTTGCTGCTCTCTAGCATCCTTATATGTGTCCTATATGGAGAATAAGGATGAAATGTGTGTGTGTGTATAAAATATCTATATATAAAATGTATATATATTTGTACATATGTCTATGTTTGCGTGTCTAGCTTTTGGTTTGCCATGTGATTTTGTCCTAAATGTCTTCTTAAATTTGCTGCATGTGTTGTTGGAGTTTCAGCTGGAGATAAGACCGTATCTCTATATCTTATTTGTTCAATTTATTTCAGAGGGTAGGAACGTGAGAGATAGAGAGGGAGGGTCTAGGAGAGAAAATGCTCTTACCCGCTGGATCACTCCTCAAGTGCCTGTAATGGTTGGAGCAGAGCTGGGCCAAAGCAGGGTACCAGAAGGTCAATCATGGAGTCCTACATGGGTGGCAGGGTCCCAATTACTTTACCCATCTGAGGTAAAGTTAGTTAGACCCATCTGAGGTCTGCATTAGTAAGGACCTATGATCAGGACCCAAAGTGGGGAATAGAAGCCAGGGATTCTGATATAGGCTGCAGGCATCTGAACGCTAGGCTAAACACCTCTACCCCAAACTCATGTTAGTTTTAGTCACGTGACATTTTATCCTTTTCTCTTTTTTGCTCTAAGAAGCTGTTGCTTTGCTATGATTCTTATAGCTTGAGCTGAAGACTTTGCCAGTGGCCAAATCTGTTCACATTAGTTCTTGAGAAAAAACAATAGGCCCTGTGGATTCCTAGGCTCTGGGGAGCAAATGTGCATTTCCTTAAACCTTTAGGGTAATACCTCCGGGGTGCTGAAGCCACATTAGGGAAATCAAAGTTACAAGTTCTTTTTTGTTGTTCTGGAGTTTTAAATGGCTTTTCTCTGATGCTAAAGTCTCCCTTGACTGGTATATATGGTGTTTTTATAGAAGTTAGAGGCTAGTAAAATGTGTTTGCAGGCCCTACTCTACTGTGCCAACTATTCTCAAGGCTAAAATAGGTAGACCTGGCAGGAGCATGGCTTAATTTCTGCTTCTATGTTAATGACTTTTACTTTTCCTACGGGATTCTCCATACCATTATTGACTTTCCTTCATGCATCTCGTGTTAGGAAGCTGAGACAATACGGCAGATTCCTTGCATGTATTCTAAGTCTTTAATCTTAGAAATTTTGTGAGGAGAGATTCATGGCAAATTTTTACTTGCCTTTTTTTCAAGTTTTAATTTGAGTTTTTCTCATGGCCCAGGCTTAATTTGACACTCAGACGGAAGTGACTAGATAGCTAGATCTTTTTACTTTTTTTGGAAACAAAATAAAAAATGATGCTCTTAGGCTTCTTGTAGTCCCGTAAAGTTTGTGTGCCTGTGTGTTTCTGTGTGAGAGTAGAAAAATAAAAAGCATGCAAAGCAAACTGGAGGGCACGATTTTTCTGGATTCTTCCTGTAACTGGTTGCTCCTCTTTCTCTTGTCTAACTATTTAACTTGGTTATACCAAGGTCGTCCTGACAGTGTCACAAAAACCTAGACTAACGAGCCTTTGATTACTGTGGATTCTTTGAAGACACGAAAAAAAACCTTCAAATTCTTAGAACCACAGCTGTAAAAAGAATATTATTTGGCAATAGAAAAGTGATTGGAAAATATAGATGAGTGTATGCTTTGATGTGGAAGTACTTGCATATTTACAATATGAATATACAGCTCAGTAGGAAAATGTGTAAAGTATGGTTTTGCTTTTATCCAAAATGAGTTATATACATTTGTGTCTATGTGCTTAACCCTTTATGTCATGATGGATATGCATTTCACTGGTAAAAGTTGTGATCTCTGGAGTTGGTAGTTTGTTTTTTGTGGTTTTGTAAAAATAGAATATTGTAAAAGTTGCTACTAATGGAGATAACCTTTCTTGAGGGCTTACTTGGTGTTAGGCATTGCTGAAGTCTTACCTGGATTATTTTAGTTCTCACATGATTTAATATTATAGATATTATATTGAGAAGTAATATTTAATTAATAATACTGCCATTTCAAAATGTTACCTTTTCCCCACTTTGTCAACTGTACTAAAAATAAGGCATATACACAAATATTTTATATTATTCCTTTTCAAGAATATTCTAAGTCTTTTATATTTTCTTTGTACTTCAACCACTCTTCACATAATTGATTTATAGATGCACAATATCCTGATTTTGGTGTGAGTTAAGATATGATATTGAGAGGCCTGTCACTTTTGGCCATCTGTGGATCTGCCCACATCAAGTCTCTCCCTGAGAGGTAACCGACAGGTAATTGGCTGCTGTCAAATGAAAGATCAGGTTGTGGTAGCTTATTTGATTTGACCAGGAGAATTGAGAATTCAGAGACCATTATGACTGACAGTCAATAGCACTTTGGTGCTGGCTCTGTGGTTTAATTCAGTGGTTCCTAAGGCTACTGAGGAAGCTTTGCAACTGGCTTATGGACCATCCTTAATCCAGAAAATACTTCCCTGTTATGTAACCTAAGATTTTAAGACTTGTCAACTTAGAGACTTGCAGCTCATTCGTCTATTTATTCTGAGTTTCTTTCCCAAAACAATTTGGCCCAACTCATTCTGATAATGTTAAATAACCCTAGTGAGTACCAGAATCTACTGCTGAGATAATAAGGAAAGGAACATTCAAGTCCATGTCCCAGGTTCTGATTGTCACTCAGCACATGCTCTCAGTGCCAGTGGAAAAGCTCTTGCTATTATTTGAAGAGGATAAAAATTGATATTTGTGTAGATGTCTGTCAGCCAACCACATGGAAGACTAAGAATAAAATGATTTTTATGAAACATTTTTGTCTTCAGAAATTTTATAATACATTCTCCGATTCAAGAATATTTTAAAAGTTCATGCTCTAAATTACTATTTTAGGAGCCTCAATTATAGCTTAATCTATAGGCCAACTATATAATGACAGATTTAGTCATAATAAATGATATCATACAGTACTAATATTCAAGGAATTAACAGTATGCAAATCAATGAAAGTTAAGAATATATACACACCTCTTCTCCCTTCAATATCCAATTGATTGCCAGATACAGTCATTTCTTGATATCTGTGAGATTGATTGCAGGGCCTCCCATGGGTACCAAAATCTGTGGGTGCTCATTGCTCTTGGACGAAACAGTGTAGTACTGCATCTGTATAACTTAAATTCCGCTATGTAATTTCTCTCTGCATTACTTACAATACCTAATACAATCTAAATGATCTGTGAGTAGCTACACTGTGCTGTCTAGGGAATAATGACAGTATAAAATATCTGTGCATGTTCAGTGCAGATGCAGGTTTTTTCCCCAGAGTGTCTTTCAGTCATGGTTGAATGCACAGAGTTGGAACCCATGCAGCTCCAGGGCTGAATGTGCGTCTGGACTTTCACACTGTACAGACACCTACAAAGCCATTGTTTCTAGATTTATTCTCATTAATCTACCTCAGCTCCTCTCAATGTGTTCTCTTCTTATATCCCCTATTTTAGGAAATGGCCCAAATTACTCTGTTTTCTTCAGCTGAGCATGGAATCTTTAAGTTATTGTAAATGTTGTCCTTTCTATATCCAGCCATTCACTATCTTTTGTTGATTTTGTGCCTAAATATTCTAAGAATCTCTTAAAATAGCAGATAATTTATGAATGCCATTATAGTGACTGGTAAAATGCTTTTCTAGATGAGGGCTAGCCATTTAATTTGAATGCGTGCCATAGTCTGATGGTAATGTAACTGGGAATGGCACAGATGGTAGAAAACTGGAGTAACCACAGGGAAGTAGAGACTCAGTGTTTTCAGTTCCTTCAGTATTTTATGGGAAGTTAGAAGTTTGGGTCTTTGTATGAACAGCTCAGTTTAACCTTAAGCTAATAATTCAAATACAGAATATGGCAGACCAATTTAGTTCTGTAAATCAAATGTACTTTGTGTGTTGCTACTTTCAAATCTGTGCATATAGAACACATCAAGTTCCATGTGCATTAAAATTGTGTTCTTGTTTCCTCACTAGTCATAAAAATAACAAGATAATTGTTGGACTCTTTATTTAGTGGAGTATTAAGCCTTTGACTATAAATTAAAAATGTTATCTCAAAAAATAAAAAGGGGAGGGAGGAAGGAATGGAAGTATTATATTCTCAGAATTGTATCTACAAACTGCATTTAATCTGTTTTCTTTGTATTAATATCACATTAATGTGAGAACTATATTGTAGTAATTATACATTTGCTATGATCCTCAGAATCTAATTTATTAATAAATTCTTTGAAAAACAGAAGCAATATCATTGTAGTAAATTGGTTTTATGGGAGTAGGTATATCCTGTAAAAAATTATTTTTGAGAATAATTTGCTTTCTACTTTGGTATTTTGAGAATACTGAAGGGACAAATGTAGTGATATGATTCTGTTCCCTCATATTTTGGAGCCATTCTCTGGGACTCTAAGACTAAACTTCCGTAATTCGAATTTAGGGCTCTATATGTGATGTTGGAATCATTTAAAACTTTGTCCTTTCCTTTATCAAGGGATAAGTTTACTTTCAGTCCAAAATTTGAGTTTAATGTAATTGTGCCTCTATTGAGTTATTTGAGGAGACTCAATATTTTGTAATTTCTTGATTATATTTTGCTGAAAAGGATAGACTTCAAAGTCCATTACCTGGATAATTTTTTCTTTTAATTGAAAGATTTTTATAAACTCAAATCTTAATGCCTTTTATCACATGATTCTTTTGAAATGACTTTAGAAGAAATCTTTTATTTTAGACTTTGGAGAGTATCTGAGCAATTTTAAGACCCAGCTGGAATCCTATTAAAATGAATTGTTCCTAATGTTGTATTCATTATCCAGAATTTGATGACTTAAATGAATTGTAACAGTTAGTTAGTTACAAGGTTCTAAGACTTTCGTTTTCTTTCTGACATTGCCTGGAAGTCCTACAGTTCTTAAAAGACTAGGAAAATCATAGCTAAAATTTCAGTGGTATCTACGGGAGAATCAAGGAACAGAAAGGCTAGTGACTGGCAGTTGCCATGGCAACAACGGAATTCTTGCTGGAAAGATGTGTAGGTTACACCATCAAATGTGCCAGAGATTCGTCTCCATGACGACAGCAGTGTGAATGGGAAAAATGTATGCTCATGAGATTTTGTTTTAAAAGCTTATTCGGTTATCTTAGAAGAAAATCCTTGCCAAATCTGGATCTTTTCTATGTGTTTTACTTAAAAAAATAGTCAAATAAGGAATCTTACGGTTTCAGTGTTTTTGAGAAAGTGACATTCTTGAATACTTTTATGAAAGAGGTTATTGATTTACAAATAACTATTTCACAGCATTTTTGAAATGAAGAAACTAAAGGATACAGGTTTTTCGATGTATTTACTTTTATATTTCAACAGTTATTTCAGGGAGCAGTGCTTCCCAATGTGAACATAACTACAGAGTTATTTAAACTCCCTGATGTTCGTGCACATAAATCAACCACCAGAATGCATAATGTATTAAAACTTTACTCCTGTCTCATCAGTCACGGAGTAAAAGTACTCACAACTAATGACTGCTCAAGCTCTTCCTATGGTTCGATTTGTATCCTATGTTCAATTTGGAAAATTTTTCTTGCTGCTGTGTTTTGAAAAACTAACTTGAAGTAAAGTCTAGCAAGAATGGATAGGACCTTATTGTGTTGGGTGTATAATTAAAGATGCATATTTTGGTTTTGGTGAAGGATGGTAAGCACAGGTCTTATGCTTAAAGTTTTGAACACTTTGTGGATACCTTTTTTTCTTTCAGGAGTAGAGGATTGTGTCATTGTTTTTTGAGATTTGCTTGGTAAGACTGACTGTTAAGGAGGAAATGCAAAATCTACACAAACTTTAACAGAGTTTGAGAAAATTAAAAAAAAAAAAGATAGTGACTTCAGGACCAATACGAGCAGTTAGAACACCCTGGCTAAAAGGGACAAGGAGAAAGAGGTAATGTTGAAATTGGAAGAGAGTAGTTACGGAAGTAGCTACCGGACAGGAGCTTCTATCTTCTGCAAAGGGCACAGAAACTGCCCTGGGACAGTCAGACCAAACAGGAGCAAAAAACATAAATAGCACAACTCCTCCTTCTGGGCTCTCAATCTCCTGTTGGCGTCTTCTGTTGGCTGAAACTAACAGAAGCCAAAAGGCAAAGACACAAATACAGTCTATGATGGTCAATCTACAGTGCACAGGACAGTAGAGAGAGGGTGGAAAATTGATCCAGAATAGCAAATACAAATATTTAGCACCACTAGAAATGATACATATTTCAAGTGTCAAGAATGACAATTAGTATGATTATTTTATAAATATTTATTTATTTGGAAATCAGTTACACAGAGAAGGAGAGGCAGAGAGAGAGTTAACTTCCATCTGATGATTCACTCCCCAATTGGCCACAATGGCCGGAGCTAAGCTGATCCGAGGCCAGGAGCTTTTACCTGGTCTCCCACATGGGTGCAGGGGCCCAAGGACTTGGGCCATCTTCCACTGCTTTCCCAGGCCATGGCAGAGAGCTGGATCAGAAATGGGGCAGCCAGATCTTGAACCGGCACCCATATGGGATGCTGCCGGAGCTTCAGGTTAGAGTGTTAACTGCTGTGCCACAGCACTGGCCCCCAAATTAGTATGATTTTAAAACTTTGCACAGGAGTGGACATTTGGATGAGACCTCACTTGAGATTCCTGAATTCAATATTGGAGCACCTAGTTAGAATCTCCGCTCCACTCCTGGTTCTAGCTTCCAAGTGATGTGCACCCTGGGAGACAGCAGGGTGAGCAGGTGATGGATGGCTCATATAGTTGGGTCCCTGCCACCTACATGAAAGAACTGGATTATTGACTTCCTGGCTTAATTTGGGACTGACCCACCCCTGAATGTTGTAGACATTGAGGGGAGTGAATCTGTAGATGAGACAATGTGTGAATCAGTTTAAAAGTAGTGTGAATATTGATGTAAAAATGTCAGAGAAATAATTCCTTGTGTTCTATCAAAAAATTGATTGCTATATATATGGCATAATGATCAGTCTTTTTAAAATAAGTTCTACTTCCTTATTGATAATTTTATCCTGCATCTATCTACTCTACACTATGTTGTTTTGGGCTTAAAGAAAGGTAAATAATAGTCTGTTTTTCTAAATATCATAGTCCTGAAAAGGATGACCAAAATAATAAACATCACATGTTAGTGCTTATGCTCTGCCTTCAGACAGCAGTTGAATAAACTCTTTGTGAGTGCTCAGTGAGAATAATGCCTATGTTTCTTTCTGAGTCAGGGTGAAGAAAGGAGTATAAAACTTTATTCCTGCTTTTCCAAGCTAAACATTTAGTTGAGGAAGATTCTATATTCCATGGACAGATGTCAAAAGCATATGATTAAGTACAAAAACCCTCACTTACATGTAAAAGTTCTATAATTGTTTTTTTTTAATTTTCCAAATAAGAAGGATGAAAATATCACTCATTAGAAGGTTCCTGTGGTACTCTTATGGATCTACACTAGGCAATACATTTTTATTGGTTCTTTCTTACGGAACCTTATGTGTACAGACTCCCCTGCAATAAACACACTGTTTAAATTTGATTATAAATACCACTGTACTTAGAATTAAAGGACTTCTAGTCAAGTCTTGGCTTTACTATGTTCCAATAGCATAATTTTATATAAGATTTATTTATTTTAAAGTCAGCGTTCCCCAGAGAAAGAAAGGGAGAGGTCTTCCATCCACTGGTTCACTCCCCAGTTGGCCACAAGGATTAGAGCTGTGCCAATCTGAAGTCAGGAGCTTCTTCTGGGTCTCCCACACAGATGCAGGGGCCCAAGCGCTTGGGCTATCTTCTACTGCTTTCCCAGGTCACAGCAGAGAGCTGGATCAGAAGAGGAGCAGGTAGGACTTGAACTGGTGCCCATATGAGATGCCAGTACTGCAGGTGATGGCTTTCCCCACTATGTCACAATGCTGGCCCCTCTATAGCATAATTTTGATTTTAGTATGTAAGTGCCTCCATCACTTCCTCTTTAAAATGTGAACTTTGAAATAATGAAGGGCTTGTGCTATGGCATAGCAGGTTAAGCCACCACCTGAAGCTCCTTTGTCCCATATGAGTGCCAGTTCAAGTCCCAGCTATACCACTTCCAATCCAGCTCCTTGCTAATGTACCTGGGAAAGCAGTGGAGGACTGCCCAAGTCCTTGGGCCTCTACCACCCACATGGGAGATCTGGAAGAAGCTCCTGGCTCCTGGCTTTGGCTTGGCTTAGAGAACCAGCAGATGGAAGACCTCTCTCTGTCTCTCTCTCCCTCTCCTCCCCCCCTACCTTTCAAAGTAAATAAAATTAATCTATTTTATCTTTAAAAAAGAATGAACAGAAAATTTATTCATACATTGTTGACAAACAGTAAATCCTGTGAATGAAGTGGATGTTGACTTATTACATAAACAATTATTTTTTTCATAGAAAAATGATCATCTTTGGGGCTGGTGCTGTGGTGTAGTGGGTAAAGCTGCCGCCTGCAGTGCTGGCAGCCCATTTGGGTGCCGGTTCGAGTCCTGGCTGCTACACTTCTGATCCAGCTCTCTGCCTTGGCCAGGGAAAGCAGTAGACGATGGCCCAAGTCCTTGGGCCCCTGTCCCCGCAAGGGAGACCCAGAGAAAGCTCCTGGCTCTTGGCTTTAGATTGGCATAGCTCTGGCCATTGGGGCCATCTGGGGAGTGAACCAGACATGGAAGACTTTTGTCTGCTTCTACCTATCAGTAACTGCCTTTCAAATAAATAAAATCTTTTTTTTAACTTTTATTTAATGAATATAAATTTCCAAAGTATAGCTTATGGATTACAATGACTCTCCCCCCCCCCCATTAACTTCCCTCCAACCTGCAACCCTCCCCTCTCCCACTTCCTCTCCCTTTCCAGTCACATCAAGATTCATTTTCAATTATCTTTATATACAGATCAATTTAGCACATATTAAGTAAAGATTTCAACAGTTTGCACCCACACAGAAACACAGAGTGAAAAATACTATTTGAGTATTAGTTATAGCATTAATTTACAATGTACAGCGCATTAAGGACAGAGATCCTACATGAGGAGTAAGTGCACAGTGACTCCTGTTGTGGACTTAACAAGTTGACACTCTTGTTTATGGTGTCAGTAATCCTCCTAAGCTCATGTCATGAGTTGCCAAGGTTATGGAAGCCTTTTGAGTTTGCCAACTCTGATCATATTTAGACAAGTTCATAGTCAAAGTGGAAGTTCTCTCCTCCCTTCAGAGAAAGGTACCTCCTTCTTTGATGGTCCCTTCTTTCTACTGGGATCTCACTTGCAGAGATCTTTCATTAGGTCCTTTAATTTTTTTTTTGCCGGATTGTGTTAGCTTTCCATTCTTAAAATACTCTCATGGGCTCTTCAGCCAGATATAAATGCCTTAAGGACTGATTCTGAGGCCAGAGTGCTGTTTAGGACATCTGCCATTCTATGAGTCTGCTGTGTATCCCACTTCCCATGTTGGATCATTCTCTCCCTTTTTTATTCTCAGTTAGTATTAGCAGACACTAGTCTTGTTTATGTGATCCCTTTGACTCTTAGTCCTGCCATTATGATCAATTGTGAACAGAAACTGATCACTTAGACTAGTGTGATGGCATTGGTACATGCCACCTTGATGGGATTGAATTGGAATCCCCTGGCAGGTTTCTAACTCTACCATTGGGGCAAGTCCAAATAAATCTTTAAAACTACCATTTTTAATATTTAATTAAGATTTTCATTTCATGGCATTTTGAGAAATAAAATCACTCATACAAAGCCAGATAGCTGGTAATGCTGGAAGTGGGATCCAAAATTAAGTAGAAGAATAAAGCTATATTGTCAACTAATGCTACAGTTTCAAATGTTTTATCCATCCTTCCACACATCCATCCATCCATCCATCCATTCCCTAAGCCTCGGTATGTATCACAGTATACAGGGGTGGTTCACTTGCTTCTTCCTATCTGTGTGTGCAGGCACCATGAGGGCGGTTTTATGCACAGAGCAGATGTTTGAAAACTGGAATTGCTGATTTACTCTGAACCCAGGACCTTCTCTAGGTTCTGGGGAAAAGTAAGGGTGAGAAACCTGGAGAGAAGATTTAAGAATTCTCTTGTCCAAAGCTAAAGCCATCCCATTGCAGAAAGCAGGCAGCAGAGTGAATTATGTAGGCTCTGGGACAAACATACATTGAAATTTTACTTTGCTGGTTTGATCAGCAAATTTAACTTCTCTGAGTTCTTCTTCCTCACCTGTAATTGAAGTTCGTGTCTGTGTAATTATGCAGGGAGCGCTGGTTGTCTGCTGCTCAGTACATGCTGGCTAGTAATAATACTGATTTTCAGTCCAGCCACAGGTATTTTTCAGCTTTGAACTTAGCAATTGCCTGGAGTTTGTATTAATCATTGTTTGAAAGTATTAGAGGACACACAAGGCCTTGCCCAGTTGAAGCAAAAACCACATTGTCACTTGACCATAAACAGTGAACTTTATTTCTTCTATACTCTTTGCAGTCACCTTCTGTCCCTTAAATTTGTGATTTTTTTTTAATGAAAAAAAATATTTTTATTTGAAAGCACAACAGAGAAAGAGACAGATTTTCCATCTGCTGGTTCACTTTCAATATAGCTCCTACAGCCAGGGCTAGGCCAGACCAAAGTCTTGAGCCAGGGACTCCATCCAGGTCTCCCACATGGGTGGCAGAGGACCATCTTCCACTGTCTTCCCAGGTGCATTAGCAGTGATGTGGATGGGAAGAGGAGCAACCAGGCCTTGAACTGGCACTCTGATAAAGGGTGACAGTGTCACAAATGGTGGCCTAACCCAATATACCACAACACCAGCTCCTACAACTTTGATTTTTAGTATATTCACTCTGTTTCTGAGAAAAACCCTCCTCTGTGTTTCCCAGTTTGATTGTTACTTGTCCTTTAAGATTAAATTGCAACTTTGTTCCTTTCAAATGTCTTCCCTACCTCCAGCATTTATTTTTGTCTGAGTGTTAGCTCTGCCACATAATTTAACACTCAGAATTATGTCTGACGTTGCTTGGTGTCATTTTATACGGGTGAGGCTTATGGGCAGTGCTTGTGTCTGATACTTTTGAAGGGTCGTTGTGGTTGACCCTTCGTTCCATCCAGGCTCTGACCCCGTTTTCTTTGCCATCTCAGGTGGTGTGTGTAGCATCCCTCCAGTGGCTGCAAGCCCAGCTCTAGCTCTTCATTCTTTGCTGCTCTGCTCCTGCTACGTGTTGTCAATCTGCATAACGTCTTCCCTAGAAAGTTTTCAGCAGTTTTGAGTCGAGATGTGGCGTACTTCAAGCATGTCTTGACCAAAGATGGGGAGACTGCCTTCTCTCTATCTGGCCCTAAGTTACTAAAAAGGTTTTATTTAGGGTTCATTAAGTGAAAGATTTGGAAACTCATGAGGCTAGACTCTAGAATAATATACTTTTTTAAAGTAAAATCATTGTATCTTCCATGTAAGAGCACATCAAATAACCAGATATTGGCTATAGTGTTTTCTTTTTTTTTAAAAAAAGATTTATTTATTTGAAAGTCAGAGTTAGAGGAAGAGGAAGAGACACAAAAGAGAAGTCTTCATCCACTGGTTCACTCCCCAAATAGACGTAATGGCTGGAGCTGGGTCAGTCTGACTCCAGGAGCCAGGAGTTTCTTCTGGGTATCCCCCACAATGCAGGGTTCCGAGCACTTGGGCCATCTGCTACTTTCCCAGGTACATTACCAGAAGCTGGATCAGAAGTGAACAGTGAGGACTCAACTTGTGCCCATATGGGATGCTGGTGTAGCAGGCAGTGACTTTACCCTCTATGCCACAACATTGGCTTCTCTTTTGCTCTTGACTAATGAAATTTCTTTATCTGCAAAGACCTGCCTCCCTCTGCAGTGGAGATTAGTGACTGTCTTACAGTCCTTTGACTTTGAGTTGGGTGTTTCTTTTTCAGGATTCAAATGACTACTCTCCTTAGTGAAATGATTGATATAAATAATGCCATTTAAGAGTTTCCTTTCTCCGTTGTGGCCCTGAGAGTTGGCCTATATCATCCTCTAGCTGGTAATATTACAAATTCATGAGCATGCATAATTTCTCACAACAAAAGAGAAGACTTAAAGTATTCACAATCATTGCACGTGTTTGTTCCCTCTTAATTGTGTGTCTTGTATATATCATCCTTTGGCAATGGAATGGTCCAGGACTTGCTGTATCAAGCTCAAAGATTATCAGTGGTATTTCATTAGTCTGTCTTCCCACAAGAATAATTTTCATCAAGCAAATAACCAGAAGAACTGCTATATACTGAGGAAGAACCAAGGTTCTTTCTAATAGTGGGAATGTTAGACAATGGTGGGAATGTTAGACACTAACGATTTTAATCTAGTTGTGTTTTTTTTTTTTTGCTATGTGAGTATTCACATGCACTCTCAGAAACAATCATAAATCTGCCTTGTTTTTCTCCTCTGCTCCCTTATCTTAAAATTAGAGGAAAATAGAACCAGAGGTCAGGGAATGAAGACGTGGGACACAGGGCTTTTGCACACCCCTTGAGAGTTACTGGAAGTGGAGTAAATGACACGTTGTCCCTGTGGCTTCTCTTGACATAATTTACAAAACCAACACAGGAAGCTTCAGTGAGCTGCTTCTCTGCCAGATTGTGAAGTCTTTAAGGGAGGGTCATGTTTGATTCACAATTTTATGCTTTTCAGTAAATAGAGATGATCTATAATTTATTTGTATTTAAAAAGCAAACTCTGGGAAAGAGACAATTCCCTAGGCTAGTGATTCCCAGCCTGCGACGTTTATGAGAACTGCCCAAAGAGCTATCAGATCATTCAGGGACCGTACCAGATCATTTTTAAGTAGATGAGCTGTTTTAGGTATTTTATAGGACCTCCCCCAAGTAATTATAATCAGTAGTCATGGTGAAGAGCCACTGTTTTGATAGTAGCATGAAAATTCATTGGTCTTAGCATGACCAAAAAAACCAAAAATCGGTTTCTCTGACAGTTCTCAACATTCAACATGCACTGCAAATTCATGGGATGTTTGACATTTCTAAAACCAATTGCATTGTTTATTTTGGATTTAGCTTGTGGACATCCAGGTTTAATGGGACATTTATTAATAGTAATGTATGCAGAAGTGGCAGGACGGATCCTACTTGTAGCGTATTTTTCCTCTTTGGTTCTTTTTATCTGCTGGTAAGAAAGAACATATGGTTGGGATGACCTATTTGTAATTGGCTGATTGGGATTCCTAAAACTGAGATTGAGAGAGGTAAAAATATAAGAGGGACAAAATGAGAGAGGGACAAAAATATAACTATTTCTTGGGATGAATAAAAGAACATATATGGAAATGGAAGAATATTGTAGCATTCAAAAAGAGAATAGAGAGAGAAAGTACATTCTTATTGTCCTTAATGAAAATTTCTCCTGAAAACATTCAAATGATTGATTACTTGAATTCTCTATTTATAATTTTTATTATTATTTTTAATAACGCTTTTACTTAAAGAATATAAATTTCCAAAATACAGCTTATAGATTACAATGGCTTCGCCCCCCCATAACTTCCCTCCAACCCGCAACCCTCCCCTTTCCCACTCCCTCTCCCCTTGCATTCACATCAAGATTCATTTTCAATTCTCTTTACATAGAGAAGATCAGTTTAGTATATATTAAGTAAAGATTTCAACAGTTTGCCCTAACATAGCAACACAAAGTGAAAAATACTGTTGGAGTACTAGTTACAGTATTAATTCACAATGTATAGCACATTAAGGACAAAGATCCTACATGATATATATATATTTATTTTTTGACAGGCAGAGTGGACAGTGAGAGAGAGACAGAGAGAAAGGTCTTCCTTTTGCTGTTGATTCACCCTCCAATGGCCGCCGTGGCTGGCACGCAGCGGCCGGCGCACCGCGCTCATCCGATGGCAGGAGTCAGGAGCCAGGTGCCAGGTGCTTTTCCTGGTCTCCCATGGGGTACAGGGTCCAAGCACCTGGGCCATCCTCCACTGCACTCCCGGGCCACAGCAGAGGGCTGGCCTGGAAGAGGGGCAACCGGGACAGAATCCAGCGCCCCGACCGGGACTAGAACCCGGTGTGCTGGCGCCGCAAGGCAGAGGATTAGCCTGTTGAGCCACGGCGCCGGCCAATATATTTTTTTTAATTGATTAATTTTCTATGCAATTTCCAATTTAACACCAAGTTTTTTTTCATTTTTAATTATCTTTATATACAGAAGATTGATTCAGTATATACTAAGTAAAGATTTTATCAGTTTGCACCCACACAGAAACACAAAGTGTAAAATACTGTTTCAGTACTAGTTATAGCCTTACTTCACATTGGACAACACATTAAGGACAGATCCCACATGAGACGTAAGTACACAGTGACTCCTGAAGTTGATTTAACAATTTGACACTCTTGTTTATGGCCTCAGTAATCTCCCTAGGCTCTAGTCATGAGTTGCCGAGGCTATGGAAGCCTTTAGGGTTTGCCGACTTCAATCTTATTCCGACAGGGTCATAGTCAAAGTGGAGGTTCTCTCCTCCCTTCAGAGAAAGGTACCTCCTTCTTTGATGGCTCCATTCGTTCCACTGGGATCTCACTCACGGAGATCTTTCATTTAGGTCTTCTTTTTTTTGCCAGATTGTCTTGGCTTTCCATTCCTAAAATACTCTCATGGGTTTCAGCCGGATCCACATGCCTTAAAGGTTGATTCTGAGGCCAGAGTGCTATTTAGGACATCTGCCATTCTATGAGTCTGCTGTTTATCTCGCTTCCCATGTTGGATCATTCTCTCCCTTTTTGATTCTATCAGTTAGTATTAGCAGACACTAGTCTTGTTTGTGTGATCCCTTTGACTCTTAGTCCTATAATTATGATCAATTGTGAACTGAAATTGATCACCTGGACTAGTGAGATGGCCTTGGTACATGCCACCTTGATGAGATTGTATTGGAATTCCCTGGCACGTTTCTAACTCCATCATTTGGGGCACGACTGATTGAGCATGTCCCAAATTGTACATCTCCTCCCTCTCTTATTCCCACTCTTATATTTCACAGGTATCACTTTTCAGTTAAAATTTAAACACCTAAGAATAATTGTGTGTTAATTACAGAGTTCAACCAATAGTACTAGAATAAAAAAATACAAAAATGGATACAGTATTACATTGTACAACAACAGTCAGCACAAGAGCTGATCAAGTTACTGTTTCTCATAGTGTCCATTTCACTTCAACAGGTTTCCCCTTTGGTGCTCAATTAGTTGTCACCGATCAGGGAGAACATATGATATTTGTCCCTTTGGGACTGGCTTAATTCACTCAGAATGATGTTTTCCAGATTCCTCCATCTTGTTGCAAATGACCGGATTTCATTGTTTTTGACTGCTGTATAGTATTCTATAGAGTACATGTCCCATAATTTCTTTATCCGAATGTATGCTTTGAATTCCCTGTGATCTTTTGCTGTGAGGTTCCCTTCGTTTACCTTCTTTCATGTTGATGGCCGAGTTTCTGTGTTTCTGTGTGTAACACATCTTTAAGCATCTTTTGCAGAGCTGGACAAGTGGCAACAAATTCTTTCAATTTCTGTTTGCAATGAAAAGTCTTTATTTCACCTGCATTCACAAATGAGAGCTTTGCAGGATATAATATTCTGGGCTGGCAGTTTTTCTCTCTAAGTACCTGGGCTATGTCTCGCCATTCCCTTCTAGCTTGTAGGGTTTCTGATGAGAAGTCTGCCGTGAGTCTAATTGGAGATCCTCTGAGTGTAATTTGACGTTTCTCTCTTGTGCATTTTAGGATCTTTTCTTTCTGTTTCACTGTGGTGAGTTTAATTACAACGTGTCGTGGTGAGGACCTCTTTTGGTCATGTTTCCTAGGGGTTCTATGAGCTTCCTGTACTAGGATGTCTCTGTCCTTCTCCAAACCTGGGAAATTTTCTGCTATTATCTCACTAAAAAGGCCTTCTAATCCTTTCTCCCTCTCCATGCCTTCAGGAACTCCTAGAACTCGAATGTTGGGTTTTTTAATAGTATCCTGTAGATTCCCAACAATATTTTTTAATTTCTAATTTCCTCTATTCTTTGGTCTGACTGTATATTTTCCTGTGCTCTGTCTTCTAAATCTGATATTCTCTCTTCTGCCTCACCCATTCTGTTTGTAAGGCTCTCTAATGTGTTTTTCATTTGATCTATTGAATTCTTCACTTCATCATGATTTCTCGTCACTATCACAGTTTCATGTTCTACTAGTTGTTTCATTTCAGCTTGATTCCTCCTTAATATTTCATTTTCAGGAGAGATTTTCTACCTTGTCCATTAAGGATTTCTGTAGGTCAAGAATTTGTTTTTGAGTACTTCTTAGTGTTCTTACCGATTTTTTGAGATCTGCTTCTTGCATCTCTTCTATCTCATCATCTTCGTAATCTTGAATTGGGGTGTCTTTTTCATTTGGGGGTGTCATAGGGTCTTCCTTGTTCTTGTTACCTCGGTTTCTGCGTTTGTTGTTTGGCATATTGGTTTCTTCACTGTGGTGTTTTTTTCTTGTTATACTATGACTCTAGATAAGTGGACTGTCTGCTTTCAATGGAGCCTTAGAGGCTTGAGATGGGTGTGGCCTGAGAGCTCTGTTTGGTTCCTCAGGGTTGAGGGTGTGCCAAAGGTGACACTCCCAGGTTAGGTGTGGTAAATCTCTCTCTGTTTCTTTATTTTTGATTCAAAAGGGAAGTAATTCCACACAGCTGAATGGAATTGGGGGTTGTTAGCAGGCAAATGATATACCCACAGGAGCCAGAGATCGGAAGCTCTTTCCCAAGGACCAGAGAGGGAATCTCTGCAGCCTTCAGTGTGGGTTCAAATTCTCCTGCAGTCTCCCACTGGGCTACCAAGGCTACTGAACTGTAGCGTCTCTGGAGAGTACTCACATGAATTCGTGATTTCCATGAGTTCTCTCCCCCACCGTCTCTTTTTTCACAGTCTCAGTTCATTAGCACCACACATTCATTAGGTTCTAATCTCCTGTTATTTCACCCCTCCCACCCAGAGTCAGGTTTTTCTGCTAGGCTCGGGGCTGGTGCCGACCCGAGGTCGCCCTGCTTATGACGTATTCCAAAATGGCGCCTGCTCTTTGTCTTGCTCACCTTTGAGAGGTGGGCGGAGAGAGAGAAACTCGTGTTGGTATTGTTCACTTTTTTCTTTCTCTCTCTCTTCTAGTTAGCCTGGTGAACTTTTCCCCACAGGACTTCAAGCCTTGTTCGCTCGAGTCTCCTCTCTCCACTTCCCTGTTGGTGTCTCGGGCTATTGAGGTTCTGCTCACCTCGCGTTCCAGCGCTGGTGCGTTGAGACTGCCACTGGTGTCCCAAACTGCGGGCTCCCACGCTCTCCACGCAGGTCCACTGTGAATCACTAGTTCCGGAAGAGTTTCCTCTGCTGTTTCTTCCCCTACTCTTCCTTGAACCTGCAGTATCTCCACTTTTATTAAACTGTCTCTCCCCGGACTATCAGTGTGCTGCCTTCCTATTCCGCCATCTTGCCCTACCAGCCTATTTATAATTTTTAATTAACATATATAATCAAAGTAAATTTCCATAGATTGTCATAAAATTGGAAAAGATCTGGGATGCAAATAGCTTTCTAACAATTGCAGAATTAGAATTAGATATTGGGTTAAGACTTGAAAATGAAAAGGAACAGCCATTTTTGAGTGCTAGGAATGAATGATGTGTGAATACAGATTACAATGCAAGGCTATATTTATATTCTGAATGTTAATTTTCCAGAAAACATTTTTGATGTTGTCAAATTATGTATAGTTGGGAGAATTATTGGTTGGGAAGAACGATAAGGAGGAATAACAATCGAAGGAAACTTTGTATCACAATTTTTTAAAAATTCTGATTAACCTAATAGTAATGCTTAAAAATGTGTAGATACACTGTGTGTTGTCTAACATAAGCACAAACAGTAACTTAAGCAAATTTAAATTGATTTTTTTTTTAAGATTAAAAATTGTCACCAAACACAATAGTTATTTAGAACAATTCAATCCAATATTTTCATAATACTCACTATGATCATTTTACCTAAGTTCTGAGTACTACTTTCCACAGTGGGGAGACAATAAAATTGGTAGACTGACACCTCTGCATGGATGGAAGTTAGAGTTTTATTTAAAAAATAGATTTAATTAGAATTCATAGTTGTCAGCCTTAGCAAGATTTATCATTTTTTTAAAAAAAATTACTCTGTACAACTAAGTACTTCTTGTGTTACAAAACTATGCTTCTTCATGAATTTATTGACTGTACCTATTTTGAACAGAACTTACTAATAATTGCCCTATATCAAGTGTTCTAAACATTTATTGAAGGAAAATAACTTAAAACAATTTCTAGAAGGAATAGCTGGTTTTAAGGGGAATGACAGAGAAGAACACTCTGCAGCCAGCCGGTCATGATACTCAGCAGTTTCCGTATTCTTCTGGCTAGCTTCTTTTGCCTATAATTATCTTTTGCTAGTTGGCTGTTGTGGGAAGGAATGATAGTTGATGGCAACTTTCTTCATTGTACATTTACTGCTGGATATCCAACAGATGGTAAATGCATGTCTAAAAGCATAATTTAAAATAGATGTTCCTGTCACACATGTTTTTGGTGAAAGAATTTCATGCAGATAAATGCCAATTAGTCAACCATGTTGAAGACTTGTGGAAGCAGTGAGAGTTAATGTATGCTTTCACAACCTGAGCAGCCATTATCGTGTTCTAGAAAAATTGATGTGATTTATAGTATTGCTTCAAGTAATGCTGTTAAATATTTTACATCTGAATAATACATGCTGAAACAATGCAAAGCCATTTTGTCTTGTGTCAAAAAGATAATTGTGTATTTGTATGTTCCTAATACTGTAAGTTCTCAACTTGATGTTTTATATTTACCTAAAATGGAAATAAAAAATTTAAGGTATAAACAATAAAACATCAGGTATTGGTTTTATTTCCAGCTAGTACAGTTTAATTATTCATTTCTGTGATATAATTGTGTGTTTGAAATGAAGACAGTGTTGATTTTTACTGTTTAATTATTTTTGCTATTTTAGCATTTGCATCTTCTAAATATTACCATTGCTGGACTTTAAAGAAGGAAGAAGATACAAATTTAAATTAGAGCGTTGATCATATTTCAAAGATAGTTGTATATATATTTAAAATTTAATAATAGATATAATTATTCAATGATATGTAATGGTATATAATGTAAAGATGCCTTAGCTTGGGTCTTTTTTAAAAAGATTTATTTATTTACTTGAAAGTCAGAATTACAGAGAGAGAAAGGGAGACACAGAAAGAGGGACACCTCCATCAGCTGGTTCGTTCCCCAAATGGCTGTAATGGAAGGGGCTGGACCAGACCAAAGCCAGGAACCAGGAGCTTCTTCCAGGTCTTTCACGTGGGTGCAGGGGCCCAAGCACTTGGGCCATCTTCTCATGCTTTCTCGGGTGCTTTAGCAGAGAGCTGGATTAGAAGTGGAGCAACTGGGACCCAGACTGCTGCTGATATGGGATGCCAGCTCTGCAGACAGTAGCTTATATCACTATACCACTGTACTGGCCCCTGCCTTGGGTCTTATACAAGCAAATTTAATTTTTTTAACTAGCAAAATAACTCACTATAAAGGAGTTTTACTCAAATTATGTTGAAGACATTAACTCAGATACACACTGTTAAAATTCTAATCCAATTTTCTAATAATTTGAATTATAAAAACATAGAATCATCATGAAAAATTCCAAAGACAGCAAGAAGCAGCACCTCAGAGAAATCAGAGGAAGCACTAACTTGGAATCCTCTGTATCCTCAGAATCCAGTGTGGTGTCGGACTGACTGGGTGTCAGTAAATGATCGTTGATTGCTTAGCACTTCCATTTTGTCAGAACCATGGCAGTTATGGCAACAATCTTCTGTGCCTGAGAATGTTTCTAACTATCTCATTATCAATGAAAACCATTATAGTTGGAGCTGCAGAGAGCATTTTTCTAAATACCATCTAAAATGGTTGTACCTGTTTTCAAAATGTTTGTCTCCAGCGGTGTGTTTAAGTTCTAGTTGCAATTTGGGACATGCTCAAGCTGACTTGCCCCAAATGGTAGAGTTAGAAACCTGCCAGGGGATTCCAATTCAACCCCATCAAGGTGGCATGTACCAATGCCATCACACTAGTCTAAGCGATCAATTTCTGTTCACAGTTGATCATAATGATAGGACTAAGAGCAAAGGGATCACACAAACAAGACTAGTGTCTGCAAATACTAACTGATGATAGAATAGCATGGGAAGTGGGAAACACAGCAGACTCATAGAATGGCAGATGTCCTAAACAGCACTCTGGCCTCAGAATCAGCCCTTAAGGCATTTATATCTGGCTGAAGAGCCCATGAGAGTATTTCAGGCATGGAAAGCTAAGACAATCTGGAAAAAAAAGACTTAAATGAAAGATCTCTGTGAGTGAGATCCCAGTAGAAAGAATGGACCTTCAAAGAAGGAGGTACCTTTCTCTGAAGGGAGGAGAGAACTTCCACTTTGACTATGAACTTGTCTAAATATGATCAGAGTTGGCAAACTCAAAAGGCCTCCATAGCCTTGGAAACTCATGACAAGAGCTTAGGGGAATTTACTGACACCACAAACAAGAGTGTCAATTTGTTAAGTCCACAACAGGAGTCACTGTGCACTTACTCCTAATGTAGGATCTCTGTCCTTAATGTGCAGTACATCATGAATTAATGCTGTAACTAGTACTCAAACAGTACTTTACACTTTGTGTTTCTGTGTGGGTGCAAACTGTTGAAAGCTTACTTAATATATGCTAAATTGATCTGTATATAAAGATAATTGAAAATGAATCTTGATGTGACTGGAAAGGGAGAGGAAGTGGGAGAGGGGAGGGTTGTGGGTGGGAGGGAAGTTATGGAGTGGAAAAAGCTATTGTAGTCCCTAAACTGTACTTTGGAAATTTATATTCATTAAATAAAAGTTAAAAAAAATTCTAGTTGCTCCACATTCTTGCCAGCACTTGGTATTTTCAATTATTTGCGTCTTCGCCATTGCAGTTTGGATATGGTAGTAATCCTATTCTGCTTTAACTTGTGTAACCCTAATAACTAACGGACCTGAAGCCCTTTTGTATGTTTATTTATGAATTGCATATCCTCTTTTTTGAAGTACCTGTTTCAATTCTTTTCATCTTTCTGTAGGTTTGATTTTTTTTACATGATTTACCATATTTTCTTTGTCCATACATATGCTGATGGACACCTCTTTTGATTCCAAATTTTGGCTTTGTGAACAATGCTACTGTAAGCATTTGGGGTAGGTATTTCTTTGATACATTGTGTTCAAATCTTTTGTGTTTCACCCAGGAGTAGGATCGCTGGATATATGGCAAGTCTGTTGCTGGTTTTCAAGAACTCTCCACACTCTTTTCCAGCGTCTGTACTAATTTACACTCTCACCACAGTGTATAAGTGCTCCCCTTTGCCACATCCAAGCCAGCATTTGTTACTGTGTTTACTTTAGCCATTCTGACAGGGGTGAGGTGGTCTCTCATCATGGTTTTGATTTGCTTTTCCGTGATGACTAGTGATAGTGAGCACTTTTACATGTATTTGTTGGCCATTTGTATTTCTTCTTTTTATTTATGTAATTTTGACAGGCAGAGTTAGACAGTGAGAGGTCTTCTTTCCGTTGGTTCACCCCCCAAATCGCCGCAATGGCCGGCGCTGCGCGGATCCAAAGCCAGGAGCCAGGTGCTTCCTGCTGGTCTCCTATGCAGTTGCAGGAGCCCAAGCACTTGGGCCGTCCCCCACTGCTTTCTCAGGCCACAGCAGAGAGCTGGACTGGAAGAGGATCAACTGGGACTAGAACCCGGCTCCTATGTGGGATGCGCCGCAGGTGGAGGATTAACCAAGTGACCCACAGCGCCAGCATCCCATACATTTTCTTCCAGCAACTTCATAGTCTCAGGCATTAAATTTAAGTCTTTGATCCATACTGAGTTGATTTTTTTGTATATGGTGAGAGATTGGAATCTGTTTATTCTTCTAAAAATATTAATCTAGTTTTGCCAGCACCATTTGTTGAAGAGATTATCCTTATTCCACTGTTTGGTCTGAGCACTTTTGTCAGAAATCAGTTGACTATATATATCACGATTAATTTCTGGGATATTTATTTATTTTTTAAAATGATGGCATGGTTTATTCATGAGAAATAATTTCTAAACAAAATACAGCCGCATAACTCCACATAAACAGCAATAGTGGAAGAAACTTCCACCCTTCAAGAAATATTTCACTGGGAAGAATTCATCATATACAACTTAAATTTTTATAAAAAGATATATTTATTTGAGAGGTAGAATTACAAAGAGAGGGAGAGACAGAAGGAGAAATCTTCCTTCTGCTGGTTCACTCCCCAAGTGGCCACAACAGCCGGAGCTGGGCTGATCTAAAGCCAGGAGCCAGGAGCTTCGTCCAGGTCTTCATTGAGGGTCCAGGGGCCCAAGAACTTGGGCCACCCTCCACTGCCTTCCCAGGCCACAGCAGAGAGCTGGGTCAGAAATGGAGCAGCTGGGACTTGAATGTAATGCACTCCACCACAGACCAGTCCTAACACATTTGTATTTTTAAAAGTGATATTCTTGGGGCTGGCACTGTGGCTCACTTGGTTAATCCTCTGTCTGCAGCACTGGTATCCCATATGGGCACTGGGGTTCTAGTCCCAGTTGCTCCTCTTCCAGTCCAGCTCTCTGCTGTGTCCTGGGAAGGCAGTGGAGGATGGCCCAAGTGCTCGGGCCCCTGCACCCACATGGGAGACCAGAAGGGAGCACCTGACTCCCAGCTTCGGGCTGGTATAGCTCCGGCCATAGCGGCCATTTAGGGGATGAACCAACAGAAGGAAGACCCTTCTCTCTGTCTCTTTCACTGTCTAACTCTGTCAAATAAAAAGTGACATTCTTTTGGGTGATTATTTTCATCATTTCAGTTTATTTATGGGAAACAGATCTTCTTATGTTACATTGCTTTTGTTTATTTGACTATTTTGGTGGTGAAATACATCAACTCATATTTCTAATTATTCCGGCCTTTCTGTTCTATGACTTCTTTCTTTTTTAAAAAAGATTTTTTTAACCTTTATTTAGTAAATATAAATTTCCAAAGTACAGTTTAGGGATTACAATGGCTTCCCTCCCCCATAACTTCCCTCCCACTCGTACCCCTCCCATCTGCTGCTCCCTCTCCCATTCCATTCACATCAAGATTCATTTTTGATTCTCTTTATATATAGAAGATCGATTTAGTATATATTAAGTAAAGATTTCATCAGTTTGAACCCACACAGAAACACAAAGTGTAAAATAGTGTTTCAGTACTAGTTATAGCATTACTTCACATTGGACAACACGTTAAGGACAGAGATCCTACATGAGGAGTAAGTTCAAAGTGACTCCTGTTGTTGACTTAACATTGTGACACTCTTGTTTATGGCGTCAGTAATCTCCCTAGGCTCTAGTCATGAGTTACCAAGGCTATGGAAGCCTATTGAGTTCGCCAATTCTGATCTTATTTAGACAAGGTCATATTCAAAGTGGAAGTTCTCTCCTCCCTTCAGAGAAAGACACCTCCTTACCTCCTTCTTTGATGGCCCATTCTTTCTACTGGGATCTCACTTGCAGAGATCTTTCATTTAGGTGTTTGCTTGTTTGTTTGTTTTGCCAGCGATTCTTGGCTTTCCATGCCTAAAATACTCTCATGGGCTTTTCACCCAGATCTGAATGCCTTAAGGGCTGATTCTGAGGCCAGAGTGCTGTTTAGGACATCTGCCATTCTATGAGTCTGCTGTGTATTCCGCTTCCCAAATTGAGAAGTTTCTGTACTGCAAGAGAAACAGTCAGGAAAGTGAAGAGGCTACCGACAGAATAGGAAAAAAAATTTGCAAACTCTGCAACAGATAAAGGGTTAATTTCTGGGATATTTAGTCTGTTCTATTAATCTATGTATCACTTTTTATGCTACTATCATGCCTTTTTACTTAAATTTTTAAATTTATGTAAATAGAACAAATTTCATGTATCTCACACATGGAGTTTTAAGTACATAATGACGCTTCCCACCCCATCCTCCCTCTCTCCCTTTCTCCCTCCCATCCTTCCTTCTGGCTCCTTTCTTATTTTTCTTTTAATTTTTGTGATAATATACTTTTTTTTTTTTGAGAACAAGTTTTATCATTAACTGAAGAAGCACCTAAGGAAATGAACAATGGAGTTGGACACTTAGACTTATCTAAAGCTATGAAATATAAGACTATTCTCCACTTAATACACTAAAACGAAGTAAATATTTGAGAACAGGTTTTATTATTAAATCTGATAATACAGCTCTATGAGAATAGAGGTCCTGCATAGGAAGTAAGTGCACAGTGATTCCTGTTGTCAATTAACAATTAATGCTCTGATGTATGATGTCTGTGATCATCCAAGGTTCTTTTTTTTTGACAGGCAGACTTAGAGAGACAGAGAGAAAGGTCATCCTTTTTCCATTGGTTCACCTCCAAAATGGTCACTATGGCCAGCGTGCTGTGCTGATTGGAAGCCAGGAGCCAGGTGCTTCCTCCTGGTCTCCCATGTGGGTGCAGGGCCCAAGTACCTGGCCCATTCTCCACTGCCTTCCCGGGCCACAGCAGAGAGCTGTGGACTGGAAGAGGAGCAACCGGGACAGAATTCAGAGCCCCAACCAGGACTAGAACCTGGGGTGCCATTGCCGCAGGCAGAGGATTGCCAAGAGAGCCATGGCACCGGCTCACCCAAGGCTCTTGGCATGAGCTGCCTAGTCTATGGAAGCCTTTTGAATCCACAAACTCCATGCTGTTTTAACTACTATGGGTTTGTAGTATGCTTTGAAGTCAGATATTGTGATGCCTCCAACTTGATTTTTCTTGTTTAAGATCACTTTGGCTATTCTGGATCTTTTGTGATTCTTAAGAATTTTAGATTTACTTTTCTAGTTTTGTAAAGAATGTAATTGGTCTTTTGAAAGGGATTGCATTGAATCTGTAGATTGTTTTTGGTAGTATAGACATTATAATATTATTTCAACCCATGAACAGGGAATATCATTGCATTTTTTTGTGTTCTTGATGATTTCTTTCATCAATGTTTGATAATTTTCTTTGTAGAGATCTTGCACTAAATTTTTTTCTAAATATTTGCTTTTTTGGTGGCTATTGTGAATGGGATTTCTTTGTGAGTTCTTCATTAGCATACAAAAAAGCAACTATTTTTTGTGTTTATTTTTTAACCTGTATTACCAAATTGGTTTATCAATTCTAACAGCTTTTTGGTGGAGTGTTTAGGTTTTTCTATGTACGACATCATGTCATCTGCAAACATAGGTGCTTTGACTTCTTTTCTAATTTGGGGGCCCTTTATTTCTTTCTCCTCCCTAATTGCTATCAGTAAAACTTTCATTGCTTTACTGAATGAATTTACTGAATTCATTCATCCAGTGCTTTACTGAATGAGTGACAAAATTGGATGTCCTTGTTTTGTTCCAGATCTGAGGGGAAATGCTCTCAGTTTTTCCCCCACTCAGTATGTTATTAGCTGTTGATTTGTCTTATCTAGCCCTTACAAGTTTGAGAAATTTCTTCCTATATCTAATTTCTGGAGGGTTTTTATCATGAAAGTGGTATTGAATCTTATTGAATGCTTTCTCTTCCTCTACTATGATGCTCATATGGTTTTTCTTTCACTTTATTGATGTGATTTATAACATTTATAGATTTGCAAATGTTGGCCCACCTTGGATTTCTGGGATAAATCTCACTTGATCTTTTTGATGTGGTTTTGTATCCAACTTGCTAGTATATTATTGAGAATCATTGCATCTGTTTATTAAGATCTGTCATTTTCTTTTTATGTCATGTCTGGTTTTTGTATCAAAGTAATACTGACCTCATAAAAAGAGTTTGGCAGGGTTCTGTTCAATATTTTGGAATATTTAGAATAGTATTGGAGTTACTTCCTCTTTGAATGTTTTATAGAATTCAGTAGTGAAGCCATCAAGTCCTGGACTTTTACTTGATGGAAGACTTTTGATTACTGTCTTCCTTGATGGAAGATTTTGATTACTGTCTCAATCTCACAGCTTGTTGTGGGTCTGTTTAGGCTGTCTATATCATCTTGATTTAACCTTGGTAGGTTGTATGCATCCAGGAATGTATCCATATCTTTAAGGTTTTCCAGTTTATTAGCATGTAATTCTTCAAATTAGTTCCTTATGACCCTTTGTATTTCAGTGCTGTCAGTTGTAATGTATCCTTTTTCATCTCTAGTTTTGAGTATTTTCTCTTACTTTCTTTGTTAGTCTGGCTACAGGTTTATATATTTTGTTTATCTTGTCAAAAAGCTATTTTTTGATAATTTGTATTTTTAGTTTCAATTTCATTTATTTCTGTTCTGATCCTTATTATTTCTCATTTCCTGTTGGTTTGTGGTCTGATTTGCTCTTGTTTTTCTAAGACTTAAAGATGCATCATTAGATCTTTAATTTGAGACATTGCTTTTTGCAATGTAAGCACTTACTGCTATGAACTTCCCTTTAATACTGCTTTTGCCATATCCCACAGATTTCGATATGTTGTGTTTTCATTTTCATTAATTTCACAAATGTTTTTTATTTCCTTTTTAATTTCTTCGGTGAACCATTGATCATTCTGTAGCATGTTGTTTAATTTACAAAATTTATGAGTATTCTATTGTAATTTGTTGGTTTCTGGTTTTATTCCTTTATAGTCTGAGAAGATATGTTTGATTTCAGTCTTTTTAAATTTGTTGAGACTTGATTTGTGGCTTAATATGTTATCTATCCTAGAAAATGTTACATGTACTGATGAGAAGAATTTGTATTCTGTAGATGAAGGATGAAATATGCTGCAAATGTCGGTTAGGTTCATTTATTTAATAGTACGTTTCAACTCCGATGTATCTTTGTTGATTTTTCTCTCTGGATGATCTGTCCACTGGTGAGAGTGAGGTATTGAAGCCACCTGCAATTATGTGTTGGAGTCTATCTCTCCCCTTAGGTCTAACAGTATTTTCTGTGTATAGCTGGATGGTCTTGTGTTAGGTTCATATATAGTTATGATTGTTATGACTTCTTGATGAATAGAAACTTTTATCAAGGTATAATGCCCTTCTTTATCTCTTTTTACAGTTTCTTATTTAAAATCTATTTAATTTGATATCAGGATAGATATATCTACTTGCTCTTGGTTTCCATTGGCCTAGTATATCTTTTTCTAACCCTTCACTTTCAGTCTCTGTATCTTTGTGAAGTGAATTTGTAGGCAGCATATAGTGGGGTCATGATTTTTGATCCATTCAGCCAATCTAAGTCTTTTGGTTGGTGAATTTAATCCATTTACATTCAAGGTTAATATTGATAAGAACTAAGACCTGTCATTTTGCTGATTGAATAATGATTCTACGTGCTCTGTCAGTGAATTTGGTGGTATCATCTGTTTTCATGATGTTTCCTTCTAATGCAAGACTCTTGTCAGAATTTCTTGCAAGGCTGGTCTGGTGGTGGTGAATTCTCTCAATTTTTGCTTATCTGTAAAATACTTCTCCATTTTTAAAGGAAAGCTTTGCTGGGTATAAGATTCTTTATTGGAAGTTTTCTTTTTTCTTTTATGACCTTGAATATATCATCCTTACTCTCTGGCCTGTAGGGTTTCTGCTGAGAAGTCTGATGTTGATCTGATTGTCCTTTATATGTAACTTGATGCTTTTCTCCTGTCTGTAGGATTCTTTCCTTGTCTTTATGCATTGGAGAAGACTTTTTGTTTAAATTTTTTAACCTTATGAAGTAAAGTAACATGGTAGAGAAAAATGAATTTACATATCCAAAACTTGGCTTGCTCAGTTTTACCAACTATTAATGCTTGCTTTTGTATAAATTACTTAATTTTTGTGCCATTTTTCATTTGTGAACTGAGATGGTAACACTTTCCTAGTACATAGTAGTTCCGTAAAAATTGGTTGCTATTATTAGTATCCTAATGTATTTTTCATGGCCTTTACAATTTCAAATATCACATTCAAAGCTCATACAGTTCAGTAATAGAGATAAAAATTAAATTTTATAGTTAGCATATAAAACAGAAAACACTTTCAAATTTGATTTAAACATTGAGCAAAAATGTGAATATATTTTACTTTTAATCCATTTCCATTATGCTTTTGGGAATAAAAACACAGAATTTCCAAATTTTTTGTTTTAAATTATGCTGTTAATCAGAATGAAAATTGAATGTAAAAGTACAGCTATTATGTAAATCAATATGGAAAGTACTTAAAACATTAAAAATAGAGTTTGTATTTGATCTACCAGCCCACCACTGGTTGTAAATTCAAAGGAAATGAAATCAGTCTGTTAAATAGAAATCTACACTCCCTTGTTAACTGCAGCACCATTCACAATAACTAAGACATAGAAGGAACCTAAGTTTCTATTGGCTGATGAATGGTTAAGGGAAATGTGGTACATATAAGGACTCTTCTGAAAAAATTTCCTGGAGAATACATATTACAAAAACACTATGCAAAAAAAAACACTATGCATATTTTCCAAAAAGTTTTGGCATCAGAATAAATTTACCTTTGAATTTCATTTTCCATGAACTTTTGAAATACCCTCATTTGAATATTATACCATGTATAAGTATATTGAAATAGCATATTACATCCCAAATTATGTACAATCTTTATGTGTCAATTAAAAGAATTGAACATAAATCATATTGGTTATTTGGATAGTTCACAAAAATATACATTTAACTAGGAGAAAAGAAATTATGATTCTAATGATCAAGATGATGATGATAGAATTCTACCAGTTATTGTGTGCCAAAATCTGTATTGATTTATATGTATTTCTTAGTACCAACAACTTGGATAAAATAGAACACTTGTATTATAATTCACTAACTAGAAAAGAAAGAGGTTAAGACTTAATTTTGAACATGTGGCAAATATAGAACTCTTGGAAAATTACTTGAATTATAATCTATTTACTGGTAATTGTGAAAGTCAATGAGGTAGATTTAAAATCATTTTATAGTAAGAGATTTATATTAATCATTTACAAGTGGAAAATTGTTTTCTCAGTTATAAAAGTTGGCCTTAAAATTCTTCAAACTGTGTATTTTTAATTTTCTTTTCTAATGAATAAAAAATCAGGGGAGCAAGAGAGACCCAACTGTCATGTCGATTTCACTCCTCAAATGCTCACAACATCTGGTACTGGGCCTGTCTGAAGCTAGGAGCTGAGAATTCAATCTAGGTTTCCACATGGGCAGAAGGGACCCCATTACTTGGCCATCACTGCCTCTCAGGTGCTTATTAGCAGAAATGCTGCAATCAGAGCAGAGCTGAGACTTAAACCCTGGCCCTCAAGTAGAGATGCTGATATCCCAAGTGATTTCTTAACCACAACACCAAACACTGGCCTCCTAAAGGTGTGCTTCACTTTGTCTGATCCCTCTTAATCCTAAACGAAAGTGATATATAAAAATCCATGCGTTCTGGAATTCTACGTTAATTCTGGAGAATTTGGACTATCACTCCCACCCTCTCACCACTTGATATAGAAATTACGGTCTTGTTCAGGGAAACAGATTCTAGCCTTCTCAGGGAGTATCAAGATACATGACTTAATTAAAATAAATGTTGATTATAGTGTAAGTTACATGCAAAAAGGTACATAAATTATAAGTGTAGAAATATGCACAAACTGAGCACATTATGTAACCATAACCCCATTTAAGACCTTGACCGTACTAGTAAGTCAGAAATCCCTCTGTCTTCCTACCAATCACGCCTATTTAGATATTGTTTTATTAGTTTCTCTGTGTTCTTTGTTCAGTTCCCTTTTGCATTTTAGAAATGCATTCATTTTTATTTATGCTTTCAAGCGTATTGGCATCAAGTTTTTCTTGTGATCTCATTATTTTGATACATAGTGTTTTAAATTTCTGGTATTAGTACTTCCCCTCTTTTGTTCTTTGATCATCATTACTTTGGAATTAATTGTGTTAGTTCTTGTAGCTAGGTAAATTTCATTACTACTTTATCCTACTGTATACTTGTCTTCTATTTCATTCGTATCTGTTTTCTGCTCTTAAGTTCACCATATTTTTCCTTCTACTCTTTAGGATTTAGTTTGTGGTTCTTCTAAATTCTTAGAATAGTTAGATTATTGATGTTAGCCATGAGGGTATTTCAAAAAGTTTGTTCCAAATACATATTATAAAAACTATGAAAGAATTTTAAAATTTTCTCTGACAAAATGAACCTATATTTTTAAAAATTGACATTTATTTCAGAGGAAGAGAGATATGGGGGAGTGGGCAAAGAGAGAGAAAGTTCCCATCCATTGGTTCACTCCCCAAATGCCCACAAAAGCCCTGGGATCAATTATTTGAACCGTCACCACTACCTTCTCAGTTCTGCATTGGCTATAAGCTGGAATCGGGAGCCAGGGGTTTAACCTACATCCTCTGATAAAGGAGGTGGGCATCTTAACTAATAAACACTTTCCCCAATAAACATCTTTTTATCTCCCTTTTTAATAAACTTTTTGAAGTTCATTCATATTCTTTTGAATTACTATATATGTATTTAAGCTTATCGAGTATGTCTTTTTCTGAATCCTGCACTTTTCTGTATCTTACTTTTGTTAAATTTTCCTGTTTTCTAAATTCTATTGTGATTTTTTTATTTGACCCACTTGGTGTTCTGAGGATTTTCTATTTTCATACATTTTGCCTTCGTCAATTGTTTATCGTAAGTTGTTTAGATAGAACTCTTAAATTTCATGACCCATAACAAAATTAGAAATTTTTTTTCATTAAATGGAGCCAATACATTTTTCTAATTACCTAAACTTAAGTGTGAGAGCAAAAATTTCACTAAAATCACTAAAACCACTACATATATTACACTAAGGCTAGAGATATTTATAAAACAAAAGTATTGCAACTAATACAGCACATTAAGCATTACCTTATTTTGATTTTTGTTTTTAAACTATAATACCTATAAAAATCTGAAAGAATATCAAGCTCATTTTTAGCCTGATAGTAAAACTATTTAGAGCCCTTCTTAGGGTGTTGATCAAATATTATTTCTAACAGACCAGAAAGGAGTTTTCTGTGTTCAGAAAACTGTTGATAAAGTTCATATATATGTAGTCCTAAATGTGCTATTTGAATTTTGCTAATTAAGTGAAAGTTTAGGACCATGAAAAAAGTAAAAATAATGTTATATTGAATAAGCTTCAAAAATTTTAACAGTAATTCATGAGTTGTAATCTTATATTTCTGTACTTCAAAGAATGGTTTAAAATTTTTGTGAGGTGACAGAATTAATATACTATTTTAGCACTTGTAATAAAAATATGTTATTAATTAATGACAGTCTAAAGGTTTTACTCACTACTTAATAAACGTTTTGACAGAAAGCACATAATGCCTATGAAGATTAGTCTCCATGTTAGAAAAAAATAGAGAATCCCTGGCACTCAGAGAGCTAAGACTTTTAAAACAGATGAGTGAGTGTTCAATATAGCTACATGTAATGTGTTATACATTTTCCTGTGAGAATTTGTGAATGTCCTCAAAGTAGTACTCTAGGTATATGAGATAATAATATATATTTTGGAGTTACCATATGAATACATGCGATTCTTCATTGTCCTAAAATAACATGTTTGATGTTTATTTGTGCCAAAATACCAAATTGAATTTGAAGAATTTCTGATAATAAAGCTTGAAATGAGAAGTGTGACTTTTTCATGCAGATTGTTGGAGAAATTTTCTAGGATGACCATGCAGATGGTGCTTAGGTCTAGTGGTTTTATTAGAGGAGAGCCAAAAATGGGCACTTCCTGAAACAAAGATTCCATTGAAAGAATGGAAGGCTGCAGTAAAATAAAACACTTTGGGCTGGACTTTGTATGTAGGAGTGGGAAGCAACATTGCGAATCTTAACACTCTGACACTTCTTAGTGTGACCAGCAAGTGTGATCTTTGTTGTGCTATGATGGGTTGGTTTTGTCCTGATGAAATGGTTTTAGTTAGGGAACAAGTTGAAGTTATGATTTTTAAACCTCTTTTACCTTCAAATTTTCCCTCATTTTAACTCTAGGAATTAAAAAAGGGTAAGAAAAATTCTACCCTACCAGTCTTATTTCACTTTTTTAAAAGACTGGATTATTGGCAAACACTGTCTATAAATGAGAAATTTGGGGCCAGCATTGTTGCGTGGTGGGTAAAGCTGCTGTCTTCAAAGTTGGCATCCCCTATGGATGCCAGTTCAGGTCCCAGCAGCTCCACTTCTGATCCAGCTCCCTGTTAAAGTGCCCGGGAAAGCAGCAGAAGATAGCTCGGTTCCTTGGGAGACCAGGAAGAAACTCCTGGCTCCAGCCTTGGGTCTGGTCGGCCCTGGCTGTTGTAGCCATTGGGGAGTGAACCAGCAGATGGAAGACCGCTCCCTTCCTCTCTTTGCCATTTCTCCCTCTCTTCTCTGTAACTCTGCCTTTCAGATAAGTATAATAAATCATTGAAAAAAACAAAGAAACAAACCCTTTATATGAGGACATAATTATAAATAAAGTGGTTATATAGGTTGTTTTCTGGCTACTACTAGATCATATTAAATGGCTACTTCAAGAAGTCATTATCTAGATTGGCAGTTAACTAGTAAACTGATATCTCGATAAAGTTTTGTGGTTGATTTAAGAATTTTCTGTCCTTGCAGAAAGAAAGGGAAAAGGAAAGTAAAAGCGCAGAGGGAAGGGACACAAAAGTGAGCATAAGAAATGCAGTTTGAAGTATATAGGGCCATATATATGCATACACGTCTCTTACTCTCTTGTGGTACCTTTTAGGTAAGGATATGCTTGCTAATGATACAATACAGATCTATATACAATGAAACTATACCACCTGTTGTACTAGGTTACAAACAGTACATGGTTTGATGAATACTATCACACAGGAAACTCCAGGGTATATAGAAGAACTTAGAGTATATTGAGAGTTGTAGGAAATCCTTTGATTAGTGTTTAAACTTCATTGGAACAAACCATGTAGTAAGCAATGATAAACCTGTTAATATAATATTCCTGAATTTCCCTAAAGTGAGTGTAGGGCTCTGGCCATGAAATTTCTCTGCCTCTTTCCTGACCTCCTGCCCTCTCAGATTCTGTATAGACTAGAACTTCTTATTTTATTGTGGATCTACTCATTGATATATCCATTGAACAATTTTTGTAGCACATCTGTGTGTGCCTGGCTCTCCGCCCCTGGATGAGAAAGTGGGGTTCAACAAGATGGACAAGGTCACTGCCTCGGGTGGCTTCCCATGTACTGAGAGGTGCACTGCTTTACTCCCTTACACAAAAAATCCATTGGTGAGCCTTTTTCGTCTGGGCATTAGGATAACGTCTTTCTTGATGTCGCTGGGATCCCTGTGGATGTTTGTGCCTGGAGTCTGGTCAGCTGCAGGAGGATTTCCTGATCACTCTGTTTCTCAGCAGCAGGAGCTCCTATGAGCTGATGGATAAACTCTGCAGCTGTCCAGAAAAGTAATCAGAAGGTCCTGTCAGCTCCTGCAGTTTTACTCTCAATCAGGTGGAATAGCGCCAAAGGGAGTCTCACACACTTTACCAAAGAAAAAAATTATTCTAAGGTCACTGGAGTGCATCTAAAACCATGGTCTTCTCAGAATTAGGAACCACACTGGTTATTGGTCCTTCATCAGTGAACTTAAAATATCTATATAAATCTATACCAGGGATCTTCCAAAAGAACATGAAAATGTATATTATGGTAAAACTAAGCATAGATTTCAAAATTTTTGCACCAAAATAAACAGCTTTTAAATCAAGTTCCACTAACTTTTTGAAGTACTTGTGTATCATCTATACAAATACTTAAGGAAGTCACTAAGATTGCAAATTAACAGACCCACTGTTTAAAACATTTGAAGTTGGAGAAAATATCTATTAGGAGGATGCAGAACACTGCCGTCTGACTATCCTAAGATTAATTGCATATTTGCCCAGGAGCCTGTGCAGACACTAACTGCACATATTCCCCGAGGGAGGGATGATAACTTCCCCGTGGAAATCCTGCAAGTCACTTAGCAACTTGGGGAAACTGCTAATTGCTCATGGCTTTTTCTCTTCAGTTGTCAGAGCACTTTTGCTTTTGTCCTCTTCCTGGATCATTTTGGTGAGATTAGGGTTAGACTGGATTCTATTTTTGAATGAGAAAAAAGACTTGGAGAGAGTGGATGTTAAATGGTGAAACCATGTTAGAGCTCAGACCTGTTTTTCTTGAGCTTTTTTTTCTGCCACATCTTACCCCTAATAAAAAAAGAATTAAAAAGAAATTTCCAAAAATATTATATTTACAAATTTGTCTTTAACTGTTGAATTTCAGCTTGGTGAGATCAAGTGAATGGTGAATCTACATTTCTTTTCTAGGAAACAAGGCAAATAAAATCTTCCTGAGGCTTGCTCACCATGTTCCCTGCATGCGGGACAGAAGCAGGCAATCCGAGATGGTCTTATGGAAGACTTCCTAAAATATTTCCGGGGGCATGGGCTTATTCGACTGCTCATATACATTTTTTTGAAATATGCTTTTAGCCTTGGGTAAAGCATTGCCATTATTTCCGGATTCTTCAAACTTGTTCTAAGGAAGGTTATTTAATTCTGAGATTGCATTCAATGTTTTTCTCAGGATCGTTTTTTTGTTTTGTTTTTTGCCTCTTGTTAGTAAAAGGTAGTTCTAAAAAGCAATCAGCTAAGAAATTCCTTATTACTTTTTAAAACTAAAAATTTTGAAAATGTATTTGAGAGGTAGAGACAAAGGTCTGACAGAGAAAGGTGTTCTATCCACTGCTAGAGTCACTTCCAAAAACCTGCAATGACTCGCAGCTGGGGCAGAGACTGGGAACTGAATCCAGGACTTCCATGCAGGTGGCAGAAAGCCAATTACTGAAGTCATTGCTATTGCTTCCTAGAGTCTTCTTTAGGAGGATATTGGAATCATAAGTATGAGCCAGGAATTTGAGGTACTCTGATATGGGACACAGGCTTGCTTCCGCTTATTAATTTATTCATCAAATATAAGTTAATGCCTCTGTCTTCTGGGCACTTTAAAAATTCAATAGGCTTATTAGCCCTAAGAAAATATCTGATTTCTTTCAGGTGGTGGGATATTATCTACCATTTGCATTTATAATCTTTAAAATGTTTGAGCATACAGATTTACCACTGACAAATTATTTGCATTAGGGAGCAGTCTGTGTTAAAATTGTTGAATCATTTTTAGGTAGACTTATCACGTACCAATAAAAAAAATTAATGTACAAACAGAACGAAATACTTCCCATGGTCCCCTGCTCTAATATTTCAATGCAGCAACAAATATGACCTTAAGATAGAAAGAACTCTACAAGGTCAAGCCCTAGGCAAATTGGTTATACTGGAGGAGTAGGTATGAAAACCCAAATTTCCCTTTCTCCTTTCCACACCACCTAAATTAACCTTGCTTCATGCTTGTGCTGGAGGTGCTGTCTTCCGGGCTGCTGAGGGCCAACATCACCGCTCCCTTCCCTGACTAGGGCCGTCCCAAGTCCATGTACCTCCCTGCTGCTCCCTTGTGCCATCACAAAAGGTCATTTTTCCGTGTTCTTTAACTCCATTTCTTCTATTTTCCACAGAAATGGTGATAGGATAAAACTGTGCATGATAAACTGTTTGCAGGTGCTGAAAAACTTCGAATTCTGAAGTACTACTAGTCCCAACCATTTCCAATGATGCATACTCAACCAATAATAATGGTTAGATTTTTTAAACTTTTATTTAGTAAATATAAATTTCCAAAATACAGCTTATGGATTACAGTGGCTTCCCCCCCCCATAACTTCCCTCCCACCTGCATCCCTCCAATCTCCTGCTCCCTCTCCCATTCCATTCACATCAAGAATCATTTTCAATTATCTTTATATACAGATCAATTTAGTATATATTAAGTAAAGATTTCAACAGTTTGCACCCACACAGAACATAAAGTGTAAAGTACTGTTTGAGTGCTAGTTATAGCATTAACTCACATTAAACAACACGTTAAGGACAGAGATCCTACATGAGGAGTAAGTACACAGTGACTCCTGCTGTTGACTTAAAAAATTGACACTCTTGTTTATGGCGTCAGTAATCCCCCTAAGCTCTTGTCATGAGTTGCCAAGGCTATGGACGCCTTTTGAGTTTGCTAACTCTGATCTTATTTAGACAAGGTCATAGTCAAAGTGGAAGTTCTCTCCTCCCTCAGTGAAAAGTCCCTCCTTTTTTGTTTTTAATCATATTTATTCTTAAAGATTTCCTTGGTCTTTTTAATTTTTTTCAGTCTTTTATTTATTTATTTATTCGACAGAGTTAGAGAGTGAGAGAGAGAGACAGAGAGAAAGGTCTTCCTTCTGTTGGTTCACCCCTGAAATGGCTGCCATGGCAGGTGCTGTGCTGATCAGGAGCCAGGAGTCAGGTCTTCCTCCTGGTCTCCCATGTGGGTGCAGAAGCCCAAGCACTTGGGCCATCCTTCACTGCCCTCCCACGCCACAGTGGAGAGCTGGACTGGAAGAAGAGCAACCAGGACTAGAACCCGGTGCCAATATGGGATGCCGGTGCCACAGGTGGAGGACTAAGTGAGCCACCGCACCAGCCCCGGTCCCTCCGTCGATGGCCGATTCTTTCCACGGGGATCTTGCTTGCAGAGATCTTTCATTTAGGGTTTTGTTTGTTTGTTTGTTTTCCTGAGTGTCTTGGCTTTCCATGCCTAAAATACTCTCATGGGCTCTACAGCCAGATCCGAATGCCTTAAGGGCTGATTCTGAGGCTAGAGTGCTGTTTAGGACATCTGCCATTCTGAGTCTGCCTTGCATCCCACTTCCCATGTTAGATCGTTCTCTCCTTTTTAAATTCTCTGTTAGTATTTGCAGACACTAGTCTTGTTTGTGTGATCCCTTTGACTCTTAATCCTATCATTATGATCAATTGTGAACTGAAACTGATCACTTGGACTAGTGAGATGGCATTGGTACATGCCACCTTGATGGGATTGAATTGGAATCCCCTGGCAGGTTTCTAACTCTACCATTTGGGGCAAGTCCAATTGAGCATGTCCCAAATTGTACATCTCCTTCCTCTCTTATTCCTACTCTTATATTTAACAGGGATCACTTTTCAGTTAAATTTATACACCTACGAATAATTGTCTGTTAATTAAAGAGTTCAATAGTATTAAGTAGAATAAAAACACTAAAAGGGATAAAGTATTAAGTTGTTCATTGACAGTCATGACAAGGGCTGATCAAGTCACTGTTTCTCATAGATTTTAATACCTTGATCCTCAATGAAAGAAAATAAATGATCTCAAATTTGTAAGTTATTTTGGACTGCTGCATGCTAAGCAATATTATACAAGGACACTTATAAATTTCTTATAATCAATCTTTTAAAAACTCTCAAAGGCCTTCACCCATTTTAATCGTTTCAACTCAGTTATAACCTTTGAAAGCTCTGCCTGTCTGACTCCCATCCATCCATCTTTATACACTTTATTTTATTTTTTTCATATCACTTGTCACACAAGGATATCAAATAACCATTGTAAAATGGTTCATATTCTGTCATGTCAATTAAAATATTAGCCCATGAGAACATTAACTTTACCATTGATCCTTCCTTGTTAGAATAATAGGGGTTACTTACATACTTGTTGAATGCAGTGGGACATTACCCTTGCTTCCACAGTGGAGGCAACTGGCTCAGAAGTTGAGATGAGCTCAAAGTCATCTATATAGAAAGGGGACGAAAAGGATTGGAGCTTAGGCTTCTTTAGACCCCAATCCTTTCATCTCTGATTGTATCATGCTGTAACTTTCCTCTTCCCTCAAAACAACAGGAGAAATTCTAATTAAATAAGGGCAGATGACATAGTAACTCTTCCAGGGGGATTTTTTGCTAAGTCATGTATTTCAGAATCTCTGAAATCATCCATAGATTGCTATCTGTTGTACCGATAAACTAGTCCACCTACATGCTTATATGTTAATATTGAGGAGAACTTTCAGAATCTAAGGTAGAGAATGTTTTGAATGAAATCAAGTTAAAGGGACTTATTATATGATGAAAGAAATAATGTAAGGACAAGTCCAATATATGACTTGGATACTGGAAAATAGTAAATATGGAAAATAATTATTTAATACAGTCTTTAAATGGGGTCTGGAGTTTTCTGAGTAAGGAGATAAAACTCACCAAAAATATGTATGATTAAGTATCACAGAGCATTTTATTGTGAACCAATGGGATATTTGTAGGTAGACTCCATTTGCTCACTGATGCCGGAGCCTGGGGTCACGGAATAGGTGCGGAAGTGGAGTCACCTTGTTGTGCCCGTGCAGCTGAAGGAGAAATGAGCTCTGCTGCTCTGGAGTCTCGGTTAGTTGGCTCACTTCCTTCTGTGCCTTTCCTTTTATCCACCTTCCTGACCTAGTGTCCCAAATACCAGATCTTTTTGTCCACAGGTCTACTTTGTTAAAATGAACAGATTCTAGTGAGAAACAAGATTATATCTTATTAGTTCATTTCCTTTCTGGAAAAGAATAGGTTCTGCCCGCCGCCTCCCCCCTCCCCACGAAAGTATGCTTATGGGCATTTGTGTGATGATTCAGTTAAAAAGAAAGGGGATGTGTTCTAGTGTCTGAGTAAACCTTTAGTGATTCAGTTACTGCTTTGCTTAATTGTAGACTTCTCTGTCATCATGGGTCAGTGATTTCTTAGGATGATAAAAGATGTTCCATTTAATGAGACACATGCCTTAAAGGCTGTAGGTATAAATATGCTTCCACCGTCTTGTCCATGGGATTCTTACCGCCTCCTGTGATATTAAAATCACTTCCTTGTCCCAGTTTAGCTCTGAACCTCACATTAAATTCTAAGAGGATTTATAATCCTTTAAAGTCATTTGGAATAACCAGTTGGGTTCTGTGATAAGCAAACAAATTAGCCAGCCTTCTTCTAATGACTCTCCCTGCCTGCCTGACACTGCTGAAGGCAGATGTGTAAAGGTAATCTGCCTAGTACACATATATTGTACTCTGACCAATTAGTGGTTGGAAGTGTCCAGGAGAATATCCCATTTAATTAGGCATAAACAAACGATGACTGCCTGTGTCTTATATTATCCTTGAACATTCAAGTTCCCTTATAAAGTTCAAGAATGAGTTTTCAGTATTGTTTGGAACTGATACATCCATTAATAATGGTGAATAGAAAGATTAAGGCTGTCCCAGGAAGGATAGTGTCCTTTTATTAATAAAGGGGAACCCAGCTCATTTTTGGTTATTGTTTTCATATTCCATGTTATCTGTTTATCAATTTTCCTTTTTTCATTTTGTTTGCATAAATATGTATCATTATCCTGAGGCGAGATAAAACAATCCTTTTTTCCATTTTTCTTACTGCTCCAGATTGGCATTAATAAACAGCTTTCAAAGGTCAAATGAACCGAACTGCTTTGAGTTTAGTGTATTACTTAATTTATTACATTTTTAAAATTTATTTATTCAAAAGGCAGAGTTATGCAGAGGCAGAGAGAGAGAGACAGAGGTGTCTTCTGTCTGCTGGTTCACCCCCCAGATGGCCACAACAGCTGGAGCTGTGCTGATCCAAAGTCAGGTACCAAGAGCTGCTTCTGGGGCTCCCATGGTGGGGCAGGGGCCCAAGGACTTGGGCCATCTTCTACTGCTTTCCCAGGTCACAGCAGAGAGCTGGATTGGAATTGGAGCAGCCAGGACTTGAACCGGCACCCACATGGGATGCTGGCACTGCAGGTGGCAGCTCTGCCTGATAAGCCCCAGTGCATCCCCCATCGATTTCATTTTTCAAAATACGCATTTTTGGTAGTTATATGGGTAAAGTGGGGTCTAAGCTTGATTCAGGGTCTATAATTAGAGAACTCATAGACCAGTGGAGGGACAGGCTTCAGTAAACTCTTAAATCTCATGAGGTGTGTTATGGTAGTACCCAAGAGGCATGGGATTGTGTGCCACAGACCTCCTGTATAGAGGACAGAAAAAAATCTCAGAGGAAATGCAATTAAGCCAAATATTGGTGTTCAGAATGAGTTAGCATAGAGAAAGAGATTTTTATTTTACAAGGCACATTTTTCCTCCTTTTGGTCTTACACGTTTTTATTTCTGGCGAACATATTTTATGTGGATGACTAGGGCCAGAAAAGTTATTTCAACAAAAACCAACTCATTGAGATAGAAGTAAAATTGGATGTAGATGCAATGGAATGATAGAGGCTTGGGTGTGAATCTCATCCTGCTGTTCTGTTGTGTGCCATTGAGGACATTACTTAACTAAGCTAGTCTAGTCTTTTTTGCTTTTTTTTTCCACCGAAACTTTTTTTTTTTTTTTTAGGTTAAGGGACATATAAAGTATGTGCTGTGCATACAGCGGTTCGTATCTAAATGGTGTTGTTACTTATTGAGGACTCTTGGAAGGTATCTGAAAGCCATCCATCACATGACGCATTTGCAGTAGGGAGAACAAGGTAGCCTACTAAAAGTCATTCAAATGGAGTGATGGATTTTTCTCCCTTATTTGTGACATAGCAAGCACACTTTTTCCAAATTAAATTATCCCATGCCAGTAAAGGTGGTGGTGACTCCTGCCATTTTCCCAGAATTAATAGAAAATTTAAATGATGTTAGTTTTCAGGAATAGCATGAATTTTGTATGTTCTTTCTGGACTTAAGAATCAACACCAACATTTTTGGAGTGCTCTCCAATCACTGTGCAGTTTTCTGGAACACACCTTTGATATTCTATTTTATTCATTAAATTTTTTTAAAGATGAAATTGGAGAAACAAAGAATTTCTTTCACACCCTCTCAATCCAAATTCTATGGAAAGCATTTCTTTGACAAACTAAAGAAGCAGGTACACGGCAAGCTGTCACTGCAGAGGATGAGAATTTAGATCTCAAAGTTACCCCAAGTATATTCTAGTTCTGGTTCTGTTACATAGCTTGGGTAATTTAGTATTTCCACACTTCTAATTCCTCATCTCTACAACGGGAATACTATTAGCTACATAAAAGTGATTCCAGTGTCAATTATTGTAATGAATATAAAACATATACTTTGTTCTAAGACTTGAGAGCTCAATTAATGATAACTATATCTTTCAGTTTGACTTGGGAAAAACAAGTGCGATTGTAGATCTGTTGGCAAGTGGACTACTTATGTAACTAGTATAGGCAGGATTCAAGAGTAACGATTCTGTTATCACACCAAGAAATTATGACACATTGGTGATGTTAACCTGGGAATAGCAGCCAGGCATTTCTGCTGATGTAACTCTTACCTCTTCAAATAGTTATAATAACTGTTGGATTACAGCAGAGTAAATATGCAGAAATTTTGTCATATGAACATTGTACCAGACTGGACCTGTAGGAGCAGTATAGGTAATCAACTGAATACCATTAACATTTCTGATTTCTCAACCTTAGCATTAGCATGTTTTTTGTTGTTATTTTTAAAGCATTGCTGTGGAGGTAATTTTGTCTTTTCACTATATTTGCTTGTTTTAAATGAAATAATCACTCTTTACATTTTTAAGCAATCCCAAAGAAATACTACAATGCTTCCTGCAACTCATGCCAACTAAACTTAATTCCTAACATGGTTATTGGCTTTTTAAAAATCTTTGCAAGCTTTGGACTAAATTACTTGCAATCATTAGCTAGGGCTATAATCTATGTCCCCAAGTATTTTAGCTTCAGTAGTTACAGATATTATTTAATTTGAAACTTTAAATCTAATTCACTATGCTGGAGGAAAATCTATTTAATCACAAATTATAAGAATTGTTATCTATTATGTTCATGAGGTCGACTTGTAGTTAGAGACAGGAAGTAGTATTAAGTAGAAAGTGGATTGCTTTGATCGCTGGTAGTTTAGCATGTTAAGTTCAACTCTTACATCTTTAGAGTACATACACCAGCTACCCGGCTTGACTTGCTTGAACTATGTAATGATAACAATCTTCTGTCCTTCCCAGTCAGCTATGAGGGATAGAGGCAAGGAGGCAAATGGCTTTCTTTGATTCAGTTGCAACATCTAGTACCAAGATTTCATACATCTTGTACTTCGTGAGGTCAATGTCCTTAGGTAGAGCTGACTTTTAATGGCTTCATGTGCATTTTGTCTCAAGGGAGTTGCATTTGTAATTCATTATTCCTAGTAAACAAACCTTAAAACACCTCTACAATAAGAGATGCTCAGGCCACGAGAACAGATCTAGACTGGTAATAGAAGCACCTTGCTAAAAGTCTGGGCAGTCACACACATATGTGAGGGATGCAGCAGAGAGCGCTAGCTGTGAATCCGTACCCCAAAGCTCCACTTCAGTGTGGTCATAAGTCATGTGTGATCTTAGAACAGTCACTTCCTAGCTGAGCCTTGTTTCTTTTGCCAACAAAGGGGCTCCAACTCAAACTTTTTGTGATTCTGTAATTTTAGCACTTTTTTGCACATTTGCTTCCATTAGACTGCAGGTTTAAAAAAAACTGACAAAGTTGTATTTTTAACATATATTTGAAACTGACTACAGGGAATTGATTAGTCCTCAATTCTGTAATAAATCCGGCTTAATTAGTCATCATTTTTTGGTGGAAGTTACAAGGTAGCCTAGACTCTGAAAAGTTTAGATTAATTTCAATACAGAATAATGCATAGGCACTAGAAACAATAAAACCTGTCTTTATAGTCAGAAGTTAATATCACCGCTGTGGCACATCACAATAAATACACAGGCTAGTAAAAACACAGAGTTCAGATACCAACGAACACAGAATAAAGAGAATAAAGAGAACAAATATTGCTCTTTCCTTCTTCCAGCCTGCCTGCTTTGCCTGAACCCCCTCATAGATAACCCCCCCTTTTTTTTTGACAGGCAGAGTGGACAGTGTGAGAGAGAGACAGAAAAAGGTCTTCCTTTTGCCGTTGGTTCACCCTCCAACGGCCGCTGCGGCCAGCACACCACGCTGATCCGAGGCCAGGAGCCAGGTGCTTCTCCTGGTCTCCCATGTGGGTGCAGGGCCCAAGGACTTGGGCCATCCTCCACTGCACTCCCTGGCCATAGCAGAGAGCTGGCCTGGAAGAGGGGCAACCAGGACAGAACCTGGTGTGCCAGCACCGCAGGCGGAGGATTATCCTATTGAGCCGGGGCACTGGCCAGATAAAACCCTTACACCTACTGCTATCTAATCAACAAATCAGATTGTGGTCTGCCACAAGAGTAGAAAGCATGAACCAGTCCCTGGCATTACGTACTTCTACCTAGGGGATAAGTTATTCTAATCTCCCTTTCTTCATCTACCTCTACCTGTCTCTCTGATCCTGAAGTTCTTTGAGACTTAAACTTTTTCTTACACTACTGTCTATCAAAATACCATAGAAACATTTACTATCATGACGCACCTATATCTACATGTATGCATATATCTGTATGTAAAACTATAAATCTCTATTTATGCTCTAACTCTATCTAAGGATATCTACATCTATAGATACAGATCTTTTGGACTTGCAAAGACCACTTCAGAATGAGGTGATAGTTGAGATTTGCCATTATCTAATTTAAAAAACTACTAAGGGGCTGACGTTGTGGCATAGTAGGTAAGCTGACTCCGGAAATGCTGGCATCTTCTATGGGCGCTGCTTCAAGTTTCGATTGCTCCACTTATGATCCAGCTCCTTGCTAATGTGCCTGGAAAAGCAGCAGAAGATGGCCCAAGTGCTTGGGCCCCTGCACCCATGTAGGAGACCTGGAAGAAGCTCCTGGCTTTGGTCTGACCCAGCCCTGACTATTGTAGCCATTTGGGAAGTAAAATAGCAGATGAAATACCTCTCTCTGCCTCTCACTGTAACTGTCATCCAAATAAATAAAATCTTTAAAAAACACTGTTAGGAAAAACTTAATATAAACAAAAGCAGAGAACAATGAACTGTCACAAATCTATCATCTAACTTCTACAATTTCATCACTCTGGCCATGTTCTTTTTTCTTTGACTATTTTTCTGTACCATTTTTATGCTAACTCCACTGTTATTAATTAAAACTAGTGCCTTGATGATAAAGTGCTATGCTCAGGCTATTAAATCTCCTTTAGAAAAACTCAGTTGTATATACAGAGCGCTACAAACACAAGGAACTTCAAAAGGTTCATGGAAAATGCATAGTATTAAAAATTGGATTCAACAAATTTGTGCGCCAAAATAAAATCATATTTTAATTAAATTTTATCAGGACTTTTGAAGTCCTTTTGTAGACCGTCCTATCTAACTCCAAAGAGAGGCGATGCTGTGCAATCAGAAATAGTCTGTAAAAGCTGGTATGTGATATTTTCTTACTCATAAATCATTTACTAAACTATGAGCTCATGAGAACATCAGTGTTTAGGTTGTTTTTAGGGTAGAGACTAGAATAATTTAGAAATTAAATGAGGGGGTACGTATTTGACATACCGGTTAAGATGCTGTTTGGAATATACACATCTTATGTCAGAGTGCCTGGGTTCAATTGCCAGCTATGGCTCCTGATTCTAGCTTCCTGCTAATGCAGACCTTGGGAGTGAATAGGTGATCTCTCATGTATTTGGATCCCTGCTGCCCACGTGTAGGGCCTAGATTAAGATGCTTGTCCTGGGGCCAGCATTGTGGCATAGTAGGTAAAGCAGCCCACCTGCAGTGCTGGTATCCCATGTGGGCACTGCTTCAAGTCCCTGCTGTTCCACTTCCAATCCACCTCTCTGCTATGGCCTAGGAAAACGGTAGAAGGTGACCTAAGTTCTTGGGCCCCTGCACCCATATGGGAGACCTGGAAGAAGCTTCAGGCTCCTGGCTTCAGTGTAGCTCCAGTCATTGTGGTCATTTGGAGAATGAACCTGTGAATGGAAGACCTCTCTCTGTTTTTCTCTGACTCTCTGTAATAAATAAATAAATCTTTAAAAAAAATCCTTGTTCCTGCCTTTGACCTGGCCCAGATCCAGCTATTGGGTCTTTTTCTCATTTTTATTTTCTTTAAATTAAAAGTAAATAAAATTAAACATGGAGTGAGTCTTTGTCACTCTTTTAGTCCCTACTATAGTACCTAAACAGAGCCTTATAATGAAATAAATTACTTATTTTGGTGAAATTGAGTTTGATATTTTTAATACTTGCATCTGTTTAGCTCCAAGATCTTTGTACTCAGCAATGTTAATAAAAATATATTTATAATATTCTATCAGTTCATTAAGTACCTATCAAAATAATTAAAAAATACTTCACCAAAGTCAAATGGTGACATTTGGTTGAGTTAGATTGGGACTTCTGACTCAGGCCAAGACATTTGGCACTGTACTACAGTACTTTCTAAAATCCAATCCAACTTTCAAGATTAAATAACTACCTGAGGTCACACAGTTGGGAAGTAAAGATTATAAGAAGGACAATGATGAAAATAATGATGAGTAACCATTACTGGAGCTGTGTGCCAGTTTTCCACCAAAACTCTCCATTCTCTCTCCTTTACGTAATAAATGTTTCTTGAATGCCTACCAAATGGGAAACACACTCTTAATCATTGGTATGTAGCAGTAAGCAAAACCCCAGATATATGCTTCCATGTATTTTATCTTATAGTAATGTTTGTATAGAACAGGCCCATTTATTGAATTTACATAATTTTATTGATAGCTACTCTTGTTATCTCCAATTTTGTAGTGGTTGGGGAAATCAGGTCACAGAGAATTCAAATATCTTAAACTGAATGTGACACCCAGAATTTGCTCTTAGGTAATTTGGTTTTAGAGAACATCTCCCAAGCACAATACTTGCTATGATGTTTCCATATCAAAACCCAAAGCTCCCTTTGTAACCACTCTGCTATGTCATACCTCCAGTTTTTCACTTTCAGAAGTTCTTAGCTTAGTAATTAAGTGAAACCAACCACAGATGACAAAACAGGTTATATTTGTATACCCATATGCTTTAGCTCCTTTCTAGGGAACTTCTGTTGAATGCCAGAAGGTAGTTTTCTCTCCACCCAGTCAGTCCATTGTGACAGTGATTTTTCAGATGGCAAACCAGAGTGCTGGCTCTTGTCTAATTCTGAGCAGCTCTGTTCTTCAAGATCATTGTGTGAACCACCCAGCTGATGTACCCTAAGACAACAGTTACTATAAAAATGGATTTAGAAAGAAGGAAGATGAATTGTTTTAAATCTCAGAAGCACATTTAAGCACTTTATTTTTGTGTCTTAAAAATACTTTTTTATGGGAGGGAAAGGTAGGAAACAGGAAAATATCAACACATTCCTGGTTCTGACTGACCAAGAGTACTTCCATATGTAAGATATGCTGGTATGAGCCACGCAAACAGATGAAACTATCCAGAATTTGACAAGCTGAAACTTTGAAAATTACTTTTAACAACAGAAGTGTGCTCTTAAAGTGTACCACGGAAAGTATGCTGATGGATCCCATGTTTGAGTTCCAAAGATGAAATAAAAGCATCCAGAATTTAATGTTTGCTTTCCTTTTCCTTTACAAGGCTTCCCACAGTAAGCTTAGTGTGAATTAGTCAATATGAATGTTAAGGATATTCTAAAATTGGGTCTCTGGGACCCTAAATTCCAAAGGCTTCCATGGAAAAATTGATATAGAAATGGCCATGAGGAGCTCTGGCATGCATTGAAGTCAGTAAGACATGGTGGGCATTTGTGCTGTGACCTACATCAAGGGTGATGCTTAATTAAATGTTTTAGCTGCATTCACAAGCTGTGTGGGCATTCTTAGGAATCAAAAAGTATGATTTGCATGACCCTGTTGCTGGCCTGATTCCTAAAAATAATGAAATTTTCTGCTTAATGTGAAGCTCCATGAATCTCTTCAAATCTTAGATGAAAATATGAGCCCAAGCAGAAAAATTTAAATATGGAGAAATGAAGTTAACTATAGTATTTGTCATTAGCAGTTAAACTGAAAAATTCATGAAGTGTACTTTTTTTAAAAAAAATAAGTGACTGAATGGCATAGGTCTTAAGTAAGATATGGTTTTAAATTGTGTTGGTTTGATTTAGATGTATTTAATTTGAGCGTTAAATTTAGGTCAAATCGAGGCATCTTTGTGGAAGCAGTCTCAACTATCATCACAGACACAGGCAAGCACACACACAATTTTCCCTTGGATTTTACCACCACTTGACTCTACCAAATGGATTATTCTAACAATTCATTGTCAAGTCTTTATATATTGGTTCGTTTTCTATGCAGCTTTATTTTTGATGTCTGCTTCCCTAATTCTCAATTTTTGGGTAGCATAGGGCAATTGTAACAACTACTCCTTCCCCACTCCTAGTTCTGTTGGTAAGTTGCTTAGATAAATGACACCCAGCCTTAGTTTAAAGAAACTCAAGGAGGCATCATAGTCTGAAAATAATATGACTGAATTATTAAGTAAATTATCACTTTATTTGAATTTGCCTTGATATCTTAAAAGACGTTTTCAGGAGAATTTAAAAGGCCATGAGGTGTGATTGTAGATTACAAAAAGCTTGTGAATTATAGGCTCTACTTCCTTGTTCCTTTGGCCATTGAATGTATACATTGCAAGTCTTATAAGCAATGGTGTAGCACCATTCTTAGAGCCATCAATTTTATCTGCTTCCCCACGATCAAGTATGTTCAACCTTCTGCTCACTCTTCCTTTCACCTTGCTTCATTTTCTACTGTTTCTTGGTTTTCTAGCTGCTCACTATTTCATTCATTGAGCACCTTTATATTTAGGGACTGAAATTTGAAATATCTTATTGGGAAGTTGCTCAATAAATTATAAAGCACTTAGTTTCATGGATCATTTTTTTATTTTAAAATTTATTTTGTTTGAAAGAGGAACAGACAAATGGGTAGATAGAGCTCTCCTATCCACTGATTCACTCCCCAAATGCCCACCTGATTGGAGCTGAACCAGGCTAAAGTTAGAGCCTGGAACTCAATCCAGGTCTCCCGTATATGTGGCAGGGACCCAACTACTTGAGCCACCACCAACGGTCTCCCAGGGTGACATTAGCAGGAATCTGGAAAAAGGAACAGAACCAGGACTTAAACCCAGACACTCTGGTTTGGTATGTAGGGTATCCTCAACAGCCTTGACCAGTCATCCATTTAATCTGAAGAAAAGAAAAGAAAGCCCTTGATGTTAGAATTATATCCTAAGCAGTGAGGAAGGTTTTTGTTTTTCCAGTAATGTGATTATACCTGTGTAGCTGTATACCTCATTTGGCCCACACTGGCATATAACACACATTTTCTAATGCTTGTCTAAAAGTTAAAGGTATGTGATTTTGAAATTGATGTAGCATTAACAGAAGCATGTGGGAACTGAACCCATAACCTTGACTTTATTAAATATTGACAATGAGTAAACTGTTCACCAATAAAGCCAAAGTCTAAAGAGAGCAACGAAACATTTGTTGAGAATGATAGTTTGGTAGCAAAGGAAATCGGTACTCTGCAGTTATTGAACTTTTAGACTATTTTGACAAAAGTGAGATTTGAATGCAAACTTACCAAATTTATTGAAGATGAAATGACTTACCTTTCAGGCAGTAAACTCTTCCTGTTTAGGAAGGATTGTGTTCTCTTAAAATACAGTATTTTGCTGCTAAATAGTTGGCTGATTTCTGTATTTTTTCCTACTCCCCAAAGCCCTTGTTGCATTGAAAGCTAGGACAGAAAGGTGGAGTGAGTTATGTGGCCCATTCTGAAAAACAAATTTGTTTGCAACATGGAATATTATCTTTAATTTTGATTTGCAAGTGCTTTTGGACTCAATTTTCCTTTATATCAAATTCATGGAAAAGCTGCAGAGCTGAATTTTATTTGGCTTGAGATCTTTCTGTATAATGAGTAAGGGAGGGAAGAGAAGAAGGGTTGCAAAAGTGTTTCCTCTGAGGATAGCAAGTCACTTGAGTATGAAACAGGATTGTAGTCAGAGTCCCAGGGAGTTCAGGGCATGATTGGTATTTCAGAGAAGGCCCGCTAATTTTGGTGTGTGACAGGACTACAGACACTGTTCTCGATTCCTGCAAAACATCTGGCAAATGCTTGCAATTGTTAATTAGAGACTGGACCAGAAAATGTTGATGGATGCAAATTCATGCCATGGGAGGGCACAGTAGTGTGCTATCTTTGTATGCGATCAAGAAGCTGGCTATTAATTTCTCTACAAGACAACATATCTGCTTGTCCTTGTATTTGGAACCTAAGAGCTTTAGTTTCTGCTCAGATGACACATCTCTCACTGTTTGAGATGATAGCACTTGAAGAATGTGAAGATTTTTTTAGGAAATATTGCCAGTTTGGCTTGATGATAAATGACATGAAGTTTTATCTTTTACGTCTTTAGAAATAACAGACTACACAAAAATATTGACTTGGCAGCAAGAAGTAAAGCCTGCAACACTTCAAAATGAGTAAAAGAAGTACATTTTAACTGAATAGCACGTGCATTTTCAGAGAATTTATTGCCTTCATGGCAAACACAGCATTGGTGGTGATCCTGAATGCCATAGTTTGCCAAAGGGCTGGCTCTCTGTTTATTTGTAACCTGCTGTCTTTTTTTCACTGTTTTGTTTCTCAAGGTTACCATCAAACCATCAACCTTACAGCTTTCCAAGATTTTAACTGGGAAAATTTTCCTGTTCCTATTTGGTTTAATCTTAGCATGGTACCGACTTTCTTACTGGCCTCAATTTATAGTGCTTAGGGATGAGATATGGAAGGGAGTAAGAAAGATTCACATGCTTAGTAAAGAGAGGATGATAGAATTCCAGTATTGTGATACCATGTAAAGTTATTTTGTCCATAATTGCTAGCACTGACAGAATTTACTCTATGACAGACCAGCTCAAGCAAGCTTTGTCTATTTTCCACAGCAACCTAAAGAAATTACTGTCTCACTTTACAGTCACAAAAACTGAAGCTTAGTCCATTGGAATCATGTGGAGAGTAGCTGAGATTTTTAATTTAAGCCCCTCCTCTTAACCATTTCTCAATTTTACCATCCCATATTATAGATACTTGAAATTCTGAGTCTGAGTTTTCTTGATTACAAATCTCACACAATAATGGTCCAGTTAAAAGCATTTGATATTCAGAGCCATAGGACCTGCACAGCTGTTTCCATTGGCTGAATACAGTCACCTAGTTGGCTTGATTTTAAGAGTGGCTGAGAGACCCACCTGCTGGTTATTGCCTGAAATTTCATGATTAGGGATTTCCTTTAGGAATGAGAATGTGTTGAAGCTCAATCAGTGCTAACTAGTAGCTTGGTTTTTTCCGGAGTATGCTTTTTCTAAGTGCTATCGATCCTTTGGACTTTAATGTAATTTTAGTTGTCTATTAAACTCTGTTTTCAGCATTTCTGTCCTTTTAAGGGAATATAATGATATAGCCACTGGAAAAAGCAGAATAGAATATGTTTTACTGTAGAGAAAACATCTCAACAGCTGTGGTTTGTAATAACAAAGGTTTTAGTCTGATGCTTGCTATGAATCCCGATGCCAGAGGGAGAGATTTAGAAGGACCTCTCATTTGGGAATTAACTGCCTTTGCCCACAAGCAATTCTTGTAGTTTTCCTTATGCCTCATTAGAGAAAAAAAAAGCCACATGGTTCTACCAAGCCACAAGATGTCTGGGTTAGTATCGTAGGGCCATATCACATGATCACAGACTGGGTGGCTTTGAACAGTGGAAACTTGGTCTCACAGATGTGGACTACAAGTCTGAAACCCAGGTGTTGGTAGAGTTGGGGTGCTTCTGGTGTCTGTTTGCCTCTGTCCTAGCTTCTGGTGATTGCTTCAAGTCTTGGCTTGCAGAAATGTTGTGCTGGTCTCTGCCTGTCTTCATATGACATTCTCTGCTGTGTGGGTCTGTGTCAAAAACCTCCCTCCTTCAAGGAAGCTAGCTGATGGATCAGTGCCCAGCTGATACATCATTTTCACCTGACTACAAGTACAAAGCTCTTTTGCCAAATAAGATCATGTTCACAGGTAGCAGGGGTTAGGACTTGGACATATATTTTTGGAGAACACAATTAACCCACAACAGGAATCATGAAGTACATCTGAACCATGAGGTTGAAAGGGAAGAGATGTGGAAATATTTGGCAAAGGACATCAATGACTACTCCACTTCCCTTTGAAGTTTGACACTGAGACACTTATTTTCAGAAATTGCCAAGAGTTTAAGAAAGGTGAGTAGCTCGAAGAGTGACTTGACTTTGGATGTAAACCAAACAGTTTAACTTGTAAGAACATTTGAATAGCAGAGCTACCGCTTGAGAAAGGAACAAAAAGAATATTTAGGATTTCAGTGGTCTGAGACCTCTGCTAATCTCTGCCACCCAATAGAAGGAAGTGAAATAGGATTTTTGTGAGCACAGAATGACAAATTAAGTCCTTTCTACCAACTAGAGCACTTTGTCTCAGATATGAGGGTCCTAGCAGAGTAATTGTCACAGAGAATGAAACTTAGAAACAAGTAGGACCAGACGCTTTGGTGTCAGGGCTATTTTAAGATGGAGGGTAAATAAGGAGGCTTCTAAAAGTTCATAGGCAATCACATTATATTTTAGTTCTGTTTTTCCAAAGAGTTTTTGAAGCCACTCATAGTCCAAAGGCCATCATTTGGTTATAAACAATGACCGTGGGTAAGCTGATAACAACAAAAAAGAGACTAATGGAAAAGTTGGCAAACTGTATCTTCAGTTAATGATAACTCTTTTAAAATTCTGTTTGAGGATCAATTGTATTTGGGTAAATTGGATGTGAAAATGCATGGTTATAAACGTCTCTGGGATTAAGAGGCAGCCTCATCAGAAGCTTGTTTGGAGAATTCATGAGGGCTTTGGCTCATGATTTTAGTGTATAAGATGGCTCAGAATCAGTGAATCGAAATGACTACAGCATCACAAGGAAAATCCACTAATGAGTGTGTGGATGGGTATGAGGAGGGGAGTATATTTGGGACCTGCCACGTGCAAAATAGTTATTGAGATGGTGGCCTCTGAAAACAGTTAACCTGGTTGTTGGTTGCTCTCTGGCAAACAGGGCGTCTTGGTATAGCTATACCCCTGTGGTCTGTTGTAATTTAGTTGTGTACCTCCCATGGCCAGTCTCCTGAGTTTGGGCTGTTGTCAGCAAGGCCTTTCATGCAGGAGAATCTCAATTGTCAACAAAAAGTGGAAAAGTATTTTGAGAGTGGAGACAATAGAGCATGTGGGAATAAGCAAGAAGGGCTGGTAAGTGGCTGAGGTCTTGAGAAAGCCCTTGGTTGGGATAGGAGGCCGTGAGATGTACTCAAGAGTGGGAGACAGAAGAGCTGTGTTCTAGGCCAAGTTTTATCACCCCTCAGTTGTGCATACACAAACCATTCAATTTTTGTGGAATGCGGCCAGCTATTTACTAAGTTTCTTTCTGGCTGGGATTGCTTAGGATGTCTGCAACTTTCTGTTAATCAGTATATGTGGTGAATGATTCATGGAGAATAGGCAGTTCTCAACGTTGTGAAGAGCTTTATTTCATAAAACTGTCATATGTGTGTAACAAGCGGGTATCCCAGGATTGCAGTCAGAACTGGGACCTTAGTAATAACAGATATTCATTGACTATAAAAGTAAACATTTATTGCTATTTATAAGCCCTGTTATAAGCGTTTTGTATGCATATTATTTGCGTAATCATGGAGGAGAAAATTGAATGACAGGAAATGATGTGCAAGGGGATTTCAAAACGTTTGTGGAAAATGGAATTAAAAATAAGCTTATTTTGGTAGAAAATAGTATTGAAGTACATATGCATGTCTTTCCCATAAACATTTTCTGTGAACATTTTAAAAGCCCTTCGTGACTTGCCCAAGGCAACAACTAGTAACAAGGTGGCCTGTCTGTTGAGCTTTTGCTCTTATCCCTGCATTATAATGCTTCTCATGGACAAACACATGGACTGTAGATAGGAAGGAAAAACCAGGGCCTTGGACTTCTCTTAAGTTTATAAACCCAGTTGTTTGCTTAAAAGCTATTTATGGTGCTGAAGTCCTGTCACTGATCTACATGCTAAAGAAATAACAGTGATCAGGAGAAGCCGAGTCCCTGCCTTCACAGTGTTCTCAGTGCAGTAGAGGGACAGAGGATCTTAAACCTAAATGATGACACAGGGGAGCGGCATTGTGGCATAGCAGATAAGGATGCCACCTGCAACGCTGGCATCCCACATGGGTGCTGCTTTGATCTGGCTGCTCCACTTCCAGCTCCCTGCTATAATGTGCTAGGGAATGCAGTGGCAGAGGCTCAAGTGCTTGGGCCCCTGCACCCATGTGGTAGACCTGGAAGAAGCTCCTGAATCCTGGCTTCTACCTGGCCTAGCCTTAGTCACTGTGACCATTAGGGGATGAACCAAGAGATGGAAGACCTCTTTATCTATCTCTCCCTCTTTCTGTCTGTAACTCTGTCTTTCAAATAAATGTATCTTGAAAACGAGACATGATGACATAGAACAGGCATGGTAAGAGTGAGCGTGTGTGTGTGTGTGTGTGTGTATGTGTGAATGTATGTATAGTTGGTGGGACAGCCCGAAAGACATAACCTTTGTGCTGAAGCTTGAGGGAGGAATATTATGTGAAATGAATGGGTGAAGAAAAAATATTTTGAGCAGAGAGAACAGGTGTTAGGAATGCAAAGCCAGTAATGAACTTGGGACTGGTACCACTCTGGCTACCTTAGCATCAGCTGAGATTGTGTTTTGTTAGGTGTGGGCTAGAGCAGGAGTATCTATCAGGTTTTGGAACCAGCTGGTTTGGATGCCAGGCTGGATTGTGAACCCCAGATTTTGGGCAGGTTTGATTCCAGGATCCTGTGTGGAGACAAATTCTAAGGTCCCACCTGCAAGTTCTGATTTGTGTTGAATGGGGGCAGGGAAAGATTATGGTGATGTCAGAAACAGAGCCTGGACATTCGGGACCCAGGTGGGAGTGCCGGACCAGCCCGGGGGGGGGGGGGGGGGCCCAGTCAGAGAAGAGCCTGAAATGTCATGGCAGAACCTATTTTATTCTTGTTTGAAAAAACATGCTTTGGGATGTGTTCAACTCTCAAAGACTTAGGGCAGGGTGCTGTCATGGGATGATGAGTAGTGTTCATTTAGGTGACTTCTGTCACCGTGGGACTAATAGTATTGTGACACCACGGCAGGTATTTTCTGTGAACTCTTAGTAAAATACTGTGATAGCATATACCACTTTTTAAATCAATAAATAACCCCAGGATAGTAAATTAAAGAGACATCATTTTGAAATGCAGTCATGGTGGGAGGAGAGATATGGGGGGGCATTGTAATCCATAAGCTGTACTTTGGAAATTTATAGTCATTAAATAAAAGTTAAAAAAAAAGAAATGCAATCATGACATATCTGTGTTTTTCTTTGTAGGAATAAATTTGATGTTCAATATAATGAATAATAGGTGAAGTTGAGGTATTCAAATTGCTTTTAAAGCACTTATGAAAGAAATTCTTAGGTGAATTTTCTTTTAAAATTGTTTATCCATTTTTTCTTTCTTCCATATTATGGAACATTTAAAATAATATATAAAAGAATAGTGACCACCTGTCAGTATACTATTTGCTGTAAAAAATCCTCTATCTTCTCCTTTCTTCCTTTGTGTTATCTTCCCCCTCTCACAAACTTGATTGTTGTTTATCATTTAGGGCATTTAAAAATACTCTTCTATGTATGTATATAATCCTAATGTGTAGTAATTTGAAGATTTTATAACATTTAATTTAAATTACAGCTTCCTGTGTATGTCTTTCTACAACTTCTTTTTGCTCAAATACACTTTAAAGATACAAATATCTATATCTATATCTATATATAAAACTGTTTCTTTCATTGTAATTGTTTTATAGTATCTTGCTGTCTAAAGTATCATGATTTATTTATTGGTAACATTTAAATTGAAACAGCTTAAATGTCATGGTCTTCATAATCCTATAGGTGGTTTAAATTATTCAGTCTTTGCCATTTATAGCTGCCTCTTCCTTCATTTTCAATGATCACTTAAGTTATAGAATCATTGGCTCAGAAAAAAGATGAAGGAAAAACAGACATTCTAATAACCACTAAGTTTGTTTTTGTGAATCCAATTACAGCTTGAGCGTGTACCAAAGCTGGAAATCTGAACAGTGGCTAACTATCTACATGGAAAGTATCGAGTTAGTCGTAATATAGCTGAAGCTCTGGTTGTACTCCGCAGCTCAATACTTTCCAGCCCTAGTGAGTTTATTAAGGGGGCGAATAAATTGGTAGCTACCTACAGATAAGAATATTTTCATGTTAATTTCTTCAGTTCAGCATAGCAGGTCCACCTTTGAAAAGATTACTCATTGTAAGGAAAGGTCACCCGATCAGATTCTGTCACAGTCTTGGCCTTTTCAGCCTTGAGTTCTGAAACTCTTTGATTTCAGTCATTTCTAATCTCCAGAAACTTTCAGGAATAGTTTCAGGATAAACATGGCAGTAGATACATTAGTATGGCCTAATCAGCAGAGCCAATATAGAACTGTCGCTTTCCCCATTTATCTTGCACATCACATATCATTGATGTTTCAAATGTTCTCAACGGAAGATGCATCCCTTCTGCTGTAAGACTAAAGGTAATGCTTACTGAACTTGAGCGACATAAAGCTTGAAAATAAAGTGAGATGACAGAACTGGTAATTTCGACTGGTGGAAGAAGAAATCCAAATCAATAAATTGAGATAAAAAAATAAGATGAATGGAAAAATTCAGAACTCAAGGAAAAAGCATTTGTCTGGGTCAGCTATATTTGTCTACTTGTGAACTATATCTGAGGATTTAGATGGTAATAATTGAATCGCAACCTTAATGTAATGTGATGATCTTAGGTGGAAGTGTAAATTCACAAAGGATTCATTAGTCAGCCTGTGATATTTAGGGCTGGTGAGATAATATTGGGAGATTTGCATTCAGTTCTGGAGTCTGCACTCTCATTGGAGCAGTCATACACAGGGATCTGGAGACTAGCCAGAGTATGGAAAGGTTTGGAAACAGTGTGTTGAAGGAGAGTTTCTTGAAGCAAGTTCTTTGTAATTAGCCACCATTTGAAAGTCATGATCAATCACCACTTGCCTGTTGATGTTCTGAATTACGCTTTCCATGAACTTCCGGAAGTCCCCTTGTAGATGAGGTCCCTGAAGCAAAGGAAGATGAAGTTCCAAGCACAGGGTACTTTGCTTTCAGTTTCACGTGTTGACTAGCCAAACTATTCTATAGCTTTCTTTTAGAGAAAGAAAGAACAAAAAATACATAAAAATAAATCCAGTGGCCACTGAAGAATAATTTATATTCTTATCTGTCAAGAATAATGAAAATTGCTTTCAGAAAAGTCCGTTATTAAGCTATCAGAATGACAACACACACTGAAGAATTTTTGAAGCAGTTTCTGTCTATAGAAATGGACACATTGATATTTTTCTTTCTGGATTACTTTGAAGATTGAATGAGCTATAACATTTGTGAAAATGCTTTGCACAGCAACAGCTGTCCAGGAGACAAGAAGCAAGTAGCAGGATTTTTGCTGCTCCAATGCATTCAGTAATAAAAACAAAACACATAAAAATTCATGTAATAGGTTGAACCAATGTTAATAAAATGTGCTTTATTTATGAATAAAGCACAAAGCTATTTTTGGATAATCTCTGAATAATCATTAACATTTTTATAAAATTACTACCAGTATAGCTCACTGAAATAATGGTATACATGTATGTAAATTTAAAATTCTTTCTACTAGGGTTAAAAAAAGGAAAAAATAATTTTCTTTAAAAAGTTTTAAATTTTAAACTACTTGTCAATAATCATGACAAATGACAACTTTTATTTTTTAATTATATCACTTGAAATTTTTTACCTATAACAGAGTTTATAGCTTCAAAAATATTGTTCTAAAGGCAGAAATTTTATAGTTTTAAAAAATAGTTTATTTATTAAAATAGCAGAGAGATAGATGGAGAAAGGAGAAAGGAGAGAGAGACAGAGAGAGAGAGAAATCTTGTCCACTGTTTGATTCCCCCCAATGCCTGCAATAGCTGAGCCTTGGCCAGGCCAAAGCTAGGAACTGGGAGTCCATCATGGTCTCCCATATAGGTGGCAGGTAACCAATTACTAGAGTCATCCCTGCTGCCTCCCACGGTGAGCATCAGCGGGAAGCTGGATTTGGGTGGAGAGCTGGAACTTGAACTCGGACTCTAATGTGGGATGCAGTGTCCCAAGTGGTGTTCTTCTGTATAACAGTTGCCTGCCCACCTAGGTACTTTTAAAAGTTATATCAATAGCTTCCATTTCTGTTTTAAAATGTAATTAGCACATACTATTTTGCACATATTTATGGGAACAGTAGGATAATTTGATATATGTATACAGTGTGCAATGAGCAAATCAGGGCTTCCATCTCCTCAAACATTTATCGTTTCTATGTTAGAAACTTCACACCTTATTTCTAGTTATTATGAAATATAATTCACTTTTAAATTATTTATTTATTTGAAAGGCAGAGTTACAGAGAGGTAGAGGCAGAGAGAGGTCTTCCTTCCACTGGTTCACTCCCTAAATTGCTGCAAGGGCCAGAGCTGAGTCAATCTGAAACCAGGAGCCAGGAGCTTCCTCCAGGTCTCCCACATAGGTGCAGGGGCCCAAGCACTTGGGCCATTTTACACTGCTTTCCCAGGCCATAGCAGAGAGCTAGATCGGAAGTGGAGCAGCTGGGACTCATATGGGATGAGTCCCATATGGGATGCCAGCACTGTAGGCGGTGGATTTACCTGCTATGCCACAGCACCATCCATAATTCACATTGGATTCTAGCTATCATTTTGAGCTATGAAACCACTAATTCTTCATAACTTTATTTAGAAAATAGTGGGGAAGGCATTTGGTGTAGTGGTTAGTAAAGTTGTTTCTTGGGATGCCTGCATCCCATAGCAGAGTAATTGGGTTCAATTATTTAATTTCATGTGATGATCATCGTATTGTGTGGTGGGCAATAACTTATTTACTCCAAAGTGTATATTTTGAAACTGTATAAATATATTTCTGTATAAATATCTAATTTTTTTTGACAGGCAGAGTTAGACAGTGAGAGAGATTGGTTTACCCCCTAAATGGCCACTACGGCCGGCGCACTGTGCCAATCTGAAGCCAGGAGCCAGGTGTCTCCTCCTGGTCTCCCATGGGGTGCAGGGCCCAAGCACTTGGGCCATCCTCCACTGCCTTCCCGGGCCACAGCAGAGAGCTGGACTGGAGGAGGAGCAACCAGGACAAAATCCGATGCCCCGACTAGAACTAGAACTCAGAGTGCCGGTGCTGCAGATGGAGGATTATCCTAGTGAGCCGTGGCACAGGCTAAAATTTTTAATTGACCATTTTCTCTCAAGCATAGTAATAGCACATTATAATAATGCTAAGTAAACAAACCAAAACAAATTGAAGAGACCTAAGTAAAATCCATGAACAATGACCTTTCAGTGCCTAAGCAGAAAACAAACTTAGAAAACCTCAGCTCCCTGGGGAAACATCTGCTCCTGAAGGTGTTAATCATGCAGAAGAGAGTTCCAAGGAGTTAAAGGAACAATTGACACTAACCAAATGCCTATCAGTACCAGACATTTCTTTATTGATTTCCATGGTTAACCTTCTCAGCGATATTACTCCTGAGCACCCATATACTCTCCTCCAAATGGAGGTATCTTTCAACCACTAAAATGCCAAACCAGGCATGATCTTGAAACAAAGAATAAATTGTAACAAGCTTTACAACATAGCAGAAATTACAGTTTCTCCCATCTGAGTTCCCTCATGGTCTGTGCCACGTTTCTTGTCCAAGTGTTGGCAGCAAGGTTGTATATTAACTCTCCAGGCCCAGAAAATGAAAATAGAAAACAGATTCTATATCGCGAGCACCCCACTCCACCCCAATCAATGCAGTTTTCTTAAAGCAGACGGGTACTCCCACGTCCCCTCTGCTGCCTCCTGTGCACAGCTGGTGGTTGTCTCTCTTTGTTTTCCTGTTTCAATCTCACACACCCAGATGGAGGTATCCTTGTACATGCATCTTATCAAAAATGTCTTCTACCCTTACTTCCTCTGAGGCTAATCCCTTTTAACTGTCATCTCTCTGCCTCCTTTAGCTCATGGCAAATGACTCCTCTCCTTCCCTGAAGGTTTGCCTAATTAAAAACAATTTTCCCTCATTTTTTTTAGTTCATAACAACTAATAATGACACTGGCTTACCTTGCAAACAATTTGTGCTTTCTGAGATGGATTATCAGAGATGGGTTATCATTAATCTAATGGTTCTTCATTAGGCACTGTGCATAATTTTGTACATGTATTATTGTATTCTTTTCCTGAAACTACACCCCAGTACTATAGAAGGAAAAAAAAAACAAATCCTTAAAACTTTGACCTGCTGTTAGTAAAGTTTATTGATTAGGAGAGATGGAGATGCAGTTAGCATTAAGTAAAAGTGATGAATAAAATAAGAACCAAGATTTGCCTTTAATTAATTAATATGTAATAAAATGCAAGATTATAAATGTACAGTTTTATACTTTTTAGAGTCATCTTTTTATGTGTAAATAATTCATCACTTTTTTTAAACGTTTATTTAATTAATATAAATTTCCAAAGTACAGCTTATGGATTACAATGGCTTCCCCCCACCATAACTTCCCTCCACCCACAACCCTCCCCTTTCCCGCTCCCTCTCCCCTTCCATTCACATCAAGATTCATTTTCATTTCTCTTTATATACAGAAGATCAGTTTAGTATATATTAAGTAAAGATTTCAACAGTTTGCCCTCACATAGCAACACAAAGTGAAAAATACTGTTGGAGTACTAGTTATGGCATTAAATCACAATGTACAGCACATTAAGGACAGAGATCCTACATGATATTTTTTTAAAAAATTAATTAATTTTCTATGCAATTTCCAATTTAACACCAAGTTTTTTCATTTTCAATTATCTTTATATACAGAAGATCGATTCAGTATATACTAAGTAAAGATTTCATCAGTTTGCACCCACACAGAAACACAAAGTGTAAAAATACTGTTTCAGTACTAGTTATAGCATTACTTCACATTGGACAACACATTAAGGACAGATCCCACATGAGACGTAAGTACTCAGTGACTCCTGAAGTTGATTTAACAATTTGACACTCTTGTTTATGGCGTCAGTAATCTCCCTAGGCTCTAGTCATGAGTTGCCAAGGCTGTGGAAGACTTTAGGGTTCGATGACTTTGATCTTATTCCGACAGGGTCATAGTCAAAGTGGAAATTCTTTCCTCCCTTTAGAGAAAGGTACCTCCTTCTTTGATGGCCCCATTCTTTCCACTGGGATCTCATTCACAGAGATCTTTCATTTAGGTCTGTCTTTTTTTTTCCAAAGTGTCTTGGCTTTCCATGCCTAAAATACTCCCATGGGCTCTTGAGCCAGATCCGAATGCCTTAAGGGCTGATTCTGAGGCCAGAGTGCTATTTAGGACATCTGCCATTCTATGAGTCTGCTGTGTATCTCGCTTCCCATGCTGGATTGTTCCCTTTTTACTGCCAAATGGTATTCCATTATATAAATATGTTATGTAATGTGTTTGCCTATATATCTATTCATAGAGATTGTTTTTTCTAACTTGGGGATATTAAATAAGAACAAAATTACTATGAATACTTTTGCATAACTATTTTGAAAGGTTTTTAAATATATTTGAATATGTAAGTATGAGATAGCTAAATCCTTCAACAAAAATAGACTACCAAGAAAGTTAAGAGTTTCAGTTGCTCCACATGCTGGATAACCTTTTATTTGGTCTGTCTTCATTGTGAGTCATTCTAATTAGGCATATGCTAGAATTTGTGGGTTCTGTATGGATTTTTCTGATGATTTAAAATATTCAGAGTCTTCTTATATGGTTATTAAAATTTGCATATATTTTATGTCCAAATATTTTGTCAGTTTTAAACTTCTATGTTTATTTTCTTGTTATTGAATTATAGAAGTTCCTTAGATACTCTGGTTATAAGTCATTTGTCAGATCTATTTAATGAGAATATTTTCTTTATGACTTGCCTTTTCATTTTCATAGTATCAGGTTTTTTTTGAAGGTGTATTTGTTTATTTGAAATGTGTAGTTACAGAGGCAGAGGTGGAGAGGAAGAGAGACAGAGAAATATCTTTCATTTGCTGTTTGATTTTTCAAAAGGCCACAGGGTGCAGCCAGTCTGTGAAAATTCTCCCTGGTCTCTCATGTAGGTGTAGAGGTCCAAGTGCTTGGGCCATCTTTTACTTTTCCAGGCTGGATCAGAAGTGGAGCAGCTGGGACTTGAACCCGATGCCCATATAAGATGCCTGCATCAGAGGCAATGACTTAACTCCCTCTGCCGTGAGACTGGTTGCTCTTAGTAGTGTCTTACAATGAGAAGTACCTTATTTTGATGGATGATAATGTCTTATGTTTTCACCAAAAAGTCTTGAAGTTTTAGCTTTTATGTCTCTTCACTGTATTGTCTCTGTTTTTATCCTTGAAACTGGTAAGCAACTTGAGAAAGATAATTTTATTCTATGCAAATATTGTTTTCATCAACTTTTGCCTGGTAGAGTTGCTATTCACTGATGTTTTGGCCTCAATTTTTTTTTTTTAAAATGACAGATTCACAACTCTTGTGTGTGAGAAAAATCTCCCCATTCATGCTTATCGATCAATATACATATCTGTCTAATCAACATGGAACAGTAAATTCCTGTTTCATTAAATAGGATATTATCAATATTCACCACTTATTTTGGTTCAAAGATTCTTGCAGGTGTGGCCAGTGGGTGCCCCTTCAAGCTGAGTCCTCACTCATTTGAAATATATCATCAAATTTTCAACAACTACCTTACTTTCTGGCTTAGTAAAATGGCTCAAGCTCATACATGAAGATACTACAAAAAGTTTGTGGGAACTTGGAATTAAAAGATAGTTATTTTAGTGCAAAAATTCATGAAATTCAAGCATAAATTTTTTTAATTTCACAATGCATACTTCCCAGGATTATTTCAAACATCACTCCCATGCATGGATTCCAATTATTTTTCCAACCACTCCCCAAACCCTTACCTTTTAATTCTAGTTGTCCATACACTTTTTGTGCTATTCTCATATATTCAAGCTTCAGCCATAGAATCATCTATTCCACCAAAGATTCCTGGGTCCAGGGTTCCTTCTAAAGCAAAATGGTGTGTTAAAAAGCAGTTTCTAGATGCTGCATATGCTCACTGGTGCTGTGGTGCCATTATTGGAGGCCTTTTCACTGGGAAGAGACTGAATATTTATATCTAGTAACTACTTTATCTTCATGAAATTAATTCTATAATTAATTTAGGCTACTTTAATCAGTCCCACAGGATTCTTCTGTACCTCCTTCCATTCCATATGGGCATTTTATTATGCTTCTTCCATGTGGGTATCTATGTGATATAGTTATCTCCCAATAATATCAATTATCAATATAATTTGCTTATTATCCAATACAGTATGCGTAATGTAATTCCAGAATTGCTACCCCATTCCACTATAAAACCTAACCTACTAGAATAGGTTCAGGATTATTTAGAATACCCTCCCCACACTGATAGTGAAATTGTGTCGCTTAAATAAGGCACTCAGAAGCCACCTAGACTTTTTTCCCCTTGTTTTCAGTGTCAGTATTTATTGTTGAGGAATAAAGTTGTGTACAATTATTTTTTGGTTTTCTTTCTCCTTTCTTTTCAATTTAATTTATATTCTAAATATACAGAATATTTGCTTATTAAAGTCAAAAGTATGCAACAAAGTTTTACTCAAGGAGTGTCAATCCATTACCTACCTTTCTGCTCCTTTATTCTCCCCAACTCCAAGTCCTTGGAAACATTTTCATTCTCTGATTTATTTCTGTGTTTCCTTTGGCAAACAAAAGCATATATATTTTCTCTCTTTCCCTTATCTCTTTCACAACAGGAGAATACCATTTTTTTAATTGAGGAGTTAGTAATACACATTTAATGTTTCTTCAGTTTTTCATAGTGCATTTCTTTTTATTGTTATGAGGATAGACTACAATTTTGTTTTTCTCTTTTGTTTTCTCATACTAAAAGACATCTTGTTACTTCCAATTTCTGGCAATTATAAATAAAGCTGCTGCAAATATTTGCATACAGGTTTTTGTGTGAGGATAGTTTTCAACTCATTTGGATAAATATTTAAGAGCACAATTGCTAGATCTCATGGCAATCCTCTGTTTAGTTTTTGCAAGAGATTGTTTTGAGTAGATACCATTTTTAACTTCATACTTCTCACTTAATGATATGTCTTGGAGATTACTACATCTCCAGTTCATGGAGTTTATTATTTCCTTTTTGCAACTCTGTATTACCTAGTTATGTGGATATATTATATGTCTTCAACCAGTTTTCTATATTTGGGCATATTAGTAGTTTCCAGTGCTTCTGCAATGACAAGGCTGCAAGGAGTGACCTTTTGCACTATATTTTAATATTTTGGGAAATACATATTCAGAATAAAATTCTTGAGTTGGCATTGTGAATTAAACAGTAAAAGCATATATATACATATATAAATACATATTTTTAAAAGATATCAGCAAGTTCTCCATAAAGTCACCAGTTTTGCATTCCAGCCAGCAATATTTAAAACCACCTGTTTCCCCACATCTTTGATTTCTTTAAAAATTTATTTATTTATTTGAATGGCAGAGTTACAGAGAAAAAGGGAGAAAGAGAAAGAGAGATTCCATCTGCTGGTTCACTCTTCAAATGATGTGATGACTGCAGCTGGGCTGGTCTGAAGCCAGGAACAGAAAGTTTCTTCTGGGTCTCCCACGTGGGTGACAGGGGTCTAAGAACTTAAATCATCCTTTGCTGCTTTCCTAGGCACATTAACAGGTAAAAAGTGGAACAACCAGTATGTGACGATTTGGCCATATGGATGTCAGCATCACAGACTACAGCTTAACCTGCTTTGCCATAACTCTGGCCCCCTCCCTACATCTTTTATTTGGTCAATGATATCTGTCTTTTGCTCATTCCAGTCCTCATGTTTTAAAAGGTGTGTGTGTGTGTGTGTGTGTATATATACATATATATATGTATACATATACATATATATAGTATACATATATATGTAGTAAATTACATATATATATGTATATATACATATATATAGTAAATGGACATACATATATATATATATATATATAGTAAATTACCTGTTTATGCTATGACACAAATATTTTCTCCATTTGTCTTTCAACTTTGTTGCTTTTCAATACGGAAGAGATGGAAAAGTTGCAGGATTGCAGGATCCTCATGTTTTAAAAGGATGTTTTAAAAACATCCTCACGTTTTAAAAGGATGTTTTAAAAAGATCTATTTTATTATTTGAAAGACTGTTACAGAGAGGTAGAGGCAGAGAGAGAGCTTTTCCATCTGCTGGTTCACTCCCCAAATGGCAGCAATGGCCAGAGCTGAGTCAATCTAAAGCCAGGAGCTAGGAACTTCTTCCAGGTCTCCCATGTGGGTGAAGGAGCCCAAGGACTGGAGCTGTCCTCTGTTGCTTTCCCAGGTACATTAGCAGGGAGCTGGATTGGAAGCAGAGCAGCTGAAACTAGAACCTGTGCCCATGTGGAATGCCAACACTACAGGCTAGGGCTTTAACCTGCTGTTCTGCAACACTAGCCCCAATTTCATTCAGTTTTTACCAGTTATTTATTTATTCAGTTCTAAATCTAATGTAAGGTTGCATATTTGTTGTCGCCTCTCTCTAGTCCTCTTCAATCGTTGACAGTTTGGCATCTTTTTTTTTTTTTTTTGTCTTCATAACCTTGCAATCTTGAAAGGTATTGGTCACTCATTTTGTAGAATTTTCTCAGTTTTGTTTGTGTGATGTTTTCTAGTGAATAGGTTGTTTGTGCATTATTGGAAAAGATACCACATAAGTGATGTGTTCTTTTTGGTGTACGATATACAGGAGGCAGGGACAGGTACGTGTAGGGAATGTGTCAAGTTACTAGTGATGGTAAACTCGATCCTTTGGTTAGGCTGGTGTCTGTCAGGTTTTATCACTTATAAATGTACTCTTTTCCCTGTTGTAATTAATAACTATGTGGATAAAGATATTTAGAAATGTACGCAACTAGCCTGTGCCTGCTAAAACTTTAGTCCACAAACTTAGTATTTGTCAATGAAAACTACCTAGAGCAGTAAATGCTATGGTGTCCCAATAGTCTTTACTTCCTCATTTCTTCTATATATCTCAATCCTATACTAAAGAGTTCATTTCCCCCGGATTGTTCTGTATGTAGCTATTATGGACTCATGTGTACATACATACACATGCACACACACACATATAATTGCAAATATTGTCGTTTTGTACTTTTATGTTCAAGATATTTCAGCCATAGTCTTTGGGCACTGTTTTCATTGGCTTATGTGCCCTTTTCTTTCTTTTTTTAAAAGATTTATTTATTTACTTGAAAGAGTTACACAGAGAGAGAAGGTGAGGCAGAGAGTCACCCGCGCGCATGCGCACGCACACACACACGCACACACATACACACACAGAATGAGAGAGGGTTCTTCCATCTGCTGGTTCACTCCCCAGTGGACCACAATGGCCAGAGCTGTACCGTTACAAAGCCAGGAGCCAGGAGTTTCTTCTGGGTCTCCCATGCAGGTTCAGGGGCTCAAAGAGTTGGGCCATCTTCTACTGCTTTCCCAGGCCATATTAGAAAGCTGGATTGGAAGTGGAGCAGCCAGGACTCGAACCAATGTCCATATGGGATGCCGGCACTGCAAGTGGCAGCTTTACCCACTAAGCCCTTTTCATAGGAACCCATTTGTTGTTTTTTTGAATACTTTGAGACAACTTTCCAGACTTCTCTAGGATTTTTTTTTACCTGTTCCCCATCTGGAATTCACCCTACTATGTGAAACCTTGTTTTTTGTTGTTGTTGTTGTCTTTTTAAATAGTAGTTAAACACAAAGATCTAGTTTCTAGGTGGGCTCATTGCTACTGGAGTTCCACTGCTTTTATTTTCACTCAATACATAGAGGTAAGACATATTTGTATTTACATTAACTCATGCATTTACACATATTTATCTATAATTTTTAAAAGATTTGTTTATTTCAATGAAGGATTGAGAGAGAGAGAGAGAGAGAGAGAGAGAGACAGAGACAGACAGACAGACAGACTTTGATCAGTCTTCTTTCACTGGTTCATTCCCCAAGTGGCCACAACAGCCAGGTCCTGGCAAAGCCAAAGCCACAAGCTCCATTCTGGTCTCCCATGAGAGTGACATGGGTCCAAGTACCTTAGCCATCATCTGCTGCCTTCCCAAGAATATTATCAAGGAGTTGAATTAGAAGCAGAGCAGCTGGGACTTAAATAGGCATACCAATATGGGGTACTGTTATTGCAAATGAAGGCTTAACCACTCCACCTACCCCTTTCTCCAGTTAACTGTTTGTATCTGTAACAAAACCATGATCCCATACTTCTGCCTCTGACTCCAGGCTGACACCACTGGATTTATTCTGATTTCCCCTCTTTGCTTATTTTTAGCTTCTTTCTCTGACAGAAATAAACCTGTTTCTCATTATCTACAATGTTTTTGACTTATTCAACTTATAGTTTCAGAAATGCTAAATCATGCCTGTGGGAGAAGCAAATTGATCAACTAGGGTACCCTGTTATATAAACTTGTTTTTGCCTTTAGCCTCACAGTGTTCAGTAAAACCACTCTTTTCAAGCTTATTTAGAGCTATATTATTCTGTCCTCTCTTCATGTATTTATATGATTCAGCTAGATATGTTTATCACAGTTAGAATCTATTCTTTCCCTACAACTTTCTAAAATCCATATATAGAAAACAACTCTGGTGGTATAGAGTTCTGTGAGTTTTGTCAAATGCAGGTGGCCATGTATCCACAGTCACAGTTTCATAAAGGACAATTGCTCCACTCCCAGAACACCTGTTGCTGCTACTGTCCCCATCACTCAACCTCTGTCAACTGTTCTGCTATCTATGGGATTATAGAGTAGGTATTTTTTTAAGATTTTATTTATTTTACTTGAAATTCACAGTTACACAAAAAGAGGAGAGGCAGTGAGAGAGAGGTCTTCCATCCACTGGTTCACTCCACAGATGGCTGCAATGCCTGGAGCTGCACCGATCCAAAGCCAGGAGCCAGAAGATTCTCCCGGGCCTCCCATAAGCATGCAGGGGCCTAAGGACTTGGGCCATCCTCTACTTCTTTCCGAGGCCATAACAAAGAGCTAGATCAGAAGTGGAGCTGCCGGGTCTCGAACTGGCACCCATATGGGATGCTGGCACTGCAGGCGGTGGCTTTACCCGCTACACCACAGCACTGACCCCAAGTAGTAGGTATCCTTTTGGATAGTAGATATCCTTTTGGATTTAGCTTCTTTCACTTAATATCCATCTTTGTAACTGTGTGACTCAATAGTTTACTACATATTGTTCAGTAATATTCCATTATACAGTTACACCACAGTTTATCAGTTCACTTACTAATGGACTTCTGGGTTGTTTCTAATATTTGAAGATTTTGAATGAAGCTATTATTTAAAAATTCATATAAAGACTAATGTGTAACCATACACTCTTTCTTAGGTAAAAAAAAAAAAACTAGCTGCTTAATTGATTTTTCATACAGTAGGTTTCTATTTTTATAAGAAACTGCCAAACTAAAATATTTGACATTACCATTCTGCATTCACATCTTCAGTGTTCCAATTCTACTATGTCATTGCTAGAACTTGACTTGGTATTGCAGTTTTTTTCTTCATTGTAATGGAGGTACAGTGTTAATTCTTTTACCCATTTTTAATTAGTTTGCTTTCATATTGTTCAGTGTTGAGAACCCTTTATATAATCTGAGTATGTCCTCTTTGTCAGAAATACAATGTGTAAATATCTTCTGTCACTATGAGCAGCCTTTTCATTTTTTTAATAAGATACTTTTGCTTTGCAAATTATTTTCACGGAATGAAGTTATAAATCTATGATTTTATTGAATATGGATTTTGAGTCATATTTGGAAAGACATATCCACCATTCAAATTACAGAAGAATTCAATTGTTTTTTCCTTCTATTTTCACAGTTTGATTTAAAAAAATTCAAATCACTCATGCATTTTGGCTTATTCCAGTATGTGAAATGAGAGATAAATCTCATGTTATTTTTTTCCATATGCCTATACAATTGTCCCAACATTATCCTAGCCTTTGCCCCAGCAGTTGGAGAGGCCACCTTTGTTATATGCTAAATTTTCCAAAGTTTCTGGATCTATTTCAGGGCTTCTTATCCTGTTCCATTAGCTTATCTATTCGCACACCTGTACCCACACTGCTTCAGTTTTGGAGGCTCTGTAGTAATTTAATTCTCAAGTGATCCATATATCCCTTATAGCTCTACTTTTTATTACTTTTCTAGTTCTAACTTATGTTTCTGTTTTAATTGGAGTATCAACATGAAGTCTCGGAAAAAATTATTTTTACTGTGATCACATGTTTATAAATACTTTTGAGAGGTACATCTTGATGATATTGATACTTTAAATACAATAATAAATGATGTTTTTAAATTTATACATATCTATAATTTTAAGGGTGTTTTCTTATTTTTTCAAAAATAATTTTAAAGTTAACTGGTGAGCGTTATTTCTGAGTTTCTTAATTGTTATTACTGCAAAGTCCATATTCTCTTGATTAATCTGCCAATTAATTTACTCTAAAAATAAAATTGTTTTTGCATTTTAATTTTACATGCTACATTGTCTAATTACTCTTTGAGTTACTTTTTTTATTTTTTGACAGGCAGAGTGGACAGTGAGAGAGAGAGAAGAGAGAAAGGTCTTCCTTTACCATTGGTTCACCCTCCAATGGCCGCCGTGACTGGCGCACTGTGGCCGTTGCACTGCGCTGATCCAGAGTCAGGAGCCAGGTGCTTCTCCTGGTCTCCCATGGGGTGCAGGGCCCAAGCACTTAGGCCATCCTCCACTACATTCCCTGGCCACAGCAGAGAGCTGGCCTGGAAGAGAGGCAACCAGGACAGAATCTGGTGTCCCGCCTGCGACTAGAACTCGGTGTGCCGGCGCCGCAGGTGGAGGATTAGCCTAGTGAGCCGCGGCGCCGGCCTCGAGTTACTTTTATCAGTGATGCTCTAGGCATATATAGGTAGGTTATTGTGGTATTTACAAATAGAAAGTTTTTATTTCTTCCTTTCTCATGTCTAATTTCATTGGCTAACACCTTCAGTACAATGTTAACCAGTACTGCAGTACTGTATATTGAGCATTCTTGCCTTGTTCTTGAGCTTAAATGAGGGGCATGCATGTGTGTAAGGAAGTATCCAGCTATTCTTGCTTATGAAGCATTTTAAATTATATACTAGGGGCTGGCACCGCAGCTCAATAGCCTAATCCTCCGCCTGTGGCACCGGCACACTGGGTTCTAGTCCCAGTCATGGCGCTGGACTCTGTCTTCGTTGCCCCTCTTCCAGGTCAGCTCTCTGCTGTGGCCTGGGAGTGCAGTGGAGGATGGTCCAAGTTCTTGGGCCCTGCACCCCATGGGAAACCAGGATAAGCACCCAGCTCCTGGCTTTGGATTAGCACGGTGCACCGGCCGTGGTGGCCATTGGAGGGTGAACCAATGGCAAAGGAAGACCTTTCTCTCTGTCTCTTTCTCTCACTGTCCACTCTGTCAAAATAAATAAATAAATAAATTATATATTGGGGATGGCAATATGTCACAGCTGGTTAAGCTGCTGTCTGTAGTGCCGGCATGCCATAAAGTTACCAGTTCTAGTCCTGGCTGCTCCGTTTCCAATCTAGCCCTCAGCTAATGTGCCTGGGAAAGCAGCAGACATTGACTCAAGTTCTTGGGCTCCTGCACCCATGTGGGAGACCCAGATGAAGCTCCTGGCTCCTGGCTTCAGCCTGTCCCAGCCCCAGCTATTGTGCTGTTGTGGTCATTTGGGGAATGAAACAGATGTCTGACTCTTCTGTCTGTCTCTCTCTCTCTAACTCTGACTTTCATATATACATATATCTTAAATCAATCAATCTATCTATCTGTTTATTCCAAAAGGCAGAGTGATAGGGAGAAAAGAAGAGACAAAGATCTTCTATCTGCCGATTCCTTCCTCTGATTGCTGCAATGGCCAGGGCTGGTACAGGCTGGGGCCACAGCCTGGGACTCCATCTAGTTCTCCTATGTGGGTGGCAAGGGCCCATGTACTTGGGCCACCTGCTGCTTTCCCAGGCTCATTAGCAGGAAGGTGCATCAGGAGCAGAGCAGCCAAAACTGAAATCCATGCTCTGATATGGAATGCAGACAATGCAGGCTGTAGCTTAACCTGCTATGCCTCAATGCCAGTCCCTACGTCAGGCAGTTTTATTAGAAATGAGTGTTGAATCTTGTCAAAGACCTTTTCACAACCAATTAAATATTTAATTTCTGATGTTTTTGGTAAGTTTAGAATTTCCATTTTTTTTTTTTACATTTTCCCTATGTTTTCTGAAATTCCCATCTCTGTATACATTTGTCTTTTCCTGCTTCATGTTGACCGTGGGTTTATATCCCCAAATCTCCTGGGTTAGTTTCTGTTTACTTTGTTCTTAGACATGAGTAATATTTTCATATTGCTTTGTTAATATGCAAGAGTTTTTGCTTGACTGTGAGTCATATTTGTATGTTTCTTTTTTTAAACTTTTATTTAATAAATATAAATTTCCAAGATACAGTTTATGGATTACAATGGCTCCCCCCCCATAACTTCCCTCCCACCCGCACCCCTCTCATCTCCCGCTCCCTCTCCCATTCCATTCACATCAAGAGTCATTTTCAATTATCTTTATATACAGAAGATCGATTTAGTATAAAGATTTCATCAGTTTGCACCCACACAGAACATAAAGTGTAAAATACTGTTTGAGTACTAGTTATAGCATTAATTCACATTGAACAACACATTAAGGACAGAGATCCTACATGAGGAGTAAGTTCACAGTGACTCCTGTTGTTGACTTAACAATTTGACACTCTTGTTTATGGCGTCAGTAATGTGTGTTTCATTGCTAATGTGCCAGTTCCTACTGTGACACCTCGAGGAGAGCGGATTATTTTTTTCTCTCTGAAGAGTGTTTGGGGGCTGTTCTAACAGGCAGTTAAATCTCAGATCACCATGATCTGCAGGCTTGGTTTTAAGTTTTTCAACTAAAGAAGGATTAACCTTTGTTCTAAGGAACATCTCTTAGTTATGGAATGTGGTTTTTATTGCTCAAATAAACAGAGGTTGTACAGAATGACTAAGCTACTTACCAAACCTTTCTGACTTTGTGGACAGTTGTGGAAGTTTCTGGACAGCCCATTTGGTCTTCCATATGTTTTTATTAAATTTTAAATTTTTCTGGGCTGTTTGTAGTCTTTCTCTGCAAATATGTAGCCAGGAGTAAGCCAAACATTATTTTGTTTAACTTAAGGTAAACAAATTTTATGTAATTCATATATACAGTTTTCTGAATAATGATACTTCCCTCCCTGCCCTCCCTCCAGTTTGAACCCACACAGAAACATACGGTGTTCGTCTTTTGGGGACTGGCTTATTTCACTAAGTATAACGGTTTCCAGTTGTATGCATTTTGTTGCAAAAGACAGGATTTCATTCTTTTTAATGGCTGAATAGTATTCACAAATTTTCTTTATCCAGTCATCATTTGATGGGTTGCTTCCATATCACAACTATTGTGAATTGAGCTGCAATAAACATGAAGGTGCAAGTAACACTTTCTTACGCTGATTTGATTTCGCGATGCCGATGCCACAGACGATTAACCAAGTGAGCCACTGCGCTGGCCCCAGATGTAATAATTTGTAACAAAATACTAACTAATTGAATCCAACAGCACATCTGAAAGGTCATTTAGCCAGACCACATGGTATATATCCCTAGTATTCAGGGATATTTCAACATACGCAAATCAATAAATGTGATAAATTACATTAACAAACTGAAGAATTAAAACCATATGGCTATCTCAATAGATGCTGAGGAAGCTTTTGATAAAATATAACTTCCTAAGGGGAGGGTTGCGGGTGGGGGGGGAAGTTTTGGGGGGGGAGCCATTGTAATCTATAAGCTGTATTTTGGAAATTTATATTCTTTAAATAAAAGCGTTATAAAAAAAAATATAACTTCCTTTCATGATGATAGCCTTAACCAAATTGGGCACAGCAGGAACCTTCCTCAACGTAACCAAAGCCGTTTATGACAAACCCACAACCAGCAATTTATTGAATGGGGAAAAGTTGGTAGCATTTCCACTAAGATCCAGAACCAGACAAGGACAGTCAAACATTCTGAAAGAAAATTTTATGCAGTTATTGGGACTCTATGCTATATAGCCCCCCCTCCCACACACACACACACACACACACACACTATGAGGAGTTTCAAGTATTTTCTGGGAAGGTTTTAGTGCTGTTGGAAAGAAGTTTAGTCTGATGTAGTGACTGCTATACTTGAGCCTAGATGTTCAGAATGAAGACTTCTCCAGTGGAAATAATTCCAGAGTATCTGTTCTTTCCATTTCACCATGCCATTCTACTATGATTATGGGACGTTTTAGTAGTAAGAAATGAGTTTTACCATTTTCTGTTTACTGTTCAGGGCTGACATGCTGAAAGGTACCTGATGATCTCCTTGGTGTGTGAATGAGCTCATAGTTTGATTTTTCAAATAAATTAATAGATTAGAAGAGCAGCATTGACTATTTTGTACTGGACTGTCAGTTTCGGCGGCTCCAGGGTGAGTTTTCTGACTTGGTGAACCTGTCTGCTGCTCTTTGCTGTTTTTGTGTAGAATTGGGTACCAAACAGCCCTATCTTTGCCCAGTTCTGAAAGAGTGAATGATGTTCATTATTGAAGCTCAAACTAGTTTCAAAATGTTAGATACTGAGAGATTCCAGTTGCTCCTGCAGCTCATCTGACAGTCCTTACATTTGTAAAATTAATTTGAATATTTGGAAAATATGATATGATATGATATGATTGGGAAGCACTCACTTCATAAAAGGATTTTTCAGCTTTATTTCAAATAACTCAGTGTATTTATCCCAGAAGCAAAACATCAGACTAATTTATGATTTTTTGTATTTTAAGTGGAAAAAACTGTAAACAATTTTGGCAGTTGTCTGTCCAGGTATTTCTTATCAATGGTGAAGAGCTGCTTCTATCATCTGTAACACCAAGTCATACAGCATGAGTCACAGAATAGGAAAGTCTTCAGGTGGGATCTATTTAAAGAGTGCTCAGTATTTGGAAATTTGACTACTGCTTGTTAAGTTCGATGATGGCTATTTACTTTATGAAACATTATCTCCTTAATGTTGGGTTTTGCATAAGTGATCTTATGGTTTATTAAAGTAAAATATATTTGAGAAGAATTTTGATTTGCTGAAATTTTACCCAGGGTTTCAGGGGAGAGCCTGGGTTTACTACAGTCTGTAATAATGTATCTATTCTGAAAACAGATCATGTCAAAGAGGAGCAAACCCCATGTCCCCAGTGAACCACAGCAATGTCTCATGCTGCAAACTTATTAATATTCTTTCATATCATTAGAATTAATAATTACTTTTATCTGTAATTGTTCAGCTAGCCATAATCTGCTATCTCCCAGGTCATTTCATCCCCTATGGCTGTTAACGTTTAAGTGGTATTTGCATTTTGTACTATGGGGCAAAATTCTATATTATATTATCACTAATAAGTGTATCTTATTCAAATTTGTTTCAGGAGCTCAGTGTTGCTATATATAGGCAGAATAAACTAATCACACAGTGAATAGTTGAAAGAAAGGGATTCAGAAAACATAGTAATTAGGGTGTTAGCCAATAATGCCTTGGACCAGTGTCATTCTTGAAGAAATTCAAAGGAAGAAAATTTGAGATAACTAAATTAAGCAAAATTAAAGAATATCAAGTCACAGTTAGTAACTGAATGAGAATGGCTATGGTAAAGTGGTACAGGGGGAGGAAATTTTGGAGGAAAAATGGCTGTTGAATAAGAAGTAGGACAGCTGATAGGAAATACAATTTAAGATAAAACTTACAGTTTGGGGATGTGGCCAGAGGTGGAAATGCCTACTTGGGATTCATTCTCAGAAGTGATAGATGGAATATTGGGAATGGATAAGACAGGATTAGCCATCATCTGTAATAGAGCAGATGAGGTTATGCTAATTCTGTGGCACCAATTTATAGAAAGATTCTGTCCTAAAGTGCTTTAGTATGACTTATATCCCTGCAAACGTTTCTGTATTAGAAATAGCCTCTTTTTCTAGCAGTTTGCAACTCATGTATATTAACCATAGAATAGTCTTTCAAATTTAAAAAGGAAAAAATAATCCCTTGGGTTTTCTCTGCTGCTTGCCTATTAGCATGTGTTAGAAACACATGAGCAGAGTGTTAAGCAGATTTAATATCAGAGCTTTGATGGATGCAAGGACTGTCTGGTGAATTGCTCAGTCATATTTTTTCTCTATTTCTATTCCTCATTGTTTCACCTACTTGAAATAGGGACCTCTTACCTTTTTCTATACCAGCTCTTCTGTCATGTGACCCTTTATGAGTAGGAGACAAAATTGGGAGTAAATGATTGGGTATGTCTTAGCCTCAAGGGGAGGATTACCTGAGCCTGTGAATGAATGCTTCTGGAAGCCATTTTTGAGACCACCTATTGCCTACCCTACTCAGGTTTTCTCAGCTTTGACATGTGTAAGAACCAAGTTCTGACTGACTCCCTTTAAATAGGTCATGATTTCTCATTCAGAACTTGAACAAATCTATCATCCCTGCTAGGATTCTGTACACAATTGTGTTTTTGATCTCTGTTTAATGTCATTGTCACTATATTTTTTGTAGAAATATTTGTTTCATTGTTCCACCTTCTTCCCTTTTCTGCCTGTGGAGTCACAATAATCTCATGAAGTCAAAATATTAAACTTGAAAGAGACTAAATGTAATAACATCAGTTGTATTACATGGACCATTTGAATTTTTTGAACCTTCTCTAGAGTATTTTCAAATTTTGACCCAAAGCTTATTACCATAGGTACTTCAATTATTTAGAAGCTGTTTATGAAAGCTTTATAGAAAATATTACATTAGATTTATCATATTTAGAACCATCAACTTAATTTGTTTTGCTACATAAAACTTCTACTTTATGCACGCATTTTAAATTCTAAATGTGTTATTAATTAGAAGCTTTTAAGACTACACTAGTCTTCTAAAAGTTACAAAATTATACATGAATGCTTAATGATGGGAAGTAAGGTGTCATGAAATTGTGCGACTAAAATAAAATATCCAAATAAATTGGTGATGAAGGGGGAATAACACGGTATCCTTGTACCATGATTTCACATTTTATAGTTCACCATTAATCAACTTTATAGTAAGTACATTTGGAGGTAGGCCAGAAGAGACAAGAACATGTTGAGAATGTTCAGGCTGGGTGGATATTTTTAGTGATCTGAAGATAAACAAGGTGTGATAATCATCGCTGTAATAACCCACATGAATGCAGCCCATCTTCCTCTCCAAAGCACGCTGATCACAGAAACTATCCTCTTTGAACTTGAACCTCACCACAATAAAGCAGGTATTAGCATAGTCAACACCTGGCCATGGCAGCATGTAGGGCACAGAGAGGTGGCATAGGTGGAATCTCAGAAAACACAGGGAAGCCAAATCAGCATCAAAAGCATTGAGGTCTGAGGGACCATGTAGAGTGAGAACACACACTAGCATATTCTGGCAGAAATCTAGAAAGACTCAGTGTCTGTTAGGATAGACTAAGATTAGGTACTGGGGCCAGCATTGTGGCACAGTGGGTTAAGCCACCCCTTGAAGCACTGGCATCCCATACCATTATGCCAATTCAAGTCCCAGCTGCTCTACTTTTGATCCAGCTTCCTGTTGCTGTGCTTGGAAGGACATTCAGCCTGGTCCAAAACTCACTGTTATGGACATCTGGGAAGTGAACCAGTGGACGGAAGATTTCTCTCTATTGCTCCCTCTTTTTGTCTCTCTGTCTTTTTAAATTTTTAAGATTTATTTTATTATTTAAAAGTAGGTTTTTAAAAATATGAGCTTATTTATTTTCATAAAATGCCATTTTTAGCTCAGTTGCCACACTGTGTAAGATTTTATTAAAGCAATGAAATCAGCAAAAAGTGAACATCACTGATAAAGACTCGTTTTCTTTTGGGTTGAATAAAGAGACTTCAGCTCAGGGTATTTGCAGGAAAAGCTTTATTGTTTTTAATTATAGAATAGCTAGTTAGAATAAAAGCTTGCTTTTCTATAGTAGCTATAAATCATATCTAAAACTCAGAGTTGCAGGACTTGCACTGTGGCGTAGTGGGTAAAGCTACCGCTTGCAGTGCTGGCATCCCGTGTGGGCGCTGGCTTGAGACCCAGCTGTTTCATTTCCAATGCAGCTCTCTGCTATGACCTGGGAAAGCCCAAGTCCTTGGGCCTCTGCATCCATGTGGGAGACTTGGAAGAAGCTCTTGGCTTCTGGCTTCTCATCAGCCCAGCTCCAGTAGTTGCAGCCATTCAGGGAGTGAACCAGTGAATGATTGTCTGTCTGTCTGTCTCTCTGCCTCTGCCTCTGCCTTTCTGTATCTCTACTTTTCAAATAAATAAGTCTGTAAAAACAATTTAAAACTTGGAGATGCAGCAGATTCAGAAGTTTTTTTTTAAGATCACCAAGACTTGAATATGCATAGTAGTTTTTTTTAGTTAAGGGATTATCACTTATCTACATGTTTGATTTTGCTATTTGACCACCATATTCATGGAACCACAATTTTTTATTCATTAGCCATTGGATGTTAGTTTATTTTATAAACACTATGTCTGTACAATAATCCATATAAATATTTAGTTGATATCTTTAGCATTATTTTTAGGATATAACTGAGAAGAAATGTAAAAAATATGCTAAGTAAATACTGAGACTCTTTTTGTTAGAACACAGTAGAAGATAGACTGCACCAGAAAATAAAATATATGCCAAGGATCTTCAATGATTTAATGGAAAATGCGTATTATGAAAAAAACTATGCACTAATTTCAGAAAGTTGTTTCAATGTAAACTTATCTTTTAATTCTATTTTTCTATGAACTTTTTGAGGTCCTGTCATACATTCTCTGAAAAATATAAGTGGAATATATATATATTATATAATATGTATAATATAGTGTAGAATTGTGCAGTAATTATGGTAGGAAATCCAATATTCTTTTGGATTTAGGCATTTGTTATAGATCTGTATTATAATCCAGATCAACATAAACGATATTTATTATTCATGAGGCAAAATTTATATGTAGCTATTTTCTTATTTGATCATTAATGAAAATTTTCTTATTTTTTTCACACATATTTTTAAGAGTTCACAATACTTTTGGATATGAGTTTTTGTTGTATGATACTGATTTTCTCAAGAAATTTTATAAAGTCTTCTGAAATTTTACCTCATCTACAGTTGATTTACTTATTTTACCTAATTGATAAATTTTATGTGTTCTACAGCTGATTTATTTATAAATTCATTTGAAATTCTACCTCACCTACAGTTTGTTTAATTATTTATTTGAAAGGCAGAGTGACAGAGAATGAGGTCTTATATCTGCTGGTTCACTCTGCAAATGGCCTCAAAAGCTGGGGCGAGACCAGAGGAAGCCAGGATTCTGGAACTCCATGCTGGCATGCCGTGTGGGTGGCAAGGGTCCAATCACTTGAGCCATCTGCAGCTACCTCCCAGGCACCACAGCAGGGAGCTGGACTGGAAGTGGAGCAGCTGACTGGAACAGTGCAGGATGCTGGCTTTGCAGGCAGCAGATTAACCTGCACAAAAATGCTGACCCTTTCAGGATGGTTGTTGTTTTGGGCCCTGGTTTATGCTTCTGTGGAAGTATGGTCTTCCTACTTTTTATTTATTGAATATTATAATTAGTGGCTAATTAATTTTGTGAATATAGAATGGATTAAAGTTATGTCTTTGCAAAAACTGATGAAGAGAGAGGAGGTAGAGGGAAAGGGAAGAGCACGGGAGGGAGGGATGTGGTAGGCTTCTTGGAACTGTATACTTCTAGAGTGTGTAAATTATGTTCTCCTTATTAATAAATTTTTTCAAATGCTGACCCTAGGGTTATTTTATAGCAGTTTTATTAACACAAATATAAGATTATTTTTATGGTAATCTTTAAAATAATTTTAATATACTCTAAAATGAAATTATAGAAGCTACTTTGAAGTTCTAATTTGTTGTCTTAATTTTGTAACTGAAAAAGTGAAGTTCCAAGAGATGAGGTCACTTATCTAAGACCTTATAGTTACTTAACGATGGATGCAGTCTTTTTCCTGAGTTGCAGGCAAGGCTTTTAGGAAGCAAGGAGACTTTCTTGGTCATGTCAGCATCTGTCAGTTTTCTCCACACCTGAGCCAGGAAAGGTTATGGCTGCCATGTGCCTCTAGGAGGTTCCATGGGCTCTGCATCCCATTACCTGCTTCAGTTTTTCTAAGCATCATTCATATCTTTGCATCTTACCCTGCTGCTCCCCAGAAGTCAGATTCCAACCATTTCTTTTAAAGTGGGCAGTTTGCCCTCACAGGCTGTCCACTGCATCCTTTGGGGAAGTCTCTCACCAACACTGCAGTGTCTAGGATGCTGCACTGTATGCAGTATGCAACTGCACAGTCACCCAATGGTGTCATACCTTTGCCTGTTAGGATGAACCTTTGGAATGCTTTCTAGGATTCTCATACTTCCCCTTCATATCCTTGTCTCCACTGCAACCTTTAACACATGCTTTAGTATTAGCCTTTAATATATCCATCACCTTCTCTGTTTGTCTATAGCATAGTGAGAATTTAATTCTTCACTATCAGAAAAAATGTTAGTAATAATAAATTCTAATATTTCAGGGATACTGTGATTATCAATAACATAGATGCAAGTGGATAGCTGAAGTCAATTCATAACACTAATTATTGTTTATTTATTTATTTATTTGAATGTCAGAGTTACACAGAAAGAGAAGGAGAGGCAGAGAGAGAAAGAGTCTTCGAACTACTGGTTCTCTCCCCAATTGGCCACAATGGCCAGAGCTCAGCCGATCCGAAGCCAGGAGCCAGGAGCTTCTTCCAGGTCTCCCATGTGGGTGCAGGGGCCCAAGGACTTGGGCCATCTTCTACTGCTTTCCCAGGCCATAGCAGAGAGCTACATTGAAAATGGAGCAGCCAGGACTCGAACTGGCACCTATCAGGGATGCTGGCACTGCAGGTGGCGGCTTTACCTGCTACACCATGGCAGCGGCATCTCATTATTTTTTAATGCAAATGATTAGTATAAGGTTCTGAGATTCAGCAATGTCTTTTGTCTGTGAATCTATACAATGATTATTAAAATTACTCTTTTTTTCATTAAAGCAGTTCCCCCACAGAATAGAAAACTTTGTTACTCTAATTGAGTTACTGTGTTTTTGAAGGTAATTAAGCTATTTAAATTTTATAAAAATCTGCAGCATTTTTCACAAATCCAGATAGCAATTTCTGCTTTAATTAGTGAAGATTTGTGAGGTGTTTCTGTGTGTGATCTGGCAGCCAACAGAATTGCCTGCGTGAAGGAGGCAGTAGAACTGTGCCTAAGGACTATGTATTTTGGATTATGTGTTGAGCAGCATGCTACAGCTGCTACCAGACTGTGATTTCTAGTGGGTTGGTTTTCTTGTATTATCTTCCAAATTTTGTTCCTTTTTTCCCCTCCCACTCACTTTTTGCTGGTCTGCCAATTTACATCACACAAGTCCTTCACAATAAAACTCAGAATATGATGCTTCTAAGGCATTTTCTGTATTTATTTTTATAAAGGCCCTTGACTTCTTATGTTTGAGTTATTGGATGCTCTGCACATAGTAGGTGCATAGGAATCTTCCTAGAATAGAGTTTGGAAGCCATAATGCATGTTTTTATCTCATTACAGGGAGATGATACTCTGAAATTCTGGGTGTATACATATGTCTTTTTTTTCCCTCAGGCAGAAGAATGCAAAAGAGTGTAGAAGACTACTCGATGATCTAGAAATAATAATTTGACTCTAGATAAGGCACATATTGATTCAACTTGATACTTACCATTTTGATTATCCGTAGTTTTCAAATCCTTTTTAGACACTCAATGCTGCTTACTCTTTTACTTGATTGCATTCCACACCCCAGTTTACAAAAGGACAGAATTCATCCTGCTGAAGCAATATCTTCTAATTGAAGTTCAATCCCCTTCATCCGTTTGCTGGGTACCCAAGACAACCTCAGCTATATGGCTTTGAGATTCTCTAGACCCAGTAGTTGGTCAATAGAAATATTGAAGAATCATGAGATGGTTGAAATATATTTTGTCTGTTTATTATATGCTAGAACCATCTTAGATAGTGTATAAAACTCAGCAAATTATAAGATCTCATCCCTTCTCTCCAAATGTTAACTTGAGAGATGAAATAAACATGTGAGGTGAGAGTGAACAAATTGAAGCATGTGCTAATTTGGTGGAGCTACATTGCTTTTCTGGGGGTTTTTGCTATTGTTGGGATTTATATGTGTCACAAAGCCCAGGTTAACAAGTAAAAGCTAACATTTATTCAATGATGTTAGGCTATTTATTTATTTAGCTTCATCCCATCTAATTGTCACAACAGCTTTATTGCCACCTCTCTTTTGTAATACAAGAAACTGAGGCTCAGATAGGAAGTTCTGTACTCAAAAAAAATTTTGAGTCCCATTAATTCTATGCCCTCTATTATTACCCCCTGCTGACATTCACAGTTGTCCATATGTGAGTATGGAGGATCTTGGCCTCAGTTCTTGGTTATAAGGTTGAGTTTTGTTGTTTTGGTTTTTGTTTTTTGACAGCAGTGAGGGTAGAATTTAAAATACAAATAAGACTTCTGTTGTAATGCAATGTATGAGACATAGAACATAGTGATTCAGATTTATATTTTTAAATAGTTCCCATATACATGCCATAAGTATCTATTTCTGTAAGCTAGTGTTACCTAACCCTACCAAAGGGTGAAGAAATCTACCAAAAGATACTATATGACTTGTTCTTTGCTACAGGGCTAGGAAAGAGCAGGGAATAACACTTAGTCCTCTAGGCCCTTTTCTATTAATTTTTTTTTCAGAATTTAAGGAAATAGTAAAAACTTGACATGCCTTTTGTGGGCTGCCTGAATGCATTTATTAATAGCAAATTTTGAAATCTATAACAAAAATCTGTCCTTGTCCAAGGAATGTTTAATTATAATCTAACATTATTTACCTGTACACAGAACTTCATACATTTAAATACTTACTTTTCACATTGTAATTAAATGCCCTGGAGTTAAACTTGAACTCCTTAATTGTTGGATCACATTTTACTCCGATAGCAATTGTAGAGGAACTCAAATGTGCTTGTATGAACCCTAGCAGCAGTTACATACACAATAATAGGGATAGGAAGTCTTTGGACCATTGTGGTCAATCATCTGGAGTGTTCACTGATTAGTAAACATCCCCTTCCCCCACCTCAGGATTTCAGAGAGACCATGCCTCAGTCACCTGTTGAGATCTTGCTCATTATATCCCCCACCTCATGGGAAGGGCGATGGAGAGGAAAGAATGAGGAGAAAACATGAGGTGACCTTGTTGGATACCTTAGTGACACACTGAGGCACTCTGAGCTTTCTGGGACATGACAAAGAGGAAAGGGAAGTCAGAATACAGACCAGGATTGAAGAGCCTTTGACTCCTTCATTCTGGCCATTGGGAGTATTTTTCATCTAAATGAAATATCACTTATTTGGTCAGTGCCATCTGTAGTCATTCCTGCTCTGTTGGAAATCCAAAAGCCAGCCTGTCTTCCAGCTGGATCCCACCCAGCTGTGCGGTGGGGCAGCCAAGACAGCTTCAGGGTAGACAAAGTGGTGTTTTGATGGGCTGCTCTTCCTATTGTGCTTAGTGTTGAGGACCACGCATATCGGACATTCACCCAGCTATTTCTCTGACATCTTTTTTTGTAAGCAGGCAAGGTGTAATGATTAATACATTACAACGGTTTTGAAACATTGATAGAACCTCTCAGGGAGGTGTTAGCCAGTGCAGATGGCTTCAGAAGTAGTGGGAACTTCTGAAGGGAATTCAGATGTTGTTGAAGGGATAAAAGAAGAGTTGAGGGAGTCCAAGAACAGTGTGTGTTTTGCTCCAGACACGAAAAATTAAAAACCAGACATTATTTCAGCCTTTGAAAATGTTGGTTTATTCACTGAATCATTTTTGGTTGGATTTTGTTTTATGCTGCTCCATCTGTACACAATGCTAATCTGATAGTTCATATCTACCCAGTGATTTGGGGGGGGGGGGGCTTTCAGTGTGACAAACTGCATGTAAGAGCCTTTTCTACATCCCTGGGAAGCTACTACTTCTCCTAAGGAGGGGGCATTACCTGGGGAGAAAAGTGTGGATGGTGTGGCTGATCAGACAACTCTCATCAATGATAATTTGATCCGTGTAACATTTGAGCAAAATTTTAACTTGATGTCAGAACTTCAGCAATTGTGTAATGAAAGCTAAGACATTCACCCTTAATCCAACAAGAATGCAAATAGTGTGGTACAAGGAAGGAGGAGGAGCAGCTTAACTCAAACAGTAGATCTAATTAGCTAGTTTAACTTAGATCCAGCAAACTAGTTTGAAACACTAATTGAGATTTTTTTTTTAATTTGGTGGAGTTGTTGTATCATGAGGCACTGAAACGTTTGAACAAATCAATATCTGGGCAGTGAGGCAGCTGCTTTCTCTACTTCTTTGGGTTACTAGAGCAACTCGCCAGTCGATTTTGAAAAAAAAAAAAAATTCCATTGCTTGCCTTTCCAAAGCATGTGCTGGTACAGCACAGACTTCTCTTGTCAAATGCAACTAGTTGGCCGGCACCACAGTTCACTAGGCTAATCCTTGGCCAGGTTCTAGTCCCGGGTAGGGTGCCCGTTCTGTACTGGTTGCTCCTCTTCCAGTCCAGCTCTGCTCTGGCCCGGGAGTGTAGTGGAGGATGGCCCACGTCCTAGGATCCTGCACCTGCATGGGAGACCAGGAGGAAGCACCTGGCTCCTGGCTTCAGATCGTTGCAGTGCACCCGCCGTGGCAGCCACTTGGAGGGTGAACCAATGGAAAAGGAAGACCTTTCTCTCTGTCTCTCTCTCTCACACACTGTCTAACTCTGCCTGTCAAAAAAAAAATAAATCTAGAATCCAAACATCACACACAACACTTTGCCTGTTCCCACCGTGGCCCTGTGCATTTGTGTGTGGTGTTTGGAGCATTTGGAGGAGTGTGAATAGTATCAGGAAGCAGAGGGAGGAGGAAACAGCATTTAGTGCCTAGTTGGAAGGAGGTCAGTAAAAGTGATGCAAGGCTAACCTGAACATACCATGGGTACAAACCCAAGCATCATTGATGTTCTCAAATAGGAACATCTGGTGGACAACCATGATAGGGTCTTCATTAGCTGTAAGCTGGCCCACAGCCATGGTGATGATGCAGCTATGTGGCATGGGCTAATGGTCCTGTGCTGCAATGCTGTGCAGAATTTTCTGGAAGGGAAAGCTAGACAACTTCTCCACAGTGGCTGTTTTCCCTTGGAAGTACTGTCCTTCCCATGTAAGGCATGACACACCAATGTAAATTTAGCCTTGTTGGGTTCTGTTATTATCAAATAACTGGTAGTAAGTGTTGAATAAAGCTGGATCTAATCTGCTCCCAAATTGGCTTGTGTCCTGTTCTGAACATCATCTGGCCTTGTTGAAATCAAGGGGGTGGCACAATGGCATGAGTGGTGGTGACAACCCAGCTCTGTCTGCCGAGGAGTTTTCTGTAAGAGTAAATACTGCACATTATTGTCCATCTGAGGAAGTCTACTCTAGACATAGTTCTTATGTCATTGTTCTATGAAATATTTTTATTTGTTAGAGGAAGAGGATAAATCTCACCAAATGCTTGTTCAGGGCCTGAATTCCCATAGTGACTGGGGCTGGACCTGGCCAAACCACACTGAAGTTGGGAGTTGAGAACTTAATCGAGGTCTCCCGTGTGGATGTCAGGAACACAATTACCTGAGCTAGCACCACGGCCTTCCAGGGTCGGTATTAACAGGAAGTTGTCATCAGGAGGAGTTGAAGGCAGGAATTAAACCCAGGAACTCCGATTTGGGATGCAGGTATCTTAACCTCTCCCCTCAACATCCTTACCCCTGATGTCATCTTGACAGGTGAATTCATAACCCATGCCCTGTGCATCTGTGATGAGTGGGAAGCTTGTTCTCCCCCACTGTGTGCTGTTAATGGAATGAGAGCTTGGAAGCTACACCAGAACACTCGCTCTGCTTCTCCTCTTCTGAGTTAGAGGGTATCATGAGAGGAGAATCTGGTCCTTTACCAGAGAGTGATAATTATTTCTGGATGTGAGGAAAACCTAGATGTCAAAAGCTTCCCTGTCGCAAAAGGTATTTCTGAACTGTGCAAACTAATCAAGAACACTGAATGGCAATATCAATGAGGGTCAAGATTGCCAGTGTCTACTTCCTAACTTTTATTGTAACTCCACTAATGTTAGATTTTCTGTTTTGTTTATATATTTATTCTCATACTAAAGATTGCTACGTTATAGAAGTTGAATTGATGTTAAAACTGTATACAAGTAGAAAAAATAACTCGTGCTTGAGGAGTCTGAGTCACATCTTATGCATATTCTTACTCATTCAGTTGACACTCAATGGCACATTCATGTTTAGCCAAGTAATTTATTTGATGTCTCAGATGCAAAGATGACTAAAATGCACATTACCTGCCCTCAGCGCTCATGCGCTGCTAGATAACTACCTGTAAAACAGAGAACACGTGATAACATCGCTAACCTGCCGGTCACCTGGAAAAGCCTTCGTTTTCTCACTTAGAAATAGAAATGTTGTGTGCAATGGTCTTTTCACTCTTCTCCATGCCTGATATTTCTTGATTCTTTCTGAATGGTTATCAGTAAATGTTGTGGTTCTTAGGAATGTGGAATTTGTGTTAGTGGGTAAAAGTGTCATTTTGTTAGTTCAGTCACTTAGATATGTTCTTCAATGTCCAAGCAATTGACTGACAGTTGTAGAGTTAAGCAGGCTCACTGCTTGTGATTTAGATTTCCCAAACTAAGAAATCAAGATTCTTTATGATATGGGCAAGTGGTACTGAGTTACAGAAAGTAAGTGAGATATTGGCAATGTATATGACTTGATTAGAATCTATCCTTTTTTAAAAAAAAAATCCTTATTTATTTTGAAAGAATGAAGAAATGCAGTGATTAGAGTTGTTAAAAAGACTATGGATTAACAGGTTTTGGTTTCAGTCACAGACATCACTGTCCAATAGTTTCATCAGCAACCCAGACAGTCTAAAATCCCACAGGTGTTCCCCATTACCCTTTTTTTTTTAATAAGATTTTATTTATTTGAAAGAATTACACAGAGAAGGAGAGGCAGGGAGAGAAAGAGAGCTTCCAATCGCTGGTTCACTCCCCAGTTGGCTGCAACGGCCGGAGCTATGCCAATCCTGAGCCAGGAGCCTCTTCTGGCCTCACACATGGGTGCAGGGGCCCAAGGACTTGGGCCATCTTCTGCTGCTTTCCCAGGCCATAGCAGAGAGCTGGATTGGAAGTGAAGCAGCTGTGTCTCAAACTGGTGCCCATATGGGATGCTGGTGCTTCAGGCCAGGCCGTTAACCCACCACACCACAGTGCTGGCCCCTTTCCATTGCCCTTTGAGGAGAGTCCAACCCTTTCTCCCAGGGCATTTCTCTGGTGACCCCATTCACACATTCCCACAGCCCCCTCCACAGGCCATGCTCTCTTTCATCTCTGGTCCTTGACTAATGTGATTCCCCTACATGGAATACTCTTCTCTCTATTGCCACATCTCTTTTATCTCACTTGCAGCTGACTTCCACAAGGAGGCTTTTGCTGACTACTCTGTCCCCAAACCATAGATGTTCATTCCTGGATGTCCCTCCCACATGCCGACAGCATGCCCTTCCACCCTCATCATCACACTTACAGCACACTATAGTGGTGACTAATTTATATTCCTTAGTAGTCTACACATTCCATGAGTGAAGGAGTCTGCCTTGATTATGTTTTATCTCTAATATTCAATACCTTGGTTGACATAGTTGGTTTTCTTTTTTTTAAGATTTATTTATTTATTTGAAAGTCAGAGTTACACAGAAAGAGAAGGAGAGGCAGAGAGGTCTTCTATTCTAGCCATGATGGCAGGAGCTGCACCTATCCAAAGCCAAGAGCCAGGAGTCTCTCTGGGTCTCCCTTGTGAGTTCAGGGGCCCGAGCACTTGGGCCATCTTCCACTTCTTTCCCAGGCCATAGCAGAGAGCTGGATTAGAATTGGAGCAGTCGGGTCTCCAACCGGCGTCCATATGGGATGCTGGCAATGCTGGCAATGCAGGCGGTGGCTTTACCCACTATGCCACAGCGCTGGCCCCAGTGTAATAGGTTTTCAAAAAAATATTTATGAAATGAAAAATAAAATAAAGTGATCTTGGGTTAATAACAATCAGAATTTTAAAAAGGTAGCTATTTTCTGGGACAGTGGATTGACTCCAGTGAAATTAATTTTAGCACAGATCAATGTTAAGTAAAACACGTAGGTGTAAAAAACAATCACTAACTCAAATACAGCAGTGTATGTGAAAATACAGGATTTTTAGTTGACTATGAATTGAATGACATTGGGCAGCTCAAAATCATAATGTAGTTTTTGGATTAGAGTTATAGCACAAATTATCTCAGAAATAATAAATTGTTTATTGGTCAAATCACCTCAAGTACTGTCTATTCCACTTGCTAAATAAAAAGGTAATTTTAAAAAAGGAAGTCAGAATTACAGACAGTGAGAGAGAGATCTTCCATCTACTGCGTCACTCCCTAGATGGCCACAATGGTCAGCACTGGGCCAGGCTGAAACCAGCAGCCGGGAGCTTCATCTGGGTCTCCCATGTGGGTCGCAGGAGCCCAAACACTTGGGCCATACTGCACTGCATTTCCCAGGTCATTAGTAGGGAGCGAGATTGAAAGTGGAGCAGCTGGGACATGAACCATTGTCCATATGTGATGCTGGCATCACAGGCGGTGGCTTTACTCACTACTTCACAATGCTGGCAGAATCCATTCTTTAGATGTAATAGAAGCATCTTTTAAGATGATAGTCTTTGATTCTGCCTAAGTTTGCAACAAGTGTGTAAAATATTTAGATGAAAACAATTATGATTAGCAATCAAAAGTGTTGTAAGCAGAGTAGAGATGTACAAACCCAACACACACACAAATCATCAAATTGCCATTCCCAATTTATAAACTATGTGGCAAACTCAGCATCAATTTGTGTGTGTGTGTGTGTGTGTGAGAGAGAGAGAGAGAGAGAGAGAGAGAGAGAGAGAGAGAGAGAGCGCGCACACTAAGGAGAGACATGTATAGATAAGGAGGGAGAGTGTGTAGGAGAATATGGTTAACATTTTTGAAAGGAAGTAATTTTCAACCTTTGTCGGTTTCTAGATTTGGTCATTGTCAGATTCTTTACATCCACCTGAGCAATTCTTTCATTGACACACAAATTTATTTACCTATCATGTAAAAGGCTGTCTTTAAAATGTGTCCTATTCTCTCTCACTTCTGGGCGTAAGTGGATTTTGTAACTCAAATCTCTGGGCTCCTTCAGATGACAGTTGATCTTGCTATCCTCAGTTTACTCATTTATGAAATGTGGGAATGCTTTCCTTAGAAAGATTGTGGTGAGGCTTTATAATAATGCTTTTTAATAAGCATGTTTGGAAAAAAAAGGTCACAAATATGCCAGCAGCTTTCAAAGTTTGCATATAATAATAAGTTGGCACTTGAAGACAGTCAGCACCTTCTCTTATTTAGCACAGTCACTTGGAAAGTAGAAATTGGCTTCTATTGGAATTATTTTTTCAGTCATATGGAAGCCTGTTTGAATATTGCCAGGAAAGTCTGCTTTTTTTGGTTTAGGTTGCAAAAACTATTGATCAATTTGGATCACCTACTTAAAAGACCTGGGATTTCTAAAACTTGACATTTATATAGTTTGCTTAAATACCATTTCCTAATTGTTCCTAATTTTTATTCTAATTTTCATATATAACAATAATTCTATTTACACAAATAAAACAACAAGTTTATCTAATCTATTTATCTATCTAAGGTTGATTGGCAACTCTTACCAGGTAAACACATCATGATATTCACTCTACATAATGTATGAAATGAATGGATTTCATAAGGAAAAGAAAGTTCACAATTTGCACACAACATAAAGAATTGGTTCTTGTGCTCACTTAGGCAGCACATATTCTAAAAAAAAAGCATTTGTGCTAAAAATCAGAGCTTGATAATTCAAGTCAGGTTTCTGCTACCATTCTGTAGTTAAGGCTTTGGTTGTGACAAGTCCACTCAAACTAGCTTCAGCCAAAGGATTTAGTGTACATCTCCAGTATTCAGTTTCACTGTCATCCAAGATAAATAAGTAGAGAACAGCCCAGACCTTAAAGGGGAATCTGAATAGAAAGACAAAAGCAACATCTCTCTACCTGTCTTGTCTTCTCTGTGATGTTAATGTGTCAACTTCATTTTATTTTCGTAACCAGTTTCTTTTGCTGGCTAATACAGCAAAATCATTTCTTAGTCCCTCAGATCATAGTGTGCACTTTCATTTCCTACCTCCAACCAACTGCATTATTTTTGTATCTTAATTCAAAATCTCAAAACAATCTCATGGGGTGTTGAGTGGTTTGGGGTAAAATATCCACTCCTGATTGTTGAGTGATTTTGGGTGGGAAAGGGAGTAGACAACAAATCATATCAAGTGTCACCCATACGAGTTTGTTGAATTTACGTATCATTCAGATTAATTTTCTTATCTGAAATAAAAGTGAAAAATAGCTCCTTCAAATAAAAAATGTGAGGATCAAATAATATATGTGAGATTGTTGGGTAAAGTACAAAGAGATGAACAACAAAAATGTTTCTGAATAAGCTGTTCCAAGATCAGAGCTGTTTCATTTTAAATTTGTGGGATCTCATGTCAGACTTTAGTCCCAATCATGCTATAAGACATGAAGGCTAATGAAATAGTGACTTCAAAGAATTAATAGTGAACACAGTTCAAATCATTGAAATGTGAAAACAGCACAAAGTAGTGTTCACTTGATAGAGTAAAAAAGATGGAACATTTTGTATTCCATATGTGGCAATGTTTAATATGCCACCAAATCTTGACATTTACAATGTATCACTATTTTTTATTACAAGGGGGAAAAAGACTTAGACATATTGCAAAAAGATGAGTAAAGTGACTGATCTTTTGTCAGCATATGAAATTTATAGCTTTATATATATATATATGTATGATATAATGATATATTACACTTAACTAATTACCTGAACTAATAATTTCTTTTTTCTGTTAATTGTACTTAATGTGGTTTGCCTTTAAAAGAAATTAAACTGAATTTTTACTTTGGAAATGTTGGGATTTGGGGAGAATTGTGATATGTGCAGCTCTTCAGTTTGAAAGTGTGTTGGAACTTAGAGATTAGCCATAAAACAAAAAATATTAACTAGTTGAAGAGATGCTTTTTCAGAAAATTCTGTGCTAAATGGCTATCTAAATTTTTTAATGGTCTCTATTGACACCACAAATTATAAATTGGGAAGAAGTCAACTGACTCATCATTGGTCCTAAAATGTTGTTCATGAGATAGGATTTGACATTTTCCTTGTAACCACTTCACTAACATAGAACATGCTGGCATAGTCTAATTGTGCTGTAACCTAAGGCAATATGACTGGCTGAGATGTCATTTCTGGGATAATACCTCTGGTTGGATTGCCAGTTGCATGTGAAGATGCTTAATGATTTTTAATTTAAGAGAATTTACAACAATTTTACAACAAGTATTTTAAATAACAAGATTTTAGGGTGTAGTCATCTGATTGGGTGAATCATTTAAGCTATTTGTGTGTGAATTATCATCACAGAATCCACAGGCTACCATTCATTTAACATACCAGTGAGATCTCTCTTGGCCTCCAATATGGGTATGGTTAAATGCATTCTTTATTTTTTTTCAATTTTTAAAAACTTACATCAGGTGAACAAATTTCATGTATTTCAAATATACAGACTAAAAAGCATAGTGATACTTCCATGCTACCCTCCCTCCTGCCCATGCTTCCACACTCCTGCCTGGTTTCCTTCTTATTCTTCTAATTTTTATAATGACATGCTTTCAGTTTATTTTGCAATTTTAAGTTTAACCCTCCACTAAGTAAATAAGTCAACAAAAAGCAAGGGAAAAAACCACAGTATTCTACAACAGAAACAAGGGCTATAAACAATAACCAATTCTCAAAATGTCAATTTTGCTAATATACATTACATTTTTTGGTATTAGTTGCTACAGATCAGGGAAAACATACGGTGTTTGTCTTCTGGAGACTGGCTTATTTCACTAAGTGTAATGGTTTCCAGTTACACTCATTTTGTTATGAAAGACAGGATTTCATTCTTTTTTACAGCTGAATAGTAATCCATAGTGAATATATGCCCCATTTTGTTTATCCAATCACCTGTTGATTGGCATCTGGGTTGATTTGATTTCTTAGCTATTGTGAACTGAGCTACAATAAGCATGGGGGCACAGATAGATCTTTCATATGCTTATTTCATTTTGTTTGGGTAAATTTCCAGGAGTGGGAGGGCTGAGTCATATGGTAGATCTATTTTCATGTTTCTAAAATCTCTCCATATTGTCTTCCACAATGATTGTACTAGTTTGCATTCCTACCAATAATGGATTAGGGTACTTTCTTCCCCACATGTTCACCAACAATTATTGTTTTTTGATTTCTGAATGATAGCCATTCTAACTGAGGTAAGGTGAACCCTTATGGTGATTTTGATTAGCATTTCCCTAATGGCTAGTGATCCTTAGCATTTTTTCACATATTTGTTGGCCATTTGAATTTCTTCTTTTGAAAAATGTCTTTTCAAGTTCTTTGCCATTTCTTAACTAGATTGTTCATTTTGTTGTTGAGTTTCTTGAGCTCTTTATAGATTCTGGGTATTAATCCTTTATCAGTTGCATAATTTACCAATATTGTCTCCCGTTCTGTCAATTGCCTTTTTGTTAGTGTTTCCTTTGCAGTGCAGAAGCTTCTCAGCTTGATGGAATCCCATTTGTCTATTTTGGCTTTGATTGCCTGTGATTATGAGGTTTCTTCCAAGAACTCTTTGCCTTTGCCAGCATCTTTCAGAGCTTCCCCAATGTTCTCCACTAGTAACTTGATGGTATCAGGTAGTAGATTTATATCCTTGATCTATCTTGTGTTGTTTTTTTGTATAAGGTATAAGGCCAGTTCTTGTTTCATACTTCTGCACATGAAGATCCAAATTTTCCCAGCACTATTTGTTGAAGAGACTGTCCTTTCCCCAGGAATTGATTTGAGCTCGCAAAAGAGTTAAGACCACTCTTAAATACATAATGGAATTGCAAAAGATCCAATATTATGACATACAGATATTTCTTATCACTGGACACCCAACTTATCTGCAACCAAAATGTTTAATATAAGCATCCATAAAACTTTAGTCTTAATCCAGAAGCTGCTCCATCTATAATTTTAAAGCATTTAGCTTTCTTATTTCTGTTTATTTCCTAGAGAGTTTTTAGGTGTCAATTTGCCTTTTCCTTTTCATCAACTTTGTTCTGTGATATCTTGTGGTTGTATGATTTATAATTTTTTGTCATAAATCATGTCACCTTAAGTAGACTGTGAAAATACTGAGTACCACTTCTTCTACCTCTACATTTCCTAAATGTTACTCATGAAATTAAATGTGCATGTTCTAGCTGTGAAATAAACATTTATTGAATTATGAAGGATTTTTATATTTAAATAATCTCACCTTCAACCCTTCAGCAACACATAAGCATGTTTTTCTCCTGCATCTAATTGGATATATTAACCAAAAAGTATTTCCCCAGAAACTATTGTTTTTTCAATGAAACATGTATGTGGCATATTCTGTCTCTCGTTAGCAAATGCACATGATTTTTGTTACCTAGTTTATTTTTGTGATTGTTGCATCTTATGACATATTTTTGGAATGGTAACTCTCAAATGCCTCACATAAGATAAAAGTTACATATATATTCATGGTTCCTGTAATTATTTGTTTTCCTATTTGACTATTACAGCTAAGTTATTTAAGCAAGGGAGAGATGTAACTTTTTGATTTAGAACATTTTGGCTGCAAAACAGATTAGTGAGATAAAGACTGGAGGTGAGGAGATCAGTTTCAAAATGGTTGGTATAATCCAGCAAGAGATGATGACCATCATCATCATGATAATGATGTTAGGGTCTCATGTAGTGGTATTGGGTTTGGAGTGAAGTAGATAGTTTGAAAATTTACTTAGTAGGGAAAATAAAAAAATGATGCTTGGATTTTGAATATGCTGGATATCTCTTTGGCTGTATCTCAGAGAATATTATAGAAAATTAGAAGAGATACATGATGACTTTTAAGAGGATTACTAAAATTGCTCATCATGATAAGTTGAACTAAAGTGAAATCAGACATGGGTAGAAGTGGAATAATTTGAGAGACACTGTTTAGACAGTGGAAACAATAAGATATGGTGACTTGGATCAGTGTTGAGGAAGAGAGGTGTCAAGGGCCCCTATGTGTGTAGGTGGATGAATCATCAACCGAGATAAAGAATCGTGGGACAGCATCTTCTCTGGGAGGAAAATCAAAAGTTTCTTTTTGGCATGTTGCTCTTGAGATGGCTTTGGAATATTCAGGAGACATTTTCTAGTCAGTGAGTAGATATGTATATCTAAAATTCAGAACAGTGCTCTTAGTTGGAGATAGACAATTGTGAGTCATTCTGGATAGATGGCAGATAAAGGCTAGGACTGGATCAGATCACCAGCAAGACAGAAAGAGAAGGAAAAAATGATGGCTGATTGATGAGCAGGAAATAAACAGTATTTACACATTAGGTGGAAGAAGTTAAACTGTTAAACCTGCAAAGATGGAAGTGGAGTAGCCACGGCTGAACTGTACTGGGCGGGAGTACTGAAAGGAAGGACGTAAGATGGAGACTCTAGGATGCTGAAGAAAGCGTGTTGCTTTGCTCTCTTGTCTCTGACTGATTTAAATTTTGGATTACATTTTTCTAATTGCTGCAATGTAATCTATGTTGAGATCCTTTCCTGGAGACACCTGTGATAGAGAGCTCTGTCTCTTGAGTGCTTGAGCAAGATTTAAATCATAGAATGTCTATCTGTCTTTTAAATTAGCATTTCAAATTCATTTGCAACACCAAAATTACAGGAAAAACAATTCCAGCATTAGCTTCACTCTATCCTGCTGTTCTTCCTAATAAACCTTTGACACTTTAGGGAAGATGAAGAAATCCTCTTGGAATGAAGGTGACTAAGGATACTCCCCACCCAAACCCCTTATGAAAAACCTGATCCTTTGAGCAGCCCTACTGTAAGTTGTATTTATAATTGTTCTCTGTCCATGTGCCCTAATTAGAGTAGCTTGGTCTTTAACAATGTTCAAAAGATATCAAATCTTCTCATTTCAGATTTTAGAATTCTTTATTTCAGGCATCTCAGGGACCAGCAGGAATAGCTTAGGGGTGTTTTTTATTCTCCCATCAACATTTCCTTCTAATTCATGCAGTAATAGCCATGGCCTAACTGACCCTCTAAGGACCATTTGCTTTTTGCCAAAGAAGTAGGATTCCTGACATTGAGATAAGCATTGTTTTAATAATATTATTAGTTTAATGATATTGAAAAGCATACTGTGCTGGATAATTTTAAGTGTCAACCTGACTGGACTAGGACATGGCCAGGTAGATGATAAAACATTAGTTCTGGTTGTGTCTATCAGGGCGTTTCCAGAAGAAATTAGCATATAAATCAGGAGACTGAGTAAAGAAAACATGCTCTCTCAGGGGAGGGCAGACATCACCCAGTTTGTGAAAAGCCTGAATAGTACAAAAGCACAAGGACAAACTCCGATCTTCTGAGCTGGCACATTCACCTTCTCCTGACCTCAGGCATAGGACTGTGATCTATACATTTGGCTTTATTGATTCTCAGGTTGTAATGGAACTACATTTGTGAGTTTCCTGGCCCACCAGCTAGCAGTGAGCAGACATGGGACCTCCTAGCCTCTACCATCATGTCAGCCTATCCCTTATAACACATCTGATTTGTGTATACGTGTGTGTGTGTGTGTGTGTGTGTGTGTGTGTGTGTGTATCTCCTATTGGTTCTCTTGTTTAGGAGAACCCTAGTACATGCACAGGGTGTTTTACATGCAGATAAATGTGAATTTCAGCTCATTAATTTTCCCACTGAGGGACCTTTTATGAACTTAAAAATTTAACTTTAGGAATATTAAGAAAAAAAGAAGGAACATTTGGTATATGCAAGAAAACAGATTAGTCTCAAAACCAGTATCCCAAGTGAAAAAGCCTGGTAAAAAAGAATTCATACTGTATGATTTTAATTATGGAGGATTTTAGAAAAGGATTTATCTATTGTAACAGAAATCTCAGATCAGGGTACCATGGGCATAGGGAAGATGTGGGAGTTTATTGATTACCAAGGGACACAAGGAAAATTTAGATTTCAAAAGATAATTAAATATTCATTATCTTGATTGTAGTGGCGGTTTCAAATGCCAAAACTAATCAAATCAAACACTTTACCTGAAATTTACTTCAACAAAGTTGTAAAATACAAATATCTCATTAAATGACTTAGGAAGAAAAAAAAATCAATGTTTAAGTCCGTCCCAACTCTCACATTCTATGATTTTGTTACTTTAGAGGTGAAGAGACTGAAGGCAGAGGACCCTGTATCTTGTAGGAGGTAATTTTGTACCTGACACTAGAGCTAGTTAGTTGTGGTTACTTACTGCTAGTTCCCCCAAACTGCTAGAGTCTCCTCAGAAACTTGTCTCATTAAAGACTAGAGTTTTTTTTAATACTTGTGACTAAAGGAGAACTGTATACGCTGAACACATATACTGAAGAATAAATCACTTGGCTTATTACCATTCAGTTGTCCTTTAACAATGGGCATTAAAACCTCATCATCGATAGAGTCGTCTAAATTTGTATTAAGCACAAATTTTAGATTTTTAAAGAAACTTTGTTAGTGGTATATTCATAGAACATGATCAGTTTTGAATTTAAGCCTTCACATATTTTAAAATTTGCATATTCAAAATCCTTGATGTGGTATTTTTAAAAATAACAGAATTAAAAAATGATCAAATATGTCTTTTAACTTATTACAAACTCTAACAATAAGACAATAATAACAAAACTTTGGGGCTTGCATTGTGGCATGATAGAAAAAACTGCTGCCTGCAAAGTAGGCATTCCGAGTGGGCACCGATTCAAGTCCTGGCTGTTCTACTTCTGACCCAGCTCCCTGCAGCAGAAGATGGCCCAAGAGTTTGGGCTCACACACACATGTAGGAGACCCAGAGGAAGCTCCTGGCTTCAGCCTGGCCCAGTCGTGGCCATTATAGCTGTTTGGGGAGTGAACCAGCAGATGAACATTTCTCTGTCTCTGTCTTTCCCTCTACTCTGCCTTTCATCTGCATAAAACAAATCTCTAAAAAACGGTTACAAAGCTTCTTTTTTGTCCCAACTATTTTAAATGTTGAATCCTAGTGTTCAGTGGTTAGTGCTGGTTTTGATAAACTCTGAGAACTTTCTGACAAAACACACTTTGCTAGGTGAAGGAATGAACAGCACATTTGGGTGAATATATTCACTCCAACCTATTGCATATTTTATGAAGAACTAATGAGAGGAAGCTCCAAACGTGAAGAAATGATAAGGAGGTGGTAGAATTAATTATTTTGATTCGATCATTAAACTGTATATAGATGTATTGAAGTGCTACACTGTATCCCATAAATCTGGATACTGATAAGATGTTAATAAACAGTTTAAATTTATTTATGGAGACAAATATAGTGATTACTCATATTTGGTCATTATATGTTGTTACATGTATTGAATTATCAACTGTAGCACATATATTTGTACAATGTATAGGAATGAAATCGACACATTTTCATTTGAATATTTTTATAGACCTTGCCTATATTCCTGCTGGAAAAAAATTAATTGAAATAATGAGAATAGCAGTTCAAATATAAATTTAATTAAAATAAGAATTTTTCTATATTTTTAACAATTTACTTTCCTAACTTTATATTAAACATAATATATTACTTTTAGCTATTAATCACCATGTTTTACTAAACCCATTGATAATGTGGGCAAAGTATGTCTAAATAATTTCCCACTAGAAATAAGTGATGAGTCTGTTTTTCATGCATTTATATTTTGAGCCTCTAGTCTTGGCATTCACGTGTGTGCTGTGATGCAAATGTAGAATGACAGGTCAGAATTACAGCCTTGTTGTGAGGCTGCATTCTTGACATCTTCTGGAAGAAAGAACAAATAAGATGATAGAAACCAGAGGGCAACATGGTGACTGCTATGCCAGCCTCAAATTCTTCCAGGCCTCCAAAATTCGGCAGTTCCAACTGAGTCAAGTGTTGTACAGGAAAAAATTTGTGGATGCCATATCATTTACATTGTTTATATAATATATATTATAATTATATTATAATATTATATATAATAATATTATAATATAATATATAATATAATAATATTATATATTATATAGTATTATATTTAACACTATAATATTGTAATATTATATTATAATAATATATAATAAAATATTATAACATATACAATATGTTATAATTATATTATAATATATATTATATAAAATGTTTTCTTTTTTGAAAGGCAGACAGAGCTAGCTCCAGTAGGCTGGTTCAGCCCCAAAATGTCTGCAGTGGCGCTCACTAGGGCCAAGGCCAGGAGCTGGGAACAAAATCTAGGTTTCCCATGTGGGTGGCAGGAACCCAGTCATTGGAACCATCCCTGTTTGCTCCCAGTTTTTTTTTTTTAATTTTTATTTAATAAATTTCCAAAGTACAGCTTTTGGATTAGAGTGGCTTCTGCCCCCATAACCTCCCTCCCGCCTGCAACTATCTCATCTCCCGTTCCCTCCCATCTCATTCACATCAAGATTCATTTTCAATTATCTTTCTATACAGATCAATTTAGTGTATACTAAGTAAAGATTTCAACAGTTTGCACCCACACAGAAACACAAAGTGTAAACTACGGTTTGAATACTAGTATACTCTTAATTCACATAGTACAGCACATTAAGGACAGAGATCCTACATTAGGAGTAAGTGCACAGTGACTCCTGTTGTGGACTTAACAAATTGACACTCTTGTTTATGGTGTCAGTAATCAACCGAGGCTCTTGTCATGAGCTGCCAAGGCTATGGAAGCCTCTTGAGTTAGCCAACTCTGATCTTATTTAGACAAGGTCATAGTCAAAGTGGAAGTTCTCTCCTCTCTTCAGAGAAAGGTACCTCCTTCTTTGATGGCCCATTCTTTCTGCTGGGACCTCACTCATGAGATCTTTCATTTAGGTCATTTTTTTTTTCTGCCACAGTATCTTGGCTTTCTATGGCTGAAATACTCTCATGGGATCCTTCCGTGGGATCTCATTCTCAGATATCTTTCATTTATGTCTTCTTTTTTTTTTCCCAGAGTGTCTTGGCTTTCCATGCCAAAAATACTCTCATGGGTTCTTGAGCCAGATCCGAATGCCTTAAGGGCTGATGCTGAGGCCTGAGTGCTGTTTAGGGCATCTGCCATTCTGAGTCTGCTGTGTCTCCCACTTCCCATGTTGGATTGTTCTCTCCTTTTGTATTCTATCGGTTAGTATTAGCAGACACTTAGTCTTGTTTGTGTGATCCCTTTGACTCTTAATCCTATCATTATGATCAATTATGAACTGAAACTGATCACTTGGACTAGTGAGATGGCATTGTTACATGCCACCTAGATGGGATTGAATTGGAATCCTCTGGTATGTTTCTAACTTTACCCTTTGGGTCAAGTCCGATTGAGCATCTGCCGAACTGTACTGGAGTCAGGAGTGGAGCCAGGTCTGCAACCCCGGCCCTGCAGGGAGGGCAGTGGGTATCAACTTCGAGGCCAATGCCTACCCTGGATGGCATTTTCCATTTCCAGGTGCCATCCTTTGCACATAAAGTTAATCCTTTTTGTTTCAGTGTTCAAATAAATGAATTACATTACTTGGCCTGTTCTGTCATGTGTTTCTCAGTCTGGGTGGCAGATGTAACTCCCTCATTTAGGTACTTGAATTTCTGTAGCACACTTTAATGTGAATGAGCTGAAAACTATCACAGTAAAAGAAAACTGCATTAATAAAAAGTGTTAAAACTTAGAGTTTATGGAGTGGAATATATTTAGGATCCATACGAAAATAAGAATAAATGTTACTAAGGAGATTTTCTGCCTTCACATTCTTTTATAATGATATCTATTATTCTGTATTTCTGTGTGTAGCACATCCTTAAGCATCGTTTGTAAGGCTGAACAAGTGGTGACAAATTCTCTCAACTTCCGTTTGTTATGGAAGGTCTTTATTTCACCGTCATTCATAAATGAGAGCTTTGCAGGGTACAGTATTCTGAGGTGACAGTTTTTTGCTTTAAAGACTTGGACTATGTCTCTCCATTCTCTCCCAGCCTGCAGGGTTTCTGGTGATAGTTCAGCTATGAGTGTAATTGAAGATCTTCTACAGGTAATCTGGCATTTCTCTAGTGTACATTTTAGAATCTTTATGTTTTACTGTTCAAAGTTTGACTACAATGTGTTGTGGTGAAGACCATAGATGTTATTAACCAAATTTTGTCTTCTCATAATTTTGTTTTTACTTAAATATGAGAGGATGTCAAAAAGTTCATGAAAAATAGAATTGAAAGATAAGTTTGTATCCAGCGCCTCGGTTCAATAGCTAATCCTCCACCTGTGGCACCAGCACACCGGGTTCTAGTCCCGGTTGGGGCGCCGGATTCTGTCCCGGTTGCCCCTCTTCCAGGCCAGCTCTCTGCTGTGGCCCGGGAGTGCAGTGGAGGATGGCCCAAGTGCTTGGGCCCTGCACCCCATGGGAGACCAGGAGAAGCACCTGGCTCCTGCCATCGGATGAGCGCTGTGCGCCGGCCGCAGCGCGCCGACCATGATGGCCATTGAGGGGTGAACCAATGGCAAAGGAAGACCTTTCTCTCTGTCTCTGTCTCTCATTGTCCACTCTGCCTGTCAAAAAAGAAAAGAAAAGTTTGTTTTAGTGCAAACACAATTGGAATCCAGGCAAAATTCTTTCATAACATGCATTTTCCATGAACCGTTTGAAGACCTCACACAGATAACACTATGACAACTATGCATCAGAGGAAGGGTAGCCTTTAGTTATAGGTTTTAAAACAGGAAAAATAAATAAATAAATTCTAGTAATCACCAATTTAATTGTGAAGAAAAGAGATTATACTTTGAATATATTTGTAAAACATCACTCTACCTTCTTTGTTTTAGTTAATTAAATCCCTTTAATTTCTTATGGAATCATTTTAAATTATGTGTTTCTGCTTAAATTGATTTTAATAAATGAGCTGGATAAAATTAATATTCATATCAATCTAATAGATAGCTATAAGTATAGATGGATTTGAAGGTCTGAAAATTAAATGTAAATTGAAATTTAGAGTTCAAGCTATAAAATCAGTCACAGTTGAGTAAAGCAGAGACTCAGGCAGGGTAGAAAAATATTTTTTCATGTTTCATGTCCCAGGAAATTTTTCTGCTTCACACATACACTACATGAGAAATGCTTCCTGCTATTCCTACTAATCTCTATAAAAATAATAAATAGTTGAATTATGTGATATAATTATTTTATTTTTAAGTTTTGTTTTCATTTTTTTTTTTGACAGGCAGAGTGGACAGTGTGAGAGAGAGAGAGACAGAGAGAAAGGTCTTCCTTTTTTTTTCCGTTGCTTCACTCCTCAATGGCCACCACACACCACGCTGATTGGAAGCCAGGAGCCAGGTGCTTCTCCTGGTCTCCCATGCGGGTGCAGGGCCTAAGCACTTGGGCCATTCTCCACTGCACTCCCGGGCCACAGCAGAGAGCTGGCCTGGAAGAGGAGCAACCGGGACAGAATCCGGCACCCTGCCCAGGACTAGAGCCTGGTGTGCCGGCGCCTCAGGCGGAGGATTAGCCTGTTGAGCCATGGCACTGGCATTCATTTTTCTTTAAAAAGCAAAGAGGGGAGAGAGACAGGGAGGGAGAGGAGAGAGAGAGAGAGAGAGAGATCGTCCATCCAGTGGTTTACTCCTCAAATGTCTATAGCAGCCAGGGTTGGGCCAGGCTAAAGCCAGGAGCCAGAAACTCTATTTAGGTCTCATACACATGGGTGCCAGGGACTCAAGTATTGGGCTGGTGTCTGTTGTCTCCCCAGAAGGGCATTAGTAGAGGCTGAATCTGAAGCAGAGGAGTGGGGACTCAAACGAGACCTCTGATATGGAACGAGAATTTCCAGAATGGTAGCTTAGCTGCTGCACCAAATTCCTGCCCCATGATTTATTTCTAAAAATCAATTTATATGTGAATGTAAATTAATACTATATTTGCTTGGGTAATATTCTTCTTAGGACAACCTAGGATGAATCCAAAGTCCTCTTGATTGAGTTCTTTCTTAAGTCTAAACAGAAAGGGTAGGATTGAAGGAGAGAAAGGAAATTTGAAGATAGGGGAGAAAGTTAATGCCTATTAAGCACTGCCATATACCAGGCTCGCGCTTCATGCTTTACACACATTGCCACAACTTTTTGAGTTAGTTATTATCCAGGAGAGAATACTGAAAGAGTGGACAAGAATCTTGTGCAAGGTAAACGCGCACTAAGCAGCATAGCCATCTTTGATTATCATAGCCTGACTCCGAAGTTTTGCTTTTCTCACTACCTTCATGCTCTTTTTTAACCTTGGGACCAATTTTTGGTTGCTGTTTCACATCAGACTACTACCAACCTCAAAGAAAAAGCGAACTGCACCCCTCAAAATCTCTGGCTTTGACGTGCTTACAGCATACCCCAAAGCATCCTATGGCTCTCAAGTCATAAAAGCTTTCAAACTACAAAGACTTTCTTGTTCTAGCTGTGTAATACATTCACCACTCTAACCCATGACCTTACTCCTGAGCTAGGAATCTCCAACAGGAACAGGTGGAATTAGGGTATACTGTGTTATACGCCAGCTCAAATGTTTCTTGTATTCTACAAACATGAGATTTTCCTGACAACTCCAACTCATTCCACTTCCTCTCTTTCTTATACACAACAAGGATAGTGGAGTAGTCAGTAATGTTGACTGTACCAGAACCTAAAGAAAGTATCACACAGACTACAAGAGGAGGAAGAAATTGATGAATTGAATAATGATAAGGAAATATAAAAAATCAGTTTGATTAAAATGGCAACTCTAGGTGTGATGTTTTTATTTGATAATAATATCACAAGTGTTTGGTATAGCGGTTAAGTACCTGCTTGGGACACCCATATGCCATATTGGAGTACCTAGTTCAAGTCTCGGCTCCTTCACTTCTAGTCTAGCTTCTTATTTATGTGCACCCTGTGAGGCAGCAGATGATGGCTCAAGGACTTGAATCCCTGCCAGTCATGTGGGAGACCTGTGTGCAGTTGCTGGCTTCCTGCCAGCTTCTGGACCAACCCTGGTTGTTGCACATATTTGCAGAAGGAACCAGCCGTTGGAAAATCTGCTCTCTCACTCCCACTCTCTCCCTCTCTCTCTTCCATTTCAATAAAATGAAAATAAATTTTAAAATGAATGTGACATTGGTGGTCATGGCATATTTATCTTAGTTATACATGAATTAACTTTAAGGTCGAGTACCATTCAGAAAATGCCCTGTAGTGGGTTTTTTAAAATGTAGGCTAGCATTTCTGTGAAGAGATAGTCTTACAATATTATAATGCCAAACAACAGGAGTATATTTCAACATATTCTTGATTCCAGATGTGATGTCCATGGTCTTTAATAGTGGTTTATAATAACTCATAAAGAATAGGAAAAAACCTTATAATATTTTAGTATTTTAAAAATAAGATCAAAAGTTAGGGTTATATATGTCCTTATTATAAAATACATAAAAATTCTAAAAAGAACTGAAAAATATTAACAGTGCTTGCTTGGGGAGTTCTGTTTTATTGTTGATTTTTCCCCCAGCATCATTGTACACTTCCAATATTTACAACAAGGAAAATAAATAAGGCTCCATCATTAAAACAAAAAAATCAGGAGAGTTCACGAGTAGTTTCAAGCGACCAATAAGAAAACAAAAGATCCTTCTGGACAGATGGGGCTTTTCGTGGCTGCAGGTTGATTCTGTGATCCTTTTGTTTAGATTAAAACCACTAGAAATCAGGCAATGCCTATAGATCTTAACACTAAGTTAACTCAGCAAAGACAGAAGTAATTAGAAAAGGTATGCAACAAAAATTCCTTACATTTGTTTGAGATGATATTTAGGAGCCATATAGGACACACACTTTAGGCTTGGAAACACGATGTAGGGCAGGAATTTGGCCTAGCAATCAAGACACCAGTTAAAATGCCTGGACCCCTTAAGAGAGTTCCTGAGTTTGCTTGTTGGTTCTCAGTACTACCTTCCTGCTAATGCAGACACTTTGAGGCAGCTCAGGTAGTTTGCTCCTGCCAGCCATGTGGGAAACCTGGACTGAGTTTCCAGATCCCAGCTTTGGCCTTGCCAGCTCCTAGCCATTTGTGGATGTGCTTACTTAGATCCTCTCTGGTGAACCACCTGTTCAAGGCCTTTGCCCCTTTTTAATTGGCTTGTTTGTTTTCTCATTGTTGAGTTTTAAATGGTCTTTATTTTGAAAAATAGGTCTTTGTCACATGTCTCTTGCAATTATTTTCTTCTAGTCTGTTGCTTATCCTTTTATTCTCTCAAGTTTATCTTTCACAGAGAAGTATTTTGTTTTAAAAGAGACAGAGACAGAGACAGACAACTTGAGCTGCTTGAGCCATCACCTGCTCTCAGGAGCCACATTAATAGGAAACTAAAATCAGAAGCAGAGCCAGGACTCCAACATCAGCATCCTAGGTTAAATACACATACCCCAGCTGGGGTCTTAAGTTTTAGGCCGAACACTCACCCCATATAATTGATTTCTTTCATGAATAGTGACTTGGGTGTATTATCTGAAACATTATCACTAGATCCACGTCTGTCTAGATTTTCTCATGTTATCTTCTTAAGTTTCTTTGGTTCCACCTTTTATATGGAGGTCTGTTATGACTCATGATCTCGTGGCTGCAACATTGTTGAAAAAATTATTTTCAGTCCACTGTATTGGCTCTGCTTCTTTGTTAAGGATTAGGTAACTATATGTATGTGAATATATTTCTGGGTTCTGTGTTCTCTTGCTTTGAACTATTTGTTTATTCTTTCTATGATACACTATTTTCTTGAAGAGATAATACTTTTAAAACACAGAAGGTATTTGTTATACTTGTGTTTGATGCATGTTTTCTGTTCATTTGTCTGAAAATAATTATGCTCTTGTGGAACATGTTTCTTCTAATGTTAAAATTAATTCTCATATCCTAGAGAGCTTAAAATGTGTTCAACAAGAAGATACATTTACCAAAAAATACTTTATTAATGGCAATTTGATTTCATTATCTTTTATATGTAAATTTTTAAACCATTCATTTCTGCATGAAAGAAATTATTAGGATGACATTAGAAAATATTTCCAAGTGTTTTCTTTAAAGTGGTCCTTTAGAAAAGTATGTAAGGAAGAAGTGATAATGAAAGAAAAATATAATGTAATGGTCTTCACTCCATAATTCTAGATAATCTTTCTAATTATTGTTAGTAGGAAATTTGTTCAGGAGCAAAACTCATCTAAGGAGAAGATTGAGAAATTAGCAAAGCAGTATTGAATTAGAAGGTTCTTTGCATTTCTTAATTAGCTGTTACTTTTGCTATGTGATAAAGAGAAAAAAAATCAGGCTGATCCAAGTTGAGCCTTCTTGGCTACCTAGATTATCATGAAGGGAGCTATTCAGGATTCTGTCCTCTGCCTGTAATATCACAGTATGTCTGATTATGTGGGGGTGATAAAGCCTGAGAGATTGATTCATAGTAGCCAAAATCATAAAAGACTAATTTATAAGTCTTAATGCCCACTCATTGATTTATAGTGGGATCTGACCTGCAGTTAATATAGTCACTGGATCACTTAACTATCGCAGATGCTCCCTTTGGGTGAGCAGTGGTTCTCTAGTGCCCAAATTATAGATAGGAAACTTTCCTGGAGGCTATGAAATTGGAGCAATGGGATTTGAATAGTAATAGTTATTTCTTTCCAGCTAGGGGAGGCTGTTAATTTACCCTTGTGCTCTCCAGGGTGTTCTCCTATATAATAACTACAGATGTTGCCTAGGTATCTGCTTCAAAATTTACCTTAACACTGCATTCTTTAAATTGTTTAAGTTACTATAATATGATGTTATTAAATCATCCTTTGTGAAACATAAGTTTCTGTTTCCAAGTTATGGTATATTTCTGAACAGTGTTACATTTTGGTGTGAGTTCTTTCTGCTGACTGAGACACCTTCCTCTAAAATGAAATGGTCTAAATATAATAATATGATAGCTTTGAATGGATTGCAGCTATTGTGTGCTGATTCTTTTTCCATTTTGATATCAGATATTGCTGCACTTTTAGTTCTATCCTTTTCTTTTGGCTCTTTTTATAAAGCATTAAACAAAAATACATACAAAACAAAAATACATATAAACATACATATAAACAAAAATACATATAAAACTGAAATGCAGAGAGACTATAATTTAATGCTCCATAGAAAGAAATAGTCTGCATTTTATTTTTGTATGTATTTTATTTGATTTATAAATATTAGTAGTTTACAATTTTTGTTATCTAACATATATCATACTTGTTTTCTTTATGAAATGTAGATTCTTTATAAAGATTTGTTCACTGTACAGTTCTTTCAGAATTTGGCTTATGAGCTGAAGGATAATGAAGGAAATCTTCATTCACTTTCGAATCTCACAAATCTTTAGGAAGTAAAAAAATGCTGAAGAAATCATTTTTTGCTGTTATTTTCAGCCATTCTGCCATTATATTTTCAAGGGTTTTTTAAAATTAAAATAAATGCGCCATATATTTCAGTTGTAAATTAACATGTCAGCATATTGGTTGCAGGCAGTATGTCATTCTCAGAAAATGGAAACAAGGAAATCAATATTACAGTTGTATTTTTCCCTGAAGTGTTTAGTAAAGGCAGTGTGGTTTTCATGCATCTGCTATTTCAGAATTATGCCAAAACTGTAAGAGCAAGAAGATAACTGAGAACCCAGCACTGGAAAAGCAATTGGAGTAGATCTTGCCAAGCCTACTGGATGATATGTGCTTACAGTGATGGCTTGGATTTTTGCTCGAGTATTAAATAATTAAAATGATTTCACTGGTAATAATCTATATTGGACATGTAGTTTTGTGTTACATGAAATATCAAACTATTTATATCGGTATCTTCCTGGAAAAGATATAGGACATATTTATATTACTTGGCATGTATTTGTATTGAGGCTATCATGAAACAAATGGAGAATTTGCTATGAATATGACACAAAAGTGGAATATTTATGAAAGTAACCTTGGAAAGTTCAGGGGTCCTACATGTGGCTATGAGGAAACAGACAACAGACAAAATTATTGTGAGTCTTCTTCAAAGAGTACATAATCTGAAGAAACTATATTATTCAATGCAGATAAACAGATTAAATTTAGATGATGGTTGTTTACATGACATTACGTTTCTCCAGCTGGCTCCTAGGATCACTTGGAACACGGGATAGCACCTTCCAATGTTAACGAGACAAGGGGCACATCCCTAACCAGTGGAAAACTCAAGAATCTATTAAAGTTTCAGTCAATTTATGTCATGATGTGTCTTGATGGGAGGGTGACATAATCTCTGGTGTCCTTGGAGAGTTATATTAATAGAGGAATATGATTTAATGCCAAACAAGACCCCAGTGCTCGAGAATCAGCTTCACCATCTCACATTGCTAAAGCAGTCTTACCGAGAAGCCCTGCTGACCTCTATTTCTTTTCATTGAAAATTTGCTTTGGTTTTCTGCTTCTGTGGTTTCCCAATTTACCTTTGAGCTTCAATTTAGAGCACAGCAGTACTATTTATGTCAAGACCTCCCAATACTTTGTTTGCTGAAGTGTAAAATAATTTTCATTCTGAGTCAGAGCAAATCCTACCTAACCTCCAACCAGTCCAACTAAAAGAAAATGACTAAGTCCTTTAATTGAAGGGTGTTAAATACTACCTTTAGGATAGGCATTTTAATGAAGTCATAACTGATCATTAAATAGTTATGATAACCAGATTCTGCCTGAATTGCTAATGAGACTGGATAAATGTAGTGATCATAAGTAGAAGTTTAAATTAGATGTAGAAACAAGCCTATTAATCTTCTCCACAGTTCTCCTGGATTCATGCTGAGAATATCTCATCCCTCTAGACATAGGCAAAGACAATGTGTAAAAGCCAGTGGAGTCATTTTATTAAGAGGCAAATATTTCTCAATGATAATAAATAGATTCATATAAACTATTGATGTGTAGGGGTAAGGATGTTAAAAATATGTTGAAATTCACATAGAAGTTAAGCATTTATAATTATTGAAATGGGAGGAAAAAGCCTGAAAAAAATGGAGAAAAATTATAGGGCTAATAGATGGAGGGAAAAGCATTTGATTAAGATGAACACAAATTTATAAGGCCACTCAAAATATAAATGCAAAAATACATCCTTGCCATAATTGGCACCTGTACTCTAAAGTGCTATAATTATGCTTAGCTTAAAATGTTTCTATTTATATAACATACAGAACATGTTTGTCATGATTATTTTATCACAGTAATAATTTTAATAGTTTGGGAAGGTTGACAAATGCAAAGTAACACTATGCTCAAAATATTAGAATTAAACTAACTAGGAAAAGGGACTTGCATTATGGTGCAGCATAGTAAGCCACTGCCTGTGATGCTGGCATCTCATCTGATAGCGCCTCTTCAAGTCCTAGCTGCTCCACTTCAAATCTAGCTCCCTGCTTTTAGCAAGGAGAAAGCAGTTGGTGATGGCCCAGTGCTTCGATCCCTGCCACCCATGTGGGAGACTCAAATTGGTTCCAGTCTCCCGACTTTGGCCTAGTCCATTCTCGGCCATCTGGGGAGTCTACCTGTGGATGGAGAATCTCTTTCTCTGTGTCTGTCACTCTAACTTTCAAATAAATATTAAAAACTAAAAAACCACAGAAAAATTCTTGGTAATCAGTTAAAACAGCTTTTAATAAGACTTCAGTACAATTGAATGCCAGGTAAATATAAACAATTTTGGAAAACAAAATAAATGCCTTACAATAGTCATTTAGAAATTACAATTAAGGATCAATTCATTATAGCAAAAAATGTGTATGAAATATCTAAAAAATAATTAGCCAAGATATGTGCATTTTTTAAAGATTTATTTATTTAATTTGAAGGCAGAACTACAGAAAGGTAGCAGAGAGAGAGAGAGAGATGCATCGTCTGCTTTCCCAGGCACATTAGCGCAGAGTTGGATTGAAAGCGGAGCAGTGGGGACTCGGCTTTACCCACTACACCACAGTGACAATCCTGGAAATGTGCATTTTTAATGAAACTTTACAGAGATAATAAGATCTGAAGATTAAGGGTCATGAATAGAGCTGGCGCTGTGACGCAGTGGGTTAACGCCCTGGCCTGAAGCGCCGGCATCCTATAGAGTTTCTAGTCCCAGCTGCTGTTCTTCTTATCCAGCTCTGTGCTATGGCCTGGGAAAGCAGTAGAAGATGGCCCAAGTCCTTGGGCCCCTGCACCCGTGTGGGAGACCTGGAAGAGGCTCCTGGCTTCGGTGGCATAGCTCTGGCAGTTGCGGCCATCTGTGGAGTGAACCTGCTGGAAGACCTCTCTCTCTCTGTCTCTGCCTCTCTCTGTAACTTTGTCTTTCAAATAAATAAACTCTTAAAAAAAAAAAAGTTCATAGATAAATCAGTGTACCAAAATGAGTCTTTAAAACAATGCTTTATCGGCTAGTGCCACGGCTAACTAGGCTAATCCTCTGCCTGTGATGCCAGCACTCCGGGTTCTAGTCCTGGTTGGGGCACCGGATTCTGTCCCGGTTGCTCTTCTTCCAGTCCAGCTCTCTGCTGTGGCCCAGGAAGGCAGTGGAGGATGGCCCAAGTGTTTGGGCCCTGCATCTGCATGGGAGACCAGGAGGAAGCACCTGGCTCCTGGCTTCGTATCGGCACAGTGCACTGGCCATAGTGGCATTTGGGGGGTGAACCAACGGAAGGCAGACCTTTCTCTAACTCTGCCTGTCAAAAAAATAATGCTTTATCAGAAGAGGTATGGGTTATTGAAAAAAATAGATAACTGTTGAATAAGCCCAATTATAATACCTATTATCTCCAGTACCAAAGGACAAGAAATGAACTATAGAAAATGGTTAAAATAAATGGTTAGAAATTTCACTGGAGGAATTTAGTTAGATGTACTTTTTTTGCAGTTTACTACAATAATTTCAAAAATGCAAAAGATGTACATAATAAGGAAAAACTAAAAAATCAATATTTGTTCTTCAATAAAACAATCTAAATTTAAAAACTGGAGAAATCAAAGATTTAAAAATTTAATTACACCATTGATAAATGATGATGGGAATAGGGAAAGAACAATACATCTATTATGTTGAAAAAAAAAAAAAGAAGGTAGAGAAAAAAAAGGAGAAAGGGGAAAATGGCCTTTCCTGATGAAGTGCTCCTGAAGCCACTAGTCATGTGTATTGCTGCCACTGGGCCACGTAAACTAACTGCAAAGATTATCAATACTCATTCAAGTGTTCACAGCCACTGATTCAGCCATCCCTTCCTGGCATTCTAGGTTAAGAATTAGTCCAAAGAAAGATAAAGCCAAAATAGCCAGTATTTTAAAATGCATTAAATGCTCAGCATAACAGCATTATTTTAGTAAAAAATTGGAAGCAAACTCAAAATATTATGTTTCATTGTAAAATCAAAAGACTATTTTGCTGACAGTACATTGACACATGAAGAGCAAGGATACTTCAAGCTGTTTTAAAACTGTATTTGAAAAAGGCATGCAGAAGGCCTATAGATACTGTGAATAGTGAATTTGTTGATCAGTTTTTTTTTTCTAAATTTGAATTTTTGTATAAAAAATAAACTGAAGTGAGAAGTAGAAGAAAATTCTATATTGACCATGTATATTAGTTATAAAAGTATGGGATAGAGATCTGGAAACTAAAAAAAATCACAGAAAGCTCCTTATTTGATTCAAGAATTTCTCTGCATTGGAACTCCTGATACAAATGAAATCTTTGTAAAACAATCCAAGTAATTTATGAAAGGCTACAAAGAACAGGTATGAAAGACGAGAGATGGTCCACTCGTATTGCAGAAAAATGATCAAGTCTGCAAGAATTTCCTGTTCAGTCCAGAATTTAGAATACAGGATTGTTTCCTCTTGATTGGCTAAAGATTTGCTTTTCCATTAGCTAAGCTATAACCTATCAAACAATTTGTGATAGTCACCAAGTAGCAAAAGCCAGGCCTTGTCCCTTCTGCATTTCTGCTTATGGGGCTATACATGGAAAACAATATATGTGTGACTGTCACATATCCTTTTTATGAATGGCAGTTGTCAAACTCCATAGGAGGATTTGATTTTCAACCTGAAATACCAAATGGAAAAGTTTAATGTTATGATGAGACACCTATCTTAGATATTCTTCTTGTAGTTAGAATTGCAAAGAAAAGTTCTGATCAGGAGAAAGCTCTGATCCTATTAAGGAATAGGGATGGGAGGGAGGAAAGAAGGAAGAAAAAAATCCTGTACATGGGAGAGTACTTCAATAAATTAATGGGAAATTGAATTAAAATATTATTTTTCCATGAATATTTCCAGTACCCTTGTATAGTAAGGTGATTCCTAGTAACAAGAGGATATGACCATGAAGCACAGGTAATTCAACCTACAAAGAAAGGGAGAAGGCAGGGGAACACTAGCTCTCTACAACTTCCACCTGTGATCCAGGCACATCCATCTCATAACCCCTCAGGTAGACTGAGTCTCAACTCTGTCACATATTAGCATCAACTAAGAATGCTGAAAAAATATTGATATCTAGGCTGTGACACAAACCACTTAATGTAGAATCTCCAGAGATGGAATCTAGGCTTCAGTATTTTTAAATCTTTCTCTGTCACACCAACATGTTGCCAGTGTTGGACACCATTGCCTTACAATGTCCACGGCTTGTAAAAGTTACTTCGTACACTAGGGGTTGCAAAAAGAAACATGCATGAGGTCCTGTTAGTGCCAATGGGTTTTTGAAAGATGGATACATGCATACATACATACATATGGATAGGTACATATATACATACATTCTCTGATGTGGGATAATTTATTGAGGCCCCAAGATGTATTGATCTTACTGTAGCATTTCAGAAAGAATCAGAACCAGTGATTGGACAAGGACAAGGATTTACTGCCGAAGTTTCTTGATCTCAAAGACAAGGTCCAGTGGTCAGAGTCAGACTATGGGATTGTTTTACTGGGTACAAGTCAGAGAAGATGGGAACTCTAAACAAAACTGCAGTCTGGCCTGGAGCCTTGGAATCATCTTTACAGTGTTCACTACAAGTGACTCCTTGACATGTCTGGGTTCCATTAGCTCTATGGTGCAAATAGGTGATGTAGCTGCCCTGTGTCCTCGTCATGAGCCAAGTGTTTCTGGGGAGAATTTGCAGAGACAAGAAGTGTTCTACTTGGGCTGGCTGGGTAAAAAATATCATGTTTCACTGAGACAGCAGTGTTTCTAAATGCCAGCATGTACCAGAATCCCTTGGAGGATTTGTTAAAACTCAGACTGCACGGCCTCAACCCCAGAGCTGACATGGGGCCTGAGAATCTGTATCTCTAACGACATTCCAGAGGCTGCTGATGGTCCTGGGCTGGGAGCCGCATTTTCAGATCCCCAGGTCTTGGATCTTTAATTTTCTTTTTGTCTGCATTAGTAAGAATCGCTGCGTTTTGGGTCTGCATGTAAGAATGCTTCATAGAATAAAATACAAATGCTAGATAAAAATGATGAAGTACAGTAATCTCTCCTTATTCTCCTTATTCACTGTTTCAGTTGGCCTTGATCAACAGTGGTCCAAAAATATGACCTGGAAAGTTTCAGGAACAAACCAATTCATAAGTTTTAAATTATGCACTGTTCTGTATAATAGTGTGATGAAATCTTGTTCCATCCAGCTGTGTCCTATCCAGGATGTGAATCATCCCTTTGTATCTACCCTGAACAAGCTACCTGCCTCTTAGTCACTTAGTGGCTGTCTTAGTTACTAGATCTACTGATGAGTTATCAGAGAGCTTGAGGTCAAATGACCCTTGTTTTAGTTCGTAATGGCCCTGAAGCACAAAAGAGTGAAGCCAGTGATTCTGATAAGCCCAAGAGAAGCCTGAAAATGCTTCATTAAGAGGTGAAAGTTCTCTACTTAATAAGGAAAAATGGATCTTAGCTGAGGTTGCTTCCTCTACAGTAAGAACTGATTTTCTGTCTGTGAAGTTGTGAAGAAGGAAAAAAAAAAACATGCTAATTTGCCATCAAATCTCAAACTGTGACCGTTAACAATCATAGTGATGGATATGTGCTTGCTTAAGATGGAAAAGGCATTCAGTAATGAAGTTGGGTAACATTGTGGTTTTAGAATCCACTACGAATCTTAGAATGTATGTTCTGAGCATAAGAAGGAACTACATGTGTACACCAATAGGTAGTGATTTTGAGTTCTATGAAGGAAACCATTTGGTTTCCTCCATGGATAATTTTGTTTTTCTGGAAATGTTTCATGACCAAGGGTACTATTCTGCACTTCCAAATTGTGTGATGTGTTGGCGGGGATATGGGACTAGTGACCTGCCAGGCTATACCTCAAACAGTCCAAACATGTGCTTGGAACATCAGTTGAAAGTTTGGTGTCTTTTTCTTAAGTGTTTATCTGATGATACTGCCTGATACTGTCGAATCAGTGAGGCACATCCTGGAAGCTGCTAATGATTGCCTTTGTATTGTGGTGTTAGGGGAGCTGCCATCTGTCAGGGTGCCATGGACCTAGTAATTGAACTCTCTAGAGGTCAGAATTACTGAGAGGGAAAGCATTTGTTTCTTCTGTTCAACCAGATCTTTTTTTTTCTGTGTTATTTTCCAGGGAGGATACTGTGTGTATTGGTGCCATTTGGAATGAATCTTAAAAGAAATAGGCCAGAGTTCTCAACTGTGCCTGAGATGTTAGAATCTCCTAGGCAACTTCAGGAGGTGGGGGAATGACTAGACTCCACCCCAGACTAAATAAACCTGATGCCTCCAGGGTATATCCTGGCATTGTTTTAATTCTAAATCTCCCTAGATCAGTGGTTCTCAGATCTTGAGCTCAATAGAACCACCAGGATGACTTGTTACACCATAGATGGCTGAACCCCAGCATTTATGATGGAGTAAGTCTGGATCACAATTTGCTTTTATATAATTTCCCAGATCTGCTGATGCTGCTGGTGCAGGGACAGCATTGGTGAGAACCTCTGCTCTCTAGGGTGGTCTGATACTGAAGACAGTGCAGCCCACCGTGGACAGAGGTTGCTTTCTTCTGGGCTCAGCTGTTAGCAACTCCATTAGTCCTGGGTTTCTTACCAGGGTAAATAATAACCCTTAAATGCACCATGAACCTTTTCTTATAAAGTAAAATCATTTGGAGAGTTATGCTCTTAGTAACACTGGAGCTGGTTAAATAATCTGGTGATTTTATTCTTTGTAAACAAAATTATAATTTTGTATCAAAACTTGTTACTTTAGCCACTTCTGGCTTCATCAGTCAGCTTTGAAGAGCCCTATATTTGCTGATACTTTCCACTTCATTTTCTTTTAATTTTATTTAGCACACCATTAGGTTGGAGGAAGAAAAAAAGTCAGTGGCAGCATCAGCAAGCTTAAAATAAATCGGGTCTGTGTGGGCAGTTTGCTGCATTACCCCCTGGTATGATGAGTTATATCATTTTCTGAGGCTCACCATTCCTGGAAAGGGGATGTTTACAAAACTTTCTAAAGATCAGCCTCCATCTGAATAAATCTTAATGATTTGTCAATCTTGATTCTTGATTTTCATGTACATCTGCAGGATTCCAAATTTATTTTCATCATAATTAAACCTCCTAAAATATATTTGTGCAATGGCTTTCTTTTTCTTTTTTTATATTTTATTCATTTGAAAGGCAGAAGGCAGAATTACAAGAAGAAAGAGAGCAAGTGAGTGAACTTCCAAATGCTGGTTCACCCATAAATGGCTGCAACAGCTGGAGCTGGGCCCATCCAAAGCCAGGATCCAGGAGCCTCCTCCAAGTCTCCCATATGGGCTCAGGGGCACAAGCACTTGGGCAATCCTCTGGTGCCTTCCCAGGTGCATCACCAGGGAACTGAATCAGAAGTAGAACAGGCAAGTCGAACCAGCACCTACATAGGATGCCAGCACTGTAGATGGAGGCTTTACTTACAGCACCAGCCCCTGTGCAATGGCTTTCTCTCCGTACCAAATGTCCATGCATCTCCGGCTAGTGTAATGAGAAGAGCATGCCTATCACAGACCCATCTGTATTCTCATTAATTGCTGGATGCCTTTGGAAAAATAACTTGATGTGTACCAGCATCAGTTTTCTTCTCTTTAAAGCGGAGAATAATCCCTCAGTCATAAGGCTACTAGAAGGATCAAATGTGATAAGGAAGACCCTGTGTTCAATAAATGGGAACAGTTCTATGTGGAGTCTAAGTAGCTCCTGGGAGCTTATGCAGGGAGGAAGACAACCAGAGCATAGAGATCCCGCAAGGGCATAGAACCAAACCGGTTCTAATCATCAGTAATATGTGTGCTCTGTCTGCTCATGGCTCCTCTGGATATCTCCGTTAGTCTTAAATGGAATTCTGAAGTATGTAAGTGTGCCTCAAAAGATGGCATTTTAGTCAGAACCCTGCATTAATAAATAACCTTTGCAAATATAATTGCTGACTTAATTAGTGCTGTATTTTATACTGTATTATATTCATGGAGGCATGTATGCTTATTAGGGACTATTTGATATCAGATAGTTTTGGGAATAGTTCCTTTAGCCTTAATTAAATAAGGAACTTGACTTAATTATACTATCAAGTTCACAATAAAAGCTAGATTGCATTTCTTTGATGTTTGTAAATCTATATAGGAACTTCTCCATACCTACTGATTTGATAGCGATAGAATGAAAACACAGTAACAGGGAGCCTCAGTCTAGTGGCATGGAATCTAGTACATATAAGCTTTTAGATGTATTAATCACACTGAATTGAATTTTGAGGAGCTACTTGTGGCATGATTGAGAGTTGAATATGGTATCCTGAACATGAGTCAGTTGCAGGTATCCTAAGTGCTGAATCCTATATGGCTTATCAATCACTGTTGACTTTATGTTCTACTGTTTTTCTTTGCATAATTAAAGTGATCTTTGAAAGCGATCATTTAGGAATTAATTATGCAATTTTGAAATAAAACTAATGGAGGGGTTTCTTATTTATTTCCATATTGTAGTTACTGACCTTGAGTTAAGAATTTTATATTAGAAAATGAAAGAAACTTATTGATTTAGAATTATGTTTAAGCTTTTAAACTAGTCCATCGTTTAAAACAACATATAAACAAAAACCTACATTTATAATTCCAGCTGTTGTTTGACTTTACTGAGTTGAAAAGGGTTGAAAGTTGTGGTTAAGTGTGTAATACCACATTTTGACAAGAGAATTCTTAGGAAAAGCATTGAAGGATTTTTTATAAGCCAGGAAGTATATATATTTCACAGTTGAATGGAGGAAAGAGTCTATTTAAATAATTTACTTGTCCATTAAAAGGCAGGCATCCCTGTTCTGGGCTTCCACAATAGAGCCATCAAAGCCGGCTTGTAGCTTCCTGCACTTTGGGAGTGTGTTTTAACCATGGATGAGAGTACATTTAAATTAAATTTTTACAAAGTTAATGTTTAAGTTACTGTTTCTTTGATCTCTTTATGATTAATGATATTTCATCATTATAGAGTTTCTTTTATCTTTGAGAACCATGAAATTAGGAGTAGCAACACTGCTGTCTTCAAACTTTATAGCTCTAAGCACAGAGAGATAATTTTCAATTATAAATTCTTTTCCTCTTTACATATGGGATACATTACATGGAGACAGATGAGACAGCTCCCTGATATTTTATTACTCCGTCCTGGAGGGAGAGCTCCACTCTCAAATGTCTTCTATGTCAATCTGTGTGTCTTGTAGATTTTCATCCCATTTTCTTTTGCTCCATATTTATTTAAGCTCAGATAACCTTTGTGCCCTATGTGAAGATTATTTTTAGTGATTATATTTTCTATGAATCTTTTTTGTGTCTCTATGTGAAAGATCATTTAAAGGTAAGGAGTGCAATTATTCAGTGGAAAATAAATTTAATGACATTTGTTTGCCAGTGCACTAGTTTCTGATGTAAAATGCTATCTGATTTATCTGAGAACTGAGAGTCACATTAACACCACAACTAACAGATGGATGATGATATAGTTGACAAGTTAGAATAGTTTCTCTATTACTCTAATAGTACCCGTCCCTTTACTTATTTTTTGTGTACAGGGCCAGTTTCTTCTCCCCCCAAAACCTTTTATTTAAGGAATACAAACTATTCATTTCATAAATAAAACTTTAGGAACATAGTGAATTTTTCCTCCATACCCACACTCCTACCCCTCTTCCTCTTCTCTTTCCAATTACAATTCTTATTTTTTTACTAAAATAAATTTTCATTTAAATTCATACACACGATTAACTCTATACTAAGTAAAGAGTTTAACAAATAGTATTAAAAAAAAAAAACTGTTCCTCAACAGTTGATTCAAGAGCTGTTCAGATTAATTGCATATCAAAGTATCAATTTCACTTCTATAGAATACATAATAGGTGTTCTATCATAGATCAGGGAGAATATACGATATTTGTCCTTTTGGGACTGGCTTACTTTGCTAAGTAAAATGTATTTCAGTTTCATTCATTTTGTTGCAAACGACTGGATTTCATTTTTTTACCGCTGTGTAGTATTCATGGTGTTCCTAGCCCATAATTTTTTTATCCAGTCTTCTGTTGATGGACGTTTGGGTTGATTCTGTGTCTTAGCTATTGTGAATTGAGCTGCAATAAACATGGAGATACAGGTAACTCATATTCTGATTCGTTTTGGTTTTGGTAAATTCATAGGCGTGGGATGACTGGGTCATATTGTAGGTCTATTTTCAGGTTTCTGATTTATCTCCATACTATCTTCCAGAATGGCTGTACCAGTTTACATTCCCACCAACAGTGGATTAGGGTACCCTTTTCCCCACATCCTCGCCAGCATTTATTGGTGGTTGTTTTCTGTATCAAAGCCATTCTAATGGAGGTAAGATAAAACCTCATGATGGTATTGATTTGCATTTCCCTGATGGCTAGTGATCCTGAGCATTTTTTCTTTTTCTTTTTTTTTTTGATGCTGATCTTAATATTTTATTTAGTAAATATAAATTTCCAAAGTACAGTTTATGGATTACAATGGCTTTCCCCCCCATTATTTCCCTCCCACTCACACCCCTCCCATCTCCTGCTCCCTCTCCCATTCCATTCACATCCAAGATTCATTTTCAATTATCTTTATATACAGAAGATCAATTTAGTATATATTAAGTAATGATTTCATCAGTTTGCACCCACACAGAAACACAAAGTGTAAAATACTGTTTCAGTACTAGTTATAGCATTACTTCACATTGGACAACACATTAAGGACAGATCCCACATGAGAAGTAAGTACACAGTGACTCCTGTTGTTGACTTAATTTGACACTCTTCTTTAGGGTGTCAGTAAACTCCCTAGGCTCTAGTCATGAGTTGCCAAGGCTATGGAAGCCTATTGAGTTCGCCGACTTCGATCTTATTCCGACAGGGCCATAGTCAAAGTAGTTCTCTCCTCCCTAAGAGAAAGGTACCTCCTTCTTTGATGGCCCATTCTTTCCAGTGGGATCTCACTCGCAGAGATCTTTCATTTAGGGCATTTTTTTTTGCCACAGTGTCTTGGCTTTCCATGCCCAAAATACTCTCATGGGCTCTTGAGCCAGATCCGAATGCCTTAAGGGCTGATTCTGAGGCCAGAGTGCTGTTTAGGACATCTGCCATTCTATGAGTCTGCTGTGTATCCTACTTCCCATGCTGGATTGTTCTCTCCCTTTTTGATTCTATCAGTTAGTATTAGCAAACACTAGTCATGTTTGTGTGATCCCTTTGACTCTTAGACCTATCAGTTTGATCAATTGTGACCTGAAATTGATTACTTGGACTAGTGAGATGGCATTGGTACATGCCACCTTGATGGGATTGTATTGGAATCCCCTGACACGTTTCTAACTCCACCATTTGGGGCAAGTCCGATTGAGCATGTCCCAAACTGTATCTCTCCTCCCTCTCTTATTCCCACTCTTATATTTCACAGGGATCACTTTTCAATTAAAATTTCAACACCTAAGAGTAATTGTGTGTTAATTACAGAGTTCAACCAATAGTACTAGAACAAAAAAAATACTAAAATGGATAAAGTATTACATTGTACATCAACAGTCAGCACAAGGGCTGATCAAGTCACTGTTTCTCATAGTGTCCATTTTACTTCAACAGGTTTCCCCTTTGGTGCTCAGTTAGTTGTTGCTGATCAGGGAGAACATATGATATTTGTCCCTTTGAACTGGCTTAATTCACTCAGAATGATGTTTTCCAGATTCCTTCATCTTGTTGCAAATGACTGGATTTCACTGTTTTTGACTGCTATATAGTATTCTATAGAGTACATGTCCCATAATTTCTTTATCCAGTCTACTGTTGATAGGCATTTGGGTTGGTTCCAGGTCTTAGCTATTGTGAATTGAGCTGCAATAAACATTAATGTGCAGACAGCTTTTTTGTTTGCCAATTTAATTTCCTTTGGGTAAATTCCAAGGAGTGGGATGGCTGGGTTGTATGGTAGGGTTATATTCAGGTTTCTGAGGAATCTCCAGACTGACTTCCAATAGTGGCTTAACCAGTTTGCATTCCCATCAACAGTGGGTTAGTGTCCTTTTTTCCCCACATCCTCTCCAGCATCTAATGCAATATGAATCAAAATACCAAAGACATTCTTCTCAGATCTGCAAAAAATGATGCTGAAATTCATGTGGAGACACAGGAAACCTCAAATAGCTAAAGCAATCTTGTACAACAGAAACAAAGCCGGAGGCATCACAATACCAGATTTCAGGACATACTACAGGGCAGTTGTTATCAAAACAACATGGTACTGGTACAGAAACAGATGGATAGACCAATGGAACAGAATAGAAACACCAGAAATCAATCCAAACATCTACAGCCAACTTATATTTGATCAAGGATCCAAAACCAATCCCTGGAGTAGGGACAGTCTATTCAATAAATGGTGCTGGGATAATTGGATTTCTACCTGCAGAATCATGAAGCAAGACCTCTACCTTTCACCTTACACAAAAATTCACTCAACATGGATTAAAGACTTAAATCTACAACCCGACACCATGAAATTATTAGAGAACATTGGAGAAACCCTGCAAGATGTAGGTACCGGAAAAGACTTCTTGGAAAAGACCCCAGAAGCACAGGCACTCAAAGCCAAAATTATCATTTGGGATTGTATAAAATTGAGAAGTTTCTGTACTTCGAAAGAAACGGGAACGTGAAGAGACAACTGACAGAATGAGAAAAAATATTTGCAAACTATGCAACAGATAAAGGCCTGATAACCAGAATCTACAAAGAAATCAAGAAACTCCACAACATCAAAACAAACAACCCACTGAAGAGATGGGCCAAGGATCTCAGTAGACAGTTTTCAAAAGAGGAAATCCAAATGGCCAACAGACACATGAAAAAATGTTCAAGATCACTAGCCATCAGGGAAATGCAGATCAAAACCACAATGAGGTTTCACCTCACCCCGATTAGAATGGCTCATATTCTGAGCATTTTTTGTGTCTGTTGGCAATTTGGAATTCCGCTTTTTGAAAAATGTTTAATCTCTTTGCCCATTTCTTAACTAGAGTGTCCATTTTGTTGTTGTTGAGTTATTTGATCTCTTTATAGATTCTGGATACTAATCCTTTATCAGTTGTATAGTTGGCAAATAATTTCTCCCATTCTGTCAGTTGCTTCTTAACTTTGCTGAGTGTTTCTTTTATAGTGCAGAAGATTTTCAATTTGTTGTAATCCAGTTTTTCAATTTTGGCTTTGATTGCCTGTGCCTCTGGGATCTTTTCCAAGAACGTTTTGCTTATGCCAATGTCTTGCAGGGTTTCCCAGTTAATAATTTGAAAGTATCAGATCATATATTTAGGTCATTAATCCATTTTGAGTAAGGTATGAGGTAGGGGTCTTGCTTCATACTTCTACATGTGGAGATCTTGTTTTCCTATTGTTGAAGAGACTGTCATTGCTCCAGGGATTGATTTTAGCTCTGTTGTCAAAGATAAATTGTTATAGAAGCATGGGTTGATCTCTGGAGTATCCATTCTGTTCCCTTGGTCTATATATCTGTTTTTTTATCAGTACCGGGCTGATTTGATTATAACTGCCCCATAGTATGTCTTGAAATCTGGTATTGTGATGCTTCCCATGTTGGATCATTCTCTCCTTTTTAATTCTATTATTATTAGCAGACACTTGGTCTTATTTATGTGATCCCTTTGACACTTATTCCTATCTTTATGATCAGTTATGAACTTAAACTGATCACTTTAACTAGTAATATGGCATTGGTACCTGCCATCTTAGTGGGATTTGGAGTCCCATGGCAAGTTTTTAGCTCTACCCTAAGGTATAAGTCTGAGGGAATGTGTGCTGAACTGTACATTTCCTCTATCTCTTATTGCCACTCTTAGTTTTAACAGGGATAAATTTTCAATTGGATTTAAACACCTAAGAATAGTTCTGTGTTAAGTAAAGAGTTCAACCAATGGTATTAAGTAGAAAAAATAGTAAAAAGAATAAAATAGTAAGCTGTTCCTTAACAGTCATGACAATGGCTGATCAGGTCATTGGTTCTCATAGTGTTAGTTTCACTTCTACAGATTCCCTTTTAGTTGCTTAGTTAGTTGTCACAGATCAAGGAGAATGTGTGATATTTGTCCCTTTGGGACTTGCTTATTTCACTCAGTAAAATGTTTTCTGGATTCCTCCATTTTTGTAGCAAATGACTAGATTTCATTTTTTTTAACCGCTGTGTAGTATTCCATAGAGTACATATCCCATAATTTCTTCATCCAGTCTTCTGTTTGTATTGTTCCCTGTTTTTAACATGAGTCTGTACTGACTGGTGCCGTGGTTCCTGGGCTCTGTACTGTGGTGCTCAGAAGACTGCTGTGAACTCACATAGGTATATAGAGTATTGTACATGTTTTGGGGAAACAAAGCAGCACTCAACATGTGTTGAACACCCATGTATGAAGAGTCTTCAAAAGTCCGAGGGAAATGCTTATTGTGATAAAACTATGCCTGGGCTAAAATCTTCTCTTTTTTGCACCAAAATGAGCTTCTTTTTATTCGATTTTCTGTGAACCTTATGAAGTAGCCGTGTACTAGTGTGAAGTAGTTCAATTTCAGCATTAAATTGGCCATGTTCCTTTCATTGATGTCACATTTACAAAGGTGGGTATTCAGTTTCTGCTGTGGTAGAAAGTAAGTGTGATGTGGGAAACATGACAGGAAAGTGGAGGTATCCAATCTGAGTGCAGTGTTTATGAAAGTGAGTGTTGTCTGACAGCACTCATCCCAGTGGTAAGGAATGTGAATACTTAAGAGTGAAATAACTGTTATTAATTAGATGGTTTTTCTTCAAATGACTATCAAGACTTTAGGCCACACATCCTTGTTGATTTTTTTTTTTTGATCTAGCCACTTAAAAGATGACAGTTGTTAAGACAGTTGTTAAGATATTGTTCTGCAAACAAAGACAATTTGTGAATGTGGACTATAGAATAAAATTCAAAGTCCATGACAAGACAGAGTGTACAAAGTCCTTCAAAATCATTTTCTCATCTTAAGAATGAATGAATATGCTCTTTGTAGATTTCTCAGCTTCGATTTCCTCATCCATAGGAATGGAAGAACACTAGTACTTACATATAGTTGTAGAGTTGTCTAAATTTAAGTAGATTTACATCCACTAGTGTCAGGCATAGAGTAGATGTTTAGTCAATTTTGGACAATTAAAATACATAGTTTTTGTTTTTAAAATTAACATCATCTTCATCAAAATGCAAATGGACTTGGAATTTGGGAGTCCTAACTGTCTAAGCAGTCCTAATAGCCTTTGACTTGCTTAAGGCATATCATTAGTTAAGCACAAAGAGAGAACTCAAAAACCAGACCTCCTGGCTCCCTGTTCATTGGCTTTCCCTCTAATCTGTAAACAAAATCAGCGTTTTTCATCCTTCAGAAGGTATTCACTAGGAAATTCTGGCCTGGAGATGAAAGTTTTCTGGATTCAAAGAAGTCTTTAAAAAATAAAATTCAGCAATGTTATTTTTTATTTTCCTTTGGACAAAGATTTATCTGTTTTTTCTCATTTGTGTTAAAGGGAAGAATAAAATACTGACTTCTTTGCCTTATGTAGAAAAGTAGCAGAATGTGTGACACAAGTTGTATTGTTTGTATTCCCATGTTTTGATTCCTGTCTTTTTTTTCTTACAAGGGAGAGTTTCATAAAAATGCTCAGATTTATTATGCAGGTGCAAGCACATTTGCCTAGTGACGCAAGTACTCTGAAGGAGGCCTGCTTTGAGCTACAGAGACATGGGGAGAGACCATAGAGGTGACATTAGAAGGTCTTTCCTGTGCTGCTACCTGCAGTTTGCTCTTGGTCCCTGGCCAAGCAGCAATAAGGCATCTGTTTGGGCTCTGAATTTCTATTATTGAGAGAAACAAAATTTAGAAAGTGCAGGATCTTATAGTAAATGTAATTAATCACCAGTTGGTCATAGGTTGTCACTGAAAAAACTTAAAACCATGAACTCTTCATCCATCTAAGGAAAAGATTTGGACATATGATTTAGAAAATTCTTGATTCTTTTATGATAAATTGAGTAATCAAATTTTACAGTGAGTAGGAGTGTATACTTTGAGTTTAGACAAGTCACTCTCATCTCGGGGCAAGAATTTCCTGAACCGCAGAATGAGGAAGTATTGGGTTGAGGCAGTGGGGTTGATGGATAATGCTTCTTGATGGCATGCAAAGCCAACAAGCAATAAAAATAAACAACTCTTTAAGATTTCTACATCAAATAAGGTTAGGCTACCAAACATCCTGTATTCTTCTTATATATTCAAAATGCGCAGTGTTACTGTAAATACTCAGAATCCTCCAATAAAGAATCATATTTATATTTATTTGACTCAGTTTGCTAAAGGAATTGTGTGTGTGTGTGTGTGTGTGTGTGTGCACGTGTGCAAGAGAGACATAATCTACTGGCATACTGTGAGTTAGGACGCAGGCTCTAGTATCTCAAATGCCAACTGCGATGATGGTATGTTTCCAAAAAGTAATATGTGATCAGAGTAATTAGTAATCAGTTCTCTAAGTCTGCTGTGTTATACTTTCATCTTTTGTTTTATGTAGGATCAGTGAGAATGACAATTAAGTGTTCAAGTCTAATCAAAGTTGAGCCAGATTCAAACACTGCTTCTGCTACTCACTAACCATAGCATCTGGGAATTAAAAAACTTGGTGTTCATTTTCTATCCTTGATTAAATGGGCATGATAATAGCGCTTATGTCTTATGGTTCAGATCTTGAAGAATGCCTAGAACATAGGAGTTTCTACATAAAAGTTATGATTATTCTTAATATTATTTAAAAATGATGCTGAATCCATACCTGGTGATACTGAGAAGGAATGGGAAGATTCACATCCCATGGTTGTTGATGTATCATTTAGCTTCCATCTCTTTCCTTGGTATTTCTCATCTCTGTAAATGACATTACCCTTCAACCAATAGTTCATGCCCAAAACTTAGGGAGGTCTTTCCCCACTGGCTTTACAACATCCTTCAAAACATGGGGGCTCTTCAAAAATCCTTGAAAATTGCAAATTATGAAAAAAAACTGTGCCAGCACTGTGGCTCAGTGGGTTCATGCCCTGGCCTGAAGCACCAGCATCCCATAGGGGTGCCAGTTCTAGTCCTGGCTGCTCCTCTTCCGATCCAGCTCTCTGCTATGGCCTGGGAAAGCAGTAAAAGATGGCCTAAGTACTTGGGCCCCTGCACCCACGTGGGAGACCCAGAAGAAGCTCCAGGCTCCTGGCTTTGGATCGGAGCAGCTCCGATTGTTGCGGCTAATTAGGGAGTAAACCAACGGATGGAAGACACCTGTCTCTCTCTCTCTCTCTCTCTGTGCCTCTCTCTGTGCCTCTCCTCTCTCAGTGTAACTCCTTCAAATAAATAAATAAATCTTCAAAAAAAACTATATATGAATTTCAAAAATTTTTGCTTCCAAATCAGCATATAATTCCATTTGCCATGAACTTGTTAACTCCTTGTATGTCTTGAAACCAGCTCTTATGAGATATTTATTGCTACCATACTGGTACAAGCCACCACTGTCACCTGGGATCCTGCAAAGACCTTCTAAGGGTCTGTGATTCTTTTATCAGTAGCAATTAGGATGCTGGTTTAAAACATCAGATATAGGCAAGCATTTGGCATAGCAGTTAAGACCCCACTTGGGACAAACTTGGGCCTACCTAGGTTTGAATCTTGGCTCTGCTACTGAGTCTAGTTTCCAGCTAATGTACACCCTGGAGACAGCAGGTAATGGCTCAAATAGTGGGTCCCTGACACACTGTTGGCAGACCTGGATTGAGTTCCCAGATCCTGGCTTCATCCTGGTCCACCCTGGGTTATTGTGGACATATTGGGGAATGAGCCAGTGGTTGGGAGCTCTGTCTCTCCTTCTACCTTTCAAATACTTTTTTCTCTTTCAAAAAAAAAAAGGGGGGGGGTAATTTGCCTATGGCTGCAGCGCATTTGAATGCAGTTCTAACCATGACTTTCAAAATTCTCACTAGCCTCCCTAATCTTGTACCCCACAGCCCATGCACATTGCATTGGTCAACCTGGCCAAACCCAGAAAGCTTGCCCTCTGCTTGGTGGTTTGCATTTACTGTTCAGTGTTACTGCCTCAAATCTTCACTGGATGAGGCAGTGCAATGAGGAGGTCCCCACAGGTGGCCGGTGGTTCCCCACACATGACATATTTAAATTTTTGATGGAGTTAATTTCTCTCCTGTGCTCACTTATGATAAATCTTTTGTTGAAGCTAATCATCTATTTTCTCATGTCTTCAACATTTGACATCAGCTCTTATTCTATATCATTATACCTTGTCTACCTCAACTCTTGTGTAATTTGAAATTCTTATTTCCAAACTTTGAACATACTGACCATTGTATTTTCCCTGAATGAGTAACCTATTCTACTGTGCTGAGCTTCATGGTGCTTGCATAATGAATTAGCAAGATATATAGTCACTGTCCTATATTGGTGATACAAATGTACATATTGAAACAGTTTCATGGGATGGATCATATGCACACAGGTACATGTAACAAGAGTGTTACATGTAGTTCATGTAATATGTATTTGTATTATGTAGTTCAAAGAATATCAGTTATATGAACATCTATATTTTCATCTCAAATTTACCACAATAGGATGTGATTGGTACCCTTGACACTCCCTGTGTACTCTACCTCCCCTTACAGGGATGCTTGCATCCAACTTTGGGAATAACCATTCCCTTTTTTTTATATCCTTAACTAATGTAAGTTTGGTTTTGTCTATTTTTGTCCATTTCATATAAGTGGAATTACATAGTGTAGGCTGTTGTGTGAATTGTTTTTTAGGGCAAGTTGACACGGCAGGTTAAGCTGCTGCCTGCAATGCTAACATCCCATAAGGGTGCTGATTTGAGTACCAGCTGCTTTACTTCTGATCCAGCCCCCAGCAAATGCACTGGGAAGGCTGTGGACTATGGTCCAAGTGCTTTGGCCCCTGCTACCCACTTGGGAGACTTGGATGAAATTCCAGGCACTTGGCTTTGGGTTGGCCCACCCTGGCCATTGTGACCGTTTGGGGAATGAAATAATAAAAGGAAGACATCTCTCTGGCCCTCTCCTTCTCTGTAACACTGAGAATAAAAAATAAATCTTCAAAAAATTACTTTCACTTTATGTGTTTGAGACTCATGTATATTGATGAGTACAACTGTGATTCAGCCAAGCTCATCTTGATACAGAATTCCATTGTGTGTATAAATCACAGTTTAATTCCCCATCATCTTATTGGTGGATATTTGAGCTATTGAGAAATTTTGCAATTATGAGCACTGTTGCTGTGGACATTTTCTTATGTTTCATGATATACATTTGGAAGGGTTTCTGTAAGGTTTGTACTTAGAATTAGTAGTACATGGTCCTGTGTCATTCAACTTTACTATGCAATAGCGACTTGCTGTCCAGCGTGATATCAAATTATGTTCTCCTCTAGTAGTACATGAAAATTCACAGGGCATTATTATCTCCTGAGCATTATCAGGAAGAATATAAAATTTTGTAAGTTTTGTCAGCTTAGCAGGTTTGCAATGATAGCTCCTTGAGATTTTAATTTGCATTTCTTTGCCTCCTAAAGAGATGGCAGCATTTTTTGTATGTTTACTTTACATTCTCATTTCCTCTTCTGGGAAACATTTATTCATATTTTCTTCTACTGGGTTGTTCATCTTTGCCTTATTGATTTATAATTCTTTTTACATGTTCTACATGTGAGGCACTTCAAAAAAGTTCATGAAAAATAGAGTGAAAACAAATTTATTTTGATATGAAGAATTGTGAATCTGAGTACATACATAGATTTTTCAAAATAAACATTTCCATGAATTTTTTAAAGATTTATTTATTTATTTGAAAGTCAGAGTTAGAGGAGGAGAGGCAGAGAGAGAGAGGTCTTCCAACAGCTGGGTCACTCCCCAGTTGGCCGCAACGGCCGAAGCTGCACTGATCCGAAGCCAGGAGCTAGGAGCTTCTTCCAGGTCTCCCACAGGGGTGTAGGGGCCCAAGGACTCGGGCCATCTTCTACTGCTTTCCCAGGCCATAGCAGAGAGCTTGATTGGAAGTGGAGCAGCTGGGACTCAAACAAGAACCCATATGGGGTGCCAGCACGGCAGGCAGTGGCTTTACTTGCTACACCACAGTGCCGACCTCCGTGAATGTTTTGAAGAGGGCTTACACAATTTTCTTTGTTGTACCTACAGAAAATATTCTTTCTGTTTTTGTATTACTTCATGGTTCTTTTCGCATAAGCAGAAGTTTTTTGTTTGAATAATTGAATTTATCAGTATTTCTCTTGTAAAAATTTATACATAAAATATTCTTCATCATGACGTAATACAGATATGCTCCAGTGTTTTCTCAAAAATCCTTACAAAAACACATTTATTTGTTTGAAAGGCAGAGTGACAGAACGAGAGAGAGAGAGAGGAATCCATCTTCCATCCATTGATTCACTCTCCAAACTGCCACAACAGCTGGGGTTGGGCCACGCCGAAGCCCTGAACCAGGAATTCCATCCTGGTCCCCTATGTGGGAGGCAGGGACCCAAGTACCCAGACCATATTGCGCTGCTTTCCCAGGCACAATTAGCAAGGAGCTGGATTGGAAGCAGAGCAATCAGAAATCAAATTGGTGCTCTCATGTACTGTGCTATGCTAGTGTTGCGAGTGGTGGCTTAATCTGTTGTGCCACAACACTGGTTCTCACATTAAAGTTTTATAATGTATTTTTATTTATATTATAAGCAAGGAATCAAATTTTTATTACTCTCCATGTGACTCTGAAATTATTCCACACAATTTATTGAACAATCTATCCATTCCCTACAAATGCGCATTACCATCTGGGTCAAATAGCAAGTGTTCATATATGTATGAATCTGTTTCTAAGTTCTCTTATTGACCTCCTTTTCTATTCCTGAGATAACAGGAATAGAAGTTTTATAATAAGTTTTATAATAAGGCTTAATATCTGGTAGGAAAGTTTTTTCATTATAATCTTAGTCCTTTACTCTTATGTGAAACTAGAACGATTTTGCAAATTCAATGGAATATCTCATTGGGCTTTTTATTGTAATTGCATTGAAAATATAGATCAAGTTAACAGAAATGGTTGATAACCATCAGAGTCATTTCTACCCACAAACTTAGCATATATAAGGTACCTCAAAAAGTTCATGGAAAGCAGTTTTAAAATATAAGTTTACATTTTTGCAAAAAATGTTCAAATCCATGTATAATTTTTTCATACTATGCATTTTACATGAGCCTTTTAATGACTTCTCATTTATCTATTTAGCTCTACTTTAAACCTTTCACTTAATTTTTTAGAGATTTATTTATTAGTTGAAAGGCAGAGTTAAAGAGAGGCAGAGGGAGGGAGGACAGGAGGGAGGGGGAGAGGGAGAGAAAGAAGTCTTCCATCTGTTGAGTCACTCCCCAGATGGCCACAAAGGCCAGAGCTATGCCAGTCTGTAGCCAGGAGCTAGGAGCTTCTTCCAAGTCTCCCACACGGGTTCAAGGGCCCAAGGACTTGGGCCATCTTCTGCTTCCTCAGGACATAGCAGAGAGCTGGATCAAAAGTGGAGCAGCCATGATTCGAACCGGCACTCATATGGGACACTGACACTGCAGATAGCAGCCTTATCTGCTACGTCATAGTGCTGGCTCCTTAAATTTTTTACTTTCAACATAAAGGGTTTAAACATCTTAGTTTTGGATTTATTTCTAGATATCCTTCTTTTTGATTCACACAGGATATATTTTAAGATGCTTTTTCTATTGAAAAATAATGTACTTCTGTTTATTTTGACAATTTGGAAATACTTTTCTGTGCATACAACAATGTTACTTATGAAAGAGGAAGTTTTATTTCTTCACTTACAATCATTTATGTATTAAGTATTTCTTGACTTATTATAATAACTCAAAAATCAAAGATAATGTTGTATAGAAATGATAGTGGGAATATTTTTGGTGTAATTCCAAAGAGAATGATTTTAATATTTGATCTTTGAATAGTATGTTTGCTGTTTTTGTAGATATCCTTTATCACATAAAATATTGCCGTTGGTTCATAGTTTTAAAAACAGTTTGTATTATGAAGTGATCATATAGAGTGCACTTATGAAGTTAATTGAGAGAAATCCTTATATTGTTTTTTTTTCCTTTGAATTAATGTTGTTTCTAATGTTCATTCAACTTTGCATTCTTGAGATAAAAACACTGTGGTCATAATATATTTACTTTTTGGCACATTACTATAGTTGGTTGGCTGTTTAAGATGAAAAAGGTGTGTACACACACACACAAATGTACACACAGTTGGAATTATTTCGTGGTATCTTGGGTAGTGTTGTTAAAAGTCAGACTCAGTAAATGATTTGGAGAGCATTCTTCCTTTTCTGTTTCCTACTAATGCTAGTAAAATATTGAGGTTATTGATTGCTCTAAGGTTTGTAACATTTGCTTATAAAATACTCTTAGGATAATGTGTTCTTTGAAAGAACCAATAGACTCATCTTTTTAAAATATTAGAATTATTCATGTTTTCTATGTCTTCTTAAATCAGTATTATTCATACATTTCCAAAACTTTCTTTTTTACCTTATTTTCATGTTTAATTGTATTTTGCTGTTTACTTTTAAAATTTTTATTTTTAATTCCCTATATTATTTTGCCTTTTTAAAACATTATTTTTAAGAGGTTGTTTAGTTTATTAAAAGTAGATTTTAGACTTTGCTCATCTTTTTTATTGTATGTTTCTTATTTTCACTCTTTAAAACTTTTTCTGCTTAGGCCAGTGCCACGGCTCAATAGGCTAATCCTCCGCCTTGTGGCGCCAGCACACCGGGTTCTAGTCCCGGTTGGGGCGCCGGATTCTGTCCCGGTTGCCCCTCTTCCAGTCCAGCTCTCTGCTGTGGCCTGGGAGTGCAGTGGAGGATGGCCCACGTGCTTGGGCCCTGCACCCCATGGGAGACCAGGATAAGCACCAGGCTCCTGCCTTTGGATCAGTGCGGTGCGCTGGCCACAGCACACTGGTGCGGCAGCCATTGGAGGGTGAACCAATGACAAAGGAAGACCTTTCTCTCTGTCTCTCTCTGTCTTACTGTCCACTCTGCCTTTTTTCTTTTTTCAATTAGGTTATTTTCTTTTACAGTTTGTATATGAATTAGACACTTTTCCTTCTGCATATACTTTGTTTTGATTTGCTGGGTCTTTATCATCAGTTATCAAGTTCACATGGTTCTTCTTCATTTTGTAATGTATTATGTTGCAGGTGGTGACTTTGCCCTCTGTACCACAGTACCAGCTCCTATATGTGTATTTCTTTAATATCGATTTTTAGCCTTCCTTCTTGTTCTACCTAGTCTTCCTGTCTTCCTCCTCTCTCATTACTTTGATTTTCTGCTTCTAACTTTATTGTTGTAAGAGACATTATTTCTATGACATTGATTATCTGAATCATGGTAAAACATGTATTAGGTCCTACACTGTGTTCATTTTTCTGAATTTTCTTGTGTACTGGAAAAGCAGGTGTCCTTCAATTATTAGTTTCAGGGTTTATTTGTGCATCAGTTCTTCAAATCTGCTATTTTCATAGAATTTTTTTTCTATCTATTTTTTCCCAGAATCTTGCCTGTATCGTTACAGTTTTAGTATACATGCTGCCGAAGCAAACACTTTTCTATGTTGTCCTTCTCCCTTTGTTATTCTTTGAAAGAAATAAAATAAATTAATTAAAAATTTCAAAAACTATTATTTAGGGTTGGGCATTTTGCTTAATGATTGCCACTGCCTGGGATGCCTGGTTTAAGTCTTGGCTACTCAGCTTCTGACTCAGCTTCCTGCTAACATGCACCCTGGAAGGGAGCAGATGATGGCTGAAGTACTTGGGCCCCTGTCACCCACATCAGAGACCTGGATTGAGTTTTGAGCTCCTGGTTTTGGCATGGTCCAGCCTTGCTATGTGTGCATTGGGGAGTAAACCAGTGTATGTCTCTGCCTTTCAAATAAAATGACAATGAGTAAAAAATTAATTTAAATTATCATCCAGTAGAGTTTCCTATCATTTTTGGCCTGGTTTTGCCATTTAAATCACTTTACTTTTTTTGGCATTTTGTTGACATTTTACCACTGTATATTCGAGGGTAATCTTCTCTCTGTTCATGGGGTGTCTTGGATTCTTTAATGTATAAATAAGTGTCACCCATTCTGGGAAATACTAAGTGATTACCTTTTCCAATGCTGCCTCTGCCTCGTTTCTGTATTGCTCTCTTTGGTGAACCTTGAGTAGGTCTGAGTCGCACGTTCTCACTCTATTCTCGTGCCTCTTAGCTTCTCTCTCACCTGGGTCTCTTCTTGCTTCTCAGGGCTCCTTGTGCGGTAGTTTCTTCACATCCGTTCTGCCAGCACAAATCTTTCCCCAGTTGTGTGTGATCTAATAAACGTTCATGCGGATACTGATTTCTAGGATAGGATTTGTCTCCACAAGGGGTCCCACTTTCTGTTCCAGGTCGTTGTGGCTAATATGGATGTTCCCTTTCTTCTTGGTCATATTCTCTGTGTCATCTGTTCATCGCTTTCAAAGCACTTGAAGATACTAAATAGATATGGGTGCTGATCCCACAGGCAGACTCTTCCACGGATGCTCACTCGCTGTTTCTTATGTATTTATAGGTCTTTGGTTTGTTCGGCTTTGTTTGATTTTTGTTTTTCTTTTTGTTTTGAAGTGCGTGCCACCAGAGAGGATTTGAATTTGCCTTGTGCGTGATGACAGAGGCACTACCCACCATGACCTCTTTACATCATGTGCAGTTTCAGGAATGTTCATCCTCTGAGGTTGTGTACGTTGCGCTCTCCCCAAACTCCACTGGGCTGAGTTTTGAAGTCCCAGGGGAGAAATCTCTGCATTCCCACGTTGAGTTGCCAACAAGATGATGTGGACGTCCCACTGTCTCCCCTGCAGGAAGTTTTATTTTCCTAGCATAACCACTTGGAGGACTGCAGCTTCATCCTGCAGGTCCATCTGACAGGCCTCTTGCTGGGCTCTCAGCTTTTTCTCCTGCAAAAGATTAGGCTTCGGTCACTTTGGATTGCGGAGGCCCCGGGAGCGAACATTGGCTCCAGCATGGCTCACCTCTCTGTGGTCTTCCTTTCTTGGCATTTTTGGCCTCCAAGGAATTCTCTTCACTTCTCCACCAATGCAGCTCTGCCTTGAATTAACACTGTCCAAAACTCTGCTCTTTTTAGTCACTCTGAGCTGCAGAATTTGTGTGTGTGTGTGTGTGTGTGTGTGTGTGTGTGTGTGTATGTGAAGCCAGTCTGCTCTATTGCTGGAAGCTAGCTGTGTGTATTTTTCACAAGAGCATGTGTTGCATCCTCATACTAGCCTTATTTCATTGTGTACTGTCTGTATGTGTGTACATACACATTTATAGTCAAAAAACCTTTAATGGTAGGTGTAAATAGCATCAGTCAATTTTAATTTAGTTAATAGTTGTAACAGTACATACAGAAGGTATGTAATGTGGACCACATTAAATGATTAGAAACTGCTCTCATGCTAACATGCCTTCTAATTCTATCCTCAAGGATAGAATTTACTTTTTTATTTATTTGAAAGGCAGAGTGACAGAGCAAGTGAGAGGGGAAAAAAAGGTATCTTCCTTCTGATACTACACTCCTCACATGTCCACAATACTCAAGTTAGGCCAGGCTGAAGCTAGGAACCAGGAACTCCATCTGGATCTCCCATGTGGATAGCAGGAACCCAAGTAGTTAACGTTATCAACCTCTGCCTCCTAAGTGTATTAGCAGGAAGCTGGATCAGAAGCGATGGAGCCAGGGCTTGAGCCAGGCACTTTGATGTGTAATGCAGGGGATCCAAGCAACTTAACCTGCTGAATCCAAACGCCTCCCCCTCTTTTGTTTAAAATTAATATCACAGTTTAAATAAAGTGTCAGGGGTTGGCATGAAGAATAATGGGCAAAAATCTTTACTTTGAGAAAGCAGTGAGTGTCATGAAATTTCCATTCAGGCAACAAAGAGTTAGTTGCTTGGGACTAGACTCAATCACAATGAACACAGGCCTACTGTCTTCTCAGTAGACTGAGTTAGGCATTGGTACCTGTATTTGGCAGTACCTGCAAATTCCTGAGCAAATAGGCCTGAGATGGCTCAGAATTGTGATCTTGCTTCCAATCCAAATCCCAGCTCTAACCGCATGTAATGCTGGATGTCACCTAAGCTAAGTCCATTTGCACATTTACTAAATGGGTTAACAAAAGTAATAAAGGTGCCTGTCTCATGTTGCTGGCGTGAGAATGACAGAGCTTTTGCAGTTGTTGTCACACAGAGTGGCCAGATCTTATCATTCTGATAGGTGTGTCCTGTGGCTCTGAAGTTTGGGCCCCTTTGGGCACATTGAAGTCCCATAGTTGAGTGCTGAAGGTCCTAACATTGCATGTTCCAACTTTTCTGAGGTTGCTTGGCATTCATACAACATCTTGTCTATTACCAAAAGAACATGTAAGTTGTTGTACACTGACTACAACTTCTTATATCCCAAATAAGGTGGACTTTGTGTGTCAGCCTCCCAGTGGTTGCCAGTATAAAATCTGAGATGCAGTAAGAAAGCACATGGGTCTATATTCTGAGATACCTGAGCCTTGTGAAGGAAGGGACAGTCGTCACTACCTCTTGCACTCCTATAATTCTTCCTCTTATTGGCATCTGTACAGTAATCCAGGTATTGTTTCTCCCATGCACTGTGTTTCTCAAATTAGGCAGTAAGTCTCCAGAGGGTGAATATATCCATATAATTTCCCTATGTCAATTACTCAATATATTATTAAGTTTTTGAGAATAATCTTATCTTTCATTCATTAGTTCTTTCATTCACTCAACAAATATTTACTGTGCAACTACTACAGACCATAAAAAAAGTGGCTAGGCTGTGGGGCATGCTTCATATATCAGTGAATAAGAGATAACAAGGCTCTGCTTTTGTGGAAGCTACACTGGCTTAGAGGCAGACAGGATAATAAACAAGCAAATGGACATGGATTATAAATAGTGTTCAGAAAAAGCTTCTGTGAGAGGTGACATTTCAGCTTTGAGTTAAATAGTGTGAGGCATCTGAGGATGGGAGAGAACAACCCAGGATGAGGCTGGCATTGTGAAAAGCAAAAAGAAGGCCACTGTCTTAGAACACAGCAATAGTCGGTGAAATCTCAGCAGCAGACGAGGGGTAGGTTATTTGACATGTGATTGTTATTACCAGGATCCCTAGTGGAACTGAGTAGAACTGACCATGCTGACTTCTGTTTCATTTTGTCTCTTCCTCATGTAAACTTGTTGCTATTCCCTGAGCCTAAACTATTGATTCTAGCCAGTAACACTTTTCCTATTCCAGCCTTCCACACTCATCATAATACTTTTGGGCACAAATGGCCAATGAAGCTAGTTTGGTCAGTGTTAACATCAAATAGTGAATGCACTAATGGGCTGGATTCTCTGGGTCAAGATTTCCCCCTCTAGGGAAAATGGATTCTGAAAAGTGAGCTTTACACATGAAGGGCAGATCACAGCAAGATTCTGGCTTCCTGCAATAAACAGATTGCAAATCTGAATAAATGACATGCCCTCCCTTGGTTTAGCTTAATTTGAATGGCCGTTGTCTTATATGAGCTTCCTGAACTCTTAATCATGATTTACCAACAAGTTGATAGGGAAGCTATAAAACTGCCATCCCTGGTCTGATGGCACCTTACTGAACTGCTATGTTGTTTGCACTTCCCTATGTCTTACCAAGGCTTATGGAAGGAAATTCTCATGACATTCAGGGAAATCTCACATAATTAGATAAGAAACCCTTGACCTCATGGTTTATAGGTCTCCCGGCATGGACAATTTTTTTCTGAAAGTCACAAAAATAAGGATTTGGAGGAAAGTTAAAGGCAAATAAGAATAATTTCTCGCTGTGGCATGATTAATCTGCTTTTGTAGAAAAGACAAAACCATGTTTGAAAATTATGGAGCATAATGGGTTAATTTGCACCTGCCCAGAGATGCTCAAGAAGCATCCAGGTGACTGTCCTCAGTGAGGCTTAATTTTGATGTTTGGAAGTCAGGCTAGAAACATCAGCAGGAACAAGCTTAATGTGGGCAGCAGCTTGTGGTTTGGACGCTTCTTCTCGGCCAAGAAAGCCTTGTATGATGGCTGAGACCTTGAAAGGGCTTGGACCAAACAGCTTAGACATTATTTGGTTTGGAATCAGTAGCTCTGGGATGAAATGGCCCTTTCATGCAACTGTGTTAAACAAGGCATGCTGGGCCTTGCTTCATCCTGAGTTTGCCAAGTAAAAGGATGGGCGGCCGTGGAACAGTGCAAGACGTTTCTGCCACATCAGTCTCCCGATGGCAGCATTTTGAGCTAATAGACAGCTTTTCAACTCTGAGAGCTATAATGTTTGCTCAGTATTTCCTTGCTTGTCTGGATACACAAAAAGCAATGCAGAGAAAAAAAAAAAAAGGCAAAGAATTTGTTTTTATAATGCAGCGAGAGCCCTCTAGTGGATAACTATAAGGATGCAGGTAATTTAAGGTGTGATGATTGTTCTTTGAGGTCAGTGATGGAATACACATCCAGGCAGGATTGAGCAAGGGTTTAGAGAGACCTCAAGCTTACATAATTGAAGGGTGGGCCACTTTTAGAAAATAATGTGAAATACGTTATTTATTTAAGTTTTCCAAAAACATTCAAATGTAATAAGCATGTTACTAGAATTCTTCCTCTATCTCCTGAGCCTACCTCCAGATTTTCCTATTTTGTGTTTGCTGATTTAAATATAGCTTTTAAAAAATTAGGAATTATAGTGTTTTATTGTATAAGAATCATTTTGTACAAACTTTTAATAGATTTTTAGTACAACATGAAATTCAGACAGTTTACAATACTTTCTTTGTTGGAGTAACCTGGATTTTTACAGCATTGCTGTGTGACTATTTTATTTCCAAATGAGTTCAGCAGTCCATGTACTAAGTAACATATAACACATTAATTTACAACATCTTGAGTTATAGGAAAGTGCAAATGTAGTAGATTAGTAAATAGCATTGCCCGCATTAACCTGGTTGTATTGGGGATCATCATGTTCAGTTCCACTCCTTTACCAGTTAATATGGAAATAAGTAAGTCTCATAGTTAGAACATCTGAATTTGTGAATAGGCCAGCAGATCTACAAAGTGGGAGACAGGACCTGATGAGAGGAACATGCAGATTCAGTCTTGAAGATAAATTTTCTCCCTGAAATGAGAATGTTAAAAACTGAAGTTTTGAAACAAAAGAATCAGCGATTTTCAACTGATTTCCTGAATTAAAGGAGCAGACTTTTGTGGTTTTCTACAAAATTACAAATTTTTTCTTTGTAGTTAAATCTGTAGGTAAAGTTATTTGAATATCATATATTCTGTACTAAATGAGCTCCTTAATAATGATATATAGATTAGTTTCTTTTCTCAAATCATTTAATTCATAAACAAGGTTTTCAACATATGTTTGTGCTTTTATTTTTCAAATTCTTTTATTTATTTGAAAGCCAGAGAGGAAGGGAGCCCCTTAGAGAGAGGGAGAGGGGGAGAGAGAAATCTTCCATATGCGAATTCACTCCCCAAATGGCCGCAAGAGTCAGTTCTGGGCTAGGCTGGAATGATGAGCTCAGAAATCCATTTAGGTCTTGAACATGGGTGGAAGGGGCCCATATACTTGGATCATCTTCTGCTTCCTGCCCAGGCACATGAGTTGGGAGCTTCATTAGAAATGGAGCAAGCAGGGCTCAGATTGGCACTCCGATATGAGATGCTGGCATTGCAAGTAGTGGTTTAACTCCCTGTGCTATTATACTGGCCCCATATGTGTCTTTTTATCATCAGGAATTTGTATTCTTGCTGGTCAAAAGAATCATAAGCCAATGTAACAGTTCAGTGCTTATTTTTTTAAGATTATTTATTTGAAAAGCAGAGTAACAGAGAGGCAAGGGCAGAGGCAGGGAGAGATCCTCCATCCACTGATTCTCCCCGATGGCCGCAACAGCTTGGAGCTAAGTGAATCTGAATCCGGGAGCCAAGAAATTCTACCGGGTCTCCCACGTGGCTGCAGGGGCCCGAGCACCTAGGCCATCTTCCTCTGCTTTCCCAGGCCATAGCAGAGAGCTGGATTGGAAGTGGAGCAGCTGGGTCTCAAACTGGCACCCATATGGGATGCCAGCACCTCAGGCAGCAGCTTATTGTTAAATATAAATTCTGAGAGATAAACTGAAAGATAATTTATAAGACAATCTCATCTACTGTCCTCTGCTGTGAGGTCATGGTGGTTTGTTTCATGTTTTCTTCGCATGGTTGTTCTTAAAAAATACCTTGAACTTGACATTCTCTACTGACATTGAAGCAAAACACAGATATTAAAAAGCACTGAACAAGAGGGGAGCTTCAAAGAAATTCATAGAAATTGTATGTGATGGAAAAAACTATGCATGGATTTCAAAATTTTTCTGCACTGAAGTTAACTTAGTGGTTGATTAGAGAGAGAGAGAAAGCATGCAGTGCAGTTCAGTGGTTCACTCCCCAGATGCCTAGGAGTTACGAACTCAATCCAGGTCTCCCACATGGGTATAGGGACCCAGTTACTTGAGCTAGAATGTGCTGTTTTCAGCCTGCATTGGCAGAAAGCTGGAATCTGGAGCATGGGCAGAACTCAAATCCAGGCCCTCCAAGATGGGATGAGTATATCCTAACTGCTAGACAAAACACCCACTCCAACTTATCTTTTAGTTCAATTTCCTAAGAATTTTTTTTGAAGTTCTGTTATATTAACCTGAATCAGCTGCCTTTTTGTGTAGAAATATGTTTATATTAATTTTACAAGTAAAATGTATCTCCATTTCCCATCCAAGGAGATACAATAGCTACCCTTTTGGTTTGCATTTTCAGTGTATTGGTCACTGGTCCAAGTATCATTGCAATGCTCCTACTTATTATGTATGAGGATCCTAATAACCCATTACTTCTAGTACTATAGATGAGAAAACCAAGGACCACCAAGGTGAAATAAAGTCCCCTGAGTCATTTAGCTGGATTACCTGGGCCATCTGCCTCCCTGGTGTATTGCTCTGAGGAATCCGATTGTGTTTGGCATGAGGCAGATATTTTATAAATGAAAGAACATAGGGGCCAGCGCTGTGGTGTAGCGGGTAAAGCTGCTGCCTGCAGTGCTGGCATCCCATATAGGTGCTGGTTCGAGTCCTGGCTGCTCCACTTCTGGTCCAGCTCTCTGCTATGGCCTGGGAAAGAAGTGGAAGATGGCCCGAGTCCTTGGGCTCCTGTACCCATGTGGGAGACTGAGAAGCAGCTCCTGGTTCCTGACTTCAGATCGGCATAGCTTTGGCTATTGTGGCTAATTGGGGGATGAACCAGCAGATGGAAGACTTCTCTCTCTCTTCCTCTCCTCTTTGTGTAACTCTGACTTTCAAATAGATAAATAAATCTTTTAAAATAAAAATTTTAAAAGGAACATAGACAAAATTATAAAATACAAACATAAGAAAACAATATATGTACTTACACAAATGTTGGTGTATTGGTAAGTATGGTTGAATTGGAATCTCAGAATCCTCAACAGTGGTGGTGCTTTAAAATATGAGTGTAGATCTGGATTTAAAACCAGAAAAATTGCAGACAGGGTCTTGAAGAGATATTTGATGCCCATATTCATGGAAAGGTCATTCACATTAGCCAAGAGAGGGAGGCAGCCCTTGTGTCTAGCAACAAATGAATGGGTAAACCAAATGTGATTTATAAATACAGTGGAATAAAGGAAGGACATTCTGAAATGTGTGACAATATGGGTGAACCTGACAGTATGGTGATAACTGATACAGGAATGTGAAGTATCTGGAATTGTCAGATTCATAGAAACAGAAATTAGAGTGATAGTTTCCAGGAGCTTATAGAAGTGGAGAATGAGAAACTGTTCAATGGGTATAGTGTTAACTTTACAAGATGAGGAAATTTTGGGTATTGCTTGCTTAATAATGCAAATATACAGCGGTACTGAACATATACCTATAAATGGTAAAAATGATAAATTTGAGTTAAGTCACTGCCTACAATGCTGGCATCCTATATGAGTGCTAGGTCAAGTCCTTGCTGCTCTACTTCTGATCCAGCTCCCTGCTAATGTGCCTGGGAAAGCAGTTACCTGGGCCCCTGCACCCATGCAGGAGACCAGCTAGAGTTCCAGACTCCTGGCTTCCACCTGGCCTAGACCTGACTGTTGTGGCCATTTGGGAGGCAAACCAGTGGATGAAGACTCTCTCTCTATTTCTTTCAATAAATAAGTAATTTTTTAAAAAAGAAGATGGTAAATTTTATGTGTATCTATATGAATCAGGTTTTAGTTCATTATAATGAAATAACTGAGACAACTCATGTCATGATGAGTAAAAGTTTATTTAGCTCACAGTTGTGGAGGATCAAGTCCCTCACTGAGTGGTCCCATTGGTTTGGCAATGGAAGCAAGGCAGAATGTGAGTAGGAGAAGGGTTGCATGGTGTGTCAGGAAGTAGAGAGAGTGGTTGAGCCGACTCAAGAGCTTACATGAGAATTACTTCCCTAGGGCGCGCTCCAGTGAGCTAAGGTCCTCCCAATAAATCCTACATCCTAAAGGTTCCACCATGTCCCAATAGCATCAGGCTTTCTTTTCTTTTTTTCTTCTTCTTTTTTTGATAGGCAGAGTTAGATAGTGAGAAAGAGAAAGACAGAAAGGTCTTCCTTCCATTGGTTTACCCCTAAAAAGGCCTCTATGACTGGCGTGTTGCGGCCGGCGCACTGTGCTGATCCGGAGCCAGGAGCCAGGTGCTTCCTCCTGGTCTCCCATGCGGGTGCAGGGCCCAAGCACTTGGGCCATCCTCCACTGCACTCCCTGGGCACAGCAGAGAGCTGGACTGGAAGAGGAGCAACTGGGACAGAATCTTGCACCCCAACCGGTACTAGAACCCGGTGTGCTGGTGCCGTAGGTGGAGGATTAGCCTGTTGAGCCACGGCGCCGGCCCTATCAGGCTTTCTTTAAATAAAAAAGATTTATTTATTTATTTTGAAAGTCAAAGTTATACAGAGAGAGGGACAGACACACACACCCACACCCATACAAACACACACACACAGACTCTTCCCTCTGCTGGTTTACTCCCCCAGATGGCCGTGATGGCCAGTGTTGAGCCAGGCCAAAGCCAGGAGTTTCTTCTAGGTCTCGTATGTGGATGGCAGAGTTTAAAACACTTGGGCCATCATCTGCTGGTTTTTCCAGGTCATTAGCAGTAATGCCAGTCTTTAATGCATGGGCCTTTGGGATACACCCAAGCTAACATCTAACCCATAGCAGTATTTTCCACAATTTTTAAAAATGTGTGGGAGTGGATAAAAGTCCCAGCAAGAAACGACAGGTGAGAGAGGACAGCATCTGCGTATGGAGCACTGGGGAACACTTGCGAAGAGGAAAGCTTTCTGAAGGGGACAGTGAGGTAGTGACCTGCCATCAGCCAGTGCCCCGGGACTGGGGACAGACATTCTACAAGGGGGAGCTAGCTGATGGTGTTGGTGGTACACACACACACCTCCTGCACAAGAGCAACTCACGTGGACATAGAGGTATCTGGTATATTCCAGAAAGCTAGCGACTGAGTTGCTTCATGTTGGGAGGGCATAGTGGGCAGGAGCAATAACGTTCCTTCAGTACAGACACCAGTCCAATGGCTGTAAGGTGTCACATTAGTGAGCCTCCAACGAGAAAGAGCATGCTGTCAGTGTCGAGTCTGAGTTCCTATACAGATGGTGGTGACGGGTATGTCCAAACAGGAGACTTCTAAAAATCACAACTCTACTTGAAGTTTAAAAAGCAAGTAAGTAAATGTGGATTTTTTTAGTGCCCTTTCACACCTCTTGTTTTTAAAAATAGTACCAGGCTTTCAACCACTCAAGGGAAGTAAACCTCTGTTTAGTTCAAATTTTCACATCTAGATGTTTTCTCATGGAATTTTCTTGACTTTAAAAGAGTGTGTCAGGGAATCCAGAAACTTCTAAAATAATGTGGAAAGTATACCTTCCCAGTTCAAAAGAAGGCTAATTTAAAGATACTGACAGTGATAAAAGTGCCAATAGGGTTGCACTTGTCTCTAAATGCCCACAAGCAGAAATCATTCCATTGTGAAATATTTACTGGGTGCTTACTATAGGTTTGATGTTATGGCTGGTAAGACAGCAGTGGGGAAAATGTTATTTTTTTAATGGAAGTTTATTTGAGAAAACACAACAGGTGAATGAAATAGATAGTAGTAGATGTAGGGAAGCATTTTGGAGGTGAGGTGACCAAGCTCTAACTTTGTATCTTAAGTGTCTCAGGTGCTTATGTATTCTTCTCAAGAGGTTAAGAGGTCATTCAGGTTCTTCTATCCCTACTCCAGAGTTCCTCTCTTCTGTGTCTTGTGTCCTGAATTGTTGCTTCTTTCTTGGCTTCTTCCATGATGCAGGCTGACCTTGACAAGCCAGGCTAAGTCTTCATCATGGTGACGTGCCTTTCAACTTCATTTTTGGGTCCTAGTTTCATGTGGCTGTCCCTTCCCCATTGTACTCACTGACCCCTTCTTATTGTGAATCATGTCTTATTCTCTTAGTCATGGGGAATGGAACCAAGCACCTTCTAGGATCTGTACAGGGGCCTTTGTGACATTGAGTCAGGGTTGCCTGAATCTGTCTCAAAGCAAGCCTGATGTTAAAATCTTATTCAGCTCATTTAATCCTCCCCACCCCCAAATCTCCTCTCAATTCTCCAAATCCTAGCGATCATTTTTTTAAAGATTTATTTTATGTATTTGAAAGGCAAAGTGGCAGAGAGAGAGAGAGAGAAAGAGAGAACGAATATGAATGAGTGAATCTTCTACCTGCTGGTTCACTTTTCAAATGACCACAATGGCCAGAGCTGTACCAGGCTGAAATGAGGAGTTTGGAACTCCATTTGTGTCTCCCATGTGCCTGGCAGGGGTCCAAGCACTTGGGCCATCTTCCACTGCCTTCCTAAGTGTACTATCAGGAAGCTTGATCAGAAGCAGAGCACCCAGAACTCAAACTGGTACTCTAACGTGGGATGCCAGCATCTCAAGTGGCCACTTAATCCACTGTGCTACAATGCTGGCCCTTGGGTGTTGGTGCTTTTGCCAAAGTATGGGTCAACATTGCTTCTCAAATCATCTCCCCACCTCCTAGGCTGTTTCCTTTCCTCAGAGACTGTTCTCTGAGTGTGCCTGGTGTGGACGAATGCTTCCATGTGTTCTTTCTAGGCTGCTGTCTCTGTTGATTTTGTGTTGCTGCATCAAAATCCCCAAGGCCAGGTAACTTATAAATCAAGCAGACCTCCTTGGTTCCTGATTCTGATTGCAGGAGAGTCCACACAGCATGGCTCCAGTGTCCTGGAGGTTCCCTGGCTGTGTGACAACATAGCTGAGAAACAGAAAGGAGAGTGGCTGTGTGCAGAAGGGACAAAGTGTGCTGGGTGGCCTTGCTTTCTGACAACCCATTCTTGTGAGAAATAATTCACTCCATGAGACCTGCATTAATTCCTTCTAAGGGCAGCATCCCCATGATTTAATTACCTTCCATTAGATCTTCTGTTTGTAGATGTTCTACTGCCTGAACACTGTCACACTGGGCGCCAAGCTTCGGGCACAGTGTTCATTAGGGGACACACAGAAACTATATCCAGACCACAGCAGGTGCCATGGGGTTCCTGAGTCCTCCACTTCATGCTAACTTCCTTGATGGCTTCATATCCTTCTCAAGCTCTTGCCATAATCACACATACTTGGTAAAAAGATAAACCAATTTTTCACTTTGATAAAATAGTTTTCCTTTTAAGTTTAGATTTAGTGTATCTTTTAAAAATACTTTGTTTTTCAAAAGCGCCAGATGGACAAATATTTAACTGCACCCTCTATTGCCTCGCAAAACCTCAGTAAGCCAACACACCTTTGAGCTCTGTTGTGTAACTCTCCATATTTGGAGATTTTTTTTTCAGAGTGTATTTTTTACCCAGTGGATAGCACTCCACCTGTTGATATTTTCACAGGATGGGGCTACACTCCTTTGCCTGTGTGCACAGTTTGGGCTTCAGTAGCAAAGCCAAAGGAAATATTTATAGTAAAAGCTGATCTGTTGAAGAAACCCAGTTACTTCCTTTCATTTCCACTATGGGGTATTCAGCAATCTGACTTGAAGAAACTATTGCGCATAAATGGTGATAGGATGTTTTTTGTGCCTAAGCAGGATAAGTTTGGTGAGGAGAGGACTTGAGAAGTAAGTGTGATCTTCATCAGTCTGGTGCCCCCATAGTGATATCTTCTTAACTGCTTTAACTCGCATTTCATTGATTACCAATAAGATGAAGCATTTCTGTTTGTACTCGTTGGTGATTGGTGCTTCCTTTGTGCATTGCTGTCTTTTCCCTCTCACCTATTTTCCTTTTGAAACCTGACTTTTTTATTGATAACATTTCTATATATGTTACAGAAGAACATGTTAATACATAATCATTAACCCTCTGTCAGACATGTTTCTGGTCGAATCTATCCATCTATTCCTTTATATCAAGCTGGGCCATGTATCACTGCTATTTTTTGACCTGCAAAGGTGTCCCAAAACAACATTTCATTCAGCTTAACCTGTTTTTTGCATTTATTGTTTAACCTGGAGAGTTTGTACTTATCTCAGATTATATAAAATTTCATACATAGGGGCCAGTGCTGTGGCCTGGTGGGTAAAGTGGCTGTCTGCAGTGTGGGCATCCCATATGGGTGCTGGTTCAAGTCCTTGCTGCTCCACTTCTGATCCAGCTCTCTTGTGTGGTCTGGGAAAGCAGAAGAAGATGATCCAAACCCTTAGGCCTCTGCACCTGTGTGGGAGACCTGGAAGAAGCTCCTGTCTCCTGGCTTTGAATCAGCCCAGATCCTGCCTTTGCAGCCATTTGGGGAGTGAATCAACAGATGGAAGATCTCTCTCTCTCTCTCTCTCTCTCTCTCTCTCTCTCTCTCTCTCTCTCTTTCTCTTTCTCTTTCTCTTTCTCTTTCTTTCTCTACCTCTGCCTCTCTGTAACTTTGCTTTTCAAATAAATAGATATATTTTTTTAAATTTTAATATATTTTTCTCATGCCCAATAACTGACTTTCTTTGAAAATGAGCACTTTATTATTCCTTATACTATTAGACTCTCTTCTAATACTTTTTATTTATTTACTTTCTTTCTTGTAAAGGCAGAGAGGCAAAGAGAGACAGGCAGAGATTTCCCATCTGTTGGTTTACTCCCCTAATGCCTGCAACAGCCAGGACTGGATCAGGCCAAAGCGAAGAGTCTGGAACACTTCCACGTAGGTAACTCTGCTACCCAGTCTCTTGAGCTATCACTAGCTTCTTCACAGGGTACCCGTTGGCAGGAAGCTGGAATCTCAAATGGAGCTGCTACCCAAAGCCAGGCATTACAGCATGAGGTGCAGGTGCCCCAAGTGGTTACTTAACCACGGAACAAGATGCTTTCCTCCAGTAGAAGATGTCCCAAGTCCTTGAACCCCTGCACCCGCATGGGAGACCTGGAAGAGGCTCCTGGCTTCTGGCTTCTAGCTTTGGATCAGCTCAGCTCTGGCCATTTCAGTCATTTGGGGAGTGAACCAGTGGATGGGAATCTCTCTCTCTCTCTCTCTCTTCATCTCTCTCTTCATCTCTGGCTCTACCTCTCTCTGTAACTCTTGAAAATAAATAAAATAGAAAAAAGATGCTTTCCCTTACACCGACTCTCTTCTAATACATGTGGTCTGGTTTTATTGGATTTGGTATTTTTCTCTTTTGTCTGATTTTGTCTGATGATGTTGTGGTTGTACCTTGCCTCATTCCTTTTAGATTTCAGCTTTCAGCCACCTGCTGCAAGACACTCTTGACCCCTTTGCCTTAATTGGGTGGTGATGTTTTATGCATCTTTGGGACTCTGTGTGTTTTTCTCCCAAGGAATTTATAATATTTGCAGGAGCTGCTGATTTCCCTATTCTACACTGGGACCACATTTCATTTATTTGCAAGTCCTACCTCCCATGAGACTCCTGGTTATTTTTCCTTTTCCCCGAAATGCCCTAGCTGAACAGGAGCTTCTCACAGAGCCAGAGATAGAGCACTTAACATGTGCTTAGTCTTATGTGACACACAGAGAAGCAGCCTCCCCAGCACCAGCACTGGGCAGAAAGAATAGGGCACCACAGAGCTGATGGGTTGCATTATATTGTTAGGCTATGCTTTTATAATTAGCTCTACTTAGCTTTCTCTTTTTTCTCATTCATCTTTCTTTTTTTATGCTTTTTAAAACACCTTCATCTTTCACAATTCTGGTTTCCGACCTTACCTCTGCATCTGCTTTCTTCTGAAGCTCATCTGCAGGGTGCAATGTTTATTATTGTTGTGGAGTGTGCCTTGATGAAGAGTTGTTCCTCCGAAATTTTGCTCTTCATGCTGCCTTCATACAGGAGACACACACACGCCATCATCAGAAGACTCATGTCATTTTATTTAGACTGTACTGCAGACATTTGCCATTTAGGGAGATGCTGTATATTTTAGCTGATCATATGAATTCATTATAAGCCATTAAAACTCATTTTTGCCTTCAGTATTTCCTACCTTGTACTATTCATTGTTGCCCATATCTTCCTTTTTCAAAACAGAGTTAAAATCACCAATTTCAATCATGGTCCTTTGGTCTCACTGATTTTGCTAAAATTTTCAATGGATACCTGTTGTCTTTGTCATCATAAACTCTTTTTTAAAATATTTATTTGAAAGGCAGAGTTTCAGAGAGAGAGAGACAGAGAAATAAAGGGAGAGATCTTCTATCCTCTGGTTCACTCCCCAGATGGCCACAACAGCTGGGGCTGTACCAGGCCAGGCCCGAAGCCAGGAGACCTGAACTCCATCTGGGTTTCCAATGTCAGTGCAGAAGCCCAAATACTTTGGCCATTTGCTGCTGCTTTCCCAGGCGCATTAGCAGAAAGCTGGATCAGAAGTAGAGCAGCTGGGACTCCAACTAGTGCTCATAGGGATATTGGCATTGCAGGAGACAGCTTAATCTGCTGCCCTACTATGCTGACACCCCCCCCCCCATAAACTCTCTTTAAGACACTAAACAAACAAAACTATAGTAATTAACATCTCCTGCATATAAAAAAGCACAGTAAACCATATGCAATTTAATAATTATAAAGGAATGCGTATCTGTGTATACTTCATCCAGAGAAATAGTATTTAGTATTTCCATTTCAGCGATGCCTTCTTTCCTATGTAGGCTTTCCGATGTGGCCTAGCATGCTCATCAGTATCATGTTAAGTTTTCTCTTGCTTTTCTTAGTAGCTTTATAAAATCTTTGTGGGGAGGGCATTTGGCACAGTGGTAAAACAGCTGCTTAGGACGTGGACGTTCAGCGTCATAGTGTCTAGATTTGAGTGCCAGCTCCCCTGCTTCAGATCTAGATTCCTGCTGTTGCTCACTGTAGGAGGCAATGGATGATGGCCTGCCAGCCGTGTAGGAGACCCAAATTGGGTTCTGACTCTTGGCTTTGGGAAGTAACCAATGGAGAGAAGATCTTTCTGTCTCTGTGTATGGTTCTGTCCTTCAAATAAAATGAAAAGAAAATTCTAAACATAACCTTTGTAGGAATTCCTAAATATTATAGTTTCATTTTATATTTCTGTAAACTTATGTAATGATAATATTATCATCATCATAATTGTATCATACTTTATAAATTCTTAGGTATCTTCATTCTTCCGCTAAGCATTGTATTTTATGGAGCTTATTTATTCTGATTATTGTAATTTGTTTATTCATTTTCATGTAAGTATAGTATTCTTATGGTATAGATACATCACAACTTTTCCTTTTTTTGTTTTGGTTTTCAGTGTTTATTTTATTTTTAAAATTTTTCATTTTTTAGAAAACTTTAATAAATATAAATTTTGAAAGTACAAGTTTTGGATTGTAGAGGTTCTTCCCCCCGTAACGACTCCCACCCACAACCATCCCATCTGCCACTCCTTCTCCTATCCTATTCTTCATTTAGATTCATTTTTAATTATCTTTATATTCAGAAGATCAACTTAGTATATACTAAGAAAAGATTTAAATAATTTGCACCCACCCAGTCACACCAAGAATAAAGTACTGTTTGAAGACTTTTTTTTACCATTAATTCTCAAAGTACAACACATTAAGAACAGAGATCCTACATGGGGAGTAAGTGCACAGTGACTCCTGTTGTTGATTTAACAGTTGACATTCTTATTTATGACGTCAGTAATCAGTCACAACTTACTTTTCCAATTATGAGGTCTACCTAGGAGTTTTCTAGTTTATTGCTATTATGAGCAGTGTAATTATAAATAATCTTTTGCATGTCTGTGGTACATGTGAGCAAATATTTTTTCTAGGATGAATACCTAATAATAGAATTCCTACATCATGAGGTAGTACATGTTGAAATTTCCTACATTATTTTCCAAAACAATTCTATCCATTTACATTCCAACTTTACATTCCATTTACATTCCAACTTTAAATGGATAAGAATCTTCTATGCTCTGTATTCATGTCTATACTTGATATCATGCCGATTTACATTTTTGCCAAGCTTTTGGACATGAATTTTTTTTTAAGATTTATTAATTTATTTGCAAGTTAGAGTTACACAGAGGAGAGGCAGAGAGAGAGAGAAAGAGAGAGAGAGAGAGAGAGAGAGAGAGAGAGGTTCCATCCGATGGTTCACTCCCCAATTGGCCACAAAGGCCAGAGCTGTGCTGATATGAAGCCAGGAGCCAGGAACCTCCTCTAGGTCTCCCACGTGGCTGTAGCGGCCCAAGCGCTTGGGCCATCTTACACTGCTTTCCCAGGCCACAGCAGAGAGCTGGATTGGAAGTGGAGCAGCTGGATCTCAAACCAGCACTGGGCATGAATTTTGTTTCATTATGATTTTAGCTTATACTTCCCTGATTACTAAAATGTAATATTTTTCAATATGCTTGTGATCATTTATTCCCTTTTGTAAATATTTTTGTTCATTTCTTTTTCTCATTTTATGTGTGCTAAATGATTTGTTTTATTCTTAAATTTCTTTGTATATACTATATAGTAATCTTTGATTATTTATATGTTCTTATGTAAATGTATATTATCTTTTCATTCCATGATGACTTTTGGAAGTAGAAGTTCTTATTTTTTTATGTAATTGCATTTACCAGTCTTTCCCTCCACAATTTGCCCATTTTGTGCTTTGCTTTTTGAAATTTTTATTTATTTGAATGGCAGGAAGACAGAGAGAGAGGTGGACAGAAATCTCCCACTGGCTGGTTCACTTCTCATAGGCTTACAACAACTGAGGCTATGGGAGGGCTGGACCAGGCCAACACATAGGAGCTCAAAACTCAATCTGCGTCTCCCTCATTGGTGTTAGGTACTCAAGCACGTGGGCCATCACCTCATGTCTTGTACAGTGGGCATCATCAGGAACCGGACTTGGAAGTGGAGTTAGGACTGGAATCCAGGACTTCCAAATGCGATGTGGCCATCCCAAGCAGGGTTTCAACCACTCTACCAAACACCTGCCTCTATGCCTTTTTAAGAAAAAATTTTCTACACTCATATGTAAAAGGTTCCCTAAATGGGGTAAAATTATCAAGAATGGATTGGTGTATATACTTGAGGAAAGAATTCCCCCCCCCCACAACATGTATAGCCAGTTGCCTTGGTACAGTGTATTTTTAAAAGTTCATCTTTCCACCACCCATCTGCATTACAAACTCACTCATCTTTTGTATCTCTGCCTTGTTCTATTTATTGACTTTCATTTGGTTTACTTCTCCTGTGTGTCAATAGCATCTCCAATACCTAACGATCTTTATTAATGGGGCTTTAAATCAAGTATTATGGGTGAAGGTGAAGTCCCGTGCCATTATTCCTCCTCTTCTTTAGTGTTTTGTATTGCTACAGAATAGCCAAGATTGAGTAATTATTAATCAAAGAGGTTTACTTTGGCTCAGGGTTCTGAGTTCTGGAGTGGGGGAATGTGCTGGGATCTATTAGGATTCTGATGAGGGGCTTGTTGCACAAAACAAAAGGCTAAGTGGAGGCATTCAAAAGAGAGGGAAAGGCTGCCAAACTCAGATAGCTAACCCATTCCTGTGTGAAAGATATCAATCTGTTCAGGAGGGCACCACCCCATAACTCAAACACCTCCCCTTTGGCTTCACCTCCCAACACAGCTGCACTGAGGAATTAAGCTTTAAGAGGGGTTTTGGTGAGGACAAACCGTAGAAATTGATGGATGTAATTAGTGGAACATTGCAATTTCCTCTTTGTTTCAGAATCAGTGTGTTAGACTTCATATCACACACATACATACACACACAGTGTCAGGATTTTGATTGGAGTTGTCTGTAATTTGTGATCAAATAACAATTTTGCAACATGAAATATTCCAATCCACTAATTTAGTATTTCCACAGATTAAAGTATCCCTTCATATCTTTCAAATAAAATGTTAACATTTTAACCATGAAGATCATGCATATGATGTTTGTACTGCTGCAAATGGTATTTGTAAAAAAGTTTTTCTAAATTTTATTACCAGTAAGCAGAAATTCAAATGATTTTGTACACTTACTTTATATTCATTCTTGCTAGTATTAAGAGTCATAATAGTTTATCAAAAGATTGTGTTTTACTGTATACAAACATAATCATGTCATCAAAAAGATAATTTTCTTCATTCATTTTCAATGCTTAGACCCCTTTTCTTTTTTCCCTGCCTGATTATCTTGGCTGCAAACGCCAAAGCTAGGTGACTATACATGTTCACAGCAGGCATCTTTGTGTTTCTTTGCAAATGCAAATGAACTGCTTGCAGTTGGTCAACATTGAGAAGCAGGAGTTCCAGGTCTGCACTAGGCCTTAACATCACTTAAGCTCTGAAGGATCCGGGTAAATCATTGCAGGTGGAGGAGAGGATGCCAACCTAAATTGTGTTTCTGCTACAAAGGATTCTGGGAACTTAAAGCAATAATTAATTTCCATAATGCAAAAGTAAAGTGACATGTTTTGTTTACCTAAGTTTGTGGACTCAAGTATATTCCCTGTACACAGGGAATACATTCAAGAAAATGACATCCATTCAGTGCTGACAACATCTTAGAATTTCTTGTGAGCATTTTCTGGTTCTGTCACTGGAAAGTCTCTTAAGGAATTCCTTTGTGAAAATGCTCCCTTTGCAGTGGCTGTCAAGGTGGATTTTGCTGCATTTGTTGGAGGAAGGGGACTGCTAGGGCTTGCAGCACACCGTAACTGTTGCGGTGAGTGGATGAGAGGCGTAGTGTGCTGTTTCACTAATACGCATACATGTGATGGAGGGAATATAAGGCGGTCACATCATCCAGCTGTCTCATTCTAAAGGAAGCTATTTAGTAAACCTCTTCAGTTCCTTCATGAATGAACACAGATTTTTAGTACTGGCGCAGGGAAGGCTTTCTGTGTAGTAGACATTCCTCTTCCAGAAAACTACTTGGAGATTTCAGATGTCAAAGCACAGATATCATAAATTAACAAGCCCCTCTCCCAGGACTGATGCTGCAGTGGAAGTGGACTGAGTCCCTGGAGCAGCCTGGAGGGCAGGTTAGAAGGATGGCTTGCTCACAGCTCTGTGGGAGTGGTGTCGAATGCTGTGTGCAACCACTAGTATCAGCTGAAGAAGTGTGAGCAATGAACTTTACCGTGAACACTTTATATATAAATTCCCAAAGAAAATAGGTGGTAGATCTTGTATAGTAGTGGGACCTGGATTTGACAAACACATTGTTCAAGGAGCAGAGTTTGACAACACTGACTAGAATACAACCAAGAGACTGAAGCTGCCAATGTGGAGGTTAAAGTTAGTCTAGAGACTACATTTATTAATGGCCAGCAGATATGCACCTCAGGAAGAAGAACCTGGGCTTAATTTGCAGGCACAACATGTGAAAGGTGAGAAATTTGACATCATCTTTAGAGATTCATTAAGCCCCATGGTGTTCCAAATTCATTATGGGCCCAACATGCTTTATCTGTTTTTTGGGGTATAGATTAATAGAAAATCTTACAAAATTTCCATAATTGTATAAAGCCTTGCTTTTAATGTTCTAAATCTGATGTGTATCTTTCCTGACATTCTTAATGAGAATCTCACAGGAAAATATATAGAGCATAATTATACCTTATCAAGTTACCATTTACTGGTATCAACTTGGCCTGCTAGAACTATCTCCATATACCTATGCTAAGAGATGAATAAGAATAAAAAGAAAGGAAATAAAATGTGTTGTGAGAGATAAATGGCAGAGTCATCTTTTTCTTCTAACTTTGCCATCCTTCCATAGCGCAGTGTGGTAATTGTGACTTTGCTGTAGTAATCATGGCTGAACAATTGTACAGATAGAACTGAATGTATATACATTGAAGAAGGGGGACATAGTCCAAAAGATTTTTGATTTCTTCTTTCAATTTAAGGATTCTGGTCATGGAAAATTGTTGCTATGAAATTTAAAGTGCTTTAGTGCTATTTCTGTGTTACAAATCCATTCACATTTTATGATATTTATTTCTGATTTACCTTTCTAAAAATATGCCTCTGAATTCTGTCAGCATGGGGTATAATTATGAATAAATAATATAATACTCTCATATATTTTATATGATCATATAAAATGGCAAAATGTAAAATATAAAAATATATGAGTAAAAAGTATAGTTTATACTCAAAAGGGCTACTTTCTTTTTTTTTTTTGTTTGTTTTTGTTTTTGTTTTTTATAACGCTTTTATTTAAAGAATATAAATTTCCAAAATACAGCTTATAGATTACAATGGCTTCCCCCCCATAACTTCCCCCCCACCCGCAACCCTCCCCTTTCCCACTCCCTCTCCCCTTGCTTCACATCAAGATTCCTTTTCAATTCTCTTTATATACAGAAGATCAGTTTACTATATATTAAGTAAAGATTTCAACAGTTTGCCCTCACATAGCAACACAAAGTGAAAAATACTGTTGGAGTACTAGTTATAGTATTAATTCACAATGTGTAACACATTAAGGACAGAGATCCTACATGATATATTTTTTTAAAAAATTGATTAATTTTCTAGGCAATTTCCAATTTAACACCAAGATTTTTTTTCATTTTTAATTATCTATATACAGAAGATAGATTCAGTATATACTAAGTAAAGATTTCATCAGTTTGCACCCACACAGAAACACAAAGTGTAAAATACTGTTTCAGTGCTAGTTATAGTATTACTTCACATTGGACAACACATTAAGGACAGATCCCACATGAGACGTAAGTACACAGTGACTCCTGACGTTGATTTAACAATTTGACACTCTTGTTTATGGCATCAGTAATCTCCCTAGGCTCTAGTCATGAGTTGCCAAGGCTATGGAAGCCTTTAGGGTTCGCTGACTTCAATCTTATTCCGACAGGGTCATAGTCAAAGTGGAGGTTCTCTCCTCCCTTCAGAGAAAGGTACCTCCTTCTTTGATGGCCCCGTTCTTTCCACTGGGATCTCACTCACAGAGATCTTTCATTTAGGTCTTCTTTTTTTTCCAGAGTGTCTTGGCTTTCCATGCCTAGAATATTCTCATGGGCTCTTGAGCCAGATCTGAATGCCTTAAGGGCTGATTCTGAGGCCAGAGTGCTATTTAGGACATCTGCCATTCTATGAGTCTGCTGTGTATCTCACTTCCCATGTTGGATCATTCTCTCCCTTTTTGATTCTATCAGTTAGTATTAGCAGACACTAGTCTTGTTTGTGTGATCCCTTTGACTCTTGGACCTATCAGTGTGATCAATTGTGAACTAAAATTGATCACTTGGACTAGTGAGATGGCCTTGGTACATGAAAAGGGCTACTTTCACAGCATCACTCTCCAGGAATAAACGGTGTACAGGTATATGAGTTTTCTGGTAGATATAACTGAGTTTAGTCTTTTTATTATAGATTACAAACCTCTGAGTCTGTTTCATCTTCATATCTCCCAAGCTCCTGAAGTGCTTTTTGGATGAATAAATATATTAATGAGTGAATACATTTATAAATGAGCTAATACATAAATACATGAACATATCAATATTTGGTAGTTCTCTGGGAGAAGCAATTAGTACATAATAGTTTATTTGGGCTTTGTGTACATGTTTTAGAATTTTTAACTTGTAAAAATTTACTTTAGTCATCGCTTAGAGTTGAGCTATGTGAAATTATAATCACCTTTAAAGTAGCATCAGTTTCTCTCCTTTCCCTTCCTATTTGCTTGATACTTAGCTCTTGAAAGTAAAAAAGACAGCTTTGCCTTCAACACCCAGACATGGTTTGAATATGCAGCTCTCTTGTCTCAGTTGCTGTTTACTACCTGCAGTGCTCATTTGCCAGGATTCCATTCTAGCACAACTCTTACTTGTCTACATTTCAAATTAAAAGGGGTCCTCCTGTTACCCAAAATTATGTCCCAGACTATCTAGCTGGCACCAGGATGGGATAAGTGGTACTGAATAGGCTTCTCCTGAGAGATGAGACAGGAGCCCCTAGGTGGGCCTCCCAGGGACAGAGTGAATAGATCTTTATCTTTTAGCTCTTTTCATTACATCCTGGTCTCCCCTGTCTTTCATGTCTTTTGATTCAAGGAGACAGCTTCTGTTCCTGTTCACCAAGTGAAAAAATGACTCAGCTCTTTGCCTTTAGGTCTTTGTGCCTAGGGCTGCTGGGGACAATAGTGTCCCCTCCTGTTGAGAATTTCATGGAGGTGAGCTTACCAGTCATTACCAAAATCAAACCAGACCCAGTGGTAGCCCTTTGAGACTCTTCTGTATTTCCCCCAGTGAGATACTCCAATGCTACATAGAGAAATGGTTTCCTCACTCAGCACACCCTCTCAGAAGTAGGCTCACCTCTTTTCCTTATTGGAAGGCTGGTCTATGTTTCCTTTATTCACGGGCCTGAGGAGCAGGTTCTAGGTTTGTATCTATAATAGAGAAATCCAGAAAATGCAGTAAGTCAAAAAATATGAGCCCATTTTTAACTGATATTCTTTGAATGTAGTAGTAAAATTTCAGAACTAAAATAGCTTTAATGGTTTTGAATATAGGGAGATTATTTGTTTCAGCTTTCGATTTTAGAGTAAGAAAAGCGAAAACACACCCGACTGTTTTTCATGGCTGTCAATTGTAACTCATTTTATTAGTAGTACTTGTTGAAGATTATAGAGCTAATGTACTTATTCATTCAATCCTATACTTCCTATACTTCAACTGCCTTACAGCATTTATTTTTCAGCTCCATGGAATTTATCCCCTATATCAGATTTACAGCAGTTATATTTTATTTTCTATTTGTTTATTTAGAAAGCTTATATTTAATGAATTGTTTAGGAATATAGCAGTTCTCCCCATACCTGCCTTCCTACCCCAATCCAACCTCCTACTCCTTCTCCCATCCCATTCTTCATTAAGATTCATTTTTAATTATCTTTATATACACAAGATCAACTCTATGCTAAGTAAAGATTTCAACAGTTTGCACCCATGGGCACACAAAGTATAAAGTACTGTTTGAAGACACATTTTACCATTAATTATCGTAGTACAGCTTATTAAAGTCAGAGGTCCTACATGGGGAGCAAGTGCACAGTGACTCCTGTTGTTGATTTAACAATTGACACTTTTATTTATAACATTTATAACATCAGTGATCACCTGAGGCTCTTGTCATGAGCTGCCAAGGCTATGGAAGCCTTTTGAGTCAACAAACTTTGTAAGTATTTAGACAGGGCTATAAACAAAGTGGAAGTTCTCTCCTCCCTTCAGAGAAAGGTACCTCCTTCTTCAATGACCCTTGTTTCCACTGTGATCTCACTCAGAGATCCTTCATGTATATCATTTTTTTTTTTTGCCACAGTATCTTGGCTTTCCATGCCTGAAATGCTCTCATGGGCTTTTCAGCCAGATCCTAATACCTTAACGGATGATTCTGAGGTCAGAATGCTGTTTAGGATGTTTGTCATTCTGAGTCTGCTGTGTGGCCTGCTTCCCATGTCGGATCATTTTCTCTTTTTTAATTCTGTTGTTACTACCAGACACTTGGTCTTATTTGTATGATCCCTTTGAGACTTATTCCTATCTATATGATCAGTGACACACTTAAAATGATCACTTTAACATGTAAGATGACATTAGTACCACCCAGCTTCATGGGATTTGGAGTCCCAGGGCAAGTTTTTAGCTTTACCCTTAGGTGTAAGTCCGTGGGAACATGTGCCGAACTGTTCATCTCCTCTATCTCTTATTCCCATTCTTATTTTTTACTGGGGGCTATTTTCAATTGGATTTAAACATCTTATGAACAACTGTGTGTTAAGTAAAGAGTTTAACCAATGGTATTAAATAGAAAAAGAAAATAGTAAAAAAATAAAATAATAAACTATTCCTCGAAGGTCAAGACAAGGGCTGATCAAGTCATTGTTTCTCATAGTGTCAGTTTCACTTCTACAGGTTTCCTTTTAGGTGCTCAGTTAGTTGTCACTGATCAGGGAGAATATGATATTTGTTCCATTGGAACTGGCTTATTTCACTCAATATGATGGTTTCCAGATTCCTCCATTTTGTTGGAAATGACTGGATTTCATTTTTTTTTACCACTGTGTAGTATTCCATAGAGTACATATCCCATAATTTCTTTATCTAGTTTTCCAGTAATGGGCATTTAGGTTGATTTCATGTCTTAGCTATTATGAATTGAGCTGCAAGAAATATGGAGGTGAAGATAGCTCTTTGAGTTGCCAATTTCACTTCCCTTGGGTAAATTCTGAGGGGGGGTCATATGGTAGGACTATATTCAGATTTCTGAGGTATCTCCAAAGTGTCTTCCAAAGTGGCTTTACCAGTTTACCTTCCCACTAACAGTGGATTAGGGTACCTTTCCTCCTCATCCTCACCAGCATTTGTTGTTTGATTTCTGTATGTGAGCCATTCTACCTGGGGTGAGGTGAAACCTCATTGTGGTTTTGATTGGCGTTTCCCTGAGGGCTAGTGATCCTGAACAATTTTCCTATGTCTGTTGGCCATTTGGATTTTCTCTTTTAAAAAACGTCTGTTTAAGTCCTTGGCCCATCTCTTAACTGGGCTATTTGTTTTGTTGTTGTGGAGTTTCTTGATCCCTTTATAGATTCTGGTTATTAATCCTTTATCAGATGCATAGTTGCAATTAATTTCTCTCATTCTGTCAGTTGCCTCTTCAGTTTCTTGACTGTTTCTTTTGCTGTACAGAAACTTCTCAGTTTAAAGTAATCCCATTTAATTTTGGCTTTGACTGCCTGTGCCTCTGGGGTCTTTTCCAAGAACTCTTTGCCTGTGTCTATGTCTTGCAGGGTTTCCCCAATGTTCTCTAATAATTTGATGGTATTGGGTCATACATTTAGATCTTTAATCCATGTTGAATGGATTTTTGTGTAAGGTTTAAGGTAGGGGTCTTGCTTCATACTTCTGCACGTGGAAATCCAGTTTTCTCAGCACCATTTGTTAAATAGACTGTCTTTGCTCAATGGATTCACTTTAGCTCCTTGATCAAATATAAGTTGGTTGTAGATGTTTGGATTGATTTCTGGTTTTCTATTCTGTTCCATTTGTCTTTGCATCTGTTTTGTACCAGTACCAGACTGTTTTGATTATAACTGTCTTGTAGTACATCTTGAAATCTGGCATTGTGATGCCTCTGGCTTTGTTTTTGTGGTATAATATTACTTTAGCTACTTGAAGTCTCCTGTGCCTCCACAGGAATTTCAGCATCATTTTTTCTAGAGCTGGGAAGACTGGTATTTTGTTTGGAGTCACATTGAATCTGTAAATTGCTTTTGGAAGAATGGGCATTTTGATGAACATGGAAGATTTTTCCACTTTTCCCAAATTCCCCTATTTCTTTAATGTTTTTTAATTCTAAACATGGAGATTTTTTACATCCTTGGTTAAATTTATTCCAAGGTATTTGATTTTTTTATAGCTATTGTGAATGAGGTTGATCTTAGAAGTTCTTTCTCAGTTATGGCATTGTCTATGTATATACAGGCTTTTGATTTTTGTGTATTGATTTTATATCCTGTGACTTTGCCAAACTATTCTATGAGGTACAATAGTCTCTTTGTGGAGATTTTTGGATCACCTATTTATAGAATCAAGTCATTTGCAAATAGTGATTGTTTTCCTCCTTCCCGATTTGTATCCCTTTGATTTCTTTTTCTTGCCTGATGGCTCTGGCTAAAACTTCCAGTACTTTATTAAATAGCAATGGTGAGAATTGACATCCTGTCTGGTTCTGGATCTCAGTGGGAATGCTTCCAATTTTCTCCATTCAATATGATGCTGTTGATGGGTTTGTCATAAATTGCCTTGATTGTATTGTGGAATGTTTCTTCTATGCCCAATTTGCTTAGAGTTTTCATCATGGAAGGGTGTTATAGTTTATCAAATGCTTTCTCTGCATCTACTGAGATAATCATATGGTTTTTGTTCAGCAGTTTGTTAATGTGATGTATCACATTGATTGATTTGTGATAAATCCCACTTGGTCTAGGTGGATGATCTTCCTGATGTGTTGTTGAATTCTATTGGGTAGAATTTGTTGAGGAATTTTGCATCTATGTTCATCAGGGAAATTGGTCTGTAATTCTTTATTTCTGTTGCACCTTTTACAGGTTTATGAATTAAGATGACGCTGGCTTTGTAGAAAGAATTTGGGAGGATTCCCCCTCTTTAAATTGTTTTGAACAACTTGAGAAGAATGGGAATTAGTTCTTCTTTAAAAATCTGGTAGAATTCAGCAGTGAATCTATCTGGTCCTGGGCTTTTCTTTGTTGGGCGGGCCATTATTACTGATTCAGTTTCCAGCCTGGTTATCGGTCTGTTTAGGTTTTCTGTTTCTTCATGGCTCAAGTTAGTTAGGTTATGTTTGTCCAGCAATCTATCCATATCTTCTGTGTTTCCCAGTTTGTTGGCATATAGCTCTTTGTAGTTATTCTTGATAATTCTTTTTATTTCTGTTGTTATATTTTATTTTTCATCTCTAATTTTATTGATTTGAGTCTGCTCTCTCTTTTTTGTTTTTTTGGTTAGTTGGACCAGTGGTGTTTCAATTTTGTTTATTTTTAAAAAAAACAGCTTATTGTTTACTTTTGTATTTTTTGGAACAATTTTGTTTAATTTTAATTATTTCTTTTCTCCTACTAGTTTTAGGTTTGGTTTGCTGTTGTTTTTCTGGATTCTGGAGATGCATTAATAGCTCATTTATTTGGTGCTTTTCCAATTTCTTGATGTAGGCACCTATTTCTATAAACTTTCCTCTTGCCATTGCTTTTGCTGTATCCCATAAGTTTTGATATATTCTGTTGTCATCTTCATTTTTTTCCCAGAAATTTTTTGATTTCTCTTTTGATTTCTTCTATGACCCAGTGTTCATTCAGGAGCATGTTGTTCAGTCCCTATGTGTTTGCATATATTCTGGAGATTCCTGAGTTGCTGATTTCCAGCTTCATTCCAATGTGGTCCAAGAAGATGCATGGTATGATTTTGATTTTTTTATAAAGCTTTTATTTAAAGCATATAAATTTCCAAAGTACAGCTTATGGATTACAATGGCTCCCCCCCCCCAACTTCCCTCCCACCCGCTACCCTCCCCTTTCCTGCTCCTTCTCCACTTGCATTCACATCAAGATTCATTTTCAATTCTCTTTATACACAGAAGATCAGTTTAGTACATATTACATAAAGATTTCAACAGTTTGCCCTCACATAGCGACACAAAGTGAAAAATACTGTTGGAGTACTAGTTATAGCATTAAATCACAATGTACAGCACATTAAGGACAGAGATCCTACATATTTTTTTAAAAAAAATTGATTAATTTTCTATGCAATTTCCAATTTAACACCAAGATTTTTTAATCATTTGCAATTCTTTATATACAGAAGATCAATTCAGTATATACTAAGTAAAGATTTCATCAGTTTGCACCCATACAGAAACACAAAGTGTAAAAATACTGTTTCAGTACTAGTTATAGCATTACTTCACATTGGACAACACATTAAGGACAGATCCCTCATGAGACGTAAGTACACAGTGACTCCTGAAGTTGATTTAACAATTTGACACTCTTGTTTATGGCGTCAGTAATCTCCCTAGGCTCTAGTCATGAGTTACCAAGGCTATGGAAGCCTTTAGGGTTCGCTGACTTCGATCTTATTCCGACAGGGTCATAGTCAAAGTGGAAGTTCTCTCCTCCCTTCAGAGAAAGGTACCTCCTTCTTTGATGGCCCCGTTCTTTCCACTGGGATCTCACTCACAGAGATCTTTCATTTAGGTCTTCTTTTTTTTTTTTTTTCAGAGTGTCTTGGCTTTCCATGCCTAAAATATTCTCATGGGCTCATGAGCCAGATCCGAATGCCTTAAGGGCTGATTCTGAGGCCAGAGTGCTATTTAGGACATCTGCCATTCTATGAGTCTGCCTTGTATCTCTCTTCCCATGTTAGATCATTCTCTCCCTTTTTGATTCTATCAGTTAGTATTAGTAGACACTAGTCTTGTTTGTGTGATCCCTTTGACTCTTAGACCTATCAGTGTGATCAATTGTGAACTGAAATTGATCACTTGGACTAGTGAGATGGCCTTGGTACATGCCACCTTGATGAGATTGTATTGGAATCCCCTGGCACGATTCTAACTCTATCATTTGTGGAAGTCCAATTGAGCATGTCCCAAATTGTACATCTCCTCCCTCTTGTGTGGTCAGTCCTAGAGAAAGTTTCATGTACTGCTGAGAAGAATGTATGTTCTGCAACTGTAGGATGAGAAGATCTGTAGACATCTGTTAGGTCCATTTTATAGTGTTGATTAAAATGCTGTTTCCTAGCTGATTTTCTGTCTGGTTGATCTGTCCATTGCTAAAAGTAGGGTATTGAAGTCCCCCATTACTACTGTATTAGAGTCTGTGTCTCCCTTTAGATCTGTTAACATATCTTTTAAATAGACAGGTGCCCTGTAATTAGGTGCATATACATTTATAATAGCTACACCTTCCTGTTGAATTGATCCCTTAATCATTAAATAGTGCCCTTTTTCTCTTTTAACAGTTTTTGTGTTAAAGTCTATTTTGTCTGATATTAGGATGGCTACCCCAGCTCTTTGTTGGTTTCTGTTGGCATGAAATGTCTTTTTCCACCCTTTCACTTTCAGTCTGTGTGTATCTTTGTTGGTGATATGTTTCTTGTAGGCAGCAATTTTTTTTTTTAAATACATTCTACCAGTCTGTGTTTTTTAACTGGGGAATTGAGGCCATTTACTTTCAAGGTGACTATTGATAAGTCACAACTTTGGCCTGCCATTTTTCCAAAAATATTCCTATATTTTACTTTGAATTTCCTTTCGACTTTTATTGAGAGATTTTTCTTCCTTTACATTCTTTTGTAGTGATGACCGTGTTTCTGAGTTTCTGTGCAACACATCCTTATACATCTTTTGTAGGGCTGGACAAGGGGTGACAAATTCTTTCAGTTTCTGTTAGTGATGAAAGGTCTTTATTTCACCTTCACTCATAAATGATAGCTTTGCAGAGTATAATATTCTGAGATTTATGGCATGTTAAATGGTTTCCCCCAAAGCAAATAATAGGAGGGAACAAAGGAGGGCAGCCATCTACTTTATATTTAGGTCTAGGAAGTCACCTGATATCTCTCTACCATATTATTAACCACATAGATTAATGTTCAAGCCACAAAAGAGGAGAGGAGAGTGTCACAGGTTGTCACAGGAGGTGAGGGTCATCAAGAGATCATCATGAATGCTGCTGTCACAGGAAGGGAGTGTGGATCTGAGGCCAGGATAATTTCAAGGCATCTGCCAGGGAAATACCTAAGAAGGAGTGTATTTCAGTTATACAGAGCAGCAATTCTTGTGACACTGAGATGGGGAAGCTTGGTGTGGTCCAACAAGTAATGTGATTCCAACAAGCAGGAGAGCAATATAGGATGAGTTCAGTGATCAGGGGCCAGAGTCCGTAGACCTTCTTTGGGTTTGTAATATATTCTAAACAGGGATGGAACTGTTGGAAGATTTTAAGCAGAAGTGTGACATAAACTGCATGATTTTATGTTACCAAAAAGCATAATTCTGAGAATTGGATTGGACATGTAGGATTATAATACTAAACAGAACAAGTTAGAATAAGACTCCTGACTCTAACCCTAGATGGTCATGCAAATTCATGTAAAGATGAGAAATAGAAATATTTATTCTCTGTTGAGCAGTAGAATAAAAGTGATCCAGGGGTTTAAATATGAGGTATGGGACTGGAGTTTGACCTACCAGTTAATGTGCTGCTTGGGATGCCCAAATCAGAATTGTAGGCTCTAGTCTCAGCTCTGTTTTCCTTTTCAGCTTACTGCCACTATACATCCTGGAAGGCAACGGGTTACAGCTCAACTTCTTCTATCCCTGCTATCTATATTGGACAGATTTAGTTCTAGGTCCATGGCTTCTGCTTATTCCCACTCCTAGCTGTTGTGGGCATTTGTGGAGTAAATCAGCAGGTGAAAATTCTGTGGGTCTCTCTCTTTTCCTCTCAGATTTTCTTAAAAAATTAATTAGGAAGTGTGAATGTCTCTGAATTAGCCCCAACTTCCATTTTTTTTTGCCACAAAGATATTCTGTTGATCTTTAGCATTTATTTTTTATAAAGATTTACTTACTTATTTGATAGGTGGAGTTATAGAGAGGCAGAGGCAAAGAGAGCGAGAAAGAGGGAGGGAGGGTGGGAAGGAGGTATCTTTCATTCACTGGTTCATTCCCCACGTGGCTGCAATGGGCGGAGCTGGACCAATCCAAAACTGGGATCCTGGAGCTTCCAGGTCTCCCACATGGGTACAGTGGCCCAAGGATTTGGGCCATCTTCTACTAATTTCCCAGGCAATAGCAGAGAGCCATATTAGAAGTGGAACAGTCAGGTCTCAAACCAGCACCCATATGGGGTGTTGGCACTGCAGACAGCAGCTTTACCTGCTGTGCCTCAGCGCCAGCCCAAACCTTTAGAATTTATAGGAAGCAAATTTCATGAGGACTATCTAGTTAGAATATACCTATGAGAAATTTTGTTAATTGTTCAAGGTCCAATTTGCATTCCTGCTTAATATTCTCCCTGTTGTTTGTTAGAGTGTTGTTCACTCCAGTTCTTCCAGTTCTTACTGTTAGAAGGCAGGCTTTGCCTACAACATGAAAAAAGACTCTTTTTTTTTTTACCTGATTTCCTACCTAGCTAACTGGCCAATCATGAGCCTTATTTTTATATAGTTTTATTCTCTGAAGAAAATGCAGTGTCATTTCAAATGAGATTAATCTGCTTGGCTGCTCTGTTCTGGTTCTGAGATTTGGTTCACTAACTTGAAGGAGAAATATGTTCTTTTTTTTTTTCTTAAAGCACACATACTGGTTGTGTCCCCACATATCCCTGAAAACATTTCAATGGCGATAGAAGATGGCAGATAAAAATATTCATAATCTCTGATCACAGTCAGGTATACAATACTAACCTTTTCTTCGTGTGGAATGGCTTGATATGACATTCTTGTCTGCTGCTTACTGACATTTTTCTCTTTTTACTAGAGAACAGGAATACTGGTGCTTTATACAATCTTGCATATAATGCACCAACCCTCCAAATACGAATCTACTAAATGCCATGTATCTTTACTATTCATAGTATTTTTAGTAGTTGAAAGGCATTTCCATTGGAGAGTTCAGAACTCATATCTTGTTCCTTCTCCACCTTTGCCTGTCCCTTTGTATATTCTACTCTTTCACTGTGAATTTATCTTTCCCATTCAAAGTACAGTGCAAATATCACTTTTTCTGGGAAGCCTTCTCTGATCCCTTTAAGCTCCTATTCCCACAAGCCCATACCAGTCCTATGTAGAATATTGAGTCCTTAGTACTATCATGCTTAATCCTGTCATTCAATGCAGTGCCTGAGGTGCCTATTAATTATTAATCAGTACCCTAGATCATTGTAAATAATCACTATAATCTATTTTGAAGTTTTTCAGCAAATTTGCTTCATTGTCATTTTTCCAACAGAATCCTATAACACTCCTTGCTTCCAAGAATAGGAAAAACTTCAGGGTGATCTCGAGAGATTCTAAATGGATTCAAGTAAAAAGTAATCCCTATCTTTTCTTCTGTATCCTAGGATTTGAGGAAGCAGCAACTGAAAAGACCTGTGATGACTGTTCTCATCACTTGTCACCCACTGGGAATATTAGCAGAAATTATACCCACATTGTCTATCTTCTGTCATGTCCTTTGACATCATTTGTCAGTGAACAAATGATCATTCTTGTCTCTGGACATTTTAAAAACAGTGAGTTTGGCATTTAATGTGAGAGGGGCTGCAGACTTTCAAGTCTTGTGGGAGCAGGGATCATGAGCTGAATCTAAGTTAGGAGCTGCACTGCCCTTTGCAAATCTCCTACTCCCTGTGGACAGTGACAGGAAGGAGCTGAAATCTCTCATAATTAAGGAACTAGCATCCATTTCTTTATCCATGCATTTGTTTATTCATGACAGCCACTTACTGTTTTTTCCTAATGGGTGGCCGTATACCGGGGCTAAGAACCACAATAATGAGTGGAACAGAAAGATCATCCCCTTGTGGTGCTTCTAGTCTAAAATAATTGATTTACAGTGTGTTTTTGCAAGTGCTATAAAGTAGTATCCTGGAATGTTCTAAGGACATAATGTTGGAGGTGGGTGTTAAGTTAGTCAGGACTCTGAGATGGCCTTTCTAAGGAGATGGCATTTCATTTAGCCTGAGTGTTGTAGGAAAAGGCAACCAGGCCAAGACGTCAGCGCATGAGGAAGGCAAGGAGTGAAGGTGAAGGGAGATGGGTCACTACAGGTGCATAGACAGCTTCTGAGACTCTATGAATGCGCCACTGATGGAAGACAGTTTTTTTCTTCTTTTTAAGTTTTAGTCATGTATAATTTAACTGAACCTTTGTATTATGATACAACTCTTTTGCTGTTGGAGAAGGGTATGGCAGATGAAGGATTAAAATTGTGTTCATAACTAGAAACACAAAATACTATGCTAAGTGAAATAAGCCATTCACAGGACAAACCCTACATATTGAAATGCACATGAGGCTTATAAAATATCAAATTCATGGCATCAAAGAGTGGAATGGTCATTACTAGGGACAAGAGAGCAGACTCTTGAGGAATTATTAATCAGTGAGCGAGATGTTAGAGTTAAATGCAATGAATAAGCTCCAAAGAATATTGTACAGTACTGTGCTAAGAGTCAACAAGAGTGTTATACACATTTGTCAAGAGGGTGGATCACATGCTAAATTTCCTTACCACAATAAATTAAAAGTAAGATAAGACATAAAAAGACTGACATTATTTTGTTTATACTTTTATGCTCATTTTATGACATACAGAGGATATAAGACATGGAAAGAAACCAAGAATAAAAGAAGGAGGGAGGATGCTTGGAAGGAATCCCTGGAGGGACAAAGGTGTAGAAAGAATACAGAATAAAATTTAAACAGACTGTCACACTCTATAACTATTTAAATAAAATTGTTCTTTCTTGCTAGTGCATCAAAATTCAGACTTCTCTCTTAAAAAATATTTACTTATTTATTTCACATGGAGAGTGACACAGAGAGGGAGTGGAGGAGTGAGAGAGATCTTTCATCCGTTGGTTCACCCCTGACATGGCCACAACAGCAGGAGCTAGGCCAGGCCAACTCCTCCTTTGTCTTCCACATAGGTAGCAGGGATTCGAGTACTGGGGTCATCATCTACTGCTTTCTTATACACAGTAGGGAAATAGATAGAAAGTGGAGCATCCAGGATTTGAACTTGTGCTCTGATATCGAATGCCAACATTGCAGATGGTGACTTAATGCACTGTGCCATGATGCTAGCCCACACACTGCTATTCTTTTTATTATTATTATTTTTGACAGGCAGAGTGGACAGTGAGAGAGACAGAGAGAAAGGTCTTCCTTTTTCTGTTGGTTCACTCCCGCAATGGCCGCTGCGACTGGTGCACCGCGCTGACCCAAAGCCAGGAGCCAGGTGCTTATCCTGGTCTCCCATGGGGTGCAGGGCCCAAGCACTTGGGCCATCCTTCACTGCACTCCCGGGCCACAGCAGAGAGCTGGCCTGGAAGAGGGGCAACCAGGACAGAATCCAGTGCCCCGACCAGGATAGAACCCTGTGTGCCGGTGCCGCAAGGCAGAGGATTAGCCTATTGAGCCAAGGCACCGCACACACTACTATTCTTCATCACTCCCTTGTGATATAAACTTTATCAGGTCAATCCGAGTACATAGTCCTCAGTTTTTCTTTACCTTGTTATCTTCAAATAAATCAGTTTCCATATTTCAGGGACTGGAATCATATAATGATGAGGGCTATGTAAAATGAAAGCAAGATTCCTAATAAACTTCATTTCACAAATCCAGTGCAGTGGAATACAAAGTGGCAAGCTAGAATATGTAAATAGCCAGGAAATATCTTTGGATTCTGGTTTCAGCAGGTGGAGATCCCTTGAGAGGTCTAAGAGGCTTTAGCTGCTCCTGGTGTTGGAGGTGGTGTTGGGCACCAATTCCCTTTTTCTAGGCAGAGTGTGGCATGTATGGTAAAATAGGTTGTCCATCATCAACAGGAAGTCAGCGTGTGACATCAGTTCATAACAGTTGTGATAGTTTCGGGTTTCAGTTGAATGAGTCTGAGTCACTTGAATTTTAAAATATGACAGGAAGAGAGGTGAGAAAGGAAGAGAGGCAGGCAGAGAGGAGAGAGGGAGAGAGTAGTTACTAGTTAGGTGAGGTGTTGGTATGAGGAAAGAACAGAGTACTGGATATGAGGAGAATGTATACACAATAGATTCTGTTGTTAATTTTAAGTATATTTCCATATGATGCTGTTATCAGGAGCACTAGTATACACACTAGTATTAAAAAAAATAAGCGGCTGGCACTGTGGCTCACTAGGCTAATCCTCCACCTGCGGTGCTGGTACCCCAGGTTCTAGCCCCGGTTGGGGTGCCGGTTCTGTCCCGGTTGCTACTCTTTCAGTCCAGCTCTCTGCTGTGGCCTTGGAAGGCAGTGGAGGATGGCCCAGGTGCTTGAGCCCTGCACCCGCATGGGAGACCAGGAGAAGCACCTGGCTCCTGGCTTCGGATTGGTGTAGTGCTCCGGCCATAGTGGCCATTTGGGGGAGTGAACCAACAGAAAAAGGAAGACCTTTCTCTCTGTCTCTCTCACTGTCTAACTCTGCCTGTCAAAAATAAATAAATAAAAAAAAGCACTGAATTCATCTTGTGGTAAAGAGAACAGTTGTTATTAGTATTAATTATTACTATCATTACAGGCCTGTATGCAGAAAAAGGCAAATCATATTGAGGCCCAAGTCAATCTCCTCATTCAGAAAGGCGATTGGAACTGATGGAATGAGGATAACTGGGGCCACACTGGGCAAAACAAAGTAACAGAACATAACAGGGGAAGAGCAAGGGGTGGGGAAAGTCCTTTGAGCACGTGCTTTTAACAAAGCATGTATTTACATACTTTGTGTTTCCAATGATGGCTGCTGAGAGGAGTGTCCTTGCACAGTATAATGCATCGTAAGGGATTGCATGCATCAACCTGAGTTGATCTGAACAGGTTCTAGCTACCATGTTGGCTGCAGCTAATTCTATGTGGTTTTATCTGGGACCTTAGAAAGATAGCTCAGCGGAGTTTTTAAGAGAGAATTCTTCTGGGACAGCAAGTTACTATGTAACAGGTATGCAGATAACTATTACGAAGTGTTAGTACATTAGGCAGCCATGGAAGCTTACTGTTCAGCAAGGAAAGAGGAATCCTTTATTGTACATGGTTTCAGTGCTCAATATTTGTAATAGACATGAGTTTCCTCTGAGCTCCATGTCAGTGAAGAGTCAAAGCAACTAAAAGAGGATTGAGAAACTTCTGAGAACATTTGTTCATACTTCACTGATGAGGCAATGAGGCATTAGAAATAAAGTTATTGACAGTGGAATCAGCAGTGTCTTGAACTCTCATTAGCTTCAATGTAATCAGATGAGACTGCGAAGCAGTAGTTACTGGGCACAAAGTCACTGACAACCCCAACGTGTCACCATTTTCACAGAAGCTGCTTTAATCATCAGTCTCGCCACTTTATAATTTCACCTCTTATGCAAACAGCTTCCTCTTCTAAGGGGTATGAGCGGTAACAAGTTTAATAAATCACATAAGGAATTTATATTACTATCAGAAATGTAACTTATATTCAGATCATCTGTCTACTGCAGAACATTTAAGATGTTATCCTCAAAGGAAATGCAAACTCAAATAATTTTCACATTTTAAAAATGTATATTTTGTATGCAATATGTGAGAGAAGCTTTACTAATCTATATGTTTTCTTTCCATTATGAAAGCCTAATTCATTTTTCCCTTAGTTCTCATAAAAATATTAAAGATCTCACACTTAGATTTAAGAGAACTGAGTGGGTGTTTCATATCTGTGAAAACATCTTTCTTTGCTATCATCCCAATTAAGTATATTTCTTTGTTAAAACACTTTGTAGTGAGATCTAAACTGTTCTCTAGTAATAATGAGAAACGATACACCCACATACAACCAACACACTTCTAAGAATTTTCAAAAATATGAAAATTAGCAAATTTTCCAAATATATTTAATGAGGACAGCAGATGCCCAAACACTTGGGCCATCTTCTTCTGTTTTCCCATGTGTATTTGCAAGGAGCTGGATCAGAAGTGGAGCAGCCAGGGCTCGAACCAGCGCACATATGGGATGATGCCAGCATCAAAGGCAGCAGCTTACTCACTGTGCCACAAAACCAGCCCCCAAAATACTTGTATGCTATGGGAAGGGAGGAAGAAATAGAGATTAAGGGAAGGCAGAATATACCATGGGTCAGATCCTTGTGCAGCTTTGAATGGTTCTTGTCTAAATTCCTACTTGGAATGTTTCAGAGTGACCCTGGTCAAGTTACCTAAACTTTCCTAGCCTTGATTTCCTTACCTGCAAAATGAATGATGTTTCCTACTATACAGGAGTTTTGTAGATGAAATAAAAGCTCTTAGAAATAAAGCTCATGAAGTCCTATGTGTTACTTTCTTTTAAGAGGAACCTATTTCTTTGCTGATTTGGGAAATTTCTTTGGGTCACTTAATTCAGTTAGATTTTTTTTTAAGATAGAGAAGGGGCAGAAGGAGGAAGAGGAGGAGGGAGGGGAAGATAGAGGAGAAAGGGAGGAAGAGAGCAAGAGAGAGAGATTGATCTTCCATCTGCTGGTTCACTCTCCAAGTGGCCGTAATCAGCTGTTGCTGGGCCAGGCTGAAGCCAGGAGCCAAGAGCTTCCTCCAGGTCCCCCACAGGGGTGGCAGGAGCCCAAGCATTTGGGCCATCTTCCACTGCTTTCCCAGGCCATTGTCAGGGAGCTGGATTGGAAGAGGAGCAGCCAGGACACAATCTGGCCCCCCTATGGGATTGCACTGCAGATGGCGGCTTAACCTGTTGTGCAGCAATGCTAGCCCCTCAACTGGATATTTATGAGTCATTCACACACACCTACACACACACACACAGCTTTACTGAGGTATGATTGACAATAAAAATCCTAAATGTTTGTTTTTTCATTGTTCATTTGTGTGACCTGGTTGGATCAGATGAGAGGTGGAAGGGGAGGTGCAGTCTGCTATTGTCAACAGGAATTCTCTTCCCTCGCATCTGAGAAGGGCGTGCGCTGCAGGAAGTGTTGTTCTTCAGCTCTTGGCCCCTGTGTTTTTCACTTACTCTTTCCCTTTGCATCATACTTTAGGACCTTAATGACTGGGTCAAAGGTAAATCACTCTGGTTATTTTGGGTTGGAATGGGACAAATTGTACTCAGAATGAGCACTACACCTGGGGTAGTTGTTTCCTTGGTTGAATCGTGGCCTCCGTACATAGTTGTGGATGACTTGTACCAGGACTTGCTGTGATTATGCCAAAATCAACACATAGGTTTGCTTCTCTGCTCTATGCAGAACAATCTACTATGGATGATATGAACATCAATGAGACGTGATTCCTTAGGTTTTAGTAATGTATCCTTGCAAACATACACGATGTTAAACAGTGCCTCCAGAGGAGCTGTGATAAATGCCCGCAGAACTACTGCTCAAAAGATTGGATGATGAAAGAGGCTATCCTAGACCCAGACGTCTTCATGAGGCATCTTCTGGGAGTTTCCTTTCTTCTGGTCTTAGAAGAAAATTTCAAGTAAAATAAACAGGTTTTGATTGTACTGTCTTCTCCCTTTAAATATTTAGTCTTACGGGGTTAACCTTCAAGAAGGAAAAAAATATAAATTTGGTGACTATAACTTTTAAAAATCTTTTTAAAATGTAAGCAAACTTGTAAGAAAGTTGACTCAATTATAATGGCAACTAAATGAAAATGAAATAAAATGAAGCAATTAGAATGATTATTATTAAAGTACTTATAGAATGTTTAGTGAAAATCAGGATTATAATAGTTTTAAATAGAAGTCAGAAAAGACCTTAAATAATCATTGTTGGTGGGAATTGTGTGAATATTGGTGATATTTATGTTTTCTAATTTTCCTTAAAACAATTGCATTGTTCCTAAATATGATTTTAAAATAAATATAGATTCAATATTTAACTACATTTATTACCACTAAGAAATTAAGTTTAAAAATCTGTGATGATACCCAAGATGGTACTTACTCATTTTTAAGAGAACATCCTTCAGAACATAAGACCAGGGAATATTTCTTATCTCTTTGTGTCCAAATTCCTTTGCTATAGAATATTCCTTGGATATGATGAAGATTAAATATGGTGATACATGTAAAGCAGCTACCACAATATCTGATAGTCAACAGTCACAAAGGAAGACAGTAATTTCATTTATTCATATATGTTGAAGTAATGACAGTTGAAAATAAGAACATGGCATGGATTCAAAATGGAAATTCAATAGGATAAATGCCAAGCTATAGTGTCATAGAAGTCATTTATTTGGAGCAGGAATATAAACATATTGTCTCACAAAGCAATTTAACTGATGATGACCAATTTAGGCCCCCTATTTTGTAAAAATCACTTCATTCTTAGCATGTGAAGCAACCAGGACTTTGAATGAACATTAGAACATTTATCAGAGGCATCAGCTATAATGGAGGAATACCGACTGTCCTTGGATAACATTATCAAAAGACCCACCAGCACTCTGCTGGTCTCAGTTTTAAAAATCAGTATACATGGAAATGAAGACTTACTGCAAAGATAGGCTGTCTGTGATTATTGGTTTTATGAACATATTTGCCTCAGGAGTGCTATAGATGCGCAATTTCTCTTGATATAAATGGGTTCATTTTATATAAGTTGTATATATAAATATTTAAAGAAAATGAATCTTAGCTCAGTAAGACCCATACCTTTGCTGTTATACTGAAAAAGTATTTTACTTATCTTATTTTTAAAAATCTGTTTATCCTGCCGTGGCATTGCTGCACACTGGATTAAACTGATGCTTGTGATACCAGCATTGCACAATGGAGCACCAGTTCGAGTCCTGACTGCTCCATTTCTGATCCACCTTCCCACTAGAGCACCTGGGAAGACAGCAGAAGATGGTTGAAATCGTTAGGCCCCAGCACCTATTCCTTGGCCCAGGCTGGATTGTTTTGGCTATATAACTTACTTGAAAGGCAGAGCAAGAGACAGAGGTGTTTGTTTGTTTTTTTATTTTGTTTTTCCTTTGCTAGTGCACTCCCCGAATGGCCACAATAGCCAGATCTGGGCCTGGCTCAAGCCAGAAGCTGGGAACTCAATCCAGTGTTCCCAAATGGGTGGCAGGGAACCAACCTTTGCTGCCTCCTAGGGTGCATATTAGTAGGAAGCTGGGTTAGAAAGTAGAGCCAGGACTCAAACCCAGATACTTTGAAATTGGATGTGTGTATCCAAGCACTATTTTTATCACTGTGCCAAATGCACTCCCATATATATAATGTTTTGGTTATCCTTATTACTATGTAATATGGATATGGATATGTATAATATGTAATAAAGATAATTCTCATCTACCAGCCATTCAGCCCGTGGCACAAACATTTTCATTGCACCAGCTCTGAAGTCACTACTTTTCTCCCAACTTGCTCCTCTTTCTCTATTCTGGGTTTGTAAAAAATGACCCAACCATCCAGTAAGGTTGACAACCTGGAGTTCATCTTCTTCTCCCTCTTTCTTACACTGTCCCCACCTCCCATGACTTGCTTGTTACAGTCTCTCTAGTGTTCCTTCAACATCCTTTATCTAAGAGCCCATCTCTTTCATTTTTCTATCAGTTTAAGACATCATCTTCATCTGTACAACTAACAGCCCTTTCGTTAACTGTTTTCCCTTCTGGTCCATCTGCCAGATTAGTTTAGAAGGATGACTTTAAAACAACTCTCCTAACCTACAAATCTAATTACAATACTTGGATTTTCCTGAATGTCTTACAAACACTCATTTTGCACAGTGTAAAAGATGGCACATTTGGGAAATGCTGGGTTAAGCTATGTTTAACAAGATTCTTTTTTATAAAATTTCTTGGAAGTTTTAGAATTTTTACTTAACAAATTCCAAGAGGTTGTTGTAATACATAATTTTTCCTACATTTTACTGACCGATTATTATTTTATTAGAAAAGCATAGAGAGGATTGGTGTTCTGTGCAACACATGTTGTTAAATATCATTTTATATGCTTCTCCTTACCATCAAAAATCACATTGACTCTGGACATAAAGCACAGGTTCCTCCATACACCCTGGCTAGCTTCATACTATCATCCTAGCTGTATGCACTGCATCACTCTTGCACACATGCATTGTTTAGCACTGTCAAACTATCTAGATTCCATGTCAGGCTGATAGCCATATCTTGCATGCACTGCTGTCTATCTGAAATACTGTAACTTTTCTACTTGATGAACTCCTCTTCATCCTTCAATACAGTTGCTTCTTCGTAAAATTCCCCTAACTCACCCAAGGAAACCATCTCTCTCCTCCATCCCTTCTGGTATTTATCTCTGTGATTCTCATCACATTGTATTAAAGCCATTTGTGGTGCCATGGCTCATTTGGTTAATCCTCTGCCTGAGGCACCGGCATCCCATATGGGCACCAGGTTCTAGTCATGGTTGCTTCTCTTCCAGTCCAGCTCTCTGCTGTGGCCTGGGAGGGCAGTGGAGGAAGGGCCAAGTGCTTGGGGCCCTGCGCCCACATGGGAAACCAGGAGGAAGCACCTGGTTCCTGGCTTCAGATCGATCAGCATAGCGCCTGCTGTAATGGCCATTTGGGGAGTGAATCAATAGAAGGACAACCTTTCTGTCTGTCTCTCTCACTGTCCATAACTCTACCTGTCAAATAAAAAAATACACACAAAAAATAAAGCCATTTGTATATAGCCTCTCTTCTGTACCAGACTAGGGGAGGGGTCCATGATGGTCTTTGTTCTTCAGTCCCATGTGCACAGCACCTGCCACGTGTTGGTGTTCAGTAAGAGGAAGAGTGCTCCTGTAGTGACAAGTGAACTCTCTACTCTTAAAGCAGCTGCAGTGTAAGGCATTAGGACTGTAATTAGATCATATAGGCAAGAATGTGTCTACCAATTAATACGTAGTGCATTCACCTGTGAAGCTATTAGCAGAGGAAACATCATTTGAATTTGAATTCGATTGCCTGCAATAAAAGTTGTCCTCATGGGGATTTGTAACTTTGAAGGTCCTACTTTCTTTTTCTGCTTTTGTGGTTACTATACCTCTGAAAAAGTGAAAGAGGCAGAATGGCCTTCAGAGAGACTGGAATCCTTATTGAATATGCCACATCTCAGATTTTGGAACGAGATCAAAGGAAAAGCAATAAATACATGTTTTCTTTTGATTTAACCACTTACTCTTGGTTGGCTGTAGATCATTCATTTTTGAAAACAGGATAATTGTGACGACATCTGTCTATAAGAAGCAAGCAGCGGAGCTGGCTTTGTTCTAGGAGAAAGCAGAGTCAGATAATGAATTTACTGTGAATAAAAACCTTAAAGAGCTTTTATATAATTCAACTAGGCATGTAGAATTCATCATTTTATATACAAGGCAATGCATTCTGGCAGGGGATAAAAGACTTGCCCAAGGTCACAAGAACCAGAAATTTACAGATTGCAAAGATATGTTTTTGCTCATGTTTCAAAACATAGTTCAAAATATACAAGAAATAAATAAGAATAGACTTTAAGATTATCAACAAAAATATATCCTTTTTACCTTCCTTTTGTGTATAGCATATGTCTTTTACACTAACTGCTTCATTTTAATAGATTGTATTACAGAGGTACATTGGAGAAGACAGACTCAGGAATGATTTAGAAGGAAGTGACTGGTGTTTGCAAATAAAGGCAGATTATTCAAGTGTGTTGTCTGCCAGTGGGTGTTATAGTGAAGCAGTACTGTAAAAAATGTATATATACAGAGCACAAAAATATAATGTATATGAGTGAAACTGATGTTTTGAAGTTTGATTATTGTTTATAGCCCTTTAGAGATGGTGGTTTTTTTTCTACTTACTACTTGTTGAATTCTTTATTTGGAGGGTTAAGCTTATGATTATAAAGTAGACTGCAAATATATCATTGTAAAAATTTAAGAAAAACGAAAGGAAGAGGGAGGGTGAGAGGAAAGATAAGGTAGGGAGTATAATTATGCTCTTACATAGGTATATATGAAATACATGAAATATGTTCAATTTATATAAATTTTTAAAAGAAAGTTTTTGAAGAGAAGATCAAAACATTCTTCATTCATTTTCATTTATTTCTGTTTCCTAGTGTGGGAGCCCCAAATTCTTGATTAGTCATTCAGCATCTTTTTACATGAACATTAAAAAAACAGTAGAGAAACAACATTACTATTTCTGGAAGTGAGAGTGTAGCCATGAGACAATGGGGATACAGAAATGATGATAGATGGACACCGTATGAGGTTCTGTTTATGCTTGCTTAGAGCAATCAGGGAAATGCGAATCAAAACCACAAGGAGGTTTCACCTCACCCAGCTCAGAATGGCTCACATACAGAAATCTACTAACAACAGATGCTGGCAAAGATGTGGGGGAAAAGGGACACTAACACACTGTTTGTGGGAATGCAAACTGGTTAAACCACTATTGGAAGTCAGTCTGGAGATTCCTCAGAAACCTGAATATAACCCTACCATACAACCCAGCCATCCCACTCCTTGGAATTTACCCAAAGGAAATTAAATTGGCAAATAAAAGAGCTGTCTGCACCTTAATGTTTATTTCAGCTCAATTCACAATAGCTAAGACCTGGAATCAACCCAAATGCCCATCAACAGTAGACTGGATAACGAAATCATGGGACATGTACTCTATAGAATACTATATAGCAGTCAAAAACAATGAAATCCGGTCATTTGCAACAAAATGGAGGAATCTGGAAAACATCATTCTGAGTGAATTAAGCCAGTCCCAAAGGGACAAATATCATATGTTCTCCCTGATCGGTGACAACTAACTGAGCACTAAAAAGGAAACCTGTTGAAGTGAAATGGACACTATGAGAAACAATTACTTGACCAGCCCTTGTCCTGACTATTGATGAACAACTTAATACTTTATCCCTTTTAGTATTTTTTTCTACTTATTACTATTGGTTGAACTCTGTAATTAACACACAATTATTCTTAGGTGTTTAAATTTTAATTGAAAAGTGATCCCTGTGAAATATAAGAGTGGGAATAAGAGAGGGAGGAGATGTACAATTTGGGACATGCTCAATCTGACTTACCCCAAATGGTAGAGTTAGAAACGTGCCAGGGGATTCCAATACAATCCCATCAAGGTGGCATGTAACAAGGCCATCTCATTAGTCCAGGTGATCAATTTCAGTTCACAATTGATCATAACTATAGGACTAAGAGTCAAAGGGATCACAAAAACAAGACTAGTGTCTGCAAATACTAACTGATAGAATAAAAAAGGGAGAGAATGATCCAACTTGGGAAGCAGGATACAAGGCAGACTCGTAGAATGGCAGATGTCCTAAATAGCACCCTGGCCTCATAATCAGCCCTTAAGGCATTCAGATCCAGCTAAAAAGCCCATGAGAGTATTACGGGCATGGAAAGCCAAGACACTGTGGCAAAAAAAAAAAAAAAACCTAAATGAAAGATCTCTGTGAGTGAGATCTCAGTGGAAAGAACAGATCATCAAAGAAGGAGGTACCTTTCTCTGAAGGGAAGAAAGAACTTCCACTTTGACTATGACCTTGTCTAAATATGATCAGAGTCAGCGAACTCAATAGGCTTCCATAGCCTTGGCAACTCATGACTAGAGCCTAGGGAGATTATTGACGCCATAAACAAGAGTGTCAATTTGTTAAGTCAACAACAGGAGTCACTGTGCACTTACTCCTCATGTAGGATCTCTGTCCTTAATGTGTTGTACCTTGTTATTTAATGCTATAATTAGTACTGAAGCAGTATTTTACACTTTGTGTTTCTGTGTGGGTGCAAACTGTTGAAATCTTAATATATGCTAAATTGATCTTTTTTAAAAGATAATTGAAAAAGAATCTTGATGTGAATGGAATGGGAGAGGGAGCGGGAGAGGGGAGGGTTTCAGGTGGGAGAGAAGTTATGGGGAGGAAGCCATTGTAATCCATAGCTGTACTTTGGAAATTTATATTCATTTAATGAAAGTTTTAAAAAAATTGAAAAAAGTAAAAAATATCACTTTGATTAATTAGACAAAATGGTTTTTAAAATTTTATTTTTAAATGGACAAATAAAATTTGCATACATTTATCTTATACAATATATTTTGAAATAGGTATTCAAACATATTAGCCATTGTGTCATTAAAATTGGCTAAATCAAGGCAATTAATATTTTTCATTACCTTAATGCATTCAATTTTTATGGTGAAAATACTTAAAAATTCTCTTATCAGTTTTACAGTATATATTATCCTGTTAACTGTAGTCACCATACTGTGCTATGGAATTCCTGAGCTTAGTCTTCTTGTCTCAGCAAAAATGAATATGCTTTGACCAACATCTTTCCACTTCTCTCTGTCCCAGCCTCTGAACTCACTGTTTCTATGCGTTTAATGTTTATAGATTCCATACATAAGTGTGGTTTATCTTTCTGTGTCTGGCTTATTTCACTTACCACAATATCCTCCAGTTTCATCCATGTTGTCACAAGGGGCACAGTTCTCTCCGTCTTCAGAATAGTATTCTATATGTGTTTATATCACATTTTCTTTATCCACTCACCCACTGGTAAATACTTAGGTGGATTCCACATATTGGGATTGTGAATAATGTGGCAGTGAACATGGAAATATCTGCTTTACCTACTGATTTTCTTTCCTTTGGATATATGCCCAATGATGTGATTTGAGGGTTCTATTTTTTAAAATTTTTTATGACACTCCATACTATTTTCTATTAAGGCTGTACCAAAGGAATTTCTAGCAGGGAACATTTAGTATATATGAAGAGACATCACATTTTAGTATATGTGAAGAGACATTGAAATTGTAACCTAAGACCAATTATGCCAACATTGGTACTATTCACATTTTTGGCCATGTAAGTTTGTGCTGTAAGTGCCTGTCTTGTGCAATGTATACTGGTTATAAGCAGCTGTGTGTGGGTTGTGTACTGGTTACAACTGGCTGTGTGTGGGTTGTATATTGGTTGCAAGTGGCTGTGTGTGAGTGGTGTACTGGTTACAAGTGGCTGTAAGTGGGTTGTGTACTAGTTACAACTGGCTGTGTGTGGATTGTATATTGGTGACAAGTGGCTGTGTGTGGGTTGTGTATTTGTTACTAGTGGCTGTGTGTGGGTGGTATACTGGTTACAAGTGGCTGTGTGTAGGTTGTGTACCGGTTACAAGTTGCTGTGTGGGTGTGGTGTACTGGTTACAACTGGCTGTGTGTGGGTTGTGTACTGGTTACAAGTGACTGTGTGGGGATTGTATACTGGTTATAAGTGGCTGTGTGTGGGTTGTGTACTGGTTATAACTGGCTGTGTGTGGTTTGTATGCTGCGTAGCAGCATTTCTTGCCTCTACCAAGTAGTTGACAGTGGTACACACACACACACTCTCACTCATGAAGACCAAAAATGTCACCAGATAAGCCAGGACTGAAAAATTCTTGCTGGCTGAGAATTACTGACTTAAAGCATGTTGAGTGATTGCTTGACTACTATAAAGCAAAAGTTGACTGAGTCAGCAGAACTCTCCAAATAGTGAGAAAAATTACTTTTCCTTTATCAGTTCAAACATGTTCAACATGTTATTATGAATCTGATCTGAAGGATACAAATACAAATAAGAAAGTGTTCTCATGAACTTACATTTTAATAAGGAAGATAGACACATGAAATAATCCATCACTCTAGAGGATTCAAGTGTAGTTGTGTACGGTTGAGTCCGTAGTACTGTGGCAGACCAAATGATGTAGAATCAAATTTGGAATGAAGAACACAGGGAAACCCCATAAGGATCTCTGAATTATTTTCAGGCCTGTTTTTTCTGGATTAAATCTACTCTCTGGGAGATATGGTTTCTGCTAGCCCCATGGGTACAGAGAATTCATTAATTTTACTTACTGAAACCTGCTCCCAATAAAAATTTAATAATTTTATGCAGATATAAGTTGGTCAAAGGTGATGACTTTCACAGAACTAATCAGATTTGATATGGGGACTGATTGGAGCAACAGTGGTTGATAGTACAAATTATCATAATTTTCAGAAATGTGAAAACAGTCAGTGTCAAAGAAACAGTATCGTAGCTTGGAAGAAAATGACCAGAATTCAGAATGGCAGAAAAAAAGTCCAGGAAAAAACATTTATTTAAAAAAAATGGCCATTAGTTTTCATCTATTGGAAGGCAGAGGATCTGAATGATAAAGTGAGAAAGGAAGTGGGGGTGTGGGGGGTGGGTAGAGATCAATCTTCCATCCACCTGTTCATTTCCCAAATGCCAGAAATGGCCAGGGGTGGGCTAGGTCAAAGACAGGAGACTGGAACTCCAACCAAGTGTCCCACATAGGTGGCAGGGACCCAAGTACTTGACCCATCATCTGCCTCCCAAGAAGCTGTATACAAAGCAGAGGAGCCAGGAACAGACATTCCTATATGGGATGTGGGTGTCCCAAACAGTGGCTTAACCTGCTGCCCCACAAGGCCCACCCCATAAACCTTTCAGTTTCCTGATATTTGGTGTCCATCTTACGTGAAAAAATCAGAACAGAGACTTTAGGAGGAAGCTTGTGTCCTACCACAGTTGGGTGTGATTGGGAAAACTAGAACAGGAAATAAATTCAAAGTAAATTAGCTTGAGTCTACATTTTCCTTTGAAGAAACAAGTATTCTAATTTTAAAAATTATGATTCTATTATTTAACAGGTTGATAGGAAACATCAATTTTTTATTTAGTTATTTAATGATAGGATCTTCAAAAAGTTAATGAAAAATGTGTATTATGGAAAAACTATGCACAAAGTTCAAAATTTTTGCACCAAAATTACTTACCTTTTAATTTTATTTTCCTAGAATTTTGGAAGCTTATTTTCAAAGCTTCCAAGTATAAAGGACAGCATTGTGGGACTGCAGAAAGTGAGGAAGACACAAGCACTTGCAGTCTTGTCAAGGATGTAAACACAAAAAAGATCGAGGCAGTTCATCAGAGGGTGAGGTTAATATAGTGGGGCACTGGAGATGAGGAAGTGAAGAATTACAGCTAGGAAGAGGTAAAAATGAGCATCAACTGGCCTTCTGTCTGATTTCCTAAGCACTCGTATTTGCATGTCTACAGGATGAGTTTTCCATGCTTGCATCTCATATTGGATTAATTTCCTGCCTACGTGCACCTTGTGAGGCACAAATGATGGCTTAAGTAGTTGGGTCTCTGCCACCCATGTGGGAGACTCAGATTGAGCTCAGCCTCCTGTGTTTGGCTTGGCCCAGCTCTGGCTGTTGCAGATCATTGGGGAGTGAGCTGTAGATGAAATTGTCTTTTGGTCTCTGCTTTTCAAATAATTTTATTTTTAATGAAGTCAACCATTAGAATTAATGAAGCTGGGAAGTAACTTGAGCATGGCTACAATAGACTTGTCCAGTTCATGCTTCTCTGAGAAAATGAAAAATGGAAACTTTCTCTAAAAATGAAAGAATGCACTCTCTTATCTTCCCATTTGTCATCTAGCCATCTTGCGACAGTAGTTTACTGATCTTTCGAAGTAATGTAAATCATGTTACCCCTGTGATTGTATTTCTTAAATGACTTCCCATTACTCTTAAATTGAAAATCATATTTCTTTTCACCATCTCCAAGATGTTGCAGGGACTTGCACTCTCCTTGATCTCTGACCCCAGGTTATGCCACTCTCCTTGTTTACTGTCCTCAGCTACTCTCATTTCTTCCCATTTGAGGACTTCTGCATATGCACGTGTCGCTACATTTCTGTTTTCTCTGGTCCTGGCTCTTGCCTCTCCATATACTGTCTGCTACTCAGGTTTTATATAATTTAGTATCATTTTCCTAGAAAAGTAAAAGGACATTTTCCTACAAAAATTCCTATTGAGATCTTTGTTCAATTTGTCCTTTGTATTTCAAAGCAATTCTCCAGAATAGGATTGTCTGTCTGGTTCTCTAATGCGGCCCTGAACAAGGCATAAAAAATAGTGTATGCGCATGTGCTCTTGCTCTCTCTCTCTCTCTCTCCCTCTCCCTCTCCCTCTCCCTCTGTCTTCCTCTCTCTCTCCCCCTCCCTTCCCTCTCCTCATATATATATAGTGTATATATATATATATATATATATATACGTACATATATATGTATATATTCTAAATGAATAAACAGACACATATCTTCAAATATTTATCCCCTACACTAAGTTGTCAGCTTCTTAGGGACAGAGTCATGACTGTTTTGCACACCATTGTGTAACCAAGATCTGTATCCTTGCCCAGTTCATTGAAGGAGGTCAGGAAATATTTTTTGGGAAAAAGATAAAAAGAATTCATCTGATGATTTGTAAGGTCCATTTCAGGTTACAAAAATGACAGCAATAACAATGACAAAAGCCTATTAAATTGTCCAGGAGATATTAGAAGGCTAAGTAAATGTCTGGTAAGCTAACTTTAAAAATCATAGCTTCAGGATTAAATACAATTGGAAATATCAATTTAATTTGAATTTCTTATGGAAAAATTTCCTAAATCATTTATTAAACCAGATATAATGTTTAAACTTAATTCTTCTTAACTATAAAATTATGATTGACACTCATTCCATTATTATTATTTCTTATAATCTGTCTTTAAGTGGAATTATAAAGGATATCAAGGGCATTTACTCTGTTAACGGCAATTGGGCGCTATCAAACTTTAAATTATATAACACATAAAAGACATTTCAGTCTTGGTTTACAAATCTGAAATGATTTCCAATATTGGCCACCAGATGGCAATGTCTGGGAAAAACGGTTCCCCATATGAAGAATTCTTTCTTCAGCCACTTGATGGCACCTCTCCTTTGTTTTCAAGAATTGGCCCAGGCATCCTGTTCCTTTGGTGTTCCCTGTCTGAATGGCTTTCTGTTCTGCAGTTCTTCCCTGACCCCAACATGCAATCCTAGTCATGTGTAAGCTTTCCTAAAGAGAAGGTCTTTGAGACACGCCTTTGAAGGACATTCATTGTGAAAAATTTTCATTCTGTTTGAATTGTTTGAAGCAGAAGAAATTTTTTATTCTATAAAGGAAATGGAAAGCTAAGCAGGACTCTTTAAAAATAATGAGAAAATGTTGTATGTGTAAGATATTAGAGTATCTGTGTATGATATTTGTGGTAGAAGACTTAAAGTTTAGCATGTGTGGTAGCATCTTGTTGAACTGTATTAAGATTCCATATAGAGACCTTCAAGCTGTGTTGTTTATAGTAAAACAGAATATTTTAACTTCTTTCCTTATAAGAGCCTTTTCCTCTGATTTTGTTTAATAGTTACAGTAAAAATATATAAGCACACTTAAGCTCCTGTTTAATTTAGACTTTAGTTTTATTGTATTTCAGACAAATAAATGTTTTAGTATATACTTTTACTTTTCTCTCTCAAGGGATGGTAAATTTTTTTCTTCTTATATCCTCATTAACTTTTTGATTTGGCCTCACAGTAGGATATTTGGTTGCATTTTATAAAATGAAGCTTTGGTTGATTATGTTTTCCAAGATCACTCTTTCAGAGTATGTTAAAGATACTGCAGATAAAATTTGCTATTAGAGTCTGCAAATGAAATGAGCAACTTTTCCAAGGGTTATTTTTAAGTCAGAAAATATACTACACACGACACAATGTTTTTGTTGTGTGCAGTTTTAAAAAATGATAAACTCTTAAAGCTCATTAGAGATTATTTACTTTGAAATAAATGTTTTCTTATTTTTCTTTTGTGAAGATTTTTATCTGTGCATATTCAAGTGACTTTGCATTTCTACTTATATGATGCTTCTCTTTACAAAGTCCTCCTTCTACAACACTTGAAATACATATTTATGCTCTTGCAAGTGCTTGCAAAATGCTGATACTCAGGGAGTTGACACCATAAGTAGCTGTATAAGTGTATTGCACTGATTAGCATTCCTTGTAACACACCACGGGTCTGCTCAAAATGCCTTGGCTTGAGAAAATCAAGTAGACAATAAAGTTGTGAGTAGCTGGGAATATGGATTTTTTTCTCTTCTATGGCACCCTTAAATCAGCTAAGATAGGATTTGCAACAAACAACAATAAGACAAACAAATGTAAATGTCAACTGTAGTCAAATATAAGGGAAATGTATTCTCCCACACAAGAAGTATCGAGGAATGTGAAGGTTCTAGGTTGCTTAATACAGAATCGAAAAGATATCCTTTCTGTCTTTCCATTTTACCATCCCCGGTCAGCTTTGTCCTATCATTTGTCCTCATGATTTTGTTTCTAGGAGTTACATTCAAATAACAAAAATGTTCCCAGGAAGAAGAAAAAGTTCAAACTGCACCCAGAAGCCATGTATCCAACTCCTTCAGTCTGATTGACCATCGTTGGTATTATATCCCTTTCTGAATCCATCTATGGGAAAGCAATGATTCCCATTATTGTCTCTACCAATCAATTTGTCTTTGAGTCACACAGTGGAGGGGGCATTTGCCAATGGAGAACAACTAAGAAGGGCAGATAGATTTTGATTGGAAAACAAAAAACTTTTTGACCCCTTACTTCTTAAAAATCAGCTATCAAAGATTTAGGAGAACTTGAACTCGTTTATTAATCAGTGAAGCGATGGTAATTTTAACTTTAATGCGCTGTGCACTCTTGCACAGTGGGGATCTATCAGCCTTAGAGATTGTGCTGTCTAGGGAAAGCGGGTTTCCTCTTTCTCTCCTCAGATAGTCTATGGCACTTACTTGGAGGCCTTCATTCTTGCTATTAAAATAGCTTAGTAAAAATAGCTTAGATCCCTATAAAAATGAAGAGTGGGAATGGGAGAGGGCATGGGCGGGATGGGGGGAAGGAAGTATCAGCATGTTCCTAAATCTGTATATATGAAATACGTGAGACTTGTATAAATAAAATTGAAAAAAAATAGATTATTTGTTATAAAACAAAGATTTCAGGTGCTGGACTCCCTTGCTTTAAGAGCGGATTCATAATTGTTGATCTCATATCTCTGTCAGAGATGATTCTAGAACATCATCCATGACCAGGCAGCAGAAGGAAATCTACTCTGATGTTCTTCTATCTCATTTCCCAAAGCTCTTCCTTCATTGTCTAGTGTCTCTGAGGAAGTAGAGTTTCACTCATATGAATTCCATCAAGTAGTCTTCCCCTTTGTCATCTGACTCTCCTCCAGCCCTCTACTTTTGAGGGTGAGTTCCCCTCCCTCTTCCCAGTGCCAATTCCTTTGCCTGTAATTTGGATTCTCTTCTTTCTCAACCCCTTGAGCTTGTTGTGCAAGTTCTCCTCCAAGTCACCTAGGCAGACACTTTGGACTTCTCTCTAACCCTTTCCTGGATTGCACGTGTAATGAGTGATCAGTTCTTGTTGGTTCTGCCTCCAGGTATCATATTATCTATCCCTGTTGCCACTGCTGATTCGTGCTGAAGAATTTCAGATTCTTAGAGCTGAATAAACTATGTTCCCTGAATCTAGCTCTTCAAAGTCTGGCATTTGAGATAGAATTTCTATTTTCTATGTTTTAGCTTTATTAATATCTCGAGAAGTAACCTTTTGGTAATCTATATTTGCGTTTCAGTACACTGAAATTACACGGTGCACATAAAACCTGAAGAGGCTAAAATGGTAGTAACTAACTACCAAAGATAGAGACAGTAATAATTAAAGTGTCTGTCAGCTAAATCATCCTAATATTAGGGTGGATAAATTAGAACTGGGTAAATTTACAGGGGCCAATTTTGAGATGGCAAAATAAATCCCATTATTATTCATCCCTGAAAGTAGGTTGATATAATATAGGTGAATGTCAGTTAATTTTGTGAAACCAGTTATTGGTATAAATGGCTATTAAATACACACTTGATCTTAGCCAAAAGGCTGAGAAGTGATGCCTAAATGGCTATTAAATAAAACAGTTCAATTCTAGGTGTGTTTGCTAAAGCCATTCTTTTATAATTTTTTTCCCTGTTGGCTAAAAGCTCAGTTAATCTATTTTATTTTATGGTTAAGACGGAAGCTCTTGATAAAACTTTCATAGGTATGTGCTTATTTGTGTGAAGGGGCAGCACCTTTACTGACTTCATAAGTATTATAAACAAGGATTGTTGACTGTTCTACACTTGACTTCATTAATTTAGTTCATTCACAAATCCAAAGTATGCTCAGTCTTGTTTGCAGACTTGGCAAACATAGATTTTCTTTTCTACTTGTTTTCTAGAGTATAAATACTTTGAAAATAAAACAAGAATAATTATTAGAAATCTATCAGGCTAGGTCAGCGCCTGGCTCACTTGGCTAGTCCTCCACCTGCGGCACTGGCACCCCGGGGTTCTAGTCCCGGTTGGGGCGCTGGATTCAGTCCTTGTTGCTCCTCTTCCAGTCCAGCTCTCTGCTGTGGCCCAGGAAGGCAGTGGAGGATGGCCCAAGTGCTTGGGCCCTGCACCTGCATGGGAGACCAGGAGGAAGCACCTGGCTCCTGGCTTCGGATTGGTGCAGCATGCCGTAGCGGCTGTTTGGGGGGTGAACCAACGGAAAAGGAAGACCTTTCTCTCTGTGCCTCTCTCTCTCTCTTTCACTGTCTAACTCTGCCTGTCAAAAAAGTCTATCAGGCTCTGGAAAGAACATAAAACATTCCTGTATAACTATGATAGACTTAGAAGTAGTCTTTCATTGAGTTAATTTACCACCCACTGCTGGATCTCATAAAGGAAATATTAGGCAACCAAATAATGATTCAAATTATCCAAAAATCCATTTTGCAAACCTCCATCTAAATCCTATTATATAATTTTAATGTTTTAAATGGTATTTAAAATCCCAACCACACTCCAGTTGCTTCTTTGTAAATGTGTGATTTGTATGAAGCAGTGTTCTGCTTCACTGAGAAAATTGAAACCACTCTTATTTGTTTTTTTTTAATGTGGGGGAAAAAGGAGTATATTGTGATGTAACTGGTATGATTCAGTGAAGCCATATTTATAGCTATTTACCAAATGATATGATATCCACAGTTTTTATACCCTCTGTATTCACTTCCACAAATCAAGGAAAACATGTGATCATTGTCTTTCTGGGTCTGACTTATTTCACTTAGCCCAATGCACTCCAGTTCCAAGCATTTTTTGAAAAATGTCAGGTTTTTATTATTTTTTATGTCTGAGTAATATTCCATGGTGTATTCCAAGCATTTTTTGAAAAATATCAGGATTTTATTATTCTTATGTCTTGAGTAATGTTCCATTGTGTATATATACCACATTTTCTTTTTTCTTTTTTTATAAAGCTTTTATTTAAAGAATATAAATTTCCAAAGTACAGCTTATGGATTACAATGGCTTCCCCCCCATAACTTCCCTCCCACCTGCAACCCTCCCGTTTCCATCTCCCTCTCCCCTTCCATTCACATCAAGATTCCTTTTCAATTCTCTTTATATACAGAAGATCAGTTTAGTACATATTACGTAAAGATTTCAACAGTTTGCCCTCACATAGGGACAAAAAGTAAAAAATAATGTTGAAGTACTAGTTATAGTACATTTTCTTTTTTCTGATCATCAGTTGATGGGCATTTGGGTTGAAAGCCTATCTTTGCCTTTTTGAATTGAGCTTATATAAACAAAATAATGAGAGTCCAGGTATCTCTTTTATATGCTGATTTTACTTCCTTTGAATATATTCCACTGAGTGAAATAGCTGGATCACATAGTAGGTGCATTTTTAGTTTTCTGAGCTATCTCCTTATTGTTTTCCATAATGCTTGGACCTATTTGCATTCTGAATTGGTACAAAGTATATTGGGGCACCCTTTACCCCACAACCTTTATTGATGTTTGGATAATAGCCACTCAAACTGGAGTGAAATACTAGCTCATTGTGTTTTTTATTTGCATTTCCCTGAAGGCTGGTGATACTGAGCACTTTTTCATTTGTTTCTTATTCATTTGTATTTTTTCCTTTGAAAAATATCTATACATATACTTTTTCCCATTTATTCACTGAATTGTTTGTTGTTACTGAGTTTTTTTTTTTTTTTGAGCTATATATATATTTTGGATATTAATCCTTCATCAGATGCGTTGTTTTCAAATATATTCTTCTGTCCTGTGGATTGTCTCTTTATTTTGTTCCCTTTGCTGTGTTAAAACTTCTTGGCTTTATATAATTCAACTTGCCTATGTTTACTTTTATTTTCTGGGCCCTTGGATCTTACCCAAAAAGTCTTTGTCAATGCTAATATCTTGCAATGTTTGCCCTATGTTTTCCTCTAGTAGTTTGATGGTATCAGGTCTTAAGTTTAGATTCTTAAACAATTTTGAGTTGATTTTTATATAGGGTGTAAGGTAGGGATTTTGTTTCAAAGTTCTGCATGTGGAAATCCAGTTTTCCCAACACCATTGGTTGAAGAGACTGTCCTTTATTCAGGGAATGCTTTTAGATCATTTGTCTGAGATGAGGTGATTATAGATGTGTGTGTTAATTTGGGATATTTTTATTCTATTCCATTGGCCTGCATGTCTATTTTCATGCCAATACCAGGCTGTTTTGATTATAATAGCTCTGTGTATGCCTTGAAATCTGGTGTTTTGATGCCTCCACCTCTTTTATTATTATTGCTTAAGATTGCTTTGTCTTTTTGGAGTCGTGTTTCTGTGAATTTTAGGACTTTGTCTAGTCCTGTAAAGAATGCTTTTGGAATTTTGATAGGAATTGCATTGAATCTATAAATTGCTTTAGATAGTATCAACATTCTGATAATATTAATTCTTCCAATCCGTGAATGTGGAAGATTTTTCCATTTGTGTGCACATGTGTGTATCTTCTTATATAATAAAAGCCAGTCATTCACTTCATCAGATGTTCTTACCTCTGCTTTTCTTCCCATAAACCTCTCATCTATTCCTTCCCTCTCAGGGCAGTTGAACCTTCTTCTTTTCCAGTGTTAACTCTATACCCTGTGTACTTTTTTTTTTTAATTTTTGACAGGCAGAGTGGACAGTGAGAGAGAGAGACAGAGAGAAAGGTCTTCCTTTTGCCGTTGGTTCACCCTCCAATGACCGCTGCGGCCCGCGCGCTGCGGCCGGCACACCGCGCTCATCCGATGGCAGGTGCCAGGTGCTTTTCCTGGTCTCCCATGCAGGTGCAGGGCCCAAGCACCTGGGCCATCCTCCACTGTACTCCCTGGCCACAGCAGAGGGCTGGCCTGGAAGAGGGGCAGCCGGGACAGAATCCGGTGCCCGACCGGGACTAGAACCCGGTGTGCCGGCGCCACAAGGCTGAGGATTAGCCTGTTGAGCCATGGCGCTGGCCTATACCCTGTGTATTTAACATCTGTTTTTCCCCCTAATCTTTCGGCTTCCGTTCTAGTTTCACAGGGCTAGACGCTTGGACGTTATTGACAGTCCTTTCCCAGCACTCCTTATCAGGAGAGTACTCACTCCTCTTCATTCATCTTCTCCATAGTTCTGTACAGTTCTGTTTGCATTCTTACCATGGTTGCCCTGATTAAAGCCAACTTGTTTGCATGCCCTTCTCATTAGTACTTTATTCTTATCAAGTGCCTCATTAGTGTTTTTAAAGTAATAAGATTTATATAACTCTATGCCTCAAGAATTTCATTTTCTGCCTCCCTGTGGTCTGAAGAATAAAATTACAAGTCTTCAGATTTCATTACTACTCCCCATTGGTCTAACACAAAACAACATTTCCATTCTCTTCTCTCAAGATATTGTTTGATCTACGCACCTTGGACTTGCCAGTGCTATTCAGTCACTGCATGATTTTCATGCTTCTGCTCATGCTCTAGAAACCCAGAATATCCTCCTTGCCAACTCTAATCATCCTTTTAGATCCATTGTAAATGTTATCTGGATTCTTACAAATCCTTTCTCCTATCCGGCGCTGTGGCTCAACAGGCTAATCCTCCGCCTTGCGGCGCCGGCACACCGGGTTCTAGTCCCGGTCGGGGCGCCGGATTCTGTCCCGGTTGCCCCTCTTCCAGGCCAGCCCTCTGCTGTGGCCCAGGAGTGCAGTGGAGGATGGCCCAGGTGCTTGGGCCCTGCACCCCATGGGGAGACCAGGAAAAGCACCTGGCTCCTGGCTCCTGCCATCGGACGAGCGCGGTGCGCCGGCTGCAGCGTGCCGACCGCGGCGACCATTGGAGGGTGAACCAACGGCAAAGGAAGACCTTTCTCTCTGTCTCTCTCTCTCACTGTCCACTCTGCCTGTAAAAAAAAAAAACAAAAAAACAAAAAAACAAATCCTTTCTCCTTATCATCAAACAAAATTAACCAAACATTCTCTGTACTACTAAACCAAATTCCTTATAGCACTATCCAATCACTTCACTTATCCCGCTTTTTATTGTATAGAGTAAATCATCTGCATTTTCCCCATTAGATGATCATGCTTTCTACTTCCTGCCTTAAGCACTTAGCAGAGAACATGGCAGGAACTCAGTAGCATTTGTTGGAATGAAATTACCTAACATTCAAATAGCCTGGTTATGTTTTGATGTGATTTTTATAATTTTATAAAATTGGATAGCTCTCTGGTGTTCAATGCACTGGTTGTACCAAATGGCTTATTTTTCAGGGTAGTGATTCCTTTACTCTTCAAGGCAACATGAGGTGACTTGGTGTGATTTACATGATTTACCCCGCTATGCATTACAAAGACTATCCTGTGTTGAATGTTTTGTGAACAAGGTCAACAGAGTTGGTGACAGCCTGAAAGCTGGAATCATAATGTCTGGGTTTGAAATCACTCTTTTGAGGTTCAAATTCTTTTAAGATTTTTTATTTATTTTCAAATCAGATTCATAGAGAGGCAGGGTGGGAGACGGAGAGAGAGATATTCCATCTGCTCATTCATCCCCAGAAGGCTGTAACTGCCAGCACTGGTCCAGGCCAAAGCCAAGAGCTTCATCTGGGTCTCTCACATGGCTGGCAGGGGCCAAACACTTGGGCCATCCTCTGCTGCTTTTCGCTGGCGACCAACAGGGAGCTGGATTGGAAGTGCAACAGCTGAGATGAGAACCTGCACCCCTATGGGATGCTGGCATCTATAACTTCACAGGGCTGGCCTCGAGGTTCCATTTCTTAATGTTCAAATTTTGAGTCTTAGTTTTATACTTGAAAGGGCTCCCTGATTCAAACTCCATGCTTTATAAAAGACTGTTCTTGTTTCCTTCCAGTCATCATATCTTCCTTCAAAAGATTAGGTGGTCATGTTACCAATGGGACTTGGTTGACTGAAGCCTCAATATCCCCTTTAAGAAAAAGCTCTGGATTCCAGAGACCTTCTGCCAGATGACCTGGATCTACCATTCCAGAATCTACATGGACCTGTTTCCCCAACCTGCTTTTTTGTGGGTAGACCACAAGCACAAAGAAATGCATTCTGAGCTTAGACAAGCAATTTGAGATAAACACAACCTGTATGCATCATGTCTCTTGCAGTGTGGGATGCAGCCTGGGGTGCAGATAGGAGAAGTAGGCTAGGGGAAGGGGATCTACAATGGTCCATCCCTGTGTCTCTAAAACCCTGGGTGGAATATGAGGCATTTAAGAATTTAAATCAAACCTGCTCTTACATGTTTTTGTGAAATTATATCACCAATACCAGAGTGGAGTGCATATTTTAGAGTACATCTGAGTAGGCATCAAAAAGTTCATAGAAATATGTATTGTGGAAAAAGAAGAGCTGTGGGCTGGAGTTGTGATGGAGTGGGATAAGTCCCCACTTGTAGTGCCAGCCTCTTACATTAGAGGACCAGTTTGAGTCCCAGTAGCTCTGCTTCTGATCTAGCTCCCTGCGAATACACTAGAGAAAGAGCTGGGCCCTCTCCAGCCACATGGGAGACCCAGATGAAATTCCAGGTTCCTGGCTTCTGCCTGGCCCAGCCCTGGCCATTTTGGGGCTAAACTACAAAATGGAAGATCTTTTTCTTGCTGTGTCCCTCTCTCTGTCTCTGGTACTCTGCTTATCCGATAACCAAGTCTTAAAAAACATGCTTGTGTTTCAAAACTTTTTGATCCCAAATAAAATTTTAACTCCATTCTTTTCATAGACATTTTAAAATTCCCTTTTAAAACATTTTATTAGCTTGATTTAAACTATTTGCGCATTTAGACTTAAGGTGTGTGGCTCTCCATATTTCTTTTTTCCTTGGCCTGGAATATGTTATAGGCTGTAGAACTGAAAAATTAACACTTCCCTCTATTACAGTTTGACTGTGTAGAATAATTATGATAATATGATCCTAGCACATTGTCTGATTTTTAGTTAATGATCAATAAGTATAAACTCAATAATAATGATATGCTGTATACTTCATTCGTTCAAAATATATTTATCATGCACTTGCAATGTGTTAAGCACAATTTTATATGAAAAGGACAGGATTCCTGCCTTCCTAAAGATTGCATCTCTAGGAGACAAACTCGAAAGACAAAAACAAAATGGCAGATTTGTAGATGATAGCAAAGGTAGTACTAGAAGATGAGCTGTGATGCCAGAGACTGGTAGAGCAGCACTAGGCAGTCAGGAAGGCCCTCTCTCAGGAGGTCACGGGTGCGTAATGCACATGACAGTAGCTACAAGGCATTTCTACTTGAAAGCTGCAGAAGGAAGACTAGCAGGTACAAGGGTTCTGGGGCACTAAGGAGCACAGTGAGACTGGGAGCAGTGTGGACCAATGTACAGTGTGCGGTACATTCTACTTGCATCGTATTCATAATTCCTTCATTGGCATTTCACTGTGTTCACAAAAGTCAAGCATAAATAAATAGATCGCTTTCGATGTTGACTCTGGTAATGACCAAGATGTTTCTCAGTGCTGCTATGCAAGTATCCCAGGGTGCTTGCCCGTGGGGACTCAGGCATTTCCTCACAGAACTGACCATTTCATGGACTTGGCCTCTTGGAGCTGGAAGTCCTGTAGATGATGCAGTCATTTGGTAGTGACAAACTGCACTTGTGGTTTCATTTTGGCTTCTTGTCTGTACCACGGCCATGCATTGTGTGTAGATTAGTATCCTGTACTACTCAACAGAAACAAAAGAAGCTTATGCTTGAAATCTTGCTTCCCATATATCTGTCTGCTGCAAAACAGAAAAATATTTAATGCTGTCGAGAGGCAGTGATTTCCGAAGTTGACATATATGCAAATGTGAGTAATGTTTTTGTCTTAAAATCTCCTTCCAAAAGCAATAATGTATCTGAGTCATTCTGATTGTCTGTGCCCACTGGCACAACAAGCATTGCTGCTCAATATCTGATGAAATGAATGTCCTGAATAATGTTGTATGAGCTGGAGTTTAACCTTGAATGTTTTCAATCAGTACTGATTGGCACAAAGTCCACATTTGTCTATTTTTTAAACCTTTACCTTTAAAGTGAGACCTATCTCTTACTCAATGCATATCCATGATTTCCATTTATTGCTAGATGAGTTTGGATTTCACAGCATATCCAGTCAGTATGCTTAGGAAGCAATAGCACATTACATAATAGAATTCCAATATATTCTATAAAAATTTTTATAAAGATTCAGATTTTGATCCAGAATCTTTTTGATGTTGAATCAGTTGAATGTTTGATTAACATACAGTTAAGGAAAAGGCCACTGGATTCCAGTGAAAGGAGTGACCAGGAGTGAAAGCAAGAAGAGCTCCGGCAGCTGTGTCAGTGCTTCTCCTGGAGAAGATTTTAGACATGAATGTGTGCAATGAGAGAACTGGTGAGTGTGTGATTCCCTGAGGTTCAGAGTCTGTTTGAAGGACGCTGCATTGAGATGAAGCGATGTATTAGGTTATTAACCTTAAACCCTATAGAGAAGTGATAATTCTGAGGTGTTTTCCTCTATTTGCATTTTCTCTTGGATGTCAAGCAACTCCGAGCATTTTAAAAGCTTTTTATGTCTTTGACGAGAAACAAAATAACGTTAAAAGGACACAAAGTTCTTGATCATCTAATGCTATAAACACAATTTACATCGTAGGGAATTTTTAACCTTGAAAATTCGGTATCCTACTAAGAAGACAAAAGAGTTCAATTAAAATTTTGTCCCTGCCATGACCTAGATACCACTCCATGAGTCCTTTTAATGGATGAATCGAGGATGAGTAGACTACAGACTCTGTTGTGTTGTTGCCTTTTGTTTATTCCCCTAAATGCTGGTATTCTTCTCTCCACCCTGCTATAATCTGTCCAACCACCAAAACTGATTTTACAAAATTCTTCAACAAATTAAATGCTTTTTCAAATAGGGGAAGACATATTTGTTGTTGTTGTTTTAAATTCTGAGTGTTCAGTGAAAAAGTTTAAAGTTGTGTTGACACTTTCGTGGGCTATCAGTATCGGAGTCGATATGGACTTGAGTGAAAGCTGTTCGGCTCGTTCAAGCCATGTGGTGATGATGTATTGTGTTGGCTAGCAGTCATAGCTTCCTCCTCTCATCAAGGCCACACTTCTTCATGGCTTTCGTAAATGGGACACCAGGGATGAAACAGTGAACATGGCAGCTCCTGCCCTCCAGGAACTTGTCCTTTCTCCAATCTCTTTTCCTGACTGTCATTTGAAAGAGTATAACAATACTTCCAAATTTCTCCAAAAGAATCAAGATAATTACTCAGTGATGAAGTAGAAACTTATTTTTAAGTCTAAAAAATAGACTTTCAATGAAGAATCTGACATAGGCATAAAAATGGTATACGTAAGTATCCTGGAGTTCCAGGGGAAACGAAACTGCACATTTATGTAATGAGTTTCAAGATGCACAAAATGAGCCCTCTGAGCTATATTTAGATGACATAAGGGTCTCTTCAGTTAATCCTTGACAAAAGAATGAAATCTTTCAAGCGAATAAATTCTTATGTAGCAAATGTTGTGAATAAACTTCACAGGCTGCCCTAATTAATTCTATTTTTGAAATCTCTTTTTAACAATGATATAAATAAGAAAACAATCTTTGAAAATTCCATTTTGTGAGGCTTTATCATGGTGATATGAACTAGTTCCAGTGTGTGATTTGTACATTTGGAATACTTAAGGATGTGGAATTGATAAATTGCGTGGAAGTATCTCTTCTTCATCCCTGTTTAACTAAAAAAAAGTAAACCGATCAATAAATTATCCATTCTAAGAATTATACATTCTAAGGACTGAATGTGGATTCTGTTTCCTGTTGAATTATATGCTGAGTTTTTATCAAAGGAAACAGGCAAATGTTTCCTGTAACTAATGTAATCCCTGTTTTGGCTCATGATTTTGTTATCGAAATGTGGTTTTGCTTTTACGTTTTTGCTAATATTTAGGAAAGTTGACTGTTTTCAGAATATCCATTTGACGATATTGGATAAATTTATGGATTAATATAGTTGAATAATTTTTTCTGAGAAATTTCACAAAGCATACCAATAATTATAATGGTAAATCTGTTCTGCTATTTTAGTATGGGGAATGCTATAAATTAAAATGGATTAAGGTTGCTATATTTCACAGCATGAAGTATTAAATATTTCACATTGAATTTGTAGCATCAGATGTTTTAAGTGCTATTATTTACCCTTCATGGGAAGGATGTAGGGAAGGCCTTCCCAAGAAGAGAGATACATTCGGTCTGTCATGCTCATTTCACCTTGGGAATATTCTAGTCTGAGATCTTTTGTTGCCTATTGTAGTTTGTTGATCACAGGTGCAATTAATAGAGAATACTAAAGATAATATTAATACTTCTTAAGACAAGGGTTGTCAATTTTCAAGTGTTATTTAAAAATAACATTAATAGTTTTGAGGTGTGCATGGGAGAAAGAAAGCCTAACTACCCCTCCACAGATGGGGAGCAGATGGTTGCTGGTGTGATGTGATTTAAGTATCCCCAAGATTCCCCTTCCCCTTGAGCGTATGTTTCTTGGCAACTGTCACACAGTCTTATTAATAAAAGATCAACCATTTAGAGATGCTTTGAGTTTGTAAGACCCTTTTGACAAATAAATGATCCATGAAGGATAAAGTTACATATTCAAATTTTATATTGGTACTATTTAATCATTGAAACTTCAGAAAGAGGGTGTTGTTAGTTAGGAGATGTTGGATGAAGAAAGTAAAGTTCATTTCAAAGCATTGGAAATGTGAAAAGAAGTAAGACCTGAGAGACTGGGACACAGATGGCCAAAATCAACTGAGGGTTCCATAAGATAAAGTAGAAGGATGCCATGGCTGGGTTTCACTTTGAGTCCTTTCCTAGGATTGAGTTAATCACTTCTTTTACATCAGTCTATAACACTTGGATTGGAGGAGAGAGAGTTGTAATTCACCTAAGTGAGGCAATGGTATGCAAAGAAGGAGGCCAGACTTAATCTGTAAAAAAGTCAAGCATCATTTGTGGCAGGCATTATCCACTACCTATGTGAGATAGAATAAAAGTAGATTTGCCGAGGAGAAAATGGATGTCCTAATAATTTATTGCTGCTTACCGAGATATTCTTCTTCATAGAAATGCTTGAGAATATATTATGGAGCTGTAGGAAAGGTGTTACTTTGAAAAACAGGTTGAGTGTCTGCTAATCCTTCACTGCAATGAGCATTAGAAATTTAACAGTTATAACTCGTACCCTTTTAGGGGAGATACGAAGGGGAAAAATCTGACAAGCACTTTTTGAGAGTGTTCTCATCTTTTGCTTGGGGGATTCGTGTTTAATCGAAAATGATGTGAAAAAAAAAAAACTAAATTCTACCAGATGCCTAGAATTATAAAAATAGAATTCATCTGTTATAAATAAAAGTTTAAAAAAAGGACGTTCTGTTAATATCCTTACTACTTCTCCCTAACCACCTGGTAAGTTGATGCAGCAGAATTCTGAATCCATGGGCCTGTGTAAAGAAAGGCTGTACAAAATTCCAGAAGGAAAATCTTTCTAAAGCATATATTCTAGAAAATGTTGCTATTATATTGGACATACTCTAGAACTATGGTCATACTATTATCATCCCATTCAGACAAAGCCAATGAACCCTTGATTCAAGATTATGACTTGGGAGATCTGAAGGCCACAAGGTGTAGTTATATCCACATTTTATACAGCTCAATACCAAAGTAGGCCTTTATTTTTAGCAGTTTACTTAGCATTGAAGTACGTAATTTCTTCCATTTGGGACAATGAACAAAGGTATATCTTATGATCTGAAATGTAGTAACATCACCCATCTCCAGAGGATTCTCTGGAAGTTTGGGAAACAGTTGAGATATGCATAGGAAATATCATTCTTTTGCATCTTGTTAAATGAAATAAAATTATTTATTTTTATAAATTTACTTTTTTCAAGAAACCTTTTATTTAAGGTATACAAATTTTATGCATTTCTTAAGTATAGCTTTAGAAACACAGTGATTCTTCTTACGGTACCCACCCTTCTTCCTCCTACTTCTCCTATTCCCATTCTTATTATTTACTAAGATCCATTTTTAATTCGTTTCATACACATTAGATTAAACCTATACTAAGCAAAGAGTTCAATAAATAGTATGAAAAAAAACTGTTCCTCAGCAGTCAAACAAGGGCTGTTAAAAGTCACCACATCCCGACGTGTCAATTAAACTTCTAGAGATTACCTTTTAGGTACTGTATCAGTTACCATAGATCAAGGAGAACATATGGTATTTGTCCTTTGGGGACTGGCTTATTTCACTAAGTATAGTGGTTTCCAGTTCCATATATTTTGTTGCAAATGACAGGATTTCATTTTTTTTTTTTACTACTGTGTAGTCTTCCATGGTGTATATATCCCATAATTTATTTATCCAGTCTTTAGCTGACAGACATTTGGATTGATTCCATATCTTAGCTACTGTGAATTGAGCTCCAATAAACATGATGGTACAAATAACTCTTTCATATGCTGATTTTATTTCATATGGTAGGTCTATAATCAGACTTCTGAGGTATCTCCATACTGTCTTCCATGTGGCTATACTAGCTTACATTTCCAGTGGTGGACTAGGGTACCATTTTATCCACGTCCTCACCAGCATTTGTTGTTCGTTGATTTCTGTATGAGAGCCATTTGCACTAGGGTGATGTGAAACTTCACTGTGGTTTTGATTTGCATTTCTCTGATGGCTAGTGATCCCCAGCATTTTTTCATGTGTTTATTGGCTATTTTGATTTTCTCCTATTTCTTAACTGGGTTTTTTGCTTTGTTGTTGTGTATTTTCTTGAGCTCCATATATATTCTGGATATTAATGCTTTATCAGTTGCATAGTTTTCAAGTAATTTCTCCCATTCTGCTGGACACCTCTTCACTTTGTTTAGAGAACAAATGTCATGTATTTCATATATATATATATATATTTAATCTTTAAAATTTTAAAAAAAGCTTTATTTATTTATTGTGAAAGAGTTACAGGGAGAGGGACAGAGAGAGAGAGAAATCTTCCATTTTCTGATTCACTCCCCAGATGGCCACAATGGCCAGTGCTGAGTAGGCAGAAGCCAGGAGCCAGGAGCTTCTTCCAGGTTTCCCACATGGATGGCAGGGGCCCAGACACTTGACTCATCTTCTGCTGGTTTTCCTAGGCTAGTAGCAGGGAGCTGGAACAGAGGTGGAGCAGCCAGGACACAATCTGGTGCCTGTATAGGGTGCCAGCATTAGCTTGACCTGCTACACCACAGCTCTAGCCCATGTATAGTTTTAAGGACACAGTTATACATTTCACCATCCCTCTCTCCCTGCCACCATCTTTCCTCCTTCCTTTCTCATTATTCTTTGGATTTTTTTTTGTGAAAACATACTTTAATTTACTTTATAATAAGAAGCTTAATACTCCACTAAATAAAGAATTCAACAAGTACAAAGTAGAAAGATCACTGTTTCTCAGGGGTATAGACAAGAGCTGTTAACAATAATCAAATCTCAAGATGCCAATTTCACTACAATTACATAATTACATTTTTGTACTCTATATTTTAGCTATCACACATCAGAAAAACTTTGAAATTTGTCTTTTTGTGACTGGCTTATTTCACTGAGCATAACTATCTCCATTTGCATTTATTTTGTTGTAGTAGACAGTATTACATTCTTTTTATGGCTAAGTAGTATTCCATTCACATTTTCTTTGTATAGTCATAAGTTGATGGATATCTGGGTTGATTTCATGTCTTATAAATTATGAATTGAGGTGCTATACACATGACTTAAGATGCTCTTTCATTTGCTGATTTCATATCCTTCAGCTAAATTCAGAGAGATGGGAATGGCTGGCTCATATCATAGATCAGTATTTAGATTTCTGAGGAACCCCCATGATGTCTTCCATAACGGTTGTACTACCTTACCTTCCCATCAACAATGGATTAGGGTACAGTTTTCTTCTCACCCTTGCCAGCATTTTTTTTTTATATTTGGATGATAGTCATTCTAACTGGGGTGAGGTGAAACCTCATTGTGTTATTTTTAAACATTTATTTATTTATTTGAAATTCAGAGTTACACAGAGAGAGAAGGAGAAGCAGAAAGAGAGAGAGAGGTCTTCAATCTGTTGGTTCACTCCCCAATTGGCCACAACAGTTGGAGCTATGCTGATCTGAAGCCAGGAGCCAGGAGCTTCTTCTGAGTCTCCCGCGAGGGTGCAGGGGCTCAAGGACTTGGGCCATCTTCTACTGCTTTCCCAGGCTGCAGCAGAGAGCTGGATTGGAAGTGGAGCAGCCGGGACTCCAACTGGCACCCATATGGAGTGCTGGTGCTGCAGGTGGTGGCTGCACAGTGCTGGCTCTCTTTGAGTGTGTGTGTGTGTGTGTGTTGACAGGCAGAGTGGACAGTGAGAGAGAGAAACAGAGAGAAAGTTCTTCCTTGGCCGTTGGTTCACCCTCCAATGGCTGCTGCGGCCAGCGCGTTGCGGCCTGCGCACCTTGCTGATCCAAAGCCAGGAGCCAGGTGCTTCCTCCTGGTCTCCCATGCAGGTGCAGGACCCAAGGACTTGGGCCATCCTCCACTGCACTCCCAGGCCACAGCAGAGAGCTGGCCTGGAAGGGGGCAACTGGGACAGAATCCGGCGCCCCGACTGGGACTAGAACCCAGTGTGCCAGCGCCACAGGCGGAGGATTAGCCTATTGAGCCACGGCACCAGCCTCATTGTGGTTTTTATTTGTATTTTCTTGATGGCTAGTGATCCTGTGCATCTTTTCATGTGTCTGTTGGCCATTTGTATTTTATCCTTCAATAAATGTCTGTTCATATCCTTTCCCCATTTATTAAGTGGATTATTTATTTTGCTGTTGTTGAGTTTCTTCGGCTCCTTATATATTCTGGATATTAATCCTTTATGATATATAGTTTGAAAATATTCTGTTGGTTGTCTCTTCACTTTGTTGAATATTTCCTTTGTAGTATAGAAACTTCTCAGCTTGATGTAATCCCATTTGTCTAGTTTTGCTCCTGTTGTCTGTGCTTCTGGGGTCTTATTCAAGAATCCCTTGCCTATGCCAATGTCTTAATGATTTCTCTATATTTTCTTCGAGTATTTTGACGGTTTCAGGTCTTAGTTTTTGATCCTTGATCCATTATTAGTTGATTTTTGTGTAGGGTGTAAGGTAGGGGTCTTTTTTCACACTTCTGAATGAGGAGGTCCAATTTATGAGTGATTTTAGTTCGTTTGTCAGAGATTGGTTGTAGAAGGATAGATTAATTTCTGGGATTCCTAATCTGTTCTGTTGTTCTACTTGTCTATTTTCGTGCCAGTATCAGGCTGTTTTAGTAATAACTGCCCTCTAGTATGTCTTGAAATCTGGTATTGTGATTCTTCTAGTTTTGTTTTTATTGTTTAAGATTGCTTTAGCTATTTAGGGACTTTCGAGTTTCCATATGAATTGTAGGACCTATTCCCCCTGCTAGATCTAAAAAGAGCATCTTTTATTTTGATTGTGATTATATTGAATTTTAAATTGCTTTGGTTAGTGTGCACATTTTGATGATACTGATCGTTGAATCCATAAACATGGAAGATGTTTTCATTTTTTTGTGTGTCTTATATTTCTTTCCTTAAAGTTTTGTAATTTCATTGTAAAAATCTTGGTTAAATTTATCCAAAGGTGCTTAAGTTTTCTAGTAGCTGTTATAAATGGGACTGATCTTAGGAGTACTTTCTTAACTATGGCATTTTTTTGTATATACAAAGGCTATTGGTTTTTGTGTGTTGATTTTATATCCTACAACTTTGCCAATTTTACTCATGAGTTCCTGTAATAAAGACCCTCTGAACAAAGAAAAGCCTAAGACTGGATGGATTCATTGTTGAGTTCTACCAAACTTTAAGAGAAAACCTAACCCCAATTCTTCTTAAACTATTAAAAACATGAAAGGGGCAGAATCCTCCAAAACTTTTTCTATGAGGCCAACATCACCTTAATTCCAAAACCAAAAAAGATATAATGAATCAAGAGGACTATAGACCACTATCTCTGATAAACATAGATGCAAAAACCTCAACAAGATACTAGCTAATAGAATCCAACAATACATCAAGAAGATCATCCAACTGGACCAAGTGAGATTTACCACAGGGATGGTTCTACATATTAAAATAAATTTATTAATAAATTGAACAATAAAAACTATGTAAATATCTCAAGAGATGCAGAGAAAGCATTTGATAAAATACAAAATCATTTCATGCTAAATACCTTAAACAAATTGGATATGGAAGGAACATACCTCAGCACAATCAAGACAACATATGATGAATCCACAGCCAGCATCATATTGAATGGGGAAAAGCTAGCAGAATTTCAGCTAAGATCCAGAACCAGACAAGGGTGCTCACTGACACCATGACTATTCAATGTAGTTCTGGAAGATTTATCCAGAGCCATTAGGCAATAAAAAGAAATCAAAGGGCTTCAAATAGGAAAGGATGAAGTCAAATTATCCCTGTCTATGGATGACATAATGGTATACATTGGTGAATCAAAAGACTTCACTGAGAGATGATTGAAACTCATAAGAGTATTTTTATACCACTATTCCCTCTTAACTTTTCCAGCTAATGTCTTTTACCTCCTTATACAGACTGGGAGAGAAGGGATGGAGAAGTGGGGAGAGGAAAAAGAAAAGTAAATGGTAGTACTTGAGAATTAGTTGAACAAGGCTGATTAAAGAATTGAAACAAGCAATCCTATCTTGAGTTATAAATAATGAAACTAATAGCTAGAAAATGTAAATGACTTGACACTGTGCATAAATGGAGATAGGTATACATCTAACACTAGAAATCAAGTGCTCTAAACTGACAAAAAAAATAAATTTGTGAGTAGGGAAAGGACAGGTAATTTACATGTCTTGGAAATTTTTTGGTAGGTTGTGTGTATTATGTGGCATCTTTAGCCCACAAAAGATTGCTGACATATTTAAATTTATGATGCTCTTGGCTCCTGGCTTTGGCCTGGTCCAGCCCTCTTTGAAGCCTTCTGAGGAGTGAACTAACAGATGGAAGATCTCTCTCTCTCTGTGTCTCTCCTTCTCTCTCTGTAACTATGACTTTCAAATAAGTAAATCTTGAAAAAATTATTTTTAGGTCCTAATTTGATTTTTGAGTAAGAAACTAATGTACAAACAAAAGAAAGAAATTGTGAGCTATTTATGAGCTTGAATCTTAAGTGTGTATTATTTTCTGTCTTCCTGGATTAGTTTTAAATAATGTTCAGAAAGAGTATGCCTCAAGAGAGAGCTCTTTGTAAGTCTAGGAAATTGAGTTTTTCCACACTGAGAAATTTTTGGAAACATATGCAGATTGACAGTCATTTATTTATTTGTGCAATATTGCAGATATAATATTTGAACCTCAGAGTCCAACATCTAAGGAAAACAAACACTGACTGGCAGTTTCCTATGTAATTAAAGCAGCGCACTGAAATTATATCATCAAAGCATAAAAAGCATTCTATTAATGATCTGAAACCCTCAAATATATAGATCATAAAACTTAGACACCCCCTTAATATGTCTTTCTCTATTGCATTCGTTAGACTGCCCAGATTAACCTGATTGATATAATCATTTGTTCACTTATTTAATAAATGGATGTATGAATTGCTCACTATGTCCTATATCATTGGGGATGCATAATGAACAAGATAAACAAAGCCTTCATGACCATGAATCACATAACAAGTATGCAGCAGACAATAAGATTTAAAAATATATGAAGATATCTCAGAGTTCTTAGAAAATGTAATTAGAAGTTTATTTTAGGGAGGTTATGGGGGGGAAGCCTCTATAATCCAAAAGATGTACTTTGGAATTTTATATTTATTAAATAAAAGTTGAAAAAAATTATTTTAAATTCATACATGGATTTTCCATAATACACATTTCCCATGAACTTTTAGAAGACCCCCTCATACAATGTATGATTCCAAATAGTACCATGTTCATTGATTACAAATAGGGACCAGCACTGTGGCATAGACAACCAACCCTCCACCTGCAGTGCTGGTAACCCATATAGGCTCTGGTTTGAGTCCCAGTTGCTCCTCTTCTGATCCAACTTCCTGCTGATGTGCTTGGGAAAGCAGCAGAGCATGGCCCAGTATTGGGCCCCTGCCCACATGGGAGACCTGGAAGAAGCTCCTGGCTCTTAGCATTGGCCTGACCCAGTTCTGGCTATTGCAGGCATTTGGGGAGTGAACCAGTGGATGGAAGATCGATCCATCTCTCTCTCTCTCTCCCTCGCTCTCTCTCTCTCCCTCTCTCATTCACTCTGTCTCTCTGTATTTCTGCCTTTTGGATGAATAAATATTTTTCAAAAAATGATGACAAATAAGGGTGATGGTGTGGGGAGTAACTGAGAAGAAGGAGGCAGATTATAGCACAGTGGGTCACTAGGAAGTGTCTTTTTGTAAGGGAGAAGAGGTTTGAGCAGTCATGAATGAGCGCCTGAACCAGCCATACAGTGATAGGGCAGAAGAGCTTGAGCAAAGGTCCCTCGTGGTGATAGACCTGACCTATTTAAGTAACAACTAGGGGGCTGGAAAGGAGTGAGCAGGTGGAATGGAGCAGCATTATGTTGGAGCTCTGGTCATAGCTAGTTCCACAGGAAAACTTCCATTCATGATAAGCAATTTGAAGTTAGTCCTTGCCTTCTCAGAACATTTCTTTTGGAATCCTATGACAGGAATACAGGTGGATATGAAGCAATCACTTGTTCACTATTTATTAAAGGGTATATGGAATTCCTGAGTAAGGAGTTTGAATATTTGCTTTTATAAATTACACAACAAAAGATATTTGTTGTGAAAGAAGAAGGTGAATAACATGGTGCTATGGATGAGATTTTGGACCCTAAAAATGTGTATTGAAGTCATAACCCCCAGAATCTCAGAAGGTAACTGACTGGTATTCTTATAAAAAAAAATAGGGCACAGACACATACAAAGTGAAGACCCTATGAAGAAGCAGGAAGAAAATGGCCTCTGTAAGCAAGGAGACTTTGATTCCAAACTTTTAGGCTCCAGAATTGTGAGAAAATCCATTTCTGTTGTTTAAACCACACGGTTGTGGTACCTTGTTATGGCAGGCCTAGTATACTAATGCTTGCACACATGTGTCATTGGGATTTTGTAGTTGGGATCATCAGCATCTGGGACTGGCTCCCAAAATGGTCCCTGCCTCTGGTGTTTCCACCCATGTGAGGTTCCTCCAACAATGAGCTGAGGTGATCAGTGTAACCCTTAGGAAATGATAGTGCCTGGAAGGGCTAAGTCAGTAGTGACACTGTGGCTTCCATCTTGCTTTCTCTTGAATCCCTCCCCCTGAGGAAAGCCAGCAGCTGTGCTGTGAGGACACTGATGGGACCACAAAAAGAAGCTCGCATGGCAAGGGACTGAGACCTGCTGTCACCAGACTTGCATGTGTGTAAGTGGCCTTGGGAGCCCATTGCAGCTTTGCCCACACTACGTGGACTGCATCCTCATTAGCGATCTCGAGTCAGATCCCCTCCGCCAAGCTGCTTCTGATTCCTCACCTGGAGGGACCATTAAAGAAGAAATAACTATTGTTGGAAAATATGAAATCTGGTAGTACTTGGTTGTAGAGCAATTACAGATGAGCAATATAGTAATTAAGAGAAAATGATCTCGGTGACATAGCTACACTCTTTCCAGTGAATCTGAAGTAGGTCAACCGGATTTCATTTAGGCTGAATTAAAGGAAAAGAATTTCAGCTTGACTGAGAGAAACCCAAAGCTGAGAGTGACTCTTGGAGGATCTAACTGAATGTTTGACTGAAGGGTGTTTGTGAATTTAGCTTCTTGCAACTCTGAGAGACTTTATAATGCTAATGGTAATATCTATTACTTATTTAACTGTAAGTTTAAAAATTTTTATATAAATTTCCTTGTTTCATTTGGAAGGTGGCGATTCTTTCTGCAGTTTCTAGAAACTGCATAGTTATTTTTCTAAGATGACCAAGGCTGTTCCCCATGGAATGGTATATAAGATGATGTGGGACTGTTTATGGCATAGTTGATGCCCTTGAAAATGAGAGAAGACTGTCATCTAAATGTGCTTTGTAATTTTACCTCTACTATGGCACCAAGAATTGAACAATTGAAGATAGCTGCATATAATTTTTCTTTTTAAAAAATTTTTTTTGAAAGGCAGAGTTATGGGGTTGGGGGTGTGGGGAATAGATAGATTGTCCATCTTCCAAATGGCCACAAAAGCTAGGGCTGGGCCAGGCCAAAGCCAAGAGCCAGGAGCTTCAACCAGGTCACTCATGTGGGCACAGGACTTGGGCTGTCCTTTGCTGCCTTCCCAGGTGTATTAACAGAGAGCTGGATTGGAAGTGGAGCAGCCGAGACTCAAACTGGTGCCTACATGGGATTCTGGCATTGCTGGTAGCGGCTTAACTCATTCTATCACAAGAATGTCTCTCTGCATATAATTAAAAGAGATGTTGATTGGGATATGAATACCTGAAATATTAATTTTGAATTTATAATTTAAAGAAAATGAAATGCCTATGGATTATGTGATTATAGTTTATAAGAAATGAAAAAGAAGCACAGAGTCTGATATCACACAACTCTGTCATTCTGCTTTTGAATTTTAAAGGGGGAAAATAAGATTTGTTTTGAATGCTATTATCTCTTATTATTACTGTGTTCCTTAATTCAGTTGTTCTGTGATGCTTTTTGTGAAGATAATGCATAGTGTTGCACATGGGACGGGCCAGTGAAATAAGACCCTGGATTATCTTTTCTTAGCTACATATGACATTTTCAGTTTAACCTTTGATGGAGTCTGAGGCTTGGAGAAGGTCGCTCTGGGATGGAGGTTACTTGTGGAAGGAAGATGATTTCCACATTTTCCCAAAGCAACAGGGTGATCATGGAGACTTCAGTGTTAGATTATCATAACAATATATGGAGAACAGACACAAAGTTAGGTATGGATCAGAAAGGGAGATAGTGATGAGATCCCTAATCTTTTTAATAAGTGCATTAAAATCTACCATGGATTGAGCAGGGTAAGGAAGAGAAACACAGTATTTTTAGAGTGGAACTTAAGGGGGGGTGATAGGATGTTGGCATCATGACCATTGGAGTCACATCAGCTTCTCTAACTTTTGGATTTACTATTTACTAATTAATAGTATGACCTTGGTATGTTGTTAAATGGTGCATTGGAATACTTAGAAGAGGCCAGACTGACATGTATTGGGCACACACGGTGATGGCGTCAGTCCATTGTTACACCAGCAGCTCAGATTCCCTCTAGGTGCTGTGTGCTTTTCTTCCTTAGACTCTCTCCCATTTAATAAGTGTCTGCTAGAAATCCTACTCTCTAAAGCCAGCCTTAATTTTTCATTAGCAAACATAACGGCTTACAGCCAGCAGCATATTTTAAATCTCTAAAGAAACATAGTGTCTTTGGAACACTTTGAGTCCAGTTTTCTGATGGGACTAATATAAATGTGGCATTTAAATACTTGACTATCATGCATATGTATTAGTTTCCTAGTGCTGCTTTAACAAAAAGCACGATTCAGGGACTTAAAAAGCACAGATTTATTCTCTTACCATACTGGAGGTCAAACGTCCTACAATGGATCAGCAGGGGTGCTTTCCTTTCAAAGTTCTAGGGGAGAATCCAGTTACTTTGCTTTTCTGTCTCGAAGATGTGACCTGATTCCTAAAGAAGGAAGTGTCTATCTTCAAAGCTAGGACTGTGGCACCTCTCATTCTTCGTCTTCTCTCTTCCTCCCTCCCTTTCTCACCCCTACTTCCATTGTCACATCGTGTCTGACTCTGCCCCTGCTGCCACCTTCTTATAGGAGAGTCCTAATAAAGACTTGAGGTTACATTGGACCACTCTGATAATCCAGGATAATCTCCCTCTCCCAAGAGGCTTAACTTAATCACACAGCAAAGCTTGTTTTGCCATGTAGGATAACATACAGGCTCTGGGGATCAAGCATGGGAGTCTTTATTCATCCCATTGAAGCATGTATGTTCTATGTGTTCTATAGAAGGATACTTCAAAAAGTTTATGGAAAAGAGAATTGAAAAATAAATTTATTTTGGTGCAGAGAAGCTTTGAAATCGATTGTTTTTCATAACATATATTTTTCAGGAATTTTTTGAAGATCCCTTGTACTCAAGTAGCTTTCTGTATTCCATAGAACAACTCAATTTTATTTCCTGTTGCTGCTGGGAAATTTAGCTAGATGATACTCGTTAAATCATGGCTCTGAAACCTAGTAAATATTTACAGTAATAAATATTTTCTTTCTGTTTTGCCTCAAATAGTTTTCTGGGACATGGGCAATTTGAAATAACCAAGAATCCAAAACAGGGATCCATGCATAGACGCAGGGGCCTGGGAACTGCAGAAGGGCATTTACAATCCCAAAGACTCGGAAACTGGTCTATAGCCACTGATGGTTTTTGGTTCATGTCCAGTGGACAGTCTCACTGCCTTGGAGTCTATAGGTCAGGGCCCTTACTTGGAGTAGAAATATGAGAAACTAGCATCTGGTCAACTTTGTTAAGTATGGAATTTTGGGCAACAGTGATATTGCTGCAGAATTGGTCTACATGAGCTTTTGTTTTCACTTGTTTTGTTGAATCTGCCCATCTCAGAGATCAGAAAGAGTATGTTTGGGAAGTCTGTGATCCCAAGTCTCCCTTCCCAAAAACAAAAAGAGCAAAAGAACAAAGAATCTCATCTCCTGTTGACAGACTGGTGCTTGGTGTTTTTAGAACTTTATTTCTCTAACTTTTATGCTCCGATCCTTATGCAGCTCCAAGCATCTTGGAAACATTGAAATTGGTATCAACCAGGTCTGGCACTCTGGTGTAGTGGGTAAATCTGCTGTCTGAGGCACCAGCATCCTCTATGGGTGCTGGCTCTAGTCCTGGCTGCTTCACTTCCAATCTAGCTTCCTGCTAATGTGCCTGGGAAGGCAGTAGAGGATGGCCCAAGTTCTTGGGCCCCTGTACCCATGTAACAGACTGGGAAGAAGCTCCTGAATCCTGACTTCAGACTGACCTAACTCTGGCTCTTGCAGCCAGTTGGGGAGTAAACCAGTGACTGGAAGATTCATTTTCTCTCTCTCTCCCTGTAATTCTGCCCTTCAAAATAAGTAAATAAATCATTAAAAAAAAGAAACTGATATAAGTCACTGAGAAACCTGTTTATTGTTATTACTCATTTGTTCATTATTCATTTATTGGCAGTATATTGCTCAGTTTTACCTTCAATTAATATTTTAATGATCATCCTAATGGCCCAGCCCCATAGTAGGTATCTTTCTCATATACAAAGATAAATTCAGCGTAATTCTGTAGTTCTTGCCCTTTCCAGGTTAGTGATCCTTTATTGGCATATAATAAATGTTAGAATTACCCCAAATATAAGTGGTAAGGGAACTGAAAATTAATTTTATTAAACTTCAAGCAAGTGGGCATACACACACTCACTCATTGAACTCCAATCAGCTTCATCTTTTGGGACTGTCACTTTCCTTCATTTTTCTTCCTCAGGTGTGTTCTAACTTTCCTGCTCTATTTCTAACTTGGTTTTTATTCTTTGGTTTGTCTCGCGAAGGCTTCACAGTTACCTGTTGCCTAATGGGTTTCCCATTTGTAAATAGCCTGTATTCACTCCAGTGTCCTGGCCAAGACCTAGTCTCACAGCCACTTCTTTTATGATGCCTCTGTCAGGTGAGTACTTCTGTACATGGCAAGTGCAATATGCTAGCCCCCTGCCCTGAGTGGCTGTGGAGCAGTGTAACTGTGCCTGGTCCAAATTGGTGTATGCTGGGAGTGCAGGACACACAACAGATTCCAGTGCCTTAGGATGGAAAAGGAATGCAAAGTCTTTTGATAATAATTTGTATTTTTAAAAGAGATCATTTGAATGTTTTACTTAATCATAAATATAAAATTATCGCTACTAATTTAAAGTTGTATTTCTGTATATAAATATTATAAAACATTATGTGCATAGATGACATAACATTTAGAATGTAAAAATCTTGGTATATCTAGAACCTAAACAATAGGTTACTATTTCCATCAGCAGTAGTAGTTTCAGTTGGTTTGAGGACCTCTACTTAGATTCACTTGGTCATTTTCCTTAATTCATAAACACTTGCACACATCTACCTGTGATCCCAACAATTCTCTTGATTGGCCTTCCTCCTGCTTTACAGTGGTATGAAGGCTTACAACAGAGACCCCCAAAAGTGTGAGCCATGAAAACAAATTCGTATATGGCCTGGAACGTGATCAGCATCAAAGCAAAGTTCTGTGTGAGTACAGAAAGAAGTGAGATGGACAAGGGGCCCATGCCAATAGATTTGTGAGCTTTTTCCTTGACAGTATTATGATTGGATAGTAGTCATATGTTTTAGTGTGTTGACTCTGTGTCAGACACACATATTCTCCCATTTGCTCTCCAAAGTCTTGAGCTGTTATCCAATCCATTTTGTAAGGAGAATGTGACTTAGAAAGGCTATTGTCATAGGGACTTGGCATGAAGGGAACCTATCTAATTTCAAAGTTCTTAATCTTTTTTGCTGTGTAATTCTGCTTGCCTGAAGGTCCTCAATGTCTGAAGTTTCAAGTTGAAATCTCAGTTAAGGGCAAGAACTCAGAAAATTTCTTAAATTAAAGGCTATTGGAAGCAAATGATCTAGGATCAACTTTTCTTTCTTAATTTACCACTTTAGGTCAATTGGTAAAGTGAGCATACCCATAAAAATTTCAGGCTTTTCAAAATTATAAAGCATTATTTCTAGTAGTTACAATGGATGAAAAAGGAAATAATAATATTTTTCCACTATTCTCATATAATCCCTGAGGCAGAATTTTTTAATGTCTTATGTTCTAGGTTTGCCTTTGCAGAGAGTAACTGGTGTCAAATGAGGGATTTGTGAATCTTCTGAAATTGTGGTACACTCTTTTGAGTTGTTATTTAAAAATTGATACAAGTAGAGCTTTAAAATCTTTATTTATTATCTTTGGCTTGGGGAGAGAGGAAGATGGGGAGAGGGAGAGAAACTCCTGTTTGTTGTTTCATTCCTCAAATGTCTGCACCCAATGCTATGGCTGAAGCCACAGCTGGGAGCTCAGTAATGCCATCCAGGTCTGCCATGTGGTTGGTAGGAACCCAAGTACTTGAAACATCATTGCTGCCTTCCAGGGTCTGCATGTGTCTGGAGCTGAAACCAGACATCAAAACCAGGTATTCCAATGTGGCATCTTAATCATTAGGCTGAATGCCTGCTCCTTGGAAGAGCTTTTCAACAGAGCACTTCATTGTGTATATTGCATTACATTGTTCACTATTAACAATGGGTTCTCAAACAGTGGGTACCTGCTACCAATCCACTTCTTACTAGTGACAACTCTTAGTCAATTTTTAAACTCTGTAGGTAGAGATGGGGAGGGAGGAGATACATAAACTATTTAAGATTAGAATAAAAATCAACCCCCAGAAAAAGTCTGGCTTTTTATACACACAGTTTTGTATACAATATCAGACAATTTCTAGATCCCTGGAGGCCTCTCATAAACAGATTCTACCATTCTACAGCCCCCTGAATGATACACATTTCCCACACCTCTGTTGATCCTCTTCTGTTACTTCTACTGGGCAACATTATTTTCTCACGTTCAACCAGCTTACCTTGTTCCTCAACTGCAGACTGCTGTCATTCACATGATATCAGAATCTAAGACAGAGTTTCTAAAACTGGGAACATATCTGTGCTATCCTGTAGCACATGAAAAAGTACTTGTGTCAACATGGTGATTGCAGGGCTAGCATTGTAGTGCAGTGCATTGAGGCAACATCCACAATGCCAGCATCCCATATGAACAATGGTTTTTGTCCCAGTTGCTCCATGTGCAATCCAGCTCCCTCCTAATGTGCTTGGGAAAGCAGCTGAAGATGGTCCAAGTGTTTGGGCCCCTGCATCCATGTAGGAGACCCAGATGGACTTCCAGGCTCTAAGCTTCAGTCTGGCCAAACCCAAGTCTCCCTCTCCCTGTAACTATCCCTTTGAAATAAATCTTTTTAAACAGATCATAATGAAAAGTTAAGTATAAGAGAGTGTACAATTTTTAGTTACGCTGAGTTAACAGCAAATCACAGCTACTTTTTTTAATTCATGACAATTTTATTGCTTTTTAAAGTTTCTTCATGGTAGCTGCTTTCACCTATAGTGATTTAAGTAATTGAAGAATGACAAGGCTAGGCAATTTTGTCCCTTGAGAACTTAATATGTTGATTTAAATAGCAAAAAAAAAATCCTGTAAATTATCATTCCCAAGAGCATCAGGACTATGTATTCCATGTGAAATTAATGAGGACAGTAATGTGCTATTTTGTGTCAAATGCATGATGTCCTATGCATGTCCTAAAAATTTTGGAAGATTCTTCAATAATAGCAATTGAGACCCATTAGGACACCTGCTCTCACCCATAATTTTTGAAAAGAAAGCAAAACTGGATTAGTCTAAATAAATCTGCTGAACATGAATAGAAATGTAGCTGTTTCTCATTGGAGACTTCTGACTACAATCCTAATCTAGCTGTAAAGCCACCAGTAAATATATTCCCATCTTTCTGACTTGGTTTAATTATCAATCACAGTGTGAAAGTTTCCTTGCCTGGCAAGCAGTTAGTAACCCAGTCATTTGTCCTCCTATAGAACACTGAGTAGATTATGTAGTATTCATTGGAATATGGACCTGCCTTTCCCTGAACATAGTAACCTTGGTCTTATCCATCTTTGTGTCTTCAATACTAAGCGTGGTGACTTGTGCACAGTACATGTTCAGTAACTGTATAGTGAATGAAAAACTAAATGGGTAACTATGTATGAGGGACTGGAAGAGGATGGTGACATCAGGTAGCCAAATGAAGTACTGCAATATCTGTAATAAAAAATTAAAATTTACTCTCAGAAATATTCCTTGGCAAATTTTCATAGATGACAGAGAGTGTTAGAAATATAAGTCTTACATTAACAAGGTCATTGGGAGTAGATTTTGTAGGTTTTGTCCTGGCACCACTGTTAACTCTCTGTTTGACCTTGGGTAAGTTATTTAGCTATTCTATACTTCAACTTACCCATATGGAAATAATTATAAAAATACCTAATCCATCATGCTGAATATGTTATTATTATGATTGGATTAATTACTATAAGTAGAGCACCAGACGTGTAATAAGTGCTTTATGATGGTGTGTTAGTATTGTTGTATTTCATTGTCTGTGTATTTGAAATAATGAGGGATAAACAAGGCTGCTCCACTTCCCAAAGTTCTATTTGCAGGATACATTGGAAAGGTGTAGACAAGAAAAATCTGAGCAGGAACCAGACTGACTTAAGTCCACACTTAAATAAATGCATGTTCCTTCTCTTGTTTTGCCTTCAACCAAATCTTACTATTAATATGTGTTTAACAAAACCATCTTCTCATTTGAAAATTTTACTTATAAATATTTCCTCTAGTTTGTGATTCAGTTGAATTCATTTTCAGGTTGTCAAGGAGACATTTGGATGTGAACAGTGATTCTGTCCTTTCTAAGTTCCCATTAAGGGAAGTTAGTGAGTTGAGAGGCAGATGAAGCTCCTGAATTCTTCCAGACTTCCAGTTCCCTGTTAAGTACAATCAAGGAAGAAGGTCTGAGGGGCACACTCTCAGGACATTCTGTTCCTTAAAGCCCCCTACCCAGAATAAGTTTGTTGGCTAAGTCCTCAAGTGGACTCTCCAGCTTTCTCCAAAGCAGAATGATTCCTCTGAAAGAACACTGAATTTAATGAAGTGAGCTAGATTTCAATTTAGGCTTAATAACCAGTACTTTAAAGTTATATGCATAAGTTTTACTTATGTTTAGTCCAGAATTTTATAAAATGGAATTAATTTAACAATACACTCTTATTGTGCACATTATAAGCATGATACTGCACAGAACAGCCCTTGTCTTGACTATCGAGGAACATTTTGTTTTCTTCTTCGTACTATTTGTTGAACTCTTTACTTGACATAGAGTTAATCATATTTTATAAAGTCAATTGAAAATAGATCTCAATAAAAAATAAGAGTATGAATAAGAGAGGGAGGAGGAACTTTATAACTGTAAAGCTGTATAGTTCTGCATCCATTCCTACGGACTTACTTCTAAAAATATGGTTTAAAAACTTGCCATGGGACCCCAAATCCCATTAAGCTGGGTTTTAAAAATGCCATCTTACATGTTAAAGAGATCATATTAAATGTTAAAGTGATCAGATTAATAGGATTAAGTCTTAAAGGGATCATATAAATAGCATCAAGTGTCTGGCAATAATAATAGAATTAAAAAGGAGAGAATGTTCCAACATGGGAAGCAGTCCACACAGCAGACTCATAGAATGACAAACACTTTATACAGCACTCTGACCTCAGAATCAGCCCTTAAGGCATTCTGTTCTGCCTAAAAAGCCCATGAGAGCATTTCAGGCATGGAAAGCTAAGACTCCGAGGCAAAAAATTGTCCTGCATGAAGGATCTCTGTGAGACCCCAGTGGAAAGAAGTGGCCATAAAAGAAATATGTGCTTTTCTCTGAGGGAGGAGAGAACTTCTTTGCTTATGGCCTTGTCTAAATATTGATGGGGACTGTGAATTCAAAAGGGCTCCAAAGCCTTGGAGGCTCATGTCAAGAGCCTTGGGTGACAATTTACATCATGCATAAGAGTGTAAGTTGTTAAATTAACAACAGGAGTCACTGTGCAGTACCTCTGTCCTCAAAGAGTTGTATTATAAGAATTAACTCTAAACTGTCCAACAGTTTGTGTATGAAAACTGTTGAAATCTTTACTTAATATAGAGTTGGTCTTCTGTATATAAGGTTAATTGAAAATGAATCTTAATTGAGAATGGAAATGGGAATGAGAGAGGGAGGAAGAAGTAAAAGGCTTCTTTGGGAAAGAAAAATTTATTATAGACATACATTTTAGCTTTGTAGGAAAATGATGAAGGTGGCTGGGCAGGTACCGGCAATGTTTAACCTTTCAATTTATCATAGAGGACAAACACCAAACATCCCTCAGTTCCTTGCCTCTTTCTCTGAAACAAACATACTTCATTGCCTGCAAAAGTGTAAGATGATGCCTGTTGCATGGTGCATCATTGCACAACATGATCATGAACCCCATGACAGTATCTAAAGTCCATGGGAGAGGTAATGTTTTCAGAGAGCCTCTGAATATGCTTGCACAAAGCTGGTCTCACAAATGATTGTTGTGGCATTTCCACAAGGAATCTCCACAGAAATTCCAAGGGAATTTTATGGAAGAAGGGCAGTGTGAAAATAGTTGCACTTTCCAAAGGATGATGCAAGTAAGCTGGCATTGAATCCAGTACTGCATTTATGTACCGAATAACTAATATGTTCCTACCACTCCTGAGTAAGAGAAATTCATTCCTTCTCTACAGAGAAGGGGATCTAACTAGTTATAAAAATGCTAGGTACTGTGCTCAGTTCAGTCAAATGTACCCTCTGTGTAGCTCTTCACTTTCCACTCAGCCCTAGAATAATCAAAAATTAGCAACTTTACTCTCCTTGTATGTATGTCTATAAGTCACTGTGAATACGTGTATTGATAATATAATGCAAAGGCCCAAAGCTGATTAAATTACATTATACGTAATAAAATATCTATACTTTATTACTTTATAGAGGTTAGAGAATAATAATTGTGTTATCTTTTCAGATAATTTCATTGTAAAAGTGATATACTAATTCCTTTACCTTAATTAATACCTTTACCACAGATATTAAATAACAGGTATTAAGTAATGCATTTCCCATAATTCCTTTACCTTTCATCAAAAAATAGGAAAATATGAGTGAGAAATAAAGATCTCTGAATCCGTTTTATCTGAGAGTTATCTATGAAATCAGGTCATTCTAATATATGTACAAATTAGGAGAAGTATAATTAGAATTCCCATTGGTTACAAACCTATTCACAATTGGTTTGAACTAATTATTTTGTATTTTTCTAAACTTACATCTGTTCATACATATCAAAGAATTTTTCAAGTTCCCTTACTTGAATACAGTTTCACGCTTGGGATACAATCAAACTATGGCTTCTCAGTGAAGCCATCAAATACTTAGCTTTCACAATCCTTTTTCACCAAACTGTGCTAGTTCCAGGCTATTAAGTTCTGGTCCATGTTTAGCTGTGACATGTCCCTCTCTCCTCCCATGATGTGGGCCCACCAGAACTAGACATCCCGGAGTTGTAAGTTACTTTGAGGGTCTCCATGATGATAACTTCCTCCAACTCTTCTGCACCTAAATGCCGTTCATCCTGGCATTAAAAACAAATAAAAAAAGCAATAGAAAACTCTTTAAAAGAGTAATTGAGAAAGTACCTTTTATAATTAAAACCACAAGGAAAGACAATCTTCTGTTCCTCTCAAGAGTGTAACTGAGTTCTCTAGAGATTTGATTTAATTTTTATTTCACAGTTAAGTGAATCTGCCTGCTAAATTTGCCAGTTTCTTAATAGTTGTCTTACTTTGGATTCCCAAGGATGTCGGAAAAAATTACTATATTCATATATAGGGATCCAATAATGCATTTTGTTAGAGTGGATTCAAAGCAAATTTTTTTTTTTTTAATATATAAAGCTTTTATTTAAAGAATATAAATTTCCAAAGAACAGCTTATGGATTACAATGGCTCCCCCCCCCACAACTTCTCTCCCTCCCCCTACCCTCCCCTTTCCCGCTCCCTCTCCCCTTCTGTTCACATCAAGATTCATTTTCAATTCTCTTTATACACAGAAGATCAATTTAGTACATATTACGTAAAGATTTCAACGGTTTGCCCTCGCATAGAGACACAAAATGATAATACTGTTGGAGTACTAGTTATAGTATTAATTCACAATGTACAGCACACTTCTGCCTGCTTCTGGAAGGAATCACTTAAGCTGGAAAAGAAAGGGAGTTTAGGAGATTCTAAAATCCCATGGACCTTTATCAAACTATGAACTTGAGAAATAGTGAATTGCTAAGAAGTGCCCAAAGTTTAACTTAATATTGTAGGCTTTCACTGTTAGATCCCACATCATAGACATGCCCCATGAAACATCACTCTTTGACTTCACTAATGTCTGATTTGAATGCTATAAAATGAGTACTTGCTAACATTTCCTGTATTTGCAAACAAAATTCAATGCCTTATTATGTTAAGAAATAATTTTTAGAAAAATAAACTTGTTTCTCATGAAAATAATAGTGGTGTTCAGAGATTTTTAAAGTTTTATGTAAAGTATAAAAATTCCATGTATTTCATGTATACAGGTTCAGGAACATAGTGATACTTCCTGCCCTGCATCCCTTCTGCCCAGGCTCCCAATCTTCTTCCTTCTCCCACCCCTATTTCCACTCCTAATTTTTATAAAGATCTACTTTCAGTTTACTTTATACTCATAATATTAACCCCACACTAAGTAAATAATTCAACAAATAGAATGAAGGAAAAAAAAACACTATTTCTCAATAATTGAGACAAGGGCTATAACTAGTCATTGAATCTCAAATTGTCCTTTCATTTGCTGACTTCATTTCCTTTGGGTAAATTCCCAGGAGTAGGAAGGCTGTGTCCTATTGTGGTTCTGTATTCAGCTTTCTGAGGTATCTCCATACTCTATATTGGCTTCCACAATGACTATACTAGTTTATACCAACAGTGGATTAGGGTAACTTTTTCCCCACACATTTACCAATGTTTATTGTTTGTGGATTTCTTTATGAGAGCCATTCTATTAGGGGTGAGGTGAAACCTTATTGTGGTTTTGATTTGCATTTTCTGATAGCTAGTGATCATTGAGAACATTGTTTCATGTGTCTGTTCGCCATTTGAATTTCTTCTTTTGAAAAGTGCTTATTAAAATCCTTTGCCCATTTCTTAACTGTAGTGTCCATTTTGTGGTTGTTGAGTTTCTTAAGCTCTTTATAGATTCTAGGTATTCATCCTTTATCACATTCAGAGTTTTCAAATATTTTCTCCCAGTTTGTCAGCTGCTTCTTCACTTTGCTGAGTTTCTTTATTTTGGATTTGATTTCTTGTGCTTCTGGGATCTTTTCCAAGAGGTCTTTGCCTATGTGAATATCTTGCAGAATTTCCCCAGTATTCAATAATAATTTGATGATATCAGGCCATACATATAGATCCTGGATCCATATTGAATGCCTTTTTGGGTAAGATACAGGCCTTATTTCATACTTCTGCTTGAGGAGTTTTCCCAGCAGCATTTGTTGAAAAGACTATTCTTACTCTGGGGAGTAAGCTTTGTCAAAAATAAGTTTGTTGTAGATGAAGGGATTGATTTCTGGAATTTGTATTCTGTTCCATTGATCTACACATCTATTTTTTTTTTTTTTTTGCCAGTATCATGCTGTTTTGATTATAACTTCCCTAAAATATGTTTTGAATTCTGGTATCATGCCTCTGGCTTTGTTTTTGTTGTGTATGGTTGCTTTAGCTATTCAGATTCTCTTGTGTTTCCATATGAAATTTCATATAATTTTTTTCTTGGGGTCATGTTGAATCTGTACATTGCTTTGGTAGTATACATTTTGATGGCATTAATTCTTCCAAACCAAAAACAGGGAAAATTTTCCCATGTTTTTGTGTTTTCTTCTATTTCTTTCTTTAATATTTTGTAATTTCTATCATAGAGATCTTTGACCTCCTTGGTTAAATTTATTCACGGAGATTTAATTTTTTTAGGTGTTGTAAAGGGCTTGATATTAGATATTCTTTCTTACCTGTGGTGCTGTCCATGTATGGATATACTATTATAGATTTTTTGTGTAGATTTTATATCTTGCAATTTTACCAAACTGTTTTATGAATTCCAATAATCTCTTAATGGAGTCTTTAGGTTTCCCTACATTTAAGATTATGTCATCTGCAAAAAAGAAGTTTGACTTCCTCCTTTCTAATTTGCATCACTTTGATTTATTTTCCTTACCTAATAAATCTCGCTGAAACTTACAGGACTAAGGTCAATAGCAATGGGGACAGTAAGCATCCTTGTCTGGTTCCGGATCTTAGTGGAAATGCTTTCAGCTTTCCCCATTCAGTAAGATGCTGGCTGTGGGTTTCTGTGGGTTTGTCATAAATTGCCCTGATTGTGTTGAGGATGTTCTTTCTAAACACAATTGGCTTAGGATTTTCATCATGAAAAGATGTTGTATTTTACTAAATACTATCTCTACATCTATGAGATAAACACATGATGTTTGTTCTTCAGTTTGTTAATGTGACCTATCACATTTATTGCTTTGAGAATGTTGAACTATTCCTAAATACCAGGGACAAATCCCCCTTGGTCTAGGTGAATGATATTTCTGATGTGCTGCTGGATTCGATTAACTGTTACATTGTTGAGAATTTTTGCATCTAGTGTTCATCAGTTTTATTGGTCTGTAGTTCTTTTTCTCTATTGTATTTTTTTCTGCTTTTTTAGTTAACATGATGCTGGCTTCATAGAAACTCTTTCATAGAAGGAGTTTCAGAGAATTTTCTCCCTTTCAATTATTTTGGATAGCTTGAGAAGAATCAGAGCTGGTTCTTTAAAGGTCTGGTAGAATTAGCTGTGAAGCTACTGGGTCCTGGGCTTTTCTTGTTTGTAGGGTTTTTATTTCTGATTCCATCTCAATCTTGGTTATTTGTCTGTTAGTTTTTCTATGTCTTCATTACTCAGTTTTGGTAGATTATACATGTCCCACATTCTATCCATTTCTTCTAGATTTTACAATTTGACATATAGCTTTTTGTAGTAATTCCTGATGACTCTTTTCATTTCTGTGGTATTTGTTATTTTATATATATATATATGTATGTTATATATATGTTATATATATTACATATATAATATATATTGAACTATACACTCCATTTGTTTCCAGAAAATTTTTTATTTCTCTTTTGATTTCTTCTGTAACCCACTGTTCATTTGGGAACATGTTGTTCAGTCTCCATGTGTTTGCATATATTCTAAAGATTCTTGAGTTGTTGTATTCCAGCTTCATTCCATTGTGGTCTGAGAGGATGCTTGGTGTGATTTTTTTTTTTTTTACTTTGCTGAGACTTGCATTATGGCCTAGCATATATTTTATCCCAGAGAAACTGGCATGCACTGGTGAGAAGAATGTGTATTCTGCAACAGTAGGATGAAAACTTCTGTAAATATCAGTTAGGTCCATGTGGTCCAAAGTGTTGATTAGCTCTATTATTTCTTCATAGATTTTCTGTCTAATTGATCTGTCCATTGATGGAAGTGGGGTGTTAAAATCCCCATTACTATTGGAATCTATGTCTCCATTTATATTCATTAGCATTTGTTTTAAATATCCAGGCACCCTGGAATTAGGTGCATATTCTTTTATCTTCCTGTTGATTTGATCTCTTAATCATTATGTACTGCTCTTCTTTTGTGATAGACCTGCTTTTTTTTTTCTTTCCAATAGTATGGAATATCTTTTTCCACCCTTTTAACCTTCAGTCTGTGTGTATCTTTGGTGTGGTATGTTTATTGTAGGCATCAAATGGATGGGTCTTACTTTTTAATGCAGTCAGCCAATTTGTATCTTTTAACTGTAGAATTGAAGCCACTTAAATTCAAAGTTACTATTGATAAATAACAAGTTGGCCCTGCCATTTTTCCATGAATATTCCTGTTGTTTACTTTGGATTTCCATTGTATTTTACTGTGAAATTTTCTGCCTTCACATTCTTTCATAATGATGACTATTTGTGTTTCTGCATGTAGCACATCCTTACCATCTTTTGTAAGGCTGGTTGACTGTCCATTTCTGTTTGTTATGGAAGATCTTTATTTCATCTTCATTCATAAATGAGAGCTATGCAGGGTACAGTATTCTGGGTTGACAGGTTTTGTTTATTTCCCTTGACTTGGACTATGTCTCTCCAATATCTCCTAGCCTGTAGGATTTCTGTTGAGAAGTCAGCTGTGAGTCTAATCGGAGATCCTCTGAATGTACTATGCCATTCCTTTTGTGCAAGTTTTGGAATCTTTTCTTTATGTTTTACTGTTGAAAGTTCGACTACAATGTGTTGTGTTAAAGATCTTTTCTGGTCATGTCTGTAAGGAGCTCTATGTGCCTTTTGTACTTAGAAGTCACTTTCTTTCTTTAAATTAGGGACATTTTCTATAATTATTTCACTGAATAGGCTTTCTAATCCATTCTGTCTTTCCACACTTTCAGAAACCCCTAAAACCTGTTTGTTGGGTTGTTTGATAGTATCCCATAAATCTCTAAATCTCTTACACTGTTTTTAATTTTTCTAAATTTTTTTGGGTCTGACTGAAAAATTTCCAAAGATTTGTCTTCTAGCTTGGATACTCTTTCTTTGCCTCAGCAAGTCTGTTGTTAATGCTTTTTATTGTATTTTTTTATTTGACATATTTAATTCTTCATTTCTAATATTTCACTTTGATTTCCAAATATCAATTTCATGGGAAAATTTTCATTCATGTCATGGTTGGGTTTCTTTAACTCATGAATTTGCTTCTGATTGCTTCTGAATAGTCCTATGATTAATCTTTTGAATTCCATTTCAGGCATTTCATCAATCTCTTCATCTTCACATTCAAATATTGAAATATTGTTGTGTTCTTTTGGGGAGCGTCATGTTGTCTTCTTGATTCTTGTTTCTTGCATTTCTGCATTTATTTTTAGGCATTTGTGGAGATACTTGTTGTTGTTGTTTTTTCCTCTTATGGCTTTTATCTCTGAACTATGACTCTGTGGCTTTGTGAAATGTCTGCTCTTTCATTGAATACCCAGAGGCATGTGCTCGATGTTGTCAGAGAGTTCTGGTCTGTGATCCAGGGGTGAGTGAGTATCCAGGGTGATACCCAAGTTGTGCACAGTAGCTCTCCTTTTGTTAACAGAAAGGAGGGTATGATATCCTCTGTTGGCATAATCACACTCTCACTTCCTGTCTTAATGGTGATCAATGCCTGGGTGTTAGTCTACGGTGGGTGCAATAAATACTCATCCATACTGTCACATGAACTGCACGAAGGATCTGTGCAGTCCCAGTGTAAGTATGGATCCTGCTCCAATGATTCCCCACCCCAGACAATCAGGGAGCTCTGTGTATGTGGAGTCGCACACAATGATTGCTTTGAGACCCAACTATACCCTGCACCCTCTTGTGCAGTCGCAGAGTTCCCACAGTATCAACACACAGGACTCCTACAGTCATGTGATGCAGAGAATCCCCTCTGCCTTGCTAGCCTGTTTTACCCATAGAGAGACAGACGTTCCCAGAGCCAGCTGCCTGTGCTCCGCATAGGTGGTTTAAGCCCTGGAGCCTCTGGTATGTTGAGAGGCTGTGGACTCCTCACATTCCTATATGGGTGCCCACCCACCTACCGACCCTCCCAGCCAGACTCAGTGTCAGTGGGGAACCTGGATTTTTCCCTCTGGTAAAAATCCCTGAATCACACACGTGCACAGGAGCTCTCAGCTGCAGCCCATACTTGTTTCACAATGACGCCTTCTACCCACTGGTTGCAGGACATGCACAAGAGCCTCTGTAGCCAGTAGTGATATCAAAATTGTTCCTTCTCCCTGCCCATTGCTGGGTGCATTCACTCGAGCTGCTGCTGCAGCCATTGCTGTCAAGATGATGTCTTGTCCCCGCCAGAAGCTGGGCACATGCACTAGAATTGCCGCAGCTGCTATTTACGTCCAGAATGGTACCCTCCCTCTCTCTGTTGGTTGCTGCATCCCATTGTTGGGGGGAGGGAAAAGGAAGAGAGAAATATGCCCCCAGCATCACTCTTCCTTCCCTGGAATCTCCACTGCAGTTTTCTCATCAACTCTCCCCTGAGAATGTACTTTCTCCACTATTGTCCCCTGGCCTAGAGCAGTATGCCCCTTCCCTATTCTGCCATCTTGGAATCCAGTGTACAGAGATATTAATCATTTAACAACTTTATGAAACATTACTTTTTGTCAAGCATTTGTGTTAAGCATGTGTAAGACATTTTTTCTGTCTCCAAGAAACTTACAGTTTGGGTCTGTGTTTTGGTGGGAGAAGGTGGACAGATATCTGATACAACTTTTTTTAAAAAACATAGAATTAGGACAGTAGTGAAGAGGTGTTTGGAAGAATGAGAGGCGGATTTGCTTGGGAAATTGGAAGGACACAAGGAAAGCATGAAAGGAGAGAGAATGTTGTATCTGACCTTGAAAGAAGTGTCCAAGTGTACAAATTGGAGAAGGAGCTTTAAGAAAGAGGAATCACAAGAGTGGGTGAATGGAATTTCAAAACTATGTGGAATATTCAGGAATAGCTGTTAGATCCATGTGATAGGAATACAGTATACATGACAGCTGAAGATAACCTGGTAGTGCACCAAGTTCGGTAGTTTGAACTTCATCTTGCCAGCAATAGGAAGTCATCAAATGTTTCAAGGGAAGTGATGTGTTATGATTAAAAACTTTGAGAACAATGAATGGAGCCACCATAGAGAAATTATTCAATATTTTGATGACTACAGTCAGAGTGTCTAAAGCAGTAGGTAGGTATTTGGGTGATTGTCCTTTCTGGCTTTTATTAATAATGATACTATGAGTATTTGCATGCAAACCTTTTTGTAGAAAGATGATTTCATTATTCTTGGTTAGATATTCAGGAATGGAGGTGCTGGATTATATGGTAAATATATGTATAACTTTTGAAGGAAATTAGGGGGATGCCTTCATGGTCTGATATATCTGACACATTAAGCTCTGGTTTGGATTCCATTCCTGTAACTGTTGTTCCTATCCAAACAGATCCTTTGTTCTCATCCTCTCAGTTTCCTCATTCTTCAGGATATTGGCAGCTTGCCTGAGACATCGTTTATAGAATTCAAATGAATTGGGGGCATTTTCTCCAATAAGGACTATTACATAATTACTCATTCCTGCATCTTTTAAGAAATTACTAATCTTGAGGAAGTGGTAAGAAAAAGCATCTCATACCTCAAGTAAAATGACTACTTTGAAATCTAGAGGCAGGAAGTGAAAAGATAAAGCATTTAAAGAAAAGATCAAGCAGATCACAACACAAGAAGCTTTAGACTTAAGTTTTCAAGCTAAAGATAAAACTGCACTAAGCTCTGCTGTTCCAAACAGGTTCTATTGTGTGGTTTTTGTAGCACAACAACTAGGTGGGCTGTTCTTGACTTTGTAAAAGTCAATGGAAGGATCACATTTATATAAGAAGTAGCTATCAACTGAATGGGATATAGAGGGTGTATCTTAGCGTTCTGGTCAGAATGTGAAAGTTGGGGGCATCTTTGTAGTATCTATTGAAAGGGCCAACACTTCTTGCTACCCTAAAGAACAATATTTTGTATTCCTTCTGTGCCTTTGCATTGAAAGGCTGAATTCAAAATGACAAAAAATAGTGTTGTGATTTATGACATCATTCTTAGGCTATAATATTTTAAAAATTAATTTATTTTGAACACAGACATGATAAACCAAAGAAAGAATTAATGCCAGATATCTAGTTCAAGTATTGGCAAACTATGGCCCATGAACAAAATCCAGCCTCCAGAATGCTTTTGTTTAGCTCACAAGCTAATGATATTTTATATGCTTTTAAGATTGTAAAAAATAAGAAGAGGGTAATATTTTGTGATGAATGAAGATTACATGCATTATAAATTTTACTATGAAATACAATTTGAGTCAATGTGGCCACATTCATTCATATCCATATTTGTTGCCATATTCATTTATACTACTATCTTGTAAGAGTTGCAATGGAGATTGTTTGGCCTGCAAAGGTTGAAATGTTTCCTACAGAAAACATTTACAGATACTTGATCTATATATTCTACCATAAAGCTCATTCTGGTCTTAACTTTCTTATGTTTTTAAAAAAGCATCTGTTTTGACTTTTGCTTGTTTTCACCATTCATCCCCTTTGTCCTTCACCCCCTACACTGTGTGCCTCTAAACTTCAAATGTTTCATAAGTCCTTCCTGCAAACTGTTATTGTTACCCACCCAAAATTGTGGGCCTGCTTCCTGGAGATTTCTAAGAAATTCACCAGAAGGAGTTGTCATAGCAAGTCATTTATTTGCAGCTAATAAAGAGACCGCAGGCAACATTTCCAAATCCATGGCTCCACAATAGTGGGAATGGGCATCTTTGATTTTAGGAGGGTGTAAGTATGTGAGAAGGCAAGTTCTCATCACATCTGGGGTGAGTACAGGTCCACATAAGTGCAGTTCAGGAATATAGTATAGGCTGCATGCGATGATAATAAGGCTTCAGGTCCTCCTAGGATACAGATCTTAGTGTTAAAATGAAGCAAAGGGAGACCTGTGGATACTCATGGACCCATCTGTGCAGGTGTTGTTCTTGCGGTAGGGGCTACATCCGTCCTTGGTGGCTGGTGATTGCACCTCTCCCTGGAAGGTGACTGAAAACCCAAACAACAGCTTTAGAAAATATCAGGTGCTTTTAGGGTCTTAAAATAGAAGTAAGTCACAGTGAAGACTTTTGAGTTTCTTGGGGCATAAGCCAGTAATAGTATCACATATACATGCATAAATTCATGTTTACATACTAAAGCTGGCTGTGATCATTCTTAACACATTGTAAAATCTCTACAAGAGGGAAAAATGCAAATAGTTATAATTTTAAAGATTTATTTATTTATCAGAGAGGAGAGAGAGAGAGAGAAAGAAATGTTCCATCCACTGGTTGACTTCCCAAATCTCAAATGCCTATTTAGTTTATCAGGAGAACTAAATTAGAAACCCAACAATACACAGAACTTCAATCTAAGGAACAAATGAAATCACCTCTGTTCAGGCCAAAGCATGGGAAGGAGGCTGAACCCCTGTTTCTTTATCTTCGCAGCTAAATTCTGCTACCCCTACCCCTTGTGGTCTTGTGAAATCCATTGTAATTAAGGATCTATGATTTTCACGAGTAAGTTTGTAAAATAGGCTTTCGATAAATATTCTGTATAAAGCACACAATGGGTTGAATTGTATTTATCAAAAAAGAATTGTTACAGAACCCACAAAATGCCGTCTATTTGCCCTACAGGTGGCAAGCCAATCACTGACATTGCAGTGGTCGAAGAAAGTTTGTAGTTATTGCAAAGTGCAGAGGGAGGATTCAGGCAGCAACTGCTTAAATCTCTAGTTTCTTGAAGCTTTCTAAAGATTGAAGATGAGATTGAAAGGTGTATGTTCAGCTCATGGGCAGGTTCCTTGTTGGTCCACAGTGCTTAGGACCCCCCTTGGTTTAGTCAGAAATATCATGTTCTTTGGGGTAATTTTAATGATGGGAAAATGGACTAACAAACCTGCTCAGGATCTGGGGTTCCTGGAAAAGGTCTCAAGATAAGACCAGACATCAAGATGCAATCAATAGCGAATATAAATGACCTTATAAGTTTTCTGTACAAGGACCCTGTAGGGTCAGGCTGTATCACTCCCTCAGTTTAATCAGTTAATTTTAGTAAAAGGTTGATTTGCAATCATAAAAGCAGGGCAAAGAAACATTAGGATTAGGGATACTGGGAGTCTGTGTATCTGACTATCTAGCATGTGCATCGAAGGCACCTCAGAATGTGACATTATTTGGAAATAGGGTCATTGTAGATACAATTAAGTAAAGATGAAATCACACTAGAATAGGGACAATTGGTGCCCTTATAAAAATTGAGTTTACACCTAGACACACATACAAAGAGAATGGCATGTGAAGTTGAAGACAGAGAACAAGGTGATGTTTTCATCACCTAAGGAATGCCAAAGATTGCAGGTAAACCATTAGAATTTGGGAGAGAGGCCTGGGACAGATTCTGTCATAGGAACCTCAGAAGGAACCGTGTAGCCTCTAGAACTGTGAGACTAAAATGTCTCACTTGTTCTAAGTCACCTAGCTTGTTATATTTTGTTATACCATCCCAAGGGAACTAATATGTAGGGCTTGGGAAAGTTTTGTCATTTTAATAATAGAAAGTAGTGATGTTCTTTTTATGAGGAAAGTCTGCAGCCATACAACAGATGAGTAACATATTGCAGGAAGAAGAGTTTTGAAGAGGTCTGCCTTCTGGAGTAGAAAGAATAGCAGACTCGTGAATCTTCTGGATATTTCAAAAAGACTCTAGACTTAAAGAACAGTAATGACTGTGAGATTCCTAGAAGGTTTTGGGAGACTATGACTGTCTTGAATTTACTGTATTTTTTGTACCTGATTCCCCATCATGAATAGAAGCAACACTGTTAAAAAATGGTCAGCCACAGAGGGAATTTTTGTACCCCCCAAATTTATATGCTCAAGTCCTAACTGCCAATATGATTGTATTTGGAGACTGTGCCAGTGAGGAGGTAATAAAGAGTAATTGAGGTCCTAATCCAATTGCACTGGTGCCCTTAGATAAATAGGACAACTGTTTTTTCCACTAGGTATGGACACAGCCAGCCATTAACAGAGCCATCACTAGAAAATGAATTGGCTGGCACCTTGATCTTGGAATTTAAAGCCTCCAGAATTACAAGAATAGAATTCTGTTGTTCCAGCCATTCAGCCCATTGCATTTTGTTATAGCAGCCAGAAGACAATAATACAGGGTAAATGTAGTAACTACAAAGAGAGAGCAGCAATATTTGGCTCTTGGGAAACCATATGCCTACTCTTGAGGAAACTGACCTCTGTACAGAGAACACAGGGATGAAATCTTGGGCTCCTTTGGGAGTAAGAAGGTACCAGAGGAAGTTAGGCTAGGACTAAGCGATGCCCTGAGGGACTTCTTGGGATGCCCTAACATAGATGTTGGAAAAAATATTCTGAAAAGGTCCATCCCAGCTAGGAATTATTTTAGGCTTTGTTTTACTGCATATCTCTACCACAGTGTCTCATTTCTGCCACAACATACCAGCAACTATAGACAAAAATGGCAAAGAAATGCTATAATTCAATTGACCTTCATTGTTAGACATTCATGCTTAAATTTTATATAATTTTCATGTGCATTTTCTGCTGCTTTGCCAATTAGGTGATAACATAGAACCAAATTTAACTCATGGATCAGTCAAAAAGAGGCAGCAGGCTGGATTGGCCTCTGGGCAGTATTTTGCCACCTCTGTCATAGATGATCCCCCCAACCTCCCATCAGCAGGGGTCCTTTGGTTCAAATTTTGCCAAGCTCATTGTTGTTCTTTGTATGCTAAAAATATTTGGCAGATATAGAATGTAAGTAAGGTGAGTTCCAATACCTGATACTGTTTCGGATTATTGTGAGGCTTTTGGTTTTTTTCCTTTTGTTTCAATTGATGTGATACTCATGTTAGAGAAGAAAACAGGTATCTCTCCATTCCCATCCCTGTCTGTCTAATGTAGAGCTCCTTTCCTTGGCTGTATGTTTAAGTTCATAAAATCATCTTGTAGTTGGTTTCCTTACCTAGGAGTTAAGATTTAAGAAATACTATTTGCCTTCATAAATGCAAACACATTCAGTTCCTCGTGTGTCTATAGAAATTATAAGCTCATTCCTTAAAAAGAAAGCAGTTAGTTTTAGCAATTATGATGCAGAATAGAAATGTGGAATCAATTTGCTGATTACTCTTCCCTACTGTAACACTAGCCAGAGATTCAATTTCTGTCTGTGACATATGAATAATTAAAAGGATTGAAGTTTCATGATTAACATTGCATCTGGATGGCCCAAGACGTCTCTGCTAGCTCAAGTTATTTACAAGTAAATCGTTTCATGAATGACTACTAAAAGTCTTCAGATTTGTACAACTGGAGATATTTTTGGTTTACTATGATTTTCAAGGTATGTAATAAAGCTTAGTAATAATTTTAAAATCACAGAGTGCTATACTTATATGTCCCTGATAATCTCGATTTTTACTTAGGAAAATAAAACAGCAAAAGGGAGAATTATAGTACATAGCTTGCAAAATATCATGAAAATATTTATAGATTCTGTTGTGCCATTCCTACTCTTACAATTGTAGGTACTTGTAAGGAGATACTTTAGGGAAATTTTATGCTCTACTTTTGAAGCATTACAAATATTAACACAAATAGATAGTTTTTAAAAATTGTATGGACTTCAAAGGCCTTAAAACATGCTTAGCTCTTTCCTGGAAGCTGGTCTCACGGTTATTCCATGCCAATTAATGCAAACCCAGTGAGGCCTCTGCAAAGCAATTTGAACTCTAGCTCTTCCTCTGTATTCATGGGAGATTGTTTGTAGGATCTGTCTCTTCCCTTCCCCATTGAGCATACTGAAGTTCACATATGCTCAACCCTATTAAATAGAGTATTTACATATAATCTACACATATCTTCCCATATCACACCCAGATCATTTACAATTGGTATAAAATATGAGTAAACTGTGAATTGTTATACTGTAATGTTTAGGGAACAATGACAAGAAAAAAGGCTTTATTCATGTTTAGTATAGACAATTTTTTTCATATTTTCAATCTGTACTTGGTTGAATTTGTAGATTCTGGACCCACAGAGATGGGAGGTTGAGTGTACTGACTCTATTTTGAAAGATTTATTTGAAGGACAGTTTCAGAGAGAAAAGAAAAGAGAGCGAGAGAGAGAGAGAGAGAAAGAAATAGAAAGAGCGAGAATGAGAAAGAAAAACATCCTTTCTCTAGTTAACTCCCCAAATGGCCACAATGACTGGGGCTTGGCCAGATCTCCATCCAGGTCTCCCATGTGGGTGGCAGGGTCCCAAGCAGTTAGGCCATCTGCTGCTGCTTTCCAAGACCCATTTGCTGGAAGCTGGATTGGAATTGGAGCAACCTGGACTTGAAATGGTGCTCATGTTGGGATGCCAGCCTTGTTGGTGTTGGCTTAACTCACTGTGCCACAGTGTTGGTCCCTTTCCTAATTCTTAACATATTCCACAAGTACCACCAGCTGTTTGTATATCTTCAACTACTGGGATACTTTCACTTATTTCCATTCTTGGATTTTGGCTATATGATGAAAGCCAGTCTAACATTTTAATCAATGTTTTCAAAGCCGTTCACTATCTGAATTATTGATATTTTTGTGAATGTTTTGCTGTAATGGAAAGTCTAAACCTGTAATAAATTGTATTCCTGCTGTTCTTCTTACTCTAGCAAAATCATTTCACACTGTTATTCAGTGGTCAGTTCCAGTTGAGGGGAATTCAATTATTGGTTAGGCAAGCAGGTTAGATAAAAATAATTGGTTTAATTGCTTATTGTTCTGTTCACCCTGTTCTTTGGCAAAACACCTGAATAAAGTTAATTCTCCTCCTGGGATCTCTTTATACTTCCTTTTTAGAGCTAGAGAAGGTGAGACATACTTGAAATAATCCTGGCCTTTTCCTATTTTGTCATGCCCTCTTTTCTTCTCACTCCTTGCTCCAGGGGTCAAGTGTAGAACTAAGAGACTCCTTTGTTTCCTCCTCCTTTGGGAGATCAAGAAATAATTTACATTAAAAAAAAAAGATCAGTGTGGTGGAGTAGTTAAGGAAAAAAGCAAAGTGAACTGTATTGGGGAACTGATGAAAATTAAAAAGCTTGAAAATATATCAACCCTTTATGTTCTTTTATGTTCATTATTAAATAGGCAGCAAAGATCCATTGAAAACCACTAAGAAGCCCAACTCGTTTTATAGGTCATTTTCAAAAATACTTTGAAGTTCCTCTTCATTTTGAACAATATCTATTCACAGTTTCTATAATTGCACTATCCATTACTGTGGAGAAAATTTATAACACCATACTGCAGAGTGTCATATCCAAATGGTGAAGAATTAACCTCATGATGCACAGTATCTATTACAAGATGTATCCTGCATATCTCATATATAATCTCTTTATCTCTGGTGCCAAAAATCACTTCTGTAGATAATAACCAATCTGACTTCATGGAGCACATGATAAAGAGTCTCAGTATTCTTTCATTTTGGCTTGTGATTACTGGCTATTATCTTATTATAAAATGATAATTAATGATATCATATCTTTGATATTGTTACTGAAAAAATATGGCTAGGAATCACAGTGAGAAATTATCTAAAACCGGAATGTCACTATTTTTAAATTGCACACATTTTCTCTTTTAAATAAAGTAAAAAATGTAAGAGATGTACCCTGTATCCTAGGAATCAGGTATGAAATTGTTAGCAACATAATAGGTGTTTTTTAAGCTTTATTTTAATTCTTTGAAAGGGAGAGTGACAGTGAGAGAGGGAGAAATGGAGGGAAAGGAAGAGACAAAGAAATCTTCCATCCATTGGTTCACTTCCCCCAAATGATTGGACCAGCTAGGGTTAGGCCAGATCAAACTCAGGAGCCAGGAACTCCATCTGGGCCTCCCACATGGGTGGCAGAGGCCCAAGTACTCAAGCTGTCTTCTGCTGCTTGCTCAGGCACATTAACTGGGGGCTGGAGCAGAGGCAGATCAGCCAGGACTCGAAACAGCATGATATGGGATGCCAACATTGGCCTAAATCCTGTGTCACCATGCCAGCCCCAACATGCTAGCTATTTTTATAGTGACTTAATTCATTCATTTAAGAAAAATACATTTTTGTAGAAACTTTCCTAAAATTTCAAGGAAAAGTGTTCTCATATATAATCATAAGATTACAGGTGTAGAGCATTGTGATAAAGAGCTTTTTTTAGAAGAGCAGCATGTTCAGGGTCAGGCATTGGGCACGGTGGTTGAGACACTACTGGGGATGCTCATATCCCGTACTGAAGTGCGTGGTTTGAGGCCTGGCTCTGCTTGCCACCCAGCTTCCTGCTGGTATGCATCCTGGAGGGTAGCAGGTGATGGCTTAGATCCCTGCCACCCATGTGGGAGAACTGGATTGCATTCTGGACTCCTTTCTTCTTGGCCCAGCTCCAGCTAATGCAGGCAACTAGAAAGGGAATCAGTAGATGGAACATCTCTCTGTCTCTCTGCCTTTCAAGTAAAATGGGGGAAAAACCACAAACGACAAGTAACACAGTTGATACTGGAACTTACTGCTTGAATCTCGTTGCCTCTTTCTGTGCTGAACTTAACTGCAGGACAAGAGAGCTTATCATGAAAGCTGTCTGAGGTAGCCTTGGGTTCCAGAATCAGACTATGAGAAACCATTGAATATGTTATAAATGATTCTTTTCTCCAATGCATTTTGCTAACTTACTTGTTTTCTTTACTTGAGAAGCTCTCTCCTTACCCCAGCCATCCTATAGCCCACACCTCAAAGCTCCACTTTCCTTCCAAATTCCTGAAGAGCATTCTCGGACTGTGAGCCCCGGCTTGCCTTCCTTCCTTTCTTCCCCTGGGGTGGCTCTTTCACACTTCCATTTCTCCTGAATTCAGAGTGTGCAGACGCTGGGAGTGATGGCCTTTCTCATGGAAACCACCCATCGACACTTCAGTTTGTTCATTCTGATGACAGACTGGGGTGAGAGGCACTTAAAATTCCTGTGGATGAATCACTTTGACCACTACACAGAATGTACATTTGAGAAGGATGAGTAATTACTTCTTGAGCTGGTATCTTTCTGACTACATTGAAGACAGTTCAAAATGTATCACCATGTGCTTTTAGGAAAGTGCATAATTAGTCTAGTATTTTCCTGTGTGTCCTCAAACAACTCTTAATGTGTTTTAACACCTCACATAATGTTGCACCTAATCTGAAGGGTTTATGGCCAACAAATTTTGCATTGCTCCCAGTCCATCTCCCCCACCCTCTCCTTGAGCTCCACTTCCCCAGCCACCCTGCTGTGTAGAAGGACGCCTGGCTAGAGAGCTGCTAAAACCCATGCAAGGGTGGAGTACAGTATGTTTAATTCATTTTTGGGTGAATGACGAACTCTTTTTCCAAAGCTTTGAAAGTAAAAGGGGCTGGGGCCAGCTCTGTGGCCCAGTAAGTTAAAGCTGAGGCATGTAGTGCCAGCATCCCATATGGGTGCCAGTTTGGGTCCCAGCTGCTCCATTTCTAATCCCACTCCCTGCTAATGCATCTGGGAGGGCAGCAAAAGATGGCCCAGGTGCTTGGCCCCTGCATCCACATGGGAGACCCGAAGGAGGCTCCTGGCTTTGGCCTGGCCCAATCTGGGCTATTGTGGCCAATATTGGGCTATATTGGGGTATGAACCAGTGGATGGAAGATCAATCTCTCATCTCTCTCTCCCCCTTCTTTCTGTGTCTCTCCTTTTCTCTGTCTCTCTGCAACTCTTTCAGATAAAGTAAATCTTAAAAAAAGTAAAAGTTGTACTTGTTATTTTTACATTCATATTTTTGAAATGGATTTACTAGCCATTGTGTTGCTATGTATGACACTGAATAGAAGTTAATGATGATGTCAATGATGAAGGTGGGGGAGGGAGATAATCAGGGCCAATACTTCTACAAATCTACTAGACTACACCATGCCCTGTCCACAGCACCACACGTATTAACTCACTGAATTCTCCCAGCAGCCCTAACAGGTACGTCACCATTATACAGATCAGAAACTGGGCCAGAGAGGTCAAGTAACATGCTCAAGTTCATGTATCTAGACGATAGGCAATAACAGAGCTGGGATTCCAACAGAGACAATCTGTCTCCAGGAATATTCCACCTTTCTGATGCCATTACTCAGTTTTACCCATCCCTACCAGGCCTTTAAGACATGCTTTTGGCTGAATAAATAGATGAGCAAATAAGAATTTAAAATCAACACAGTATATGTGTCCTGTGGATTGGTACCGAGACAAGCGTGGTAGGTTTGACTACAGCTTACTGAGCTGCTGAGAGGGAAAAGAGGGCAACAAGAACACTGAGGGTGTGATGAGGCGGGCACAGTGGTCCTGTGGAGGGGATGCTTTCCAGATTTGTAGATAGTGCAGAATGAGCTCACCAAGGGGAGTAGATTCGCCTCAGGTGATGTGATGAGTGCAGAAGTCAGTGTCCTAAACAGATCTAGTTGACTCCAGAGGGGCTCTGTTTATCTGGAATATCTTCCTCAGGGTTAGGCAGTGGAAACCAGAAAACCAGAACCACTTACATATGCATGCTGACCCACTGTAGCCTGGGCTTAAAGAACATGCTGCTTTCATACACTCAGTGCAGTGGGCACTACAGGATTGCATGCCAATTTGGAGGCTTCCCTTTTACTAAAAGAAATGCATTACTTAATATTTACAGTGTTCTTGTTTAGAAAATGTTTTCCTAATACCTACTCTATATCAGGCACTATTTTGAGACATTCACAATTTTTTTTTCATTTAATCCTCCCAATACCTCAATGAGATAAGCCGTACTTTCAGAGTTCATGGAACTGAGGGAGGTGAAAATGGTAAAGGGCTTGTGGGTAACATGGTCGGCATTCAAATCTGGGCAGACTGGCTCTGTAGTCCAAGCTCTTAGAAGTATGCTTCACAGGGCAGGCATGTAGTGCAGTGGTTAAGATACCACCTAGGGTGCCCACATCCCATGTAAAAGTTCTTGGGTTGGAATCCTGGCCCAGGTTCTGATTCCAGCTTCCTACTCTGGGAGACGGAAAGTGATGGTTTAAGTACCTCCCACCCATGTGGGAGACTTGGATTAAGAACTGGCTTTCTGGCCGGCGCCGTGGCTCAACAGGCTAATCCTCTGCCTTGTGGCACCGGCACACCGGGTTCTAGTCCCAGTCGGGGCGCCGGATTCTGTCCCGGTTGCCCCTCTTCCAGGCCAGCTCTCGGCTGTGGCCCAGGAGTGCAGTGGAGGATGGCCCAAGTGCTTGGGCCCTGCACCCCATGGGAGACCAGGAAAAGCACCTGGCACTTGGCTCCTGCCATCAGATGAGCGCGGTGCGCTGGTCGCAGCGCGCCGGCTGCGGCGGCCATTGGTGGGTGAACCAACGGCAAAGGAAGACCTTTCTCTCTGTCTCTCTCTCTCACTGTCCACTCTGCCTGTCAAAAATAAAAAAAAAAAAAGAACTGGTTTTCTAGATGCATCCTGGCACAGCTCTGACTATTGCAAGCATTTAGGGAGTGAGCCAGTGGATGGAAGATCTCTATCAAATACATAAATGTGAAAAAATTATGCTTTATCAAAAGTTATAACCAAGAATACTGCAGTTAACTGACACTCAACCCTGAATTGTCCAGTGAATACCTGGGCTAATGAAGCTTCCACATGAGTTTTACAGGTGTCTGCCATTCTGCACCTGGAAAGATACTTAGTACAAATGCAAAACAAAGGACAGGAAACCTTTAAAATTGCAAATCTGCCAGAGGAGCCCGTAACAGATCCTACTTAAACATTAACAATTAAGTCCTCTTGGATAGTATACATAAATATATAACTCATAGTCAGTTTGCTTTATATCAAGTACTGTTGCATAGTAGCATCTCCATATGCAAATAGTGGTCCAAACTCCCTTTCATGCCATAGTTTGCTTTGGAAATCAAGCTCAGTTACTCTGATATGAAACAGGGGCATCTTAACCAAGAACTTGTCTTCTAGATTTAACACCTGCCCTCATATTTTCTTTTCATTCCATTTTTCCATGGACTTGTTGAAGCCCCCTACATAGCACAAATAGAATAAATAAATAGAATAAATTAGTACAAAATAGTAACTTGTAATAAAAATGCATATTGTACAAATTACAATTACACATACATATGTGTATGTATATATGTGCACATATATATTTATGTCCATATGTATACATGTGTGTATGTATACAGAGATATGTGTGTGCGTGTATGTATACAAAAGAGCATTTTTAAGAGATAGTCCCTGGCTATTCTCAATTCCTTCTTTATAGTTAACATAATGAAATGAGAGACACAGTGACAATATTTCTTTGTGTAATGCATATACCATAATCTTCAATTAGTTACCTACTTGGAAATTAGTACAGAGTGATTTTTGTTGGTATTTTTTATTGTCTACATTGTGGTAGCATCTGATCCCTTTTGTAAGTGTGAGTTTTTACGGCTAACCGAAATGGAATTTTTTTTCAAATAACTTTTGCATACTCTCACCTGCTGAGGATGTTTTTAATATTGAAGCAAAACCATTGTATATGGGATACAAATATCCTCCTGTCTGTGTGTTAGTTGAGGTAGAGCCTGCTGCTATGGCAGATAAATCCAGCGACTAACACAGTGGGAGTTTGTCTCTCATTTGCATCAGTGTTCAATGACAATGCTCTGGAGTGGACAGAGCCCATCCTAGCAGTCATGTGAGGATGCAGGCTCTGTCCATCATGTGGTCTTGAAATCAGCCGTTTCTGATGCCCAGGCTTACCCCGGCCAACCACAGCACTCTGAGAGGTTTCAGGGTCCAGTTGCTGTGAAAGTGGAATGCATTTTTCTGCTCAGTTCTTGTGCAAGGATTCATCAACAAGGCCACACCTAAATGAAAGGGAGATTAGGAAACATAACCCAGCTGTGTTTCAGGGAATCGGAAATGAGTTTTGTGAGCACAAATTATGTGTCACAGTGAACATGGGGTGGAGAAGTCGGATTTAAGCTACTAACCATAGTAACAAATCAGGAAAATTGGCAGCAGTGTCATCCCTCTCATAAATAGGAAACAATTTCAATACCACCTATACTTGTGAAATGATTATTTCTTACTTTAGAATTTATGTGTATTTTAATTTTACATAAATTTGGTGGTTTGGGTATGCACTGAATGCTCTTTAATTGGTATCCTGAGTGCTGATACGAAATAAACACAGAATCATTTCAACCTCATGCTAATGATAAGGAAATTGAAGTTAAAGTAATGACTTCTCCATATCAAACAATTATTAGCATCATATTTTCCACTATCCACACTGCCTTTCTGCCTTTTGTATTTGCTTGGATTACCTAGTGGGTGGCAACATCATCGGGGAATATGAGGGAATGGGAATAAATGGGGCAATTTTGTGGTTTGTTTTAGACCTACAGCACTTGGGGTGATGGGATATTTTGTGGACAGATTTAATATCTAGTTTAAATTTTTAGTTTTTGGACATATAATGGGAGTAATGAGCATAATAGTACCATTTGAGTCTAATGCAGAGAAAGAAGCACTTGAATAGAAAGATAAGAAATGAGAGGAGGTTTGGATATTTGAATCCATTAAAGTAAGCTTGAGATGGATGGAGAGAATAAAATCCTGAGAATTAAGAGAGGAGGATGGGCAGCAACTGCAGCAAATATTAAGTGAAGTCCAACAAAGGCACTAGGGATTGTTTCAGCTGTTTGCAGGAGACTCAGGAAGGTTGAAGATTTTAAAATCAAGTAAGAAGCAGAGCAAAGAGGAAACCGAAGTGAGGGACGTGAGAGGGGAGGATGATTCTTTTTTAAAGATTTATTTATTTTATTTGAAAGGAAGAGTTACAGAGGCAGGGAGAGAGAGAGGTCTTCCATCCATTGGTTCACTCTCTTGTCCTTTAAGAGATGTCCCTAGTGGGGTAAACGGTTTTTAAATACGCATCGGAGACTGTCATTGTGGCACAGTGGGTTAAGCCGCTGTGATGTCAGTATCCCACATGAGTGCTCTTTTGAGTCCCAGCTGCTACTTTATGATTCAGATCCATGCTTATGCTCCTAAAAAGGCAGTGGAAAATAATGCAAGTAAATGGGCCCCTGCCACCCACCTGGGAGACCAGGATGGAGTTCTGTCTCCTGGCTTCAGCCTGCCTTAACCTGGGCTGCTACAATCTTTTGGGGAATGAAACAACACATGGAAGATATTTCTCTCTCTCTCTCTCTCTCTCTCTCTCTCTCTCTCTCTCTAACTGCTATTTTTAAAAATTAAAATTTAAAAATGAGTAAGTGCCAATGGGCATTTGGCACAGGGATTAAGAAGCTTCTTGAGGGGGCTGGCACTGTGTTACAGCAGGTTAAGCCTTCACCTGGGACACACCAACATCCCATATCAGAGGGCCAGTTCTGTTCTGCTGTTCTGCTTCCAATTCAGCTACCTGATATTGTAGCTGGGAAGCCAGCAGAGTATTACCCAAGTGCTTGGAGCCCTGCCATTCATGTGGGAGATCAGAATAGATGGAGTTACCAGCTCCTGGATTCATCCTGGCACAGTCCTGGCTGTTGTGGCCTTTTGGAGAGTGAACCAGCAAACAAATCAAATGAATCTCTCTCTCTCTCTTCCTCTCACCCCCCCACCCAGTCTTCTGGATGGATGGATGGATGGATGGATGGATGGATGAATGAATGAATGAATGTTTTTGAAAGAATGCCTCTTAGGATGCTCATGTCCCATGTCTGAGTGTCAGGGTTCTAGTCCTTGCTCCGCTCCTGATTCTAGCTTCCTGCTGATGTGTATCCTGGGAGGCAATGGGTGATGGTTCAAGTACTTGGGGCCTTGCCACGCACATAGGAGACCTGAACTGAGTTCTTGTTGCCTGTCTTCTGCCTAACCCAGTCCCAGTTTTTGTGGGCATTTGGAAAGTGAACCAGTGCATGAAAATCTGTGTCTCTCTGCCTTTCAAATAAACACAAATAAATAACCATTGTATTTTCTTAAAGATACTGTAAAGCTAAAGTTATATACACATCCGTAATCCATTTCCTCCAACTATGAATCTGCTGTGTATCCCACTTCCCATGATGGATCGTTCTCTCCCTTTTTGATTCTGTCAATTAGTATTAGCAGAAACTAGCCTTGTTTGTGTGACCCCATTGACTCTTAGACCTATCACTGTGATCAATTGTGAACTGAAATTGATCACTTGGACTAGTGAGAGGGCATTGGTACATGCCACCCTAATGGGATTGTATTGGAATCCCCTGGCACGATTCTAACTCCACCATTTGGGGCAAGTCCGATTGAGCATGTCCCAAATTGTTCTTCTCCTCCCTCTCTTATTCCCACTGTTTAACAGGGATCACTTTTTGATTTTTTTAAGATTAATTTTATTTACTTGAAAGAGAGAGGGGAGAGGGAGGGAGAGAGAGAGAGAGACAGGTCTTCTAGTGCCAGACTTAATCCTGTAACCAGTAGCTTATTTAGGGCCTTTTACCTGGATGCAGGGGCCCTAGGACTTGGGCCATCCTCTGCAGCTCTCCCTTGTACATTAGCAGAAAGATGGACTAGAAATAGAGCAGCTGGGACTCGAACTGGTACCCTGGGTCTCAAGCTGGTGCCCATATCAGATGCTAGTGCTGCAAGGTGGTGGTTTAAGTTGCTATGTCACAATGCCAGCTCAATAATATTGGTCTTGAAATAATTTTGTTTTGGCAGGACACTGAAAACACAAGCAACAAATGCAAAAATAAAAAGTGGAGCTTTATCAACCTAAAAGCATTCTGTTTAGCAAAGAAAACATTCAAGAAAATGAAAAGCAACATAGGGAAAGAGAAAATATTTACAAACAATACAAGATATTTTCAAAAATCCATAGAAAATGTGTATTATGAAAAAACTATGCATGGATTTCAAAAAATTTTTGTACCAAAACACCTATCTTTCAGTTCCATTTTCCATAAACTTTTCGAATTCATGTCACATCTCTACTAAGGAGTTACTATCTAAAGTATGTAAGGAATACAATTCAATAGCAAGTTAAAATAAATGATTTTGTTTTTAAAATGAGCAAAAGACCTGAGCAGACACTTCCAGAGACAATATACAGTGGTAGCACATATATGAACAGATGTTCAGTATCACTGATTGTAAGGGAAACCGTAATGACATGTCACCTCACACCAGTTAGGATGGCTGTTGTGAAGTAGAAAGACAGCATTCGATGCTCTGTTATAAGTGACTTCAGCAGGATGTCCATTCATTAGCTAGTGTCCTTTCAGCCTGGCTCTTAAATTGCCAAAGTACTCTCAGCAAAAGTTCATGCTGTTTTCTTTTCCTCCTCAGGAACCTAGTTTTGGAAGATGAGAACATTAAAATGTTCTATAACATTATATATTCTAGTGGAATAGAGGGAGATTTCACCAGGGTGCTTGGCTGAGAGACAGCTTGTCGGGGGTCTTCAGTGGTCACCTAGGCATTCGGCCGTATTCAGTAGATACTAGAGAGGGTTCGCACCAGTTCCTGTCTAGGCTAGTATCATGATCAGAGTGTGTAACCAGTGAATTAGAGCAGAAGACAAGGCAGCCAGTTGAGTGAATATTAAAGCTTGATGTCTCAAAATCAGTCATATTATTGTTTTCCATGGTTAGGTAGATGTGGAGACACTATTTCATAAAGAAACATGTCATGTACTCCTGACATGATCCCAGGAATATGTGAAGTGTCTGTACAAAGTTAAATGTTCTGTTTGCTCCCCATATTCATGCTAATTTCTTCATACAGAGAGAGAGAGGACTTATGTATGTGGAAAATTTGGATGTTTTCAGTTTCATAATTATCAAATGTGGAAATAGATAATTCTCTTTGAGCTAATTACTCTGTACCAAAACCTTCAGTATATATGTGGATATTAATAGAAATAGTTCTATTGTTGATTATATAAAAAGAGTTGGCATTCACTCACCAAATAGTAGCTAAATGTTTGCTTACTTTTCAGTTATATAATTTTGCAGGTTCTTTAGGTACAAAATAGACTGATCTGCTTATTTCTTTTTTAAAATATTTATTTAAAAAAGTAGTGTTACAGAGAGGCAGAGGCAGAGGCAGATGCAGAGAGAGAAAGAGAGATCGAGATCTGGTTCACTCCCCAAATGCAATGGCAGGAGTTGGACTGAACTGAAGCCAGGAGCATGGAGCTTCTTCTGGGTCTCTCACGTAGGTACAGGGGCCCAAGGACTTGGACCATCCTCTGCTGCTTTCCCAGGCTATAGCAGAGAGCTGGATCATAAGAGAGCAGCTGGGATTCCAACTGGCACCCATATGGGATGCCGGCACTGCAGGTGGCGGCTTTACCTGCTATGCCATACCTCCAGCCTCCTCTTTCTCCTATTTTTTAAAAATACTTATTTATTTTGTATTTATTTGAAAGGCTAGAGAGATGGGGACATACAGAGCTCTCCCATCTACTGGTTCCCTTACCCACAGTGACTCCTGTTAATTTAATAATGAGCATTCTTATGTATGACATCAGTGACTAGCCAAGCCTCTTGAGATGAGCTGCCAAGGCTATAGAAGCCTTTTGAGTCCACAAACTCCATCAGTATTTGGACAAGGCCATAAGCAATGTAGAAGTTCTCTCCTCCCTTTAAAAAAAGGATTTAATTTATATATTTGAGAGGTAGTTGTAGACTGAGAGGGAACAGCAGAGAGGTCTTCCTCCCAGTGGTTCATTCCCCAAATGGCTGCAATGACCAGAGCTGCACTGATCAGGAGCCAGGAGCCAGGTGCTTCTCCCTGGTCTCCCATGTAGGTGTAGGGGCCCAAGCACTTGAGCTATCTTCTACTGCCTTCCCAGACCACAGCAGGGAGCTGGATTGGATGAGAAACAGCTGGGACTAGAACCAGTGCCCTTATGGGATTCTGGCACCGCAGGCAGAGGATTAACCTGTGCTACAGCACAGGCCCTGTCTCCTCCTTTTACAGAAAACTACATCCTTCGTTGATGGCCACTTCATTCTGCTGGAGTCTCACTCCCAGAGATCCTTTATGTAGAACATTTGTTGCCACAGTGTTTTGGCTTTTCATACCTGAAATGCTATCACAGGCTTTTCAGCCAGACCAGAATGCCTTAAGAGCTGATTCAGAGGTCAGAGTGTTACTTAAAGCAATTATCATTCTGTGAGTGACTGCTTCCCATATTGGACATCTTCTCCTTTTTAAATCTATCATTATTACCAGGCATTTGATCCTATTTATATGATAACTTTAACAATTAATCCTATCTATATGTTCACTTTAACACTTAATATGATCACTTTAACATTTAAGATAACTGCTTTGTTTTTAACTACAAAGAGTAATGGGATTTAGAGTCATATGACAAGTTTTTAAACTGTACACATAGAACTAAGTCCATAGGAATTGATGCAGAACTATATAGCTTTACAGTTAAAAGCGTCCACCTCCCTCTGTTATTCCCACTCTTATTTTTACTGAGATCCATATTTAATTGACTTTATACACATATGATTAACTATGTTAAGTAGAGTTCAACAAATAGTTTGAAGAAAAAAATGGAAAAACAAACAAACAAAAAAAAACTGTTCCTTGACAGTCAAGACAAGGGTAGCTCAAGTCATCCCTTCTCAAAATGTCAATTTCACTTCTACAGAATTCATTGTAAGTGCTCTGTTAGTTCTCACAAATCAGGGAGAACATATGGTATTTGTCCCTTTGGGACTGGCTTATTTCACTAAGTATGATGTTTTCCAGATTCATCCATGTTATTGCAAATGACTGGATTTCATTTTTTTACCACTATATATATATATATATATATATATATATATATATATATATCCCATAAAGTACATATTCCATAATTTCTTTATTTAGTTTTCCAGTGATGGGCATTTAGGTTGATTCCATGTCTTAACTATTGTGAATTGAGCTGCAATAAATATGGAGGTGCAAATAGCTTTTTTGTTTACTGATTTCATTTCCCTTGGGTAAATTCCCAGGTGTGAGATGTTGGGGTCATATCATAGGTCTATACTCAGATTTTTGAGGTATCTCCATAATGTCTTCCATAATGGCTTTACCAGTTTACATTCCCACAACAGTGGATTAGGGTACCCTTTTTCTCACATCTTCACCAGCATTTGTTGTTTGTTGATTTCTGTATGAAAGCCATTCTAACCGGGGTGACGTGAAAATTCATTATGCTTTGGATTTGCATTTACCTGATGGCTAGTGATTGTGATATTTTTTTTATGTGTCTGTTGGCCATTTGGATTTCCTCTTTAGAAACAATGTCTGTTTACGTCCTTCACCCATCTCTTAACTGGGTTGTTTTGTCGTTATGGAGTTTCTTGTTTGCTTTATAGATTCTGGATATTAATCCTTTATCTGTTGCATTATTTGCAAATAATTTCTCTCATTTTTTTGGTTGCCTTTTCACTTTCCTGACTGTTTCTTTGCAGTACAGAAACTTCTCAATTTGCTGTATGTAACCCTATTTGTCAGTTTTGGCTTTGACTGCCTATGCCTCTGGGATCTTTTCCAAAAACTCTTTGTTCAATGTCTTGCAGGGTTTCCCCAATGTTCTCTAATAATTTTATGGTGTCAGGTAATAGATTTAGATCTTTAATCCATGTTGAGTTGATTTTTGTATAAGGTGTAAGGTAGGGGTCTTGCTTCATACTTCTGCTTGTGGAAATCCAGTTTTCCCTGCACCATTTGTTGAACAGACAGTCGTTACTCCAGAGATTGATTTTAGCTCCTTGATCAAGTTTAAGTTGGTTGTAGATGTTTGGATTGATTTCTGGTGTTTCTGTTCTGTTCCATTGGTCTGTCCATCTGTTTTGTACTGGTACCAGGCTGTTTTGATTATAACAGCCTTGTAGTATGTCTTAAAACCTGATATTGTGATGCCTCCAGTTTTGTTTGTTGTATAAGGCTGCTTTAGTTATTCTAGGTCTCCTGTGCCTCCATAAAAATTTCAGCATCATTTTTTCTAAATCTGAGAAGAGTATCTTTGGTATTTTGATTGGTGTCACATTGAATCTGTAAATTGCTTTCGGGAGAATGGACATTTTGATTATACTGATTCTTCCAATCCATGAACATGGAAGATTTATCCATTTTTTGGTATCTTCTGTTTTTTTCTTTAAAGTTTTGTAATTCTCATGGTAGAGATCTTTGACAACCATGGTTAAATTTATTCTAAGGAATTTATTTTTTTTTTGTAGCTATTGTGAATGGGATTGTTCTTGGAAGCTCAGTCTCAGCCTTAGCATTGTCTATGTATGCAAAGGCAGTTGATTTTTGTGTATTGACTTTATCTCCTGTGACTTTACCAAACTCTTCTATGAGCTCCTGTAGTCTCTCAGTGGAGTCTTTTGGAAGCCCTATATATAGAATCATGTTATCTGCATATAGGGATAGTTTGACTTCCTCCTTCCAAATTTGTATCACTCTGATTTCTTTTTTTTTGCCTAATGGCTCTGGATAAAATCCCAAGGACTATGTTGAATAGCAGTGATGAGAGTGGGCATCCCTATCTGGTACCAGATCTCAGTTGGAATGCTTCCAACTTTTCCCCATTCAATATGACACCAGCCATGGTTGTGTCATAAATTGCTTTAATTGTGTTGTGGAATATTCCTTCTATGCCCAATTTGCTTAGAATTTTCATCATTAAAGTGTATTGTATTTTATCAAATGCTTTCTCTGCATCTATTGAGATAATCAAGTAGTTTGTGTTCAGAAGTTTGTTAATGTGATATATCATATTGACTGATTTGCCAATGTTGAACCATTCCTGCGTAACAGGGATAAATCCCACTTGATCTGGTTGGATGATCTTTCTGATGTGCTGTTGGATTCTATTGGCTAGAATTTTATTGAGGATTTTTGTGTCTATGTTCATCAAGGAAGTTGATCTGTAATTCTCTTTCTCTGTTGCATCTTTTTCAGTTTTAGGAATTAAGGTGATGCTGGATTCATAGGAAGAATTTGGAAGGATTCCCTCTCTATCAATTGTTTTGAATAACTTAAGAAGAATTTCAGTTAGTTCTTCTTTAAACTTCTGGTAAAATTTAGCAGTGAAGTCATCCAGTCCTGGACTTTTCTTTGTGGAGAGGATTTTTATTACTGATTCAGTTTCTGTCTTGGAATTGGTTCTGTTTAGGTTTTCTATGTCTTCATGGCTCAATTTAGGTAGGTTGTATGTGTCAGCTATCTATTCTAGGTTTCCCAGTTGGTTGGCATACAACTCTTTGTAGTAATTTCTGATGATTTTTTTTTAATTTCTGTCGTGTCTGTTGTTACATTTCCCTTTTTCATCTCAATGTATTGAGATGAATGTATTGATTCCTTTTTCATCTCAATGTATTGAGATGAATGTATTGATTTGGGTCTTCTCTTTCCTTCTTTTGATTAGTTGGGCCAATGGTCTGTCAATTTTCTTTATTTTTTTCTAAAAACCAGCTCTTCATTTTGGTGATTTTTTTGTATTTTTTTATTCAATTTTGTTGATTCCTTCTCTGATTTTAATTATTTCTTTTTTTCTACTAGTTTTGGGTTTGGTTGCTATTGTTTTTTCCGTATTGTTGAGATGCATTGTTAGCTCATTTATTTGGCACCTTCCAATTTCTTGATGTAGGCACATATTCCTATTCACTTTCCCACTTAACACTGCTTTTGCTGTATCCCATAAATTTTGGTATGTTGTATTGTCTTCTTCTTTTGTTTCCAGATATTTTTTTATTTCTCTTTTGATTTCTTTTATAACCCATTGTTCATTCAGGAGTATGTTGTTAAGTCTCCATGTGTGTGCATATATTTTAGGAATTCCTGAGTTGCTGATTTCCAGTTTAACTCATTGTGGTCTGAGAAGATGCATGGTAGGATTTCAGTTTTTTCAAATTTGCTGAGACTTGCTTTCTGGACTAGTATGTGGTCAATCCTAGAGAAAGTTCTATGCACTGCTAAGAAGAATGTGTATTCTCCAACTGTAGGATGATATTCTGTCAGATTGATCTGTCCTTTGCTGATAGTGGGTTATTGAACTCTCCCATTACTATTGTATTGAAGTCTATGTCTCCCTTTATATTTGTTATCACTTCTTTTAAATAGCCAGGTGCCCTGTTGTTAGGTGCATAGACCTTTATAATAGTTACATCTTTCTGTTGACTTGATCCCTTTATAATTACATAGTACCCTTGTTTTTTTTTAACAGTGTTTTGTTAAAGCCTATTTTGTCTACTATTAGGATGGCTATGACAGCTCTTTTTTGGTTTCTGTTGGCATAGAATATCTTTTTCCATTCTTTCAGTTTCTGTCTGCATGAATTTTTGTTGATGTGATATGTTTCTTGTAGGCAGTAAATAAATGAGTTTTCTTTTTTAATCCATTCAGCTAGTCTGTGTCTTTTAACTGGAGAGTTGAGGCCATTTATATACAAAGTGACTATTGATAAGTCAAGACTTTGCCCTGCTACTTTTCCATAAACATTCCTGTATTTTACTTTGAATTTCTTTTGAACTTTTACTGAGAGATTTTTTTCCTTTATCTTCTTTCGTAGTGATGATCATGTTTCTGTGTCTCTTTGTGTAACACATCCTTAAGCATCTTTTGTAGGGCTGGATTGGTGGTGACAGTTCTTTAAATTTCTATTTATTATGGAAGGTTTTTATTTCACCTTCATTCATAAATGAGAGCTTTGCAGGGTATAGTATTCTGGGTTGACAGTTTTTTTCTCTAAAGACTTTGAATATTTCTCTCCTAGCCTGTTAGGGTTTCTGATGCAAAGTCCACTGTGAGTCTAATTGGAGATCCTCTGAAAGTAATCTGGAGTTTCTCTCATGCACATTTTAGAATCTTTTCTTCATGTTTTACTGTGGTGAATTTGATTATAGTGTGTCATGGTGAAGATCTTTTCTGGTCATGACTATAAGGAGTTCTATTTGCTCCTGTACTTAGATATTCCATTCTTTCTTCAAATTACGGAAGTTTCCTGTTATTATTTCACTAAAAACACCTTCTAATCCTTTCTCTGTTTCCATGCCATCAGGAACACCTACAACTGTGTTTTGGATTGTAAGATAGTATCCTGTAGATTCCCAATGGTATTTTTTAGTTTTATAATTTTCTCTTCTTGTTTTTGGTTTGACTGTATAATTTCCCATGTTTTTTCTTCTACACCAGATATTCTTTCTTCTGTTTCACTGGTTCTGTTGTTAATGCTTTCTACTGTACTTTTTATTTGTTCTATTAAATTCTCCATTTCATTTTGATTTCTCTTTAAGGTCTCAATTTCATAGGAGAAATTTTCTTTCATGTCCTATATGAATTGTAGTAGTTCATGCATTTCATTCTGTTTACTTCTGTGTAATCTTATGATCAATTTTTTGAATCGCATTTATTGAATTTCTCAAAATCTTCACATCTCAACATCTCAACATCTTCACAAATCTAGTATTGAAGTATTGTATTCTTTTGTGATTATTATGTTGTTTTTCTTATTCTTGATTCCTGAATTGGTTCATTTGTTATTTGGCATTTGTGGAGACACACTTTGGTTTCTTCTTTGTTCTTTGTGTTTGTTTTTTTGCTGTGGTGCCTTTTATCTTTGTACTATGACTCTGTTGATAAGTGGAATGTCTGGTTTCAGTGACTGTCTAGAGGCTGGTAGTGGGTGTGGCCATGGAGCTCCATTCAGTTCTCCAGGGAGAAATACATGTCTAAGGTGACTCATCCAGGTTTGGTGTGGTCAATCTCAATCTCTCTCTCTCTCTCTCCCCCCCTTTTGTTAAATCAGGAGGGAAGCTTATTCTGCTCAGCTGAGCTCCTCTTCTCAAAGGAGACCAGTGCCTGACCACTAGCCCCAGTGGGTATAATATTAGTGTGCTGTGCCTCTAGGCCCACACAAAGGAACTGTGCAGTCCTCAGTGTAAGTTCAGATTCCTCAGCAATGTCCCTTACCAGGTAACCAGGAAGCCCTGAACATGTGTAGTCTCTCACTGTGACTGCCCAAATTCCCAGCCACACCATGAGTCCTCCCACACAGCCTGTTTCTCCACAGTCCTGGCACAGAAGTCTCCCACAGTCATGAGCTCCCAGCCCCCCCGTTAGTTCTCCCCACTATAGTCTCTGTTTGGCTGGTTGCTGGGCACAGACATGAGCTGGTGCAGCTGTTACATATGTCCAAAATGTTGTCCACTCTATTGACTTGCTACTGGACACCAGTTAAAGTGACCCAAGAGAGAAACATGTCCTTCCTTTTTTTTTCCTCCTCTAGTTTGGCTAGTACACTATCCCCCACAGGACTCCAAGCTAGGTTCCTGCAGCTTTATTGCCAGTGGCTTGGGCTGCTGTGGTCTGCACTCTCTCTTTCTATTGCTGGTGTTTAGGCTCTTGGCTACTGGAGTCCTGAGTTGTGGACATCCATGCCCTCCACATAGGTCCACCATGTCCCTCTAATTTGTGTAGAGTTTCCTCTGCTGTTTTCTCCTTAACTCTTCCTTGAGAGAGCACTCTCTCCACTTTTTTAAAGCTATTTTCTCCTGGAATGGAGCAGTAAGCTCCTCCCTGCTCTGCCATCTTGGAACTCCTCTGCTCCTTATTTCTTGTGTTAGAAACTTGTGGATCTTGTCTCAAATGGGGATTCCAGTATCATTATTTATCTATATTAAGTAACTGTAAAATGACAAGGATCTGAAGCTACTTGGACCTTGTTTACTAAACTGTCGATTCAACGGAGCCTGTATACTTTTAATTCAAAAGTCAAGGGAGAAGATGAGATATTTAGTTTGCTCTTTCAAATCTTCACATAACTTGATGCCCATTGGGAAAATCAAATTGCAATTTGAACTGTATTAAAATGACACCAAAATCAATGAGGAAGGTAATAAACCAATCCTCTGATGATTGTGCAAATTCTTTTCTAGTTACTGTTGGGTGCAAGTGGATTTTATACAAATAGTGTATGTGAATGGAAATATTATATGTGTTTGCTATGCAAATCTTTGAGATAAAAGATTCAAAAAGTATATTATAGGTACATATTCTCAAGAGATGTGTAATCTCAAAGCAGAGGGAAAGCTATGAAAAAAACTTTATATAAGTATGTATGTATGTATGGTGGCACAAACTGACTTCAGACATGTGTAGAGTATTATTAGAGAAGAAAGTTAGGAGATGGGGTAGAGGACTGGAAGAAACATTTGAATTGGGTCGTGAAGGATGATAAAGAGTTTGATAAGTGAGTTGTGGTGTAGGGAATATGAAGTATTTCTATGAGTGACATGATCATAAACACAGAGACATGAAAAAATTGATAGCTGTTAGGATGACACAAAAAGCCACAGAGAATGATGCTTGGAGGTGAAGCTGATGAGATTAAAATACAAAAGTTGAAATAGTTCCAGAATACAAATGATCATCTGGGCTAAAGAATTTGTTCATCTAATAAATAAGCAATATAGACGGCAGCTTGAGGATGTATGAATATCAGTTTGTATTAGCAGGCCGTGTCATAGAGTGTGGATAATTTTGTTTGAAAAGCACACATTGAAGTGAACCAAAATCAGATTTACATTATTTTCTTGGTTTATTTGTATGGCGAGAACAGCAGACTTTCACATCAAGTGATCCAGCTTGGTCCTTCACTGAAAAATAGAATTTTTCTTTCTTTCTGGAGATACAATAACATTTGAGAAAGCAATAGCTTTTATTTCTCAACTCTCACGATAGCTCCCTTTGATTATATCTAGCTTATGCTGAAGAATGAAAATTTAATGGAGAATGAGAATGAAGATGAATGTTACCATGTACCAAGTAAAGGGAATATGTTAGCCTTATTGTTTTATATGCATATGCCACATATACTGTTCAAGAAAGAACCCACCCCTCAATATCTGAAAAAAATCTGAATATGTTTCCCATAGAACATGGGAAAGCTATAGTTATAATCCATGGTGAACAAAGTAAACACATGCTTTTATATAGAATTTTGGGAATTCTGTAGTTACAGATTAAGGGACTTTAAGATTTAAATTTTTAAAAAAATTTTTTGACAGAGTGGACAGTGAGAGAGAGAGACAGAGAGAAAGGTCTTCCTTTGCCATTGGTTCACCCTCCAATGGCCGCTGTGGCTGGAGCGCAGCGGCCGGAGCACCACGCTCATCCAATGGCAGGAGCCAGGTGCTTCTCCTGGTCTCTCATGGAGTGCAGGGCCCAAGCACTTGGGCCATCCTCCACTGCACTCCCTGGCCATAGCAGAGAGCTGGCCTGGAAGAGGAGCAACCGGGACAGAATCTGGTGCCCCGACCGGGACTAGAACCCGGTGTGCCAGCGCCACAAGGTGGAGGATTAGCCTAGTGAGCCGCGGCGCTGGCCTGATTAAGGGATTTTTAAAAATAAGAATATTTAGGGACTGGTTGACCTAATCCCAGAAATCCTGGATACCAGAGACAGACTGTTGCTAATTCACTTTCATGGCATCTTTACTGGATGGCGTTGGTACTGATTGGTTTAAAAGCAGTTCGGGGGGATTATATGTGCAAAGATGATAGCAATCTCTTCCTTTCCTGAATTGTGAAATAGCTCCTTCTTCCTCGATGGACAGACACACAAAAAAGCACAGTAATATAAAAATATAAATGCTAACATTTACCGTATGCCAGACCTTGTGCTTAATATCTTGGCTGGTCATCTTATTTCACTGTTATTTCCATTTTAAGAGGTAGTGTTATTGGTTTTCTTCATTTTACAGGTGAATAAAGCTCAACTTTATTGAGTGACTTGCAGTGTCGCAAAGCTAGTGAATATGTGATTAGTGTGCAAGTGAGGCTCCTGGTCATGGTGGGAAACAGCTGGGGTGTCTGGCAGGGGTCTCAGGTGGTCTGCCTTGAGAAGTTCTATAGTTATTTTGTGAGTATGATCGCTCTCTCTCTGGCTCCCAGGCTTCTCCTAGACCCTGTCTTCCAGGGATCTCCAAACTCAACAGTTCGATAGATACCATCACAATCATAAATACCACATGATAGCATCAAAAGTATCATTCAGGAGATTAAACAAGAAGGGAAGATATAAAATTTCTTATACATTGTGATTACGGTGATCCAACTCTAAATGTGGATAGCAACTCTATAAATAAGGGTGATTGTCATGTTGATATGACAGATTACGTTTTTAAAAAATTCCCCTTTTCCTAATCAGAGTGGAGCAGGTAGGGATGTTTGATGATACCTGGTGCTGGCAGAGATGTGAAGGAGTGTGTGCTCTCTGAGTGACTGCCAGGACTGTGAACCCGGGTGCTTGCCAGAACAGCAAGTTGACACTTCTCACTCTAATTAAAACAATGCAAAGTTTTAAATTCGGCGTTGCTTTTTCTTGACTGTACAGATAGATTCTTGTTAAAAGGAAGATATATGGTGATATTTATTAAATTTGCTTGTAACAGGCAAAGTAAAAACACCACAAATGTCCATCAAAAGAGGAATGTAAATCAATTAGAATGTAGCTATACAATTGAAGATTAGATAACTTTCAGAAAGTGTTTGTCTGTCTTTATCTACCACTATGTGTTTTGAAGTGAAAAGGTGAAAGGATATTTTCAGAGAGAACATTATAGAATAATATGGAAAATATAGGGGCTGGCACTGTGGTGCAGCAGGTTAATGCCCTGGCCTGAGGAGCCAGCAACCTATTTGGGTGCCGGTTCTAGTCCCGGCTGCTCCTCTTCCCATCCAGCCCCTGCTATGGCCTGGGAGAACAGTAGAAGATGGCCCAAGTCCTTGGACCCCTACACCCATGTGGGAGACCTGGAAGAAACTCTTGGCTCCTGGCTTCAGATCAGCACAGCTCTGGCCGTTGCAGCCAGTTGGGGAGTGAACCATTGGATGGAAGACCTCTCTTTTTCTCTCTCTGCCTCTCCTATCTGTGTAACATTGACTTTCAAATGAATAAATAAATCATTTTATAAAAAAAGAAAATATATTCCCTTTTGTGTTCTGCAAAGTATATTCGTATTCATATACACGTGTATAAATGCATGATCATGTAGTCATGGAATATGAAGGAATAATAAAATTAGGAATGATCAGCTTTGGATAATAGCAAGTAGCTCTTAAATTTTGCTTAATATTCTTCTCTGTTGTCTGAAGTTTTAATTTTATGGCAGGCCAAGTGTAGTTCTTTGAGCCCTGATCTCAGGGCCAAGCATTGATTGATGGCATTTGCTATCCTTTGATCCATACCCATGTGGTATGCTTGAGACCTGCTATTCTTAAGTAAAAGTTATTCCTCATCATGGGGAAGGTCTTCCCCATTTCACTGATTTTCACACATTGGTAAAGTCTGGAAGAGCACCTCCATCTACTGTGCCTGGGTATTTGTGGTGAAAGCCTGGCTACCTGTCCAGACTTTTGACTGACTTAACAGTAGGACTTCCCTTGGGTATTGTTTGCCCATTATTGCTCTCAGTGAATTACTGTTGAAGTTCCTATTCTGTGTATGGGAATGGGCATATGCATGAGGCCTGAGAGGTATCAATTGTGCTTTCTTCTTCACTCTTTGCCTTGTATTCCAAGAAGAAACTTTCTGTTCTTTTTATTTCAAATTTCCCATAAGCAGACACATAGGTTAAACTGTGATTGACATAATTGCTTAGGAACAATGAGAAAATTGTACAACTTATGTCATGTTATTTGTGTGTACAGAGAATGCTACTGTTATGCAATCAAATCAAACCCAGAGAAGATTTTTTCTTCTGTTGAGTAGCAGTGTTTTTTTTCTTCATACTATTTGTTGAACTCTTAGAGTAGGGTTAACCTTACAATCATTAAGTAAGCTGAAAATAGATCTTTGTAAAACTCAAGAGTGAGAATATGAGAGGGAAGGAAGAAGGAGGGTTGGAGCATGGGCTGGACTGAAGGGAGGGTGGGAAGTGTCACTGTGTTCCTAAATCTGTACATATGAAATACATGAAACTTGTGTAACTTAGATAAAATTTAAAAAAAGAGAAGATTTTTCAAGCTGTATGCATTCAGATGTAAAAATGGTCTAAATAAATAATCTGTAATAAAAATTGCAGAATTAACATGAAATTAATGAACAATAGTTGGAAAAGAATAGTTCCATATATAATAATGAAAGTATTATGTAATGCTATTACAGTTGGCTAGGACTCTTGTCATGGTAGTTTGCAAGAGAAAGAGCCAATAATTATAAGAAGACAGGAAATTAAAGAGCAGAAGAGAAACAGACATTCTCAAAGGGGCTGGATGGCAGAGGGAGCAATGCCTCCAGCATTACCACACTGAGGGGAGCTTCCAAGAGAAAAATCTGATTCAAGTAAGAGTTTTTCTTCTCTGTTTTTCTGCTTTCAATATTCTTAGAGAACCTAGCAAAGCTTAAGCAGATGACAATGAAAACCAGATACACAGCAAATGCCATGGCCTTGACCTTGAAAGGAGCTATGCTGATCTAATAGGATATACAAAAGTTCTGCAATATGAACATTTATAAACTTTAGGTCTTTCCTAAGTTGTAGATGGTAGATAACTTCATAAAATACATTTTTATAGACCCAAATGCCTATTTGCTACTTTCTACTGTATATTTTACATATACATAAATATATACACATGTCACCAGATGAATGTCTTTTTAAAATATTTATTCATTTTTATTTATTTGAAAGGCAACATTACAGAAAAAGAGAGGGAAACAGAGAAGGAGAGATTTTTCCATCTTCTGACTTACTCCACAGATGCACACACCAGCCAGGGCTACACTAATCCAAAGCCAGGAGCCAACAACTCCATTTGGGTCTCCCATGTGGGTGGCAGGAAACCAAGTACTTGAGCTGTTTTCTACTGTCGTCCAGGTGCATTAGTAGGAAGTTTATTCAGAAGGTGGAGGCAAGACTTGACCCCGGGTACTGCAGTATACAATGAAGTCATTCCAAAGACAACTTAAAGCACTGTGCCACAATGCCCACCCTTTAATGCCTATTTGTTTTATGCCATTTGTGGAATGATTTAATGCATTATTTTTCTTGATGTGTTTTTAAAATTTTCTACAATGAACATTTTGTTAGATAAGTAAGCCATTATATTATATTTTATAATGTTGAATTTGATCAAGTAAAATTCAAAAAAGCTTAAAGTGTATTTTAGGTCAAATTGGTCCTTTTATATTTTTGATAGATATGTATGAAGTTAACACTGTTTTCTTCTTTGAAGCCTACTTGACAATTTAAAGTGAAAAAATGGAAATTTTGCTTGCTCACAGAAACTTCTTCAAGCACTTAAAAGAACTCAGATTTCTTCCAAAGATATGAAACCCTAGAGGGTTGTGCTTCCTTCTGAGGCTGTTGTCTGAGGAGGGAAATTCAGTGGGGCAAAATGGGGTATCTGAGTGTATCTCTAGTAATGTCAGACCTGGTGGGATCAAAATGTTTGTCTCACACACACCTGTTCTCTTTGCTATTCTGTGTTATGACTTCAAGTTAAAAAGCACCCCTGCAATCCTAGTGCTAAACATGTCTTTGGGAGTGAAAATATTAATGAGGCATTTATTCAATACACACTTCAAATTTTTTATGTGTGTCTGATAAAATATAGTCCCAATATAAAATCAACAAAACATCTGAGAGTGATGTGCAAAAGAAGGTTTGGGCATGAGTCATGTACAGGCTGTGAGTTCTGTCACTCAATGTGCCCAGTTAGCCTGGGCAGCTTGTTAAAAATGTAGAGTCCAAGACCTTCCTGGTGATTCTGATCCAGCATTTAGAGAGCAGTCCAGGTGTGTATGTTTTAACCAATGCATCAGATGGTTATGGTGTAGGTAGTGGAAAAAACACTGGGAATGATCTTATGCTGACTGCAGAAATTGTGGCTTGGGCCAGATATTTGAGCAGAAGTTGTATCTAAAGCTTTCTCGCCAGCTAATTCAGTAACACTCCCATGTCAGGGAGAATGTATGGCAGATACAAGAAAGGTGAAATGTGGCCTCTGTGTGGTTCAAGGACAATAGTAAACTTGATATCACTTTTGTAAATTTCAAAAAGAAAAACCAGAGGTGGATGTTTAGCATACACTTAATAAGATACCTCTCCTGGGTATCTGGGTGGATTCCTGGCTCCAGCTCCTGACTCTAGCTTCCTGTTAATGCAACCCCTGGGAAGCAGTAGTGGTGGCTTAAGTCGTTGGGTTCCTTCCATATACAATGAAGATAAGAACTGTGTTCCCAGCTCCCAGTTTCATCCTGTCCCAGTTCCAGGATGTTGCAGGTAATTGGGGCATGAACCAGTAGATGATACCTCTCTCTGTGTTTCTCTTTGTGTCTCTGATTCTCAAGTAAATAATTTAAAATTTTTTCAGTTTTAAAGACAAAAGAGAAATAGTCTGTGAAAATGCAATAAATAAAATATAAGAGTACTTCAAAAATTCATGGAAACATGGAATTAAAATATATTTATTTTGGTGTAAAAAATGTGAAATCTGAAATGGCTGTTTCCATAATACACATTTTCCAAGAATTATTTGAAGACCCTGGTATGTAAGTATTTTTTAAAAATTGTATTAAGTGTTAATTAAAGAGTTCAACCAATGGTATTAAGTATTTTTTTCCTTTTAGTATTTTTTTGTTCTACTTAGTACCAATGGTTGAACTCTTTAATTAACACACAATTATTCTTAGGTGTTTAAATTTAACTGAAAACTTAAATATAAGAGTGGGAAAAAGAGAAGGAGGAGATGTACAGTTCAGCACATGCTCACTCAGACTTACTCCTAATGGTAGAGCTAGAAAAGTGCCAAGGGATTTCTAATTCAGTCCAATCAAGGTGGCATGTACCAATACCATCTTACTAGTCAAAGTGATCAGTTTCAGTTCATAACTTATCATAATGATAGGATTAAATGTTAAAAGGATCACATAAACAAGACTAATGTCTGCTAAAAAAAAAAGGAGAGAATGATCCAACATGTTGGGATACACAATAGACTCATAGAATAGCAGATGTCCTAAATAGCACTCTGGTCTCAGAATCAGTCCTTAAGGCATTCGGATCTGGCTAATAAGCCCATGATAGTATTTCATGCATGGGAAGCCAAGACACTGTGGCCAAAAAAAAAAAAATTACCTAAATAAAAGATCTCTGTGAGTGAGATTCCTGCGGAAAGAACGGGCCATCAAAGAAGGAGGTACCTTTCTCTGAAGGGAGGAGAGAACTTCCACTTTGAATATGGCCTTGGCTAAATAAGGTAGGAGTTTGTGAACCTAAGAGGGTTCCATAGCCTTGGCAGCTCATGACAAGAGCCTTGGGTGATTAATGACATCAAAAATAAGAGTGTCAATTGTTCAATCAACAATAGGAGTCACTGTGCACCTGCTCCCCATGTAGGATCTCTGTTCTTAATGTGTTGTACTATGCAAATTAATGGTAAAACTACTACTCAAATAGTACTTTATACTTTGTGTTTCTCAGTGGGTGCAAACTGTTGAAATCTTTACTTAGTATATACTAAATTGATCTTCTGTATATAAAGATAATTGAAAATGAATCTTGATGAAGAATGGGATGGGAGAGAGAGTGGCAGACGGGATGATTGTGCATAGGAGGGAGGTTATGGGGGGAGAAGCCACTCTAATCCAAAAGTTGCACTTTGGAAATTTACAGTTATTAAATAAAAGTTTAAAAACACATAAAAAATAAAAAAAAATTGTACCAAAACAATATTTTAACTCCATTTTTTTTCACAAAATTTTTAAATAGTTTATATCATCTGGAGGATTAAATAATATAGCAGTTGTGTAATACTTCCTATACTCTTCCACATAGCATCAGCACTATGTTTAATAAACACCCTGCATTCTTGTTTTGTCTGCTATTATGTAAGCTGTGCATTCCCTACTTGGTGCTTTAACAGAGGAAGTGGATCTAAGGCTTTGAGTTGTCATTTTGTTCATCATCTTGAGGTTTGGAGGAACTGAGCTTTTTCCTAATCAAAAGAAAACAGCAGCTTCTACTCTGTTACCCCTTTTAAAATCAAAACAAATGTTTTGATGAAAAGAGATTGGAGTTTTAAAAAGACACATAGTTTTCCTAAAGGGGCTTGAAGTTCAGTTTCCACACAGCTAAAAGAGAACTTGCACAGTCTGAAGGACGGGGACCTGGGCTAAGTCCTTTGTTCCCAGGAAGACCACAGACTTTCCTTGTTGCATAAAGTATGAACACTTAAATAGCTAAATTAATTTTCACAAAAATATTTAAAATTAAAAAATTATTTTAATAAAAATGAAATCAACTTCTGAATTATCAGGGTCCTCACAAAAGGGCAGTCTTGTTAACCCACTGTAAGTAAGTTAGAATGAAGGAAGGAACCTTCAAGAACCATTTGCTTTTATTCTAGCCACTTAATTCTCACAGAACTGACAAGCCAAGCCTGAAAAATGGTGTTTTTATGCTGTATTGAAAAGACTTCATATGTGAAATTTTTGGAGAGGGAGGTAGGAGCCTTTTTCCAGTGACCTTTAGCGTTTCATTTACTCTAATCATCCAGTCTTGCAATTTAGAAGTTTTGTCTGTGAAGATTCTCAAATTTTGTTTTATATGGAAGATAAATCCCTTATGATACAGGTTTCTTCTTTTTGGTAAAAATATGAAGAATTTCTTAGGCCACATTCTCTCTCTCTGTTGCCAAAGGTATAGCATACGTCCTCTTAGCTACTTACTCCTAGAATCACATGGAACTGCATCCACTGTGCTGTCTCATAGACAACAGTACATATTTTCAGAAATTAATTTGACCTTGGGGTGTGTTTTGTAGAGTCCCATAAGTATTGAAGTTTTAGAACTCACATTTCTTTCAAGTACATAATGACAATGTATGGGCTTCTTTCTAAAGAGGAGATCAACCAGGACCCACACCTTAAGAAAGTGTGATGAAGCTAAATTCTTTTCAGAAGAACTGGATTTGAAATACATTGGAAATTATGTCCTTTTCTGAGAAAGATCAATGAGAAGTCTTTCTCCTTAGAATGTGTAATGTAAATCCCATCCTATTCTGTTCCATTGACTATGAAATAGACATGATTTCCAGCTTTTTGGATCCACTAAACAATTTCCCCTTTCGAATGCACACTAATGCCATATGGTGGGTCGTGTTGCTTTCGTCAGGTGAACCACTGAAATTTACTTCCTCTTTTGGGAAGCATATTTGATTAGGAAGTCTCATGATTGTAAAGTTTTATTTAGACAGAATGTTCAAGGAAGAATATTCTCAAAATGGAAAATGCCCCATATGGGAATATATGTTGTGTTTGATTGCTATGACAAATGAAGAGCTTCTAGACCAGTGCAAATAAGAGACAGTTCTGGCTAAGTCAGCCCCTGCCTCTTCAGAAAAAGCACAGTGCATGGAATCCTGAAGGCTTTGCTTGGTTCAGGACTATTTTGTTTTATGCTTTCACGTTCTACTGAGTAGATTCACTTTTTGAAAACTGATTTATTCAGAATCCTCTAAACTGCCCCCACTCACCAGAACCTAGTGAAAATGTCATCTTATGTATGTAGTTTGCATCTGGTTCCTTTCATTAGCAGAGCCAAGCACAGGGCTGTGGAGGGACTCTCTGCCTGATGTCTTGGAGCTGCTGTAATTGTTGCTCTTGGGTCAGATGCATTTGGCGGTTTGGTGATGCCTCAGTCTCCTTCAGAGTCACGAGTGATGAGGTCCCTCGCCTCTCTGCCTCTCTTAACTATTTCCATCACTTCGTTCCTCCCTCTTCTGGCCAGTCCTTCCCAGCCTCTCATGTTAGAAGCAAAAATGTATTTTTTTGGCTGGCCCCTGGCATTTGGCACCACATTTTCCTGTTCCAGTTGTGTTCCCCTTTCCTCCCACATTTGGGGTATTGATTCACTGACGGCAGGAGAAACACTACAATGTCAGAGCCAAGGAAAATCCAGGTTCAGTGTCTTCTTGAAAATTTCCTTTTAATCGAATTCATCATTCTAATGCATGAAATTTCCTCTAAAATGTTAAAAATGTTGTAAAATAGGAGCTAATTTTGAGAATCTAGGTTCTCTGGCACTGGGAGTGTCACTGAGGGAATAAAGTAGGTTAATTACGTTGACTTCACAGGAAGAATGCCTCTGATGTGAGCGGAACATCCCTGCCTGTCTAGGTGTAGGAGGCAGGAGTTTCTGACTCCAGATGGGAATGCAGGGATTAGGCGCTCATGACTATGAAATTGTTACGGTTGCGGGAACATTTGTGCCTTTTATTTCATTGGAAAGTATTCTGAGATATTACAAAACAGTTGTTTTTCTCTTCAAGTATATTATTCATCTTCTCAGAATTAGCTTGTCCTTTGCCAATTAATTTTTAAAATAATGTCTGCTAGGCCGGCGCCATGGCTCACTAGGCTAATCCTCCACCTTGCGGCGCCGGCACACCGGGTTCTAGTCCCGGTCGGGGCACCGGATTCTGTCCCAGTTGCCCCTCTTCCAGGCCAGCTCTCTGCTGTGGCCCGGGAGTGCAGTGGAGGATGGCCCAAGTGCTTGGGCCCTGCACCCCATGGGAGACCAGGAGGAAGCACCTGGCTCCTGGCTTCGGATCAGTGCAATGCACTGGCCGCAGTGCGCTGGCCGTGGCGGCCATTGGAGGGTGAACCAATGGCAAAGGAAGACCTTTCTCTCTGTCTCTCTCTCTCTCTCACTGTCCACTCTGCCTGTCAAAATAATAATAATAAAAATAATAATAATGTCTGCTAATTACCAGTGCCAGAAAGATAATACCAAAAAAGAAATACAGTTCTGCATGTTTCCGCAGTAGAAAATACATTGTGTTTTACTAGAATTTCTTGCAAATGTTGATGTCAGTAATAGATTTGTTGGATCTTGAAAGCCTTTGGTGTGAATGAATCTAACATTATCTCAGGTAATAATAAACTGTGACTAATTGGGACAGCACATGAAATTGCCTGTTATCTTACATAGTGAGAGAAACCATGGTGTGTTTCTTCTTCCCCTTTAAGTTGATATTTCTTCAGTGTGTGACCTACTTATTCAGAAGCTTCCATACTAAATTATGAGTAATATTTTATTATTTTATGCTATCTAAAGCCAGACATGCTGAGCTTATGCAAGTACTTGCTGTAGTATGTTCCATTCTGTTGTATTTTCAGTTGGGAAATACATATAGACACACATCCTTGAAGTGTGCTCTTGTCAATATTAGCACAATACACATTGTAAGTCAAACATTACACCTCGCTACCCCTGCCATTGTGAAGGTTGACAGGCTTGTTATACTCTCCACCATGTGATTGTGTGATAAAAATGTTATATGGAAGAAAATAAACCCCAAGACCTCTAAAACTGAATAGTACTTGTACTGGGTTTAAAATTCTATCTTGGCTCAACATAAAACCTCTTTAGCAAAGAAAAGTTCATTGGAAACTTTTTTTTTCTTTTAACTATCCCTTCTGTTGTGATACAAAAACATGGTCTCCCTACAGCTTAAGGAGAATAAGGTACATAGAAAATAAAATCCTCAAAAAAGTCAATGTGAAATCTCTATATGGTGCTCCTACAGGAATAACAACAGGCTTAGAATGTGAACTGTTCAGTCAAGAAGCCAGAGGTAAAATTCTAAAAACCCAGGAAAGTCTAAGGGTGGGCTGAATCCATATTAGGATATTTTGAATCTTGATTTGTTCTTCTTTAGAGTATTTGAGTATGGGAAAAGCCAGGTTTTCCAAATGTGTAAATGATCCAAAATCCTACATATGTGAAAATCTGGATATTCAATGTGCCAGAGAAGTATTTCCTATTACATGACATAAAATCACTGATTGCATTGCACAGCTTGGCGTGTCTGCTCCTGGCTGATGTTTTTTTAATGCTTTCTCAGTCTGTACCCTTTGTCATTTGGTAATTGTGATCTGCATGTTTGAAAACCTGTCTGTTCCTCCATTGCCTCACTTGATGTCTTTCTTGTTAGCACAGCAGCAGCCTGGGCAGTGGCCCTGGTTCAGTGGGTTTGGCTTTTCTTTGGAGATTTCTCCTTCGTCCTTTCTTTTCCTCTTGCATGGACCCCCTTGCCAGCCACCGCTGAAGCAGGCTATCACTCCAGCGTGCCTTCACATTAACACCATTGGATGCTTCCAGCTCATCACATGCTCTCCAGAGTTTGGACTCCAATCTTCATGGTTTTAGAGATTAGTTTTTCCCACTCCCAGTTTCCTTGCCTCTTGACTGGCCTCAGTGTCTCCCACAAGCACTGATAACTCTTGGAACTCTCTCTCAGTTCATATTCTCTCCCCTGATCCTCCTGGACTGCTAGGATTGATGGGCAGGAAGTATAGAATTAGACAGGACAAGCCCATTACAGGTTCACATAAATGTAGTATGTCCATTCATGCAACTCCACTAGCTGTTTGCTTCTGTCTTAGGCAGCTCTGAGCTCACTGTCACAGAGACCCCTGCTGGCCTGTGTTTTATACTCTGGCTTTCATTCCTGCCTTCTCTCACTTTCAAACTTAAGCAAAGATCACCACACTCAGGCAGGGAATTCTTTGACTTTCTATGGTGTTCACCTCCCCATCAGCCTTTTCCTTCTCCCTAATCCTCTTCTGCCTACCCCTTTTGCCTCTGAGGAAGTCTTTGTGCCTATTCCTTTTTACTGCTTGAAGGCCCCTGGTTCTCTCATTCATTTCCGGTATCCTAGCTCCTCCTCTGCTACTTTCAAACAGGATTAGCTCTCCTATCTGAAAAGAAAACAAGCAAGCTCCTTTTGATGGTCTGCCCTGTCCTGTGCCAGTGCCCCAGTGCCCCAGTGCCCCACATGGAGATCTGTGCTTTCCCTTAGAGCTGCTGGCATATGTGATCTTCACCCAGTGCTGCACCGTTGCAATCGCACTTCCTTATGTTCTTAGACTCTGGCTTTAAAGCACACAAATCCATATTTCTGCTCTGATTCCCCTCCAGGAATTGCTGGCTTCTGTTTTACCCTCAGACTCTAAAAATGAAGGTTTTAAAAATGTGCGCCTGATACTTTTCACGCCTGGTTCTTCGCTTGGCATTCCCCAGTTTCAACTTCCAGCCATAGTTGCTGGGTGCCCCAAAGTGTGCCTGTGCACAGATCTGTCTCCACAGTTACAACTCCATTTTGAAAGGCCCAGTAGTGTTTCAGCCTTATTTTCCCACGATTCCTTGCATTTGAGCTTATCTAAAATTTAGTCATTTATCTTCCTTCAAAACCTTTGTTTCTTGACATTCTTTCCTTAAATGCTTTTTTTTCATTTCCAAATTTTAGTTACTTCAGTTTTTTAAAGAAAAAAAAATGAAGATACAGTCATTTGGCTTGGTGCTAAAATACATTGTTAGCTATCACTTCAGATTTTTAAATATTTTCCTTCTTAGGAAGTACGTTGTATTACAGATGGTTAGTGTAATCTGGCTTTTCTTTCAATGCAGTGAGTGTAGAATGACTTTATTTTTATCAATTTGCAATGCAAAATAATGCCCAGACCGTGTCAATTATTTGTGAATCAAATACATTGTCCTTTTGTAACTAAAGGCTCACAAGTAAGAACAGTTACTGTAGGAAATAAATTGGTCTTCCTATATAACAAATCTAAAAACAAATTAAAAGTTGACACAAGCTGCCCTGCGGCCATTTTAATATCCTTCTTACCCTTAGATGAATACAGAAAAAGAAATTTGGACTTCCTGGTATGCTTGTCTCCAGGAAGCAATCTGTGTCTCCCTATGGCCTTACATGCAACTCTCCATTAAGTACCTGAGCGTTTCCATCAAAACACAGCCCTAGATCTTTCCTCTACCAAATGCAGGGTCAGCAAGTGCAACTACCTTTTAACTAACGGCAGCCTTGCAAAGTACCACTTGTTTCATCCCCACCAAATACAAACCTAAAGGGAAATGTACCCCCTTTCCAGTGTGTTCACACTTTACCTTTGACACTCTTTGTTTCTTTCCTTGTCGTCAGGATTCTATAAGTAAGAAAAATAATTGGAATTCTCTCTTAAGGAAAATGAGTACTGACAACGAGACATTCCGTTGTAAACCGAGTCCCATTCACGAGTATGAGTGGGTTTGGAGTGTCTGGGATGAAGTTAAGTAGCCATGCCTAAACAGTGGAAGGGCTGCAGACTCAGAAGCATTAGAGAACCTGGGCAGGATGGAAGAAAGGGAATCTGAGATAGGAGATGGGATGAAAGGACTAGAGGGAACATGGTAAAGGAGGAGGAAGTGGGCTGTGGTGAGTGAGATGCAGTGCCTTTTTTCCAATTATGCTATACAGTGTTCAGGAAAATCTACTTTGCCCACTAACGCCTTTCAAAGGAAGTAGATTCTGGGTTATACAGTAAATCCTATATACTGACTGTACTCATAAACATTGCTTTCCTGGTAGCAATTGCTCTGTGGCAGTGTTAAAATTCATGGATTATAAAGCATTTCGTGGTATATAAAGCATTTGGGGATATAATTGTTTCAAGTTATCTGCTCATACTTACCATCGATGTGCATTCATGGCATGGGATAGATGTCCATGTACTGTGGGAAATATCAAGTTATGAGATAAGGCGCTTATAGTCTAGCTGTGAAGAGAGAACAAAGAATTTGAAAGGCAGATAAGGCATTGTCGACAAAAGATTGAGTCAGTCAGAAAGTATTCACAGAAGAAAGATTTCATGGTTTGCAGGGGAAAAAAAACCCTTCTAATTCTCCTTTCCTTTCCATATCTTTGTTGCTTTTCTAGCTTGTGATTTTGTTGTGGTTGTTGGCTTATGCCCATTCACCTCCCCACATACAGGATGCATTTGCCCTTTAGAATCTGATTTTCCATTTGTGATGTCCTTGCTAACACCATGTTTAATTTTTTTGTTTCTTACACTGCATTATGATCTAACTCATTTCAGCTCAGTGGGAAGACTGTTTAGACATTCTATTTGAGAAGCTGTTTATACACTTGGCATTCAGTAAATCTGAGTAGCAATAAGAGAGCTTTGACCACTCCTCTCTGTGACCTCACAATCAAAGGTTCTGACCTGCCATTTGTCCATAATTGTCCTATAACCATGGCAGTGATGAAACCATCAAGGACATTTATTCTGGGCTTTTTTACAAGCTCTCCTGTCTGCAATTACATCTCCTTCCCTCTCCCAATCAATCTCTGGCTAAATTCTGCTGATACTTTTGAGACTCTGTCCAAAAGCAACTTTCTCCAAAAAGCCTTCTCTGATGACAATCTAGTCTCAGTCAGATCTTGAAGCCGCCACATGACACAGCTCCAGAGACTATGAGTTACTTCCAGTCTTTTTTTTTTTTTTTTTTTTGACAGGCAGAGTGGACAGTGAGAGAGAGAGACAGAGAGAAAGGTCTTCCTTTGCTGTTGGTTCACCCTCCAATGGCTGCCGCGGCCAGCGCGCTGCGGCCGGCGCACCGCACTCATCCCATGGCAGGAGCCAGGTGCTAGGTGCTTATCCTGGTCTCCCATGGAGTGCAGGGCCCAAGCACTTGGGCCATCCTCCACTGCACTCCCGGGCCACAGCAGAGGGCTGGCCTGGAAGAGGAGCAACCGGGACAGAATCCGGTGCCCCGACCGGGACTAGAACCCGGTGTGCCAGCGCTGCAAGGCGGAGGATTAGCCTGTTGAGCCACGGCGCTGGCTGAGTTACTTCCATTCTAAGTGAATGGCACCACCTGGATTTCTTCAGGCCTCCGCTGGAGCAACAGTATATGGCAGACTTAGGAACTTCTTTGAGTTCCCTCAACCTGTTATGTTTCCCCCCATTACACTATTGTTTGTGTGGGTTTTTTTTTTTTTTTTTTTTTTTTTTTTTTGTATTTGTGCCCCTAACTCATTGCCTTTTAGAGGGAACTGCTACTTGACTTCCTGGCCCATTGTTAACACATGAACAATTTGTTTCATTAGTCAAAAGAAAATCAAGCAGAATGGAGCATTTTTGAATAACTCATATCTTAATCCATAGTGTTGCTGCATACTCTTATTCATGGGATTTTTGCTCCCAATTTTCTTCCCAGTTTGGACTCCTGTTCCAAAATACTGGGATTTCCAGTTCATCTGTCTGCTATATTTCTGACCTCCTGCTTCCAACCAGTGTTGAACATAAAGATCGCACCTCACAAAATGGAAACCTGAGGGTCATATCTGACCATTAGATATGCTTTATTTGGAAAACACACTACATGGAGAGAATATTTTTAGTCTGTGTGAAAATTGGATGATTTTGCACACAAAAATCAGTAACAGATGATCCATTTCACCACATGGGAAAAGCAGCTGGGACTTCATAGCAATGACTTTATCTGGTTATCTGCTGCCTAACAGGCTGCAGCCCTCACCACTCCCTGGTGTCTCCCTAACCTGGTTGTCCAGTGCAAGCTGCCTTCTTTCACCTTTGATTTTATGCTATATTCTGCTGTAGAAAATACCTGCTTGTATATCCATTGCTTTGTTAACTGTGAAAAAAATTACAGATAGCTGGTGAAGGCAGCTTATTTCTAGAAAAAACATGGAAGCTAGTTAATTTTTTTGTGCCAATGAAGTATATTCTTAAACAGAAAATGTAAAAAAAAAAAATGTTTGAGTCTTTACCCGGGCACCTTTATTCGTTTAAGCATTTAATTTAATTTTGTTCTTACAGGCATTTAAGTTCATGGCCCTTGAAAAAGGTGAAGAATCATGTTGCTGAAATTATACTCATACCCCTAGGATGTAACCTTGACACTATTGTAGTGTAACCCACGTTAGGAAGAAAACCAGGGCCAGAGAAGGTGTCAGCAATGCAGGTGTTGCTCAGATGACAGGGAGAGGCTCTGTGTTAAACTCCTGGCAAACCAGACCCCCATTTAGTACTTACTGCTCTTACCCTTTCCACTCATGTGAAAAGGGTGGGGCTGGATCTAGAGCAGACAGAGGATACAAGAGCTGTACTAATTTATTGTTATACTGAGAAATATGAGACCTGAGTGAAAACTGGACCACAAAGGAAGACAGTAGATAAGTATCTACGCAGAAAGTTATTGCAGTGCGTATGCTGCTTTGAAACAGGTGTGTATGACGGCTTCAAGGTAGACCAACAATACCACTAAATATATTATGATGCAATGATAGGTGGAAGTTTTTACTTTGATTTTGTTTTCCAATTAAAACAATATTTTTGGCAAGTTGCTTTTGTATTCTCTATGAGGTGACGATAATAATTCTCCATCTAAATGAGGCATGTCATGGTGCATTTATTTTTAGCTTCAGAAAGAAGAGTTCTCAGGCAGTTTATTATCACAGAGCTATATAGCTATTGGTAGGATAACAGTGTACATTATAAAAATTATAGTTTTAGTACACTCTTTCTCCCACATTGTACCTGCAGTTTTCCCTTAAAATTTCTCAAAATTTTTTCCCTTCAGAATGCAGCTTGAACACTGTTAAGTTTTTTTAAAAATTCTGTTATAATGATTCCCTCCATAATTGGTTTATTATGAGGCTGGGTAAAACTCTCATAGCTTAGCAAAGAAAACATTGTAAAAGGACTTCTAATCAACTGGTGCAAGAGATGGAGTCATTAGGGAGTTTGAACAGAATCTCAGCTGTGAGCCCATGGTTCTCAAGATTCTCGAAATTGCTAATGAGGCTCTAAATTAACCTCTATATGGAGTAGAAGACTGTTGGATTTAGGAATGTGTGATCATCAATGGAAGAGTGATAGGTATTAAGAATACAAAATGAAATTTTCCTTAAGAGAAAGAAGTGACTTTTTTTTTTAACATGTGTCCATGTAATACTAGGTTGTTGGGTTGATTAGTTTTGTGGATGAGGTGAATTAGTTGTTGTTAAGTTCACTCTTGTGTTCTTACTATAGGACATTAGCTTTAGGATACAAGATGATAATGAATTTGAAATGCGAGATAACAATATCTTAATATCATATTTGGTGGCATTAAGAAAAAACCTACCATAAGAAATAAGGTAAATAAATGAGGAAAGTTTCTAAGTAGGCTAAAATGAACACATAATTTTCAGAATGTTCTCAATTTTGTTCCACTGGTTTTTAACCAATCACTAACCTAAACTGGCCTTTCCATAACAATACTTGATTTAAATTCCACTTGATTTAAACTTTTGCAATCTTGGCTGCCATTCAAACAAAATTTCATTTTCTACTTTCTGTGGACTAACTATATTTTAGTGACCATCTCCATTGATATTTTCTTTGTATGCGCTACAATGGGTATCAAGGTACATTCAACTCTCCCAACACTGTTCATAGCCAACTTGCTGGTGAGGTGATGAATTATCTGTTGGGATACTGGTCTTGAGGCTTCCCTGGCTTCTACTCTTCCAGCTGTTCAGGTCTTCCTTTGATACAAGGAACTATCCCAGCACCTTTTGTATTTATGCTGGTTCTAAACACAATCATTGTTCATATGCTGGGTAGCACCATCACTTGATGAAGAGAATCCCAATTGGTTCTTCTGACACTACTAGTTTTTTTTTTTCTCTGAAACTTTTTTAGTGAGAGTGACCTCCATGTGGCTAAATCTAGTGGCTATATATTTCTAGATAATTCAGCTGCTTTTTCCCTTGTTGATTATTCTACCCTTTTTGAAATATATTCTTTTTTAAAACTTTTATTTAATTAATATAATTTTCCAAAGTACAACTTTTGGATTATAGCAACTTTTTCCCCCATAACCTCCCTCCTACGCACAATCATCCCTCCCTCTCCCATCCCATTCTTCATCAAGATTCATTTTCAATTAGCTTTATAAAGAGAAGATAAACTTAGTATATACTAAGTAAAGATTTCAACAGTTTGCACCCACAAAGACACGAAAAGTATAGAGTACTGTTTGGATTGTAGTTTTACCATTAATTCGTATAGTACAACACATTAAGGACAGAGGTCTTACATGAGGAGCAGGTACACAGTGACTCCCATTGTTGATTTAACAATTGACACTCTTATTTTTGATGTCAGTAATCACCCGAGACTCTTGTCATGAGCTGCCAAGACTATGGAAGCCTCTTGAGTTCACCAACTCTGATCTTGTTTAGACAAGGCCATATTTAAAGTGAAAGTTCTCTCCTCCCTTCAGAGAAAGGTACTGCCTTCTTTGATGGTCCGTTCTTCCCACTGAAGTCTCTTGTGATTTCCAGAATCCTTACTTCCAGGATCTCTGCCACCCATTACTCTGTCACCTTTACATGTCTCTCTTCAGCTACCCACTTCCTTTAATTGGATCTTTCTCCAAGGTGTCTTACTTTATGTTCTTAGATATGCCTATCCATACCTATAATTTCAACTAATGCATGTGCACAGATAAATCTCAAATTTATCTCTTCTTTCTACCTCTATATTGATCACCAGACATACTATCTTATTATCTCAATGAAGCTGTCTCACAAGCACTTCAACCTCATCACCATCCTTTTACAAGTTCGTCTTTCCAGCATTGTCTATTTTGGCACATGGTGCCATGGTTCATCAACCAGTACACCAAGTCATGGCCCCATGGCTCCTCCATCTCAGTCACCCCTGTCACATCCATTCAGACTCCAGCCTCTGCCATTTCCATCTTCTGATTCAACTCAACTCTTCCCACCCCAATTCCCCTTCTCTTTTGTTCTCTTCATCACTATTGCTCCATCCAAATCACAACTGCCCTAGAGTGTTTCTTTTCTTTCCAATTTCATCTTTCAATCTATCTTTCGTGCTGTGGCCTGAGAAGGAGCTAAAAGGTACATTTCTGATCATGTCACCTTTTGGGGTACTAAGTTACTCTTTGGGGTCCAGGTCAGAATAAGAAGTCATCTCATTAGCATAAATGTGAGGGCCTTATAACCTGGCCCCATGCTTAGTTCTCTAGCAATTTTTCTTTCATGGTCTGACCTGCATCTGTCACTGCAGAAATAGCATAAATTAATACTCTCAAGTTCTTTGCAGTTTTTATGTAAGCCCCATATATAGCATCACCTCTCATAAAAAACTTGCTCTGTACCACCCACACCCCTACTCTGGAGTGTTGCTCTCCTTTGGAGTTCCTACAGCACTTTTAAAAAAATTTTTATTTGATGAATATAAATTTCCAAAGTACAGCTTATGGATTACAATGGCTTCCCCACCCATAAGTTCCCCCCCACCTGCAACCCTCCCCTCTCCCTACGCCTCTCCCCTTCTATTCACATCAAGATTCATTTTCAATTATCTTTATATACAGAATATACAGTTTAGCATATATTAAGTAAAACTTTCAACAGTTTGTACCCACATAGAAACACAAAGTGTAAAATACTGTTTGAATACTAGTTATAGCATTAAATCACAATGTACAGCATATTTAGGACAGAAATCCTATATGAGGAGTAAGTGCACAGTGACTCCTGTTGTTGACTTAACAAATTGACACTCTTGTTTATGGCATCAGTAGTCACCCTAGGCTCTTGTCATGAGTTGCCAAGGCTATGGAGGCCTTTTGAGTTCGCCAGCTCTTATCATATTTAGACAAGGTCATAGTCAGAGTGGAAGGAAGTTCTCTCCTCCCTTCAGAGAAAGGTACCTCCTTCTTTGATGACCTGTTCTTTCCACCTACAGCATCTTTTACATATGCATTCTATTTTAGTGCCTATCATACCTCTGGAATAACTGTTAACTTTTTGTTTCTTATACTAAAGTCTAAATCCTATTCAATGTATTGCCCCAGACCCTTGCTCAGCATATTGTAGGTGATTAACAAATGCTTGTTGAATGAATGATTAATGTATAAGTGAATCAATGAAATATGTTTCATAAAAGACATTTTTGGAATTTGTTCTCAATCAAAACATTCAAGAGATTCTTCTGAACAAATTCTCATATAATTTAATTTCCATATTCAAATCCCCTTCATATTTGAGGACACTCACATTCTAACTAATTATGTATTTCAATTAATATTGTGTAAATAAAGCTTACCCATTTTTATTGAATAGAAATATAAAATACACAGTCTAAAATGATTGAATCTATAGTTTTTTTTTATCTTTGATTATTATGACTGTCAGTATGAGATACAAAGACCTCAGGTTATCAGAAAGTCATAACTAATGTGTTTTGTTGTGAAGTTCCCTTTCTCTAATACCCACCACCTCTAGTCTTTAATAAGATTGTTTTAAAAGATCCTCTGGCATCTGGTATTTCACTGCACTTTAAGTTATTAAGAATCTCCTTTTGAAATAATTTTCCTAGAATGTAACTTCCATCTTAAATGTAAACCTTTTTTCCTAAAATAAGCCCACTGCTTTCTAAAGTTCAAGTAATCAAAGGGTCTTCCTGTCACCTCTTCTATGACATAGTTTCAGGCACTCAGCAGTTGGTCAGTAACTGTACCTTGGGTCTATATTCTTGAACCTGTTCTTTATTCTCTGTCACGTTTTGAAGAGTTTTAACCCACCGAAGCCCTTAGTAGATTCTCAATAAAGCTAAAGCTCCATCAAGGACATAGCACAACTGACAACAGGAAACCAAGTCAGCCTGTTTGAATTTCCTTGGGATTGTAGACACATTGAGCATCTGATAAGGTCTTCTCTCCAGGACAATGTGCACACTATACACTCACAAATGCTGACAAGTTCAGGGATTCATCCATCCCTGAAAGCATTTCAGTGACTCTCCAGGATTCATGCAGCCCACCTTGGTTCTGGAGTCAGTCATGATTATCACAGTACTGAAGGTTGTTATGTTGGAAGTGACAAAGCCAAACCATGAGTAACCAGAGATGTAGAAGTACTTGGAGTCCATGAAAGAGGTAGAAACATTTAAAACTTGTGATAACTGAACTGAAAGATATTTACAAAACCAAGACTAATATATAAGAAAGTGAATTTTTCATATTTTTGATGGTAAAATTTGCAATTTTTGTGTAAGCTGCTAGGGTAATATTGAGTTTTTCCAGGAACTTCTTTGCTTGTCTGAATGGCACCAAGTAGGAAGCCCCCCATTTAGCTAGGCAGAACTGATTTATTGAGTAGAGAAGAGTTAATATCATGCTATACAGAGTGGGAAGTGTACTTGTGTCCATAATTCGTCTACCAAGAATACAAAACGAAAACGTTCTGGCTGATCCCATCTCGTAAGTGCACTTGGGTGTCTGAAAGGCGTAAGGCTCTTAGAGGAACATGGTTTTAAAAGACTATTGCTTCTTGACTATCTTGAGAAAAAGACACACAAATAGCTGTGATAAATGGTATAAATTAGGCACAGGTATAACGGGAAAGAAGAATACAAGATGTGACTCTGCCTGGTGAAATCTGGGAAGGCCTCGCAGAAGAGATAGAACCTGAGTATGGTTGGAGACAGATCTCCAAGATATATTGTGGGTGGGTGGGATTTTAATAAGTGAAAGTGTGTTCAGAGACTATTTCATAATCTTATTTATTTATCTTGAAAGACAGAGAAACACATACACAGAGAGAAACAGAGATCTCCCATTCACTGATTCACACTCCAAATGCCTAGAATAGCCAGGGCTGTACCAGGCTGAATGCACTAGCCACATGGGGGCAGGGACCCAAATAATGATCTGTTACCTGCTGTCTGCTAGGGTGCCAATTAACAGGAAGTTTGACTGGAGAGCGGAGCCTGGCCTCACCTAGGCACTCTGAAATAGGATGCAGGAATTCCAAGCAGCACTTAACTGCTGTGACAAATGCCAGATATCTAGAGAGCATTTGGGATCAGAATATGTTTTAATCTAAAACATGCAAGTTACATAAAACAAGGGGAATGATAAGTAGTATTCTTATATCGGGCAGAGTTGGCATGATGTAAGATTATGAAATGTGCTATATGGTATAAGCCTACATTCAACATTCAACAATATTGAGCACTTAATAGAGATAAATGATAAGCAATATATATAAAATAAAACATTATTTTAGAAAAGGATTATATGTTATTAAAAAAGTAGAGAGGATTTTGAGAGCCTCATAGGGTGCCATAGAGCATTTTAAATTAGGGGTGAAGGCAAACATAATTCACTGAGAAAGTGATAGTTGAGCAGAGACTTGAAGAGAATATGAGAGAGAACCATTCAGATATCTTAGGGAAGAATCTTCCAGAAGAGTCAAAATGTTTGCTTGATGTGTTCATGGAGTGTCATGGAGGCCTGCTTAGTTGGAGTCAGGTGCGTAGGAGAGCAGTACACATTACAGTCAGAGAGATTAACTGGCATGTGATAGGCTGATGTGAGTCCCAGGGGGGCTGACAGAACGTTTAAGGACACCTTCTTGCTCCCTTTGCCAACACTTTCCTCAAACACTCATGAGTTCCATAGTTCTAGAACCATAGAAAAAGTGGAGTAAGCGTTCTGCCAGTTTCCCCTGGAAGGGCTGTAGTCGTCTGTTTATATCCCAATAGACAGAACCAACATAGTCTCAGTATTATTTCAAACTTTTTATTCAACCTCAAATCTGTGAAATGGAGATTATTTTAAAAGATGTCAAAGACTAAGGAAGAAATATTTCAAGTTGTTAAATGTTTCCTATATTCTATGTTGCATTATATACAAGTCTGAGTTATTTTTCACTGAGAAGAATTTGTATCCCAATTCGTTAAGAAAGAAGAAGGTAATTATATAACTTTCTTAAAAACAAAAGATGTTGAGACAAAATGATATGTTTGTTAAGATTCTTTAACATATGTGTGTTTTCTTTGGGCTAACATTGATGGATGTATGTTTGATGTATCTTATTCAACATATTGATGTTTAAATTTCCTCTTCTAATTAACACAGATGGTGTAGCCAGGCCTTATTTTTCCACATGATTCTATTTACAGCAGTAATATACAGAAACATATGTTCATGTGTGCCTAAGTGAATTAATGGTCTTCTATGGCCCATTGTGTTCAATTCTGTTTTTACTACACTTTATCTCTGATCTTCACAATGACTCTGTATTAGGGTTTTCAAAAAAAAATTTAAAAAGCACAAAAATAGAATCAATATTTTTTATTATTATTATATATTTTGACAGGCAGAGTGGACAATGAGAGAGAGAGAGAAAGGTCTTCCTTTACCGTTGGTTCACCCTCCAATGGCTGCTGCGGCCGGCACACCACGCTGATCTGAAGGCAGGAGCCAGGTGCTTCTCCTGGTCTCCAATGTGGGTGCAGGACCCAAGCCCTTGGGCCATCCTCCACGGCACTCCCGGGCCACAGCAGAGAGCTGGACTGGAAGAGGGGCAACTGGGACAGAATCTGGAGCCCCGACCAGGACTAGAACCCGGGGTGCCGGCGCCACAGGCGGAGGATTAGCCTAATGAGCCACAGCGCTGGCCAGAACCAATATTCTAAGGTTTATTATAGATATAAAGAGATTTATTGTAGAGGTGAGTATTGTGGCACAGCAGATCTGGCCATAGCTTGAGAAGCCTGCATCCTATAATGGAGCACTGGATAGTGAACCAGCTCCTCGGCTTCTGAGCCAGCTTCCAACTATGTGCCTGGGAAGGTAGCAGAAGATGGCCCAAGTACTTGGGCTCTCGCCCACCCATGTGAGAGATCCAGATGGAATTTCTGACTGCTGGTTTCACCCCGGCTCAACCTCACCTAAAATGGACATTTGAGGAACAAACCAGTGGATGGAAGACCTCTCCCCCTGTCACTTTGCTTTCCAAGTAAGATATTAAAAGAGAAAGAGAGAGATTTATTATAAAGTATTGGCTTACAACAGTTATGGAGGCTAAGAGGGCCTCTAATCTGCTGTCTTCAAGCTGGAGCTCTGGGAAAGCCAGTGCTGAAGTCAGAGGTACATCTGAGAGCCAGAGAGCCAATCAAGTAGATTGCAGATCTGCCTATGTGGGCATTAGAATCAGGAGCCTCTGGGGCTGGGGAAGTTCACCACCAGCACCAGCAGAAATTCAGCTTTCTTTGTTTTTCTTTTCCATTCAAGCCCTCATGGATTGTATGATGGCCACCCACAATGGCAGGGTCATTTGCTTTGCTCAGTCCACAAATTCATATGCCAGTCTCTTCTGGAAGCACCCTCACAGGCTGCTTCAAGAAAAAATGTACCTACCTGCCTGGACATCCCAGGGCCCGGTCAAGTTGACTCAGAACCTTAACCATCACAGGCTCTATGAGAGTGAAATTTCTATTGCTACTTTTAGATACCTCAACCTAACAGAAGTTAGGTAAATTTGCCCAAGTTACACTGCATATCCATTGTGGAACTTTGGCATTAATTCATGCTGTTTTGACTCCAAACCCTTTGTGATTTCCAGTTAATTGAATTGCTATCTTCTTGTTAGCTCTTCTTGAACAATAAATGACTAGAACTCAGGGAATAAATTATTAAAAAGTTGACAGACACCGGGTGCTTGTCTTTACTGGATGTACATCCTAGACTACTGTAAGTAGTGTGGACCTCATTGCCCATGAATGGCATAACTTTGGCCGAATTATGTTACAGTGTTGAGCATTAATTTCCTGATTGGTAAATTGAGGATAAACATATTTGCATTACCAAGTTTTGGGAGAAGTAAAGAAGAGCATACTAATGTTTTGAACTCAGTAGGTCTTTAGACTTTGTCAGTTTAACATATTGTGTTTGGAGAAGTATATTTCTATATCTAAAATTAACAATTTCAGCTATCTCACAACTTTAAATGTGCATATAATATATCTTATTGCATGATATTATAATTAGATTTCAGTAGAGAGATTCATTACCAGTCTCGCATTATAAGTTTGATTAACCTCATTTAACCCAGTCAAGTGTTCTGTAGTGCCAAAAGCAGACTTTTTTTTGACAATCTGTCATCTTAGTTTTTGCATAATTTAATTATTTCAGTTTCAACAATCTGTCTATGTACTTTTCAGCTTACTACATTATGTGATTCCTCCTACCTACAAAAGACTATCCAAAAATAGCATATCTTTAATCCAGTTTCTTTTATTACCTGCCATCCATCTGAAGTTGAATATTAATTTTTAATTAAATATTAAACCATCAAAATCTTGGTGTTTTTGTTTTCTTGGAATGTCAGTGTACTTCACAAATTTCATGGGATAGTAAAATATAAGTTTTATTTTTAGAAAATTTTTTCATAATATGCGTTTCCCATAAGCTTTTCATAGACCTCTCACATTTAAAAGCAACATCATTGTAGCAAAACATTTGTAGTTAAGGGTGTTACTAATTAGGCCAGCGTGTGGCATAGCAGGTTAAGCTGCTGGCTTGCGATACCAGCATCCCATATGGGCGTCCCATCTGAATCCTGGGGCATGTACTTCCCTGCTAATGACCTGGGAAAAGCAGTGGAAGCTGGCCCATGGGTTTGTGCCCTCATCATTCACGTGGGAGACCTGGATGAAGCTCCTGGTTCCTGGCTTCGGCCTGACCCATTGTTGGCTGTTGTAGCCATCTGAGGAATAAACCAACAAATGGAAGACCTTTCTCTATCTCTGTCTCTGTCTCTTTCTCCCCTCTGCCCCCTATAACTCTTAGCTTTCAAAAATAAAGAAATCCCTTTTAATCAAAGGAATGTAACTAATAACTGAACTTTGACAAGTGTCAAATTTCTAAAGAACATATATTGGTGGGAAATTATAGGTTTTTGCTTTGATTTCTTATCTTCTTTGTAGTACAATAGGATCCTTGAGAGTTCTCTCAGCTTACTATCACCCTGCTCTTGCTGTGAAAGGGACCAGAGTGGAACAGAGGATATTACTTGTATCAGTATGTTCAGGGAATCATAGGATAAAAGGTATTATTGCTGTAGACTTTGGACAATTTGAAATAAAAATAATTATTTTAAATATATTTAAGCAGAATTTAAACATATTCATGGTAATTTGCCTCTGTGTTTTTTTTTTAAGTTGGGAAACTTTGGTATTTGTTTTGCAAAAATATTCTTTGCCTTCAGAACTGTAACATTTGTTCACTCAGCAAACCAAAATGTTCCCTCAATACTCTGTAGGTGTTATGCTTTTCTGTTTCTATTAATGTTTGAAAAATAAACCTAGAGGCTAAGAGAATGAGTAATGGCCCAGTGTTACTGCAGGTTACTACAGTCAGTGAAGGCCCCACTCATCCTCAAGGGTTGAAAGGAGACAGAAGTGAAACATTTAAGTTTTTGATTAAGTATATTTTATGGAAATTATGCTGGGATTTCATATTCATAGAATTCCTGTAGAAGTTCCGTTGTAGTAAGGGTTAGGACTTACAGCACTTTCACATGATTTGGTCTTGGTGGGTGATTGTCACAAAGATGTCTCTTACTTCATTAAGCTCTTATCATTTTCCTTTCCAAACTCATCCAGAATGCATTTGCAGTGACACCGAGTTTTCTTCCATAAGAGTTTGCAAATTTTCAAAAGGGTAAAATCTTTCCTATTTATATTAAAAATGAGTCCACAAATCTCTTAAGAATGCTAAAGAATATTTATAGCAAGTTTCCCGTAGTATGGTGGTAAATAATTCAGGAATACAAAAGAGAATTTTGTCTTACTCATCACTTAGAATGCATTTAATAAGATAATTATATGGAATATGTTAGTAGCAAACCTAATTACATTAGCACTTCCCAGTTAAAACATTAAAAGTTAATCCTGGGAATAAGATAATTAGATTTCTACCTAGCTAAAAAGAGGAGGCTGTTCCTTAATTATGAATAACTGCAATTGGTGTTTATTGATGGATTACTATGTACCTGGTGTAGTGATAGTATGTATGTAACACACAATGATGGTCTCTCATTTTTTTGAACGGTAGAGTTACAGAGAGAGAGAGAGAGAGAGAGAGAGAGAGAGAGTCTTCCATCCACTGGTTCACTCCCCAAATGGCTGCAACAGCCGAGGCTGCACCGATCCGAAGCCAGGAGCCAGGAGCTTCTTCCAGGTCTCCCACTCAGGTGCAGGGGTCCAAGGACTTGGGCCGTCTTCTACTGCTTTCCCAGGCCAGAGCAGGAGCTGAATCGGAAGAGGAGCAGCTGGGTCTCAAACTGGTGCCCATACGGAATGCTGGCGCTGCAGGCAATGGCTTTACCCACTACACCTCAGCACCAGCCCTTTCATTTTTTTTTTAACATAAAGAAGCAATGGCTGAAAAAAATGTATTGATTTGCTCAATTTGTCTATTTGAAACTAGGATTTGTTTTCACTGCAAAACTCATAATGTGAACCACTGTACTCTAAGGTCTTCCTTAGATTCCCATTATACTTGAACTAATGGAAGTCTACCTGTTAGAGCAAAGGATCTCAACATGAAGTCCGGCTGCTAAAATATGGCAGTGTCTACAGAAATTAGGGGTGATGGCTTTCTGCTCTCACTGTGCATCAGAACTATCTGGGAAATTTTAAAACATAATGGAGGTTCTTATTCAATTGTTCTTAGGTAGAGCCTGGGCACTGCCATTTTTAAGGGGCTCTGGAGTTGATACTAATGTAAACATTCTTTAAAGCAAACTTCAAGGTTGGTATTGTGGCATGGCAAGTAAAAGCACTGACTGCAACACTAGCATCCCATACATGGGTGGCTGTTTGTGCCCCAGCTGCTCTACTTCTGATACAGCTCACTATTAATGGCTTGGGAAAAGCAATGAAAGATGATGCAAGTGTTTGGGTCCAGGGCCCATGTAGGAGACCTGGTTGAAGCTCTTGGCTTGTGCCTGGTCCAGCATTGGCTGTTGCAGCCCTCTGGGTAGAGAACCAATGTATGGAAGACCTCTCCCCAACCCTGTCTGTAACTCTGATTTTCAAAATAAATAAATACATCTTTTAAAAAAAAAATCAAACTGTGTCTTATAGTACACATTCCATGAAAATGGTTCAGACTTATTCCAAGTTAAGTTTTCAGTACATTTAAGCTATTAAATAGTTATAGTAAAAATTACATTCAGATGTATAAGGTACAAAATAATTTGTGACAAGTCAAGTTCTCTTCAGTCTCAGCGTGTTGTTACGTAACAGGCCTAAAATACTTTGAATTTTGCCTGTCTTTTTTTTCCTTTCCATTCAGGTTTCCATTGTAATATTCCTTCACGGATAATCTCTCTGTAAGTGTCCCACAGAATATCTCCTCTGAAAATTTGTTAACCCATTTCTCTCACACTGTTTTTTAAATCACTTTTAATTTCTAAGATTATATTGTCTTGTTGGTGTCCTTGTATAGGAGTGTGAGCAACATGTGAGCAGAGATCTTGTTTGTCTTGTTTGTCTTGTTTAGTGCATGTGTATCTCTGTGCTCAGAGTGGAGTTCGATACACAGTAGATACTCAGTAAGTATCTACTGAATGCCTGAATAAAAAGCAAATTTCGGATAGGTTTTTGATTTTTCTACTTGCTTGTAAAGTAAACAGGTTCTCCCAACTTTAGACGTAAAGTCTCTGTGTACATTATTTCCTAGATAACTGGGAGAAGAAGACAGCTGGTGTGTAGATAGAAGTATTACAGACTCAGCAAAAAATTAATGTTATTTGATAAGTCATTCATAACTGGGGTAATAACACTTATTTGAGGATACAATAAAATCATTGCAAAATATTAGTTATGTTTTCCAGTTAGATGACAATATTAATGCATCTTTAATAGTCTGAAAGCCTAATTTTTAGACTATGCATCCCAAAAAGTTCAAGATACATTTTATGTGCATGTAAATCACTAGTAACTCTAGATGAAATCCTTCAGCTTCTATCATTTTAAAGGGAATCTAGAGTTTCAGATTCTTGCTGCATCATTCTTTACTGCAGTGCCAGTACTCTTCAAACCCGGGCATTCTATTCTTCAGATCAAATAAAATTGGCCAGGAAAAATTACTTTTGTATGGATAGGTAGTTGAGCAGTAAAGAGTGCTTAAAATACCACGCAGGAGAAATTCTTGGCCTTTGTGCGCAAACTCATGTTGACAGTTTCTAGAAACCAGCCAAGCCAGGAGCACATTCCTAGACTAACATAAAGAAAGCTCACTCTGCAGTGAGGCTGCCTTGGTTCTTACTGAGGGAGGGGGAAACATTTCTTCAGTGACATCCTTTTGAAGGAAGGAAAGGGCAGTTAGGTCTTCTTCCATCCCAACTGCAAGGTAACCGTGGAATAGAGGCATGTGTATGTGTGTAGAAGAGTTACTTGTGATTGTATTTTATTTTACATCTATGAAAATGGAGGCCCTGAGGGGAGAGGTGATTCTGGACCTCTGAGTTCCCTTGGCAATCACAGGACAGCTGTGTGCTCTGCCCAGTGGAGTGGAGGGTTCACTCTGTTTCTGTTGGGGTTTGTGCAAGAGCAGAGTTTACAATGCAATAGTGTATAGAAGTGTATGTGGACAGTGGCACTGGGTAAAGAAATCTAAAGCATAAATGGTGATTGAAAGTGACAGTTTGAAACTCAAAATCTCTCCATGTGTGCACCTAAAACAAAATTTCTGACATTTAAAGCAAGCATGTTTTACTGACTTGAGAGACGCAGAGAGAGTGACAGACAAATGGAGCAACTAAGACAAAACCAGGTGGAAGCTAGAAGTAGGAATTCAATCCAGGTCTTCCACATGGGTGGCAGGAACTTGATTACGTGAGCCATCATCGTTGCTTCTCAGGGGGTGCATTTGTGGGAAACGAGTCAGCAGCCAGAACTGGGCATTAAACCCAGGAACTCCCAGATGAGACATGGGCATCTTACCTGCCAGGCTAAAGACCTCGCACCACAAAAGAGAATTATTTTCTCTGGAAAACTGAGGATCATAAAATCTGAAGGCTTTCGTTGTTTAAGAATTGACCTTTGCCGCTCCTTTAAAAATTTACTCACACAGACCAAAAAAGAATTTACTCCTAGTGTTTTAGCATAAACCTTATTTAACGATGGCTACAAATAACTCAAGTTGCAAAACACTAGAGCAGTCTGGAAGGGAATACCCTAAATTGGACTATGTGTAAGTCAGGTTGCTAAGTTTCTGATAAAATGAAAGTCCTCACTGTACTTCTTGGCTCACATTTTAGAGGTAGAGGATTTCATTTCTCTGTTGGGAGATGTTGTCATTGGGAGATGTTAAGTTTTGGGCCAGGCATTGTGGCACAGCAGTTTGCCCACATTCCATATAGAAGCATTGGTTTGAGTTCTAGCTAAAGCACCTGGGAAAGCAGCAGAAGATGAAGTACTTGAGCGAATGCCACCCACATGGGAGACTTGGATGAAGTTCTAGACTCCTGGCTTCAGCCTGGCCCCACCCTAGCAGTTGCAGTCCTTTGGAGAGTGAAACCAATGGATGGAAGATTTCTCTCCCTCTCTCTCTCTCTCTGTCTCTCTTTCACTCTGCCTTTAAAATAAATAAAATAAATCTTACCAAAAAAAAACATGGGTTCCCAGGCCAGATCAATAAGTCTTGCTCTGCTGCTTATGAGTTAAGGACACAGGGCAAGTTGCAAGCATTCTTGACTCTCCATTGGCTCAGATGTAGAACTGCCTTGAGATAAAAGCAGAATAGAAGGAGCAGGGATGTGTTCCAAGGCACCAGCATTAAGTAGGTGCAAACATTGAAAAAAAAAAACAAAAATCTAAATATTCAATGGTGCCATTGAAAATATTGTAACACTTACCTGTAGACTGCACATGCCCTGTGCTTACCACCTAATTAGCTAGGAAAGCTGAAAGGAATATGAAGTTACCATGTGATGAATGGTATGAAAACTAGGAGGGGTAGCATGTTAAATGCTGCAGTGAATGTGTAAATGTTAGCCATTGGTCGTTGTGACAGTTAGGGACTTTTCAGCTTTCCAAAATTAGCATTGTGTTGATTTAACTCATCGGTCTGCTGTCCTTTCAACTTGACTGTCCGCAGGGTAAGGTCAGTGTTATCCTTAATGTGTACAAGTCCACTACCTGATTTGGAATATGTCCTCTTTAAATAGTCTGCCTCAGTTTGAATATATTTGTCCGCCAAATTTACATGGGAGTTTATCTCTAAAGTTGTATGTTAATGGTATTCAGAAGGGGGAAACTTAATCTAACTGTGGTTTTGAGATGTGGACCTTTGAGAGGTGACTGGGGTGGATTAGGTCACAAGGATGGAGTGCCTATGACTGGATCCATGTTGTTCCGGAAGGAAAGAGATACAGCAAGAGAGGCATACTCCCTGTGCCAAGTCAGGACTTTGCTAGTGAGAATGCCAAGACCAGAGGCCAAACCAGTGGGGTCCACCTGCTCTTACATGGTGAACTTCTAGAACTGTGAGCCAGAATGAAACTCTTATCTTTATGGAATTAGCTTGCCTCAGATATTTTATTATAGTGACCCAAAGATAGCTAATACAGAAGTGAAATGAATGAACATGAACGTACTTAACTGGGGATCTTCTTATTCTGACAGCTAAATCTCTTCCTTCTAGGATAGAAGGAATGGTGGGGGAGGCATTAATTACCTTTCTCCTTCACTGATGTCCCCAGGACAGCAGTAAGATCAGGAAGAGTCCCTGATGCCAGTTTCAATATGAGGGCGCTGTATCTGTGCATTGCTTATTATTGGCTCCTGCCCTTTGTCTTTAGTTCACTTGAAATAAATTAGGTTGTGATTCATACACTAAAATCTCTCTTGTTATTTTCATTGAATACTAATGATCCAGTTAAACGGAAAGCAGAATGCATTTTATAAATCTAAGCTATATTTGCACTGCCATTTAAAGTTTTCTTTGAGATAGAGGCTTTTTCTAATGATTTACACATCTAAGTAGAATAGCAGTTTTAAGGAAGTTTGGCAGATCATTAAGTCCTTAGAAGCAAGGAACAGGGCAATCAACATTCAGCATGTTTCTTGAAAACACATAACATACACCCTCTCAAGTGACTTGGTTTTTAGCAGTGGCCTTGACTTGAAAAATAGATCTCCAAGTTACTGTGCAGTAAATCTTAGGAGCATTTCTCTTGCAGTTTAGTTTATGGCAGAGCAAGTTGAAGGTGATAAAATTCTTATCAACAAGGAGTTCAGAGTTTTATTTGTGATTAAGTACCTGTACTTCAGGTTATTTATAACATGTGTCCAGATCATTAAAACACTCATTATCATGAAATCAGCTATGAGATAGAAATTGATGGAAAAACAAGGCTTAGTTCTCATTCCTCTTCTGAAATGAAAGGCAGATATATCACAGTGTGGTTTTTATTGATAAGGTACATTTTTTACTTGTTGATGACAGATAGTTGAAGTAAAAGCTCAGAACCTTTGCAAGAGAGCTCAGGAAATGGTTTTTGCCAAAATGAAGCCAGGAAATATTCACTGTTATCTAACATGGTTTTTCCACTTGGTGCTCATTCTGTGTTTGTACATACATAATTTCTTTATTCTTTTTAATAACTGATTAATATCCCTTTATTTTGATTTATGTAATACAGTTAGTCATTCTCCTATGGTTGGAAATGTATGTTGTCTTTAAATGCTTACTCATATAAACAATGATATAAAGGCTATCCACGTACATATGTCATTGACCTCATAGGAGAATATCCTGTAGAATGAATCTAGCTGTAATATTGCTAGGTCCTTGAGTCTATACATTTTTTTTAAGATTTTGATAAAGTTGACAAGTCGCCCTTTATAGGAGTAGTATCCATATAGTCTTCTACCAGGAATATGCTGAGCAGATTCCCAATTTTTTACATATATGTATCAAACTTTTCTATTTTTACCAATCTGATAGATGAAAAATGGTATCCGTATCATTGACTTGTTATAAATAAGACCATTGAAGTTATTTCTATGAGCTCTCTCTGTTTTCTGTCCATTTTTCTCTTCTTAAAATGCTGTCCATATTGCAAAAGCTATTCCTTTGGGACACAATCATCAAATTTGATTTTTCCTCATTTGCCATTTATCTCAGGGCATTTTAGAAATATGTTTTGTCAAGAAGGAAATTTGGAATTTAGCCTATTTAATTTATGAATCTTTTGTGATTTCTCATTGCAAATATATACATATATATATATATATATATAGTAGACTAGTTTTAGAATTGTTTTGCACCAAAATAAATTTTATGTCTTAATTACTCCTTTCCATGGATATTTTAAAGTTCATTCTGCTATTTTTTTTTTACTATTATTTTTAGTGGGAAATGTTTTGACAAGACACAGAGATCTGTGATGACTTCTCACTTGTCTCAAACTCATTTAATCTATCTTCTCCTGCTAATTCAAAATTCCACTTACATCATAAACTAAAGTGCTATATGTATTTAGATTTGTGTCTAGACTCTTTTGTATTAGTATTTTTATGGAACAGAACCACAGTATTTTAATTACAGCAAATTTAAAAAGGCTGTTTCCTCCTCTATAGCACAATTTTATAAAAATTGTGTATTTGTACATATTTATTTTTGTATGTGATATAAGTGAGAATATTGGCTTAAAAGTATTTCAGTTATATTGAAGATTTATGCATCCATGTTTTCAAGTGTTTTCATTTGTAATTTTAGAGGAGCCTATTTCATTGGGTTTTGGCCTCCTGTGTTACACTGACTTCATAACATAATTTGAGATGTTGTCTTATTTTCCTATACTTTGAATATGTTTCAATACTGTTAAATATCTACATTTTCATATTTTATATTATAAATATTTATTCCTTATTATTTTATCGTACCTGGGAATTACCTGAGACTGATGCATTTTCAAAGGTATAAGAGGAAGTGGGGGAAAAAGTCACTCCTCTGCTGTTCACTCAGTTTTACTCTCAACATTTAAGAATCTGGGTCAGTTTTTGTAAATTATATTTTCTTAATTAAGCACACATTTCATGCAGAATTTCAGATTTATTTGCAAATTGATGATAATAAAAGCAGTCTCTTTTCTCCTGTTCTCAGAGTTAGTTCTCCTTTCTCTTTGTGTGTGTGTGTGTGTGTGTGTGTGTTTATGTCTCTGTGTGTGTTTTCCTTGGTTGTGTTGCTATTTATTCTATGATATAGGTTTTTGAAAGTCTCATATTTTTTCAAATTAATTCTATAGTATTTCTGTATTCATTTTTTCTTTCCTTACCATTTCTTCCTTTCTATTTTGGCAATGTGATTCTACTAAATAAAGAACTATTTGCATGCTCTAATATTTTAAAAATTATCTGATAATTTAAGTAATTTTAAAATTTTGTTCCATGTAATTTTTTATTCCCTAAGAACTCAAAACACTGAAATGAAGCATTTAGTTTTGCTCAGATGGGTGCACAAGTGTGCCACAATAACTTGAGAAGGTTATTTTTTTAACTTCAGACAATTCTGTTACACAACCTCTTGTCATCCCCATTTAAACATCAGTAATTAAGTATCAAATGAGAGAGTTCCCTGGGCGGAAGGAGGGGGCTCCCTTGGCAGGATTTCTCAAGGTGGGCTTCTTGTGGAGGCTGGTCTTGAGCTGGATAGCTTTTTCATCAAGGTAGAGAAGAGAGAGGTTGGCCAGAAAGTGTCACATAATTCGTGGCCCCCGTGAGGCCCCTCTTCATGGCACTGGTGCTTCTCCCAGCAGCTCTGAGGTAGGAACTGTCCACCTACCTTTGTCCAGAGGCAGCATTTTCTGTTTGTGAGATCTTGAGTCAGCAGGGTTGGCAGCAAATGAAGTTACTCCTTCAGTCGGTTATGCGATTAGAGCACTTGAGACGGACTAAATTCCAAAATGCTAGCTTAACCTGATTTCCATTCAACCGGAGCCTGGTTTAAAAGACTCGTTCAGTCCCCACACAGATCTCTTGAGGATGTCTGTCAAGTGTCTGCACCAGACTTCAGGAAACTCTGGCTCAGAGTTCCTCTCTGAAGAAGAGCTGTTGAGTTCCATTTCAATTAACCTTATGTCAGTGGGTACAAATACTTTTGCCCTGGCAGGATCAGCTATAGGAGTAGAAATGGGGCAAGAGATGAGGTGTTTAGTGACAGGTATGTGTGTTTGCTTAAATATTAAAGATAAACCTGGACTGTGTTGCAAATAATATTTCTGATAGTCCCAGTAGAGAATTTCCGTTCTAAAGGTTCTGAGGTCTATTTTAACACATAGCTATTTTAAAACAGGAGCAAATTAACCTGTGCCTTTCAGTATACTAGGAAACCTTAATAGTGTTTCCATGGTTTTCCTGCTTTTTAAGATATAGCTACAGGTATGTTACATATTTTTATTATTTTATTTTGTTCAACATTGGTTGAGTGTGCTACTTGGAGAAATACAGTTGAGTAAGTTACCAACCATACCCCAAAAATCAATGTCAACTTCAGTCTACAGAGTCCAAATCCATGGGACTTTGGGAAGTAGATGGAACTGGTTGAGAGTTCTGTGGTATGTTAGCATTTTCTGGATGGGCATTATAAACAACCAACTTCTTCTTCCCAAAGTCAGTGACCTCCCTATTTATGTCATTAAATCAGACCCATGGCATGTACCTCCTTGTACTTCTTCTCTCGCAAATGACTCTCACTCCATGTAAGAAAACCAAATGTTTCATTTATTCTAGATGCAGTTTGTAAAATGTTCATTTGTAAACAAAGGAACTAGAGTCTAATTGCAGCCCTGAGCCTTGTTAACTGTGTGGCACCAGACAGGCTCTTAGTCTGGTCTGTAAAACAAGAATGATGTGAAAGTTTCTTATGAAGAATAATTGCATAGATGTACATAAAGGACTTACAGAGTGCCTGGCATTCGATAGTTGCCAATAATTACATGAATACAGCACATATCCCTGTCATAATTATGGTTTTTAATAAATTGTGAGCTCCTTAAAGGCAGGAACTCAGTTCATTCATTTTTTTCTGCCTCTGAAATTAGAAGCAGTGCTTTGCATGAGACAGTATTTCCACAAATGTTTGTTCAGTGGGATATATTAATATATTATTGGGATCTTCAGGAGAGGGCATATTTTACAAGGTGCTGAGGAAATGTTGTCTCATTTCCTACACCTACCAACGTCCATCATAAATGCCCACATAAGTCAGGGGTTGAGAGGGATCAACTTGGGCAGGAACAGGAAGCATATACCATTGTTTGCCTTCAGTGTAGAATGGTGATTTTCCAGGAGAATGAGGAAGAAAGATGCAGAGCAGGGGGAAATGACCAACCTGTACCACTGTTGTTGAAGGTGTACCCTGGAGCACACATAATCGAACTTTCAGAGGAACCTGTTACATCTCTACAGATTGGTGATAGTGAAGAAATGTATATACTCTTTTAGGACAAGCATGGCAGAAAATTGCTGGTGTTAGGTGGGCAAATTTACAAGTTATGGCATACGGATTGGAACAGTTTGCTTCTTGAGGATTCAAAATTTGTCTTTGACATCTGGTGGATTGTTTACTGAGCTGGATATAGAGGAAGCTCATGGGATGCATTTTATCAGCCTGGCAAGCTGGGCTTTGGCCAGAACTGCAAATGGCACCACAAAAATGTTGAAGTGCCATCATCCTTCCTATCTGCAGGCTTGCAGAAACCGGCTTTAAACCACCATGCCCTTGTGTAGGTGCATTTACACTTGAAAGTACGTCTGAGGAATCGAGAAGAAAAACTTGGTATGCTAACATTTCCCCCAGATCTCCCATGTATATACCAATAAGTGTCTGTTAGGTGTTTTGGATTTTTGTCTCTAAGGGGAGAATTTATCTAAATAGAAAACATATGCCTATAAATACAAATATGTACCTAACTTAGAATCATAGAGTATATCATACTCTACCTTCACATGTTTTCATAAAAAAGACATTGTTAGGCAGATTTTTTCTGTAAATGTTTAGAATTTTTCACCAAGCTTGAGCTGAAGAACATAATTTAGTAATGAGACAATTTTAATGGCTAATCAAAGGCTCCCCCATGGATTCTCATGTAATTCTAATTATAAGAATTTCCTTTACAATTTTAGATAGTTTTGAAAAACTGTAATTTGAAATTTAAATCCCATGATTTAAATCATACTTCCTTCAGTGCCTTTTTTTCTGTATATTGCTTAGAATAGTATGTCAACAGTGGTATACTCTTCCTTTTTGTTAACACAGAAGAAAAATTATGATTTTACATAAGAAAGTAGACTTTGAAAATGACTGTTCACTCTTGTTGTATCTATATTTTCTTCTCCCAGAAATTCAAGTTATTCCTGCAGGGTAGCTCCTGGCTTCATAACAGTTTTCTAGGACTTCCCCAGTGCTCAGAGTAAATTCAATCCAATGGCCTGGTGTTTGCTGCTTTCTCTCAGAGGATTCCAGAATCCATTCCCAACATCTCATGTCCAAAGTAACTTACACCTCTTTCTAGAAAAAGGAAAGAGTAGCAGACACTCTTGGCTGAATTCCCACATTCACTCTCTCTTCCTTTGTCACTTAACCTCTGGTGTGTATCTGCTCTAGGGAAGTCACCCTATTGGACTTCCAAATGGAGTTCCATCTGGTATTTAAGGTAGCATTACATTTTCTCTCATTTTCATAGCATTTTTGACTTCACAATAGACTGAGGGCATGTAACCCTTGATTCTTTTCTCTTCATTATAATTATGATGATAAACAGTTTTTGTAGTCTCTATAAGAATAATTTTCAAAACACTTCATAATTTGTGAGTTACTGTCAAAATTTTATTGGAATGTTAGCCAAAAGATATTTATAGAAACAAAAACTTATCTTATTAGGAGATTGAAGATAATTTACATATTTCTAGTGATACAGCTATTTGGAACTCAAAAAATATGAACCTGGGTTGTCATGGATACAATGATGGAAGAGCTTACTTCAATCATTTATTACAAAACTTGCTGTATTTACTTTAAGCATGGCATATAGTTTAACTTAAAACAGCAGTACTGCTCATTTTTTTCCCACTAAGTTTATTTTATTAAGCATGTTACTGCTTATTTTTTTCTTTTCCATTTTTTCTCTTAAAAGACATTTTGTTGCCAAAGGGCACAGTTTAAACTGTGTCAGAATAACTGAGCAGCAGTCTGAGGTGACTTTGCTGGTCTTTCCTTCTGCTGATATGTCAAGTGTGTTTTATATATAACCTCAGTATGATGCTCATTATGATGTGTAAAACCAATGGAGTGCATAGAAATCCTACTGACCCAGATGGGAGAGAAAAGTAAAACCTTTGCTCCCTCTAAGTCCCCAAATGTCGCTGTGCTCTATGGGTTATTATAACAGTTATTAAAAATGGGCTAAAATCAAAGACTCAGAAAAACTGATATCTAAGAAGGAAGAGAAAAGCAAATAAAATATTGAGTTAGTGGAAACAGATATAGGTCAGATTGTTGCAGAGCAAAGAATTGAAAAAAGAGGTTTTTTTTTTTTATTTTAATTTGAGAGGTAGAGAAACAGAGATAGAGACAGAAGCAGGGGAATTGGAGCTGATGCGGGAGGACGGTAGAGGATGGAGAGGGAGAAGGGGGTAGAAGAGTAGAAGAGAGGGAGAAGTGGAGGGAGAGGGAAAACATCTGCAGGTTTATTCCCAAAATGACCTTAAGGACTGGGGCTGGAATGGGCCAAATCCAGGAGCCTGAAACTTGATCCATCTCTCTCATATAGATAGGAAGAACCCGTTACTTGAGCTGTAATTGCTGTCTCCCAGGGTGCACATTAGCAAGAAACTGGAGTCAGGAGCCAGAGGTGAGTGGAACATAGGCACCCTGATATGGGACATAGTGTGTTTTAACTGCTAGCCAAAGCTTACTGGGAAAGTTTTTTTGTTTTTTTTGTTTGTTTTGTTTTGTTTTTTTGTTTTTTGTTTTTTTAAGTAGGCCAAGATGAGTAGAACTAAAGTAAAGTGATTTGTTGGGCCTTTTAATGGTAAATAGAATGAACTTGCTGCTGCTAGCTATACACCATCAAACCCGAGTATGAACTCTAAAAATCATTAGTTGTGAGATCTGGAACTCTTTCATCCATTTTTTCTTATTGATAGGGTTGGCCATAAGGTAAGGTTTATTATGGTATGATGAGGTCATTTTGTTAACATCGAAAAACCTGAATTACAGAACAACCAGTATTAAAAGAAATGTTTTTTGGAATACTTATTTTTCAAAAAGGAGCTCCATTAACTAAAGTAATAGTTAATGGGACAAAATTCTACTGTGGAAAAATACAAAATTACTTTGAAGAGTATACTATTTATATAGAGTAACAAAAGCTAACAAGTATATGAGGAATGCATCTTCACACAAAAAAGACAACTCCAATACAAATTGCCAAACTTCCATTTAAATTCTGAGTATAAAGTAAATCTAAGGATGTTACCTTAATTAAAGTTAATGTGATCAGATTAGCCTGGTTGAATTGTTTGGATAATCTGATTTCAATTTTAAATTTCAGTAGCTGATTAAAAATTTCTATATATATGAAAATGTCAAGAATAGTGTAAAAGAATCTTAACCAATCCAACACTTTGAGGACATTACATATGCAATATATCCTTGTTGGAACTGTTAGCTGCTGAATAAATTTTCAGATATCATGGCTCACCCAGTTTTTGGTGTTATTAACTTGATAGCAACGTAAAAATGTCAGTAGAAGCTACTCTACTATGTTAGATATCTAAATAGTTTAAGAGACACAGACAGGGATAGCTATTTGGCAGAAACACTGCAACAATTTCTCATTTTCTGTTTCCTTAGAGAAATGAGGTTAAGCGCCAGCTTGGTGAACAGTGGATTTTTACAAAAGAACCACAGGCATGTCATTGATCAAATAGATGTAGGTGGACTGCTAGGTTGGAGACAGATAGAAAGAAGTTAGAGTTTAGTGGGGAGAAAGGTATGCAATGTGATTACTACTGTAGTGGAACAGTTGATATGACAGGGCTTGGGAATTCAGGATGTGGTTCTTGAGCTAATCCAGAGGATGATCAGGAGTCTGCAAAATCAATTGGAAAGGGTGGGGCCTCAGAGCCCTGCCAGGATCCTTTCAGCCTATTTCAGTGCAGTCAAATCCTGCCGTCCTGCCATTTATATCCCTGAGAATTTCCTGTGGTTGCTAGAGCCTCAGGTGGAGGGCTGGAAATCCTGAAGAATTAGTGCATTCCCCTATCAAAAGCCTTCAACCGATGATTGACAAGCATTGGTATACAAAACGCCTGCCCTTCCTCAGCCTCCTGGTGAACTGTCTTGGAGAAGCATGTTCTACATGATGCCCGAAAGCATCCCAGTGTTAGGAAGCTCTAGGGTCCCTCTGTGATGACTTATTGGTAGCTGATGCTCACTGTTTCTACCCACTTTCTTTCCCATTTTTCCAGTCTCAATTCTCTTCCTTCCAAAGTAGCTACCAAATGAGCTACCTGAACCCAAACCCTGGTTGCAGGGCAACTAAGAAAAGTGAAATACATTTTAGAGAGAGTGATCACCATGTGCAAAATGTTTTTGGAGCTGGTCTGCCAAGTGGTTGTTCAGTTCAAGCTACTGTCTTAAGAAACAGGAAACAAGAAGTCTAGAAACATTGAAGCCTAGTCCAGGGTCACAAATAGAAAAGACAGCATTAAAAATCTACTCTTGAGTCTCAGTTTGGTGTTTTCTTTAAGAAAAATGACTTATTTATTAGAAAGACAGAGTTACAGATAGAAAGAGCGGAAGAGACAAGGAGTGATCTTTCAGCCACTGATTCACTCCCCAAATGACTGCAAGAATCAGGGCTGGATCAGGCTGACGCCAGGAGCCAGGAACTCCCTCTGAGTTTTGCACATGGGTGCAGCGGCCCAAGGACTTGGACAATCTGCTGCTGCTTTCTCAGGTGCATTAGCAGGGAGTTAGACTGGAAGTGGCACAGCCAGAGTTCTAAACGATGCACATATAGGATGCCAGCATTGCAGGCAGTGGCTGAACCCACTGTGCCACAAAGCAATTTCCCAGTTTTAGTATTCTTGATTCTATTCAACATTTTAAAAATTTTCGTTTAACAGAAATAAAGATTAAGATAGAAACACTGCAATTTTTTCTGAAAAAAAAAATCATTAATAGTTACATCATAATAATTATACATGTTTATGGGGTACAGTGTGACATTTCAATACATGTACACAATGTATACTGTCAAATCAGGGTAATCAACAGTTCTCTCTCTTTGAAATTACTGTATGACTGAAGCTCCAGAGCTCCTTTCTTCTATCTGCTCATAAATATATATTGGTTACTGTGGGCTATCGTCACCCCACTATGCTGTCTAACACCAGGAATTTATTCATTTAATCTGATTCTGACTTTGTACCCATTATCTAAACTCCCTCTATCTTTCCCTCCCCACTCTTCCAAGCCTCTGGTAATTACTGTTCTACATTCAGATTCTTTTTAGCCTCCAAGTATGTGAAAGAATATAGTGTATTTGTCTTTCTGTCTCTAGCTTGTTTAACTGAATATAATGTCCTCTGGTTCCATCAGTTCTGACAAAAGCCTTTCTGCATTGTTATTTGGAATGAAGATATTGAATATTGGTGTTTTAGATGATATATTTCATAGAAAAGAGCTTTGATATAGGCCAAGTGCATGATATTTTGGAAACCGTCAAAACATAGCAAGTATAGGCACAAAATATGAAAGGTTTTCTTGTGGCAGAAGAAGCTTCATTTCATGGGAAATCAAGAGGCTAGGCCAAGGTAATTGAGATTTTGCAAGACGGCAACTCACAGTTCTGCAGATATGAGTGCAAGTGATGTGTGAAAAATGTAGTCAACCAATGACATGTAATAAAAATGTATTGTAAGTGGTAGCAATACGTTAATCCCATTGTTCAAAACCTCAGAGATATTCTACTTCAAACTCTATTATATTTTACTGCAGATTCAGACAGTCCTATGCTGTACATATAATGATGTAAACTCAGAGTATTCCAGGTGAGGGACAAACATTTGCCTTAATCGTTGAGGGGCCAGTTGGGGTGCTTGTGTCCCATAACAGAGTGCTTGTGTCCAAGTCCCAGCTCTGCTCTTGATTCCAATTTCTTGCTAATGTGCACCCTACAAGGCAGCAGGTGACAACCTAAGTCGTTGGGTCCCTGCTACCCACTGGAAAGACCTGGATGGTGTTTCCATATCCTAGATTTGGCCTGGTTCAATCCTGGCTTTCTTTGGCATCTAGGGAGTCAACCAATAGATATTAGTGCAGTCTACCTATCTATCTGCCCCTCAAAATTATTCCAGGTGTATGTTTGGAAAATACCCAGTAACTTAATGCTGAATGCAAGGAAAAAATTTTGTAACTAAGAAGGAGCTAAGAAAGATCTACTGTGATATCATCAGTAAAATATTAGAATAAAAGTCAGTGGTGAAAGGGCAGAGTTATATCCATCTCCAAAGTAAAAGATCAATATTCATGACTTGTCACAATCATTTTGAACTCTAGGAGTTGGTTGTGATCACTAAAATTCAATTCACATGAATTTCAATATTTATTTATATTTAACTTAAATGCTCAAAATGTTTGTAAATCATACAAGGATATTAGCACACCACCCAACTTGTTGATATTTGTAAAGCTCTGTAAAGCTGAGTCATTGAATTGTACAAATTAATGTAATTAATTAAATTATTGAGATTCTCAGAGTAAGAATCAAAAGCTTAAGAACATACTAACAGTTTGGCTTTCTTTTTTTATAATTTTTTAAAATTTTTTTTACAGGCAGAGTTAGACAGTGAGAGAGAGAGAGAGAGACAGAGAGAAAGGTCTTCCTTCCGTTGGTTCACTCCCCAAATGGCCATTACGGCGGGCGCTGCACCATTCCGAAGCCAGGAGCCAGGTGCTTCCTCCTGGTCTCCTATGCGGGTGCAGGGCCCAAGCACCTGGGCCATCCTCCACTGCCTTCCTGGGCCACAGCAGAGAGCTAGACAGGAAGAGGAGCAACCAGGACAGAATCCAGCGCCCCAACCGGGACTAGAACCCAGGGTACCAGTGCCGCAGGCGGAGGATTAGCCTAGTGAGCCGCAGCGCCAGCCCAGTTTAGCTTTCTTAATTGATTGTGGACATTTTTATTCCACATGTCAAAGTTAGATACATCCTGTTCAACAAAATTGATTTCGATTCTTGTAAGCATTAGACAGTAAAAATGTGATATGCAAACTCTTCCTTATATGTCAAGACGATCGACTACATGACAAGTAAACTGAATGTCAGGGGTCCTATCTGGCTACTTTTGAGCATGGACACTAATTAAATTTGAATATCAGCGAATCCAGCTCAGGCACACCCCTTTGGAATCCCAAGATGCCCCCAGACAGAATGAGCTAGTTGCTACAATCATAATCTTTGCTACAATAATAGCTTAGTTTTATTTATATTATTGTGCTTTGTACCATGCTAATATATAGTATTTTCCTTTGTAGGTTCATATATAACCCAATTGTTAGGCACTAAGTTTCTTTATCTGATTTCTTTCCCTCCCTCCCTCCCTCCCTATCTCTCTCTCTCTCTCTCTCTCCCTCCCTCCCTCTCTCCCTCTCTCCCTCTCTCCCTCTCTCCCTCTCTCCCTCTCTCCCTCTCTCCCTCTCTCCCTCTCTCCCTTTCTGTGTGTTTCTTTGACAGAGATAGAGAGATAGTGAAAGAGACAGGAAGATTCTTCATTAACTGATGCACTCCCCAAATGCTTGCAGCAGCTTGGGCTGGGTCAGGCAGAAGCCAGGAGCCAGGAACTCCATCTGTGTCTTCCACACAGGTGGCTAGAACTCAACTACTTGAGCCATCATCTGCTGCCTCCCAGTGCTATTAACAGAAAGCTGGATCAAAAGTAGAGTAGCCAGGACCCAATCCAGTCTGGCAAGATATGTGCAAGTTTCAAATAGCTTTTGAGTGACAGCCGGGTAGCTAGTCAAGAGTCTGTGTCACACTGTTTTTACAGAAATTATTATAGGTTAGCATTATGTTTGGCATGATGTTCAGCAAGTGTTTTATTATTTTCGCTAATAACTACTCTGGACTATAGCGAAATTAATTCTCAGATAAGGGACATTCTCTATGGCAACAATTAGGCTAGTCCAACCCCCAAATTTTTTAAAGTAAATTATTTACAAGCCCAGACATTGCTATCTTTTTAATATTATCTCTACTTAATCCTTTTTATCCCAATCCCCCTGTTTTTGTGCAAATTACCAAATATGAGAAATACTTCATTTCTTTTTTTAGGACTCGAATGTAAGCAATGTCTTTTCTAAAATATTAATTAAGATGAGTAGAATATTTTGTCTTAATTATTTTGAATATGTCCTTAGGAATAAGGTTGAGTTTTGCCTCAGAGCTTCATAGCTTATAAAATTTTCATAGCAAAGAACTTCTTGAGATGGTGCCTTGCCACACAGCCATTTCTATGTGAACTATTCAGCTAATGGGAAAATTAATCCAATATGCTGTTCCCATCAATTTAATCTTTGAGGACACTGCTTGTTTCCATTGTAACATGAATTATAGTGAGAAGGGACAGGAGCCTGGGAAAATAAAATAGCATATATTGAAGGAACCAAGTAAAGAATACCAAAGAGGTAAACAAAACTGAAGAGCAACCTCTAGAGAAAAGACAAGGATCAAACTGTTAAAATTGGCAACCAAGTTTGCTGTGCTAGGAAATGAAAGGCTCTCTAGATCTACCAATCAGAAGATTTTCTAATATACAAGTAATATACTACTAAAATTTACAAAGTGGGTAGCCTTACAGTAGTGGTTTCAATGTCTGCAAGTTGAAAAACAAATCATCTCTAAAAAAAAATCCACTTATGGCAGCAAAGGGAAATATGCATGATTAATTGGAATGTATGTCACCAATAGACTAAAGGAATCAAAGGGCCATTAGAAAGAGAGACTCTGCCCAAGGAGCCTGATGTGATTTTCAACTAATAAAGAGTTGAAATATTGGAAAAATTGGATGATAATCCAAGCCTATTATTGAGTATTTATTATAATATGTTTTACTTTGAGAATAGCTGTGTTGAAATATGATTTACATGCCATTAAATCCCCATGTTTAAAGTGGACAATTAAATAACTAGACCTAATATTCTTTTTTTTGTAATTGAAAATTTTAATGCTTTTCTTTCAGTAAAACTTTTATTTAATGAATATAAATTTCCAAAGTAAAGCTTATGGATTATAATGGCTTCCCAACCCATAACTTCCCTCCCACCCGCAACCCTCCCCTTTCCTGCTCCCTCTCCCTTTCCATTCACATCAAGATTCATTTTCAATTCTCTTAATATACAGATATACAGTTTAGTATATATTAAGTAAAGATTTCAACAGTTTGCACCCACATAGAAACACAAAGTGAAAAAAACTGTTGGAGTACTAGTTATAGCATTAAATCACAATGTACAGTACATTAAGGACAGAGATCCTACATGAGGAGTAAGTGCACAGTGGCTCCTGTTGTTGACTTAACAAATTGACATTCTTGTTTATGGCATCAGTAATCACCCTAGGCTCTTCTCATGAGTTGCCAAGGCTATGTTTTGAGTTCACGGACTCTTATCATATTTAGACAAGGTAATAGTCAAAGTGGAAGTTGTCTCCTCCCTTCAGAGAAAGGTACCTCCTTCTCTGATGACCTGTTCTTTCCACTGAGATCTCACTCGCAGAGATCTTTCATTTAGGTTTGTTGTTTTTTTTTGTGTGTGTGTGTGTGTTTGTTTGTTTGTTTGTTTGTTTTTTGCCAGAGTGTCTTGGCTTTCCATGCCTGAAATACTCTCATGGGCTCTTCAGCTGGATCCGAATGCCTTAAGGGCTGATTCTGAGGCCAGAGTGCTGTTTAGGACATCTGCCATTCTATGATAGACCTAATATTCTTAGGAAAGGTAATCCATACCCTTCACCTCACCTAAAAAAAAATAGCTTAAATAAGAAATAAATGCTTTGAAACTACTGATTTCCTGTTAGAAATTCATATATGAAAAAATCGGAGGGCAAAATTCTCAATTAAAACCCAAAAGTATATTAAAAGTGTGTTTACATACTGTACATACTGTCCTTGTGCCCTGAGTTCAGCCATTGCCTCTACCTGGGGGTGGAGAAGCTTCAGCTTTTCTCCTGACTTGCCTGGAGGAAATGTAAACAAATGTTGAGAGGGAAGGTTGGGATAGGAAGATGCCTGGAGAGCTTTCATGTGAACCCAGGCGTGTGACTTTGAGAAAGAATTTATTGTTATGCTTTATTTTCATTTTCTCTTGATTTCTAACATGTCTTCTTCCCAATGTGTCATTGCATTTAAAAAATACTTATTTGGGAGGAACACAGGGAGTGGTGGGGTGGCAGAGAGAGAGAGATGGAGAGAGTTTCCATCTGCTGGTTCACTCTTCAAACGCTTGCAATGACCAGAGGTTGGCTGGGGTCATAACCAGGAGCTGGGAACACAATCCATGTGTCCTAAGAGGGTGGCAGGGACCCAGCTCCTGGAGTCATTACTGCTGCTTCCTAGGGTCTTTGTTGGCAGGAATCTGGGAGCAGGAACTGGAGCCAGGAATGAAGTGCAAGTATTCCAATGCAGGACATGGGTGTCTTAACCACCTGGCTAAAGGCCCACCCTTCAATGTGTATTTTTAATCGCAAACGTTTCTTCTTCAACATGTATTGGAAACTTTCAAAATAATGTAAAAATGTTATTTTCTAAAAATAACACTTGAAATGAGTCTGTGGAGCCTGAAGCTTCCTTTTGGACGATTGGCAGAACTATTTAATCTTGCATGTATGAGTCCTTTAGTGACGTATCCAAATAAGAAACTGATAAAGAATAAATTTCAAAGCTTAGTGCTTTTCCACTTGGAAAAATAAGGAGAAATAAGAGACGAGCCATCTCTTATTTTTTTAAGGAATAAGATTAAGATAATTGGAATTGTGCTGCTGCCAATTTACCAGAGTTTGTATAGACAGTTGCCCAACATATTGTCCGTAACTCCATTAATGGATCCTGATTGTTTTTAACTTAACTTTTTTCATTTATTTGAACAGTAGAATGGCAGAAAGAGAGAGACAGATAGGGAGAGAGGAAGGGAGGAAGAGAAGGAGGGAGAGAAGGAGGGAGGGAGGGAGAGAGGGAGGGAGGGAGGGAGGGAGGGAAGGAGGGAAGGAAGAAGGGAGGAAATCTTCCACCTATTAGCTCATTCCCCAAGTGTCTGTAGCACCTGGGGCTGGGCCAGACCAAAGCTCAGAGCCAAGAGCTCCATTTGATTCTTCCAAGTAGATGATCTGGTACCCAACTACTTGAGCCATTACCTTTAGCCTCCCAGTGTGCATTAGCATTCCAGAGTTTGAACCCAGACCCTCTGATATGAAATGCTAGATTCCCAAGCGACATCTTAATCATTGTGCCAAGCATCTGCCCTCATTAATGTGTCCTCAAGACTCCAGGTTTTCAGAACTCCTTTCTTCCTGTTACTGTGTTCAGATGACCTTAAGTGCTTACTTAAGTTTTTAAATTAATCTTATCACTTGGCATTTATTGCATTACTAAGCAGGTGCTTAGAATATGGTATTTACCTCAACTCTGCAAAAAAAATTCTGCCTAGTGTCAAATGAAAACTTGGTTTCAATGTCAAAAAAGTAAAACATTAATATTGTTTTATACAATTGACAAGGTTTGCATCCTTCCTCTAGTATTGCCCTACTCCAGAATGTTTTCTATACTGATACCCTAATAATTTTAAAATGTGAATCAGATTGCATTTACTGCCACACTTAAAGTTCTTAATGACTGATTCCCCTACCCCTACCCTCTCCCCTTTAATGGCATAGCTAAAATATAATCACAACCACTGAGTTCATTATTTTTGCTGTACAAAACCACTTGTCTATGAAACGTTCCACTGGCTGTCTTACTTTCTCACCTTTACAAGGGCTATGCTGACTAACTAGGGTGTTTGTATCTCCCGTGTCTGTGACTGCAAGCTCTCCTGCTTCCAGATGCAGCTCCCCTTCCTGAGTTCTGTTCAGCATTCAGTACTCTTCTCCATCAAAACTGTACTGCAGGGCCATACCTGGGAGCAGCTCTTCCTTGGTTCCTGTTCTGTAACACACATTTGAATTTCCTTAGACACACTGTAGTACCACTGGAAATGTCTTTAGGAGGAGAATATTAAATTCTTTAGAAGTCATCTCCAGGAGATGAAAGTGTGTACTTCAGAAGAATTGATTGTAGAAGTAAGTAGGGACAATGAGTAAAAATCCCCTGGGAGTAGGTTCCAATGACAAGATGGTCCTAGCCCCAACCTATGTAGTCAGGTGGATGAGCCTAGTTACCTGTAGACCTTCTGCTCTACCAGATTGGGTATTCATATTTGATGAATGCCTTGGGGCAACAGGGGGTCATGCTGGGTCTAGCAGTCTTCTATCATTCTCCACGTGTTGCTCAGCCCCACTTCCAAAGGAAGGTTTAAAGGGTTAAATAGTCCCAAGCCATTATCTAAATAACATGAGCTTTGAGCTTAGCTAGGAGGCCAATTTTCCTCTTGTCTGATCTTGTCTTTAGTTTAAAAGTTAACGAACAATGTGAGCCTCCTGTCTTCTCAAGAAGTTAGACTATGTGTCCCATCATTGCATGCACTATGTATTAATCTCTTACATCCTCAGCATCAGGTGTAGTGCTGGATAAATCACACACCTGGTGAAGCAGTTGTATGGCTTACCAAGTTTGTTCAACTAGTCCAGTTATTATCAGTTAAGTTGTGTTAAAGTTCTGTTCTCAGCAATTTACTAAAATCTTGAACGTATGGTCATGCTGTAAGTCTGACATCAAATCAGCTCTACATTTTGAGAAATATGTTAATATAATTCCTTAACAAATAATAAATAATTCTTGTTTTAGTATTAATCACTGGAAATGTGATTCTTTCACTCCACTCCAGAAATGAAGCAGATCTGTAATTTGCTGGTGTTTTACTTTTGCCTGAAGATAAACAAATGCCCAGGCATACCCAGCTCAGATGCTCCATAGCATACATTCTTACAGTCTGCAAAACTCTCCACTTGCATCTCTAATTCCACCATGCCCTATATGAGTTTGACCTAGCAGGCTAGCCAGTTGCACTGACCCTGCTGTCAGATATTAGGCAATATTCATTTTCTGTTCAAAATAGGTAATGTTGAAAATGTTTATTTGTGGCACACTATAAATAATTAGAAATCATCTAAGTCTCAATGGAATTGATCTTAAAATCTGAAATGTTAGCTCTGTTAAGACCTTGGCAGAACATCAAATCACTCATTTTGTGCCATTATCCTGAGACCTAAGGGAGCAAGGTGTTCTGACAGAATTCACACTGCTACTTATTGTTACAGCCTGGAGAGTGTTATTGCTGTGGCTCCCATAGTATTCCTATTCTATGCAAACGTGTCTCTATGGCATCTGCTTCTAACCTCCACTCTCTACCCCACAAAGAACTGGTGAAGTGACAGATGACAGTATTTGTGTAAAGAGAAAGCAAATTAAAGAGGAATGTGTAGCTGCAGAGCAATTAAGAATTTGTGGTCCAATGTATGGGGCAAGATGCCAATAGTGTGATATTAAAAGAGTCCCTGTCTAGGACTCAAGTAAGTTTTAACACCAAGATTATGCTTGAAGGGGTGCTAAGATAATTCAAGAATGCTAAAATTTTCATAATTAATAATACTGAGTCTTGGGAGTTTAGGTAGATGTATTCCTCTAAGGTTGTGGTTATGATAATAAGAGTTCCTGTCTTTGACTTTTCCTTTGTTTACCTTTTGTCTATATTTTCCTGTTGTGAGAGGTTGGTACGTTTTCAAGTTGTCTTTTTCCCTAACTTGTTTGGTGCAAGGATGATAGTTCTGGAAACAGAAATTCTCTATTTTCTACCTACCTGTCCATAGAGTCTAGTTCAAGGTATTAGCTCTGATCCTCAAAGTCTCTTAGCTTAGATTCTGGGAAGCTCAGATATCTGTGTTAGAATTATTCTGTTATAGGCCAGTAAGATCACACTCAACTCATTCATTGCTTTTGCCAGTCAATTTTGTGGCAGAGACACAGCCACAGTGAATGATGCAGGATTGAATACTTTACAATCCAAGATGACAGAGATTCCAAGGCATTTGGGTTCTTCAATTTGGAGAATTAATGTTCATAAGAGAGAAAAAATCCCGACTCTCATTTGAGACCCATGACACAGTAGGCTTCATGTAGAACAACTGTGGATTAGATCTTGAACAAAACAGCCCTGAATTCGTGGTTGCTATTTGGAAATTCTCTCCTAAGATTTCAGACCCTAAAATGAAGGAGAAGAATAAGAGGTAACTTCAAAAAGTTTCTCAGAAAAGGGATTTAAATGGTGTTTATTTTGATGTAAAAAATTTGAGATATTAGCATAGCTTTTTCATTATAGACATTTTCCATGAACCTTTTCAAGATCTCACATATGCATGGATTTCAATATATTTTGCATTAAGACAAACTTATCTTTTAATTCCATTTTCCAGAAACCTTTTGAAGTACCCTCATATATGATTGAAATTTGGGCAAAGATCAGCAAGAACATTTTTGTGAATGTTTAAAATGTAGTTTAAGAGATACACATGCACAGAGGGAGACTTTTCTGGATAGTAGGCAAAATGATGAGGTCAGTAAGGAAGGAGAATGGAATAGAGTGGCACACTGACTGTAGAACAGCCGTGAGTATCCAGATGAATAGCTCCTTTCTGAGTGTGGACTGGGGGTGGCCCTTCTCTAACATAGCAGCTATGATGGGTGCTGCAAAGAAAATGACTAGTAAATTGAAAGTATAAATGTTAAAATTTTAATAAATAGCAACAAGAACTCAAAACAAAATTAAAAGTGAAGTGAAAAACCAAATATGCTAGCAATTCACCTGACAGTAGATTCAATCCTCAGTAAAAAGAAGTCTTGTGAATTAGTAGGATAAATAAAACTCTAATAGAAAGAAGCAGTTTACCTGAAGAATTGGAAATGGCCACAGAAAAATTGAAGCTTTGTAAGTCACCAAATAAAAATGCAATACTTTTTTTCTGTGATAAACATGGCCAAAAATTAATTAAAATTAATGGCATGTACGGTTTTGTCAGTGACTCACTGATAAGGACATTGTTAAGCGTTGCTGAGGGCCATGTAAAATGAAACATTTCTGGATGGCAATTTGGAAAAAATCATTAAGAGCCTGTAAAGATATGAACTAATCATATTTAATCCTGATGATATCTTAAGAAAATAATCAGATGTGTACAAAAATGTATGATCAAGTTAACATTAAAAAATAGAAGGAAGCTGATTCTCTTTCTCTGAGTAACACAATAGAATCTTATATAATCATTTAATATTGTTTTCTAATAATAATCAATGATGTGGAGGGTCAGCTCATTATATAAAAATCATGAAGTATGATTCTTAAAGTATTGATAAAATTTCCAAAAATCACATCCATAGTTATTGATGAAATTATAAGTGATTTTTATTTCTCTACATGTTCCTGAATTTTTAAATTTTTGCATATTTAAAATCGTTCTTTTATAACCCTGGTAAAACAATAAATATCATTTCCTACTTTATTATATACAAAAAATTATTTTCAGTGTGTGGTTTTGTGAATTCCAGCAATTGTATGACATTAATTGCTCTATATTCAAGATACAGAAAATTTCCATGAACCTGAAAAGGTTCCTCAGGTACCTTTGTAAGCAATGCTACCACTGCCCCGCCCCACCCTCTCCACCAGAGAAACCCATGGCAATCATTGCTCTGCTTTCGGTCACTCTTGTTCTATCTTTTCTAGAATTTCATACATGATTTTGAGATTTGCTCATGCACTGTGTGTGCCAATATTTTGTTCTAAAGATTATGCTTTGAATAAATATGCAGTACATTGTTCACTTCAAGGATTAACTGTGGAGTGAAGAGGCCATGGAAGAAAATGGAAAGACAACATATTGAAGCTAGAGATTGGTGGCAAGCCAACTATATTTTCTGAATTTCAGTTTGCTTTTCTGTAAATTGTGGTGAATAACAGCACCTTTCTTATCCGTGTTTCAGCAAGGTTATGGGTAATGAATCAGAATACGCTTGTTAAACCACCTTAAGACACACCAACATCTATTCCTTTTTAATGACGACATTCTGATGATGACAAAGAATATGATTAATATCGCCAATGTCTCCATACCCTTCAAAATAAAATTTGCCCTTATAGAAAATAGAGACTCGCATTTACAAAGGTGCATTCTGATATTAAACTCTCAATTCTATGTCATCGTGGGAGATGTTTGATAATGGGACAGATTATCATGAGCAGCCAATGACTGAATATTCTAACAGGGATTATTTTCAGATTCAGCTTCCCATGTTGATATGCTCTCCTTTTCTTTCATTTTTCTTTTCCCAAATCCCATGTGTTGTTTAGGGTTTGGTCCCTACCTCTAGGTTACAGTTTGAGAATTGATTCCTTTTTATTTTTTGATAGCTAAATAAATGTTTCTTAGATTTTTTAAGGTAATGTAATTAACATTTGGGGAACCAAAAAAGCACTGAAAAGTTAATAAGTGACCCAGACAGTTTGGAGGTAAGCATCACCTAAGATTGCTTGAAAGAAATGAGGTTAACTTAAAAAGAGATGCAAGCAAACATATTTAGTTCATTCATTCTTCATTTGTAAATTTTGTATTCAGTACATTTTCATTAAGTTCCCATCATGCTCCAGATATTCCTGTTGAATGTGGAATACAGCTGACCATTGCCTTAAAGAAATTACATTCAAGTAGGGAATGAAGATCAAAAATAACACCAATAAAATAATTACAAATACTGAAAAATGTAAAAAAAAAAATCAAAGACCTGTTATGAGTAATGAAGGCAAGTAGAGAAAGCAAGAAAGGAATCTGCAGGGAGAATACTTGTGAGCAGAAGCTAAAGCATGAGAGGAAGCTAATCTCTGAAGTGCTGGACAAATGAGCATTGGAAGAGGGAGCAGCATGTGTAAATGTCCTGGGATACAGAAATTAAAAGAAGTCAGTGTAGTCGGAGCATGATGGGATGGGAGGAAGATCCAGAGCTGCAGCTGGTTGGAGAGGCAGGAGCCAGTGAGTCACAGCATTGAAAACCAAGATGAAGAGTGAAGATCCATGAAAGCACTAGATGGTTTTATTCATGGAAATGACTTGATCTGTTTTAATCCTGGGAGTTTTCATTCATTTGATCCAAAGCCAACAGTTCACTGACAAGGAATTTAATTAAGGTAGAAGGAGAAACTGTACAAAAACTGTGCATTACAGCTTTATCTAGCTATGCTTCATAAATAATTATTGTTTCCTCCCCTCCCCTCCTCCTGCACTTTGGGATAAGTTGGGGTAAGACAGAAAATGATAATTCTTTCTCTGTTACTTCCTTTCCACTTCCTCATTGAGGAAGACTTCCCAGGGACAGCTGGGAGTCCCATGCAACCAACCAGATACCTGTGCCAAGGCATGTACTGCTTAGGCTCCCATGGATGGCTTTGGCTGGATTGGAATAACAGCAGTGAGAATCTGATTTATTAACCAGTTTAGAAGCTATTATAAATCAAATTCTTCTTTGGTACCTTCATTTTCTAATTTAATAGCTTCAGGTTAGTGACGCATTTTTGATAATATTTGGTTTTGTTTTCATCCCAAAGGCAACATACATTTCATATGAAGGTCAAGTAAACTTTAATAATCATCATGATTTTGTTTATGTGATTACGCAGACAGACACTTTTGGTTTTTACTTACTATAATAGGGCTTAAAGTTTTCTGGCCAAGTGCATTGATTTTGCGATTGAAGCATCCTATTGTTGCAGCAAGTTTCTAGAATATTGTCTTCTCTGTCACAGAGTGCTAGATCACAGTTTTATCAGGTAGTTAACTATAACATCTGAAACTAATACAGCTGAGTTAGATTTTATTTATAGGTGGATACTTCAAAAAGTTTCTGGGAAATAGAATTTAAAAATATATTTATTTTGGTTCAAAATAATTTTTGCATCCATGAATATAAAGGGTCTTCAAAAAGCTCACAGAAAATGCATATTATGAAAAATCACTGCCCAAGGGAGAGTATTTAGCAAGAAAGAGGCTGGTTAAGATGTCTGTTTACCGTATCAGAGTGCCTGAGCTGGATTCATGGCTCTGGCTCCTGATTCCAGCTTCCTAATGTGGCAGACCCCAGGAGGCTCAGTAACTGAGTCCCTGCAACTCCTGTGGGTGACCTGGATTGAGTTCCCAGCTACCTGCTTTGTCTCTACCACAGCCCCCATCATTGAAGTTATTTGGGGGGGTGAACAAGCAGGTAGAAGAGCTCACCTGTACACACTCCCTCTCTTTTTGTCTCTCGCTCTCCCATCTCTCTGCTTCTCAGATAAATGAAAATAATGCTAAGAGGAACCATATGTAAATTTCAAAGTTTTTTGCACCAAGATAAACTTATCTTTTATTTTCATTGTCCATGAACTTTTTTTACAGTACCCATGTACATTATAAGACCTTTTGAAATATATCAAGAATTTTTATTTGAATTCAACTCATGGGTCTGGAACTTAGTTTTAATTTTCTCAAATCAAAAATCCATGTAAAGATAAAAGTTGGGTAGTAGTAAAAAGTAAATGAGTTCATACATGTAAAGAGCTCACCTGCATTTGCAAAAATCATGATTCCTTTTTCCAGTAAATGCTGTATCCCAAATATTGTGTTATATATTGGGTATATCAAATGAGTATAGACAATCCTTGTCTCACCAAACAGGTCAGCCAGATAGAAGTAGATAATGAAGAGAGAGCCACTGGTTCTTCTGTGCTCTACAACAATTTGGTTTAAGGTAGGCTCACTGGATTTTATTTCTGTTTAGATTTGTCATATCAAATGGCTTCTTTTTTGGAAATCCACGGGAACCTCATATAACTCTTCTGTAATTAGTAGCACATATTGTTGTAGATAAAACAGAATTAGGTAGACCTGAATTGAAGTTCTTTTACCAGCTGTGTGACATATTGAGTCTTGTGCATCTGTAATATTGGGATAATAAGCTGCAAACTTCATAGATTTTTTTACAAGATTTATTTTTATTTACTTGAAAGGCAGAGTTAGAGAGAGGAAGAGACAGAGAGAGAAGTCTTCCATCTGCTGGTTCACTCCCCAAATGGTCTCAACAGACAAGGCTGGGCCAGGAGTCAGAGCTTTCTTCTCAATCTCCCACATGAGTGCAAGGGTGCAAGCACCTGGGCCACCTCCCACTGCTTTTCTAGATGCGTTACCAGAGAGCTGGATCAGAAGTGGAACAGCTGGGACTGGAACGGTGTCCATATGTGATGCTGGTGTCACAGGTGGTGGCTTTACCTGTAACAACACTACTCTGGCACCTTAAACTTCATAGATTTATGGGAATTAAATGAGCTGTTCATTTGGAAGGTCTAACACACTATTTGGCACATAGTAAATGCTCAAAAGGACTTATTAATCATCATTATTATAATTAGCCACTGTCTATGCTAAAGATGGGGACCAATAAAACTTATATTAGTTCTCTATAATTTTAAAATCTATGTGGCTTGCATTGATTTTGTGCTTTTTTACAAGAAAAACAAAACAAAAACTGGACCAGTGTCTTGAGCTAAAATCCTGTATTCCCTGTCACTACCATTAATTAAAATAAAAATGAAAGGCTTGTTGCTGTGAAGCATAAAATACCAGAATAAACATCAACAGCGATACATTTTCTGGAAGTTGACAAAAATAGATAGCAAGGACAATTTTCATTAGCTGTCTTATTAACATCCTCTACCAAACAGAGTTAGTGCTTTGAGGGTTTTCCAGATCACAGTATGTCTCTGTTTCCCAGGTGAGCAGACCGTATGGTCCAATTCAGTGTTGGTCATTAGCGACAGAAGCCCAGATGCTCAAGGCAGGGTTTTGTGGCTAGGGCAGGTGCTCAGTTTTCACTGAAGGGAGCTGAGAGGGTATCTGAGAAAATATATGTAAGATCTGAACTTGAACTTCTGTTTTATTTGAGCATCCATTGGCCAATAAATCCATCTTAAGGTATACTATTAACAAGGAAATGCTGAACTTCCCTCTAATTCAACAATTTAATCAGTAATTGGGAGATTCATTGCTTAAATCTCCCTCCTCAAAAATTATTCATTCATGAGTTTTTTACTGTTGGTCAGATTTATGGCTTCTATACTAGCAATTTATCTGAAATACTTATACTCTATGTATGTGGGTGGCTCTGTGTGAATGCAAGCAAATGTGTGTTATAGAAATCTAAGCTTGAGTAGACAGAACATTTACAATAATGAATAGCATTGCAAATACTAGAAGACCGTGGACATTAAGTAGTTAGAAATGAGCATCTTAAATTTTTTTGTGTTTTTAACAAGCCTCTATGGACTTATTAAAATTTTAGAATTATACCCCAAAACCCATCCCTTTGTGAATGCAAGTATTAAGGTTTCAAAGCTGATTGAGGGTTTAACTCTTGACCTTTGTTAATATACGTGTGTGTGTGTGTGTGTGTGTGTGTGTGTTTGCGCAGGGTTTTCTTTTTCCCGTTTTGGTGAGGCAGAAGTTGCTTATATACCTTTGAGTTTTATAAAGTGAACTACTTTACCTATGGAAGGTTTGCACTTTCAGAACATATGATCCCCTCTCAAGTGCACAACGGACAGCAGTAAAGTCAGGTACTGTTTTCTTCTCACAGATTCTCCGAAGCTTCTGCTCTTACTGAAAGCAGCTAAAGAATAAACGAAGGGGTTTTGTTTGGCTTTGTGTTTCCCAGAGCAGTAAGCTATGGGAAGAACAGCCCATGTGACTTCAACAGGGGTGATAATAAGTTACTACTATTTTTGAAACTTACCTCTTCCAAGGCCTCTGCACATAATAGTTAATTAACTTCACAATTCTTTTGACATAGGTAGTATTATTATCCTTAATTTTCAGATGAAAAAACTAAAGCACAGTGAGATTAAATAGCTTCCCTAAAGCTGCATGGAGACGGTAAAGAAATGTTTGAAGTCCAAAACATTAGGTTCATGGCCTATCCTGTTAAGTGCTATCCTGAACTGGTAGTGTGTCTGAAAGAGATAACAATAGTCAACAAAAATAATAATCACACTTAAATATGTTTAACCATATCAACCTTGTGCTAATTGCTTTTACTCTTGGTATTAACCTGAAAGTAGAAGCTCTTTTTAAAATGTTTTTTAAGATTATTTATTTGAAAGGCAGATTTACAGAGAGAGAGGGAGAGATAGAGATCTTCCATCTGCTGGTTCACTCCCTAAATGGCCACAATGGCCAAACCTGGACCGGTCCAAAGCCAGGAGCCAGGAATTTCTTCCAGGTCTCCCATATGGATGCAGGGGCCCATGGACTTGGGCCATCCTTGGCTGCTTTCCCAGGTGTATTAGCATGGAACTGAATTGGAAGTAGAGCATTTGGAACTCTAAGCAGCACCCATGTGAGATGTTGACATCGTAGGCAGCATGACACCACAGAGCTGGCTATGAGGTGCAAACTCTTGTACACTCCATTTTTACATGTGAAAACTGAGGCCCCCATAGTTAAGCAGCTGGTCCAGGGCTACTCAATGGGTAAGAGGTAGGACATGAGTTTGAATTGAATCCGTCTAAATTCAAAGTTAGCAGATGAAGACAGACATCATAAGTGAAACACATATGCTCTGATGCCTGATCATTTCTTATAGGCTTCCCATAAGCCCATAACCACCCATCAACACTTCTCTCTAGGGGCTGGGGCAAATTATGCTACAGTTCAGGCTGTGTGTGTGTGTGTGTGTGTTCAGCTGTAATTTAAAGTCTGTGTTGAGTCAACTAATTAATTCATGAAGGAAAAATTTTAAAAGAAGCTAAATTATTAGTGAGTTCCTCCTCAAAACTCCCTGAAGGATCTTTATGAGAAGTAATTCAAGGGATGTGAGTGGATGAAGTCACCACTGCATTCGAAGTGCCTCTAGAATACACTGCAGCTGAAGCTGATGTACAGCAGGCAGGGAGGCTGAGGGAGGTCCAAATATTGGAAGAAAAATATCTAACTCTGAGACATTTGTGATTTTAGATGCACTAAATGTTGACAAAGCTATTTAACAAAGTGAGCCATTTATTTTACTAGATTTGAAATGTATTTTAGAATGTATTGTATATAAAAGATACCAAAGGTGGGGGAAATACCTTAAAGGAAGAAGAAAAATATTTAGTGTATTTGAAGAACATACATCTGGGAATGATCAAGTTAAGAATTGTTCTATAGGTCAGTGGATTTTTTTTAAAGAGATTTAATTTTTTGAGAATATTGTAGAAGCATCAAAATGTTCCTGCAAGTTTTCTAGATCTATCTGAATGCAGCTAAAGGGAAGAAACAGGAGAAGTGTGGTTTTTTGGTCAAAAGTGATAAGCTGTAATTCTCAATACAAATGATTTTCTAATAAATATGGCAAATGATCCAAACACAGTATAGCCAATCACTGAGGCCAGTCACCAACTATAAAGGAAGGAGGATGTTAATATGGAAAATATGACATGCTGTGGTAAATGGTGTCACTATGGGTTTTTCCTATATTTTTCTTAGATGCTTGAATGCCATCCTTTAGTATGCCATATGCTGAATTTGTATATTAAATCCTCAAAATAAATGTGCCCAGGTCCCTATGAATTTCAATATTAAAACAAACTCTGAAAAATCACATTGAAGCAATATTTGTTTGCAGAAAACACATTTCAGCTACCTGTGCTACCTCGGCACTGTGTCATTCCCTTTCTGTTTTCTTAAGTTTTCAGGAGTCAACCCTTTTTGTATGAAAAGTATATAAAGAATACAGTGTGAGAAGTGGCCCAACACTGTTTTGTGGGTGCCATAGTTTTTCAAAGGAAGATTTGCAGAATGTCTAAACTGCAGACAGTGTCAGCATTGAAACTGAGCTCACGGATGGCATGGTGGCACAGCAGGTTAACACCCTGGCTTGAAGGTCCAGCATCCCATATGGGTGCCGGTTCTAGTCCCAGCTGTTCCTCTTCCAATCCAGCTCTCTGCTAAAGCAGTAGAAGATGGCTCAAGTCCTTGGGCCCCTGCACCCATGTGGGAGACCCGGAAGAAGCTGCTGGCTCCTGGCTTCATATTGGCACAGCTCTGGCCGTTGCGGCCATCTGAGGAGTGAACCAGTAGATGGAAGGCCTGTATCTTTCTGTCTCTACCTCTCTCTGTAATTCTGTCTTTCAAATAAATAAAATAAATCTTTAAAAAAAAAGAAACTGAGCTCAAATATTAGGCTTCTTGAATTTAACATCAGTTACACAGGAAATAAAAAAGGAAGATCAGCAGTAAGAAGTCGGCTTATGTAGCATGAGGAGAGAATGAGAGTTTGTTCAAAGCAGGCAGGCTTTGGAGTGCAGGCATTTGATGCACTCAGTTTGCAATTGTTTAGTATACTGAAAGCTAATGTGATAAAGTCAGAGGTTGAAGCCTGCAAGAATTTGTTCTGCATATTTGAAACATCCACAGTTATGAAATTTATAGACAACCATGTTGGTTTTGTGAGATGCTAACTTCTGAGGCTAGGATTGCTGTTCTTTGCTTTTTCTTCTTTAGATTCCTCTCCAGACCAGAGCAGCCATTGTTTTATGTGAAAATATCATTTCTTATAAGTGGGAAGAGGGTCTTGAAAACCCTGTTGATGGCCAACCAATCTGGCACAAACCAGTCCAGAGGTGGAAAGAAACCCTCCTGTTGTGCACTGTCATCCTTCTTTGATCTTTACCTCTTCTGCAGTGGAGGCTACAAACCAACTCCCTGGGGCTTTTGTGCTTCTCTCCTCTAATTGCCATTAGAGAGGGCTGTGAATCATTCTACCTTCTCCTTCGGAATCCTTCCTATTTCCTTTGACCACAGTTCTTCAGTGAGAATGAAAGGTGCCGGTAGGATCTCAGGTAGTGTGTTTTCAGGACGATGTTGCCATTTTGTGGGGGTCCTAACCCTTTTGGAAGAGTGAGGGGCAGAGGATGGGGCTGCAGTTTTTCAGCATTTATTTTGGAACAGACTTCTTACAACCACAATAGAACCACTTCAGGGCATTTTATAGCTTAGGAAGCCCGGTGACTTGTAGCTTCAGTAAGGGCAACATATTGCAATCTGATAAATGCCATTGTGTAATATAGCAAGAGCATAGCCATGCGAGCTTTGCAATTTTCCACCTTTCTCTTTGCCACATTCATGAAACCCATGATACATCAGAGGAAGCATTCAGCTCTAATTTGGCTTGCTTGATTTCCTTACCTGGTACTATAGGTGTGCACACTTGTCCATACCTAATGAAATTGTCAATGGCTCCCATTTCAAAGTCACCACATGCTGCCTGAAAGAGGATTCATGGTTGGGGAAGTTAGGATACAACAAGTGCTGTCCTAAGTGCATCATGGATATCAGCCGCTATTGCCCACACAGCAGTCCTCCACTTGTGATCTTGGTTTTGCCTCCATTTAACACATCATATGTTCAAGGCACAGAGAAGTGAATAATTTGCCCACAGCCGGCGTCAGAGCCAGAATTTTTTTTTTTTTTTGACAGGCAGAGTGGACAGTGAGAGAGAGAGAGACAGACAGAAAGGTCTTCCTTTTGCCATTGGTTCACCCTCCAATGGCCGCCGCGGATGGCGCGCTGCGGCCAGCGCACCGCGCTCCTCCGATGGCAGGAGCCAGGAGCCAGGTGCTTTTCCTGGTCTCCCCATGGGGTGCAGGGCCCAAGCACCTGGGCCATCCTCCACTGCACTCCCGGGCCACAGCAGAGGGCTGGCCTGGAAGAGGGGCAACCGGGACAGAATCCGGCGCCCCGACCGGGACTAGAACCCGGTGTGCCGGCGCCGCAAGGCGGAGGATTAGCCTGTTGAGCCACGGCGCCGGCCTAGAGCCAGAATTTTGAACCATGCAGTCTGATCCTTAAATTCCTGCTGCTAATTCCTCTGTCAATGTCGTGCCAAAGTAAGGACCGGAAACCAGTGCTGAGCATTTCTCCTTCTAAGTCTTTTAACTCAAATCTTGCATCGGGTCAAATTACCAGCAACCTGAGGCAGTACTTTTATTGCTGTGGTCTCCTAAATTATACAAGAACTTGGGAAGAAGACAAAGCATGCTTTTTGTCTTCTACACTGGTCTCAGTTCAGACTCAGCTTTACTGATTATGTTGGCTGTGTGGTTTATTTCTCTGGACATCTCTTGCTGAATCTATGAAACACGGATTTGACTATGGCATCTACTTCCTTAGGTGGTTATTGATAAGGATTAATGTAATACACTCAAAGTGCCCAGCACAGCACCTGGCACATACATGTGAGTTGCCATTACTTTAAAACTGACTTCAATCCTTTATGGAAAACAGGAGGGTGACAGAAAATGCACCCATGCAGTGTGAGGTCTCTTTAAAGTGATAATGTGTAATAGAAGATTTCAGACAACCAGGAATTTTATTTTGCAGGATAAATCGGTGGTCTCTGTGTCACCAGCTTTTCTGCCACCTTGCTCTCTGGTGTGTGACTCAGGACTGTTGGGAGGGAAGCAGTGTTGTAACACAGCATGTCAGGTACTTGTCACCCTCCAGGGAGGTGCCATGTTGTCCCAAATTCTGAACTCCAGCAGCATTGTGGCGCATCTGCTCTACCCTCTCCCAGTTCTGCTTTGAAAGGCATAATAGTGATCGAGCTGGGATTTACCCATCTCAGCAAGTTAATTAGAAATGGACCATGAGCGCAGGCATCAAGAGGAACATGAGGAGGAAATACAGGAACAATGGACATGCTGGAAGGATGTGGAGCTTCTCCTGGGTAGCAGTCCTTGGGTCAGCTGCTGCTGCTGAGCGCTGATGCCTTGGGGGATGAGGGAGCCCACATGTGAGCTCTGGCTTGAACTCCCTGCTCTTCCCAACCCTCCCCCAACTTCCTTTCTCTCAGGGAGATTCTCCAGATTGAAAAGGTCTCCTGCATTGTCTCTCATCACAGGAGCCCTAAAGACTATAAATTCCTACACAGCTGCTCTTTCCTAAAGCCACTTGGAGGTGGGGGTGGGAGTCCCCACTTGAGGAAACTCCATCTTTTGTAGAAGCATCCCACGTGGCACCTTAGGGGTTAAACTTTTGTTGCAGAGAAAGGGTAGGAAGCGGATTTCCCAGAGGGGATAACCCCCAATTTAGAAACTGCCATTTCTAAAAAGTAAGCTGAATATATATAAGTTTGCACTGCTTTCTATGAACGGAATAACTCGCTGCTACTAGTGTGAGAGAGAAGGAGAGTGGGGGGGGGGGGGAGTTTGCCTTCCCCTCTGCCATCTGCCTGTCCATCATGTTAGATATATAATGTATATATCAGGATGAGGACTGTCAATCACAGTTAATAAAAACCCCAGAACACGACACAGATCCCTTTCACTACAGATCCATTTGACGATAGTTCTCAATTTATTATGTCACGTAAATCAAAAAAGGGAAGCATTGATCTTACCACAGGGAGACACCCCTTCTCCCTCTGTGTCCTAGCCCCTCCCCCCGCACCAATTTCCAGCCCCTCAAAGATGCTTTGTGCAAGAAAGTCTTAAGTTCCTCCTTCTGGCTTCATTTTTGTTCCCTTTTGCTCTCTTGCCGCCTCCCCCCCCCCCCCCACTACAAACCAGCAAGCAAAGCAAATGGCCCGGGTTCCCCCCCAACGCCTGACCTGCGTTTGCTGGGAGGAGAGCGGGAGAGGGAGCGCGCATTCCGGAGCAGGCTGCTCTGACTCCGACCACAGGCTGTGTTGTGCAGGCTGTCCCTCTCCTTCAAAACCGTGCATCCCCTCCCTGAAGCAGCAGGCAGTGTGCCTCCATTCAGCCACGTTTGGTATGCATGAGCGCGGCTGCAGGCAGAGGGGAGGTGGCTTTCTTAGGAAGGCTCAGGGGCTCAGGCAGCGCCACTTGACTAGTCTCCCAAGTCCCAGGAAGCTCCTGCCCTAATGGAATCTGCAGGTGTGGAGATGACCATGGGATGCCAGGGCCGTGGGGAACCGTTTGTTTTCTAGGCATCGCTCAGGTGTGCAGTTTCTGGTTTTCCCGGTGGAATTTGGAAGGGGTCATGAATCAAACTGATGCTTCTCGCCCCCTAAACTGGACCATCCGGAAGCTGTGCCACGCAGCCTTTCTCCCATCTGTCAGACTTCTTAAGGTACTGTAAAACTTGCTGCTTTGAATGGCTCTAATTGTTCTTTGCAGGTCTAAATATCCAACTTTTCGGGGCTGGGACACACCTTTTGGGGAGCAGAGATGCATGCGGTACTGGCTGTATTGCCCATGGCTAAGAGGCTCGCTGTCCCCCTCACTGCCCCCACCCCTGGGCTGTCAGGGAGGAGAGGAGGGCGTGAGCTATCCTGAAGAGTGAGCTTGTGGTCTCAGAGAATGGGCTGCCTGAGTGCTACCCCCACCCCATTTAGCCACCCCTGTAACAGAATTAATTAACTTCCTTGGCAGAGTGGGAACAGTAGTGGGCGTGAAATCTCTTAACTCCCCTGGGTTTGGTTCCTGGTTTTGTTTTGTTTTTTTCCCCTCCCTGGGGAAGCCCTACGACCCACTTTCCCTTTCAATGGAACCTGGGAGAACAAAGGATTCTCCTCATTATGTTAAAAGCCCTCTGTAGTTAGGTGGTCCTTCAGGTAAAGACAAAGAAGGACCCTCATCAGATAGGTGCCCTTGGCTTTGCAAAAGGCTTGAGCATTTCGGTCTCCTGAGTGAAGTCAGTAGTGGAAAAGTATTGTTAAACATACATTGACCAGAGGCTCTCTTTAGCTCTGAGTCACACAAAAGACTGGTACTACACCTGGGCTGGAGTTGCCGCCTAGTCCCTGCAGCACTCCTCTTGCTAGAAGTAAATACATTAAAGAAAAAAAGTCCACACTCCTCACTAATAATCCATCTTGATCCTCTGTCTTATAGAAGAGGAAATACAAATAAAATAGAGTTGTGTAGAGAACAATTATTTTTGCCTAGAAATTGTGGCACACTTTTTTCAAGAAAAGTGTCCAATTCAGGACATTCCACAGCTTATTTGAAGTTAAAGGTCAAGGCAAAGTTCTAAATTCTCTTTTCCATGTTATAGATGATCTTTTGATTTCATTTGCATTGTGCATTGAGTGCAGTCAGCTACCACGTAGGATTAATGCATTAGCACCTAAAAATGGCACTTACTGAATTTCTTCTGAGATTATATTCTGGTTAAGTTTGATGAGGACAATTAGTTCCATAGCTAAGTGGCTCCTCACCACAGAGTGTTACCCAATATCTGGGTTTTCCTTACCCTGTAAGACACAGATTGGTATTAACTATCACAAAGGCTGACTCTAAGACTGAAACCCCCATCCTATGGTTGTCATGGCAATGGATTGCTTCCCTAAAGGAATATTGAGGAGGAAAAACAGGTTTGAACATGGGGAATGGGAGAGAGGCTTCTTGGGATATCTGTGCTTTCGCTGTATTGGAACAACATGTGTGATAGGGCATGAAAAAGAATGATGCCAGAGAAGGAACAAATGAATGCAAATCTTCCTCCGCAATCCCTGGTGAACCGAGAATCTGGGGCAAAGACTGTTTTGGCGAATCAAAGTATAGCTGAGAAAATCAACTCTAGTAATTCCATGTGCAATGAGCAATATTTTTCAGTTGAAGTCATTCATTGGCTTTACCCCAACATAATGCTTTTAAAGTCTTCTTAACAGGTGTTGTATATTACCCTCAATATATTGTTGATTCTGTAGAATATTTTAAATGAAAAGTGTTAGTGTGTTTTCTTGTTATAAAATCAGCAGAGCAGTAGCTGATTATCTTTAGAACTGCACGTCTTGTCCACAGGACGTGCAGGGAGACATTGTCAGTACACCACCAATACTCTCATTGGCATACAGCTCAATTCCACCATCCTTTATTAACATGGTGCTTTATAACAATTTATCCAGTAAAATATGTAAATATTCATCCAATTTTGTCAATAGCTGAGAAAGAATGTGTTTTACTTCAGAACTTTCTTTGCAACTGGCATCTGTATTTTTGTAAGATCCTATAAGAATTCAGATATTGAGCAAATTTCAAGTTCTATAAAAAATTAAGTCACATCAAATTCTTTCATCAGTACTTAGAAGGAAATGAAAGCTGCTTTTGGACATGAGCATTGATCTGGTGCATACTCTGGATATGAATGCAATGTGTTTTTCTCTCCTCTAGTTTTTTGCTGTCCAGTCCTTGCTTTGCTAATCCCTGCGTATTCTTGCCCTGCTTTGATCTTTCATGTAAAGTAGAAGTTCATGAAGAATAATTCGCTTCTTGTAAATGTTCTTCCTGGCTCAGTCTATGCACTAAATATTTGATGACAACAATTCTTCCTGTCCCTTCCTTTCTTTGTGTTTCCTCCCTTTCTCCCCTCTCAGTCCCTTGCTCCACCTTCCCCATGCCACCACAACCCTGTTACTTGGGTTGGTAGATTCCTTGGGCAGCCAGGAGTGTATTGCAACCCTAGATAAACAAACCAATTTTTTTTTTTTATTCAACAGGCAATTCTTGTTCTTCTTCTAAGGGTTGTTCTGGTATGATATGCTATCTCTAGTATCCCCACTTTTCTGTAAAAGAAGTGTAGGGCATGATGGCTTGATTAGATTTAGCTACACTCCAATGAACGTTTCTGACAGATTGGCTTCTAACCAATTTTCCTCCTTATCCTTTTTCCTTGAAAATGTGTTTCTTTCCTAACTTATTTTGATACCACATTAATACTTAGAAATATCTTCAAAATCCTATTTCCTGTTCTTTCCCATTTCCTAATAGAAACTGGGTATAAAAGAATTAAAGGGGGCAGACCAGCATCTGAAGCATGAATGAAACCCAGTGAGTGTCGGAGTATACTTATTAGAGCTCCTGAACACATCTCGTTTGTTGTGCCCATCTCAGAGCAAATTTTGAACATACCAATGAACCTACATTTTGAATTTGGAGTTACATTTGGAAGTAACATTTGAAAATATGTTTCTGGGCATGTACATGGTGATAATATCCAAAAGACAGAGTCTGTTTTCAAATGGATACATTTCAAATGGGAACTTTTCCAAACTATTTCAATTCTGTTGTCTTTTTTTCATTCTTGTGTGTCTCAAGATTTCATCTTACTATTAATCACAAAAGAGTCAAGTTTGTTTTAGTGACAGAATGTTCTTAGCATATTTCATATTCATTAGCAGGTCTATCTCTGCCATTGTTTTATTTGGGAAATTTTATTTTGGTAACTTATGTTGAATTTGGACATTATTTTTAGGACAGAGAGCTTTCTTAGTGTTGAAGTCTTGGCAGACTTACTGAAGGAAAAGCTCTTGAAAAATGGGTAGCATTAAGGGAAGGGGAAGCTATGCAGTTGCACCAGATTTTGGATAGACACATTTTAATTAGTTTGTTAATGGAAACCCAATGATGAGTATCATCTTAAGATTTGCAAAGCTTCATTCTGAACAATGGTGTGACTTTCTCCATGTTGAATAATGTCAGAAATGAGATAAAGAAGTTAGAGTCTAGAAAAACCAGCCTAAACACTGGGCTCCAACTCCACTGTGTTCCTACCTAGTTCTGTGGCCTTGAGTAAGTTACTTTGCTTCTCTGTAACTTGGTGTCCTCTTTACAATGAAAGGTTTGCAATTTGATTTAGATTTTGTGCTGTGATTCCTTTTGGTGAACTCTGCCATGTTCTATGGGCGTGGAGAAGCAGTCTGGCTGAAAGGAGTGAATATTAAAATAGAAGAAGGAAATGGGTATGGAAAACAGCAGGGTCTAAATTACAGAGGACCTTGTCTGCTGAGCTAAGTAAGGCATTTTACCCTTATCCTGAACTAGGGGGTGTGATTACAGAAATTTTTGCAGCACTGTGAGTGCCAGTTTCATGTATTATATAATTGCCCTGGCTGTAGTGCTTAGAATGTGTGAGATGGTACAACTGGAAGCTGGGAGATTAGATTAGAGGCCTGGGGAGTGGATGAGAACTTGGGCCAAGGCAAAAGTAATAGAGGTAAAATAAACAGAGCTTTGTTAAATTGATGTAGTATTGGTGGAGGGGAAGATATAGGAAAACTTCTGAGTTTCTGTCCTCACTGTTTGGGTGGATGTTGGCCTCAGAATCTGGTATAAAAGTCCTGAGAAGGAAGTACTGCCGAAATTCTCTGTGGTTTATCTTTGGTGATCTGGAAGGGGTCCATCTGTTGTTGACTCTGGTGGGACTGAGCAGCCTCTAGGAATAGCCTGCCTCATTTCACTCTTCTCAATGACAATGCGACCCCTTTGAATGCCTGATGGAAGAATTATTTGAAGTAAATAATACACAAAAGCATCAGTTTTAATTTTTATGCTGTATTTTGTTCAGTAAGCCTTGTCTTATAAAATTATAATTATCACTATTTTAGTGGGCTCTCAGATTAGCGCTAATGTTATCACCTTCCATAATTCCATATGATGGCAACCACCATGCACTGTGTTGTCCTGAAGTACAGCAAGATCCTGATGTCAAAATGAATTCCATCTGTCTTCTACGGTTGACTCCAAGAATTCCAGAAACTGACTTTTCTTTGGCGTTCTCAAACTCCTCAAGAAATAGTTGACATTTGTTTCCATTTGTGTTTTCAATGTAGGACCTCCAAAGTCTTCCATTCACATAGAAAATCCTGTATCTCTACAAGAGAAGTAGAATAATAGTGAGCCAGAACCTGCTTGCATCCAGAACAGAGTCCTCCTAAGCCATGTTCTCGTGAGCAGCAGATAAATTGCCACAGCAAAGGAGGATGCTCACACCTGTTACACCTAGACACATGGGCAAAGCCCAGTGGGGCGATAAGGTGCTTATTATGCACCAATTCCACCACCTGTCTCAAAGATGGACGACTTGGAGAATAAATGAAGGTATATTGTTAGGCAGATTTTTAAGGGCTGCGAATAAAGAAACTTGTGTCTTTCCATCTTAGAATGCTGGCCTCAGATTCCCTTAAGAAAACAAAGAAGTGAGAAAGAAAAGAAAATGTGACCAAACAAAAACCCAGGAGAAAGGCAGACTGTCTGCTCTGCTCCAAATGGCGACTTCAACTCTCAACTGCTCAACAGTGAACCACGTGACTTGTCTTTTTGTGAAATGTTCCTCAGGCAGCCTGAAGGAAATTCCTGAGGCAACAAGAAACCTTCCTGTCCCTCTCTAGAGTTCTGTGTCCCCATGGCCTCTATTGTGGAGACAAGGAAAAAAAAAGTCTGTGGTTGCTGGGGAACGAGGCGGAAATGGCTAAGATGTGCAAGTCTAGGTGCCATCTCGCTGGGAGATGCCTGCAGTCACAGTAATAGTCCTCCTAAGGTCTGTCGTGAGAAAGAGGGTTCTTCCTTCCTTGATAATGACCTCCTATAAGGAGCAGGGGCATGGCCTCTCCAGGGGTCCCTTCATATCCTCCCAACTCCCCTTGTGTTGAAGTAACCTCAACTGACTTCAAGCTAATGTTGAGACAGCTAGGTCCTAATTTTTCTCTAAGATGAAAAAGCTTTTTAAAGACTGTGTCTGAGGAAATATGTTCAGGAAATGTTTATTGAATGAACAAGCACATGAAAGATATACAAGGGTAATTCAGAAAGTCCATGGAAAATGGAGTTCAAAGATAAGTTTATGCTGGTGCAAAATGATTTTGAGATCTGTTCATACAAGGGTGTCTTCAAAAAGTTCATGAAAATGCATAGTATGAAAAAACTGTGTGTGAATTTAGAATTTTTCTAGCTTATGTTTTAATTCCATTTTTCCACAAACTTTTTGAAGTCCCCTCCTATGAAATCCTAAAAGATGCTTAAGAACCATTGTTAGGAGCTTGCACAAAGCAAATATTCAAGGCCCCCCTCAGAAGATGTTGATTCTGTAGGTAGCCTGAAAATCTGGATTTTTAACAAGTTCTCCCAAGGACTGGCATTTCTTGCAGCTCCTAAAAGGACCCCATGTTGAGAAAAGCTGCCACAGATTCTGCACAGCTGCAGGGAAACTTAATTCAATGGCCTCCCTCACATTGGCATTTGAGCGGAACAGGTTTTGTGTTAGTAGACAGTGGAAGCAAAAGGTTTTAAGTAAACAGTACACAGGTTTTCAAATTTTAATCATGAAAGATCACTTACACAGAAAGAAGTAAATTGAGTTGAGCTGCCCTGCTTTGGGTTGTAGATAATATAACACCCTAATCTGAAGCAATGTTTCTACCTGTTCTTTTGACTTTCGTTTATACGTCCATTTTTCTGTATTTTTTTTCTGTGAGAATTCTCAGTTATGTGGCATAAAATTTCAGATTTTTTCTGTTCTACTGAATGTATATGGATATATGGTTGTGAGTTAGAGCTTTCAAAGTTAGTATCCATGTCCATGGTCAAGATTATGCAGTGTATTGCATATGCCCCTTCATTCCTCTAGGATAGCCCCTGGGATTACAGAGGTCACTCAGTGCATGTCCCATACTTTCCTTCAGTGTGTGTTAGTACCAACTGCAATGTGACCAGTTTACTTGGGACTCAAAGCCAAAGCACCCATAACTGATACCACTCTGCTAATTCCCCACAGAGTTCAAAAACTAACTCTAGATTTTGAATCTTTAGAGGGAAGAAAAGAATATTTAGGGCTCTTGTTTGGAAAAACATATTCATGTTCAAAATTAACTATAATCTAGAAATCTTATAAGTAATGTTTAGTATTAAATAAGGGAAAAAATAGATGTGAACAAAATAGCCTGGGCACCTGAGAACAGGGCTAAGCTACAGTGCCACGATGACTGGGTAAGGTGGACAGCGGGACAAACCTCTAGGAGGATGACATTTAGTTTTTATATTTATCACAAACAGACTTTGTTTAATAGCATTTGAGAATTCTGCCTCAACCATTGGTGCTTCTGAACTTCATTTTTAGGGGTACATGCCTAAGAATTGCAGTTTAGAAATACATTAATCAGCTCTGTTCTGATTTCCTAAGTAATTAAAGTTTTAATACATACATAGAAGATAGATGGATTGATATAAGAAGGGAGGAAAGGAAAGGAAAGGAAAGGAAAGGAAAGGAAAGGAAAGGAAAGGAAAGGAAAGGAAAGGAAAGGAAAGGAAGAAAAGAAGATGGGAAGGGAGCTAAAGGAGAAAGAAGAAATGGAAGGAGAGAGGGAAGGAGAAAGGAGTCTGTTGCTTATGTAGCCATTAAAGGTAACATTTTATGTATTGAATGGCATGAATTTAATCCAATACAATGAGCCCTTGAAGGAGTGCTTCTCAAAGTGTGATCCAAGGCTTCCCATTATAGAATCAAATTCCAAAGATTCCAGCCAGACTCACTAAGTTAAACCCTGGGGAGAACCTTGCAAATACATTTAGTAAGCTACATAGCAAACCGTCTGCACAGGAACATTTGACAGTCTCCTCTTCTAAAGTGTGATACTTTAGGAAAGAAATGTTGGCTCATTAAAATCATGCCTCTGGCATGACCACGCCTCAGTGCCTTTTATTGTTAACAACTGAACACCCAGCATTTCTCTATACATTTACATGGGCTTATCGTAAATCTGCATCTTAGAAGATGCTGTGCTCACAGAGTGTTGAATGACATTAGTAATTGCTTCTTGAGGGATCACACACAGGAAACCTAAGATGCCAAGAATGCGTATATTCCATAGGTAATATCCTGAGATGGAAGGAAGGAGCCGCCTCATGCTTGGTTGTTTGAGAGCCCATAGTGTCATGGAGGAGACAGAAAAGTTATGCAGCACAGCAGGAGCACCAACTCTAACTGCTGCCCTAATCCTAGGGCCATTGCTGATCTAAGCAAGCTCCCTTTTTTCTTTGTGCTTTCTCCCAATTGCTAGAATTGTGTGTGTTCACCAAAATGCCCAAAGCAGATGACCTGCATTTATGTCTTTTGTCATCTTTTCTCTTATCCTTCAGCCAGTCAGTTCTACCACATTTCCTCATAAAAATGTCTCTGACCACCCCCTTCTCTTTCTTCTGGGTTCTCCAAATTTTTTTAGTATCTTTTTCTTGGTTGCAAAATACTATAGCTGCTTGTAGCCTTGTCTATTTTAGTCTACAGCGGTACCACACTGAATGAACATGATCTCCATCTTGCCTTGTCTATTTCAATTAAGTCCTTCCCACCTTCACCAGAATGGCCCATTTAAAATGCAGGAATGATTAGGATGCCATTGTGTTTGCTATCCTTTACTGTTTTCCATTTCCCACAAGTCCAAACTAAGCTCCTTGCCATTATACATGATATCTTGGGTAATCTGACCTCTAACTACTTCTCTGCCTTCTTGTCTTACTTTTCCCTAGCTGAAATTGCAGAATTCCTTGTAGTTGACATTTTTGCATATGCTTTTTCCACATCTGGAAAACCTGAGCCATATCTTCACCTTCCTAACCCCTGACTACCTTTTAGTACTCAACTCAGGTAGATAGGATAGGTTCAGGAAATTTTTTCCCAAACCATTGAACAAGATTAGGGTCTCCTCTTCTGCACGTCCATAAAGATCATTGGTTAGTTCTAGCTTTGCTGGTAGCAGGTTTAGACATTAGCTCTTCCACCTCATTCTGAAGATATTTCAAAGTTGAGAACCATATCTTATTCAAACTGCTTTGTATTGAATTTACTAGAGAGCCTAGGATAGCTTGGTTTCTAGATGAATTACACTTGAATAGGTAAATGTTGGAAAGAAGGTATAACGGTGCCCTTGATTTGGTGTGCTGAAGTTGCTACTTAAAAGAAGCAAATGATGTTGTATGGTCTTAGCAGTCTTACATTTTTGTAAGATTAATAAACATCTTGAGTATGAAATTATTTACTTCATATGTCCCTGAAATTGGAAGATTAGTTAAAGGATTGAATCAGTAATTAGCATAGTACTCAGAGAAGGTGATACAGAGTTATGTACTTGCATATAAACTCAAGAAAGAAATTTTAAGTAGATAGCACCAGATGTCTGCTTTGATAATATTTATTGAAAGTGAGAGATTGAAATTACCTCATTTCTTGATTACGTTGGAAAAAAAAAGGCATTTCTGATTTACTCATCTAAGAGTTAGATTTTAATATATTTCCTTTAATGATATTTTTGGCTGGGTTATATTGTCAAATAGAAAAAATACCATTAGAAGAAAAACAAATCGTTAACTTGCTGGGACCGTCTTTACCTTAAGTCCTTGGCAAATGCCTAGAGATGATCCTAGGCACTATCTTTCTGAAATACCTTGACATTTCGATTTAAAGCTATATGTGATTTAGGATTTATTTTTCTGATAGCATTAGGTTATTTTATCATATCAGATAACATGATTCAAAGTCAAATAGAAATCTTGTTTACCAAATTCCAACAGAGAACAAATGATCAGAGGTAAAACAACTTTCTTGTGGAAGAGATAAGATTCATTAGATAATTATCCTACTGCTTGTTTTTTAAAACCAATAATACTTGGGAATAGAAAGAAGATAAATACCAACTTGTTGGCATAATCTCTACAATTATCCATCTCCCTAGAAGAGAATGTTTCAAAGACTGAACTTCCATATAAGCTTCTATAAGAATTGTTTGGTAGTGTTAGTTCACTAATAAGTAGTGACTTGAGCATTTAGGATCTCATTAATTTGCAGAGTTGTGGATGTTTGGGGATGGTTTAATGACATTCTTTTAAAATAGGGTTTCTCAGTCTGCACATTACTAACATTTGGGGCTAGACACATCTTTATTGTGGAGGCCATCTGTTCCGTATATTGCAAGGTGTTTATTAGTAACTTGATTTTTATCTAACAGGTACAGACTTACCCTTTTCCATTCCATCCCCTATTGAGATAACCAAAGCTGTCTCTAGACATTCCCAAATATCTTTTCTTGGGCAAAATCACCCCCAGTTGCTAACCATTGCTTTAAACATTTCCCTTTGAAGATAGCTATTTTAAGGGGGTAGTTCAGTAATTGATTTTGCTGGAACCCCAAGAGATACAGCCTAGTGATGTGGAGGGAATACTTTAACTTTAGAAACATATTTAATTTGTATCTTACAAAAGACTGAAATTTAGCTTGCATTTGGGAAATTAACTGGTTGAATTCTATTCACTAAACATAGACTAAGGAATTATTTTCTCATCATCTTGTCAATCATCTCTTATAGGAAAATTGAATGTGGCCAATTTTTCTGAAAATGTTTGAACATCCTATACATGTTGCTTTGTGAATTAAAAGCATAGCATATTTTTCAGTTTGATTGATGGTATCAAGTGAAATACTTATTTTTCACTATTATTTGGTTCTAAAGTAACTTCTGCTTAGGATTATTTAAGATAAATTAATATGAAGTTCATTTCAATGAATCGATAGAGAAAATACTTCCCTGCATCAAGGACAACTTTTGTCTGGCATTAGTTTATGTGAGCAATCAAGATGTTGAGGTAAATGTGGTCATTCAAGGAGGCTACCTACTTTAATTAAACCTTTAATTTTTAATATATTTGAAAGGCAGAGAGATGAGGAGTGACAGAGACAGACAGAGCTGTTCCATCAGCTGGTTCTCTTCCCAAATGTTTATAATAGGCAGAGCTGGACCAAAACAAAGCCAGGAGCCTGCAGTTCAATCTGGGTTTGCCACATGGTGGGAGAAACCCAAGACCATCACTTGCTGCCTTTCAGATTTTGCATTTACAGGAAGCTGGAGTTGGGAGTGACTTGAACACAGGCGCTCCCATAAGGGATGTGGGTGCCCCAAGTGCTATTTTGACTGTTGCACCATACATCTACCCCCTCTAGTGTAATTTAAAGATAAGTATAACTGGGGCCAGTGCTGTGGCACAGCGGGTTAAAGCTCTGGCCTGAAGTGCCCGCATCCCATATGGGTGCTGGTTCGAGACCCAGCTGCTCCACTTCCAATCCAGCTATTTGCTGCGGCCTAGGAAAGCAGTAGAAGATGGCCCATGTTCTTGGGCGCCTGTACCCACTGGGAGACTTGGAGGAAGCTCCTGGCTCCTGGCTTTGGATCGGCTCAGCTCCAGCCATTGCAGCAAATTGGAGAGTGAATCATTGTATGGCAGACCTCTCTCTCTCTGCCTCTCATCTCTCTGTGTAACTCTTTCAAATAAATAAATAAATAAATCTTTTTTTTTAAAAAAAAAAGATAAGTATAACTAATAAAACCAATTTTCAGTGATTAATTTCAGAGTGATCAGATGAACATAAAACTGGATTTTAGCCCTAATTCGATGTTAATTAATATCCTAGATGAGTTCCTAGAATAAATAATGTTATCTTTCAATGTCTCAGTTTTCTCCTCTATAAACTGAGAAGTTTAGGTTAAATATAGGTTAGCAAACTTTTCCTTTAAAAGGCTAGGTCACAATATTTTAGGTTGTGTCTGTCATACAATCTTGGTTACAACTACTTTGGTTTTTATTGGTCCCTGTTGAAAGAGTCAGCTCTGTTATATGGTAGCACAAAAGCAGGCCAAGATAATGTATAACAAATGAGCATAGCTGTGTTTCAATAAAACTTATATATGAACACTGAAATTTGAATTTTATATATAATTATCTCATGCCATAAAACATTATTTTCAGTGGTACATTTTTAAGTGTCCAAATCACTTTTAGCTTTCTAATTGTACACCGAAGGCAGGTGCTACTTGCCTTGTGGACCACTGTTTGTCAATCACGATATGATTGGTCCCTTCTAGTTCTAACATCCTTGAATTTTCAGGAATGATAGAAAAACCAGTGCTTGCTTGTATTTATCTTAAGCTGCATCTGTATCTGAAAGAAGCCGTGAGTAGAGAATTTCTCAGTTATCATGATGTCATGTACTTTTCTGAGAGTAGTGTGTGGAGATCTTGTTATCTCATGAAGAGAAGGAGAATACTTGTCATCTTGGCATGGCCTGCTCATTCCACCACATCTCTCTTTAAAAAAAAATTAATGCAGTCTGTTTTTCCAAAAGATGTCATTATTCGCCAACTATATTGAAATGTTCAGGGACTGAACGTGAAATGGTATTAAAAATTCAACATTTGCAAAGTCCATTTTAATTTGCAAAATGTTGGCTTTACATCAAATGACATGAACTTCATAGTAACCTTGTGAATGATTGTAGTAGACAGAGTTACTCCCCTTTTCAACTGAAAAACTTGGGCCAGTTTCAGTCATGTATTAGTGGGCTTCTCTAATTACAAACTCAGAATCATTCTCTGCACGCCTCTGCAGTTTCTGTCTGTCCCCTTTTACTCTCTTCATCTGATACCCAACTGGGTTATTGAGTTTTCTTAGGCATTGATAATAGAAACTGGTAGATTGGATACTTGACAACAGAAAGAATTACATGCATATTCTCCAACTCATCATTGACAAGATGAAAAACTTCTCTGAGCTTTAGTTCTCTTAGTGTAAACTGAAATAATAAAAATGAGGCTTTGTATTATTAAGAAATCAATTCATGTTTGTCTTTGGCTGTAGTCAATATTCAGTAAATATTAATTCTTTCCCCTTTCACCTAAAAAAACAGAAATGGCGCACTTCATATTCACATAGTTCAAGATGTCTTTGGTGATAATTTGACTTAGGGACTATGTACCACTCCGTTGCAACTGCTTCTTTGGAATGGTTGTTGGTTGTATTAGGGTGCTTAAGAGAAACAAAAACTAACTGGATGTGTATATTTAATGAAAGATGTTTATTTTAAGGAATCAGATTATGCAGTTTTGGAGGCTTGGCAAGTCCAAAACCTAATGAGCATCTTGGGGCTGGCAGGTTGGAAACTCAGGGATGAGCTGTAGCTGATGCTGCAGATGAAGGCTGAAGATTATCTGCTAGAGATTTCCTTCCCACTTGAAAGGGATTGTTTTGTTCTATACAGACCTGCAAATGTATAGACAAGGCCCACCCACCTGTAAGGAGGGCAATTTGCTTTATTCAAAGTGTCCCAGATTAAAATCTCGTCCAAAAATGCTCTCATAGAAATATCCAGAATAATGTTTGTCCAAATATCTGGGCACAGTGTCCTAGACAAGCTGACATATGAAATGAGCCATCATATGAGTAATTGCTAACCCTAACTCTTTGTTGATCAGCTTCATTTATTACTTTGTATTCCATAGTGCATCCAGTTCTACCTGATTTTACAGTCGCATTCCTTATATCTCACCAGTTTCTCTCCCCTTTTCCTAAGGAATCTCAATGACCTAGGTTTGATCAGATGCTTGCCCTTGTGTACTTAGCTCTGGTCAGAGAAACTGAATCATCAAATACAGCTTTGGCCACCTAGACTTAGTTTTCTAGCAGGTGATATGGGTGGGAGCAGATTTTCTTAGCAAGGATGTAGGCACAGTGCTTCACTAATTCAATTAGCATGAATTCTTGATAAACACAAAATAGCTTAATAGTTTTGGAATCCAAAAAGACTTAAAAGATAATGCAAGTAATCCAAAACTAAGATTTCAAAGTTCAGTCTGCAAATGAAGACAAATGATTAGCCTATAATGTTTGCTAATATGAGTTAATAACAGAAGGAAGTGACTTCCACCTACAGAACCTGATCAGTTGCAGTATAACACAGTATTTTGGATGGAGAGGCTTAGAGAACCTGGAAAAAATAGTAGGTTCTTCTTCATTAGAGGAGCACATCGAAGTCATGAAGAAATGTTTTCGAAGTAGCCCTCATCCTCAGGATGGGATCAAATGCCCCTTCAATGCTTCCTGGAGTTCGCTTCCACTGCTTATGGTTCACCAGTGCTGAGACTTCCCATGGCCCTTTGGTTGAGCTTTGCAAACTCTTCAGGTTGAATGAAATTGCACTATCCAACATTTATATCCTGGGTGGGGGCAAAATAGCACATTCTTTAGAATTAATGCAAAAATAAACTGAATAAAGGTAAGAGAAGCTTTATAAGGCTTTAAGGCCTTTAAACTAACCATGCCTAAAGGAATTCAGTATAGCAGAGATTATTAATGTTTTAATCAGAACGTAGCTGCTTTCACTGCAGTTATTTTTTTAAAGGCAGAGCAACAGAGAGGGAGAAAGAAAAAAAGTTCTTTCAATGACTGGTCTGCTCCCCAAATTTCTGCAACAGCCAACGCTTGGCCAGGCTGAAGCCAGGAGCCTAGAACGCTATCTGAGTCTCACATGGGGGTAGCAGGGGCCTAAGCACCTGAGCCATTTTCTGCTTTGTCTCAGGATACATTAGCAGGAAGCTGGCTGTAAGACAGAGTATCTGGACTTGAACTAGCACTCGATAAAGTATGTGGGTGTCCCAAGTGGCAGCTTCACACCCTGTGCCACAACACCCATTCCTCACTGGACTTCTTTTGAGGGATCGAAGTTCATACAAATATAAAGCAGCCAAAATGAGTATTGTTTGTGGATATAGTAATTTACACATTGAAACAGAGTAAAAAATACTTTTTTTCACCCATTTACTTATTCTTCACACACTTACTCATTGTACAATCATTTGTTGCTGTGTGTCAAAGGCTATGTTAGATATTAGAACATTGAAGGTGAAAAATACTAGGCTCTGGATCAAAAGGAGTTAACAGAGTTAGGGGGACAGACAAGGAAATTGGAAATTATGATAGGGTTTGCTATCTGTTTTGGTGAAATCAGATAAGGGTACCAAATACAGCCACAGAGAGTAGGTAGGTTTTCCTGGAAAAGGTAACTTCTTTTTTCTTTTTAAGATTTATTTATTTGAAAGTCAGAGTTACACAGAGAGGAGAGAGAGAGAGAGAGAGAGAGAGAAGAAGAAGAGGAGAGGAGAGGAGAGGAGAGGAGAGGAGAGGAGAGAGAGGTGTCTTCCATCCACTGGTTCACTTGGCCGCAACAATGGGAGCTGTGCTGATCCAAAGCCAGGAGCTTCTTCTGGGTCTCCCAGGCGAGTGCAGTGGCCCAAGGACTTGGGCTATCTTCTACTGCTATCCCAGGCCATAGCAGAGAGCTGGATCAGAAGAGGAGCAGCCGGGACTAGAACAGGCGTCCATATGGGATGCCAGCACTTCAGGCCAGGGCTTTAACCTGCTGTGCCACAGCACTGGCCCCACTAAAGGTCACTTCTGAAGTGCGGATTAAAAGAGTTGGGAAACTGGGGTCAAAAGAGTAGTCTGGATCCATAGCATGGTGTGATGCATTCACAGGCAAGCAGGAATTCTGGAAAGCGTGACTCCTGGAGGGAACTCCCATGAGAGGAGCTGAAGTGTCAAGGGTAAGGGGTGTGTCGTGGTGAGGAGTGGGTTGAAGGGAGGGACATGGAGTTAAGGGTCTGCTTCTGTGCTGGGTATGGGATAAATTTATATTGCTCTGGTGTACAGCTCGTACTCACTTCACAGTCTGCCTAGTTTAAGCTGCTCAAGTTGAAGTGCAATGTTGCCACCTCCTCACCCTCTGCTTCAAAGCTCTGTGGATAGCACCACTGCTCCCAGCTGCGCCAATGCAGGGGCGAACCCAAATTCATTAGTCATTAAACACAGGAATTGTTCAGCAGCTGCAGGATGCTCTATTAAGAGGGTTACGCTGTGGGAGGGATCCTCGGCTTGCTTGCTTTTTTTTTTTTTTTTTTTTTTTTTTTTTTTTTGGTGTGTGCCCCTGGCAAACTCATTTTCCATATCCAAACAACTTTGCAAACTGCCTCATCATGGAGAAATGTTTTATCCTGTTTTAAACCATTTAAAATCTCTTCATCAGAAGTAATAATGGACTTACGAGAATTATAATAAACAAGTACAAAGTCTTTTTTGTTGTTTGGGACAGCTGTAAAAAGATTTGGACAAGCGGAGTGATGAATTTACTTTGCAACTGTCAATGATGGCATATCGCTGAGCCAGAACAGTAGCTGTACATTTGGGTGTGTCCCTGGACAACAAATGGAGTCCAGACATCAAGACTTCTTAAACTGATTTCTTGACTACAGTCTTCCTCCACCATCCTGTCAAATTCCATAACAGCTATCCATAACAGTTAATGGTAGAACAACATCAAGAAAACTTAACTCAAAATTATTTTATTTATTCACTGTATTTGAAGAGAGGGAGGGAGAGATGGAGGGAAGGGAGGGGAGAGAGAAAGAGAGAGAGAGAGAGAGAGAGAGAGAGAATGAATGAGTATCTTCTGTCCACTGGTTCACTCCCCAAATGTCCTCAACAGCTGAGAAATCCAGGAGCCTGAACTCTTTCCGGGTCTTGCAAGTGTGTGACCAGGGACCCAGGCGTTCAAACAAACACCTGGTCCCCTCTCAGGTTCTGGATTAGCAGAAAGCTAGTCTTGATCCAGGAACTCTGATCTTGGGTATAGGCATCACAGTGATGTCTGAACCACTGAGTCAAAAGCCCACCCTAATCTTCTTGAATTATAGCTTACATACAGTGATTTTCAGTTGAATTTCAATCACTTTTATTACCTTTCCTGCTCTGTCTTTTCTTCTGGAAACTTCAGTGTACATTCTGGCCTAAACCTTTCCCTCGCCCCAGTCTTTTGCCTCTTGGCCACCCTGGTGTCTCTCCCACGTGGTCCTGAGATCTGCACCTTGCCTGATACCTCTAGGACACTGTAATGCTGTAAACTTTGTTTCCTTGAGCCTCTCCTGTGTCTCCTCTTGTGGCTACATCTAATTGGCCATGACATAAAAGTTTACAAGGCACGGTCTAGATTAGTTTTACCAGATGTACAATTTTGTGTAAGTCAAAACATGCAATATGTAGTACTTTATGTCTGGCTTCTTCCACTGTTTCTGAGAGTCATCCACTCTGTTTTGTCTATCCTTCTAAGTACAGATATACTGTAACTGGTTTATCCTTTTTCCTATTAGTGGACATTTGGGTTATTTCCCATTTGGGACTCCTATGAATAAAGCTTCCATGTACATTCTTAAGAACCTGTACCTAGTGAGCGCCACAGCTCACTAGGCTAATCCTCCGCCTTACGGCACTGGCACACCAGGTTCTAATCCCGGTCGGGGCACCGGATTCTGTCCTGGTTGCCCCTCTTCCAGGACAGCTCTCTGCTGTGACCAGGGAGTGCAGTGGAGGATGGCCCAAGTGCTTGGGCCCTGCACCCCATGGGAGACCAGGAGAAGCACCTGGCTCCTGCCATCGGATCAGTGCGGTGCGCCGGCCGCAGCGCGCCGGCTGCAGCGGCCATTGGAGGGTGAACCAACGGCAAAGGAAGACCTTTCTCTCTGTCTCTCTCTCTCTCTCACTGTCCACTCTGCCTGTCAAAATAATAATAATAAAAAAAAGAACCTGTACCCTCATTTCTTGGTATATACTGGGAATGAAATTGTGGAGTTATAGGGTAAGCATATATTTGACCAAAGTGGAAACTACTAAAGAGTTTTTCAAAATGGTCATACTATTTTATGCTTTGTTTAACACAACATATGAGTATTTCAGTTGTTACACATCCTCACCAATATTGACATTTTTTTTCCTTTTTGAAAAAAGTGGCCAGTCTCTATAGGTTTTTTGCAATGATTATAATTTGCCTTTCTGAAATGAGTAATGTGATGTTAAATTTCACAGGGAAAATATGTTTAAAGTAATAATAACAGTAAAAAATAAACTTCTGGGCAAAATTGAGGAAAGAAGGTAAGAAAGTGAACTTCTTATTGAGTTACTATATGAATAGAAACCAAGACAGATGAGTTTTATCTTGTCAATAATGAGATCATATTATCTGCAATATTCAGATGAGAAATTTGAGAGAGAGAGAAATGTTAAATGAAATTGGAATAGTAATACTAATTGCTTTGCACTGTGGCTGGGTAGAATGAATTAAAAGTCATGAACTTCTGAAAATACTAGTTGGCACATAAAAATCATTCAACATTTTTACTGTTTTTTTTTTTATAAAGCTTTTATTTAAAGAATATAAATTTCCAAAGAACAGCTTATGGATTACAATGGCTCCCCCCTCCACAACTTCTCTCCCTCCCCCTACCCTCCCCTTTCCCGCTCCCTCTCCCCTTCTGTTCACATCAAGATTCATTTTCAATTCTCTTTATACACAGAAGATCAATTTAGTACATATTACGTAAAGATTTCAACGGTTTGCCCTCGCATAGAGACACAAAATGATAATACTGTTGGAGTACTAGTTATAGTATTAATTCACAATGTACAGCACATTAAGGACAGAGATCCTACATGATTTTTTTTAAAAAAAATTGATTGTCTATGCAATTTCCAGTTTAACACCAAGATTTTTTAATCATTTGCAATTATCTTTATATAAAGAAGATCGATTCAATATATACTATGTAAAGATTTCATCAGTTTGCACCCACTCAGAAACACAAAGTGTAAAAATACTGTTTCAGTACTAGTAATAGCATTATTTCCCATTGGATAACACATTAAGGACAGATCCCTCATGAGACGTAAGTACACAGTGACTCCTGATGTTGATTTAACAATTTGACAGTCTTGTTTATGGCGTCAGTAATCTCCCTAGGCTCTGGTCATGAGTTGCCGAGGCTATGGAAGCCTTTAGGGTTCGTGGACTTTGATCTTATTCCGACAGGGTCAAAGTCAAAGTGGAAGTTCTCTCCTCCCTTCAGAGAAAGGTACCTCCTTCTTTGATGGCCCCGTTCTTTCCACTGGGATCTCACTCACAGAGATCTTTCATTTAGGTCTTTTTTTTTTTTTTTTGCCACAGTGTCTTAGCTTTCCATGCCTAAACTATTCTCATGGGCTCTTCAGCCAGATCCGAATGCCTTAAGGGCTGATTCTGAGGCCAGAGTGCTATTTAGGACATCTGCCATTCTATGAGTCTGCTGTGTATCCTGCTTCCCATGTTGGATCATTCTCTCCCTTTTTCATTCTATCACTTAGTATTAGCAGACACTAGTCTTGCTTGTGCGATCACTTTGACTCTTAGACCTATCAGTGTGATCAATTGTGAGCTGAAATTGATCACTTGGACTAATGAGATGGCCTTGGTACATGCCACCTTGATGGGATTGTATTGGAATCCCCTGGCACAATTCTAACTCCATCATTTGGGGCCGTTCTGATTGAGCATGTCCCAAATTTTACATCTCCTCCCTCTCTTATTCCCACTCTTATATTTCACAGAGATCACTTTTCAGTTAAAATTTAAACACCTAAGAATAATTGTGTGTTAATTACAGAGTTCAACCAATATTACTAGGATAAAAAAAAAATACTACCATGGATAAAGTATTACATTGTACAACAACAGTCAGCACAAGAGCTGATCGAGTCACTGTTTCTCATAGTGTCCATTTCACTTCTACAGGTCATTTTTACTGTTGTAAAGCATGATGCTACAAGTTATAAATAAAAGCAAGGTAGCTTGCGGCTTTTAAGGAAAACCAGGATATAGCAGGAAGTAGATTTATCCATCGGAAGGTAAACTTAGGAAATTTTGTAACTTTTTCTTTTACTATGTCCACAGTATGTAAGAGTCAGTTTTTTAAAATTTCCATTTATTTCAAAGGGAAAGAGAGAGAATGAGAGCAAATGTGAAAGCAAACCAGAAGGAGAGAAAGAGAGAGAGATTTCCCATCCCATCAACTGATTCACTCCTCAAATTCCCACAACGGCCAGTGCTGGGCTGGGCAGGAAACTAGCCACTCAATCCAGATCTCCTACATGGGTGTCAGGGACCCAGCAATGAGTCATAATAACTACCTTCCAGAATTTTCATTAACAGGAACCTGGAATCAAGAGAGGAGCTAGGCCTGGAATCCAGACACTCAGATATGGGATGCAGGTATCCCATGTGGTGGCTTAACTGCTACACCAAACATTTGCTCCTGTATCAGGAATTTTTCAAATGTTGGTTTACCATTAGTGATGAATTCTTATCAGTAGTAATGTTTACCCATGAAGAGTTGCTAACTGTATCTGATTGTTCTCAGATGGACTATTCCACAGAGCTTGGTTTTGCTGGAAAATGTCAATATTTCAGAAAGAAGACATAGCCTGTCATTAATTGATTGATGAATTTACACTTTCCAACAAACTTCTTAGGTGCATTCTATGCATGAGATGCCCTATTGAGTGCTGGGAATTAAAAAAAATAATAATTGTAGTTAACTTTTATGAAGACAGGAAGAAAAGACTGTCTTTGGGAGGGTCCTCTACCTCTCCAGGCCCATCACATCTACATCTTTAATCAATTGTACTTAGGCTACTTAGAGTGCTTTTGTGCCTACTGCCTTGTACTTTTTGCTCAAAATTACTTCAGCTATTCAGGGTCTTTTGTGGTTCAATACAATTTTTTTAAATATTTATTTCTAGTCCTGTTATAAATGTTATTGATAATTTGATAGAAATTTTATTTAACCTGTAAATTGCTTTAATTTGTATTGACATTTTAACAGTATTGATTCTCCCAATCCATGAACATGGGATGTATTTCTATTTCTTTGTGTCTTCTTCAGTTTCTTTAATTCATCAGTGATTTATTTTCTTTTTAAGATTTATTTATTTATTTGAAAGACAGTGTTACAGAGAGAGGCAGAGACTGAGAGAGAGGTCTTCCATCTGCTGGTTCACTCCCCAGGTGGCCGCAATGGCCGGAGCTGGGCTGATTGGAAGCCAGGAACCAGGAGCTTCTTCCAGGTCTTCCACATGGGTGCAGGGGCCCAAGAACTTGGGCCATCTTCCACTGCTATCCCAGGCCATAGCAAAGAGCTGGATCAGAAGAGGAGCAGCTAGGACTAGAACTGGTGCCCATATGGGATACTGGCACTTCAGGCCAGGGCTTTAACATGCTGTGCCACAGCACCGGCCCCATCAGTGACATATTTTTCATCGTAGAGATTTTTCACCTGTTTGGTTAAATTTATTTCTAAGTTTTTTTCCTTTTTAATTTTTATAGAGTTAGTGAGAGAGAGAGACAGAAAGAAAGGTCTTCCCTCCATTGGTTCACACACACACACACACACACACACATACACACACACACCCCAATGGCTGCCACGGCCGGAGCTACACCAATCTGAAGCCAAGAGCCAGGTGCTCCCTCCTGGTCTCCCACACAGGCACAGAGGCCCAAGCATTTGAGCCATCCTCCACTGCCTTCCCGGGCCACAGCAGAGAGCTGGACTGGAAAGGAGCAACTGAGACTAGAACCCCGTGTCCTCATAGGATGCCAGCGCCACAGGCGGAGGATTAACCAAGTGAGCCACGGCAACGGCCCCCGAGGTTTGTTTTTGTTTTTGTTTTTGTTTTTTTAATAAGTATTGGAAATGAGATTGCTTCACTGAATCCTTTTTCAGATAATTCACTATTCATATATAACAATGCTACTAATTTCTGCATACTGACTTTGTATACCACAAGGTTTCTGAATTTTTCTGTTCTAAAAGTTTTATTTTTTAAGATTTTATTTATTTATTTGACAGGCAGAGTTACAGACAGTGAGAGAGATAGAGAGACAGAGAGAAAGAACTTCTTTCCATTGGTTCACTCCCCAGGTGGCCGCAATGGACAGAGCTGCACCAATCCGAAAGCAGGAGCCAGGTGTTTCCTCCTGGTCTCCCACGTGAGTGCAGGTGTCCTAGCACTTGGGCCACCCTCCACTGCTTTCCCAGGCCACAGCAGAGCTGGACTGGAAGAGGAGCAACTGGGACTGGAACTGGTGCCCATATTGGATGCCAGTGCTGCAGGCGGAGGATTAACCTAGTGCACCACGGTGCCGGCCCCCTCTAACAGTTTTTCTAAGGGTCAGCACTGTGGTGCAGCAGGTTAAGCCAGCTCCTGCAGTGCTGGCATCACACATGGGCTTCAGTTTGAGTCCACATCCTTGTGCTCCATTTTAAGAAAAGTCTGAAATCGTTGTAAGGGAAACTATTCAACAAATATTTACAGAGACCCCTGTATTATAGGATTTGGACTAGGCACTAGACACACAATAATTATTAAAAATTCATTGTCAGATTTCAGAAATCCCAAATGGAGCTAGATCCACATGGGAGCAACGGTGATTCAAGAGCAGGTGGTTCCTTTTTCTTAATGTTTTGGGAATCAGAAAAACAAGGGACAGTTTTTTTGCTTTGTCTCTGAAAGAACACAATCCATTTGCTACCAAAGTAAAACAATTATGCTGCTAACCAAAAATTAATCTGTCTGTGATGTCTTTTGTGATTTTGCTTTGGTATGGGGAGGATGCTTGAAATATATTTGAAAAGAAAAATTCATGCTGGCATGCTACTGTCACAGATTTAGTGTGCAAAACACAGGCATCCTCCCCTAAAAGGAAAGCTGGAATTGAGTGCTGATTTAATTGCTTCTTCTGAACCCAGAGAGAAAGCTGTTGGGGTTGCAGGCCTTTACCAGTTTTGTTATCAATAATACAAGAGATGGATGCTGTAAATGTAGCTTCCTCACGGGGGAAATACTGTCACCGGAGTCGATGACCTAAATTGTCTTTAAACATCAAACTTTCTAAAGTGGAGAGCACACATCTGCCCTTTGAATGTTAAAGTAGTCACTAAACTGGGTCAGGAGACTTACAAACAGTGCATTGACAGCGGCTTTTCTCTTACACGCAGAAAATCGTGTCTTGAGTGTTCATTACCTTGCAGACATTAGTTTTATTTCCTGTGCAAATTGCATCCCATGGAATATGTGTTTTGTGATATTCACCGTTGACTGATCTAGCTGGGTTCCTTCACTGAGTTTGAAAAAATAAGTCCTTGAGAATTTCTCCTTCCACCCCACTTTTCTTGCCACCCTGTCTTCAATTACACAAACATAAAATTCAGGCTTCCCTTCAGTCATTAGAAACTTTTAGTCTTAATAGTTATTTTACACTGATTCAGCAGATTTTCCTACAACAGTTTTCATGGAAGGAAGAAATCAGGACAAAGAACTCCACTTGAGTATCTTGGTTGATTAAGGCTGGCTCATTAAGGTGTGGTGGGTGCTCAAAGTGAAAAAAAAAATGCCTACAGCCATCTCAGACAGGGATCATGTTTATCTATGGTTCACTCTATAGCACATGTACTGACATTATAGATGCTCACTTGTTTTCTGAGTGAATAATTAAATGAGTACCCGTAAGTAAAGTCAGTGGGTATATTTTTTTCAAGAAACATTGGAGAGGAGGGAACCTAGAAGGTGGGCTTCAGCTGACTATGGCCCAGAGGAAAGAGTTATTTAAGTTTTAGACACATAAAGAAAAACGTGTAGAAAAGTGAGGTTTTAGATTCAAGCACAAATTGTAAAGAAGAATGAATGAATCATGACACATGACAGGAGAGGAAATGTAATTTTTCTGATTCCAAAAGCATTGAGGAAAAGGAACCACCTGCCCTTGAATCACCATTGTTGCCTTGTGAGTCTAACTTCAACTGGAATTTCTGAGAGCTGAGAACAAATTTTTCGTCATCATTGTGTTTCTAGTGCCTTTACAAGACCCTGGAACACAGAGATTTCCATAAGATCCATGCTACATTTGTGTTATGATTCTCTTTTTTTAAAGATTTATTTATTTATCTGAAAGTCAGAGTTATGGAGAGGCAAGGGAGAGAGAGAAAGAGAGATAGGTCTTTCATCTGCTGGTTCACTCCCCAGGTGGGCACAATGGCCAGAGCTGGGCTGATACACAACCAGGAGCCAGGAGCTTCTTCCTGGTCTCCCACGTGGGTGCAGGGGCACAAGGACTTGGGCCATCTTCCACTGCTTTCCCAGGCCACAGCAGAGAGTTGGATCAGAAGTTGAGCAGTCGGGACCCAAACTGGTGCCCATACGAAAAGCCGACACAGCAGGTGGTGGCTTTACCTGCCCTTGTGTTATGATTCTAAGATCCCATTCACTCCCTCAGGAAAACAACAACAACAACAACAATATTTATTCAGCATTTGTTATATGTAAGGCAAGAGGTTTTCCTTGGAAAAGAGAAGTTTAATAGATTGCACAAAAAAATTGTTGACTAAGTCATTGGCTGAGGAATGTCATTTCATCTTCTCAGACAAAAAAAACACGTAAAGTCACAATGAATTTGAGGGGAAAGGAAGGGAAGTTGGAGACTCATGTTTTAATTAAGAAAGATAATTATAAGAATTTTGAAAATGATTGCTGTTTCCCAGGTAGTATGCTATATACTTTACTTACTTCATTTAATTCTTACTGTATCAGAAGTGGGGATCCTTTTTTTTTCTGCCAGAGGCAATTTAGACATTTAAAACATCATTTTCTGGCCATACAATTTTATCAACTTGAAAATTCGCCTGCTATAGACTTAATGAATTTCGAGAGCCACTTGTGGTTACTTCGACATGGGCAGGGCAAATGATTTTGTGGGTTGTACATGGCTGGTTGTACATAGCTGGTGTACCAGGTGTTCCCAGTCCTGCAAAACCTGCAGTGTGAGTAGGGAGCAATTTATAGTTGAGGGAACTAGACTTAGTCTTATGGTTAATCAGACTCAAGGAACTATGGTGGCAAGGCAAGCACTTGAATTTAGATTCTGCCTCCAGAAAACATCACTTCCTCGAAGTGAAAGGAATGGAGCTGAAGACTTGAGCATCCTGCACTTTGGTCTTCCAGTGTGCCTTATCTTCTCTCGCTTACGATTCTTGTCTTCTCTTGTTACATGAATTGCATCCTCAGGAAAGATGGAGACATTGACTTGGTATCTTTGATTCTCTCTCAGCGACTAACAAAATTTGCTTGGCTCTTCATAGTCCATTGAATATTGTTTGGTTGATTTTTAAAAAAAATATTTATTTGTTTATTTGAAAGGTGAAACAGAAACAGGGAGAGACACAGAGATCCTTCTGTCTGTCTGTTCACTCCTCAGATTGCTGCAATGGCCAGACTGGGCCAGGCTGAAGCCAGGAGCCAGGACCTTCATCTAAGTTTTCCATGTGGGTGGCAGGGCCCAAGTACTTGGAGCATCTTTCACTGGTTTTTTTAGGTGCATTTTCAGGGAGTTTGATAGGAAGTGGAGCTGCCTGGACTTGAACCTGTGCTCATAAGGGATGCCAACATTGCAGGCAGCAGCTTAACCTGCTATGCCACAATGCCAGCCCCAGATATTGATTAATAAAGTGACTTGTTAATCAAGAGTTAAAATGTGGGGTATGGAAATTTAGGATTGTAAATCAGAAAATTGTTAATTTTTACAAAACATGAGAAAATAGAAAAATATCTTTGCCTTGATGTCTGCCCAATAAAATCTGAAAATCTGCTGTGAATTGTAAGACTTCTAAAATACAGGCATATTCCAGTTCTCCAGTGGAAAAATGATGACAGAAACAATAGTGCACTGTCAGCCACATAAAATGAAACAATCAATGCACGGTAGAGAGGCAAGCTAAATAGGCATTGGGCTCACATTGTATATATTCAAATCTCATCTCAATCACTGGTAACTTTAAGTAAATTACTTAATCTCTTTAAACATCTGTTTCCTCATCTTAAAGGGAATTATAATGTTACTTCTTAGGATGAGTTTAGGATCAAATAAAATAGCATTGACATTTGGTCCAGTAGTTAAGATGCTGGGTTAAGACACCTGTTTCCCATATCAGAGCACTGGGTTCAATATGTGGCTATGGCTCCTGCTCCAGCAGCTTGCTAATGTGCCCCCTGGGAGGCAACATCTGATGGCTCAAGTGATTGGGTTCCTGCCATTCATGTGAAAGGCCTGGGTTAAGTTCTCCATTCCCAGTTTCAGCCTGGCTCAACTCCATCCATTGTGGACGTTTGAGTAGTGAACTAGCAATGGAATCTCTCTCTCTCTCTCTCTCTCTCTCTCTCTCTCTCTCTCTCTCTCTCTCCTCCTTTTTCTCAAATTAGTAAGTTATTAAAAAATTACAGATCACATAAAGTAACACAGATAAAGAGCTCAACTTTGAACTAAAGGACACTTAGAATCATAACTCAACCAAAGTGTGGTTTTCAGGTTGAATTAAATGAAATTACATTTTTTTTTTTTTGACAGGCAGAGTGGACAGTGAGAGAGAGAGACAGAGAGAAAGGTCTTCCTTTGCCGTTGGTTTACCCTCCAATGGCTGCCGCAGTCGGCACGCTGCGGCCGGCGCAGCGCACTCATCCGATGGCAGGAGCCAGGTGCTAGGTGCTTTTTCCTGGTCTCCCATGGGGTGCAGGGCCCAAGCACTTGGGCCATCCTCCACTGCACTCCTGGGCCACAGCAGAGGGCTGGCCTGGAAGAGGGGCAACCGGGACAGAATCCGGTGCCCCGACCGGGACTAGAACCCGGTGTGCCGGCGCCGCAAGGCGGAGGATTAGCCTGTTGAGCCACGGCGCCGGCCTGAAATTACATTTTCTATCCTGACATGTGGATAGCTAGTACAATGGGCTTACCCTAGGCTTCTTGGGAAAAAAAACTCAGCTAAAGCTAAAATCACAAATGAGCCATACATCAGATAAGAGGGGCTGCATGGCAAACCAAATTGTGCCCAACCTGTTCACTTAAAAGAGGCAGGGATTATAAATTATTTATAGTGGGAAGAAATGGGGCAGGTCTTTTTCTATAAAGTGCTTAAGATATTGAAAGTACTAGCTCTATGTTCTGAAGTTTGTGTCTCCTCAAATTGGTACGTTGAAATCCTAACTCCCAAAGTGTTGGTGTTAAAACGTGGGGCCATTGATGAGATGATTAGATCATGAAGACCCTCAAAAGTGAGATTCGTGCCCCTATCAAAGAGGCCCTGGAGAGCTGCCTTGCTCCTTTCACCTTGTAAGAACATGGTGAGAAGACTCTAACTAGAAAGCAGGTCCTCACCAGATACCAAATCTGCCAGTGACTTGACCTTGATTTGCCAGCCTCCAAAACTGTGAAAAGTACATCTTTACTGTTCATAAGCCACTTAGTTTGGGATATTCTGTGGCTGTTTCCCAAATGGACTAAGACAACAGCCACTATTGCTTTGGCTTCAGTGTTACGGTACAAGACCTAAGGAGTGGGGAACAACCTCTCTCACTTGACCAGCTTAGCTAGGTGTTCGCATGGCACCATGCAGATGGCTGTGGGAGATGGGAAAGCAGCAATACCTAGGGAGACCTCGGTTTCAGTTCCTGATTAATGGTGGGCTTAGAGGTGGTGACACTTGTGAAATGCTGTTATCTGTTTCATCAGCCACTGAAATCTGCAAGAAATTCCAAGAAATTCTTGACTTATACTGCAGGAGGGTTGAAAATCTTATTGGGATTGTACACAGAAAATGTGCTGCTTTTGTATCCACACATCTTGCAGGCCAGTGTGGTCCAGGGAATGGGAATCCCATAGAAGGTCAGAACTGAAAAATATGCAACTGGTCATCTGGACCAGTGTTATTCTTTAACCCGAGGTATATACAGGATTGGATACAGAGGAACTTAGCAGCTACACATATGCCTGCTGCTTTATAGCATCGTGTAAAACATGAATAGAATGAGTAGTATGTGGAAGGAATTATGTTTAAACCAAAAACACCAGTGAGAACACCCAGGTAGCCTGGCCTAGTTTGTTTCCTCCATGTATTCTCCCCTTTGCTTCTCTTTCAGGGTTGCTGGCTAACTGATGATTCAAAAACAGACTTCCTCAGTTCCTACCCACTGAGTAAATTAGTGTTGAGGTGCCACCAGATTTATATTGAGAATGTTTATTTTGAATCAATATATTTCGAGAATGTTTGTTTTGAGTCAATATATTTCTGGAGTTTTAAGAATGCATACACATTCATTTTATTTATTTGAAAGGAAGAGGGGTGGGGGAGAGAGAAATCTATAGAGATATCCACCATCTGCCATCTGCTGGTTCACTGCCCAGAAGCCTGCAACAGCCAGGGCTGGGCCAGGCCACGCCAAATCAAGGAATCCAGAACTCTGTTCGGGTGTCCATGGTGGTGACAGAGACCCAAACACTTGAGTCATTATCTGCTGTCTCTCAAGCACATCAGCAGGAACCTAGATCAGAAGGTGAAGGCAGAACTTAATCCCATGCACTCCTCTATATGGGATGCAGTGTCCCACGTGGCAGCTCTACACACTGCACAAAACACCTGCCCACACAGTGAGAATTGTTGATTTCTACTGTTTTGTTTGAGCTTTTGCTTTCATTTTCTTTTCATTACATATCAGTTTTAGGTTGTGACAGTGGAGTGAGAACATCAGATGTAATCCATGGCCCTCTTAAAGGGGTTAATTAGAAGGAGATAAGTAAACTTGTTATAGATGCCCCAGTGTTGACTGTAGTGCCATCATCATGCAGGGGAATTCTTACAGCAGGAGTAGGTCTAGAAAAGGTCATGCTGGCATTGGGCAATTTTTGCATCCTCTTCTCTTCCTTTTCATGACAGAGTGCATTTGATGCTTTTGAGTGATTTTAGGAGCTTGCTTATCTGTTTCTCTCCCTCACTGCTCTGATTTAATCATAGGTCCCATCCTTCCCATGTCTCCAACTCTGTGCCATCTGTGATATTTGGCAGCAGCAACTTAAATACAAAATCCCCCTTGGCCCCGGCATCAATAGGTTTGGATGAAATAAGATCTATTTCATCATTTGGCAATGACTGTCACTACCATTAGTTGGTTATTTTGTCACCTATGACATTGAGATAAGCATCCCCCTTCTTTTTAGCACTTCGGCACTTGGATTTCTGTTTATAATTATTTTAGACCCTAAAATGCAGAGGAAAATAAACTGGAGTACTGTTTGTTTATTTGTTTATTTTGCTGTGAGTATATATATAGTTCTAGGAGAAATTCAGGGCTGCCAATAAGAATACAGAGGTGCAAGTGTCAGAAGGTCTCTGTGGTGAATTTGAAGCTTGCATAAATTTTAAAGAACTTCAAACTCACACTCCAATATATTGTAAATCCACATAGTATTAAGTAAAAATCAATGCTATATTAACATGTAAACTAAATACACACACACGTATATACATGAAGGGGCTTTAAGAGGTTGGTGGAAAATGTAATTAAAAAGAGAAGGTTTTTTTGAAGCAAAAAACTAAAAAAATTAAAGCTTTTTTCATAATATGCATTTTCCACAAACTTTTTGAGTGCCCTACATATGTAAAATGTGTGTCCTAAAGTGTTAATGATATCACTGTCTGACAGATGTGCACATAGTTTATATTTTCTTCCCTGTTTTCTGAGATGTTTTTCATTTTTGCCCTGAGCATGGGGTGCTTTTATAAAAAGGAACACCAAACAAGCATTGTAAAGCACGTCCGTCCTTGAGTCCTTTTGACAATAAAGTATAAAAGCTGCCAGAGTCAGGAAGGACATAGGAAATTGCTAGGCTTGCCTGGGCTCTGGCCAACTAGGTCACAGGGATCGGTCTCTCTCTCTACCTTCCTCTCTGAAGCTACAGCTATTTCGAGTCAGAATGATGTATGTGCTCAATGAAATGGCTGCTAAAGCATGGCCAGAGTACTCCAGCAAGTTTCTAGTAGCAAAAGCTGATGATATGTGAATGCTAAGGTGGTATTTCCTCTCAGATGGTGCCAGGTAGTCTCTTCCTACAGCAGCAAGTATAGAAGCATAAGTTGACCACTGGCCGATCAAAGGTAACATTTAATCAGGAAGGACTATTTGTTTGTGGGTAGTGATTGCAGCACCCCAGGTAAATAAAATCTGCCAGTGCCATGCTGGGCTCTTGTACTTCCTTCGCCATTTTACTTAATTGAATGTATAGATGTGTGCACACTGAGGATGGGGTTCCAACAGTTGGTGGGAGATACTGTAAGCTTCTCATCTGTTGGGACCCAGTTTTTTCTCTCAACCATTAGAAGAGTTCCCTGAAATCCAGGGCAATGTAGGATGGATCTTGACTTTATTTTGATTTCTCACATTATTCTAATAACTTTCAATTTAAAAAATTGACCAAGGATACAATTACCTTCTTCCTGAAGGTCCTAGCAGAGTAGATCCCACACATTTAAATAGTTAGAGCAAGGCAACTAGATGAAAATCAGTTGAAATAAGAGGCAATCACAGTCTATGTTGTTTTGGTTCTGAGGAGTAGAGTAGCATTTGCAATTTTTTTTTTTCTAAACTTACCTGTTTTTCTGATCACTGGTTTATTTCTAGATAGGAGCAAATGAGCTTATTTTTGAAATACTAACTTCACTTAAATTCAAATTTGGTCCTCCAGAAGCAAGAATGCTAATCTTGGGAAGGTTATCCTGCGTAAATAAATAGCTTTGTTTAACCCTTAACTAAATAAAGTCATGGTGGTCTTCAGAAAAATCAAAGAGCAGACCTACTTTGATTCTTTTAATAAAGACTTATTTGAAAGGCAGACAGACAGAGGGAGAGACAGAGACAGAGAGAGACAGAGAGAGAGAGAGAGAGAGAGAGAGAGAGAGGGATCCTCTATCAGCTGGTTCACTCCCCAAATGGCTGCAGTGGCTGGAGCCAGGCGGATCTGAAGCCAGAAGCCAGGAGCTTCTTCTGGGTCTCCCACGCAGTTGCAGAGGTCCAAGGACTTGAGCCAACTTCCACTGCTTTCCCAGACCATAAGCAGAGAGTTGGATCAGAAGAGGAACTGCTGGGCTGTGAACCAGTGTCCATAACGGGATGCTGGCATTATAGGTGGAGGCTTAACCCACTATACCACAGTGCCGTCCCCTTGACCCCCACTTTAATTTTTATATTCAATCTCTCTGGTCATTGAAAAGGAAAAGAGTAATCCTTGATTTGCTGTAATGAACATCTCAAGTGTTCGTTCTCTACTTCCCTACCTCTGATAGCTATCACGGTAAGGAATAGAAAAATACAATAGAAGATAATACACTTAATGGAAAATTCGCAGATTCTCTGGGATGGGAAGATGCAATATTGTCTTTCACTTGTTTAATTTTTCTGATTATGTGCTAATCAGAAAATGTCTAAGAGCTTAAAAACAAGGATCTCCCATTGTACCCTATCCAATCCCACAATTCCATATTCTCTCATGAGAATAAGGAAATTTGGAACATGGTTTCACTCTTACACATAATGGTAGAGCCACTTTAACACCTTCTGGTTCCATTTAATAATCAAATCTTTTGTTAGTGAAGACAGGGAAGTGTTTGTTCATATATATCTTAGCAACCACAAGTAGTCATAAACTCAGAAGTCCCAAGGGAACTCTACTTCAGATAAAATCCAAAGCACTTCACAGGGCTTGGATTACAGGCATTGTATGGCTAGACATCAGGGGCACGTTGTGGTTCCCTCTGACTGCAGTGGGATTGTTTTGTATGGCATGTGCTGAGAGGGCTTCAGACATCCTAGAACTGTGTGTGCTTCCAAAATTGGGGAGCTTTATGGCCGTCCTTTTCCTATCCCTTCCTGGAAGCCCTGACTCTACCTCATGACATTAATATTACCTTGGTAGGGTGTCTGTTTCACTCTGCAGATTTTTTTTCTTCAATTGACCTAAGTGGTTAACCCAGGGGCAAAGGTTGATTTTTTTTTTTTTTAGTACATACACTTAGAATAATAGCTAACAAACCAGAGGCGGCCCTGTGTGCCAGACACCGTGCTTAACACCTCTTTGTGTACTTAACACATAATTCTTCCAAGAGACCTGTGACAAGACTGCCCTCTGCCTTCAAAATAACAGTGTGGAGAGTTAGAGGTTACCCTGCTAATAAATGGTAGAGCCACGAGTTCAACCTGGTCCCTGCTCTTCATGTCCAACAGATTTCCTCGTATATTTCCCTTGCTAAGCTCTTGTACTTCTTATGGAGCACCAGAGCAGTGGAAATGGGAGAGAAATGAAGAAGCAATCAAACTAATAAAATGAACATACAGGACTACAAGAACATTCATTTTTACAGTTCTAAATGTTTGCCAGAAATAATTTCTACAGAAAGAGAGAACTTGTCCATGATGATCATTCTTGTGTTCCTAGCACTGAGCACGGTGGTTGTCAAATGGAGACAAGAAAATATTTTAAACAAATAAATGAATATTGTACCAGCCATAAATTTATTGCATTTTATGTAAGAGCTACATTATAACAACAACAAAAAGTGGAAGACATTGGTTCTATAACTCGAATGGATGATGCTGTGTCAGTTCTAAAGATTCAGAAATTTGTAATGAAAGCAGAAACAAAGTGAATATCTAGTTTATTTTGTTTTTGTTATATTTACATCAGTATTGCTGCCCTGGAAACCATGAAGCATTTCACAAAGCTGGTGGAAAAATAAACTTATTATAAGTTTTAGTGCAATTTTTTTAATCTGTGCATAGTTTGTTGCTAACATGCACTTCCATGAACTTTTAGACAAACTTTCTCATAATTTGTAAATGCCTTCCTAATCAGGTTCTGAAATTTCAAATTGAGTGTATATACTTTATACAGTATAAAGTGTTAAAACTTTATACTGTATAAAGTATTAAGAAGGAAAGGAGGGCCAATTTTGTAGTGTAGTAGGTGAAGACGCTGTCTACAATGCCCGCATTCCTTGTGAGCACTGGTTCCTGTCCAGGCTGCTCCACTTCCAATCCAGCTCTCTACTATTTGCCTAGGAAAAGAAGTGGGAGATGGGCACAAGTGTTTGGGCTCCTGCCACACATGTAGGAGACCCAGATGAAGCTTTTGGCTCCTGGCTTCGGTCTGGCCCAGCCCTCACAGTTATAGCCATCTGGCTAGTGAATCAGTGAATGGAGGATCTCTCTCTCTCTCTCTCTCTCTCTCTCTCTCTCTCTCTCTCTCTCGCTTTCTGCAACTCTCAAATAAATAAATAAATGTTTTAAAAAATAACAAAGAAAAGGTATGAAAACCTATTGTTACTAAGTTGAAGAAGTCAATATTTTTTTCCATTAGGAAAACAAATTTGTGAGAAATCACATATAAATTTAACAAAATCATGCCTCCTCATACTTAGGATATATAATAAGTGATTTATTTTCTTTAGTAAAAACTTTGTCCAGATTGCTCTAGAGGACACCATTCATACTGCAGTGGACCTGTGTGAATGGAGCCCTGGGAGGGGGTGCTCCCACTTCATAGCTGTTGACCACCTGGCCTTGCAGGGTATCTCTGCAAACTCTTGAGGCCAAAACAATCCATTTGTACTGGAAAATGGAATCATTGAATTTAAGGACATTTTTCACATTAATATGATGATTTGTTTCATTTTAGCATTTATTCAGTGCCTATGTCAAATTTTGGGCTAGTGAGTAAGACAGGACCCCACAATCAGAATGAAAACTCTAAATGGATATGATTGTGAAACTATAGACAGATGGAATCTTTGATCCAGTGATAACAGATACATAAAAATACAAATAATTCATGCATAGCTGAATATGAAGGTGATTATGATATTTTAACTTTGCAGCATCCAAACAAATTTTCCCCTTGTATATATGCATCCTTACCTTTCACAATCCACACTCCCGGTTTCCATTTGCTTCTCAATAACTAGAAGAAGCTTGAAAACTGGTCTTTTTAGGGTTATGTCCTTGACTTCCTTTAGTACTTTATGAAACTGGAGATTTCATTTGTAACAACTGTGGCTCTTGGCAAGCTGAAAATGACTGCAAATTTAATCCCAACCAATTTAAAGCTCAGGAGAAATGTACTGGGTCCTGTAGCTGGAAAACCGGAGTTGTCTGGCTTCAGGTAGAGTGGTTTCTCTCCCAGCCAGCAATGCACTCCAGGTCTCCCGGGTGGGTGGTAGGAGCCTAGTTATTGAGGCATCAGTGCTTGAGTCCACGTGTCTGTGGGAAGTTGGAGTCCAGAGTCAGAGGTGAACTGAACCCAGGTATTCTGATGTGGCACATGGGCATCTGAACTGCTCCATTAAATGCTCACATCCTTTGGACTTTTAAAGTTGTCTGTAACCGTGTTACTAATCATACCTGATATTTATAAAGTACTTTCTATTTACCTGGCACTGTACTCAATATCTTTAATCCTTACTTAATCCTCAAGATACTCTCATGAGGTAGGTAGCCATTATCTTCATTTTATAAATGAGAACATGAAGCTTAACCTAGATAAATAACTTTCTGAAGTCACGGGCTTGGTGATTACTGGAGCCAGCTTTGAATGTAAATTCAGGGTACGGTTTGAGAGACAGTGACTTAACTGATGGCATCAGTTTTCTTCATTAATATAAATCATACCAAGAAGAAAAGAATTTTTCCCACTGTTTTTGTACCAGTTAGAGCAGACCAGAAAAGCAGTGTAGTAGTGTGGGCAGCGTGTGTCAGGGGAGACTTGGATAAGCATGAGGGCATGATGTGCAGGATGGCCAAGATATGGTATTGGGTCTCAAAATTAATGGGAAGACTTGTTCCAAGGAAAAGGGACAAGATGACAGATGACTTCACTTACCTTTTTTTGTTTGTTTTTAACATTTTATTTATTTATTTGAAAGAGTTACAAAGAGAAAGAGAGAGGGAGGGAGGGAGAGAAAGAGTGAGAGAAATAAAGAAAGAGAGTGTTTCTATCCCCTGGTTTACTCCTCAAATGGCCATAATGGCCAGAACTGGGCCAGCCTGAAGCCAGAATCCAGGAGCTTCTTCTGGGTCTCCCACATGGATGCAGGGGCCCAAACACTTGGGCCATCTTCCTCTGCTTTCCTGGAGTATTAACAGGGATTTGGATCAGAAGTAGAACAGCTGGGACTTGAACTAGCACCCCTATGGGATGCCAGCATTGCAAGAGACAGCTTTACCTGATATGCCATAATGCCAGCCTCATTCATTTACTATTGAGAACCAACATGTGGGTATAGAATTACATTATTACTGCATAGAATGGTTAGTGGATGTTTCAGGGAGACGGTTGACAGGTAAGGGAGTCTTCTTAGTAATTGCCCTTTTTCACATACCATTCTTTGTGTCCAGAGTGCTTCTTCACTTTTTATGTTGAATTCTGGTGTTCTTGAAAGTTTGAAATTCTGTGTCGAGACCTTGCTCTATTCCCTACTGTTACCATTAAGCTAAGTTTCTCCTCCCAGTAGCTCCTACAGCACTAAGACATTCACCACCCCATCCTATGTTGTCCTTTAAATACTGACAACAGCCCATAACCTTTGGAACCCACCTCAGAGAGGTGAGTGTGGATGCTCAGAACACCTGTTGTAGCAGCCTTCCTGGCAAGGCACTGAGCTTCTGTCCCTGGGTATCATCACAGAGAGCTGCAGTCCATGGCTATGGTGGTCAGCTCTTAACACGAAGTGGAAGACATACTCAACGTGTTTTCCCAAGCCCCATTTCACTCTAAGATTCTATGATATTTAGGATATTATTTTATGATTATTTGTACTTCTTCAGGTGATTATTCAAATATAATTTTTGAATCTGACGAAAAGTATCTTAAATGAATTTCTATCTTTGAAGTATATAGATGCCTCTGGCTATAGAGAAAAACTTTCAGGTGATACAAAGATACAGATATTACAGATATATATTCCGTTCTCTTTCGTCTATCCCTAATGGAACCATCAACACATGTTATAAGGAGACAGAAAGTGATTTAAAGGAAAATGTATATTGTATGCATGTATTCTGTATCTTTGTATAGCATGTTTAACTTTTTTTAACTTTTATGCATTCCTTTTTCTTTTTTCTTTTTTTCAACTTTTTTATTTATATAAGATGAAAAAAATTCATATATACAGGTTTAAGAACATAGTGATACTTCCCACCCTGCCCTCCCTCCTGCCCATGCTTCCACCCTCCTTCTGCCTTCCTTTCTATTCTTGCTTTTACTTTTTACATGTTTAGCATTGTTAAGGAACTATTGCAATCATCATTTCATTTGACAGTGATATAGAATATGTGTCAGCAAATATATATGTATAAAATATATGTAATATATGTTTTATATATATATATCAATGCATATATGTGATTTACAAATTTGGCTTTTTATTTAAGGTAGTTTTACCCTGGAGAGTCCTTAAGGTAATGCAAGGACTATTTTTCGAGGAAAATGAGCTGGAGAAAAGAAGAGTAATCTATCAGAATCTGTCTCCTCCACACCTCCCTCACCAAGCCTTCATTACACCTTTGCACTCTGTATCTTTCTCTCTGCCTGTGTACGTTATCTTCTGGTCTCAGTGTAAAGTGGGGAGAAAAGATTTCGATGGCATGACTTCCGAAAATCAGTGTAGCTTGAAGAATTCCTCTATCAAGTGGAAAACCAAGTGCAGCAACATTAATAGAATTTTGGAGCTACAAATGACTTCACCTATATCTACATATTAAGTATGTTATTTGAATTAGTTTAGAAGGAGGAACTTTTGGGGAGTTGGCATTTGGACTAGCACTTAAGATTCCCACGTCTTTCATTGGAGTGTCTAGATTCACTACCTGGCTCTGACTCCTGACTCCAAATTCCTGCTAATGTGCACTTTGAGAGGCAGCAGGTAATGGCTCCAGTAATTGGGTTCCTGTTGAGTTGTGTTCTTGGCTCCTGGCTTTGTCTCGGCCTAGGCCCCACTGTTGAGGGTATTTGGGGAGTGAAACAACAAACTGGAATTCTCTGTGTCTTTCCTCCTCTCAAAAAGAACAAAAACCTCTTTATGCCTTTGAATGCCACTGCTTATACCTAATATGTCAGTTTCTTGGTCAGCACAGCCAATTTTGGACTTTTGAAATTAAGTAATATTAATTTGCTTCAGTCTAGAACTAGAGACAAGCAGCACTGATGTATCTGGAAACATTTTGGTAATCAATTGTATATGGTTTAATTTGTTTAACAAATAATAATTAAATTGTATAAACACATGCACAGACTATATTGGTTCACAAATATATATCAGTCTTTAAAAACTTGATCATCTAGATCCGAGGATACATCAAGCTGATTGAGCCATCCAGGTATTTCTCCAGGCTGTCGCATTTCATAGAATGCAGGTCCCTCCTGGCTGTCTGGGGAAGTCCCACTCAGCCTTCAAAATCCCGCTGAATAGCTTCCTCCCAAAATGCATTTTGTCTTTCTGGTCTAAGTAGGTGTTCTGTCTTCTGTGTGATCTGAGCTCTTAATTCTCCTCTACTTGAGCTTGTCTCAAGTGTCTTTCCTTTCACCATTGGCTATGGTGTCACTGTAACCTGATGTGTGCTTCTGTAGCTCATTGTTGAGAAGAGTTCTTTTATAAAACAGAAGTTTTTGTCTTTGTGTTTCTAGCAGCTAGCTCATTATCGAGCACAATGGAGGCACAGTAAACACTCAGTTAAAGAATAAGTAACAATATAAGTTTCAGACAGATGGACTCCCATAGATTTAATTTCTTCCTGTCAATGTTTGAATCCAAAAGTTATTATACCCACATTTTTTAGCTCTTCAAATATTTGAACTTCTATTACTTGTCTGTTTTGTATTCATGCAGATTACATTTTTCAAAATATATTTGTACCATGTACTCCTACTGAAATCATTTATTAATTATAAGTGCTTTCCTAGGCTTTGTATCCAGTAGAGTTCGTCTAAACATTCAACAGCCTATGTTGAAAATTTGCTTTGATGATTGAAACAAGGAAATAAGTTTGCTCTTCTCTCACCCCAAGGCTTATTAATCTAAGTACATTACTAAAGAAACTCCTGTCAAGTTATGCAGTGAGGTACAAATACAGTGAGGACTTGCCTTACCCTGGACAGTTTCATTGTTGGGTTCTACAAGGGCAACAAGATAAATATAATGAACATTTACCTCAGTGAGTCTACAGGATACTCATAAAACAGATGTAAATGGAAAGTGGGTTTTTATAGTGAAAGATACACTAAGATACAAGCTTTCGAATTGTCTCAAAGGGCAGTGATCTAATAGAAAAGAAGAAATGAATTCTTATTGTTGGGCTCTAGAAAGGCCTTTCTCAGGAAATGGCATTTGTACTAGGCTTTGAAGTCTGTGGTATAAGCTCTCCACAGTATGAGCAGTAGAGATGAAAATTTCTAAGGGGGAGGCATAGCTGGGACTCAGGCTAGAAGCAGCAAGGTTAAAAGCTATTTATTGGCACAGGTGAGATGGAGTAATTATAACAAGATATGAGATATGGCCAGAAAGTAAGGTTTGGGTTGAAAGTTCTTTTGTAGGGTTCAGGATCTGGCTTTCATTTCTCAGGCACCAGGGAGATATGGAAGTTTCTGAGGCAAGGGGAAAAGGAGATAGGTCATGGTTTTCAAATGCTTTCAGGAATCAGAAGCTTCATAGTCGATAGTGAGATTCTAGGTAGCAAGAAATGTGGTCGTTTTATAAGGAAATGTTCAGATATAATCTTCATCTTATCAAATCAGGGCCTAAGATGGGAAAAGGCACAAAGAGAGCCTGGGGTGTAAATTTCAAAAAGCTTCAACTCTCAGGGCACAGCAGGTGCATGAAATGGCACCTCCCTCACCTTACCTTTTTGGTCTGAAGAGAAAAAAAGGATATCTTCAGGTGATTGATGATGATCTCTAACTCTGAGCAGTCCATTGGTGTTGGTGGCCCATTGTGATAATCCAGAATTATTCCTTTTTTTTTTCCCCAAAGAAACCTTTTATTTAATGAGTACAAAATTCATGAGTACAACTTTAGGAATATGATGGTTCTTTGCTCACCTTCCCACCCTCGTTCCCATACCACCTCCTCCTCCCTTTCCTATTCCTAGTCCCATTCTCCATTAAGATTTGTTTTTAATTAACTTTATATAAGACAAACTCTATATTAAAATTTCAACAATTTGCACACACACAAAAAAAAACAAAACATAAAAAACTGAGAACAAGTTTTACAGTTAATTCTCATAGTACAGCTCATTAAGGACAGAGGTCCTGCATGAGGACTAAGTGCACAGTGACTCCTGTTATTAATTTAACAATTAATGCTCTTATATATGATGTCAGTGATCACCTGAGGCTCTTGACATGAGCTGCCAAGGCTATGGAAGCCTTTTGAGTCTGCAGTCTCCATCAGTATTTAGACAAGGCCATAAGCAAAGTGGAAGTTCTCTCCTCCCTTTCGAGAAAAGTACATCCTTCTTTCATGGCCCCCTTTTTCCCCTGGGGTCTCAGTCACAGAGATCCTTCCTGTAGGATTTTTTTTTTCTTGCTTGCTTGCTTGCTTTCTCTCTCTCTCTCTCTCTCTCTCTCTCTCTCTTTTTTTTTTTTTTTTTTGCCACAGTGTCTTGCCTGAAATGCTCTCATGGGCTTTTCAGCCAGACCAGAATGCCTTAAGGGCTAATTCTGAGGTCAGAGTGCTGTTATAGTGATTGTCATTCTGAGTCTGCTGTGTAGACTGTTTCCCATGTTGTAACATTCTCTCCTTTTTAAGTCTATCTATTATTATTACTGGGTGCTTGATCCTATTTATATGATCACTTTAACACTTAATCCTATCTATATGTTCAGTTTAACATTTAATATCACTTTTACACTTAAGATGGTATTTTTACTACCAAGCTTAATGAGATTTGGAGTTCCATGGCAAGTTTCTAGCTTTACCCTTAAAAGTAAGTCCATACGAATGTATGCAGAACCATATAGCTCCTTCCTCTCTTATTCCCACTCTTATTTTTTACTGGTACCTATTTTCAATTGACTTTTTACACATATGATTAATTCTATGTTAAGAGTTCAACCAATGCTTTGAATCAGTCAGATTTGGGTTTCAGTTCTTCATTTTCCATCCTTGTAAACTTGAGCAGATGCTTGCTTTTCTGAATATTTGTTCCAGATAATAACTTTTCCCACTGTGGTATTATGAGCAGTCTATGCAATAGTCTATAGAAATCACCCAATGTAGTTCCTGATCCATGGTAGACACTCAATAACTAGCAATTGTCAGACTGACATTAATTGCTTTTCAGGAAATTATTTCCAACTCATACAGTCATTCAGTCACTTCAGTCACTGTTCATTCTAAGAGATTCACTTTGCGTTCAGATACAGCTTCCTAGAGTACTCAATGGATTCTGTGAAATGCATTACCTGTCATGTCTTATCTTCTAAATGAAGGCTGTTTCTTTGGACATGTGCAAGAGATACCTGAAAGATCTCCCTATTTGGGACAAGCTGTAAATCTTCATACTATTATTTTGTGTGAAGACTTTAAAATTATTTTCTAAGATATTATCTGTTCTATTCCTGCCTATTCAATCCTCAAATCCCTTATAATAGAAATCAAATTCAGTATCTTAGTATATTTTTATATGCTGCTTCTACCTCCACCAACACCATGCCAGCCTTCCTGGTAAAGCTGCTATCTGCTATTGTTGGTTACATTATCAACTCTTTTTTATTTGCTTTCCATAACATGAATCACTTTAACCCTGGTAACAACCTGTTCCATCTTTCTTGATTTGACAGAAGTTAGGTCCTTGCAAAATCACTTAATCTCTTAGCAATAGAACTATAGATTGTTAGAAATGGAAAGCGTTTTACAGAGTATCTAATTCACTTCCTTCTTTACACACAGGGGGACAAGAACTTCTGAAAAATTAAGGCACCTGGCGAGTCATTCAGTGGTGACCTTGATATATGTGTTAACACCAAACCCAGGTTCCCTTTATTTACCTAGAATGTGATTAGAACCCAGCTGTGACTGCAACATCTTGGACATCTCCTCTTTGCTCCTTAGATCAGTAGGTATTATACAAGACAATGAAGGATAAAAAATTTGACAGCCTTACTAAGAAGATGAAATCCATGTGTGTTAGAAAAATTGCCACCATAGAATGGTTTTCCAACTTTTATTTTCAACGTGAGTTATTTGTTCATCTGTGCATATAATCTTAGCAATACCACCTCATAATTAAATCTTAAGCATGGTCAACATAAACACCAAAGGAAATGTCCCAATACATTTGATACATTGCCATTAAGTTTAAGATTGGTGATGGGGTCAGTTGAAAGTATATATATGGCACCTGACCACACAATTAGCTAAATTGGTATTTTAAGAACTGTCACATATAAATATTCATAGACACAAGGATGTACCTTTTCTGCACTTGTCCCAATATATATTTCTTTTAAAACATCAGCAGAAGTTTTACATCTGTGCAGGGTCATGAAGTTCTGCTAGTAGAAAAACTGAAAGATTGGCGAGTAGGCAGTTGTGGTTTTTCATGTTATTCAGAATCATCCTGAATTGTAACTCCAGTGAAACAGGGAAGTGTATCTAAGGAAAGAGCCAGAATGTAAGACAGATGTTTGCACACTTTCATCAGAACTGCTTAATGCCAGACCAGGACTGTGAAATTGGAGAAAACCAAAGGTAATCACTTCAGAAACAGTGCACAAAGCACATGTTTAAACTCAATCTCTTATTTATCAATGATCTCCTGTGTGTGTATGCATATTTATGTTTATTTTCAAACAATGTTATGAAGTATTTTCATCTAGATCTTCTACCAGATTTCAGTTCATAATTTCTTTCTTAGCAATGCCATAAAATTTTGCCATAAAGAACTGGTTGTGTCACCTTACAAATCCTTCCTTAATTACCCTAACTCTTTCAGAAACTTCCTTTTTTTTTTTTGAGCTCTTAATTTCAGACCTTGACTAAACATTTAATCTTCTCAACAGTTACTAAGATAGCTTCTCTCAGTATCCCATCTCTAAGGATGAGCACATTAAAAGACTGAAGTCTGCTTGCATAGTCACCCAGCTTGTGAGTGATGAGCCAGGAATAGAATCCAGGTAGTCATGTTTGAGAGCTCACTCTGCCATTTTTTCCTCATATGTCTATTCATCGTGAGTCTTTGACTATATCCTGTCTTTTCAGGTAGTTTATTAATACATTATCCCCATTGTTTCTCTTTATATCCTTAAAGGTAGAGTAAAGACTGGTTTGCAAAAGGTCAGCTTAGCCTCATGTCCAGAAAGCTGAGGTGGAAGAGGGTATCCTGGACTTGCCAAGCTTGGAGCTATCTCCAACACGCCTGGCATTTCCATTTTCCCCTCACTTTCTTTAACTCTTTGGATTTGTCCTTATTAGGCATATGGTTGCTTCTAGAATGTGTCTATAGAAAGCATTTATTATTATCAATTACAGCATAAAAAGAAGGACTTCGTGTACTTTGAAATTTACTATGTACCTGCAAAATCAGTTACCTAATTTGCAAAATAACATGTGAGGTCCCTTATTAAAAGTCAGGATAAAAACAGCTTGTTTTCTTCTGTGGTCTCTCAAACTATCATGGTATTTTTTTAATCTGCTATGTAATGTTAATCCTCTGCAACCATACAGATGCTGGGTAAATGCACCTGGGTCCCTGAAGGAGAGGGTTGGAAAGAAGGGCAACTTACTGGGGGAGTAGGGTTGAGGATGACTAAGAATCTACTGGATGGAACTGTGTCAGTTTGATGTTATTGTTATGCTACCCCAAGGACTAGATGGAGAACCCTGAAGTGCAAGGTGCCTCCACTTGTCCTTTTGAACACTTCCCAGGTGACCAGATGGCCACTAGGGGTAATGTGGGCAGTGTGGAAATCCATTTCAAGATGTGCCAGTCTTTCCAGCCCAGCCTCAGCCCCAGAAGGAGGGTATGCACTGTTTTGTGAGCACAGCCAGTGAACCCACTGACAAATGTTGTTGACTACTAGGCAAGCAGGAGGGGGAGCAGATGGATGCAATTTGTATGACCAAGCACTACATTCCTTTGGGAAGACTCACATGCATTTTTAATAAAGAACTATTTACTCTCCAGCTTATCTCCAAAGGGTACAATTCTGAATGTGCAAATTTTAAGGGACATTAGAAATCACACCTTCCCATCCAGGCACTTCACCAAAGGAAAAAAAAAAAAATCCCCCAAGAGGTATCTTGACTTAACGACTAAAGCCACAGACCTTCAGAAATGTGGTTTTCGCGTGGCCTGATGTTTATGCCTCAGGAGAGTGGCATAAGTGCCCTGGTGTGGAAACCAGCCGAGAGGACAGTGTAGAGTGTAGAGTGTAGAGTGCCCAAGAACTCCACCATTCTTTTTTTTTTTTTTTTTTGACAGGCAGAGTGGACAGTGAGAGGGAGAGACAGAGAGAAAGGTCTTCCGTTGCCGTTGGTTCACCCTCCAATGGCCGCCGCAGACGGCGCGCTGCGGCCGGCGCACCGTGCTCATCCGATGGCAGGAGCCAGGAGCCAGGTGCTTTTCCTGGTCTCCCCATGGGGTGCAGGGCCCAAGCACCTGGGCCATCCTCCACTGCACTCCCGGGCCACAGCAGAGGGCTGGCCTGGAAGAGGGGCAACCGGGACAGAATCCGGCGCCCCGACCGGGACTAGAACCCGGTGTGCCGGCGCCGCAAGGCGGAGGACTCCACCATTCTAATAACAGGAATTTGCCAGTGTCCGTGGGCCATACGGATGCTCCTTTTTGTCATTGTTTTTTCACCTTGTGCTTTTGGGATTCACTGAGGTTCCAGCCATGATCTCTGGTGGATACAATCAACCTTTCCTCTCCTATGAGGTATTCAGATTCTGCAAATGTAACCTCAGCGCCAGCACAGTGACTTCCCATCTCTGCTCTGCCAGGCACATGGGACAGTAGGTCTGATACCTCGACAACCTGGTATCCATTTTGCTCAGTTGGCAATGGGTTACTTGAGAAGGATTCTCAAGTTGCATCCAGTCTCAGTGAAAAAAGTGGGCCATGACCATCAACAGGGTAGCAGGTGCCAGTGCAGAAAGTAACAACTCTGTCACCTCTTTGCTTTGTAATTGCTCTGGCACCTGCTCTGGATTTCTTCCCACACTTAATTGTGCTGTAAATTAAAATGGCATTGGAGAAGGTTTTAGTTGAAATCTTAGACTTAGAGTAAAAAATCATGAGTATATTTTACCTAGAATGAAAATGATATTTTTGGTTAAAGAGTGCAACAATATTAAAAACAGATATCCAAGTGAAAGTTTTAAGGAGGTAGCTTATCATTAGTGCCTGCCCTGGAAGCCTCCCATATGTAGTGAGAAGATGGTGAAAAGGCTTTGGAGACCCGGAGGAGCACTGGCTTGCTCCTTGGAGAGATTTAGGCGTCAACCCCTCCATCCTCCTTTCTACTCCTTTGTTCTTTGAGCACCTGTCTTTTGTGATTCTTGGAAATGGATCTAAGGGAGAGATTTTCCTGAGGTGGGAAAGAAAGGGTTACAAGTTAGAGTAGAAAGAGAAACATATATTCAAATAGACTGCATATATGTATGTGGGAAAGAGGTGACCTGAATTGGAATTGAGGGATGAATGATGATTGTCCCATGAGGACGCTAGTCAGATGGTACTGCAGCTGACCAATGGGTCCTGGTGTTTTTCTCAAATCCCTTGGCTTATCTTTGGACAGAGCATGGGCTTTGATAGTGCTTGCTTTATGCCAGTGGTTTCTAAACAAAGAGATATTCCAATGCATTTGAAAACTTTCAAAATATAGACTCTTGGACATTATTTGATTCAGGTAATTGAGGACAAAGCCCAGAAATCTATATTTCCCTTTCAATACTGATGGCAGTAATATTTATTTATTTATTTATTTACTTATTTATTTATTTTTGACAGGCAGAGTGGACAGTGAGAGAGAGAGACAGAGAGAAAGGTCTTCCTTTTGCCATTGGTTCACCCTCCAATGGCCACTGCGGCCAGCATGCTGCGGCCGGCACACTGCACTGATCCGATGGCAGGAGCCAGGTGCTTATCCTGGTCTCCCATGGGGTGCAGGGCCCAAGCACTTGGGCCATCCTCCACTGCACTCCCGGGCCACAGCAGAGAGCTGGCCTGGAAGAGGGGCAACCGGGACAGAATCCGGTGACCTGACCGGGACTAGAACCCGGTGTGCTGGTGCCGCAAGGCGGAGGATTAGGCTATTGAGTCGCGGCACCGGCGGCAGTAATATTTATTGAGAATTTACTCAGTACTATTGCACTATGACTGGACACTGTTCTAACATAACCCTTTGAGGTAGTCTTTTGCAATCATTCTTTTAAATATTTGTTTATTTTTATCAACATGAAAGGTAGAGCAACAGAGAGAGAAAGGAGTAGAAGAGGGATCTTCTATCTACTTCTGATCCACTCCTCAAATGCCTGCAATAGCCAAGGCGGAGCCGTGTCAATCCTGCGAGTACATCTGGGTTTTGGCCATCATCCACTGCCTCCCAGGATGTATTAGCAAGAAGTTGGATCAGAATCCCACATTTCAGTATGGGATGTGGGCATGGCAAGCAGCAACTTAACCCACTGCACCAAGATTCTCCTAACATTGTCATTTTAGGGATAAGGAAACTGAAACAGAGGAATGGTAAATAACTTGCTAAGGAAAGGAAGCAGGTTGTGGACACAGGAACTCTGAGGCTGGAACCATGCTGCCAGTGGTCACTGTGAAACTAACAAGAAATGCCAAAAGTCTCAACTCAAAACTATGGGGAGATGACCAAACATTTTATTATTTTCTCCTTTGAAGCATAAAGTAAGCATTAAGTGAATAGAAATAAACAGTATCCATACCAGGGAAATCCCTCCCTAGTAATTGGTTTTATTTACATATCCATTGAAGTGAAAATTGTTACAAGAAACAATTGCAAAGACTGGTTGCCTTGTGTGCAGAAAAATATTGGATAATATTTGGACAGTAATTTCAATAAGAGCTAACTATATATGCTTCACCTGTTCTTGTGACTAGAATTAGTTACAAGCTGTGAATTATGTTTTAAAAATAATCCTGCTGACCTCTGTTACCTGGGGAAAAAAGGATATTGTAGCTCAAGTTATTTATTGTAATTTAAAAGCCCTGATTTAATACAATCAAAAGATGTATTCTTTACACAGGAGAATAATAGTCCAGCAACAAAAGTTGAAATTAGGACAGTTTGATATGATAGAAGAATATTCTTTTTCTTGGATTAGTGCTTTTCTACTTTCTTTATAGCTAGATAGAGAAATAAAGTCAATATAATCATAATATCTGTATTACTTTAAAAAATTCAACATCCTTTTGGCCACATTATCTCAGCAACATTTTTGAGGTTTTTTTATTAAATAATATTTAATTCATGCATCATGGAGATTTTGTCATATATAACCCACCAGTTTGAAAAGCAAATATCTCTGCCTTAATATTATGTGACACAGAAATACAATTTTCTAACCAAATTGGTTTATTGTTCATTAATGGTCTGTGGAACAGAATGGGGAAAGACAATACAGCTTGCTTTGAAATCTTACTCAAGAAATTATCAATGGACATTTTGTAACATAAGCAGTAGGTAGAACTATGTCTCAGGCCAGCAAAATTAAAGCAATTAGATAGCATCTGGGGCTAAGCACTGATGAGACTTCTGTACTTTCTCAAGATCAGAAATGGGAAATCAAATGAAGGGCTGAGAAGGATATAGAACATTTCTCTTCAAGGGGTTGTTTTTCTACTATGCAATGAGAACCATGCTACATATCCTGTTTCCCCTTTTTGACTACTGCCAAGAAGTTCAGAAGTAAGATTTTGGCTCAAATTCAGAAACTTGCATTAAGCTTCATTATATTCAGTCTCACTTCCCCTCCATCCCTTCATTCTGATTTCTTATTTTTTTTCCTTTTTTACTCTCTGTTCATAGTTTGAGTTCTTCCTTTTTTCTGGAAACTATGCTGTGTATCTTATTAGTTTTAGAAAATCATTTTGAGACCACAAAATAACAATAGAATTTCACAGGCTCTGGACTGCCTGGTTCCAGATCTCAATTTTGCTATTTATGTGTTGTGTGGTCTTAGACTGACAACTGAATCCATCTATGATTCATTTTCCTCCTCTGTTGAATATGGTAATAATGTGTCTGCCACCTCAAGTTATTGTGAAGATTAAATGAGTTAATATAGGTTAACTGCTTTAGAAGATGGTCCAGCACATGGTAAGTGCTCAGTATGAACTATGGAAAAGATCGGTAGATGGACATGCTCAAAGGCAAATACGAATAGGCAAATCTAATATAAAATATCCTATAGAAATAATACTAGGTTTAATGCCTTAACATTTGTTTTTAATTCACTGATGACCATACTGAAAGCAAAATATAGTCCTGGTACTTACCAGCTGTAATGGTAACTAAAGAAATCTCAAAAATGTAGAATCTCTCATCAATGGGACTGTTTCAGAAATTGCTGGAAACAATATGAAATGGTTGACTTTCCCTATACAATGGAAAGAGGTTGGCATATGTTCCATGACTTTAGTCTCAGCTCCTCTCTATACATATTTCTAGTAAGTGTGGGCCTACTAATTCTATCACTTACTACCCAATCAATAGATTCAGTACCCCCAAAAAATCTGAATCACATTTCCTACTTTTTCCTCTTAAGCACTTCTTTCTTACTTTCCTAGTACTGAGTTGTCTGTGATGTTTCCTTGAAATAGAAGAGGAATAAACCCTGATATTTATTGCTCCTTTCTGTATGAACTGGGTGCTGTCCTGGACGATCTACCTGTATCCTCAGTCCACAGGCAGGTGTCTTTATCTCCACTTACATTGTAGGTTCAGGGGAGTTAAATGAGCTTCCCCAATACTCTGTTCTTAGGTAAGTGGCAGAGTTGGATTCAAATTCAGGTCTTTAAGGCACTCAAGTCCATTTTCTCTGCTTTCAATACCTTGATTCACTTTATTTTAAAGTCTGTGGACAAAAATATAGCCATACTGCATTAATTCCTTCTTGCTTAACTAGGAAACTACAGCAATGGATATAGTGTTTGTATTTTATTTCCTCTGTTGTAGATTTCTGAAAGGCAGTTTTTGCAGGTGGCTTCATATTCAGTTCATTGTCATGATTTAATCCTGTGGCTGTACCTTACCCCTGGTGACCCTGCTCATTCATGATTATTCACAACTAAAGCTAATTTCCTAAAATGCTCAATTATTTCAACCCTTCTTTATTTGTTAAGATTTAGGCTATGCTTTTTAAATTAAAAGCCCAAAAATATAATGGCTCAAAGAATGGAGGAGTTAATTTCTCTTTTGAATAACAGTCCACAAATCACAGACAGCTCTGCTCTCCTCAGCGCATGGCTTCTAACATGACCTCTTCCTGAAAGAATGGGGGGAGAGTCCAAGACAAGGAGGTAGCACAGAAATGGCACATTGCTGCCACTCGCAGAATATTGGTCAAATGAATTAATACATTGGTGGGGGAGGGGTGACCAGCAGCCTCTGATTCATCACACTTGAAGACTAAAAACTAAAACCCTTCTAAAATTGCTGACTGTCTCTTATATTGAAATTATGCTTTCTGTGGTGAGGTCCCATCTTAACACTGGAATTTTTCTCCAGAGACTTGCCTACCTCAAGTCAAGTCAATTTCATGGCTGAAAAGAAAAAAAAAATTAGAGCAGCAGTTTTGGTATTGGCATATATAACAGTGTATATTTCAAGTACATCAGTGGAATTGGAAAATTCTCCAGCGCTGCTACATTTCTAATGAGGAAAATGAGATTTCTGTTGACTATAGATGCAATGACAGACTTATAACACAGAGATAATCACTGTCTTTTGAAAAGATCACTTCAGAAGATGAATATCTCTTTATCCTCTGCCCAACTCCAAATGTCAACACTGAAAAAAAAAATGTGCTGCTATTTGTATGGATATCAGTCAACAGTGGGCATTCGGCAATTCAGAGTTGAGCAATGTTCTACTAAAATACTCATCTCTTGCTATGGTTTTGTGTTGTTTTGAGTTTTAAAGAAATGAAAATACATCTGATAAAATATCTGGTCCAAGAGAATATAGGGAGCAGAGTTTACAGAAATTGCCATGGATTTGTTCCATAAGCTGGTGCAAAACTAAGAGCAGAATGAAGATGTGTTGCCCTGTCCTGCAACTGTCCTCTCTGTTTGAATCAGCAGCAAAGAGATGTGCAGCTGAATTCTTGTAGCAGCATGCGTGATTCATGACTTGATAGAGTAGACCAAGCAATCAATGCAGAAACCCAGCCACACAAGTAAGTTCACCAGTAGGTTAGAGACTGCTCTGATTCTGTTTTCTGCTGATCTAGCACAATTCCTCTTCCCATTTCAGAAACAAATTACTGATACGTTTTGATAATAACCCTTCATCCAGATATTTCCCGCTGGATTTGCAAGCTGATTTGGGTAATGAGAGTGTTGGCAAGTGTTAGAGTGAAATATAATGATTTCATGGTCAACACTCATTAAAATCTAAACCAAGCAGAAGAGTGATAACTTGGCATATTAAGTTATTAGACTGGTAGCTTTAAATCTACTTTTCCTTGCTCGGAATAAGTTGGTGTTAGGGGAAGGGACTAAAGGGCATGTTTGTTGGCTTTTTAATTTGGTGTTATCACCCAAGTCCTCCTATTTCTAGCCATCCTCTCTATCTAGCATACTATCTTCAGTAGTAACCATTTTTATTCCTTTCTTTAGATAATTACATATAAATGCAAATACATATTCTTATTTCCCGACATCTCTTATGTAAAAGGTATTATATGTTACTATAGTTGCTGCTGAACATTTTGTTTGTCTTATATAACATATCTCAGCTTTTGACATAAGCATAGATGCAAACTCTTTATTCCTCTGTAGCATTATAAGATAATATTATTTTGAAGAATTGTTTTTGCTGTGTGGAGCTAGCAGAGTTTATTTAACAAGTCTAGGGAGCTTTACTGACTTAAATTATCAACTACCCTTGAGGTAGCACTACTATCCGGAATTAGCAGAGAAAATCAAAGCTCTGGTACCTCCATGTGTCCATGTAGTCTCTCTCTTCTGGGGTTTAATAGCTTGGTTTGTATTACACCACCATAATGGAAGCAGTAGTATAAATTATTAAATATTGGATATTTTTAATAAACCACCCCTATGTATGCCCACAAGTAAGCTTTTCTATGTCAGATGTCTTAAACTCGAGAATACAATGGAATCATTTGATGCCTTTGAAAATGCCAGTTCTTAGGCTCCCCTGTCATATATTCTGATCAAAATTCTGCTGTGAATCACTAGGACACTGCTACTCTGGGGTTGCCCATCTCCAGCATGGCCAAATGCATAGAATGTAGCATAAAGATCCTGGTTGACAATGTTTGTTTAAAACACACACCAGATGATCTGGAAGCAGAATTATCTGGGCCACATTGTAAGATACACAGCTGTAGATAGTCTCCAGAGGCACATACTGTTTATGTAGAGCATCATGCTTGGTATTTAGCGGCATTCCCAGTCTCACTGCCACCTGGTCCAGTAGGATGCAATGGGCCAGGCCTCCTGTTCCAGGGTGCTTTGCACCCTGGCTGTGTAGAGACTGCTATAGACTCCAATGGATGCAGCAAAGCCTAAGGATGAATATCTCCTGTCCCTTTGGGATGAAGAAAGAATTCGGCTTTCTGCAATTGCAAATTAGCATATAAATAAGTGCTGTTGGATTCCCAAATTCTGAACGCACCAGGAATCCAAAGTGAGTGCAGGATTTTTAATCAGGAAACAAATGCAGCCTCTTATTAAGGTGGAAAATGGAAATCATTTGTGACAGGGTTGTTTCCTAAACTTACCTTTACCTTTTTCTTGTTTTTACTCTAGTCAGGTCAGAAATCATAAGAATGGGGGACTACTTGCATGAAACTGAACACCATGGAAAGTCAGAGTTGAGGAGTCATCAGAGATTTAGCATTGGGATTCCTAACTGGAGTCTTCTACAAGGGCTTCCAGGGATCAGTGGATGACAAGTGTTGTGCCAGAGAGTTTCAGATCTCTTCAAAACTATTAAGACACCAACATAGCATTGCACCCTCATTTTACCAATGATGGAACAATGATCCAATGACCTATAGAGCTTACACAGTCAATAGTGGCAGGGATAGGACCAGAACATGGGTGTCTTACTATCTGGTAAATGTTGTCACCATGGACTTTGAAAGTAATACATGAAGGTGACCTAGTTAGTGCCCTTGGTCATGAACAGGCACCATTGCCAAAACCTAAGTTCTGCATAACAGGAGATGTTAACTGAGCACTGAATTTGCACTAGTGTACTCAACATAAACTTACTGGATTCTCATAAACACTTCATGAAGCAATTATTAATATTTATATTGTTGTCATCATCCCCATTATGCGTATGAAGAAAGTAAAGTACCAAGGGATTAATTTATTTGCTGGCAGTCTGGCTTCCCAGGTCATGTTCTTCATCACCCTGCTATTATGTATCTTTCTATGAATTGATGATTAACATCACCTAGGAGAATGACAGTGAAAGCTTTTATAGACCCAGGTTTTCTTGAAACACGGTAGAAAGTAACCTTGACTTTTTTCCTGCTAACTGCTGCATTTTAACGTGAATCTCCAGATGAAGAAACACCATCAGTATGTTTCCAATGATGGAAGTTTTTAAGTGTTTATTTTCATCTACTTGAAAAGCAGAGTGACAGAGAAAGGGAGGAGGGAGAAGGAGGATTTGAGGAAAGGAGAGAGGGAGAGGGAGAGGGAGAGGGAGAGACAGACACAGACACAGACACAGACACAGAGAGAGAGATTGGTTTTCTATCTGCTGATTCACTTCCCCAAATGCCTTCAACAGTCAGGGCTAGGCCAGGATGAAGTCAGTCATAAGCCCAAAACCCCATCCAGTTCTCCTGCATGAATGGCACTTGAACACTGTTGCCTAGAATTATGCATTAGTAGCGATGCTGGCTTGGAAACACAGGGTGCCAAAACCTGCTGATAAAAGTTTTAGATACCAAAATGTCAATAGTGATTATCTCTGGGTTATGCAACAATGGAATTAATTTCTCTTGGTGATTTTCTGTTTTCCAGATTTCATATAAAGCAAATCTGCTACCTTGGTAATCAAAAGGAAAATAAATATTATTTTAAAAATATTATACCCAGTGTAAGAAACCTAGAAATTCATTGCCTTTTTCCCCCCTTCCTGTCATTGAAATGAATCCTTGACCTCCATAGATGGGAACTTTGAGGTTCAGGACTCTGGGAGTAAATTCTTATCTATCTTCAGAGTTTCATTCAAGTGGGAATTTCAATCAATGACAAAATGCCTTAATGCTTTCATGGGTTGAAATAGGGCACCATAGCACCAACTCCTATGCAAATTGAAAAAAATTGAAGCAAAGAGTTTTTGTCCAAGCCCATATTTGTAGAACACAAAAAATGATGAACTAATGCAAACTGTGAATGGACAGACAATAGGAGTTAATTTTGGGGTACAGAGTGGTGAACAGAGTGGACATTGTGGTAAGCTTAGATGAAAGGGGAAGCAGGGGCTAAGAGAGACTAGCAAGGAGAAAATATTTGGAATAGACCACATAGGAAATGGTCGAGCATAAATTGTGTTTGGTGAGTATTTCCACATCTTATAAAAAAGGTAAGAGTAATTTAATATTCAAAGCCTTAAGTGCTAGTCAAAAATGATTTATCAGTGTGTGAGTTGATATGCCAAAACTCAGATTTTTTAATTAGACAGCAACATGAGATGTGACCTGATTCTGCCTCATTGGCCATTGGGGCCCCCTTCTGCTGTGTATATTGTCACAAAAGAGTATCAACACAACTTAAAAGTTGCACCCTGTCTGCCAAGATGCCATTTACAAAACATTTTTTGGATCTATTATTTATGGGTGAGAAGGCCTGTGTCATGGAGTGTGTTAAAATTTAACTCTTAAGTTAATGGCAATCTCTTGGAAAGTCTGCATGGGATCCATTTCATAGGATTTCATCTCGATATGAAAATCAGACCATACCTCAATTTTTCAGGAAACTTAGTATTTCTTCAGGGCCAAACTATGCCAGTGGCAAGTTTTCATATATCAATGTCATTGGGATATAAGGTGTGTAACTTGAGTGAATGGTTTCAGAAGACTGATTTTTATAACTATAAGGTATTGAAGCTTATTATTTTCTCCAACTTTAACCATATAGGTAGAAATATTTCTCAAATAGTGACACATTTCAGTCTCTTTTGAAACAAAGACATCCTCAGTGGCTAGAGGATGCCACTAAACATGCAGTTGCTTTGTCTCAAGAAGTATTTACTGATGCATGAACTAGAGTTTTTTCCTTTACTCAAAACCCAGACTGCTCTGTTAGTTGAGTTTATTTATTTGCATTTGTTGGATTTTCATCTCTTTACTTACTGTCTAACTTCCAGATGTCAGAAGTTTGCTCTTTCTGCTATACTAGTCTCTAGAAATGCCCAACTTCACACACATTGTATAACCTCCCTCCTCTCGTGGATTTAGAAACCCGACAAGTATGCATGAGCAACTTTGATTCTTCATGGAAATTGGAGTGCATGCCTGTGAATACAACCCTTGAGTTTTAGTCCATAGACCTTTGATATAAATTTTGCTAATTTTCCTTTATCACTTGGGTCCAATGATTGCTTTAGATAATTGAGATGCAGTGGGTGTTATGGAGTAGCAAGTTAAGCGGCCAGTTGTAATGCTGGGAATCCATATCGGAGAACTTATAATCCAGCTTTCGTCTAATGTACCTGGGAAGGCAGTGGATGGTGGCCCAAGTGGATGATGGACCCCTGGCTTCCACATGGGAGACTTGGATGGAGTTCCTGGCTCCTGGCTTTGGTCTGGCCCAGCACTGGCTGTTGTGGCCATTTGGGGAAGGAACCAGCAGATGGAAGATCTCTCTCTCTCTCTCTCTCTCTCTCTCTCTCTCTCTCTGTCACTACCCTTTCAAGTATATAAATAAATCTTTTAAAAATTAAAAATAATTGATATAATCAAATGACTTAAAATAAGTAATAATTTGTAATAAGAATCAATAGATATTTTTGATTTTTTTTTAAAAAGCAAGTGTCTTAATAACATGTCTCCAAAGAACTTAGACACATGTTATCATCCCTGTTGTTTAGAAATATAGGCTGAATGATTGAGTCACAGTATTATGGGATTGTGATTTGATCATAGTATTTGGTCAGTCAGATGAAGCACACATGATTGCCTAAATTTTTCAAAATTCAGATTTCTGATTCATTCTGTCATTCAAATGGTATTTAACAAGGAATAATTCTGTTCTTTAATGCATAATCATTTCAGCATTAAAAGGGCATATGGTTCCAAAGAAATATAATGCTGAATGAATCCTAAACCAGTTAATGGCATTTTTAATAATTCAGCATGAAAAGTCATCTTTATGTGGCATTACTACTTGAACATGTTTTTTTATCCACTAACTTTGAGGATCTTGAGTAATTCTTTACCTTCTACAACAATGCCATATTATGGCATAATTAGTTATACAGGGATTTTGACAATAGTCACACCTAAAATATTGTGAAAAACTGATAGACCAATTGCTTACAAGCCCTATCACCTATCATAAAGTGTGTTATAAATAAGCAACACCTGCTAGACTTTTGCCCCTAATTTACCTTGTTTAAAGTTAACTCCTCCCAATATGCCTCCTCCTAATATGCCTACACATTAATTAACTTTTTGAACAATCTCAGCATGCCGCAACCTACCCAGGCACTTGAGACATAATCACATCCAGCAAGGGTTTATGAGCTAGGAGGAAAATAATAATAAACCAGTAATGATACTATTAGTTACTTTATTACAAATATGACAGGGGTTACATATTGGAAGTACAGCACATTATGAGAATGTAGTATCAAAACATTTTTTTAAATAACATTTCTGGGATCTCTGTATCCTAAGAGTTTCCAGTGCAGATTATCATACACTTTCCTTATTTTTCCCCCATCCCCTCTCCCCCATCTCATTTGACTGTGTGTTCAGATCTCTATTTCAGTGACTCATGGCTTCTTCTACACCTCTCTTCCTATTCTTTGTCTGTGGAAGTATTGCCTTGAAAACAAATTCTCTGCTCCTCAGACACTTTGATACCCTTTTATCAGCAGCAAGAGGAAGGCCCATCTTAGACTGCATTCTAGGCAGTTCCCTACCTATCTGTCCAGCCTTGTCTTGTTCTGAATGTGCATTGATTCTCATTATCAACTCAGGAATGCTCTCCAGCTTCTGACCATTCAATACCATCAGTCCTCATGTGTCAGTGTAGAGCTCTCCTGTGACTGAATTGTCCGCTGAGAGTTCTGCCTTTCTGAACTTTCTATGTTGATCTGCATCTGCTACTTCACAACACCTTTCTATTATTTCCTTGTATTGCCACACATGATTACATGCCTAGGCTTCACATTTACTTCTAAACAATCAAAAGTTATGTCATCTTCACAGTGCATGCATTGTATGATGGAGGTATGCAGTAAATATTTCCTGACTTCACAAAAGAATTCTAATTACACTCTGCAGAGGTGAAGACATTTTGTTGACCCACATCAATGAAGACCTCCATGGGAATAGTGTGCCAGGCTCCTCAGAGCGCCAGACTCAAGAACATTTTGACTTTCTAAAGTGGCCATTCATGGGAGGTTAGTGAGTAATGGCTAGATTCCAGAGAGAGATCTCTGGTTGTTCCTACAGAAATAAGATTTGTCTTCCATGCCAGTTCTGGTCTCATTAATATTTTATTGCTAATTTTCTCTCTTGGGAACATAGGAGTTAGTATATTGAATTTGCATTTATTTGAAGAAACCAAAGTTTTTAGTAAGCAAAATCAGCACTTTTAAGTATTGCTTCACTGGCTGTGATGAAGTTGGCATATGATTTATCAAATTTACTTTTGTATGGTTTCTAGTATGTTTGTATTGATAGTTCTTGCAATTAATAAAACTATAAGGTATTGACTAAATTTTGTTGATCTTGAATAATGAATTGAAAGCCAAAAAAATGGAGAGAATTTAGACCATAACATAGGCTGGCTTAACATAAATACATAAAACAGAAAATGTCCTTAAGAATACCTTATTAGTCTCAGTGGCTCATCCTGCATATTCATAAAGGGCAGATTAAAACTATTCAGTATTCCAAAACTGGCTCTCTGAACCCCTGAAGGTAATATGGCATGTAACTGGAAATTCAAGACAGTGGCTCTGGGAAATGCAGGTGGTTGTTTAATATTTATTATGAATCTTCATTGGAAGTGGGTGTATGTCTTTAAATTTTCATTGTCCAGCTGTGGATCTCTGCAGACACTTCTAGACTCTGGAGTAGGAAAACACCTGCAGAGCCTATACTTCCCCCTTGAGCAGCAAAACCACTCCAGTTCACCTCTGTAAGCCCTTCTGTGGTCGCAGGTCAGAAGGGGTCCCACATCTTATATCCCTCCCCCAGGTTAAGTGACTTACTAGGATGCACAAGATTCATACTCATGGCTGATATTTATTTTAGAGAAAGCATACAAGGCAAAATCAGCAAAAGGAAAAGGGGCCTGGAAGAGTCCAAAGAAAACAAAGCATAAACTCGCAAGCCTTCCCCCAGTGACGTCACACAGGATGTGTCCAGTCCCTCTGGCAACAAGTGGTGATAGCACTTGTGAAGTGAAGTGTGGTCCATCAGAGCCCCAGGTTTTTACTCATGTCTGGTCATGTAGGTCCTCTATGCCTAGCATGTACTAAAATTCCAGACTCCCAGAAGGCAAGCAGATGCTCAGAGCATGAAGCGTAATGGTTTCATGCATAGTTTAGGCAGGGTGAGCCACTCTTCTCTCCTTTGAAAAGGGTGGAAATCATCACAATGTCTACATTTTTGTGGACATTTTGGACCAGCAGGACTTCTAGAGATGGATATTTCAGCTTTGCTTTGTCAGCTCTGTATACACTGCTGAAGTCCCGTGTGCATTTGCAGACTATATGATTGGGGTGTCCAGGCGGCTACATCATTTCCATCCTGTGTTCATTCATTCATTTATAAAGATTGCATATTCTCCATAGCCCTGTATGTGGGTCGGAGCTTCCATCCACTTCTTCAGCCACATCTTGTCCTACTGCCTTTTTTGGTTTGTTCCTAAGTCACATCCAGTCAGTTCTTCCAGTGCTCCAAATGCTTTCCTATTTCAGGGCCTTGCTCTGCACTGAACCTGACCTGGTGTGCCAGCGCCACAGGCAGAGGATCAGCCTTGTGAGCCATGGCACCAGCCTCACACGTATTAAGGCAGCTTTCAGGTCACACTTAGACCTCCCTCTCCCAGACTAAATATTTGTAACACACTTAGCTTCTCCACATATACCACAGTTGCTAGATCCTTCAGGTTTCCAGACCCCATGCCATGCTGGCTGCCTTCCTGTGTGCATGCTCCAGACACCATGTGTCCTTTATCTCTCACCTTGGAGCCACCTACTGAGGGAGTCTTCCTTGACCCTGCAGATAAGATAGGCACCTACTTGTTACTCCCAGAGAACTCTGTTCTTCTCAGCATTAATGACAATTGTGATCAAATGCCTATTAATACCTTTCAATTTCATATTTGTCCTCACAGCAGGTATAAGTTTCTTAATGAGATAGCAAGCCTATCTTGTTTGCAGCTGTATCCCTAGATAATTAGAATCTGAGGTCAATCAATATTTGTTTAGTGAATGAATACATTTATTGCACCCTCAATACTGGAAAGTAAGGCCCTACACTGTCCCAGATGAATTTACCACTTTGGACTGAAGGCAAACAAGCAAAAATAATTGGAATTTATGTGGTGTCAAACAGACAACAGTTGGTGGCTCTTGTTTGTGATTTTGAGTTTTACTATTACCTCTGTGTAGAGTGCTTCCTTGTAGGGTTGCTGTCCAGCACCTTGACCGTGGAGGAGCACTGGGAGGCAAAGAAGCCTGGGTTTAAAACCTAGTCCTCTACGGATTGCGTGATGTTGGGCCAGGGACTGGGCTCTCAAGAGCTTCACTTTGCCTATCTGCAAAGTGAGCACACTAATGCTTACCTCAGGAGTTATAAGGACAAACTTGTGAAATCCAATGTGTAAAGTGTTAAGCACAGGGTCTGGCACATGAGAAGTGTTCAGTAAATGGTAGCCATGATTTTGCAATCCGCAAGCTGGGTAGTACAATCAAGGAGTCTTCCTCCCCTGACTTCCCTCCACATGGTGCAGTTGTAATGGAAACTGATCCCTGGAGCTCCTTGCTTCAGGAGGGAGCTGATGGAGCTGATTCAGGTCTAATGGTAGCATGCTGTTGCTTGAATTGATCATAAATCTGCCCACTGTAACTTCTAGCTGTAGAGAACAGCTCTGTTTTCTTGGGCAGTGAGTCAGATTTCTCTTCCACATTTCAGACCTTCACATGTATTTTTTTTGACAGGCAGAGTGAACAGTGAGAGAGAGAGAAAGAGAGAAAGGTCTTCCTTTTGCCGTTGGTTCACCCTCCAATGACCGCCGCAGCTGGCGCACTGCAGCCCGCGCACATCGAGCTGATGTGAAGCCAGGAGCCAGGTGCTTCTCCTGGTCTCCCATGGGGTGCAGGGCCCAAGGACTTGGGCCATCCTCCACTGCACTCCTGGGCCATAGCAGAAAGCTGGCCTGGAAGAGGGGCAACCAGGACAGAATCCGGCACACCGGCCGGGACTAGAACCCGGTGTGCCAGCACCACAGGCGGAGAATCAGCCTATTGAGCCGTGGCGCCAGCCTCACACGTATTAAGGCAGCTTTCAGGTCACACTTAGACCTCCCTCTCCCAGACTAAATATTTGTAACACACTTAGCTTCTCCACATATACCACAGTTGCTAGATCCTTCAGGTTTCCAGACCCCATGCCATGCTGGCTGCCTTCCTGTGTGCATGCTCCAGTTGGACAGGATTACTTAAGCAGAACCAGTTGTGTGTGGGTTCACACGTGTGCATGTATCTAAAGGAGTTCATTTTAAGGGAATGACTCAAGTTGGGGCTGGCAGGAATCTGTACAACAGACTCATCTGTAGGAGACTCAAGCCACAGTTGATACTGCAGTTTTGCAAAAGAATTACTTCTTCCCAGGAAATCTCAGCATTGTACTTCATGCCTTCACTTGATTGGATGACACCCTCCTCCAATATCAAGGGTGAACTCTTTAGTCAATTCACTGTATATGTTGATCACATCTATAAACTAACTTCACTATATTAGCAAAATTATTCTAATTGAATAACTGGGTACTATAGTCCAGCCAAGTTGACATATTAACTATCACAAGCAGTGACAGCAATCTATGGTGCTCAGAACTAAATACAAAACATCTGCTCTGTCTAGGGTCCAGCACCTGGGGACTCTTAGGTCCTTGATTTAAAAAACATCTTAGTACAAATGCAGTTTTAGAATTTTCTAAGTTTTGTTTGCTTCTAAAGATTTATTTATTTGAAAGGCAGAGGTTATGAGAGGAGGAAACACACACACACAAGATGTGTGTTGGAGGAGAGAATCTTCCATCCACTGGTTCATTTCCCAGTTGGCCACAACTCAGGGGGCTGGGCCAGACTGAAGCCAGGAGCCTTCAACTCCATCCATGCCTCCCATGTGGGTGGCATGGGCCCAAGCACCTGGGCCATATTTTGCTGCTTTTCTAAGCACTTTTTAGCATCTGGGACTTAAATCGGCCCCATATTAGATGCTGGTGTCACAAGTAGCGGCTTGGTCTGCTGCACCACAACATTGGCCCCAGGGTTTGTTACTTTTAAAACAACATCCTGGGGCTGGTGCTGAGGTGTAGCAGGTGAAGCCGCCACCTGCGGCACCAACATCCCATATGGGTGCTGGTTTAAGTCCCTGCTGCTCCACTTCCAATCCAGCTCTCCTCTGTGGCCTGGGAAAGCAGTAGAAGATGGCCTGATGCCTTGGGCCCCTGCACCCAGAAGAAGCTGCTGGCTCCTGGCTTTGGATCGGTGCAGCTTCAACTGTTGTGGCCAATTGTTTGGGGAGGGAACCAGCGGATGGAAATCTCAATCTCTCTCTCTCTCTCTAACTCTCTAACTCTCTAACTCTGACTTTCAAATAAATAAGTCTTTAAAAAAATAGCCTGACACACTGATTTGTTTACATTCCGCCTACAACCTGCCCTTACAAGCAGTGGGCCTGGAACCTGCTGAAAGGGTGGGACTTCCTGACAGCAGGGGAAACCTCAGATTGGTGATAAGGATGAGAAGAAGCAGGAATGTTGTCAAGCTGGGAGGGAGAGAAGGAAAGTGTTGACTGACATATTCTCTCTTTGATTTTAGTAGTGTGTAACAGTCTTCCACATCCCTTCCAGCCTGTCTCTTCACAGGTCCCTAACTACCCCCAGAATCTACTAGAATGCTGTTGACTAATAATGACTGTTAAAAGAGAAGCCTTCAAGAAATTTGCAGAGTTAATTTGAGCAAAGAACAATTCATGAGTTGGGCAATACCTTGAATAAGTGGAGGTAGAGAGAGCTCTACCCAGCTGAATGAGCAGTGAGTTTTTGTAGGCTGCACACAGAAGCAAAATGGAGAAATCCTTTGATTGGTTACAATAAGGCATTTACCTCATTTAGTCATGATGTGATGAGTTGGTTGCCGGTGATTGACTGAACCTCAGCTGCTTGTGATTGGTGGAGTTTCAGCTATCCATTATACTCCTAAGTTAGATGTCCATTTGTTTATATATCAAGGTAGGTTGTAGTTCACTATGGAAAGGACTCAAGGTACAGAGGCAGCCACAGGCCAAAGATAAGTTAATTTAATATGACTTCTGGTGTCTCCTATAGGTTATTTACAGCCTAATAGATGACTTTTGAGACTTGATAACCATGTCATAACAATGTGTCTACTGCGGCAGAACCTCTGATTGCTAAGACAGGCAGGGAGGGAGATATTTTTGGAAACTAGCACAAGATTCATCAGGTGGAACAGCTGTGTCCTACTCTCCCTTTCTGAAATCTGTCCACTGTCTCTGTCAAGAGGCTGACCTTTGCGAGAACTGCATCTACCTAATTAGCCTGCAGGACCTGCCCTCTTACGTTTGTGCGGCTGTACTGCCGCTTTCCTGGGTTTGGCTTCATAATTCCCATTTTAACGTCAAGATGCCGTGAGCATCCAAAGAGTCAGCAGGAGAAAACAATAGGGAGCGTGCCGCTTCAAAAATAGTGTAAGCCTGTAATGCCATCAATCAAAGCTATAGGTTTTAGGCTACTGCCAGGTGGCTGCCCAACTTGCGTAAAATATGTATTTAGTATTATCTGGGAAAGCATCAAGGCTGAACTGGAAGCAATTCCTAGTAGAGTGCTTCTCAGAGGATGATATCTACACCACTGGTGACTGACAAGATGCTGTTAGGTGCTCTGTGGGTGATGATTTTAGTGTAGACTTATATGTTTACTGATTTTAATGAATAGTCTTTTTTTTTTTTGATAGGCAAAGTGGACAGTGAGAGAGACAGAGAGAAAGGTCTTCCTTTGCCGTTGGTTCACCCTCCAATGGCCGCTGCGGCTGGAGTGCTGTGCTGATCCGAAGCCAGGAGCCAGGTGCTTCTCCTGGTCTCCCATGGGGTGCAGGGCCCAAGCACTTGGGCCATCCTCCACTGCACTCCCGGGCCACAGCAGAGAGCTGGCCTGGAAGAGGGGCAACTGGGACAGAATCCGGTGCCCCAACGAGGACTGGAACCCAGTGTGCCAGCACTGCAGGCAGAGGATTAGCCTATCGAGCTGCGGTGCTGGCCATGAATAGTCTTTTAAAATGTGGTATAAGGGCATATAAATTTTAAGGTGTATTTAAGATGTATAACTATTGCATCAAAAATATAATTGCTTAAGACAATGCAAAGGTAACACTTTGGGTCTATTTAAAGTGAAATGATAAGTAAATAATAGTGCAAAAAGAATGCAGACGGACATGATACAAGTTGAGATAGGCATGTGAAGGACTGAAACTAGGAAATGTGTGGGGAAATTCCAGGCTGGATCATATGGCCTCTGCTCACATCCCAGCCCCATTGTGACCTCTGTAAGGTCTGACATTTCCTATCTATAGGACAGAAATGTTAACACTGAGATGATGACAGTTAACACTTAGGATAAGTTTAAGAATTAAAACCAATAATACAAAGTGACAGGCACATTATGGCATTCCCTAAATAGAAAGTTTTGCTTTTAGTATTCTAGACAAAAGAAGAAAATACCATCTCTGTTAAAAAAAAAGATGAAAATGAAGGTAGAATTATTATTTTTTTGACAGGCAGAGTGGACAGTGAGAGAGAGAGAAAGACAGAGGGAAAGGTCTTCCTTTGCCATTGGTTCACCCTCCAATGGCCACCGCAGCCGGCACATCACACTGATCCGAAGCTAGGAGCCAGGTGCTTCTCCTGGTCTCCCATGGGGTGCAAGGCCCAAGCACTTGGGGCATCCTCCACTGCACTCTCGGGCTATAGCAGAGAGCTGGCCTGGAAGAGGGGCAACCGGGACAGAATTCAGCGCCCCGACCGGGACTAGAACCCGGTGTGCCAGCGCCGCAAGGCGAAGGATTAGCTTACTGAGACTGATCCTTTATCCCTTCCTCTGTTCTGTTGAACTCTAAGAGAACAACCATACCTTATCACTAAGTCTTTGAGCTTTCAAAGCATTTTTTTCTCATTGTTTCATCACTGTTAGTCAATGCACTGATCTACTTTTCCTCACAGTGCAAACCAGATTCTAGAACAAGGAACCCAAGCATGATAGAGTAGTTGTGAGGGCTGCCATAACAGAATATCATGGACAGAGTATCCTAAACAACATAAATGTATTTTCTTGTGGTTCTGCAGTTGAGAATTTCAAGATTAAGTTGTCAGTTGGCTTGGTTTCTTCTAAGACCTATTTCCTCAGTTTGTCTTCTGCTTGTATCTTCATGGTGTCTTACCTCTGTGCCTGTCTTAATCCAAATTTCCTCTTCTTATAAGGACACCTTTTATATTGGATTAGGGCCAAGCCTAATTACCTAACTTTAGCTCCAGTATCTTTAGAAGGCCCTGTCTTCATTCAATGGGACTGAAGTTAGGCTTCCAAATACAAACTTTGGCAGACACAGCCCTGTCCATAAAAACATGCATATTAGCCACTCCTGGGAAGGAAGAATTCACAGTGCGACCTCCTGACAGGATCTGAAGCCTGATCTTTATCTCCACAGAGTGTCTAATTATTCAAATCTTTGTACTGTATCCTAATGATCAAAGTCAACTTATCATCTTGCTTTGAAGCTTTAAAATTAATGGAATTAGATTTCCTTTGAACATACTATGACAAGATTAGCATGAGCCATACACACACTGATTGGTTTGTGAATTTCTACTCACAGTAATGACGGCTTTGTAAACACTAGAATATAATCTTCCTCGATTTTTCTAGTCCCATTTCTATCTTCAACTATGTTATTTAATACTCCTTTAAGCTTGTTTTTGATCATGCTCTGTCAGCAGATACTTGAATGACCTTGGACAAGATTGTATGTCTGAAGTCTCAGTCCATTCCTGTTTAAATTGGGATTATGAAAATTATGTGAGAGAGAACCTTAGGGAATAGGAGTAGATAATGGTTATAAAGTGCTTTGTGTGATGACTGGCATACAACAGGTGCTCAATCCCTGGTAGGTAAAACTATAAGGGTAATTTGTATACTGAGTATATGGAAAAGAAGGTGGATTCTGAAGTCCTGGGAAGGGGAATCAGTAAAGAGAGAGAGGAATGTTCCCCTTCAACACATGGTCTCTCCTCCAGAAAGCAGAAACTAATCTTAGTAACTCTCAAATCATGCATTCCAATCACCATTGGTTCATGAACTCCGAAAAAATACTCTGAGCTGTAGCAATCCCAAAACATGTAATATTGTTTTTAAGGAATTAGCATAAAACTCTTATAACTTCTAATGCATCATCACTTCCTTCAAGGGAGCAAGTAGCAAGACTAGACATTGTATGCTATGCATCACAGCAAGAAGCATGAGGCAGTAAGTGATGCTGCCCAGCTGCACACGTATTTCAATTCTGAGAGCTAAAGCTGCCCTTCTTAGAAAAGTGTCCCAACTGAATAGAAAAAAGGATGTGCACTGTTTTCTGGCCACTCACAAGCACTGTTTCTATAAAAATATGCTGAAGACTAGGAAAGCAAACAACTGTTCTCTTCCCTCTTGATTCTGTTACTCATCCCGAATTTTCTACTTTTTTAGGCAGTCAATGTGAAACCTTGAAGACACCTGTAATTCCCTCCAATTCATTCTTTAAATCCAGTGGCATCTATTTATCTGTGGACCATTCTTTATTATTTCCATAGTCAATTATACTGACTATCCTTAAGTCTCTACTAACTTTTGTCCAGATTATCATTTTTGTAATCAACCTTCCTGACTTTATTCTCTTCTCCCACTTGCCTGATTAAGTTTCCTTAAATGTTCATACTTCCATTTGAAATCAGAAACATTCAGTCAGCAGGAAGCTTCTCAAAAGATTTAAATGCAGCAGCCTAAGCTATGGCCTTAACACCTCAATTACTTCAAATGAACCAGAATCTCTGAATCTACTCTGCACTCATTACTTAAACTACAAACATAAGTAACATTTATGAAGTGCTAATTAGCTGCCAGGTACTGTGTAGAGTACTTTATTATGCTTTTACAAATTAAAGAAATTAAATAACTTTAAGGAAGGCAGAGAGGGGTGGCAGAGAGAGAGAGAGAGAGATCCCACTTGCTAGTTCATGGTTCATTCCTCAAATGCCTTTAACATCTGGGGGTGGACTGGGGCCAGGATTGAAGCTGAGGGCCAGGAATGTAATCCAGGCACTCCAGTAGGGCATACAGACATAGTAATCATTAGGCTAAATACCATTCCACTTTTAAATCATCGTAATATCTCCTTAGGTTATTATACAATGCTCTTATTATCGTCATTTTTTAGAATAGAATTGGAGACTAAAGAAGTTAAGAGACTTCCCTAAGGATACTACTAGCAGTGGTCAAGCAAGGTTTACTTGACTTCAAAGTCATCCTTCCCCGCCAATCCCTGCTTCTTCACGTCAGCCTATACAGTCAGTCCTTCAAGGGACATCTAAAATATCTCCGCCATAAAATTGCAAGCTCCTTTGTTATTGAGACCATGGAGATGCCATCTATATATCTTCTGTTACTCATATCACCTTGCATGATGTTAGCCAAGTCTGTAACTGAGAAGGTGCTCAGTAAATATTCGATGAATGAATAGATAGAACAGATGTTTTCAGAACACCAGAAAATGAAGGAGAAAGGAATATGGCAGCTAATGCTACCTTATGACTTACCCAAACAAAAGCTAGGCTGAATTAAATTTCATTTCCCTTCACAACTACCTCAGCTCTTTCCTCAAGGGCAGAATAAACAGGCTGCATGTACTTGATCCATTCATGCCTATGAAAGAACACTGGGGATGTGTGGCCACCTACAAAGGGGGATGGAGTCTTATAGCAGGCATCTTGAATGATACCCAATAATGTGGAATCCTGCATATGGGAAACATCTCAAGCCAATCAACAAAATCAGGCTCCTGGGGACCATTATATTTGCTTAGCACTGATACCTTACCAGGGCATCTTGGGTAACCCGCTTTACCTCTCTACCAAATTCCTCATCACGAATGTGATGCTCCAATCTCAGCTACCATTTTTCATGAGCCATACAACATGCTAAAGGCATATATGTGTCAGTGGTGGCTAGCACAGCTGATGTGTGATAAAGCTAGGATTTAAATCTTTGAAGTTCAGCTGAATTTAAAGACTTAGCTCTACCATTTTAAGACCTCTTCCAACTCTAAGCTGCAATGATCCTCCCACAGATTCTCTTTTATTCTGAAGATCTAGAGTTGACCAGAGGCTCTGGTACTCCAGTTTGATGATTTCCCACCTGGTTTGTGGTAGTTGGCCAATAATATTATTTTTAATGATTTTTGCATTCTAGTCCTTGAAGTACCTGATGGAGACATCTGAACCATTACGTAAGCAGGTCTGGCTCACTCTTGCTAAGAATATACTGGCCAAGGCATGTGAAAGGCCAACCAGAGGCCAGCAGGAAGCTTCCATAGCCAAGTCTGTGTCCCAGAAAGGCAATTAGATCCCTAAGTGGATATTTTACTATACAGATATTCCCTTCTTACAATGGTTTGATTTGGGATTTTTCAGCTTTACCATGATGCAAAAGCATACACATACAACCATATGTTTTTCACTTTTAGTCCAGTGTTCAATAAATTACATGAAATGTTTAACACTTTATACTAAAATAGACATGTAAGTGTTCTGAGCATGTTTAAGGTAGGGTAGGCCAACCTATGATGTTTACTAAGTTAGGTATATTAAATGTATTTTTAAACAATTAATCTATTGTATTATCTATTTAAAAGTCAGAGAGAGACAAAGGACAAAGTACTCCCATCTAGGAAAAAGTGAGTTGTGTTTTGCTTGTGTGTTGAAGATAGTCAATGATGGCACTTTGGTGTTTGTTTCCAACTCTTAGATAACTAGAATTGTGGGATATTTTGAATGATTATATGGTTTTTGTCAGCTTAGGAATGGAGCAAGAAGCAAGTCCTTGGGTTGATTTTTATTGTCAAAAATTATTTAAGCTCAGTATTTAAGTTGAGTTTAATTCTTTTCTGGTTTTGGTAGCTTGAGTAAAGTTTATAGCACTTATGCCAATAATTCTGGTCCCACACCACTAAAGAAATAACTACTTTAGCATGACACTCTTCTTACCAGTGCCCCTGTAAGTCAAGCCCTCCCCAAGAATACTTTCTCAACATGGTAATCAGGAAGTTACTACTAGCTAATTAGAATTCATATCTAAACCCAACTGTTATCTCATGATTCATCCTTTGTGGACATTTAAGATGTGGCTATTTCCAAGACTACTCACCAAACTCTAAAATTCAGTGAGGGCCCAACCTGTTCATAGTAGGCTTTGAATCATATTTATTCTGCTACAGATATGGAATGAGTTTCAAGTAAAACACATTTATTTTACTTTATCTGCCTTAATGAGCTTGTATATCTTTGCTGTAGCTTGATTTTTAATGTCATCCCTAAGAACTGCTTTGGGGACACCAGGATAGGAAATTTTGATTTAGCATTTTATTGTCTAATGGAACTTCACCAATTTCGTTAATTCATCTGAACTTCAGAGTTATCCAGTATAAATTAGGAGTAGTAATATGTATAATTTCCTTCTTAATATGAAGCCAATTGCTCTCCAAGTTTTCTTTCTCCCCAGTAATACAGAACCAACTCTCAGTGATACCATGATGCTGCTTTTACACTTTGTTCTCTACTCCAAATTTCCCCTTCTGATTTGGTTATTCTGAGACTAGAAATAGAGTTGATTGAAATTTATAGATGTAGTACTGGTGTAGGCTGAAGAGCATGCCTGACTTGAACACTAATTAGGATGAAATTACGTAATTAGTTTATCCCTCAAAAGACCTAGATGGTCAGACTGCTATGAACCCAAAAACTGTGTTATACTTTGATCCATGGTTAAAGAAAAAAAGAAAGAGCCAAATAGTACATGGGCCTGGATATTCAGAATACATTGGAATGCAGACACTATACAACCTCCCAATTTCTCTTTCTCTCCGTCTCTTGCACAACATAGCCTAGAGTGGGAAGGTGCCGCCCATGGATGAGGCAGCATGATATGGGACTGGCCACTGGTCTTGAGGTCAGAACCATGTGCTCATGTGTCAGCTCTGTAACTGTCTGCCTGTGTACTTTTGGGTTCATTGCCATCACAAAGTGCCTCAGCATATCTATTTTTTTCTTTAAAAATTTTTCTTTTTATTTATTTGAAAGAGTTACAGAGAGAGGTAAAGTCAGAGAGATAGAGAGAGGTGTTTCATCCACTGGTTTACTCACCAAATGGCCACAACGGCCAGAGCTGAGCCTATCCAAAGCCAGGAGCCAAGAGCTTCTTCCAGGTCTCCCACATGGGTGCAGGGGCTCAAGGACTTAGGCCATCCTCCACAGCTTTCCCTGGATGCAGTATTGGAAGTGAAGCATCCAGGATTCGAACCAGTACCCATATAGGATGCTGCAACTGTATGGCGGGGTTTTAACCCTCTGTGCCATAAGCACCAGCCTCTTCTCTGCTTATCTTTTTTTTTGTCCAAAAGAAACCTTTTATTTAAGCAATACAAACTTCATGCATTTTATAAGTACAACTTTAGGAATGTAATGATTCTTCCTACCATGCCCACCCTCCCACCCACACTCCTACCCCTCCTCCTCCCTCTCCCCCAGTCCCATTCTCCACTAAGATTCATTTTCAATTAACTTTATACACAGAAGACCAACTCTATACTAAGTAAAGAGTTCAACAATTTGCATGAAAAAAAAAATACTGTTCCTCAACAGTTGAGACAAGAGCTGTTCAAAGTCATTGCATCTTGAAGTTAATTTCTCCTCTTTTTTTTTTTTATAAACTTAATTAACTTTAAAGACATCCCCAAGAGTGATAGATCTTTTGTGAGCACTTAGGAATAACTATAACTTTTGAGACATAAGAATATCCTCCACTTAATACACTAAAAGAAAGCAGGGGGGCCCGTGCTGTGGCATAGCAAGTAAAGCTGCTGCCTGCAGTGCCAGCATCCCATATGGGTGCGGGTTCAAGTCCCGGCTGCTCCACTTCTGATGCAGCTCTCTGCTGTGGCCTGAGACAGCACTGGAGGAAGGCTCAGGTGTTTGAGCCCCTGCTCTTGCATGGATGATCTGGAGGAGTCTTCTGGCTCCTGGCTTCAGATTGGCTCAGCTCCAGCCATTGAGGCCATTTGGGGAGTGAACCAGCGGAAGGAAGATCTCTCTCTTGCCTCTGCCTCAGCCTCTCTGTAACTCTTCCTTTAAAATAAATAAATAAATCTTTAAAAAAACGTCCTTGAGAACGAGTTTTATCATTAATTAAGGAAGCACCAAAGAAAACAAGTAATGGAGTTGGACACTCAGGCATAACTAAAAATTTTTTTTCAAACTTTTATTTAGAATATAAATTTCCAAGGTACAACTTAAGGATTACAATGCCCCCCCCCTTCCCTCTCCCCTCACAACCTTCCCCCCTTACCCGCTCCCTCTCCCCTTTCATTCACATCCAGATTCCTTTTTAGGCATAACTAAAATTTATGAAGCTTAAGAATATCCTCCACTTAACACTAAAATGAAATACATCTTTGAGAACAAGTTTTAAAGTTAATGCTTTGAGGACAGAGTCCTGCATGGGAGTAAATGCACAGTGACTCCTATCATTGATTTAACAATTAACACACTTATGTATGACGTCAGTGATCACCCAAGGCTCTTGACATGAGCTCCCTAGGACGCCTTTTGAGTCCATAAATTCTGTCAGTATTTAAAAAAGGTCATAAGCAAAGTGGAAGTTCTCTCCTCCCTTCAGAGAAAAGTACATCCTTCCTTGATGACCACTTCTTTCCTCTAGGGTCTCACTCACAGAGGTCCTTCATGTAGGTCACATTTTTTTTTTTTTGCCACAGTGTCTTGGTGTTACATGCCTGAAATTCAGTTCATCTTTAACCTGGAGGAGAATTATACTGTTGACTGTAGAGCCATGTTGAAATGAGGTAAATCAGATTTAGTTCATTTAGTAGTAGATTTAGTAAACTGCAAAGCATGGAATCCCTAAAAGGGATGCACAAAAGCATGGTGACTGAATGTACATCTGATAAGAGATAAAGGCTGAGACCACAAACTGACAAACTCTTTCTAACATAATATTTGGTTCAAAGAAAGCCTTGCTTTGCAAATCCAATAACTGAAACCACCTTTAAAAAGAGAATGCCAAGACTGAAAGAGAAGGAGATCTAATACCCAGCCCCGCTGTCTCCCCCCACCCCCCATCCCTGGAGCTCCTCTGGGACCATGAGACATGGTTTTCGAATTACTGACAAAGGTCTAAATCTCTGATTTCACAGAGAAGAAAAAAAATCTAGGGATCAGGAGTACTTCTTGTGAGCTGAAGTCCTGATGTCTTGTATGGCTATCACTAGTGCTCTGCAGGTCTGCTCCCATGCCATCTTCTCAGGAGCCCTTGCTATATTGTAAAGCCGAGGAAACAATATTTCAAGACATTACAAAGGAGGCCAACTGAGGTGTGGGTTGTGGGCTAAATCCAGTGTGGAAGACAACCTACATTCTCTTTGCTTGGGCCCAAGTGCTAGTTGTAGATGACATTTTTTCTTTGAAAAAATGAGTATACATCAGAGTTGTGCTTATCCTTAGGTATGTTACATAAACAGAACTTTGTTTTGCCAAAATGATACTTCTAGAAAAACAGTAAATTAAGATGCAATTTTTATACTATAGTAGAATATATGGAACATCAAATAAGATAATTTTTCAGGACTGGCATTGTAGCATGGTAGGTTAAGCTGTCACTTGCGACATCAGCATCCCAGGGTGCCAATTTGAGTCCCAGCTGCTCCACTTCCAACCTAGCTTCCTTCCAATGTGCTGGGAAGGCATTGAAAGATGGGCAAAGTGCTTTGGCCTCTGTCATCCATGTGGGAGATCAGAATGGAGTTCTTGGATTCAGGCTTCGACTGGCCCAAACCTGGCTGTTGCAGCCCTTTGTGGAGGGAATCATTGTATGCAAAATCTCTTTCTCTCTCTCTCTCTCTCTCTCTCTCTCTCTCTCTCTCTCTCTTTCACTAAGTTTAAGTCTCTCACTTCTCTAAGCCACTGTGCTTTTAAAATAAACATTTTTAAGATAGACCTTTTCCCCTCGTATTGGTAATTTATTACGTGATTTTGTGAGAACTCAGATGATGAGTGGCAGTTGTAGAACTTGCACCCATTTTACTGAATCTGTCTCAGCCATCCAATATCCTGCACTCTCTTCTAACCTTCACAACGTTGTGCTCTGCAGTCTGTGAAATGCCCAGTATTTTATTGTTTCTATTTTGTGCAATATAATCCTGTAAACATAAGTATTATTATATGTGCTTTGCGTTTTTAAATTTTTTTAAAATGTAAGTAAACAGATTTCATGTATTTCAGATATTCAAGTTTAGGAACATAGTGATACTTCCCACTCTACCCTTCCTCCCACCTGTGCTCCCACCCCTTCCTCCTCCTTCCTCTCTTATTCCTTCTCTTAATTGTTATAATGATCTACTTTCAATTTACTTTACACTCATAAGGAACTCTGAAGTAGTAATTTTACTTCTATAACCCACCCAGTACCTTCTTCAGTGTTTCTGACCTCCCTCATCCCACTCCCAGTTACTATGGTTTTGTTGCCTTTCCTGTCTTACCTGGCAGGGGCTTCAAGACTATTTTTTTTTTATATAAAGCTTTTATTTAAAGAATATAAATTTCCAAAGAACAGCTCATGGACCACAATGGCTCCCCCCCCCCACAATTTCCCTCCCTCCCCCCACCCTCAAGACTATTTTAAGAAACACTTTGACTCTTGTAAACAACACTGTACCTCATTCCTCCCTGACAAAGTACAGATTACCCTGTAAACTTTTTAAATTTAATATTTAATTTTTTTTTGACAGAGACAGCTCCCCAAATGCCTGTGAAATTTGAGAGTTGATTGGGACCAAAGCTGGGAGCCAGAAACTCAATCCAGGTCTCCCATGTAGGTGACAGGAACTCAAGTGCTTGAGCCATCACCTGCTGCCTCCCATCACTAGTGCAGTAGAAGGAAGCTGGGGTCAGGAGCTGGAAGCAGTTCTTGGACACAAAAACTCTGAGACCTGCATGAGCCCACAGAATATAATTATTAAATTTCACTCATATGGATACATGTTAGTTGAGAGTTTCTTGTATTCCAAGCACCACAAATGAAGCAATAGGTAAGGTAGAATAACCACTTCATGGTTGACAAAATATTGTTCCCATTATGTGCATGGCACTGCATGGGGGTGGAAGGACCTGATATATATACTATGCAATTCAGAAGGCTTTGAGCACATTCTGTATTCCAGGTCTAGTTGTCATTTAATTATTCCACAATAACCTAGGAGTTACTAGTGTATGTGTGTGTGTGTGTGTGTGTGTGTGTGTGTGGTATGAACACTTACTGTGAGCTTGACCTCCTTAACACAGTTTTAAGTGTATGGCACATTATTGTTGACTGTAAGCACAGTGCTGTATTACAGACTTGGAGTGGGGTTATTATGAAGCCCTGGCTCACAGGTGAAGTACCTGAGCCTCAGAGGGTGTGACAAATGTTTCCAGACTCAGCTCAGAAGTGGAAGAAACAGCACTTTGATCTAGGTCCCCTGAGATTTCAGAACCTCTTTTCTGTGATTCTGTAGCACCTCCTCTGTTCTCTAGGCGTTGCAGTCCTGCAGGGTCTATACAACTTACTCAACAAGCAGATAAAGTGGAATTGAGCATGTATCACTTCCGAGGACTCCAACACATCCTGCTTACTGACCCGGGCTCCTTGGGGTCACCCCTTCTCCTTCCTCTCAATGACGTGGTTTATTTGCTTTATGCACAATTACAAAATGACATTTCAAGACCTAGAATTCACCTTTTAGATAGGATAATATCCAAGCAGTGCTAGTATAATGTATTTTGGAGGGTATATATGTTATCTATTATGTTGGCATCTATGGGTTCTGTATCCTGTGGATTCAACCAACTGCAGATTATAAATATTCAAAATATTTGCACCTGTTCTGAACATGTATAAACTTCTTTGTGTGATTGTTTCCTAATCATTAACAGCATAAGAACTATTTATTTCCCCTTTACATGTGTTATATAAGTAATCTAGAGAAGATTTAAAGGTTATAAGAGGATATATATAGGGTACATGTGAATACGATGCCATTTTGTATAAAGGACTTGATCATTCACAGATTTTGGTATCTACAGGGAATCTTGGAACCAATCCCCCACAGATGCCAAGGGAAAACTGCATGTGATCTATCTTGGGGTATGCATCCATACCACATACTTTAGAGAGTTTTCCCCCTATCCTGAACCCCCAGTACTTGATTCTATGACTAGCACTCTGGGAATTTTGTCTAACTCAGCCATGCCTGGGTGCAGGACAGGAGGTCTGTAGAAAAGGGATCATGTCACCAGAGGATGTCAGAACAACTTTGGGGAGACAGATCCAGGTGTGCTTCATGATAATATAAACCAGAGTGTGGGGTCACTGAGAATCTTTGCCACCTCTTCTGCAAAGTGGCACTAAAAATAATAGTGTGGCAAAGCTATGCTGCACAGGGTGAGGGTCTTCGGCCCACTCTGTGGGAGGACTCATCTGTCATAATTTCTTGGAAGCAAAACATCACAGGGAAGCTGTTTGGTAAAGCGGTGTTTAAGAGTATGAGTTAGAAGGGAATGAAGAATTTCCGTCGGCTTGCACCTTAAAATGGCCAAGAAGGGCTAGAATGGACCCATAGCTCAATCTCCTGATGAAAAATTGATTGTATGTCTCCTGTTACATTAGGAGTGAGTGATTTCCAGTACATTTAGTATTTTAGACTCCATAGAAATCCATCCTGACAGGGCTCTCAAGTCGGCATCTGAGACAGGCTCAAAAACTGGACCCTGTTTTTCAGTTACCTGCAATTTCTAGGCTTGAATGTGATTGTCTGCACTTCTATTTCCTCCCCAGTGTGTGGCTGCAATTCTAACCCGCATAGTAAACACAGCTGATGCAAATTGTAGTATCAAATGATGGTGCAGTGATACGTGAAATGTCTACAGAGGAATAACCATGTAGAAATTCTCTGGATTTTGTAGGTGATTGAGAATTGCAGTATTGTTGATGAAGGTGCATACTACCCTAGCATGCCTGCTTAAGAATAGCACCTGGACACTTACCAGATGACCATGGAGTGCAGTGTCCGTATAAGAATAAGGACTTGAGACCAGGCAGCCTATAAAAAATGGATTACCTTCCCACCGGGCAGTTTGGACTAGAGCAGTTAGTTCTTTGACATACCATGGGAAAGACAATTAAATATCTAAGCACTCTAAAAACTTAGAAGGTAACTTTATCCACACTTTCAATTAAGAGATATATTGATAACCCATTCTTTTTAAAAATTTTTAGTTGTACATATTTACAAGAAACAGTGTGATAATTCCATACAGGTATTCAATGGGTGATGATCAAATCATGTTAGTTAGCATTTACATCTGTTAAATTCCTGTTATTAGCAGGACCTAACCTAGGTCATGTCAGGGAGGGGACAATGAAATGATATATTCCTTGCTTGAACAAATGTATCAGTGACATAATAGATGAAGTATCTGTACTGATGTTAAATCATAAAATGATCAGAAGAGAAAAGATGGAATCATTCATTGTTTCATTGTTTCATTCATTCAACTGTTCTTTTCCTTCCAAACAAATGAATCTTTAAAAGAGAGAGAGAGAATGAATGAATGAAAGAGATCTTCAGTCCACTGGCTTGCCCCCTAAAATGGTTCACTCCCCAAATGGTCACAACAGCCAGATCTGGGCCAGGCTGAAGCCAGACCAGGAACTCTATCCTGATCTGCCATGTAGGTGGCAGGGACCCAAGCACTTGGGCCATCTATGTCTTTCTTCTATGGCACATCAGCAGAAAGCTGAATTGAAAATAGACTAGACAAGACTGGAATCAGCACTCCTCTAGGAATGCCAGGGTTACAAATGGCATTGTAATGCACATATAGGTTGTGCCATACCATAACACCAACCCCAACAAATAGTTATCAAATACCTAAACCTCGAATGCCAGGCACTCCAAAATTGTCTGTCAGTGATTGATAAATAAGAGAATCACATACAGTGCCCTTACCACACTTTTCTTCTTGTGGAATGCAGCCAAGTAGGTTTGCATCTTAAAGCAATGATGTTCTATAGCAACTCACTGCTTCAAAGTCCCTACTATCATGCGGATCTCACCACTGGTAGCTTTCACTGATAATAAAGGAATGAGGTCTAGCATATGGTGAACCAGTAGAGCTAGTTGTATTTTATGCTTCTACTCTCCAAGGTAAATAATAAAATCAACAATATATTTATCATGTTTAGGGATAACCCAAGTTCTAAAGGCTGTTAATAGCTCTGCTTCAGCCAAAACATTTTAATCCCTATTCTCTAGGTGTTGCAGTCCTGCAGGGTCAATAGTGTTCTCGATGGATCCTAATTCTTGGACATTTAAGTAAAATGCTTCATAAAAATTTTAGGAAAACACTCATCAAAATGTTGTTACTTGATGATTAGTTCAAGCTTGAGAATTTGAGTGTTTAGAAGAAGAAAACCAAGGCCGGCGCCATGGCTTAATAGGCTAATCCTCTGCCTTGTGGTGCCAGCACACCGGGTTCTAGTCCAGTCGGGGCGCCGGATTATGTCCCAGTTGCCTCTCTTCCAGGCCAGCTCTCTGCTATGGCCCGGGAGTGCAGTGGAGGATGGCCCAAGTCCTTGGGCCCTGCACCTGCGTGGGAGACCAGGAGAAGCACCTGGCTCCTGGCTTCGCATCAGCGCGATGTGCCGGCCACAGCACACCAGCCGTGGTGGCCATTGAAGGGTGAACCAACAGCAAAGGAAGACTTTTCTCTCTGTCTCTCTCTGTCTCACTGTCCACTCGACTGTCAAAAAAAAAAAAAAAAAAAAAAAAAGGAAGAAGAAGAAAACCAATCAAAAATGTCTCGGCAAGATATTTGGCCGTACAGTTAAGATGCTGGTTAGGAAGCCTGCTTCCTATATCAAAGTGCCCAGGTTCAATGCCCCTCTCTGGCTCCTGACTTTAGTTCCAGGCTAATGTGGACCCTGGATGCAGCAGTGATGACTTGAGTAATTGGGTTTCTGCTAACCTTCAGGGGAGACCTAGATTTTGTTCCTGGCTCTTACTGGTCTTTGAAAAGTGAACCAGAAGATGGGAGTGTTTTTAGATGGATGGATGGATGGATGGATGGATGGATAGATAGATAGATAAATAGATAGATAGATTCATAGCTCTCTCTATGTGTTTCTCTCTCTACCTCTCAGATAAATAAAAATTTAAAATTGGGATAATATTTAAAATTTTAGTATCCATACAACTTTAAGGACTATATGATATTTATGTGCACACCCTTTTCTTCCCTTTATAGTCCTGAGGAATTCATCTTCATAAAATAGCATAGAAGCAATTTGCATTCTGCCTTCAAACTATTTCAAGAGGCAGTTGTTAGGAATTACAAGGGTAAGACTATTAGGCATATGTCTGGATTTCTAAGATATATGGTATTTTGTGCTTATTACTTTGAAGTATTATTTTTGAATATTTCTTAAGAAAATGCCATGACATTTAGGAAAAAATGGACCACATCCATGAAATACCAAAGACCAGATGGAATATTAACTTCTTTCCCTCCTGTACCTCTTACAAACTCCTATTCAATATATATGTTGCTTTAACAACACTTTTAAGTCATCAGCCCACTTTAAATTATGAGGGCTCATTATATGTGTAGTTAATTTCCTTTTCCCCAACAACCTTTCTTGAATTGCTAAGAAGATTCTGTGAGAAAAAAAAAATGTCTCACTGAGATTCAGGAAAGAAGGGGGTTGGTAGTGGATTGCAGATCTGGAAATAGACAATAAATAACAGGTGATCTGGGAAATCTTTGAGGGAGAGGAAACTGTGAAGCAGATAATAATATTTGTATACTTGAAATAGAAGTACCATTTTCCTTCCCACTCAATGGACCTGCTAATTTATTTTTTCCATATCTGTGACATTGAGTATTAAATTTGTTTTTAGTGTTTTCTTTAAAAGCTGACAAATATTGAGTTGCAAAGAGTTATTCATGCAGCACTTCCCAGCCTGAGTTTCTGCAAAATGCTATTTCTACAGGATGCCCTGTGATAAAAGAGTGGAGAGTCCTGTGAGAATAGGAAATGTACTCTATAGATCATCCTGGAAAAAAAAAAAACACATAAGGAAATGGACAAATCTACAATAAAATAATGAATCATGTTTATTTTTTCTTGTCAGTATATTTTTTTCCAAATTATTTGGCTGAAGAGTTCCCAATTTATGGGCTCACAGCTATTCATTTTCCTCTAAACTAATGTTATATAATACTCTAAACTCTAGGAATCTCCTACTTAGTATTCTTCACTGAGAGTCCCTTAGCCTCTACTTAGAACTATTCACAATTGAAAACAAACCCATGTTCTTTTTTTAAATTTCTAAGAACAATCTAGCCTTTTTGTCCAAGTCAAAAATTTCTCATCTACCTCTTATATGCTGTTTATCCCTCCATACTTTCTTCTTATTGGCTGTTTATCTTACAAGACCTATCAGTCATCTCATAAACAACCTGCAGGCAGAATTTATTTATTTAGTATGAAAATACATAGTAAACAAGTGTGATACAGTAAATTTACACGAGGTAGTTATGTGAGAAGGAAAAAAGTTGAACACCAGTTCATTATCTGTCTTTAAGTAGTTTATAGTCTAGCCAAGAAGAGAAGCCATTGTACACATTACTATAATAACTTGTCAGTATACCACCTGTGGTGTGGAAGGAATGAGGTAGACACAGGGAAAGATAATGTCTAGACAAGAACAGCCTAGGATGGTGCCATGAAGGAGGATTGAGGTGCTATTCTGGGTTGGGTGAAAGCATTAAAAAGTAAAATTATACAGTATCAAAAATAACAATACCCAAGGCTCCTCAATGGAGAGTCTCCTGTGTTGACCAGAACATAGTAGGTAGCTTTCAGATAAACCTGGAACAGAAGACTGGAGTCAAAAAATAATTCGTCTTAAATGTCAGACTAATGAATGAGGCATTTCTGTGAAAGGCAGTGACAGGTTTCAAGAACCATTGAGAATATCTTCATGATACAATACAAACATTGGGATAGTACATGAAGAAAAACACAGAAACAGGTACTCAAAAACTGAAGTGAAAGACAACAAGAAGCCAGGCCTCCTAGAAAGATGGGATAGAAACAGACTCAATGAGACTTGGCAAGTGGGTGGCCATGGAGTGAATAATAAACAAAGATGAGCTCGAGTCTTTGATTTTTCTAGTCTGAGAGTCTGTAAGAGAAATAGGAACAGCTGCTTTGGGGGTGGTGAGGACTGGGTGTTTGGGTTTCAGTTTCCTCCTTGTGAGAGGCCAAGGAATGTAGACGTGGCATTTTTAGGCAAGCATTTGGAAGTGCAAACTTGGAAATTCATAGAGAGGTTTGTGTAAAAAGAAAAAAGAAAACGAAAGTTCTGTAAATCAAATTAGCTGAATCAGAGAGGTGTATCAATCCTATTGGAAGAAAGTACAAAGGGAAAAGAGGTAAGGTTTGATCATGGGAAACTCCAGATAATGCAGAAAAGAGTTGTGGAAAGAAATAAAAGATTAGCATGAGGAAAAAAAAGATAATCAGGGTGGTGCAAAACTACAGGACATAAGGGAGGGGGCATTCTCAAGGAGTGTTTAATATGGCACAGAGATGAAGATCAAATTTGAGAGAAGCTGTAGTTTGATGAAGCAAGGGTCACAATTGAACTTGTAGATGTGATTTCTAGGGAGTAGTGGTGCTCAGACAGCAGGTTACACTGAAATTCCCTTGGAGAGCTTGTTTAATCACAGGTCATTAGTCAGTCCTTTGTGCTTCACCCTGAGATTCTGAGAGCATAGAATACCAGTGAAGCATCCCAGTTTCCACTTCTAAGAGAGTCCCAGCTGATAATGATATTGCTAGTCCAGGGACCATGTTTTGAAACCATTTCAGTAAGGCTATAGAAGATTGTAATTGATGCAAGAGAATAAGGAATAAGTGATAATTAGGATGTCTGTGCAGCAGGTAGAGTCAAGTTCAAATATTTACCTTTGAAAAGAAGATGGGAGAAGACTACACTTCTAGGAACTAGGTTTTCCTTCCATAGTACCCAGCAGTGTGGCTTACAAATATTAGTTCTTACTATCTTGCCATGCATTGAAAATAACCGGTGGCCATTTACTTGGGCTTGTTTTGGTAGGCAAGACTTCCTAAGATAGCCTTAAATGTAGGCAACTCTTCCAAGCTCCAACAACTCTTCTCCCAAGAAAGTACCCCAAAATTCTAACTAATGTCCAAAATACACCAACTGTGAGAATATCCCTCTTAACTACCAAAGTTGGGATCTAGCAAAATTTTAGTCTCTCTGCAAAGAGTATGACTCTTAAAAAAATCACGAGAGAATATGTCAGATAAAATTTTAGCCATGAAAATGTAGCAATGTGTGTACTCACACAGTTACGTACTTGAAAGCTCAAGATCTATTTTGCAAAGATAGGGAAATTTCAATGTCCTCATAAAACAGCAAGGACTTGGCAGAAAACATGATCTTGCTTTCCCTATGAAGTCGTGCTCATGTGTAATCCCAGGAAATGGGATTTAACACAACTCTTGAAGTTTGTAAAAGTCATTTCAGAGCCTGTGCAGTGGTTTTGTTCATGACACTGCGATTTTATTACCTATAATTGAACACACTGTGGTGCTTCCTGATGAACTGTTTATGGCCTTTTCATTTCTTCCAACTGCCAGGTATGTAATGCTTATTTAAATTTAATTTGTCCTTTCTTACTCAAAAGCTTTAAAGGACTTTGCTATTTGAAAAATTGACTCTTATATGGCTAAGAAGCAAATGAAGAGTTGTACAAACCTAATCAAATGCTGTCAGAAGGCTGAAGTGTCTATTAATGATTGGAAGTCACCTTCAAGAACTCCAAGGTCATTTAGTTTACATGTAAATACAAGCTTGTATAAATGAAATTAGATGAATGAAAATTGAAGGAGAGCTGTTAAAGAATACTGTAAGAAGTGAAGAGATGATGTTGGTGGCTTAGCATGTCCCGGATAGTTATCATGGGCTATTTATTGAAAACCTACTTGGACTTCACATGCGAATAACACTGAAGGATAAAGCACATTCTATTCTTCATGCACGTAAATACCATCTGTTTGGGAGACAAGACACAATTGCATAGAATAGCAACAATTTTTAAAGTGATTATTGAATATCATAGTGTGTATTAAGTGAAGAATCTTGAATGATGCACAAATATCAACATAACTTTGCCTAATAAGGGCTATGCTAATTAACTTATTTAAAAGCAGTATATCCCAAACTTATTAGTCAAACAGCATAGGATGCAAGGATGCATCTCATTTTGTAGAGCCTAGGCTCAAATCCTAACTCCACGCCCAATTCCACTTCCCTATTAATGTGCAAGTAGGGAGGCAGCAGCTAATGGTTCATGACACACGTGTGGGAGATCCAGATTGAACTCCAAGGTCCTGGATTCATCCTGGCCCAACCCTAGAAATTGTGGGCATTTAGGGAATGAAACAGGTAGGTTCTCTCTCTCTCTCTCTCTCTCTCTCTCTCTCTCTCTCTCTCTCTCTCTTTCTGTGTCTTCTGCCTTTCAAGTAAATAAAAAAAATGTAAAAATAATTAGCTGGTATTAATATCATTATGTTGATTTTAGATCAGTGCCAAAATATAAAAGAAGGTGTTAAGACAGGAGCAGTATGATTTGGGGATGACAAGGAGATTGACCTATCCAGGCAAAAGTGTTCTCTTTTAATATAGATGAAATTATGTTGATTAAATCCTGGCTGAATACTATAGAGGCTTAATAACTTGGGAAGGATAAATTAAGGCCAACAGAGAAGAAACTATAAATACAGACTGCCAGGCAGTATAAGTATCTAAGTTAGTAGCAGCTGACTGTCATCTAAACTAAGGCCACCAGTGAAATCTATGTAAATGGCTAGTACCCAAATCTGGTCTTAGCACTGAGCTCTTACAGTGGTCAATGATCCTTTGAATTGAGACAGACAACAGCAGCCTTTGGCTATGCAGTGATTTGGGCATTGTTGAGAAATCATCCTATTGAGTTGGCAGAAGGGAACATGCATGTGTGTAAGGGACAATTTACCCTTTCCCATGATCATTGTTACATGGAGCCATGTTCAAGCTTTTCATAATCAAACCCAGTTCTCCAGTATCAGAAAGTATCAGAAAGAAACCATGTCATATCAGAGAAAGTTTTTGTGGTATAAAGACAAAACACTGGTTTTAGATATTTTAATTTTGACATAGTTTCAAACTTCTGAAATACTTGTAAAATATAATGAATATTTTTATATCTCCAAACTTTCCAAATTTTGACATTTTATCACTTTACCCTCTACCTACAAAAGATTTCTCTCTGTATTAGGTAAATTCCAGGCGTAATATGTCTCCTCTCTTAAATGCTTCAATACGCCTCTCTCTTAACAATAGTGTAATGGTCAAAAAAAGGAAATGAGTATGAATGAAATTCAGCTTTTGCCTGTTGTCCCATGGTGTCTTCATAGTGAAGTCTTGGGTCACATGTTGCCTACAGTTCATGTCTCCTCCGTGTCCTTCACTCTGGGAAAGGACAAAGTCCTACCTGTCTTTCATGAGCTTGACAGTTTTGAGGAGAACGGAGTGGTTGTTTTGACACCTCTCTCAGCGCCTGAGTTTGGTTAAGTATTTTTGCCCCAGAATTAGCATGGGTGCTTCCCAGTGCCTTAGATCTGGATGCACTTGATGTCCACCTTTCATTATTGGTGAAGTCATTATCACTAGATTGAGGTAGTGCCAGCCTCACCTAGGTTTCTTCTCTGTTCTCTTCTGCTACATTTAGCAACGATATGAACATCCTGTTCCTAATCAAAGTTTATACCATTTGTTTTAGTAGCCATTGATGTCTCTTTCTAACTCAATTATAATCATTATGGTTGCCAAATGGTGATTTTTCTAATTGCTAGTCAAAGACAATTTTTTAAAGTATGTGTATTCAGAGAAATGGTACTCTGTGTGAATGACTCCAGCTTACAAAATCCTACCCGGAAAGAAAAATGTTTTAATACAGCACGAGAAACTATTTCTAACATCCAACTGTGATGGTTAATGTCATGGGGATAGCACTGCTGAGAAAATATGGAAAGCAATGTCAAGCTGAAGAACAGTTATGCATTCTAAAGCTTCCATTACAGAGAAAGCTTTGTCCACTGACAGTTACCTTTAAAGCATGTTCTGGAGGGATATTACATGCTTTAGGATAAAGTATTTTAATGAAGAATTTCAGCTCCATCACCAAAATTTCTTTTTGTTTGAAGGCATAGGAATTTTGTTTTTTGCTTTTACTCAACAACAAACATGGTTGGCTGAGACTAAAAGCAGATTTGAAGCTTATAAGCCTTGTTTAAAAGACCAACAGATTTACTCATCCCTGCACGGGGACCGGAAGACTTTTCTCCCCTTCTTTTAAAATTATGACAAAATATTGCTTTTCATGATTTCTAGGAAATGTATAAAATGAAGAAAAAATCAGTAAATTTTTATTGTCTTTATAATCAAATTATCAAACATTATCATTTTACACCTACATTATATAATGATTCTCATAATCCGTGAATAAAAAAGTAACAATTACTGAGAACTTGCTATGCCCCAGATCCAGAATATAGTAATAACAATTTTATAGCTTATGTATAAATCTTAATTTTATGTATTATATTTTATGCAATCATATATATAAATGTATATTCTCATATAACCCAAAAACGACTTTATGAGAAATCACCCCCATTTCCAGTAAACAAAACTGAGATGAAGAAAACTTAAATGCTCTTCATTTCATTTCCTATGTTTGTTAGTTCTGCTGCATCCACTAATGCTGAGTTGTAACCTGTTTTTCTTGGTGTGCAGCAGTGCTGTGTCTTGAGAATGAGTTGACCATGGCTGTGGCCTGAGGGGCTCATGAACCTTCTCTGCTTTTGTGATCGCTTGTGGCATTTCCAGACCTAAGGTTTTCTTTTGATAATAGATATTTGTTTTCTTTAGGTAGAGTTCGGATTTTACATTTCTGCAACACCATTGCTACTATTAAAGCACAAGTGCAGATATCAGGACTTCCAGCTTTGACTTTAGAAATGTCACAGATCTTACTGACGTATTGAATATGTATTGAGTACTTGATGTACCTGGCGCTCTGTTGAGCTCTTTTCATGTGTGCTGCGTAACCTTCTGGATAGGAGTATTAAATTCTGATTCTGTACATGAGAAAGCTGAAGCTCAGCAGCAGAAGCACTAGAGAACTGGATTAAATTCTGTGATTTTTCTGACTCCAGAGGCCACAACCCTAACCCTTACTGCACACAGAGTCTTTCACAAGCGTACAAATGTCTGTTGGTAAGAAGGAGACCAACATGCACGGTCAGCATGGCAATGCCTTAACACTGATACAAGATATATTTTCCTGTATTTATTTTTTGTCAGTTTACTCCCAAAAGTTTCTTCCTGATTTATTCACCCAAAGTTGAAAGATTATACAGAGCTGGGAATCGGGACAGGTATTCAGGACAAGGTCAAATACTAATACTATTTTCCCATACTCAGCTCTGCCAAGACCATGCTGGTGGTGTCTTCTTGTCTTAGAACTGATTTAGCAGCTCTCTGCTGTGGAACATTGGCACATACTGTTTTCTCTGTTTGGAATATCACTCCACTTCATGTTAACAATAGGCTGTCCTCTGTTCATCTTTCTGGTCTTTGTATGAATATGACTCTCCAGAAACCTTTTCCTCCCCTACGCAGTGTCCAGGTACTCTGATCCCTTTTTCCTAACATTATATCTGATCTGTAATATATACTCCGTAAACAGCTGAGGGGACTTCAACATGAGGGGACTTCTAAAAATTCTTAGAAAAATAGAATTAAAAGCTAAATTTATTTTGGTGCAAAAACATTTTAAATCATGAATGGTTTTTCTTTATTTTCATTTTATTTATTTTAAATTTTTATTAAAAATAATAGACATAGACCTCCACCTTACGCCTTATGCAAAACTCATCTCACAAGGAATCAGGAATCTAATAACTGAAACCATCAAATTACTAGAGGAAGAAATCAGCAGATAGAAAGCAAGAGCTATTTGTTTACTTTACATAGAACTAAAATCTGATCCTGATAGAGCAATGAGGTTTTTGCAGTGCATATATGTTAGTAAATATTCTGAAATAGTGTTAAAATCCGTTAAAAGCTGCTGCATCTCCTTTTAATAGTTTTGTTTAATTGGTGGCTCTCTGTCAGTTTTATAGGCAGTACCAGTAAGCTATTTTCTCTTTCCTGGTTCTAACTCTGTTAAAATCATTCCAAGTCATATTTAAGATTTTATTTTCAATTTTTGAGATAACCAAAGATAGATTTTGTGTTCTGTTAAACTAATCTATTGTGTTTTCTTAATGTCTCTGTTAAGTTCTGATTGTTTAAAAACAGCTAAGTTTTCATTAAAAGTTATGGTTTGTTTAAATCTATATTCATTCGAAAGCATTTGAGTAATCACTTTGTATCAGTGATCAAATCTGGTCTATATTATGTCCTGATGTTGAGGGATCCTACTTCAACAATATTTTAAGTCTTCCTGACATCCTTGACAGGCATTAAAAAAAAATCAAAGTGTCCAATTCCCAGACTTTGATATTTCCAGTTAGGCCCCTGGAAATATCAAAGGATATATCTCTCCTTTTGTAGAGATACCAACTAATAAGGCTCTGTGGATTATATTAAAGGTATTGTCAAGATGTAAAGCAGTGCTAAATTTTAAGTTCTGATAATGTGAAATCCTACTGATATAAATGTCCAAAAGTTATAAAAGTCTAATGATCTTGTGTTACCAGACATGATGATTATCATAACAAAAGTGGCAAAGAGGCCTAAAAGGGTTAAATGTTTTATAAATCCTATAGGTGCTTTCAAAAATACTGTGTGGAATAAGCAGGTGCCTATTCTTTTTGGATCAATAGCCACCAGGGAAATGCAAATAAACCACCATAAATGTTAGAATGGCTATCATCTAAAAATAAAAAAACAACAAATGCTGGTAAGGATGTAAAGAACATCCCCTAACACACTAGAAGAGGCTCCTGGCTCCTGGCTTCAGCCTGGCCCAACTGTAGCAGCTGTGACTAAATGGGGAGTGAACCAGCAGATGAAGAACTCTTTGTCTCTCCTCTTTCTGTACCTCTAATAATATAAATACATCTAAAATTTTCAAATAAATACATCTAAAAATGTAATGTATATGAGTAAATTTGACATTTTGGCATTTGATATTATTTATAGCCCTTGTCTATACTCTTGGTAAACAGTGTTTTTTTTTACTTTAAAAAAAGACATAATATTTATCTATTTATGGCATGTTACATGATGCTTCATTACATGTATACACTATGTAGTGTATAACCAGGGTAAAATATTTAGCATTTGTAGCATTTTCATTTCTTTACAGTGGAAACATCCAAAAATCCTATTTTCTAGAGAAATACCTAGTAAATTAACATTATATATCATCACCTTATTGTACAATAGAACCCCAAACTTCTTAGTCCTATCTAACAATAGTCTTGTACCAATCAACTGAGCTTTCCTATCCCTCCCTTTCCTCTTCTCTCCCCAGCCTTTAGTTCTCTGGATCAGCTTTTTTGAAGCTCCACATATGAGTGAGATCGCGTGGTATTTGTTTTCTTTTGGGTTCCATTTGCATGGAATATCTTGGCTCATATTTTCACTTTCAGTATCTGTGTGTTTTCAGAGGTGAAGTGAGTTTCTTGTAAGCAACATATACTTGTGTTCTGTCTTTTAATTCATTCACTCACTCTGTGTCTTTTTATGTGAGAATTTAGGCTTTTGAAATTTTAGGTAATTATTGAAATGTGAGGTTTTACTACTGCCATTTTAAAACATGTTTTATATTTTATTATAGTTCCTATTTTTCTTTGTCCATAAATTACAACTTTATTTGTGGTTAAGTGATTTTTCTCACTGGTATACTTTGATTTGTTGCTTATTATTTTTGGTAAATGTGTATGTAGGTTTTGTGTTGTAGTTATGTTGAGGCTTACAAAAAAACTTCTTTTGGTTATAACAAGCTAACTTGAAATGATAATAATAATATTGATTATAAAAAATAGGAAAAGAGACCAACAGAAAACCAGAGAGAAGAAGTTCTAATAAAAAGCTTAACGTTTGTCTTTCTTTCCTTCCTTCCCACATTTTTGGATGTTTGATCTTGACACCTTTCTGTTGCCTGTCTCTTAACATTTTAGTGTTAAGTTATTTATATTTTAAATCTCCATAGTAAAGATATGAATGATTTACACTCCTTGTCTACTATATTAGAGCACTGTGAATTTGTTTGTATTCAGTGAGTTTACCAGTGAGTTTTCTACCTTCTGGTATTTTCTCCCTTCTTGCTAGTATCACTTTCTTTCAGTTTGAAGAAATCTCTTTAACATTTCTTTTAACACAAGTTTGGTGGTGATATATTCTCTCAGCTTCTGTTGGCCTGGGAATGTCCTTATCTCTCTCTCACAGCTGAAGGTTAGCTTTGCTGGATGCAATATTTTTGGCTAGAAATTTTTTCCCTTCAGTACTGTAAAAATCTCATTCTGCTCTCTCCTGGCCTGTAAGATTTCTGTTGAGAACTTCAAATTTGGGTGAATTGGGACCCCGTTATTTTATTTGCTTCTTTTCTCTTCGAGCTTTGAGCATTATTTCTTTGTCTTTAACATTGGAGAGCTTAATTATAATATGCCTTGATGTAGACTTGGTTGTGTCGAATCTAACTAGTGATTTTGACCTTCCTAAAACTAGATAGTTGTATTTTTATTTAGCTTTAGGAAGTTTTTGAACATTATGTCTTTGAATATACTTTCTACCCTTTTGGCATTCTCAAGTCCTTCTCGAAGCCTAGTATCTCCAATATTCGTGCTATCTCGTATTTCCCATAAGCTTTCTTCATTCCTCTTGATTCCTTTTTTCTTCTTTCTCCTCCAATTGTGTTTCTCCAGACAGCCTGTCTTTGAGCTCACTGATTGTTTCTTCTATTTGATCTATTCTGCTATCGATGCAGTTTCTTGCATTTTTGTTATTGTGTTTTTCACTTGAAGACTTTCTCCCTGATTTTGTTTAATTAGTTCCATGTCTCTGTCAAATATCTGTTAGAATATTAATAATTTCCCTGTGTCCTTGTGAATGTTGTTGAGTTTTTCTAAAAAAAGCTATTTTGAAATATTCATCTAAGCATTTGGAAATTTCAGTTCCTAAGCGGTTGGTTCCTAGAAACATTGCACATTTTGGAGGGAGGAGGTGGTGAGTAGAGTTAGATTTACTATGCATGTTGTAAGGAAGCAGTGTGCAGGAAAGCCAGAAACTCAGTATTGCACAAAAACTATCATCCAAGAAGCATATATGCGATGGCATAGGTAGGTTAACATTAGTTTCATTGTGATCCAATGAGTTTTTTTCAGTTGGATAATTTTCTCTACTGGGTGGAGCTGGGACATTTTATTGCCTTTAGCTAGGTAGGGGTTTTCCCTTCCACCATGTACCCTAGATGACTTCCATCTCTCCCCACTCCCTACGATCAACAATGACTTTTATTTATTTATTTTTTTTACATTTGGGGAAATACCTTGTTGTGCTTCTCATTGTCCCTGCCTACGATTGTGTCTGTAGAGGTTCATGGTGTTCTGGGATCCTGCTTGCAGGGGATCTAGCATGTGGTTGAGTCTCAGAGAAGAGAGGGTGATCTGTTCTGGAAATGTATCTACCCACATTATCTAAGGGACCATAGGTGGCCTTGTCTGGAGGAATCTGATGCTGAAGGGATTGATTTCCTTGTCACATCAACATCTGGAACTAGATCTGCAGCATTCTGGATGAGACAAGCTGTTTAAATGTGTTCAAAGGAGAAGACCCAGTAGTTTGGATGAGGAGGAGAAATATTAGAGAAATGGACAATGATAGTCTAGGAGGTCATCCATTAATTAAAGAAATTAATATTCAAAATCCAATCTCTGTAAACAGAAGCTCTGTTGCTTTAGCACAGGGGATCAGGTTCTAGGTTCATATCAGTATACCTTTGATAATAAGGTTCAATTTCTAGAAAACTCTGTAAATAATATTTTTCAATTAAAGTCAATTTTATCACACATGAATTTTTCCTTTATGATGTATCTTTTCTTTTTACAATTTTTTATTTATATAAGCTGAAAAATTTTCATGTATTTCATATATACAGATTTAGGAGCATAGTGAGGTTTTCCATCCCACCCAGGCTCCTATCCTCCCTCCTTCTTCCTTTTCTTATTCTTTCTTTTAATTTTTACAATGACATGCTTTCAGCTTATTTAATAATCATAAGCTTTACCCCTCCACACTAAGTAAAGGATTCAACAAATAGAAGAAAAAAACACTGTTCCTAAACACTAGAGACAAGGGCTGTAAAAAATAATCGTCTCAAAATGTCAATTTTACTCATATGTATTAATTTTTTTGTACTCAATTACTCACCACAGATCAAGGAAAACATATATTTGTATTTGGAGGACTGGCCTATTTCCATTTTGTTGTAAAACACAGGATTTCATGGATATCTGGGTTGATCCCTATCTTAACTATTGTGAATTGAACTGCAATAATATGGGGGTACAGATAACTCTTTCATATGAAGATTTCATTTTGATTGGCTAAATTGCCAGGATTAGGATGGCTGGGTCATATTGTAGATCTATTTTCTTATTTCTGAGGAATCTGCATACCATTTTCCACAACGACTGTACCAGTTTACATTCCCACCAATAGTGTACTGGGTACCTTTTCCCCACATCCTCCCTAGCCTTTGTAGCTTTTGGATTTCTGTATAATAGCCATTCTCACTGATGTGAGGTGAAAACTCATGGTGGTTTTTATTTGCATTTCCCTGATGGCTAGTGATCCTGAACATTTTTCCTATATTTGTTGGCTGTTGGCCATTCATTCTTTGAAAAATGCCTTTTCAAGTCCTTTGACAATATCTTAACTGGATTGTTTGTTTTATTGTTGTTGAGGTTCTTGAGCCCTTTATAGATTATGGATATTAAGCCTTTGTCAGTAGCTTAGTTTGAACATGTTTTCTCCCATTCTGTCAGTTGCTTCTTCACTTTGTTGAGTGTTTCTTTTGCAAGTTTTTTAGCTTGATTTGTTTATTTTTGCTATTATTGCCTGTGCTTTGGTGGCTTACATTATTGTCTTGCCTGTAACATTGACTTTCCCCAATGTTCTCTAGTAGTATCAGGTCACAGATTTAGGTCATCAATTCATTTTGAGTGGATTTTTGTGTAAAGTATAAAGCCTGCATAACACTGTTTCCCAGGACCCCTGAACTGTAGTGGGCACTGAACGAGGTCCAGTGGTTCTATCTGCAAACATTGGCCTGGGGACAAGGGCCATTTGCATGTCTTCAGTGCTGGGGTTTTATTACTCTGACACTGAGTTCCAAGACAGTCCACAGATACCTTTCTATCTGCCCAAGGCTGTGGAAGAGGTGCTGGAGACAGCTTCTCAGCTACTCAGGCCCCAGTTGAGTCACACATGGGTCTCAGAGCCACCAGGACCTGTGTATTCTTGGGAGTACACAGCAGCCCTGCAAGGAACTGAGGCTGCTACAGAAAACACTAGTTTGTCACATCAGGGCACATGACTCTGCCTGATCCTGGGACAATTCTAGAGACTATCTGCAAGCACTGGACTGGCTTCCATAACTCTTTTTTTTAAAGGTTTATTTATTTATTTGAGAGGCAGAGTTTCAGACAGAGGGACAGAAAGAGAGAGAGAGGTCTTCCATCTGCTGATTTACTCTCCAAATGGTTGAGCCAATATAAAGTCAGGAGCCAAGAGTTTCTTCCAGGGTACATGGGTGCAGCAGCCCAAGCACTTGGGTCATCTTCCACTGCTTTCCCAAGCCATAAGCGGAGAGCTGGATCAGAAGAGGAGCAGTTGGGACGTGAACCGGCATCCACAAGGGATTCTGACACCACAGAGTCAACACCAGCCCCCCTGTAACTTTTATGAAGGTGACTTGGTGTGTGTATAACTCCACATTGATGTCGCCTTGAAGGAAAAAATAAGTATTGGTCCTAAGGCCAATAGAAATGAGTTCAACTGTTAGCCTTTGTATTTACCTATTATTTTCCCTCTCTGGACCTTTATTTTCTTGTCACTAGGGTTAAGGTTTGAACTTAAAGACAAGAGGCAATTCAGATCTCTTCAAATTTGTCATTCTCTGGATCTACAATAGTCAGTGGATAAATGTTCTCAAAGGCCTAATGTACACTTCACTTGTCTTCCAACTCCCCAGTGTACAAAACAACCCACAGCTGTGAGCAGTGCAAATCTGTTTGAAAATACTTTTCACACTATCACTCTAACTTTTATCTTTCTTATCTGTCTAATACTGTTAAAAATTCAGCAGGATCAGTAAAAGCAATTCTTGGGCCTTGGTTCCCTTGTAGTCAGTAAGCACTGCTATGTTGGGACAGAAGAAGAGAAAAAAGCACATGAAAGCCATAGCAGCAGGGATAGGCTGCTAACACGTTAGGAGGACTGGTGCTGCTCATGTCTAGGAGGCTTCTGTGGCATCCATGCTTGATAGGTTGTAAGTGGACAGAGGGGAGGATGGCAGCCTGGCTGTGTTATACAGCTGACACCTGGGCACCTGTATGTAACTGATTAGATCTGGTGCGATACATTTCACCGAGAGGCTTCTGTGTGTTCCTGCCTCAATGCACCGATGTTCTGAAGTGCTCAGCAAACTAAAATGGATAGGACTGGTGTAAGAAAACATGTGGTCTTGTAATGGGTGGGCAAGAGATTAGGATGAGGCCCCTTTTCTGTACACACATACACAACCCTCTTTATTGGAGCCAGACATTACCTGCACACAAAAATATTTTTGGAACATGTTTGAGAAAACTTTTAGATTTCCCCCCAATAAAACTAAATCCGGTGAAAACATTGGATTTGTGGTGTATATTCAGACTTTAAATGTGATATTTTGGGAGATACCAAGACTTGTTCTGTGATTGAAGGAAAACTGTTAATTAAGTAAAGTAGACTTGTATGAGGATAGACGTGTGGCCTAGTGGATAAGATACTGGCTAAGGTGCCAGTTAAGATGCCGGGAGCTTAAGGAACCTGGGTTTACTACTTGTTTCTAGCTTTCTGCTAATCTAGATCCTGGAAGGCAGCAAGGATGGACACAGTGATTGGGTTTCTGACATCCATATAGGAGATCCAGATTGAATTCCTGGCCCCTGGCTACAGCCCTGGTCCAGCTCTGCTGTTGCAGGCATTTGAAGAGTAAATCAGTAGATGGGAGCAATCTGTCTCTGTCTCTTTGCCTCTCTCTGTCACTCTGTCTCTTGCTATTTCTCTTCTCAAATAAGTTATAAAAAATTTTAAGTAGTCTTATATAGCTAAGTATCAAAGTGTTGAAACTCTCCTCACTGTACTAAGTTTGAAATAGTCATACTGGGGCTGGCAGCAGAGTAAGACACAACCTGCAATTCTGGCATCCCCTGTGATCACCTGTTCAAGGTATGACTGCCCCACTTCTGATCCAGCTCCCTGCTAATGAGCCTGGGAAAGCAGCAGAAGGTGGCCCAAGTGCCTGGGCCCCTCTCGCTCACATGGGGAGACCAGAATGAAGCTCCTGGCTCCTGGTTTCACCCTAACCCAGCCCTGGCTGTTGCAGCCATTTAAGGAATGAATTAGCAAATGAAAGCTATTTCTCTCTCTTTCTGTCTCTCATGCTGTTTCTCTGTAACTTTGCCTTTAAAATAAATAAATAAATATTTAAGAAAAAAAGTAATCATCATAATAAGAATTGGTCATGACTGAATGACCAAGATACAATAAATTCTCAATAATCATAAGAGGAAATGAAATAGAGACTTTATTTGTAATATAGTACACACTGTAGATGGGATGTTCTTAAATAGTTGTATGTTAGGCCAGTGCCACGGCTCACTTGACTAATCCTCTGCCTGCGGCACCAGCACAGCGGCTTCTAGTCCCTGTCGGGGCACTGGATTCTGTCCCGGTTGCTCCTCTTCCAGGCCAGCTCTCTGCTGTGGCCCAGGAGTGCAGTGGAGGATGGCCCAGGTCCTTGGACCCTGCACCCATATGGGAGACCAGGAGGAAGCACCTGGCTCTTGGCTTCGGATTGGCACAGTGCACTGGCTGCAGCAGCCATTTGGGGGGGTGAACCAATGGAAGGAAGACCTTTCTCTCTGTCTCTCTCTCTCCCTGTCTAACTCTGCCTGCAAAAAAAATTAAATAGTTGTATGTTATGCTTCCTGCCTTTATTGTCGCTATTACTGATCATGAGCTGTGTAAGCATAAAATGTACATGTCTTAATTATTTTTATTTTAATCATAGCTTCCCATCTTAATAAATACTGATGATCATGTTGCTACAGTTTGCCCTCAATACTGCATAAAGATTACTAAGTTGTGTGTGTCTTTGAAATGTGTGATTTTAGTCGCATTTGAATACACGTGTCTCTGGGTCTGCAGCTCCTGCTGAACCTCCTAGTGACATCCCCAAGGTGCAAAGGGGCCGTCTAGTTCCCCATGCTGTGGTTTTGCAGGATTCTGTCTTGGAAATTGCTTTGTTGCTGGTAGGCAATTAACTTTTCTTCAGACTAATGCAAATTTTGCCATCTTTCAAAACACCCCTTCATCTGGGCAGGAGGCCAACACTTCCTGTTTCACAGAGTTCACCTCATGCCAAATAAATTGAGGGAGTGCCTTCGTGCATTCATGCATTCACCTTTTCCTTCAAAATTATTGTGCCAACAAATGGGTAATGAAGCGTTTTCAGTGGGAACTTCTCAGTTAATCCCAGCAAGTGAAACTAAATAATGACATGATTGTGGTCTCTGGGAAAACCGGACGCAATGCCAATATTCTCTCCAGCAACAAGTGAAATTTGGTGGCACTGAGTTACTCTGGTCTTACTAAGAACTGTGAAAGGTGACTAAGACACAAATGCTTTCTCCAGAAAGTTGAAGAGGCATAGTTTACAGAGACAGGTGACCTGGAGGCCCGTGCTTCCTATATCCTAATTCAGTAAAACAGTTAATGCAATTGCTTTCTGTCAGCTGGATAAGAAGCAATTATAGTTACACTTCAGGTTGCTGGTTCCATTAGAGAAAAAGGGATTGTGTTTGGCCAATTCTTCCAATCAGCTGACAGTTAATAAATTAGCGCCTATAGTTGTGAAAATGTAATGTGACAAAGGGGAAACCTCTTAACTGCTTAGAAGATGGAGCCTTTAAAAACCTGACGTGAGACCTTCTGCTTCCAGATCATAAAGTTAGGGGTGATGATGATTTTTGTTTTTGACCAACATTGGAAAAATACCCTCAAAATTGCTTTTAAAAAGTCTGTCCACATCAGCAAGTTGAGTCTGATGTGGCGTATAATAAACATGATTAGAATAGATTTCTATGCCTAGCATCTTCTACTTGCTTCTCTTTAATATATGTTACCATATATTTCATGATCCTCGCTAGATGATAAGGTCTTCAAAGGTAGCAACTGGGAGGTTTTTCTTCCAGAGATCCTAGTTATAACAAGTTCCTAATGAAAATCTGATGAAGGAGTGAATTTTTGTATTTTTTTAATACAGTTTGAGTCTACTTCAAAAAGTGTGTGGGAAATGAAGTTAAAAGAAACGTTTACTGCAGTGCAAGCAATTTCACAATCCATGAATCTGCATGGTCTTTTGAAAGTTCGTGGAAATGCATATTATGAAAAAAATGCATGTATTTACAATTCTTTTGACACCCAAAGAAACTTAGAATTTAATTCCATTTTCCACAAAAATTTTTCAGTACCTTCATGTACAAATGGGTAAATTTATATCTCCTTGTGCCTGCTCCTAAAATACCTTAAGTCTCTAGCAATACTTCTGGATTTTTGAGTTATTACCATTAGAAGGCTTTCTGGGAGGATCGCAGTGTTGGCTTCTGTTTGGTAGCTTTGTCATTGTCTTCCTAAATATAGTAATCACCAATTACTCAAGGGTGCATTTAGCTGAATTTTTGTCAACCAAGTTTTTACTAATCATGAAAAACCACTGAACCTAAGCAAGAAAGTTTTTGAAATAAATCTGATTTACTGCAACAAAGGGATTGGCTTACCCAGAAAGAATTGAGTTGGAAATACCAGTAGGTTAGATTAGTCCACTGTTACCAGTTGCCATTGTAAATAAAGAATAAGCATGAGGAAACAGTACTAAGAGTTCTTAAAAGCTAAACTGTATATTTTGACCAATTTTTAAATGCATGGATGAAATAAGGCAAGGTGTAAAGCCATTTCCACGTGATTTTCCAAAAGTTGTATTTCCAGAATATATAGATGCCCACATATATCCAAACACACACAGATTAGTGTGCTGATAAATATTCAATAACCTGTCAGCTCTCTGGGAAAAAGAAAAATGTCAGGTAAAAATCCCTTATCTGTGGCATTGTTAATTTCCATGATGTAAATACTACTGCCACGGCTGATTTCAAGCTCCCCATGGGATGTTGCTGAACACAGGATTGGGAAAAAAAATGTGATACCATCAGCCCTCACTCTGAAGTGAGGCAGATCAAGTAAATCACTGTGCATTCTACCCCCACATACCATTCAACCTGTAATATCTCAGATATCAAATATCAACTGTGCAGAGATGGCCCAAATCCATTTAACACTGATCAAAACTTGCATGGATGACATACTCACTTCTGCTTTCTTCATGTTTTAGTCAACTCAGTAGACTTGCTCTTCTAGGGAGTAAGCTAAATTTGACAAAGCACATTGATTTAGTAAATGTTATCTATAAATATGAAACCCCCACCAATCTTTTCGTTATCTTGTCAATGACCTAGACATACTGAGTTGAGTGCTGCCCAGATCTTTACTATCACCAGCCTCGTGGAGTAGGCCATCATGATAACCAGAAATGACATCGTTGAAGGATTGCATGTACACATTAGTGCTCCTTATCTGAGGCTTTCTATAGTGAAATACATGTGGCAGTCCATGGTCTAAAAGTGAGAAATGCAAAATTCCCAAAGCCATTCGTACTTTTCAGTTATGTGCTATTCTGAGTAGCATGGTAGAATCTTAGGCTGTCCTACTCCCCATCCTTTTTTCAGTGTGTCCATGCTGTCTACTCTCCTGTCAGTCACTTAGTAGCCACCTCACTATCATGATATCAGCATGGGTTTAAGTAACTCTCATTTTACTTAATAATGATCAGTATCTTACTTAGTGAAAGCACAAGAGAACTAATGCTGGACTCTTTATACTGTATATTATAATATTCTATTTTATGATTAATTATTGTCAAGCTCTTACTATGGCAAATTAGCAATCAAACTTTGTAACTGGCATTGATGTATAGGAAAACCATTCTTATTTTTAAAGATTTACTTGAAAGGCAGAGTTACAGGAGAAAAAGAGAGAGAGAAAGAGAGCATTCATCTAGTTGTTCACTCCCCATAAGGCCCTAATGGCCAGAACTGGTCCATGCTAACGCTGGGAGCCAGGAATTCCATCCAGGTGCAGTAGAGCCTCGGCTACTTTATTTCCAAGCCAGCTCTGTGCTAATGCACCTGCATGTAGGGGGTGATAACATAAGCACTTGAGTTCCTGCCACCTAAATGGGAGAACCAAGTGGATTTCCTGGCTCCTGGCTTCAGAATTGCTCAGCCTCAACAATTGTGCCTATTTGGGGAGTGAACCAGTGAAAAGCAGATATCTCTCTCTCTAAATCTCTCTTTCTCTCTCTCTCTTTCTTAGGCAGAGTGGAGGAGAGAGAGAGGAAAAGAGAGAGAAAATTTTTAGAATTTTAGAAGGAGAGAGTAATCCCAAGTCTACATAATAAACATTAACTAGAAGTGACATAAATGTGTACATGATGAAAAGATCTGGACCCAGCAGACGAAAAGTGAATTTCTGGGTTCAATTAACCTCAGGTCTTTAAATGAATGTGTTCAGTTTTTTTCTGTAACTACACTGAGGGGCATGTGTGTGCATGTGCTTTAAATTGGTTTTACAGCAGTTTTTCATTGATGATCCCTATTGTTTTAGTATTCTGTCAGCAGATTTTGAAGTAACAAGATATTTAATTTCTTTATAGGAAAAGACACACTAGATTTCTTAGTTATTGATTTTGTATTGCAGAACTCCATCAGGAATTAAAGTACCTCTGGGTTTTTAATTGACATTAGTATGGATTTAATTTAATGGATTTGGGAAAATACTTGTTAATTAGAGATAGGCAGTTTTGAGAGTGATAGAATATTGCTCCTTCAGCATAGTGTTTTGTGCAGTGTGTAGCTGGGCATGCCACCAGGAGTTCTTAATTACTAAATTTTCATAATCAGCAGGGAAGTAACCTACCTTCCTGCTAGATGCATTTTATATCTTTGAACTAAATATCACTTTTCTTTTTCAATTATATTCTGCTATTTCCTGAACTCCATGTGTCTAGCTACCAATTCATCATATTCCATTCTCTTTGATTAGAATTCCCTACCTTACTTAGTGCTGATTATTGATTATAGAGTGACCTAATCAGATCCTACTTCTGCTTGTTCCTTTTGGAGTCCATTTGATTTTCCATTGGCAAATTGTCTAGCCTCTCAAGCAGGTTGAGACTTACAGGCTCCGAAGTGAGCAGGGACATGGAAAATAAAGAGAAATGGGTCCAGAACTCTTGGGAAGTCAGTCGTACTGAGTTTGAAGAAATGGATTTGGGCTCTTGCCACACATGAGACAGGGATGCAGTTCTGGTCTTCCAGTTTCAACATGGAGCAGTCTTGGCCATTTAGGCCATTTGGGTAGTGAACCAGCAGATGAAAGACCTCTCTCTCTCTCTCTCTGTCTTTCTCTCTCTTTCCCTACCATCTGTCTCTCTGCCTGAGAGAGAGAAAGAGAGAGATGAGAGCTGCTTTCCCCTGGTTCACTCCCCAAATAGGCACAATAGTTGAGGCTGGGCCAGTCTGAAACCAGAGCTGGGAGCTCCACTTGGGTCTCATGCAGGCGGCAGGAACTCAAGTACTTAAGTTCTCTTTCCCTACTTCCCAGGTGCATTAGTAAGGAGCTGACTTGGAAATATAGCAGCTGGGACTTGAACTGCTGCTTCTATATAGGATGTGGGCATCCCAAGTGGTAACTTAACCCACAGTGTCAAAATGCCCACCCCACTGACTTTCTTTTCACTCTACCCTTCACTTTTGTCACCTCTCATATTCTTTCTCTTTCCTCCTATTTCATCTTTTCTTTTCCTTTTTTTTTTTTTTGGTTCTCTTTTGCAAATTTCAGACTATATTTCAGTAATATGTTGAATTTAGTGGTAGACTTGTAGCCTAATATTTATAAATAAATTCTGATAATAGTAAATATATGAAGGTGGGATCATAATATCTTCTCTCTAGTTCAATACATAGGAAGTGTCAAATTTCAATTATTTTCAAATTATCGTTCATGAAGTAAATTTTATGATAAAATTAGAGACGAAACACCTATAGGCTAGTATTAGCCTCACAACTCTGATTTGATTCTGAAGTTGAGATTTTATGTATGAAAAAAGTTCTTGATTCTCCCAGGATCTCAAAAATTGAAATTCTATGGCTTTAGTGGAATAAAATTGTCAGGATATTTTAATACTACTAAGAATATTATCAACAACAAACACAAAAATAACAGTAGGGGGTATGCTTGCTCAAGTATTTGCTTTATGCCAGGTACTTGACTTTCTTAGGTGTCTACTTTGTGCTGGTTACTATTCTAGGTATTTTATCTGTATTGCATCCATTCTTTTGTTTTTGTACAGGCAGAGTTAGACAGTGAGAAAGAGAGAGACAGAGAGGAGAAAGGTCTTCCTTCCATTGGTTCACCCCCCAAATGGCCGCTACGGCCGGCGTGCTGTGCCGATCAGAAGCCAGGAGCCAGGGGCTTCCTCCTGGTCTCCCATGCAGGTGTGGGGTCCAAGCACTTGGGCCATCCTCCACTGTACTCCCGGGCCACAGCAGAGAGCCGGCCTGGAAGAGGAGCAACCAGGACAGAACCAGCGCTCCGACCAGGACTAGAACCTGGAGTACCAGCACCACAGACAGAGGATTAGCCTAATTAGCCTAGTGAGCTGTGGCACCGACCTGCATCCATTCTTTATAGCATCCTGACAAGAAAGTTCTCACTATACATTTTTTTAATAAATAAGGAAATTGAAGCTTCGAAAGGTTCAGAGAGGATTGAGATAGAAACAATATTCACACACAGATCAGCCTAGCCATCATCTTCCTGATCTCTAACTGCTAGGGCAATGGGATTTTAAACTCTGAAAGGTTTTTTGAATCGTGTTGGTCTTGCTCATCTTTCTATTTCTAGCACCTAATAATTTGTTTGGCATTCAATATATATGTATGAATTGAAGGAATAAATGAATATCTTCCAAATTTTTTTTAAACTGTCCTGATTTTTATCTGTAAAGTGAGAGTTAGGTTACATTTCCAGATGCTTACTATGACAATATGACTTAATGTGGTTGCAACAGTTTTAAACCTTCAATATGAAGCAATGCTAAGGAGGCCAAGATCTAATCTAGGAAAGGGTAAAATGTACAAAGGTGCTGAAACAAACCCCTAAACCCTCATAAGATCAAAAATTTAACGTTTGATTCAAGTCATTTCATTGGTCACCAATAAATGCCTTGAGCTTATACAATTTGTTTCCAAATGTCTCATGTCAGTATCAACATAGTAAATGCAAGAATTAAAATGCAGTTTCAGGAGAAATAGCATAAATTCATTGAGGCTTTGAAACCCAGGTAAAACTGCCAAATAATGTTGACTCCATGCTGGGTACTGAATTCATGAATTTGTTATAACAAATTAATACATTTATTCAGTATGTCTAAGCTGACATAGCTGCCTTAAACTCCGAAAAGAATAATCTCGTCTATATCAAATCATTTTGTAAGATTCTTTAAAAGCTGTTTATCTGAGTAGTCAAGGATAATCTAGGGATTGTTTTAGCAATATTTAAACTTCATTAAAATTTAGAATTATGTCAAAGAAAATATAGAAGCCATCTAACTAGATAAAGTATCTTTGTCATCTATAATTACAAAATGACAAATTATTTTAAATAATTTTCTCCATTTATAAAAGTAGCATACATTCATTGAACAAACTTTAGAAAAACAACCAAATAAAATAAATTAAATATAGTAAGATAACTACAATTACCATTTACTAAGATATGCTTACATATCTTAAACTTTATTTGTAGATATGTGAATCTGTAGAAAGAAAATGTGAATCTGTCCTTGTCTTTATGGAAGTCCTCAACATATCATTTCAGGAATCTGGAGTAGCTCTTTTAATTAAGGAACCAGAACCAGCTATATCCAAGTACATGATTCAAATAATAGCTCTCCAAAGCAATGCCGTTTGCCCAATTCAACTCTAATTCTCCTATTGAAGTATTTTCTGAAGTCCAGTTACCTATTATTTGTCATCAGTAATTATATTATTGCCATTTGAAACCTTTACAATGAAAAATGTTTGAAATGTTAATGGAAATGCATGTTATTAAAAAACTGTGTATGAATTTTTAAAAAAATTTTGTATTGGGGCCAACGTGGCACAGGTTAAACTGCCACCTGGAATGCCAGCATCCCATACGAACACTTGTTCGAGTCCCCGCTGCTCCACTTCTGATCCAGCTCCCTACTAACAGGTTTGGGAAAGCAATGGAAGGTGGCCCAATGACGTGGGCTTCTGTCACCCAGACTGGAGAGCTAGATGGAGTTTCTGGCTCCTGTCTTCAGCTGAGACTAGCCCTTGCTGTTGTGGCCATTTGGGAGAATGAACCAGTAGAAGGAAGATCTTTCTCCCTGTCTCTCCCTCTCTCTCTGTAACTTTGTCTTTCAAATAAATAAAATTAAATCTTTTAAAAGTTTTGCGTAAAAATGAAGTTATTTTTAAAATTCATTTCCCTGAACTTTTTGAAGTCCCATGAATATAAAGATCCAGAGTGACTTAATGTGGTCTCTTGCTGAAGGACTCTCATAGTCCATTATTATTTATCTTGATTCATAAAGATTTTATAATGCATACAGAATTGTTCTCAGAAACACAGGAATTGAAAAATCTATTGATTTTTTTTTTCTTTATGGCCTAAGACTTGGACTATCTAAATTTTATTGTGGTATTTTCTCTTCCTTTAATATATTTTCAAAGAGTATGTGAATCTGGAATGGATAAATCTTAAGCTTTTTATTGAGGAAATATTTCCTAATTTTGTGTCATTTTATATTTTGCTCATCTTTTAAGATATTGATTTTATTTCATGCTGAATTTTGTGTATTTTTGGCTTTAGAAATCTGTGCATTCACAGAAGATATTAAACAATTTTTTCTTATTAAAATGATTTCTGTTAGTATTTTATCTTTTACTCTCTTTTGATGTGGTGTTACAGGTCAGAAATTCTTTTTCTGAAATCCTTGGATACCCAAAGGTATCCAAGAGTCCATGAACTTGGTTAGGAAAGATAATACATCATTATATTCACTAACTTCTACCTGAGACTTAATAGTATCTTCAATTAAAAAGGTAGGCAATAGACTACATTAATAAATTTCACAGATATTTTTATATCAACATAGCTATAGCTATTTTAAAATATTAATTATATTAATCTCTCCTTTAGTATCATAATGAATATTAGGCTTACTGATAGATCTTCTTATTTATTATATTAGTAAAGGTTTGAATATTTAATTCTGTCACTGATACCTGTTTTTGAAAGGCAGAGAGACACAGAGAGGCAGACAGAGAAAACTCTTTCATCCACTGGTTCACTCCTCAGCCTGCAAAAGCCAGAGCAGGGCAGGAGCAAGGAGCTCCCTCTGGGTCTCCTGTGTGGGTGGCAGGAAACAACCGTTTGAACCATCGTCTCCTGCCTTTCCAGAGTGGATATTGTAAGAAGCTAGATTGAAAGTGGAACCAGAACTCAACCCAGGCACTTTGATAGAGATGCAGAAATTCAATCATGGATTTTACCAGTGCACAGAATACCCCCCCCCCCAATATCTACTTTTAAATACTTCCTTTTTTTAAAAAAAAGTTTTATTTATTTATCTGTAAGTCAGAGTTGCACAGAGAGAGAAGGAAAGGCAGAGAGAGAGAGGTCTTCCATCAGCTAGTTCACTCCCCAGTTTGCAGCAATGGCCAAGCGCCAATATGGGATGCCTGCGCTGCAGGTGGTGGCTTTTTACATGCTATGCCACAGTGCCGGTCCCTAAATACTTTGAAATAGCTGTCTTTCAACATAACTGGTTTTCTCTGCAAGGAGATATAATTTGTTTTGTGTGTAAAAGTTTTTTTGAGGATAAGAGTATCATCTGTTTATTTCAATCCTCCAAGATTAGGATAATAAACTAACATAAGACAATAATCATGTCATGGATAAAAACATTCAAAATTTTCTAATAATAAAACTAGATGAACTTTAAGATTGAATTCAACAGTTAGAGCTTTTTATTTAAGCCTCATTACTTCAAGCTATACAGACTTCAATCTGGTTTTCTTTCATTCATAGATACTGGCCACATCTCACATTCCGAAATGACTAGTTATTATTTGATGTATATTCTTCCAGTTTTTTTTTTCCTTAGGCACAGAATTCTATTTTTAAAAATTTATTGATAATATGGAGAGTTTTTTTTTTTTTTTGACAGGCAGAGTTGACAGAGAGAGAGAGACAGAGAGAAAGGTCTTCCTTTTTTCCGTTGGTTCACCCCACAGTGGCCGCTGCAGCTGGTGCACTGTGCGAATCCGAAGCCAGATGATTCCTCCCGGTCTCCCATGTGGGTGCAGGGCCCAAGCACTTGGGCCATCCTCTACTGCACTCCTGGGCCACAGAGAGCTGGACAGGAAAAGAAGCATCCAGGACAGAATCTGGCGCCCCAACCGGGACTAGAACCTGAGGTGCAGGCGCCACAGACAGAAGATTAGCCTGTTGAGCCACGGCATGAGCCGATAATATGGAGAGTTTTATAGCCTTCTTATTTTTTGCTAACAGTGTACCAGAAAGAGTCCACGTTGTTGTTAAATATTTTTGTTCTGTTAATATGTGCATAATATTCCTTCGTAGAGATGTACCACACGTCACCAATCTTTATTGACACTTAGACGTCAAAAATATCTTTGGACCATTTTCTATGTTTTTAAAAATCTGTTTATAGAACTTGAAAGAACTGGATAGAAGATAAATGTCAAGGCAAAAGGGAAGGATTAAAAAGCAAACAAGGGTGGCGGAAAGGACCTGCTGGGGAGGAAGAGTCCAGTCATTATATTTATAAATGATGTTAATCTTATCCAGGGAGTGAGGTGTCATGTTAATATAGCTCCTTTCAAAAACTCCTAGTCAGACTGGGCAGATGTACTTTCATAAGGAAAGGCAACACACTTGCAAGAAAATAAAATACCATTCTCGGAAAGGTTCTAGAACGAGAATCTTTGTATCTGGAAGCTGTTGTTAGTGGTTTCCCAAAGTGTAGGCTTCTGCAGCCAGAGATGATTCCCATCCCATACTCCATTCCTTCCTACCCTTGAAAACGTGAATATTGAGTTCCAAAATGAAAATCTTATTCTAAGTACATGCCCAGTCATTATATGAGCATGACAGAAGTAGGTTTCTGGTTCCTATACTTCCTCAGAAAGAACAAAGAATATGGAGGGAGTTCAGTGAGTAGTAGCTAAAATCATGAGGAGACAGATTCATGCTCTGATTTGAGACTGTAAGGACTGAATAAACCAAAGACTGTACAGTTCAGAAGAGCGTAAATAAAATGGAGACAGATTTATTAACCAGACTTTGGAACATCGAATTTATCTAGTAAGTAATTTAAGAAATTAAATAAAAAATAAGTGATAGAATCACTATACCATAAATAATATCCATATTTAACACCTTATCTCCAAAGATGATATTTGTCAATATGAACAAGAAAGGGGTGCTTGAAATAGCACTGTAGTGTTCTTCTAATGAGATTTCATTAGGGAGAGAGAAAAAAAAAGTGGTGAGCCTAGAAATCTCAACTCCTGAAGGTAGTGCCGGAGGACATGACCACTGCCTAGGACAACATGACCTTTAGCTGCATTAACAGGAGCCACACAAAGAGCTGGACCCTGGAGTTCTCACCATGTGGCTTCTGTTTCCGTGGACTGCATCTCCTAAATGCTGTGCCGACAGCAATGGCTGCCAGGTTAGTTCCTGTCCTCATTAAAGATGAAACATGCCAGTGTTACCAAAATGGTATTTTCCTGGGAGGGATCATAGTACAGTTCATTAGAAAATGTGAGTCTTGTATAGAGCTCATGCCCGTAAGTTTAAGAAAATATTCATTCCTTTTCCACGCATCATGTATTTCTTGCCAGTAACGCGTAGGCTCTCGTTCGGTGAATTCTCACAGCTGTCGTTCTGCAAGCGTCAGGGCCACTTCGACAGCTGCTTCCACACCACTCTGACAAGCAGAGCAAGTCTATCTGCAGAGGGCTTGGAGCCACGACACCAGCTTAGAGCCTTACTGTCTGTCAGTCTTCATCAGTAAAAAGCCTTGCAAAATAAGGAGAAAAGTTGATCAGTGGGCCTGGAAAATTATTATTATAGCTTCTGCTTGGGAAATGAATGTGGCATTTTACTTTGGCAGAAAATAAATAGGTTGTTTGATGTTGAGAGGGTGAAGAAACTGTAGAATTATCTCTACCTCGTGCTGCTGTCATGTTACAAAGAAATGTTGAAATGCAAAGCCAGGAAAAAGGGGGAAATTTCCAGCAAGCTACAGTGAGGAACCAGATTCCTTTCCAAGCCACATTATGTGTACCTGGGTGAGTAAGTAGATACACAAAAGTGTGTTTTGAGGGCCTATTTTCAGTTGGCCTTAGAAATCTGATACAGAAATGTCAGTTCTAGACACCATGGAATGCAGTTAGCTGAAGCATCAAATGCAACAAATAATAACATAAAATAAGAGGGTATAATTTATGTTGTCATACATGATAAATGCCTTGTTATTAGGTGATACAGCTAGCTGAGACAGACTTCGTGCCAGGCACTTTTCTCAGCTTTCCGAATACATAAACCTGTTTAGTCTTTGCAACAGCCGTATGTGATTTTTGTGTTATGAAGAACTGGAGGCACAGAGGAGTGATTTGCTCAGGGTCAAACTTCTAATAATTGCCAGAGTTAATATTGAATCTCCAGAAGTCAGGTTCAGAACTCGCACTTGTAACAGTTACACTCTACTGCATATTTTGGGGTCATGATGTATTTATGTTAAAGAAGGCAGCACGATGTCCTAACCCTGGATTTTCATCCCTGGTTAAGTAGAAATTTCCCACTTCCTCACTGAAATCACCATTTCGTCTTACCTAGGACGACTCCTTTCTGGAACTGCTGTGTCTGCTTGATTCTTTGTTTCCTAGAGTCTGATAGTGGCTCAGATCTTGATATTGTGCTTCTCTGCTCTAGTTTTTATTCAAACTTATTGACAATTGTATGTGTGTGTTCTGTATAATTTTATCACATGCTTATGTTCTTGTATCCACACCACCGTCAAGATTCCAAAGAGTTCCATTATCACAAGGATCCTTTGTGTTGCTTTTTATTTTTTTAAACGCCCACATCTTCCCTCCCTGATGCTAACCCACGGCAACCACCAATCTGTTCTCCACTTCTAAAATTCTGTCTTTCTAAATGCTCTTTATAAATGCAGTTGCTCACTTAGAATGTCCCTTTTTGAGATTGGCCCATTGCACTTAGCATTATCTCCTGGAAGCTCTTCCAAGGGTTGTTTGTATCAAAAAATCTGTTTCTTTTATGACTGAATAGTATTTCTCAGCCAGTTTAGCAGTTCACCTGTTGATAAACTTCTGAGTTGTTTCTGCTTTAAAACTATTATGAAAAAGTTCCTGTAAACTTACTTTTTTTACTTTTTGCTAATATAAAGAGAATAGATTTCATGTATTTCATAGATACAATTCTATCGAGATAATCATACTTCCCTTCCTTCCTCCTTCAATCCCCCATTCTTCTGTGGGCCCTGGTTTTCATGGGTCTGGGCAAAAGGCCCAGGAATGTAACTAATTGCTGGGTTGTGTGGTAGTTGGTGTTAAGTTCTAGGAGAAACCGCCAAACTGTTTTCCAGAGTAGCTGTGTCATTTCATGTTCCCATCAGCAATGTAAGGGCAATTTAAGTTTCTTCCCATCCTCACCAGTGTTTAGTGTCATTATTATTTTTTATTTTATCCATTTTAAGATGTGTGTAGTGATAACTCATTGTGTCATTAATTTTCACTTATTTTTCTTACTTTAAGGTTTACAAATTTTGTGCATTTCATAAATACAAACAGGAAGATAGTGATTCTTCTGACCCTACACTTCCTCCCACCCATACTCCTACTCTTCTTCCTCCTTCCTCTCCTATTCCCATCCTAATTTTTTACTAAGATCTATTTTCAGTTAACTTTATACACATACGATTAACTCTAATAATAATAATAATAGCATAAAAAAACCTGTTCCTCAACAGTCAAGACAAGGGCTGTTCAGAGTCATTGCATCTTTAAATGTCAATTTCACTTCTATAGGTTCTCTCTTAGGTGCTTTATTAGTTTCCACTGATCAGGGAGAATGTATGGTATTTGTCCTTTTGGACTGGCTCATTTCACTAAGTATGGTGTTTTCCAGTTCCATCCATTTTGTTGCAAACAACAGGATTAATTTTCACTTTTCTGATGGTTAATTATGTTGAACATTTTTTCATGGCTTATTTGCTATCTCTATCTCTTCTTTAGAAAATGTTTGTATAATTTTTTTTAAAGATTTTATTTATTTATTTGAGATGTAGAGTTACAGACAGTGAGAGGGAGAGACAGAGAGAAAGGTCTTCCTTCCGTTGGTTCACTCCCCAAATGGCCACAATGGCTGGAGCTGCACCCATCTGAAGCCAGGAGCCAGGTGCCTCCTCCCGGTCTCCCGTGTGGGTGCAGGGGTCCAGGCACTTGGGCCATCCTCTATTGCTTTCCCAGGCCACAGCAGAGAGCTGGATTGGAAGAGGGGCAGCCAGGACTAGAGCCTGCGCCCATATGGGCTGCCAGCACTGCAGGTGGACGATTAACCTACTGCACCATGGCACCGGCCCCAATTTTTTAAACCTAGTAAAGAAAAGAGGTTTATTTAATTCATCATCCTGGAGGCCCAAGGGCATAGCATCAGCACTGGCTTGGCTCTGGAGAGGAAATCCCAGCAAACGAGGCCACAGTGGCAGGAGTGTGTTTGAGGGCAAGAGATCATATTGGCAGACAGAAAGCTGAAGAGGAGAGGGGTCTGTCTTGTGCTTTGCCACTAGACTCTGCCTCTCTTTCTTTTTATTATTGATTTTTAAATGTAGTTCATAAATACAATTCTCTCTCTTTTTTTAAGATTTATTTATTTGAAATGCAGAGTTAGAGAGAGGCAGAGGCAGAGAGAGAGAGAGAGAGAGAGAGTTCTTCCATCTGAAGCCAGGAGCTTCTTCTGGGTCTCCCACGTGGGTGCAGGGGCCATCTTCTACTGCTTTCCCTCTTGAACCGGCACCCATATGGGATGCCAGCACTGCAGGCGGCCACTTTACCTGCTGTGCCACAGTGCTGGCCCCCATAGATACAATTCTAAGCATAAAATGATACTTCCTTTCCTCCCTCCCCTTCCTTTTTTCCCCTCATTCTTTCTTTCTCTCCTTCTTTCTTAATTTTTAGGATAAACTATTTTTAGTTTACATTATAGTCAAAGGCTTAATGCTCCACTAAATAAAGAATTCAGTGGCCAGCACCGTGGTGTTGCAGGTAAAGCCGCTGCCTGTAGTGCCTGCATCCTATATGGGCACCAGTTCGAATCCTGGCTGCTCAACTTCTGATGCAACATGCAGAGAATGAGGAGAATACCCTTGAACTGTTATACAGTGATTTCCATTGTACATAGTTAAGTGAAAGCAAAAAGAAAGGCTCAAAAGATTAAAAATGTAAACAGAATCTAGTCTTGAAGCAATAATCAGACAAGTCAGATTGTGGTACTAGATGCTGCTTCAGGATTCTTTAACAATGTCAGCACAATAAACGGCTTGCAAAAAGAAAATAAAAAGCAGTGGACTTGTTCTAGATTGAGAATCTAAAGAGACATGACGATCAAATGTGGTGAGTAATTGTTGACTGATTGCTAAACCCAGTAACAACAAAAAGCATTCAAGGCCTTAGTGGAAAATATGAAGGTAGGCTGTACATTAGGTGATGTGTATCAACATTATGTGCTGTTAGCGTTGTGGTTGCATAGAGGAATGTTTTTGTTCTTATTAGGTACATGCTTAGCTAAGTACCTAGGGATGAAGTGTCATGATATCTGCAAATCATTTTCAGTTGTTCAGAAAAACAAGGGATACATGTAGCTAGAGGATCTGGTTGAAGGCACACAGGAACTCTTTGTACTATTGTTTCAACTCTTTTGAAATTTTGAAATTATTCAATAAAAAGTAGGGGAACAAAATGGATATCCAGGATAAAAGATAGTTTAAACTAGAAATGTTCTTTTTACTTTTGTTGTTCATTGGAATTTGGATTCATGTTCCAATAATTTTTTAAAGATTTATTTATGTATTTGAAAGTCAGAGTTACATAGAGAGAGGAGAGGCAGAGAGAGAGAGAGGTCTTACATCCAATGGTTCACTCCCTAATTGGCTGCAATAGCCGGAGCTGCACTGATCCAAAGCCAGGAGCCAGGAGCTTCTTCCAGGTCTCCCACTTGGGTGCAGGGGCCCAAGGGCTTGGGCCATCTTCTACTGCTTTCCCAGGCCATAGCAGAGAGCTGGATGGGAAGTGGAGCAGCCGGGACTAGAACCAGCGCACATATGGGATGCCGGCACCTCAGGCGTTAATCCGCTGTGCCACAGCGCCTGCCTCTCCAATAATTTTTAAAGATAATAGATTGCTTATCCCAACCAAATAAGTGCTGAGTGTCAGCCACGTTAGCAGTCTGGCAGGGCACAGAAGAACTCAACGGGTTATAGAGAATGACGTGTATAGTGGAAGGAGACATCAGTCAAAGGAGAAAATGATCAATGTGTTGGATAAACTTTTGCACCAATGCAAAATAATTATGTTTTGTGACTATACAGTTGATTTTTCATTGCCTCTGGCAGCTCACATAAAAATGAAACAGGTTCATTTGTATTAGATGGTCTCCTAGAGACGAATATTTCCTTTTCAAAGTTCCAAAGCTAGAACATTGGCTCCACTTTCAGTCTGGATAAATACTCCAGCAGCTAATGCTGGCTTATAGCATAAAACACCTAACAATGGCTTTACCATGGAGTCAGGGAATGCCTCTGTGGTAAAGTGATACCAAAAGTAAACTGAAGAATGAGAAGAATTAACTAAGCACTTGGGTGGATGAGAGAGTATTCTAAACACATGGAACAACATAGGCAAGAATAAGAAGGGAACACGGCACAACTGAAAGTCAAGAGGAAGTCAGTATGCCTGGAGGGTGGACAGGGAAAAGATGAAGAGCAAGAAACTGTCATCCAGATAACAATCCTCCACTTGTGTTGGCATGTCAGCCACACGGGGGCACTCAAGACCCCAGACCTGGACTGCGCATGCCTTCCTGCCAGCCTAGTGCATTCCTTGTTCCCTAGGATTGAAGAAAAACACCCTGGGAAACCCCCATCTCTCTCACATATGCCTCTGCTCTCTCAATAACAAATGCAAAACTGCAGTGTCCACGTTCCAAGTTGCTACCTGTGCACAATAAATGCCAGATGTGTCTGATGGGTTAGAAATCACAATAGCTGCCTGGACCCAGGTAGATCACAGTTTCATCCTTCTGTTACTTTTTTTTCCTTTGAATTCCACATCAGGAAGGCTCATTTTTCAAGGCTAGAGCTTTTCTGCTTTTATAGGAGAAAAATGAGGAGAGTGGGTTTATCTTTTACAATGCTCTTCTTGTTACTTGCGTGTTTCCTAAAGCACGTTGTGTGGTACCATGGCATTTTAGATGTGATTGGGCTTGCTTGCACAAAGTGGATTTCGATCAGCAGAAACTTTGTAACTTCTAGTACTCCAATTATGAGATACTTGAAAGTCAGGCTTGCTGAGATACATTAACACTTATTTAATGGCCATAGTAGAAATAACAAACATGTGAAAACCTGAGGCAAAATGCTATTTGTGCATGTCATATTCGGTGTCTGTATTTGTCAGCTATCTCAGTGTTGCCAACTGAATCGGAAGGCAGAGTGACTACTGAATTGGTTATATAGTTAACCTCCAGCTTAGGCTTACTGTTGGGTAGACCCAGATCACAGCACCTGTCCAGAACTGAAGCAACCTACAACTGGCTTTGGGATCCAAAAGCACCAGTCATTGAAATTCACTCAGTCGTTAATCCACCCATCAACCACCACTCAGACAGGTTTCACAGCAATCTTTCACCAATTAGAATGGAAGCTATTAAGAGGTACTAAAAAACTGTAGCTGCCAGGCTATCATTTGTATTCTGCATTGAATTTGTTGAGACTTTTCTAATGAGAAGAGTGTTTTTGTTGAAATCTGGCTGACATTATGTTGCTAGAAATGAAACTTGCTGGATGAATATCTTTTCCTTCTACTGGAGGGGCAGGATTTGTAGATTGGGAGTTGGAGTGACTGAGGTTTATCTTAATTTTTGTGACTATTTTTACTCTCCACATACCAGCAAAAAAACTGGAAAATACCCCAGCTTACTTCTCAGAGTGTGTCCACCCCACAGACTACCTAGCAATTGTGTTTTATTATCAGTTTCTTGTTAGCTTTGTGAAGGGTTTTGGTTAATGAAATAAAGGGCAAGCAAGATCCCTCTCCTGTATGTTGACAGATGATAATATTATTTAACTAGCAAACTGTGTTTCATTAGCAAAGTAATACAACTAGACACGTTTTAGTAGTAAGTGCCAGAGAGACATCAAATAAGTTAAAAAGGAAAATCTAAATTTTTCTAGATCCCAGTGAAGTTAAGAAAAATTTCTTTCTGTTGTATGTGTACACTTTAAAATTTATTTTTCATTTAACATCATACCTCAAGGGAATTTATTTTTTGCACTAAAGAAGCCTGGTAAGGGATCTGAAACTCATTTAGCCCTTTATTTTATTTCCAACGCTTAACGGAACTTTGGAAGTGGCTAAAGAAAAAATAATAACTGAAATGAGGTGGAATTCAACACTTCAACCTCCGTGTTCAGCCAAACAGACTCTTAAGGCTCTGAATTGTAAACTCATTTCATTTGACTTGATGTTAGAGTCACATTGGGCCAAAACCAACTTCTGGGCCTTGAATTCACTGCTTTGAACTGAAAAGGAAACTGTTGACTTGTTCCCAATGGGAACACATTATGCTGAGCCAGGGCTTCCTGTTTGTCCTAGAGGGGTTTCCCTTGCCTGAAAGAAGTCCTAATTTGGGTCAGCTGTCTCTGCAGGGGCCATCCCAGAAGGCTCTCTCAGGCTGAGTGAGATCCAAAACACACCGGGCTGTCGCAGTGTATGAAGCTAAAGGCTTAACACGGTGCCTCCCTTTACAAAGGACTCTGACTTTTCCAACAGCCTGAACACTGAAGTCAGAGAAAACACACCCCTCTTTCCCCAAGTGACCTGGGCTGATCTGCACAGTGGATGGTTTTGCATGCCCCCAGCAGGCCCCGGGAGTGCTCCCTGTGTGGATATTTTAGACAGTCCGGGGGAGGACTGTCCAGAAAGAGTTGCACTTTTTTTTTGGGGGGGCGGGGGCATCTCTATGAAAGGTGCTGAGGAATAAAAATAATACTGGAGCAACACATGAGTCAAATGCTGTATTTATCCACTCTGTAGTTCGGGAACAAAAACTTAAAATGCCACCTTGCCAAAAATAACAAGCAATTAATGTGTGCCAAGTCCATGATACTCCACGTGGTGGCCAAGTGCTCTCAGAAGCATCATTACCAAGGAATAATCATATGGAGTTTCCAGCCTTCCATTTCCCCGATGTTACCTGCAGAGCTCGGTATGCATTCCCATCAGAAAGGAAGTGTAGTTTCTTTCATTCCCCCATGCTGCCCCCGTGGATTTCTCCAGGTTAATGCCACCGTTTCTGCGTGTTATTTCCAATCACTTTCAGATTAAGGACTGACTGTGTCCTGTCCTGGTAAACTGTACCTAGGGAACTGAATTCCAGTATGAGCTGTTGCCTGAGGCCATCTGAACAATACAGCCTGGGTGTCCAAAGTCTGCCCTGTTCACCTGCTGGCAAAAGCAGTTGAATTGAAAGCATAGCTGTAGTTCACGTAGGTTGATGGACAGCAGACTGCTAGGTCAATGCCTCTGGAATGTCTCCTTTCTAGTGAGTCTCTGTAGGGGTGGGCCGATACTCTGACTCATCTTTGCTGAGTGCTTTCATCACAGTGTGCTCCCTTCCCTGAAAGGCACCTGGAATTGAAGAAAAATGGAAAGCTCATCTGGAGGTGAAATTGGAAGGGACCCAGGAGCTGACAGGAGGTAGTGACTGCTAGTTAGGCAGAGATGGTGGCTTGGCTAGGGACCACGTCTGGTAACTGTCCACTCTGTCTCACAGTGCCCCTGTAGGACACAGGAATGCAGCGGCAATTTTAGGAAAAGTGTAAAAATGATGAGTGCATTGTGAGGATTTGCAGATGATGAGAGGAGAGAAAGTGAAGGTTTAAAAGAGGACACAAAGACAATTGTAAATGGAAAGTAAATGCAGTGCTAGGACTTTGAGACCACAATAGAGAAATTGTGTGTTTCAGAGGGCTGTAATCTGAGTTCCAAGAGGAAATAATGGGTCCTTCTCATAGGAATGAGATAAACAGCAGGAGAGAGAAGAAACAGGAGAGCTTACTAGGAGAAAAAAAATAGGTGAATACAGGGGATGCTTAGGATAATAAAATTATCCCACTGTAAAATCTTAATGGTTAAAGTATGTGATTGTACATTTGTTAAACTCTCAGAATGTACAATACCAGGAAATAACCTTAAAATAAGCTATGAGCTTTGGGTGATAATGAGATGTCCATGTACATTCAAAATTTGTAATGCATGGACTCTTGGGTGAGGGATGTTGACAGTGGGGAGACTATACAGATACATAGGCAGAGAGTATATGTGGCATCTCTGTATTTTTCTCTGACTTGCTTGAACTTAAAATTTCTAGCAAAAGTAAAATCTTTAAAAACTAGCAATGCAGATAAAATTCAGTGAAGAATTATGTTGGGTTAGAAAAAAAAACTAATTCTACTGAAGCATAATATATGGAATGTATAGATAGAGAATAAAATTAAAAACAGAATTTTCAGCAATAACCATAGCCCAAGAACAATAAGAACAATCTCGAAGGCATATGGACAAGGTATTTCTTGTTACTGTGTGGGCTGTGTGCCGTAGGATGTGGGACATTCTATTGTGAGGCTTTGAGCGATCTTGTTGTGTGCTAAGTGGGTATCAGAGGAGCATTATTGCTATCAGTTCAGAGAAGGTGAGCACACAAGCAGATGGGAAAGGCCCCCAAAAGTGCAAAAAATGACGTTTCTAGGAGAAATCCATAATGAATTATAAGTAATACCAATATCCAGGAAACTTACACACTGAGGAAGCTAACTGCAAAGTGTGGGCTGTAAAGATCATCTAGAACTAGACAGCAGTTAGGTGACATGCACAACCAGCCAGTCTCCCTTTAGGAAGGAGAAAGAGTTTAGGAACACCTCTTCCCTGATTTACTGGACATTCCAAAATTTGCAATTAACAGTTCCAGGAAAGAATATAGAAAAGGCAGATTTTGAAAAGGCAGAAGGAAGCCTTAATATAATTGAGGATGAAAATGTGACATGGAGAGACAAGGGTGGAGGGGTGTGGAGAGGAGGAAGTACAAGGAAGCTTCAAAAAGTTCATGAAGAATGGAATTAAAACAAGCTTATTTTAGTGCCAACATTCTTGAAGACCTTACACATTTTTTTTGTAATGTACATTTTCCCATAAACTTTTTGGAGGCCCATGCTGAAGTTGCAAACCGGTTTTGAGCTCTCATTCATTTCATTGGAAAGTATGTTGTGTGTCTGGAGACCTTCCTATCGTGCAAGCAGCACCCCATAGTCCACAAAGCATTATACTACCCTCCAGAAAAACAGGAGTCAGAGCCCCCTATTAAAAATGTTATTTGATTAGCAACCTACTCTTACGTGTGAAAAAGAATGGTAAGCTTTCCAAAAATTCCTGAGACTCTATGTTCACCTGTGCATAGGAGCCAAATAACAGAGGACATTTTAATCTACATTTCCAGTTTCTTTGAAATCCTAGACATTAAGTGTGAAAGCTTTGAGAGAAATTTAATCAGATAGTTAGCAACCCAATGAAAGAAAACCTAAAGCTACTGTTAAAATGAGAGTGAAAGAAGTCCAAATAAACTATTAAACCAGAGAGTATTCAGTAGAATAGAAATGACCCCGTGAGCTGACCTCAGGATGAAGGTGAAAAAAGTGGTGTGGCTGAACAATGTGATTTGGCTAATGATTCACTTTTAGCCTGGGAAATAACTTGAGGTCAGTGGCCTTGGGATGTAAATGTGAGGTGGAAGCAAATATGTAAAGTTCTAGTTTGCTTAATGCTTAATAAACCAACAAAATAGATATTCCTAAATGTCTTGTTCACTTGGCTTGACTATTGGAATTTTCTATCAGTGGACATAGAGGGGCTGAGTCCTTCGGTGTCACTACAGAGTGGGGAACACGTAGAGAGCCTTTCTTTATCAGATTCTCCATGACCTTCAACTAAGATATCAGATCCATACATTTCATCCCCTAAGCCTTAACCTCCAGAGAGACTAAGAAGAAGGAGTTCATGTTTGCAGATCAAAAATTTTAACCTCTTAAAATTATATACACAATTCTGGTCCTATTGATATCAACTTGAGGTTCTTGACTCATTTGTAATAGAAATTAACAAGCAGTCAACACTCAGCACAAAGTTTGTTGGGGGTTTATGCTCGAATACAAGATAGCAATGAGGGGGAGGGTCCACTGGCTCATCGATGGCAGCTGCACAGCAGTTTTTATTGGGTGAGAGAGGTGTGGCTGTACCTTCTCTGTCTTGGGCTCAGTACTCAACACTTTGGTCTGCTCTCAGCCTAGTGTTTTGCACAGGCATTATTGCTTCTTTTGCATGGAACCTACTCCAAATGGTGATGTCACTGACCACACCCTTCCCAGGAAGGTCATATATGGGTCATATTGGACTGTTCTGGGCATGCACAGAAAAGGTCCATAACAGGGCAGTAGGATATCTTTTGTGATTAGGGACTGGGCGCTCCATGCTCCCAACTGGTTTGGCACTAGTTATAGCAGCCTGTTGTCAGAGATTGGATACAAGATCCATTCAAGAGAGGATTGATTTACTGAGTCTTGCTTCTGTCCTGTCTCACCATGAGCATATGTTCCATTTTGTCTGAAGAAAGGCTATCGCTGACTCTCTGCTTACACTGGCCTGAAAAGACCGAGAGGCCTCTCGTGAACTCCCATTTCACTGCCTCCAATGTATGAAACCCTGGATTCTGTGATTACACAAGTGAGTAGGATACAGTAACTGCTCTTAAGCAGTATTCAGTCCACTGGGGAAAATAAGCCCAAGGCAATTTTAAAAATACACCCCACATTATTGTAAAGAGACACATACAGGTAATGGATGTGGGGGATAGTGGAGGGAGAAGTGAAAATATTAAAGTTGCTTCCTGAATTTGTCAGAGATGGTGGCAATTAGGGGACAAAGTTGGGAAACCAAGACAGAACAGTTAAGTAAATAAGTTAATGGCTAAGTAAATGTGTGTGTGTGTGTGTGTGTGTGTGTGTGTGTGTGTGTGAGTGAGTCTGCATGTAAGGGCAGGCAGCCACTGTGGTTTTCAGGGACTTATTTTGAAAATCATTTTTAAGAAGCTTGTGGGCTGAGTTTACTTGTCATCTTGCCCATGTATCTGGAAAAATGATGGGAACCTCTGACATAGCTAATTAAAACAAATAGCTCTTGTTGTAGCATTATGAATGGAGAGACAAGCAACATCTCACTCTACTTTAATAGAATCTACTGCAACATAATGGGAAAAAATGTCAAAATACCTTATTGAATACCTTCCCTAAGTGGCAATAGATACACAGGGATGACAAATGGCAAAACAAATGGCAGATTTAAAAATGGAACCAGTGTGTTGGGTTTAGAGATTAAATTGATTAGAATTTCTTTAATTGAGGGGCTGGTGCCATGGCTCACTTGGTTAATCCTCCGCCTGCGGTGCCGGCATCTCATATGGGTGCCGGGTTCTAGTCCCGATTGTTCCTATTCCAGTACTGCTCTGCTGTGGCCTGGGAAGGCAGTGGAGGATGGCCCAAGTGCTTGGGTCCCTGCACCCACATGGGAGACCTGGAGGAAGCACCCAGCTCCTGGCTTTGGATCCACACAGCACCAGCTGTGGCAGCCATTAGGGGAGTGAACCAACGGAAGGAAGACCTTTCTCTCTCTCTCTCAGTCTCTCTCTCTCTCTCTCTCTCTCTCTCACTATCTAACACTGTCAATAAATAATAATAAAAAAATTAAAAAAAAAGAATTTCTTTAATTGATGTATTTGAAAGGCAGAGTAACATAAAGATAAGGGGAAACAAATAAAGAAGGGTCTTCCGTCCACTGGCTCACTCCCTAAATGGCCACAACAGCCTGATCTCAGCCAGGCCAAAGCCAGGAGCCTGGAACTCCATTCCAGTCTTCCACGTCGGTTCAGTGGTCCATGGAATGGGCCATCTTCTGTTGCTTTTCCAGGTGCATTAGCAATGATATGGATTGGAAGTGGAGCTGCTGGGATTTCACCCGGTACTCATATGGGATGCCAGTGTCACAGGTGGCAGCTGAACCTGCTGCACCACAATACTGGCCCTGATGAGAAATTTTTTAAAAAAATAATTATCACCTAACATGCACTCTTTGGCGACAGAGAAAGGTTAAAAGCAGGAAGTGTTCCATCTGTCTCACTTTCCACCTTCTCCGACATGGACATGATTTGCTTCTTTCCATGTATTCTTGAATAAAGTACTTAAGAAATCTTTTTTTTTTTTTTTTGACAGGCAGAGTTAGACAGTGAGAGAGAGAGAGAGAAAGAAATGTCTTCCTTCCGTTGGTTCACTCCACAAATGGCGGGCACGCTGTGCCGATCCAAAGCCAGGAGCCAGGTGCTTCCTGATGGTCTCCCATGCGGGTGCAGGGCCCAAGCACTTGGGCCATCCTCCACTGCACTCCTGGGCCACAGCAGAGAGCTGGACTGGAAGAGGGGCAACCAGGACAGAATCTGGCGCCCCGACCGGGACAAGAATGCAGTGTGCCGGCGCCGCAGGCGGAGGATTAGCCTAGTGAGCCGCGGCGCCAGCCAAGAAATCTTGATGAGGATAATTCCAAGAGTTAATTCCATTCTGCAACCTTAGGAAATGCTGACTTCTCAAATGCAACAGCACCCACATGTCGTACTAGGGAGACTCTGAGGCTGATTTTCAGCCAAGTGTAGAGCAGAATAGTGTGATGAGAGTACGTGTGTACATTCAAACACACACACACAATGCAGCAGGAATCCTGGAAGCCCCCATGCTCTGATTTCTACCCAGTCCTTTGGGAGCCATGGTGGCTCTTGTTCTTTAGGAGCATCCCCAGGGATCTAATGAATCACCTGTCAAGAACAAAGCGAAGGTGGAGATCATGCTCTGCAGGAAACAAGGGAAGGTGTTTTACACTTGATTGTCCTACAGTGGCTCCATGTTTCCCACAGATCAGCAGAGATAAATACGTCATCTGCCATTTCGTTGTTTCTCACATCTGAAGTGGCTACAGGTTCATTCAATAGAATACACAGGGAGAGCAGAGTCAGCAGGAATTTAGCTAATGCACATGTTTAGTGGCAGGTTGTAAAAAGAACAGTGCTTTATGCTTTGCTGGAGAGCCCTGGATGCTGAGTAAGCTGGTGAAATTCTCCTGGGAAGGGATGCAGCCTTTGAAAAGGAAATGGGAAAATAACCATATTTTCCCTGTCATTTACAAGGGTTCTTGAAAAAGTCCATGGAGGCTGGTGCCGCAGCTCAATAGGCTAATCCTCTGCCTGTGGTGCCAGCACACCAGGTTCTAGTCCCGGTCGGGGCTCTGGATTCTGTCCCGGTTGCCGCTTTGTGTGGCCCAAGTGCTTGGGCCCTGCACCCCATGGGAGACCAGGAGAGGCACCTGGCTCCTGGCTTCACATCAGCGCGGTGCACTGGCAGCAGCGCACCAGCCACGGCGGCCATTGGAGGGTGAACCAACAGCAAAGGAAGACCTTTCTCTCCTTCTCTCTCTCTCTCACTGTCCACTCTGCCTGTCAAAAAAAAAAAAAAGTCCATGGAAAATAGAATTAAAAGATCAGTTTCTTCTGATGCAAAAAAATTGAAATCCAGACAACTGAGGAATCATCAAAAAGCTTATGGAAATGTTCATTGTGAAAAAACTATGGATTTCAAAATGTTTTTGCACCAAACTAAACATCTTTGATTGCATTTTTTCACAAATGGGAATCTATAAATATGAATGCTTGCCTGCCAGAGTAGAAGGCAGGGTCACCTTCAAGAGACTCACTTTCTATTTTTAAAAATGAACTAAATTTAAAAATAATTCATAAAGAGCTTTAGAGAAGTATGCCAGAGAAACAAGGAATAGAGCCAAAGTCAGGTAGTTTTCAAGCCCTGAAGTCAGAGTAGTCAGAGGATCACGGACTTTGCAGACAAATTCCCTTTGCCAAAGGAACTGGGAATGCTAACACTGGTGGTGATATTCTGAATCAATACCTAAAATATTCAAGGCATTTCTTATGTGTTTGGTATGGGAGTTTTATGCTTTATCTTACTAAATTCTCTCCATAACTTAATGTTATCAATGAACTTTTGAGACAGATTCAGAATCTAATCTAAGGTTACACATCCAGTAGACGGGAGTCAGGATTTTGACTTGGGCTGTTTGGTTGTTTGTATTCTAGTTTCACTGTCTGAAACAGAGATGTTATCTCTAATCACTCAGTGCTCAGAAGGCGGTGAGGGTAGGGACCTCGAACCATTAGTGACTGTTGGTTTTCTGTCTATGACTGCACCTGTTTGCTTAGAGCATCAATCAGGATAGGCTCTTGGAAATATATGTTGAGTTCATTGATGGTTGGGGCTCTTGGAATTTGCCTTCATTGCTCCAAGCAGAGAGTGGCATTGATCAGAAGGGAATGACCAGGGCATGTGGGGACAGGTCAGCATCCATAGCCTTCCTGGAGTTCCTTCTGCCTATGGCCATCCACAGTGATCTCATCCCAGTTCCTCAGTGTCAAAGACCATCTCCCTACTAACCATGCTCAAATCCACATTCTCAGTCCTAGCCTTTCTTCAGAAATCCAAACTTGGTGTCTTCATATGGATATCTGATAGGTATTTTGCACATACAATACCCAAAACGGAGCTCTTGATTTTTCAGCTTCAATTGCTATCTACATAATGCGATCCACCCAATGGTGAGCCTACATCTAAGAGTTATTTCAGTTCCCTCTCTCTCTCTCTTGACAACCCCAACAGTTACTCCATTAGAAATTTGTATTGACCATACCACTATAATATGCATTGATTCCATCCACCTCTGTTACCATGATGCTGAGACAAAAGAGCCATCAATTCCATCCGGACTCTCTTAATCATTCTAATTAGATTCTTTGGTTCCCTTCTTCTTTTTTTTTTGGTTAAAAAATTATTTATTTATTTTGAAAGTCAGGGTTACTGAGAGAGAGGGAGAGATACAGAGAGATCTTCTATCCACTGATTGACTCCTCAGATGGCCACAACAGGCAGGACTGGGCCAGGCTGAGTTAGGAGCTTCTTTCAGGTCTCCCATTTGAATGGCAGGGCCCAAATAATTGTGCCATCTTCTGCTGCTTTTCTCAGTCAATTATCAGGATACTGGATCAGAAATGGAGCAGCCCAGGTCCTGAACCAGAGCACATACATTTTGTCATTGTCTCAGGTGGCTGCCTTACATACTACACCACAATGCTGACCCCTAATTCCTTTCTATAATTCATTCTGCTTAAAGCAATCAACATGAGTTTTACAAACTAGATAGAAATCATGCTGTGCCATTGTTTAAAACCCTGCAATTAAATTCTATCACTTTAAAAAAAAATTCAAACTCCTTACTTTGGTTTGCAGAACATGCAACATAGCACCAGCTCTCCTTTTACCTTTGCCTTTTAAAAAGACAGAATAACAGAAGAGAGACAGAGAGATTTTTCCATTTGCTGATTCACTCCTCAAATGCCCACAAGAACCAGGGCCAGGGCAGGCCAAAGCCGGAAGCCAGGAACTCCTTCCACATGGATAAGCAGAGCCCAAGTTTTGGGGCCATCATCTGCTGCCTCACAGGAGCATTAGCAGGCAGGTGGTTGGGAAGGGGGGGGGGGTTAGGAGTCAACCCTGGTCACTCAAATATGGGACTAACATCCTTCACACAAGCCAAGTTCATCACTTTATTGGAAGTTTGTACATTTCCGTTCCTTCTGCCTAGAATTCTCTTTCCCTCATTTATTCCTACAAGCAATATCTTTCTTGGTATTGAAGTCTTGGCTCAAATATTACCTCCTTAAATGAACATTCTCTGACAGCTCACTGATTTGACATCAGTCTATTTCATTCTTTTTATTGGCACTTTTCAACATCTTAGAAATGTCTTATTCATCTATTTCATTGTTTTCTCATTTATGTACTTATTTCTACCACATACCCTTGGGAACTGTTATCCACTACCAACATATGTCTGTTTAAAGTAAATGAATTAAAAACTCAGCTCCTCTGTTATATAGTCCTGTTTCAAGCACTCAATATCCACATTTGGCTAGGAGCTACTATATGGGACAGTGAAAATATAGGTCATTCCCATCATCACAGAAACTTCTATTAGAAATGCTTCCTACACTGTAAGATTCGTGAGGGCAAGGACAGCATTCAGTCACTGCTGCATTCTCAGACATTGTGTTGACGATAGTAGAATCTTAGAATTATTTGCTGGGGGGCCAGTGTTGTGACCCAGTGGGTTAAAGACCTGGCCTGAGGCACTGGCATCCCATACGGGTGTTGGTTTGAGACCCGGCTGCTCCTCTTCCCATTCAGCTCTCTGCTATCGCCTGGGAAAGCAGTAGAAGATGGCCCAAGTCCTTGGGTCCCTGCATCCAGGTAGGAGACCTGGAAGAAGCTGCTGGTTCCTGGCTTTGGATTGGCACGGATCCAGCCATTGTGGCCATCTGGGGAGTGAATCAGTGGATGGAAGACCTCTCTCTCTCTCTCTCTCTTTTTCTCTCTCTCTCTCTCTCTGTAACTTTGTCTTTCAAATAAATAAAATAAATCTTTAAAAAAAATAAATATTTGCTGAATGAATATTGACTCAGTGGTGGTGATAAGGAAGAGACACTCCTTGGAAATACCACAAAAGTAAGCTATTGACTTACAATGGCCCTTCTGTCACAGGAGAACTCTCTGTAGGCTCATGCTGAAGATACAAACTAATCTACCCAAGGCAACCAGGAGAATGGAGCATTGATATTTAGACTGCTTCATAAAGAAGCTATCAGCAAAGCAAATGAGCTAGTCTACTTCCTATAGTGACTATAAAACCAGATTTTATGCCAACTCAAGCATGACTTCTTCACTTAATACTTGTGTGCAATATCAAGCCCCTGTGTACAGGAGGTCCACAGTGAGCTGGGCACTTTTTATTCTGGGACTTTCCAGACACAAAGCCTTTCAAAAAAAGAGGCTTGTAAGTATAGATTCTGATGACCTGTGCCCAAGCAGAGCGTATAGCAGTAGAGCAAGTGACGGTCCTTAGGTTGGAGAGGATGAAGGATTGATTTGTCAGACCAAGGCCTCATAAGGTCTACCAGCAGCACATCAGAAAAGACATTTTGAAATCAATGAATAATGTGTCCAAAACGTAAGAAGCCTGGGATAGCTCAGTACATTTGGGAACTTGAACCAGGTGGAAATAGATTAAGTGCAGAGTACAAGGATGGATGAATAGGTAACATGGCTTCCAAGGAAGAGACACACAGATCACAAGATCAGAGAAGGCCTTCTTTGAGCCACACAGAGGCTGGTACTGATTGAAGGTGACTTGGAACCACTGCGGAGGTTCAGGTTAGGGGTAGCATAGTGAGAACTCTGTTTCAGAACACCCTTCTGGAGCTGGCATTCTCAGTCGTGTGTGTGTACCGTGGACTCTTTAGCAGTCTGGGGAAGCCTAGGAGTCCCTTCTCAGGATTAAAAAAAAGAGATTTCCAAGGAAATGGATTATGTTGAAATATAGTATTCAAATTCAGGAAAAATTTCTGATATGATACAGCAATAAATGTCCTCCTTTATTGGTGCAGTAAATAAAATCTGGCAGGATATCTAATGCATATCATAATTTTGAGTAGTGGTAAGCGTAAATAACATCTGTGGATATTTGTTAGAACTGTAATGAGATATGAAAACACCTGTGACTTTTATTTGGAGACAAGCTCAGAATTACTGCTAATAATGCTGAAGTTTGCTGTCTTTGTGATAGAAGGGACTGACAAATTACGGTTCAATATTAGTGAAAAAAGGATAATATTTTTCATCCAAGTGTATGGGCTGCTGAATTCTTTGTGTGGATCTACTTTAAAACCTCTACTATAGGACATATGGGCAGTGAACCTGGAGCTGGGCAACAATGCGGGCGGATGTTGTGAGTATGAAGATGGGGAAAGCAGTCAGAAAAATATTGCCATAGATGAAATGAAAGAAGTCGTCGTCTCAACTAGCAGCCCCTTTACCAGTAGCACATATGAACTCTCAAAATAAATCATTTGAAGGACAGTTATTTGCATTAGGAAGGATTTACTGTAAGTCTTATAAATAGGCACATCCTTACTTGACAATATAATGGACAATGCTTTGGGATTTCCAAGCTTTTATGTCAGGAGAGACATAGTTCTATTTTTTTATTTTATTTTTTTTTTGACAGGCAGAGTGGACAGTGAGAAAGAGAGACAAAGAGAAAGGTCTTCCTTTGCCGTTGGTTCACCCTCCAATGGCCGCCACGGCCAGTGCGCTGCGGCCGGTGCACGGCGCTGATGTGAAGCCAGGAGCCAGGTGCCTCTCCTGGTCTCCCATGGGGTGCAGGGCCCAAGCACTTGGGCCATCCTCCACTGCACTCCCGGGCCACAGCAGAGAGCTGGCCTGGAAGTGGGGCAACTGGGACAGAATCCAGCGCCCCGACCAGGACTAGAACCCAGTGTGCCTGCGCCACAAGGCAGAGGATTAGCCTAGTGAGCCGTGGCGCCGGCCTACATAGTTCTATTTTCAAAACCTATGGCAGGAAGAAAATTGAATAGTTCTAAAATCTGTACTACTAAGGAAAAAAGTCCCTTTTGTGCATTTCATGCCTTTCTTTTTTTTTTTTTTAACAACCTGAATGCATGCATGAACAGGTGTGCATTCACATGTTATTTCATGTGATGGTAAGACAGCCCAGGACTGAGAGAAGTGAGTTTTGCCTTTCTTCATCTCAAGACAAACATTTCAAGCCCAAGGTGTTTGGAATCCAGGAACGTGTTATAAAGAAACAGGAATCCAGGGAATCATTTTTCAAGATCTATTTATCTCATCTTGAACTGAAAGCTTCTATCTTGTTATTAACTTTTAAACTGTACTCTCCATTTTATGGCGCCTTATTGAATTTTCTAGGTTCTTGGCAGAAGTTTTAAACAGGTTCTCATACTCTTCATTTGTATTGCCAATAGCAGCGGTGAAGAAGGGGGCTGTTTGGTCTCGGCGACTGGGTTTTAGGTGTGTCATTGTTCCATGCACATGTCTTTGCCTCTGCAAACAGGAACATTGACACGAGGGTCGTTGCTTCTTCTGCTGAGCAGTGCACTTTGTACACAGCAGATTTTTGGACTGAATGAAATAATGCATCTCGTTTCAGAGCAGAATAGACCTAAAATACACAACTTGAAGCTGAAAAATGTCTGGGTTCCAAACTCCTCCACATACTAACTCTGTCATTTGGGACAAGTCATTTGATTACTCTGTAGTTTGCTCATTATACAAAAGGCATAAGATCAGAAGTTAAAACACCTTCTCAGAAAGCCATTCAGACAGTTAAATAAATTAATATGAAGGTACCTCCAAAACTTTCTAGAAAGGTGGATTAAAGGATAGGTTTATTTGATGCAAAAAAAATTGAAATCTATGTATTCCTTTTAAATAATATGCATTTCCCATAAGTTTTTTGAAAATGTATGCACAGATTTCCAGATTTTGAAGGGGCCTGGCATCATTACAGTGTGAGTTAGGCCACTGCTTGAGACACTTGCATTCTGTATCAGAGTGCTGGTTCAAGTCCTGTTGACTCTGCTTCCAATCTAGCTTCTTGATAATGCACCTGGAATGTGGCAGATGATGACTCAAGTACTTGGTTTCCTGCTACACATGTGGGAGACCTGGATGGAGCTCCTGGCCTAGCCTAGCTCTGGCTGTAGAGGGCATTGAGGGGAATGAACCAGTGTATAGGAGATTTTGCCACAGAATAAACCCATGTTTTAATTCAGTTTTTTCACGAACTCTTTGAAGTCCTCTTGTACAGGTCAAGTGCTCACAACACTGTCTGGCATGTAAGTAAGTACCTTGTACATGTTTGGTATTATTCTTATTGCCTACATGCCAAATGCACACCTGCTTCCTACATAGGCAGAAATTCCTATAAATAGTTGCTCTAGGTTCTAAGAAAGGGGGAAACTGATTATGCTTGTATTAGATCTGACTTCACTGAGTCTGGCAATGTGATTTGTTTTTATTGGAAATACATTCAAGGATGGAGTTTGGATGAATGTTCATAGTCTAAACAATCCAAAACAATTGGGATTTATCTTGACCAACATATAAAGCAGATTGTTCTTACTGAAGTCCCAGGATTTCAAAGAAAATGTTGATCTTGGTCTATGTCAGAGGGTAAAATGTGCCAGCATTGCTCCCCCCAACACACACACACCCCGCACCCCAAACCATAGCAAACAACCAACCATGAATTCAACAATGGGAAAAGGGGAGAAAGCTCTTAATGGTTGTAAGCCTTTGGAAGTTGCTGTTGTGCTAAGTTAAAAGTTCAGTTTCTGTGGCTTCTAGATTCTTAGCTCTGCCTGTGGGCACTATGGGAAGGTTGTTTCACCTTAGGGCATTTGTAACAAACTAAAGGAGATGGAGTGAAAGAGATGTGCATTTATTTAGTCCTTGGTGATATGTCAAAGTAGTGGATATGCTGTTCTTCCATCCATTTGTCCCTTGGAAGATAAGAACTGTCACTTCTTATTTATGTTACTGATAGAAGCTTGGCTGTGTTGTGAAAAAGACAAGAAGAGGATTTTGTTTAGAATAACAATACCTTTTAAAACATAAGCCTACAATTCCATGACATACATGGTATATGTAGCCTATCACCACGTCACAAATTACAACGAACTCAGGAACTTCAAAAGGTACCCATTTATTATCTCATAGTTGTGTAGGTTAAAAGGCTGGCACAGCACACGTGGGTGCTGCTCAGGGTATTGTAAGTTTGAAATCAAGGGATTGGTCAGCTACATCCTCATCTGGGGCCCCAACTGGGGAAAACTGTCTCTGTAGGCTCTCTCAGGTTGGCGCAAAAGTCATTTCCGAGAAGAGGGAAGATGGGGGTTCCTTTTTCTTACTGCCAGGTGGGGACAGATCTCAGCAACCAAGGCCGCTCCCAGCTCCTTGCTGTATGATCGCAGGGGCAGCTCTCACCGTGGATGCTGGCTTTCTTCTTTCTCTAACTGACTCTTGGGCACCCAGCCAGAAAAAACACTGCTTCGGAAGAGCTCAGTGAGTAAACTAGTTCCACCAGAATAAACTTGCTATTTTAAGATCAACTGATTTGGGACTTTAATAACAACAGCAAAATTCCTTCTCAGAACTACCTAGATTAGTGTTTCCTCATAAACCAGTGACCAGGAAGAATCTTGGAGGATCATTTTAAAGCTCTGCCTACCAAAATACACGTATGAAAAGTATGTAGTGGGCACTCACCTGGCATATTCAGAGAAAGGGGATGGTAGAGAACTTCTCGAAGGTTTGTTCTAGACTAGTTGCTCTTAGAACTGTCACATTGGTTAGCATTTTTCAAGGTCCTAATAGCTCTTCCATTTTATGGGTGAAACATAACACCTAAGAGACTTTAGTTAAATCATCTTAGACCACAGAGCTAGAAGTGAGCAAGGCAAGATTTCAAACAAAGTTATCCAAATTGAAGGCCTGCACACTTTTTGCCACATGAGTGGACCCCAGGCAATAGGGTCTATTTGAATGGAGAGCTTGTTAAACAGGTACTTTGATCAGTATATGAAGGCCTTGGAATTACCATTTTTTTACACAATGTCTTGCTCTGTATTGGGCACTGTCATGGAGCCTATTAAGCTGCCTTTGGGAAGACTGCATCCTGTATCCTGGCTCCTCCACTTCTGATCCAGCAACTGGCTAATGCGAGCCCTAGAAGTTAGCAATGATAGCTGGACTATTCTGAGTCCTTGCCACCTACATGGGAGACCAGGATGGAATTGCTGGCTCCTGGTTTTGGCCTGATCTAGTCCTGGGTGTTAAAAGCACTTGAAAAGTGAAGCAGTAGATGGGAGTTCATTCTTTCTCTTTCCCCTTCTTGCTCAGCCCTATAAGTACAGTTTTTTTATCTTGCTCTTTCAGTGTTTCCTAGATTCCCAAAAAATTCCCATGCTTAACATAAGCTTGTCTACTTTAAGAACAGATATGTATCAAGAAAAAATTTGGAAAAACATAATTATAGAATAAAAAAACATCTTTTATGTCCTTGTTTTTGCTGTTTCTTCAAGGACTAGTAACAGAGTTGCATGGAATATGCTAATCCCAGATCTCACAAGTGGGGACCTCTATTCTATACCATAGTCCAAATGTTTCAAAATTATTTACATGTGATACTTTATTATTCATTGTTCATATTAAATATATTAAAATTTTAATATAACATTAATATTTTTGAAAACTCCAGAGACATTTTAATATTCAACAGATGATTAATCTTTGTTCTATTGCTATACAAAAGTAGTACCTAATGGAACATTCCAGTTGATAAATAACTAAATTAGCAATGTACTATACTATGTATATGATAAATATACATAGACATTAGTATAGCTACAAATATTCATAGCCATAATGTGTCAATGTGTTAGTCTCAGATTGGGAATAATATCAGTAGAAACTCTTTGAGCTTTTTCCCACAGTTTATATTTCCAGAGTTTTCACTGTTCATAAAACACAATAACTCTGTTTGTACCTAAATGTAACCATATATGTGCAAGTATATATATATATATTTTTTTTTTTTGATCTAGTGGCAGTTAGTGTATCATATATTTCTGTCCCTGGTCTCAAGTTTCAAACACTTCCAGATTTAATCATTTGGACATAATCCGTATAGTAATAAAGTCATTAGCTCACCCTGGCAATTATATTGAGCTATGAAATATTGGGTAAGATAGTAGGTTTTAGATATTTTAGATAGAAGAATGGAAGAACAAAGCAGAAATTTTCAAGTGTTAAATATGTTACAATACCACCTGCATCAAATGGAGTATCACTGGAGCAATAATTTGCTTTACTTGGGTACAATTTTGTATTTTAAAAATGCACATCAGTTTTATTTATATTTTTGTTATATTCTTGTTGGTTTTGCTGATTCTCTATGATTTCACTTGAGTTTAATGGGCTTGTGATACTTTTCCACTACAGGACATTGTTCTCAAGAGACCAATGATATTTGTTATGTATTCCTGTACTTTTCAATACCTTTAATTGACATGTAAATTAAAATTTAGTAAAATTTTAAAATCTACCTTCTCAGTTATATTAGATCCATTCAAGTGCCCAAAAGCCACATGAGGTGAGACACTACTATAATAGATGGTAAAGCAGAGGCACAGAATATTTCCCTCATCCAGAAAGTTCTGATGAAAGGCACTGACCCATAATTGGCTAAATATACTCCTAGAAGGATAACTACAATATTCAGGTACTGATATGACCTTCCCTCTTGGGTATGAATCATTTTTTCTAATACAAGAGACCTGAAGAGGCTTGACTAGATGATGATGCATCTGTCTTTCTCATTCCTGCATTCTATTTGCATACATTTTTGGGGGAGATATAAATGCTAAAAGAAGAGGTAGAAAGCATAGTGGAAGAAAAGTATTGTTGCTTCCAGAGCTGGCTAATACCTTCACTAATTCAGCTACTCAATGCTATTCTCCAAAAGTTTCTAGGTCTCCATTTCCTCATCTGTAAAATGGGTATAAACAATATCCACTTCATCTGAAAGTTGTCTCTCAGAAAACTGAAGGGGATATATAGCAAAGCCTCAAATAAATCTGAATTATTATAAATTCATTGAAAGGAATGCATGTAGCCAAGTCACATTTATTAAACTACAATTAGGGGCTGCTACCTTGGCTCATTGGTTAATCCTCTGCCTGCATCCCATACAGCGCTGGCATCCCATATGGGCACCAGGTTCTAGTCCCGGTTGCTCCTCTTCCAGTCAAGCTCTCTGCTGTGGCCTGGGAGGGCAGTGGAGGATGGCCCAAGTGCTTGGGCCCTGCACCCCATGGGAGACCAGAAAGAAGCACCTGGCTCCTGGCCTCGGATTGGTGCAGCACGGGCCGTAGCGGCCATTTGGGGGGTGAACCAATGGAAGGAAGACCTTTCTCTCTCTCTCTCTCTCTCTCTCACTGTCTATAACTCTACCTGTCAAATAAATAAAACCCTACAATTAATAAAGATGTACTAATCTAAAGCATACATGTGTGCGTGTACTAATTAAAGCATATTTTGCAGAGTGGACAAGGAAGGTCTAACCTAGGAGTGATATTTAAATGGGGAAATAGGCCTAGGCCTTCAAGGTCTCATGAACAGCAGGACTCTTTGCAAGGTGTGCTTGACTCACTCCAGTTACACACACTAGACTACATCTTTTAGGGGACTTTTTATAACCCCCTCTAGGAACACTTTAGCACTTTATTGAGTGTAGTCCACTGTGTATGGGGAAATTACGTAGTATTTTCTAAGGATGCTTCCTTATTATGCTATTGCTTTTCTGAAATTTCTATTGTTTGTATATTAGAAGTAGGAGCTGCAAACTGTAATGGGAGGAAAGATGCTATCATCCTTGCATAAGACTTTATTAGAAATTACTGAGTACTTACAATGAGCCAGACTCTGTGCCCAGTGTTTTCCTATATTACCTCATTCCAGACTCCACTCACATAATTAAGGTGCCCTTATTTTCCCCATGTTTTAAGTAAAGGAAGTCAATTTGTATAGAGGCTGCCTACTTGATGGAGGCAACCTGCCTGGCTGTAGAAGTGGTGGAGCCAGGACCAGAACCCAGGAATTTCTCGGGCAACAATGTGATGTCAACATAAATGATCTCAAGGCCTTCCCGATTCTTTAAGCAACTGTCTCCCTTTAAGCACGACTTTCTCTGACTTTGCCTAACACTCTTGCCTTCTCAAGACGGCACCGTTTCCATCTCCCTTCCAACTGAGGCACTATAACAGTCTTTGCTGATGGGTTAATCATGTACTCCCAGATATTGTATTCATAATTTATTAGGAAACTTTTGAGAGAGGGTTGCCTAAATTGAAAAGATAGCACTAATGATGCTTTTACGCTCCCATTTTCAAGCTATTCTGTGCTTTAAATTCTCAGAAGAAGAAGTAAACAGTACTGTTTCATACACTGTGACTCTAAAGTCAACACTTCTGAAGCTCTGGACCAAGCCGCAGTATCATCTTTCTCAGTGGAAAGGAGCATGTCTGTAGGGATGGGAGAACAGAGAATTGGCACAGATTGTAGACTCATCAAAGCTCATGCTAATTAGGAATCGACTACTTGGATGTGACTCTTGAGTTTCTTAGTCACCCACGAAAATGTATTCACGTGCGTGTGTTCGTAAGTATGTGCGTGCTCACGCGAGTGTTCCAGCATGTATACTGCAGCTGTTTTTGATTTCTTAAAATAGGCATAATTCACCTCCTGGTCCTACAGCAGGAGAGAAAGGAAAGGGAGAGAAGTATACTCAGCAGAGCAGTGTGCCTGTGTTTATGCTGAGGCACTATCAAGCTCATCAGGCAGAAGTGGCACAGAACAGCCACTGGGTGGATTTCCACATCTAACTGACTCTCCATCTTCTCTATCCCCATCATAAAGAGGGGCTGAAGGTACAGTATTGAAGGGGTGTGTGCTGAGACAGGCCAAGATGCCATTGGACAAATGAATGCAGGGCAGACAGGAAAGGAGATGGAAACAGATGAGGGAGGGTGGAGCGATGAGCTAATCGGTCTGGAGCAGATGCCGCCCGTCAGACCCCAGGGAGCAGGGGACAGAAGCGAGCAGTCAGAAGCATGAACACCTGCACGCAGCCGGCATCCATTAGCTTTCCACCTCAGGAACACGAAGGAAGACCACTTTAGAAATCATTTGAAAGAAGCAAAGGGAAACTACAAAACTGCTCTCAGCTGCCCCCTTCATCCATCTCTGACTTCTGACCCTGATCTTCCTCACACAGCCAATCCCCTGCTCTTCTAATCCTCTCTGTAATTGCTCAGATCTCTCTCTCTCCCTCCAAAGATTCTGGAAATCCCAGCTACCCCGTGAAGCCTTTCTTGGCTAAATGAAAAGAGGTGGTGCTGATCTCTGCCCTTTCCAGAAAGCTATCGGCATGCTTCCCTGGGCACCACAACCTGACTCAGGTTGTCCTCGATGTAAATATTTTATAACCAATGCTCTCAACACTGCATTCACTCTTGACTTAGCACAGGCCGTGTGTGTGCGTGTGTGTGTGTGTGTGTGTGTGTGCGTGCACACTTGTGTACCGAGGACTCAAGTATGCCCCTCTGAACAGTAAGTACACAAGTGGAAGCCCTAACCTCCAAAGTGATTGTGTCTGAAAATAGAGTCATCAGGAGGTAATTAAGGCTAATGAAGTGGGGGGGGGGGGGCGCTAATCTGATAGGATTGCGGCTTTATAAGAAGAGGAGGAGCCCACCTCCCACTGGCGGCCTCCTTTCCCTGTGAGGACCCAGCAGGAAGATGGCCACCTGCCGGCTCAGAGGGGCCCTCCCCAGAAGCCAAACACTGCCAGCACCCTGATTTTGGACTTCTCAGCCTCCAGAACTGTAAGAAAATGTGTGTGTGTGTGTGTGTGTGTGTGTGTGTGTGTGTGTTGTTTAAGCTTTGCAGTTTTGGTTATTTTCTTACAGTAGCCTGATGAGGATACAACAGTTTTTGTGCGTAGAGGTGGCAAGTAGTAATGCAAAGTGCTGGCAGGATGGAGGGTACTCATGGTAGCAGAAAACGCCCACAGGGCAGGGATTGTCAATGGACCCTCTTGTTTACACCAAGGAGCAAAGTACTGATGTAAACCAGTTATTATAAATGCATTGAAAGGAATGCGTGTAGCCGAGACACATTTATTAAACTACAATTAGGGGTCGGTACCGTGGCTCATTGGTTCATCCTTCGCCTGCATCTCATATGGCGCTGGCATCCCTTATGGGCACCGGGTTCTAGTCCTGGTTGCTCCCCTTCCAGTCAGGCTCTCTGCTGTGGCCTGGGAGGGCAGTGGAGGATGGCCCAAGTGCTGGGGCCCTTGCACCAGCACTGGAGACCAGGAAGAAGCACCTGGCTCCTGGCTTCAGATCGGTGCAGCGCAGACCATCCTGGTGTTTTAGTTTCTAGGTGGCACATGTCTTTTCCTGTTCCGCTTTTCTGCACCCACTTGATTCTCCCCTTCATGCTTCCCCTCCTCTGCCCTCAGTCTTCCATTAACCTGAAACCAGGTTTCAAAGCTGCAAGCTCTGGACTATTTGGGATACAGTGGGGTTAAACTCTCCAGTAACATGGAGAGAGAAAAGGCTCTGCAAATTTGATATAGATCTTTCACACTCTATAGCATTTTCATTGTACTAACTCTGTAGCCAGCTGTATGCACTTTTAGGTATAGCACTGATCAAATTGTTTGAAGTAAGGACACCTGCAGTTGTCAAGAAACAGGAATTCTAAGAGCCCAGCCCAAAGAAATCACTATTTCCACTAATGTAATCAGTGTGTGCAAAAACTGTCTAGAAGAAGCTTGAAAGTAATTAGATGCTGTTAAAAGTAGGAGAAAGGACAATGCCTTGGCCCCATCCTGGGCCAACACACCCACACTCTGTAATTATCATTAAGGAATCCTTCCCAGTGACTGGGAAAGAGAGTGGTCCCCTGTGGGGCTTCCTCTTGTGGGGTGTCAATGTGCCCCATCAGAAACTCCAATCTAGAATATGGACCGTAGAAAAGGCTATTAGCAAGGTTGGCACAGAGCACATGTGGAGGGTTCCCAACTTAATGATCAGACTTGGAATTCTACTTGATGGTGGTGCAAAAGCTGTTTGCCTTCAGCAGAAACCGTGGTTTGAATTGTAATTTGGACTGTGGCCTGGGCTAGCATGGGGTGGTAGGGTCCTTTCTTGGGATGCTGGGCAGCAGAAGTGAGCTGTAGCTCCCAGGCATCACTGCTGTCAGGAGGGACAGCAACGGATACTTGACAATGGACTGTGTTGCTCAGCTGTTGTTGTAGGCAGGCTAGACACACTAAATGCATTGTTAACTTGGGATATTTTCCATTTACAATATATCTGTTGGTACATATCCCCATTGTAAACTGCAAAGCATCCATATTTGCCATCTAAAGGCCTACAGAGGCAGCTTGGAAGATAAAATGGCAGCTGTCCCATTATCTCTATCAGATCCAGTTCTGATTTTACTCCGACTATGAGTGGAAAGGGGACCCTGGACTGAGATCTTCGACTTTGTTACAATAGCAGACCTCGGCACCCCAAGAGCTTTGCTGGTACCAGTTTTTGTGTGGCATAGGTCAGTTGAGCAAGATTGCTGACTTGTGCAGAGTACTGGCCAGTTATGAGGAGGGGAATAGGGGTGCGTGCCACTTTAACATTAAGCTCTGTCATTTCCATCTGCTTCCCCCACCTTCCTCCACGCCCATGAATGGCCCCACGTTCAGGAACTAGTGACACTAATCACTCCCCACATCCCTGTACCCCTTTTCCCCAAAGTGTGGACCTGAGAGGGATAAAGACCTTTGATACCTTAAACCCTGAAATGGATTCTCATATGCAAGTGAAAAAGGCATGCAAGTCTAAATGGAATGGCCATATACTTTGTCATCCAAACCTAGACACTTGTCAGAGGGAAAAGAGAAACTAATGACAAGCCAGGGCAGCAGGCTTAAAGCAGAAGTGTCCTGGACAAATGAGAATGTTTCATTTCCTAGTCCAAAAGCCTAAAAGAGGTGTAAGAAAGCTTTTAGGATCACTAATTTGATATTCTTTTGTGAATTCCCTGATTCTTTAAAAAAAATCACCTGTTTTGTGAAGGTCTGCTTATTGCTCAATCCAATGGTACTCAGAGTGTAGTCCCACAACCGGTAGCATCAGAATCACCTGGGATCATGCAGGAGAAACCAATTCCATGGCCTGCCCCGCAGCTCCTGACAGTGGGCCCTGGCAGTCTGTGTTTAGCACCTCTCCAGGTGAGGCACACACTAAAGTGTGACAGCGCTGGGCTAATCATTCTGGTCCTGAAAGCAGATTTTTGGAGAGTTAGGTGGAGGTTGTTTGCATTGTAGAGGAAAGGGAAAATACCTGGGTGGCCCTTGTTAGCCTGTGGGCAAAGCTGATAATCCTACTGTTAGTGGCTTCCTCCTGAGCCCAGGTGTCTTTGAAAGTCTTTCTTCACCTGTTGGCTGATTGTCCATTCCGAAAGTGGCAGCATCTACACAGGCCATGAGAATTTTATAAGATGGTTTAGTTTCTTGAAAATGGACCTGCGTTTAAAGCATTCAAACACAACCAGGTGTCACATAGAAAGTTTTGCTCAAAAATGGACCTCATAAATATGACTTTTTTTCCTCAAGATTTATTTATTCTGAAAGTCAATGTTGGAAGGAGGGAGAGGGAAGGAGGGAGAGATATCAATCTTCTACACACTCGTTCACTCCCCAAGTGGCTGCAATGGCCAGTGCTGTGCAAGGCTGAAGCCAGGAGCTTTATTCAGGCCTCCCATATGTGTGGCAGAGGCTGAAACATTTGGACCATCTTCTGCTTTCCCAGGCTATTAGCAGGGAGCTGGATCAGAAGTGGAGCAGCTGGGACACACACATGCACCCATATGGGAAGCCAGTATCACAGATAGCTTTACCCTCTACACCACAATGCCAGCCCCACAATGGTGGTCTTAAAAGATTATAATGGAGGTGAAAAATTCCAGTCACCTAATTTCATTGTAGCTGTTACTGCCCTGCCAGTCATCTAAAAGGAAGCACAGGCCAGTGCTGTGGCATACTGAAATCTATGGTAAGCTGGGTACAAGATGTCTAGTTTGGGACAGGAAGGTAGTAGACAAGCGATGAGAAGTGATCAAAATCTAGATAGATTTACAAAATAGTAGGTAAGCGATATTCCCTGGCAGATTGAGTGTGAGATGTAAATAAAAGAATAATCAAGACAAACAGAGCATTCAGAAAGATGAAGGCAGTAGGGGGAGGATATTCTGGGGGGGATTCTGATGTAGTGTGAGATGTGAGAGGAAGATTTTTGCAAAAGGTAGCTAAAACTGAAGGGTAGACAGTCTTTTTTTTTTTTGACAGGCAGAGTGGACAGTGAGAGGTGGAAAGAAAGGTCTTTTTCTGTTGGTTCACCCCCCAAATGGTTGCTACAGCCGGCGCACTGTGCCGATCCGAAGCCAGGAGCCAGGTGGTTCCTCCTGGTCTCCCATGCTGGTGCAGGGCCCAAGCACTTGGGCCATCCTCCACTGCCTTCCTGGGCCACAGCAGAGAGCTGGCCTGGAAGAGGGGCAACCAGGACAGAATCCAGTGCCCCAACCGGGACTAGAACCCGGGGTGCCAGTGCTGCAGGTGGAGGACTAGCCAAGTGAGCCGCAGTGCTGGCCTGGGTGGACAGTCTTGAGACATCAAAAGGAAGGGGAGTAGAATGAAATCCCACACATTGCAGAGGCTTGAATTCCTGCTTTCAGTTGGAGACAGAGGATAAATACTACACAAAAGGCTATGATTTTACTAGATACTGCATGTTGTGAAGAGATGCCTTATAATACTGTATGGTGACTGAAGTTACAAATAGAAATCAAATAGCATATATAGCTTTATATTCATTATTCATAGAAAAATATGACACATACTGGAAAAATCACAAATGTTTGATAAATGAATGAATGCAATCATTCATTTATCATGTCTCAATAGGTGTTTAGGTATTCACAGGCCATGCAATAGCTGATGGAGAGGTGCAATGGGAGATAAGGTGAATGGCGAAAAGGTACAGGCTTGAAGATGAGCGTTCTGGCCAACGTGGTTCTTCAAATATTGGCCTAATCACTAGTATCAAGAAGCAGCACACATCCTAACCTTAGCAGTAGCTGTATTGTTTGGAAATTCTTTTATACTCCAGAAAAGTGTTCCCTTGAGATGACTCATCTCAATGTATCAACCAAGACAATAACCATTGTCTGATTTTCTTTCTTCCCAAGGGAAAAAAAAATCTCATTTTAGCATCATGCTTCTCTGACATTTGTGGAAAAGATATTGGTGTGACATTTGGAAACAATCGTTCATTTCGCTGTAATATAGGTGATGTCCAGCCTCGATGTTTTGCAAAGTGAATGGCAAGGCACAGTGAGCCTGTTGCCACGAGACAGACTTCCTCATTTCCAACAGAGCTGTCTGCCACAACACAAATGCTTTTCTATTTCATGCCATTTATACTTTATGAAACAAATTAGGCTGATGGTAAATTAACAGCCAGTGAACTGCCTTCCCCTGTGACGGGAACTATAGTGCATTTCCTGTGGAGGCCATGTTGCAGGAATTTATGTTGCCAGCAAGGCACTGGAAATAACTTTGGTCAGTGTCTCTGAACCAGTGTCTCTGTGGAAAGTGGCTCTGTTGTAGGTGTGCTACACAGTGAAGATTGTTGCTAGGAAGAAGACATAAGCTTTGAGGAAGGGAAAACCCTACAGGGATTTTCTAAGTAACGTTAACTGGGAAGAGTATGAAATATTTAATGTATTAAAAGGGTAGGATTACCGTGGACTGGGTTTTCAGACTTAGCTGGCTGAACTGCGTTTGTTTTGATCACTAGACAAAAACACGTAAGCAGACGGTGCCTCTGAGCAGCATCTGAGACAGCTGGCATTTCACATGGCCGGGTTCATCAGAGCTGCACTGTAGCTGCGGCACAGGACTGTGACGGAGACAGATTTGGTCTTTGGCCCTGTTTCCCAATACAGTGCTTCAAAAACCCTTGATTTCCTGGGTGATGGCATCCTCCTCTGTCTCAGCAAGGCCACTGTTAGTGAGTCCCCCAGATAGCCTCAGGATGAGGACCAGGAAACCAGGCTGTAGCCAGAAAACCAAAGGCATCATATTAATAGGTTGGAACTTTGAGCTCATGCCCCATTCCCACTTCAGGGATGAGGAAGGTGCTTGAAATTTAGTCACCAAAGGCGGGTGCTGGAACCAGTCATGCCTACCACACAAGAGAACCTCCCTGAAACCCCAAGTGGCAGGGTGTTTGTGGATTGCTCAACACCAGGAGGCCTGAAATTCCCAGAAGGGACATACAGGCGCCACATCCCTGTGCACACGTTACTCTGCCTCTTTTCCATGTAGCTTTGCCTGAGTTGTCTCCTTTATAATAAACCAGCAATACTGCAGTGCTTTCCCCAGTTCTCTGTGCTGCTCTCCCAAGCTTTGGAACATGATGGAGGAGTTAGGGAGGCCCCAGCTTCACAGGCAGTTCATTAACTCAGGAATTCAGCCAGCTGGACTTACTGTTGCACTCTGGGATGGGAGTCCTGGGGGTCTGAGCCTTCAACCTGCGGGGCCTGTGCTAATTCCAGAGGTCTAATGTCAGAACTGAGCTGAATGCCAGGACACCTCGTTGGTGCCCAGGGAGCAGGAGTACTGGCTGGTGTGAGGAGGAATCCCACCCTTAGAGGGTTAGAAGAATAGAAACCATGCTTCTCTCCTCACGACACACAGTACAAAAATGTTCTCGATCTTCACAAGCATTTTTTTTTTTAAAAAAAAAAAAGGTTTTGAGAGGTAGAGTTACAGACAGAGGAAGAGACAAAGGTCTTTTTTTCGTTGGTTCACTCTCCAAATGGCCGCAGTGGCTGGAGCTGCGCCAATCCGAAGCCAGGTGCTTCTTCCTGGTCTCCCATGCAGGTGCAGGGGCCCAAACACTTGGGCCATCTTCTGCTGCTTTCCCAGGCCATAGCAGAGAGCTGGATGGGAAATGGAGCAGCCGGGACTAGAACCGACGCCCATATGGGATGCTGGCACCTCAGGCAGAGGATTAACCTACTGCGCCACAGCGCCGGCCCCCATGTGCTTTTCTTAAATGGCCTTGCCCATCATGCAGTTCTGCTGCGACTTTCTCTTCTTAAAAAAAAGCCTAGAATTAGACAGCAATCAGACTGTGATGATTCACAAATAAGGAAATGGAGATTTAAAGGGACTGTGCAGGGACTTGTCCACCAGTCACAGTTCTGGGGGTCCTCCATCTTCTGAAACAGTCCTGAGACACCAGTTTGCTGATGCATTGTCTTGCTGAATCCTCACATTAACTTACTGAGGTAGAGACTATTATTTACCACCGTTACACAGAGGGAGAAATTGTGGTGTAGAGAGTCTAAGTGACGCCCCAGGGCTGCACTGCTACCTACGTGAAGAGCTGGGCATTGAATGTGAGCTCTCTGGCCCTCAGACATCACGTCATGGCACAGGAAATGAGAGTTTTAGGTGTTCTCAAGTGGCATGTACATGAAGCTCTCTAAGAACCATCTGATAGAGTAGGTCTACTCTGAGGCCCAGGAATCTTCACTGGATTCAGGTATGTGTGGCAGGGCCCCACAATGAGTGAACAACTCTGCTTTCTAGATGTATAAGTTAGAATTCTTTGGAATAAAGCTTACTGGATGAAACCTTATATGTATAAGCTAGATAGTATCTGGGGTCTCTTTGCCACTTGAATTTTAGGAAAACTAAAGTGTGACTATTCAAGTAGAAAGCCTTCTAGAATAACCTAAAATTCTGTGACACTGATGTTTTTTTAAGAGATTTATTTATTTTAAAAACAAAGTGAAAGAGAGGGTGGGAAAGGCGGGGAGCAAACTTGCAGATGGAACCAGAGCCAGGGACCCCATTCTGTGCTCCTACATGAATGGTGGGGACCCAAGCAGTTGGGCCATCATCTGCTGCCTTCCCAGGCACATTAACAGAGTATCTAGATCAAAAATGGGAACTGCCAGGACTCGAACTAGTGCTCTAACATGGGGTGTGAACATTGCAAGTGACAGCCTAATGTGCTCTTCCATATTGCCAGCTCCTGGTGGTGTGTGTGTGTGTGTGCGCGCGTGTGTGCGCGCACGCTTTTTTTTTTTTTTTGGTTGTTAAATAACAGCTTTGAGATATAACTCACATCTCATAAAGTTTACCTTTTAAAGCGTGCAATTTAGTCGATTTTAGTAGATTGCCAGAGTTGTACATCCATTGCTCTGTCGCCTTCCAAAGAACAACCCCCTTCTGATTAGCAGTCAGTACCCATTTCACCTTATCCTAGCCCCTGGAAAACACTCGTCCACTTTGCATCCCTGTTGATTTGGCTATCCTGAATGTGTCGAACAGACTCATTTTATGTGGCCTTTTGTGCGTGGCTTCTTTAATTTAGCATGTTTTCAAAATTCGCCAATGTTGTAACAGGTGTTGCGACTTCATTGTATGGCTAAATACATTCTGTTGTATGATAAATCAATTGATAGACATTTGTGTTTCCATTTTTATGAAGAATGCTGTTATGAATATGCATACACAAGTTTTTATGCGAATACGTGTTCTCAATTCTCTTGAGTATATATCTGGGAAAGGACTTGCTATGTGGTGTGATAACTGTTGAACATTTTGAGGAATTGCCAGGCTGTTCCCCGAAGCATCTGCACCAATAATGTGTGAGTTTCACTTTTCTCCACATCCTATCCATCGTTATTGTTTTTTTCCATTACAGCCATCCTTGTCAAAGTGGTTTGTGGTTTTGATGCGTACGCTCTAACAACTAGTGATGTTCAGCATCTTTTCATGGACTTTTGGATAATTTTGTGCATCTTCCTAGGGGATATGTCCATTGAAATCCTTTGTTTTCTTAACTGATTTGTTTTTTTTACGATTGAATTGAAGATATTTCGCATGTTTGATTTACAAATATCTTCTCTCATTCTTTAGGTATATTTCCACTATCTTGATGGTATTCTTGGAGAGAACAGAAATTTTTAATTTCATTGAAGATCATTTCATCTAATTTTTTCTTCTGTCGTTTGTGCTTTAGTTATGTAAGGAGACCACTGCTTAATCCAAGGTCATAAGGATTCACAGCTACTTTCTGCTAAGAGTTTTAGAATGGTAGCTCTGGCGTTTAGGTCTTTGATCTATTTTGAGTTGATTTTTCTGTTCTTGTGACACTGCTGCTTTGATGGTTGCCTCAATCTTTAGACTCCTCTGCCTGCACTTGCTGTAGCTGTTCTCACATTGACACAGAGGGAAACCTAGCTCTTCCTTGATTTCTATACACAGATCCTCACACACACAAACTCTGAAAACCATCCACAATGTAGCTGACTTCACTAAAGTTTAGTAATCACTCCATACTAATTGGAATAAACAGCCTGAAGTCAAACCATAGACATCTGTTACCTTAAGTGTAACCTTTGGGCACAGGAGAGTCCATGACAATTGTCACTGAAGAGTCTGATTTTCTTCTGCTCAATCCTTCTCCCTCTCCATTCTTAATTGCAGGCCCTCTGAAGGACCAGAAAACAATTTTGTCTCATTTGCTCATGTAAGACAGCCTAACTCTCATTTACTTTCTTGAGTTCATGCTAACACGCATACCTTCAGGGTTTCTTAACTTTGTTCTCCACAAGAATGCATTTCTCCCTTAAAGATAGTGGCCTCCGTAAAGAGGAATTCTGATGCCATTTCCCACACATTATTCTAGGCAAGTTTTGATATGGCAGTGGGTAAAGAGTGGCCTTAGAGGTACCCAGCACCCAAGTAGCAAAAGTTAGAATGACTAAAGATATAAATTAAACATGCACACACCCACACCCACCTACCCCCACTCCTTGGACTGAAGGGCTTCAACTGTTCCAATGTGCTGCTGGCAGTTAAGGCATCTCAAAGTGTCCTGTAAGTCAGTTCAGTATGGGGGCATGGAGAACCAGGTGTGAGAGATTGGTCAGTAGAAGGGGTGAAAAAAAGTTCTAAATATGAAGATAATTCAAAGTTGATGGGCATGGGATTAAAAGATACATTTTTGATGCAACAAAAAAATGAAATCGTGTGTAACTTTTTCCTAACAGGCATTTTAATAGTTTTTGGGAAGATCTCTAGTGTGCATAAATTTCAAATATTTTTGTACCCAAATAAGCTTGTAATTCCATTTTCTATGAACTTTATAAGTTTGTACATAAAACTATCCTTGGTAACCAGTCTTTCATAAAGCGTTTTTTAGATTTTAGAAAAGTGATGCAGTAGACATTCTATCATACAAGGAAACTTCGAAGAGTGTGTTAAAGATGCATATTATGAAATATCTATGCCTGAATTTCAATTTTTGTATACCAAAATAAACATAATTCCATTTTCCATGGATTTTTCAAAGTGCCCATGTATTATACGTGCAATAAACCGGTAGAGTCTGAGGCAGCATCCCATAATAAAATACAGTCTCAAATGTAAAAAACACAAAGTACAATTTTAAGAAACTCAAGAGTTTTATATCAATTTAGGATGAGTGTGATTGTAAATTAACATGAGAAAAAACTTTGTATTTTCCATTGTTTTTTCTTCTGCAACTCTGAGTGTTCTGTTTGTATGACATACACGATCTGTGATAAGCCATTCTGCACAAATTGTCTTTTTCTGGGAGCTCTCAGTAAGCTCAGCGAGGTTGGGAATGGGGATTAGAGTGCGGATCTGTCCCTACTGCCAATCTTCTTCACAGCTGATGCATCATATCAGGTCAGCGTTTTGTCATAGCTAAGCTTTGCTGCTTAGAAGCTTTTACTGTAGCCTCATTTCCTCCCAGTTTTCCTTTCAGCTTGCCTTTTACAGTTACTGCACTGCATATACTGGGAGAATAAGATAAAGGCAAATGCTGTTTAGGGTGATCCTGTGAAGCTAAGGAAAAAGAAACAGAGGAAGGAGAGAAGAAAAAAGAAGGAATCACTACAGAGAGCAGAATAGCAGAGAATAATGAAGTAGACCAAGATACCTCCTGGACAAGGCAGTACCTGTTCAGTGCTCTCCTTGAAATAACTTGAATGGTAATAAATGAGCAAAGGACCTAGAGGGAGTGATCAGCAGATTCTAAAAAGCCTTAATTGAGAAAGTAATCCTTTAATATGCCTTTTATTTCTTCACTAAATTTAAGGGATCCTGATGTAGCTGGAGTATCATAGACAATGCTTAGGATTTGTATTCAGGATCCTGGGTCTCACTCAACTTTGTCCTCAAGATGGCCTTTACAGGCATCATTTGTTTTCATTAGAAAGGCAGCCATTTTATGTCACTCAGATGGGAATATTGGATATACATTCTAATATTCATAAAAGCCTTTGCAATATTGGCTTCTAACATCCCCATTTAAATGACAAGGGAATTGGGGTTTGGAGAGGTTAGCCGATGTCTCCAAGTGGTGCAGTAATCAAAAACAGTTCCACTGGGATTCAGATGCAGCTCTGTCTGATGCTGGAGTTTTGGTTTTTCCACTGCTCATGATGCCTGTGTAGTTGATACCCTGTGTTTTTCTGTTGTCCACATGGATTCTGATTTTGCTGTACTGCATTGAGATCCAGACCTGATTTCAAATCTAATCTTTACTATATATTGACTGTATGGTCTGGGAACAGCAGTATTAGTAGTAGGAATCATAGCTGCCATGCATTGTGTATGGAGCCCTGTTCTTTTGTGTGACTCGAGTGTAAGTTCACAAAGTAAACATAGAATTTCCTTGATTTGGAATATGTACGTGGGGTATGTGCTGTGGTGCAGTGGGTTAGGCCATATGATACGATCAAGTCCCACCTCCTCTGACCCAGCTTCCTGCAAGTGCTCCTGGGAGGCAACAAATGATGGCTCAAGTCCTGAATCCTTGCCACCCACGCTGGAGACCTGGAAGGAGAGTCTGTCTCCTGGCTTTCCCCTGGCCCAGTCCTTCTGACTATTGGGGGCATTTGGGGACGTAGAATGAGAGAACAAGTGCGTGGAAGATTCTCTCTCTTTCTCTCATTCTGCCTTTCAAATAAATAAAAATGAATACATATTAGAAAATGATCTGACTTTAGCTCTCATTCTATCCTTGTGCTTGTCTTACTTGGGTTTCAGGGTGGGGGACTATGTTGTTGGTGTCCTACCATCTAAATTACTCGCTGAAACCCCAGTCAAGATTTCTCTTTCAAAAAAATCTCCCTCTTCTCCCCTCCCACCCACAAGGATTCCTCTGTACTCTGGTCTAAGGACTGACTGTCCCCAAGGAACTGGGAACTTTGGAGTTGTCTCTAAGAAACTGGGACTTCACAGAATTAAAATGCCCCACATTTGTCAAAGTTGAGTAGGATTTAGGAATGTTTGTGAAAATCAGTTTTAAAAGAAAAGGTAGCATTTTTCTGAAGAGGATTTTTTTTTTACAAGGGAAAATTATTTGATTTATTTTTCACTTTGTGATCTCCTTCTGAGTGTAAAAAAAATTGCATTACTCAAAACATGTATTAATTTTACATCTTTTAAACATGCTCGTGGATTTACATTTAAATTTCTCATGCTTTAAAAAACTGCAAGAATGATGACTTTGTCCTTCTCTGTGTGGCTTATTGATGGTTCTTCACTTTTGACACTGGTTCACTATATTGAAATCTGAATTTGTATTCAAAATGCCTTTTTGGTTTAAAAAATAATGACTTTATTTTAATGAATTTATTAAGTTCTCAGGGTCACAGTACATGCATGATAATTACTACAATGCAATTTTCATGCTAATGTGTTATTAATATGAAAAAACAGGTTTAATGTAATTCATAGATAAATCTTTGTCTTTTTTTTTTAAATAATTTATTTATTTGAAAGTTGGAGTTAAACAGAGAGAAGGAGAGGCAAAGGCAGAGAGAGAGAGAGGTCTTCCATCCGTTGGTTCACTCCCCAGTTAGCCACAATGGCAGGAGCTGCACAGATCCGAAGCCAGGAGCCAGGAGCTTCTTCCTGGTCTCCCACACGGGTGCAGGGGCCCAAGCACTTGAGCCATCTTCTACTGCTTTCTCAGGCCACAGCAGAGAGCTGGGTCAGAAGTGGAGCAGCCAGGACTAGAACTGGTGTCCATAGGGGATGCTGGCACTGCAGGCAGGGGCTTTATCCGCTACGCCACAGCACCAGCCCCCATAGATAAAATTATAAAATATGATACTTCCTTCCTCCCTCCCTTCGTCCTCCTTCCCTTTCCTTTATTTCTTTGAGTTTGTTCTTAAATTTTTAGATAACACATTTTTAAATTTACATTGTAGTCAAAGGCTTCACTAAATAAATAGTTCAACAAGTAAAAATAAAAAGACCATAGTTCACCAGGAATATGGGCAAGAGCTGTAAACAATAATCAAATACAAAGATGTCCATTTCACTCATACACTAAATTTTAAAATGATTGTATTGCTAGGACTATAGTAGTATATAATTCTCAACCATTTGTTTGACAGAAAAAGCTTGACAAAACTGTATTTGCAACAGTACTGATAGACAGATGTTTCTTTGCTGTTTTTATTTGTAAGTGATAAAATGCAAAATTCTTAAAAATTCGCACACTAGTAATTACCAGGATCCCTTTTTTTTTTCCCAAGAGATAAAATCACAGTAGAAAATTTACTGAGCTTAAAATGTAACAAGTATCGTTAGTTTTGCTCTTTTAAGGGAGCCAGGCTATGACTCTGGTACTATTGCACCAATGGATATGTTAGCTTTGTGAAAGGAAAAGGCCCTTTTCTTGTCAACTTTAAATCCTAGTTTGGGGATGTGACCTGGTAGCTATCCTGGGGAAGTTAGGTGGGGCAGAGTGAATCGCAGAACTAAAGGTCAGGATCAAGACCCAGAGGCAGAGTCTCTGCCAGCCACAGGTTCCACTGCACTAAACAGAAAGCAAGCACAGCTATGTGTGATGCTTACTACGTTGTAGGAAGATAATTAAAATCATGCAGAGAGACAAGATTATACAGATCTTACTACTTCATGTGACAGAAGAGAATCCAAAAGGATTTGATTTAGAAAATTCCCATGATTGGTTAAAATGAGACAAGACATCTCAGCAGAATCTTTGGAAAGCATAAGTAGACTCATTTAAAACCCTGTGGTTAATTAAAACATCCGGTACTCAAATTCAGGTTGAGATGTATGACAGTGAGTCAAGGACAGGAGTCCTATGGGAGGCCATGCTCCAAACTCGTCATGGGTAACAACACACATCGGGTTAGAACAGCATTAGGAAGTTGTGTGTTCTCAGCCGGGGGTTCTATAGATGATTCCCAACTCTGTCACAGGACCTAGAATGTACCTACTGCTCAGCCAGTGCTTGCTGTCCAGTCTGGTCACTTAGGGAAATAAAAACAGCAACGATGCCAAGATTGTTGCCTTAGTTTCGGTTAACAAGCTTCTGGTACTTACCAAGGTGTCAATTTTTAAACTGTTGTTACTCTGTTCCCTCTGTTGCTTCACTCATTAACCTCTTAAAGTTCTTTTCTTTTTATTTGAATGGCAGAGAGAAAGAGAGAGCACAAGACTTTTAGGTTCTACCCTCTTGTTCACTTCCCCAAATTCTTGCAAAACCTGAGGCTGGGCCTGGCTGAAGCCAAGAGCCAGACACTCAGTTCAGGCCTTCCGTGTGGATGGCAGAGACCCAACTGCCTGAGCCATCAGCTGAAGCCTCCCAGGATGTGCATTAGCAGGAGAGAGGTGTGCACTGCATAAGAAGTGCAGGTGGTCTTTGATCCCAGGCACCTGACATGTGATGCAGATGTCCTAAGTGGCCGTTTAACTGCAGCATCTTGTTTCACTCAGTATTTTAAGCATCTTTTTTTTTTTTGACTCACAACCTCTTTTTGAGCTTAATCAGGGTATTAGGAGCTAAGTAGGCACTCAGAAAAATAAACGCTTAGGCCTGCCCTTCTAGAGTTTATGATCTGAGACAGGTAATAAGCAGGTAGAAAATATATGTAATCATAAGAGGAGTAAATAATAAGAATGGCAGACTCCCAGACGGGGTTTACTACTTCAGAATGGCAATCCTAGATGAACAAAAATGTCATCTTTCCTTTGAGAAATCACTTGCTAAATTGATTTGTACTTACAGATTTGCCAAGAATGCAAAAACAAAAATCTAAATGTCATAATTGGCCTTCATTGGTTTTAACTTTAAAAACCTTACTTAAAGCATTTCTTTCAGGAGCAGGTATTTAGCAACTGAGATGTCAGCTAAAATCACCAATGTCCCACATCAGAGTGCCTGAGTTCAATGCCCAGCTGTGACTCCCAACTCCAGCTTCCTACTAATGTGGACTCTGGGAGGCAGCAGTGAGACACAAGTGACCAGGCTCCTACACCCTAATGAAACAATTCAGTTAAATCCCTAGGTGAGTCATAGCCTAGCTGTGGCCTAGCCCCAACCATCGTGGGCATTTAGAGAATTAACTAGAGGATGAAATTCTCTCTCTCTTCCACTCTCTAAGTTAAAAAAAAAAAAAAAAAACTTTCTGACCCCAGGAAGAATTTTTCTACATAAAAGCTAGGGCTTCTGTTGATGCAGAAGACTGATTTTTGTTGACCCCACTGTAAAGGCCTCAAAGCTTGGTGAACATTGGACACCCAGACTGAGAAATATGGATCCATACTCTGATGGAGGTTTCCAGTTGTACTTAGGCTGTTGAACCCTGCCAAGTCTGATTTTTGTAAACAGTAGAAATACAGTACACTTATAAAAATGCAGAAAATATTGAAATGTAATGTCATGAATTATCAGCAAAATCAATCTCTGCAACCACTACTGAAGCCAAAACATGAACCAGTGCCAGCTCCCCAGACCTCCTGGTGGTCCTTTTAATCTCTTGCCTTTTCTTCTCTCCAGAGTAACCACTCTCTTGATCTAACATTATCATTTAATGCTGGACCATGTTAAAAACTTCTATACAAATGGCATCAAATTATGTATATTCTGTGTCATCTAGCTTCTTTCCCTGAGCCACCTCTCTACATCTGCAAAATGGGCTAAATGATGTCATCCTTGACCTGTGCTTGTGAGAATGATATTGGGCTTGGGTTTTGTGTAAGTTGCTGGCTTACAGCCAGTTGCTGGAAAAGGTGAGTGTTTTATCCTCCCTTGATCCATTTTCACAAGCAGTGTATATACACATGAAAATTTTACAAAGATAGGATAGATCTGGAAATATTGAGTAGATCTTAACTTGCTTTCAAGTCCACTATTCAAACATTGGTCCTAATCCTACCATTTAATTCTCTTCATCTATATGCCATTTCTTCTATTAGTAGCTGTTCATTCTCCACTCATCTCTAAAAATTCAATTGATTTGTGCCCAGAAAGATTATGTAAGTATCTTAATCCTATATAACATAACATCTGAGATGGTATAGTATATAACGATTGTAGTTTTTATTTCTGAGAGGTTAAAATTCCGAGACTGGGCATCCACCTCTGCTGATGGACCCATGATGCATTGCAACATGGCAGAAAAAGCAGAGGGCCAATGAGCGGGCACCTGCAGAAGAGACTAAACACTTTATAACAACTGATTTTTGCAAGAATGAACTCACTTCCTTGAGAAAGACTTGAATCAGTTCAACCATCTCTTAAAAGCCATGCCACCCAACACTGTACGATGGCAGTTAAATTTCAACCTAAATTTCAGAGGGGACAAACTACGTTCAAATCATAACAATATGGTCCAAAAAGTCTCCAGAGATGACAGTTAAGACAGTTTATCTTTGAAGACTTGGGTTTGCCAGCAATTCCATTGGTTGTCTTGCATACATGATTTCCCTTTATCATCCATGTGAACTAATGACAGAGTTGTTAGAGTTTCATCCCTACAAATGGCAATGATACTGAAGCCAGGACAATGGGAAAGTTGACCCAACCACTATGAAGTGGAGTTGGGATTTAAACGTGGGCAGCTGATTAAAAGTCAAGCCCCTGATACAAGTAGTTCCTATAATATTTTACTACAGTTTTTTAGGAAAGGTTCTTATCTATGTCTTTCCACTCATCATTGGAGAGCTTCTTGGTTGAAAATAGTGAGTAGGTTTATGACACTCTCTTCTCTAACCTTATTGGGAAGTGTTCTCAGTATCTTACATGGAACAGGAGCTTGGAGGCTGCAGACCACATAAATGTCTCATTAGTAACCCTAAAATTTAAAGCCTAAATCCACTTTTATTGCATTACATCTGGACTAGAACATATCATGATTTATCTGGAAAAGTGTCTTTGGGGACTTTAGTGCCTTCTCCAATTCTACTATTTTATTTCTTGTTATATGTGCAGTTTTTAAAATCTATTTCTTTATTTCCCATTATTGGCCAGTAACCACAGCCCTATAGTCATTTTGTGATACTACTTCAAAAAACTAGCGTGTCTGTAAAAATTTACTGCCAGTCTTAATCCTATGAAATTGATGAGTCTACTTAGATTTATAAGAAATTCTCTAACAACATTATTTAATATGTCTCACTTTACAAAAACCAAACTGATCAATATCTGTTTAGTGTGTTCTTTGTGCACGACATCACACTAAGGAGTCTGGATAAAAAAGAATAATATGACATGAACCCCATCCCAGAGATTAAAATTTAACTGGAAAGAAGACAAAAATGTAGTTTTAGAAAACTAAATATTAGTTCAAAGTAATAATAGAAATGGTATAATACTGTCTCTGAGAAGCAGGACATCAAATGTGGATCTCGGAATAATTCGAGATGTTCAGAGAAAGCAGGAGTCACAGGTTGAAAATGGCATGCAGTTGACCTGCAAGGTTGAGTTTGTGAAACACTCTGGCTGAAAAAGCACAACTTTCCCCAAGGCTTTGGGAAGATGAGGAGAGACAGGGTCAAAGGTAGATATGTTCCCTATTGCTGCTGTAACAAATGACTACACATTCAGTGGTTTATAGCAGCACAAACTCATTGTATAACAGTTTTGTAGGCCAGAAGTCCAAAGTGGGTTTTACTGATTGAGTGGCTTTGATGGTATTGGTAGAGCTGCATTCCTTCAGGAGGCACTGGAGGGAGTCTGTTTCCTTGCCTTTGCTGGCTCCTGGAGACCACCTGTATTTCTTGGCTCCTAGTTTCTTCAGTGCACATCACTCTGCCCTCTGACTGTGCTGTTCCATCTCCCCTCTGACTGGGTCTCTCCTGCTTTCTTTGAACATCTGCAGACCTTTTGCCCCGTAAGACAACATGCCCCCAGTTTGAGACATTCCAATGAGCATAGACATTTATGCAGGCCACTATTCTGTCATTACAGTCTGTTCTTTAAAAAGGAAGTTAAGTGATACTCTGAAAATTTTCCTGAGCAAGATAATTGAACACTTAGTTCCAGAGAGACACATGAGTAAAAGAATAAAAGGCAAAGTGATGATCAAAAAGACATGGAGTCAAGGAGACAAATGTGCAATGTCGAATCTGTCTCTGGACAGAGCACATGGCATATTTGCCTGTCCATGTGTGTATATTGCATGTGAGTGTGGGAAAATGCCCACCCATATTTGTGCTTCTGAGTACAAGCTCGGCTTGCTTAGGTGGATGTTTTCCCAGTCATGGGATAGTAGCCACCCAGGGAAGGTTGGGGCTCTCCTGCCTCCCAGTATTCCTGTTCAAGCATGGTAGCACGTAAGCATTCTACTTTCTGAGCAATCACCAGCATTCCTCAAAGTATGGGCTATTGAGAGAGCTGGGATTCACCAAAGAATTTTCCAAGCATCTCAAATGGTTTCTCAGGTATAAGATTTTTTTAAATGTAGTCTGAGAAAAAATTATGTAAGCTGCAATGTTTCCCAGACTAGTTCCATAGTCAGAAAGGACTATCTCATGCGGCAGCCAAAGTGACTTGATTAATAACAAGGAAGCCTGAGTGGTGTTTATAGTAGGGCTGAGAGACCAGTCATTAAGTATGCTCTCTGCTGGCTTCCCCTTTCCAGCATATTGTCCAGAATGTGAAATGAGTTGTCACACACAGTGAGTTTTGATTCAGACACTAGCCTTAATGGAATTAGTTACAGTTGTGACTCCACCCAGGTGTGAAATTATAAATAACACACATACACATGAATCAAATGAATTAGCTGACTTGTGGTAGACCAAGAGGTTGTTAGAAAGTAGTTCTCACAAAAGCGAGAGCTGGCATTGTTTCTCTGGAAAATAAATTCGAGGAGTTCAGAAAAGCAAATGGTTCTTAACTCAATTGGGGGTCCTACACCAGTTAGATACTTATCCAGGATAATGCAGTTCAGATGGGACCAGATTGCTCCACCCCACTGTCTGATAAGACTTCATAACATGGAGTTTTCAGAACCCAAAAATATTTTCAGAAATAGAAAAAAGTATAAAGTTGATATACAGACTTCGAAAAGTGACAATGCAGTCTAGGAGGGATGGCCATTCAGAAGGGCAATGCTGCCCTCTTCCTAAGGCAGAATGGGGCACTGGAGTTATTTGGTGGCATGTAACAGTTCTGATGCTCAGTAGCAAAGGAAGATCCTCATAAATAAGCCCAGAAGGCTCAGAGGGAAAGCATAAATATTCAGTTGTGCTTTTAAAGACTTGCTGTTTTCTTTCTTAATTGGGTTTACCTTTAAAACAACAACAAACAGAAGCCCAAAACTTGGCAGAGACTTTGTTTTTAAGGAGAATGTATTCCTTGACTGCCAAGCCAACATGCCTCTCTTTCTTACTTCATTATTTTTCCTTTAAAAATAAAAAAACCTACTTACCAATTCCTTCATTCAAGATCACCTTGCCCTACAGCCACCAGCTAATAACCAGACTTCAGTATATGGGAGGCCTGAAGACGACATGTTAAAGGCTGCATTTCTTACTATCATGTTTACTATTGTGTTGCATAAAATAAAAATAAGCATCCATTAAGACTCAGGATATTGGGCATTAGGAATATGATGAAATGAGAGAGACATACACATAGGCTGAACAATACAATGTTTGTACTGAAATTTATGAGTGTTGTTACCAAGAGAAAGGACTTTGAGCAAGTTCATGGACACATTTGCTGCCTCTAAGGTTCAAAATCAACCAACCCAACTATTCCGGTAATAATAGCCTACATTTCTGGAACCTGCTTTGTGTGCTTGGGAGAGAAGATCAGAGGGGGTCACTGGCATCCTACTTGAGTCACAGTAGGAATCAGATGAAGAGGATAAGTGATGATCCCTATTACCCACCCTATCTTCCTTTCTATGCTTAATCTAGAAGTCACAAACTTCCATGTCTTGTTAACACATGTGCTATTCTCCTCCCTCTGTACCCAGAGAATTTCTCCAGGAAAGTAGGTTCTGAAAACAAACACAACCATTTTTACATAACAGTCCTTTACAAAGACCAAACTCAGAAAAAGCACTACCGAGCTAGCAGGGGACTTTCGGATTGCAGTGGAGGGAGGTCTGCTTCCTAAGTGTAAAATGCTCTGCCTCTTTCTGCTGATGCAGATGCCACAGACGAAATGAAATTGGGAAGTTGGAGGAAGCAGAGGCAGGCAGTTGCTGGATTTGAGGACTTGAGCCATGGACCTGAATTATTGGGATACTCTAGGGGAGCTGGGAGGTGGATATTTATTAACCAACAGTTTGCCAAGCACTATGATAAATGATTTTTTAAAGATTTATTTTTATTTGCAAGACAGAGTCAGAGAGAGAGAGAGAGAGAGAGAGGGAGGTCTTCCATCCACTGGTTCACTCCCCAAATGACTGTAATGGCCAGAGCTGAGCTGATCTGAAGCCAGGAGATAGGAGCTTCCTCTGAGCCTCCCCCACTAGTGCACGGGCCCAAGGACTTGGGTCATCTTCCACTGCTATCCAAGGCCATAGCAGAGAGCTGGATGGGAAGTGGGGCAGCCAGGTCTAGAACCTGTGACCATACGGATGCCAGAGCTTCAGGCCAGGGCTTTAACCCACTGTGCCAAAGCACGGGCCCCTATAAATTATTTAAAAATGATTCAAATAGCTCTTCATTTCATCTTCAAAACATAGTATGGAGTTTATGAATGTGAACACGAGAGATTTGTAAGAAATTACCCCATAATTACTCAGTTGAAAAGCTGGCATTTTAGTTCAGTCCTTGGGACCTAGGCAACTGCCCCCTTCCATAGCACTAACGCCTGGAGCAATTGGTGACACACAGCTGATACCTGACACTTGGAACAGTGGATCTGAATTTCACCTGTCACAGGTGTTGCTTTTAACTTGACTTTCTCATTCTTAACTTTCTCAGTTGTACACAGTCTAGTTGAAAAACATTTTGCCTTAAAAATAAAACAGCAGTAACCATCTCTGTATCTCTGGGATAAATCCTACTTGGTGTAGTTGCTGATCTTGTTGATGTGTTATTGGATTCTATTACCTAGTATCTTGTTGAGGATCTTTGCGTAAGTGTTCATCAGGGACACTGGTATATAGTTCCCTTTCTATGCTGTATCTTTTTTTTTGGAATAAAGGTGATTGAGAGAGGGAAGGATGTATGGTTATCTTCTTAGAATTGTATCTATGAACTGCATGAAATCTGCTCTTTATATTAATAAAAATAAAATTTTAACAGTTATAAAAATAGCACACCAAAATATAACTTTTTAAAATGTAAGCATTATTAAAAACCCTCACTCATTCAGATAGGACATGCATAGAAATACATACACATACATCCATATATTCCTAGTTTAGTGAACTGAGTTTGTACAGATTTTGACATACTTATCCCTGCTTTAAGAAGTGACTACAATGATTCCATTTGCCTGCCTGTCTTTTGCATGTTATATAATTTTTCTCATTTTTTTTCTATTTAAAAATATACTATTCCTAGAGAGAAATGTGGAATTATAGAAGCCAATGCCTTTTTAAGAGGGGAAAATGTACATTTCTTTTTGTAGAGACTTGGCTATATTTATTTATGTATTTTTAAAAGGGTAATCCTAAGAACTTTCTAAACTATTTATCATCTAGTAAGTATTGCCTGTGATCTATTAGTCACAACATTGCCCCCAGTTCTTTTTTCCTTACTCTGAAAAGCTTACCTTGGAGTAAGCAAATATTTAAGTTCCTGTGATTTCCAGTTGGATGCCCTTCACATGACATTGGCAAACAGTTCACTTGTCATGGGAGTTTCTATGATGTGAAAACTGTACACTGGATGTTATATCACTGACTAATGGGTATTGGACCTTGGAAGCTTGTCAGAGATAATGATATTATTATTACGCTTTTTCATTATACAAGGTATATTAAGTGCCAATTAACAATCGTAGAGCATCCTCCAGGGACCTTGCAGCTACAGTTGTGCTAATTATATTAATTGGAAGAGTGAGGATCAAATCATTGACAAAAATTTGGATTCTATTAACCAGGAAAAGAGGTGATAATCTAGTTTATGGGGCTTATACTAAAATGAAATGTTTCCAGATTCAGCAAGTTATATTCTGCAAGTTGCCATCTTCCTGGGGAAGCTAGTAGGGAATAACCAGACACCTGGAATTGTTACCAATGATTTTGGATTTTAGTTCTAGAACCCCTGATTTTCTGTTGCCCTTGAAAAAATCAGTCTCTGGGTGTCAAATATCCCACCTTTAAAATAAGAAAATGCCATTCCACTTGATTTACAAAAGTGCTCAGATGATCAAGCGAGCTAATATATGAACATGAATCAAAGGATAATAAGGACTAAAGACATGTTAACTTTTCTTTATTATTGTTTGGTAGCTAAGGGGGTAGAGAATAGCTGAAGACAGGAACAAAAAGTATGAATGCAATTAAACATAATAGGATGAAACAGGGGAATAAGGTCAAAAACTGTCCTCCGTCACCCTACAATCACTTTTTTTTTCAAAAAAAGACTTATTTTCATTTTATTTGAAAGATAGTGGATGTAGGGGAAGGAGGGTGGATAGCACAGAGATTTTAATCCACTTGTTCATTCCCCAAGTGTCTGCAATAAGGCCAAGCTGAAACAAGGAACTGGGAATCCAATCCAGATCTCCCTTGGGGGTGGCTCAAGTGTTTGAGCCATCCTTTGCTCTTTGCTGCCTCCTAGGGTGTGCATTAGCAGGTTACTGGAATAGAGTTGGACTCCTCTAACCCAGGCATTCCAATATGGAATAGCAGCATCTTAATGCTGTTCCAAGTGCCAGCTTCTGTTATCTCCTTATGTATATAAAAACAATCCCAGAAACAAGTAGCTTTAGCTGTTTCAAAATGTGTCAGGTACAGGCAGATCGGGGCTATACAGGAAGGAGGAAGGAGGAAGGATTCTTGCTTGTCCTTAGCTGTCCTTAGAACTTCCAGTGGGAAGAATGTAATACAGGAAATCAGACTGACAGAGCTATTGAAAGAGGGGGGAGAAGCAAAAGTTGCGGGGAACAGGTACTGGTTTTCAGGAAATCTGGCACTGCAGGAATTGCAAAAGCTATTGATGAAAATGTTAATTGCTTGCAACACTCCAGTGGTTGGTTCGCACGGATCACCCAGGAAGCCCCGGGCAAATCTTAATATGAAGGATCTGTCCATGCTCACCTGGCTACCGCTAGAGAATGTAGCCTTTTTGTATTGCTTGCGACTGCCCTTGCTAGGTTTCAATATGAATTTTGCCAAGAAAGGGATCCCCGGAAATGATAGGCCAGGATGAGAGGAGAGAGGCAGTTGGCAGCCGTCCTGCTGGCACAGCGTTGCTCTCCAAAACCATTTCCTGAGCAACACTTGTGTGAAAAGATGAAAGCTAAAAAACACAGATTTAAATTGTTCAATCACGGATGTGTGTTTGCTCTAGAAGTTACGCCCACGTTGCACTTCGCAGTTCCTGGGTCGTATGCCCATGTCCAGCTTCCTTCCTGGAAGGCAGTGGTGATGCCTCCCGTGAGTCTGTTCCTGCCACCCGCATGGGGGAGCTGCGTGGAGTCCCTGGCTCTTGGCTGTTGTGAATAGTTAGGGAGCAAACCCGTGGATGGGAGATGCTCTTTGTTTTTCTCTCTGTCCCAGACTCTCGAACAAATTGGATTTGTAAAAACAAATTCAGAATTTTTTGAAAGTGAAACGACTGTATTCTCACATTCTCAAATATTACACTATCACATTCTAAGACTGTGATTAGGTATTGCATCATAATTTAATTAGACCTTTTTAAGGAAAAATGAAATAGAAGGTACTCATCAGGTATATGTGACATGGCCCAAACACTGACATTACTAGTACAGCAGTGTTCTTAGAGACAAGAACATAGGATGTTGGCACAATTTGGAGAGCTCAACGTAATCCTGTCCTGTCACAAAGCCGAGTCAGGATCAGAGCTTTTCACTGTGCCACCAGAGTGGCCTGGAGGACACGCTAAAGGATGTTTTACTCACCACTGGCCTAAAGGAGTGCAGGAGAGCGTGTACCACCTCCCTGAGCAGAAAGGAAAGAGGGACTGACAGTATCTCTGCATGGGCTTCTCTGGAGTACACCAGAGAGAAGGAGCTGGGCCCCTCTCCTCTGCTTTCCTTCTGCTCCTGTCTTGTCTTGGTCCTCACAGGACCATAGAGGCTGTGCCCCATGCCTGCTAGAAAGCTGATCTTCTCTCTGCACTTCCTGTGTGGATGCAGTTTCTTTAGGGGAGTTCTTGCTACCCTAGCCTTGGAAGATTTACTCAAGTTTCTCTAGACCAAGTCTGAAGTAGATGCTATAGAACATGTATCCCTGTCTTCCTTGTTGAGTTCTCAGAGTCTGACTTGACATGAGAAATGCTGAAATGGCCTAGTGGGGTCTAAGTTTTGGATGTGGCCAAGAAATAGCAGGCCAGGGCGACCTCATCAGCTTCCTTGTTGGGGCCTTGGCAGATTCTCCATAGGCCTCTTCCAGCTTGCTGCAGAGCCTTGCCTCAGAGTTGAGGGGTTGTGTATAAATTTCCTTGGGAATCTGGTGAGGTTAGATGGCCAGTTTATGACCAAGATTCTTCTTAGACAAAAAAGCAATCTCGTATTTTGGTGTCCCATAAAATAATTTCCTAAAATTATATAGTCAAAATTCTCAAAACATATCTTTTCTATTTCCTGAAGAAATGATGTGTGTGTTTACAATGAAACATTTAAAAATGCTCAACATTGTCTCATATTTTTCTGCAAATTGTATTGTCCTTACTTAAGCTGATTTGTATGTGTTGATTGATTGGTTGAAAAGTAGAAGAAAAATATTACCCATAAAATTTTTTCCAAGGGAAGATTGGTTCATTGTGAACTATGTTTCACTTTAAAGGAATATTTATGGACATTGTCTGTCAAACATAAATATTAACATTAAAGTCTTATCAGAGCTGCACAAGATTGATTAGGTGACCCTGAAAAAAATCATACTTTGAAACAACATGGCCATTGTATGAAGCATTTTTGGATTAAACCTCCCCCCCCCCAACGGTGGGAAAAGAAAAGAGAGGAGAAAATTCTGGTGTATGATAGATCTGCTTTCTCATGGACAGTAGCAGCTCTGCTGAGTAATAATGAAATACGCTGGGTCTCAGTGCTGTAGGCCGCCATCCAGTGTTAGCCAGTACAACCTTTCCAGAAGAAGGGGAGCACCTATTTTTAGACCATTTTCATTCTCTGGGTCAGTGGAGAAACTACTTTTATAGGCATTTGGCATAGTTGCAGAAATATAATTCAAAAGCTTTGCCAGTTATTTTTTCTTTTAAACAAATCCAATGCAATGTTGTCACTTCTCTGCTTAACTATTCATTCTGTGGCTCTTGCTTATTTCTGGATTAAGCCCATAGTCTTTCACACTCATTTGGCCTTTGTGGTTGGCTTTTACTCACCTGTCTAGACTCATCCACCAGAGCATTTCCAAAAGCTTTTGCTCTACGTCCTCTTGAACTCTTCATTCCCCAACACTCGAGCTCAGTAGCCAATCTCAATCTCTCCCTCTCCCCCTCCACTTCATTGTTACCTATGTATTAGGCAGTGGCCTAACCTGTTATCCCGACAGCTCAGGCCCCAATATCCTGACAGTTGTTATCTATCCATTCAGATACAATTATTAATTAAAATACTGATAAGGACGAATTCTGAAATGTGAAAATCTAACAACTATTTCCCACAAGTGAACTTGCCTAAATAAAAATATTTTCTCCAAAGAGATGAGGACTCCTTGAAGACTGAATAGTTGGAAAAAATTTTTTTGCAGAACAGCAAACTATATGTTCTATACGAAAAAAAAAAAAAAGGCCCCATGCATGGAGAAGCTGCATAAGTTCTACGCAGCCAGTTTGGATCCTTAATTTCAGGGAGTTCATAGGTCATGATGTGGATTTTTCTCCTCTTTTCTTCATTGTGTTTCATTTCATTTGCCTCCAGACCTTACAGCCCGCTAAATATGGATCAACCACCGTTATCAGTGCACTGCCTCTAAGACATGTCTTTACACAGAATCACAAGCATTGCTATGGCATCCATGTAAGACTAGGCAATCTCAATTTTGTTTGTGCTTGTTCACCTCTTTTTCCTTCTGTGATACTGTCAGAGCACATAATTAATGTTACTATAGCCCATGAAAATACTGTGGGTGTTTGCCAATGTACATTTGATAGATCAATTAAAAAATATATTACAGTCATTTGGAAAATAACAGAGTTTGTGATAGTGCTTTATTAAGAGCAAATAGAGGTTTCTGTAAAAGCTTTTTGAGGCCACAAATTATGTTATGAGTTTAAATTCATCTGCACTATGGCATTTTGCTGCATAAATACTTTGTAAATTGTTTAAATGAGGCAGCCTTAGAAGATTTTTGCTATAAATTGCACTACTGTATAGACTTGGCCATCTCAATTTGAGAGAAAGATTATGGCTGCACAGGGGAGCCTTAAAAATCATTTTTGTGTCCAAATTTCAGTGAACAAGAGATGAACATCTCATCACTCATGCCAAAGTGAATTGCATTATCATTGCTCTAAACTACTGTGCCGAGTCAGCATGCAAGGAGCTTCGAAGTTTCAATAGCTTCCATCAGTAGCAGTTGAGGTAGTTTAGACATGGGAAAGAACAACAAATCCAGCTTGTCCAGGCAGTGACTCCCATGTTACAGATGGAGGTGGTTTCTACAATTAGAAATAACAGGTTGTTGATTTCCTACCAGAAATGTGCATTGTTCTTCCTAATACACAAACATCTGGTCCCATTACATTTATATTAGCATCCCTTGCATTGACTCTAAGGTTTGGGCTTCCCCCAAGGGTCCGTTATGATTTACAGCTTGGTCCCCCAGGCACGGCTATCGGGAAACTGGTGTGGATCTTTAAGAGGTGGGGCCTAGTGTGAAATACTTGATTCAATTAGGGCAGGCCCTTGAAAGGGGCTGTGGGAACACGATCCCTTTCTGCTCCTGGTCCCAGATGTGACTGCTTCTCCTAGGATGCCCTCCAGTACCATCCACCATTGACTCAACATCATGAGCTGAAGACGGTGACCCACGCTTGAGCCCCCAAAGCTGTGAAGTAAATAAAGCTCTTTTCCACAGAGGTAGCATGTCAGATACCTTCAGTAGCACTGCAAAGCTGATACAGCTCCCTGCTCATTGTCTAAAATTGTAGCAACTTTGATATGGGAGAGAAACCCTCCTGGGGACTTGGCCCTGCTAATCTCTCCTGACTCCTTTCCTCCCTGGGCCTGAAGCTGTGTGGAAGTCCCTGTCATTCTCCTCACTCAGCATCCTGCTGCCTGCGACCTACTTGCTGTCAAAACACATCTACTTCTGCTTTGAATACTGTGGTGCCACACCTCATCCATTCTATTCGTCTCTACCTAATTTTCCAGACTCACCTGGTATGTCATTTCCTCCATGAAGCCTTTCAAAAACAGTCACTCCTGGCACCCCCCCCCATAGGATCCCCCACTACCGTTTTACATGTGATCCAGTAATCCCACTACTGGGTATATACCCAAAACATGACAGGAACACATTGTATCAGAGATACCTCACCACCATGTTTATAGCAGCACTATTTGCAATAGCCAAAATATGGAATCAACTATGGTGTCCATCAACAGACAAATGGACAAAGAAAATGCGGACTACATCTACAATGGAACATTAGTATAAAAAAGAAGGAAATTCTATCATGCGCTTCAAAATGGTTGCAGATGGAGGACTACATGTTGAAGTAAGTCAGGCACAGAAAGGCAAAATGCCATGTGTTCTCCCTGTTGAGGCCATGGGAGTTTATGTACTTAATACTTATGTATTGCAACTAGATGGTAGGCTGTTTAAAGGGAGAAAGACCATCATTTTTATGACTGTATGTCCTGTGCCTAGCATGGTGCTCAACACGTTAGGAAGGATTTTTCAATGTTTAAAGAATGAGTGAAGATAGCTCGGGGTTCTGGCCCTTCGTATCCCCAGAAAGGAGAGAAAGGAAAAGGAGGCAGAGACTGACTTCAACAGGGACAGATTGCTTTACTGGAAGCAAAGAGGTTGGCAAGTCTGTTCTTGTGAAGAGACTATGTACCTGGGCACATTTGGGACTCAGGTTTTATTCTGTTACTAGGGAATTTGCCATGGGGTGGGGGGTAGAAGAGTAGGGCTTCTTGGAAGTCTCAGGAATTTGCCCCTTATCAGAAGAGCCCTGTGAAGCTAATCTGTTTTGCATCGCAAAGAGTTCAGAAGGGTCTGGTTAGTCACCAAGGGTCTCCATAAAACAGAGGAAGTAGGGTGGAGAAAGGGAGGAGGGGAAAGATGCAGCAAGTCCTTTAAAGGGAGCTGGCCATAAGAAGAGAGGACCTTATTCTACTACCACTTGATTCTTTGGCTTCTGTAACATAGGTTTCTGAAATGACTTTATTATTAGATTCTGGAAATGAGGATAGCACACCACAAAAATGTTTTATAAAAGCCCATTGTTTTGAAAGTGCAGGCTAATTATGAACATGTAGTACACACCATATAAAAATAAGAAAATTGAAATCATTTAGAGATAACCACTGTTGATATTCCATGTTATTTTCTATCCTTTTATGCAAAGGTATTTATTAAAGAATGTTAGGCATCCTATTTGATAATTCTGCAACCTATATTTTAATATTTTATGTTGGCCAGCACTGTGGCTCAATAGGCTAATCCTCCACCTGCAGCACTGGCACACCGGGTTCTAGTCCCAGTTGGGGTGCCGCTTTTGTCCCGGTTGCTCCTCTTCCAGGCCAGATCTCTGCTGTGGACTGGGAGTACAGTGGAGGATGGCCCAAGTCCTTGGGCCCTGCACCCGCATGGGAGACCAGGAGAAACTGCTGGCTCCTGGCTTCGGATCAGTGTGGTGGGCCGATCGCAGCCGCCATTGGGGGCTGAATCAACAGAAAAGGAAGACCTTTATCTCTGTCTCTATCTCACTATCTAACTCTGCCTGTCAAAAAAAAAAAAAAAACTTTATGATGTCTAGCTTTCTCTGTCAATAAACGTAGAAGATGATGATGATACTTAATATGAAAGACACATTGTAAGTTCCCTTACATTTGTTAACTTATACACATTATAACAATATAATGTAAACCTATTTTTAATCTTTATTTTAATGCTAAGAAAACTAAAGCACAGAGATGTCTCACAACTTGCTCAATCTCACACAACTACCAGGCAGATGAATGTTAGTTTGGACCTTGGTAACTTTGTTACAGAATCTATGTTCAAAATTGTATACAATACTATCATCCTTTCTTCAACCTCATTTTTAATGAATTCTAAACATAAACCTATTTAAACTTTATTTTTTAACTTTTATTTAGTAAATATAAATTTCCAAAGTACAGTTTATGGATTACAATGGCTCCCTCTCCCCATAACTTCCCTCCCACTCGCACCCCTCCCATCTCCCGCTCCCTCTCCCATTCCATTCACATCAAGATTCATTTTCAATTAGGTTTATATACAGAAGATAGATTTAGTAAAAGTAAAGATTTCATCAGTTTGCACCCACACAGAAACACAAAGTGTAAAATACTGTTTGAGCATTAGTTACAGCATTAAATCACAATGTACAACACATTAAGGACAGATCCCACATGAAAAGTAAGTATATAGTGACTCCTGTTGTTGACTTAACAATTTGACACTCTGGTTTATGGCGTCAGTAATCTCTCTAGGCTCTAGTCATGAGTTGCCAAGGCTATGGAAGCCTTTTGAGTTCACCGACTCTGATCTTATTTAGACAAGGTCGTATTCAAAGTGGAAGTTCTCTCCTCCCTTCAGAGAAAGGTACCTCCTTATTTGATGGCCCTGTTCTTTCCACTGGGATCTCACTTGCAGAGATCTTTCATTTAGGTCTTTTTTTTTTTTTCCCAGAGTTTCTTGGCTTTTCCTGCCTAAAATACTCTCAACTCTCAAGTTTAAACTCAAGTTTAAACTTTTAAACGCTTAAGCTTTCAGGCTTTCTTGAGCTTTTCAGTATAATAACTAATGCTATGATAAATCAATTTGTGCAATCGTCTTTTCATGATTGTCTCCTCACTGTAAATCCTCAGTTTCAACATATCTTCCTCATAAACACTGTGTCCCAGCAAGCCCAAACTTGGCTGTGCCTAGAAACACCCATTCTCCAACTGTTCCATGACTCACATGCATCTAGTGTGAGATTAAATATTCTCTCCTCAGAAAGCCCTTTTATGAACTCCCTAAGAGGATCCCCACTTTTATTATTTAATATCCTCACAGGCCATGTATTTACTTCATAGCACCAAAGCTTCAATGAAATGGGTTTGGGGAGGGGTCTAGGGTGGATGGTCTTTGGCCAGGTAGTTAAGCAGCCAGTTAGGATGCCAGCACACCACAGTGGATTACCTGGGTTTGATTCCCAGCTCTGGCTCCTGATTCCAGCTTCCTGCTGATGCTGACATGAGAGGGGTAAAGGTGCTTCAGTTAGTTGGATCCTGGTCATCCATGTGGGAAACAGACTATGTTCCCAGTTCTAAGCCTTAGCCCCACATAGGCCAATATGGCGTTTGGGGAATGGACCAGTGAATGAGAACCTGTACTTGCTCCTCCTCCTCTCTCTTCTCTTTTATTCTATCTCTGTCTGTAGCCCTTCCTGCCTGGCTTCTCTGTATCTGTATGTCAAATAGATGCATAGATATTTTAAACTTTTATTGATCTATGTTTTTGAAGATAATTAGCTAAGTGATGGTCTACCTTTTTGTTTCATGCTTCCATCACACATTATGTCCTGTGAGCTCCATGGACACAAACCACCTGTATTCTATAGAAAATAGTTTGTTCAGGGCTTACTTCCATGCAAGTCCTCTAATAGGGATATAAATTTGAATTGAACAAATACATTTGATTTGAATTTAACAGGTCAATTTCTGGATATAGGTGGTATCATGAGCATGTAAGCTAAAGACATTAATGCTTTCTCTAAAAACATAATATCAGGAAAAATCCCAGAATCGGCAGAACAGCAGACCTATATGTAATAAGGATACAATGTGGTTGAACCTTGAAGCAAAATATTTAGTGTCTTCCTACATTAATTTCTCTGCTTGGCAATAAGGCAAATGGTTTAAGTAGATCAGGAAGGTCCTTGTCAACGTGACTGCAAATCCAATGTCACATTGTGAGTTCATGGAAAGCAGGTCTCCCTTTTGTGCTTGCCAGTGAATCAGGTCCCATGTAGCATCAATGTAGTGGCTGGAATACCAACTTCTGGAACAGCAGAAATTGTGTTTGCTGCTTCTTGATTCCCAATGAGGCTGCTGTTTATTTGTCGTTCAACAACCCAAGCCCATGCTTTTGAAGATAGTTTATCCAGTTGTTTTTAGATCTAGCCATCTTTAACCCAGAGCCCACTCTATAGGCCATAGTCTTAATGTATTGTAGGTGTACCCCAAGGCAAAGGCCATGTCACCTCACATGAACAGTCAAAAAAGGGTTCTTTGTTGTTTTAGGATTAGTGTATCATTAGAGTGAGAGATGAGGCAAAGTCAGAATGGGGCTGAATGCATACAATTGCAGCTATTAAAGTATATTTTGTTTTGAACAATGTTGAGATTGATGTAGCTATGTTGAAATACACCTCCTCATTCAACGTGACAAACTAAAATAGTTTATATTCAAGAAGGAATTCTGGAGGAAGAAGTACTTTTTTTCAGGTCCAGGAGAACAACATGTGAAATTGGAGCATCAGCCAAGAAAAGCTAATCATTAGCTGGGACCTTTATATGAAAATGAAGAATAGTTTAAGGATCTTATCTGAAGGGCAGAAAACTCACTTTTGAGGAAGAGAATAGCAATGTAAACACTGTTTTCAGTAATACTAAGTCTTGTGTTTATAAAATTGAGTTATGTTAAGGAATTGGGTGGGCTGATTTATGCACATTCACATAAATGTACTGAAAAGCAGAAACAAGTGTTTGCCTAGTGATCCATCCTACACTAGTAACTTTGATTTCCCTGCCACAATATTTGGAGGATGTGCAGTATCCACCTGTGCATATGTAAACAGAGAAACTGAAACTTAAAATCCACAGCTGTCCTCATGCCTTCCCCTACAAAATATCCACAAGCTTTGTGCACTCTCACATGTCACCAACCTGCTTCCCTCGCCCACAAACACACCCAGCTCTGGAAAGCATCTCTTGCAGCCACTAAAAATGGTGCCACAAAGCCTGCAGAAGTAGGTCAGCTTCCCTGACTGCCTCCCTCTCTCCCTCTTCCCAGCTCTGAGCTGGCCTGCAGAGCTGAGATAATTTTTTAATTCCACTTTGAATAGCAATAAATGAAAGAGCAAGAATGTGTTTAGTAAAAGACCCCCTATGTCTCTTGTATTACCAGAGGATAATTCTCTAAATTCCAAAAGAAAACAAGTGAATACAAAATAAAAATAGCATATATCTTTAGTTTCTAAATTAGGACTTGTATTCCTCTGAAAAGCTTTGGAAGGGAACAGTTATGCAAAAAAGCAGAGATGGAGAGGTCAGACTTCGCAGCTAGAAATCCCACATTCAGATCTTGGTGTCACTTCACAGGGGAAGGTAGCCAAACACCTGGTAATCAAGTGTCAGACTTCATTAATCTTCAAGAAAATGCCAAATAAAAGCCCAGTGAGATCCTCTGCACCCACTAGAAGAGCTATAATGAAAAAACGATTAGAAAGTAGATTTTCACACAGTATTGTTGGATTATTCATTGTATAAGTGCTTTCTGGTTTACAATATGTTCTAAAGCCAACTATATTCACATACTTTGTCCAGAAAGTCCACTTACGTATATTTACCAAGTAACCATGTGTACACATGTTTACCAAAAAGTGTTAGGAGAATGTTGACATCTAGCTTACATCTAGGAACTACTCAAGTGTCTCTCAACAATAGAATGGATACACAAAGTGTAGTAAATTTCCAAATGGAAATTTCCCATAACAGAATCAATGATTTTATCTCCACACAACAACATAAATTGCATAAATATACTGTTCAGTGGAAGAAGCCAGACTTGAACCCTAAATATAAAGTAAAAAGAAGCAGAGCCATTCTTTGTGTTGAAAGTCAGAATATTGGTTACTTTGGAGTAGGGGTTAGGTGACTATAAGGTAGCATGAGGGAGAATTTGGGGAGCTGGCTATATTCTCTTCCAGGGTCTGGATGCTGGTTTCATGGATATGTTAAGAGTATTAAAAAATACACACACAGACATTCAAAAAGCTTTTCAAAATCCTGGTGCCCCTAGCTGGTAGTTATTTCTAGTAGTCTCTCTGTACTAGTGTTCTGAGTGCTTTATAAATACTGTTGCATTTAGTCATCATCATAATCCCAGAATATGGTTGCAATATTCCCATTTTATGGGAGGATAAACTAATACGTGGCTGATATGCTTTGGAGCTAGGGTCTTGCTCAGCTGCCTCTCCATGGAGTCAAGGTCCTCAACCACTACACTGTGCTGCCTCCTTAGAAACTCAACATCTTTGACTAGCACTTAACCTTTCATAAAGTCAGGATAATAATAAGTCACTAGTTGCCTAAGGATCAGATGATCTACGGTAGTGGTTTGATCCACAGCGTAAGTAATGAATGCTGAGTAAAACCCTGACTGCTCCACTTTTCTTCCCATAGCTGCTTACAGATCTCCCTGGTTCAGATTAAACAAGGCTGTCATTAACTTGCTTCTTTGTCTCTTTTCAGGTCCAATGTCCTCAATGCTCTCTCCCATTTCTATTCTTCTATCTACCTCCCTTCCCCTGTTTCTCTCAGCCAGTTCTTCCTACTAATTAGGAAAGCCCTTCCCAAATAGTACAGAATTTTGCTACATTTTAAATGCAATTCAAACTTGTTCTATATTTTAAAGTTGGAAGTGGTTGCTAAGTAACCAGAACTCAATTGCATAATGTTATTCCACAATGGTAAGCAATTTACAGTTTAGCAATAATCAGCTTAAAACCAAATAAAGGACTCTACGGTTGGAAATTTCAAGCTATGAGGTATTTGGGGAAACACTTTGGATTGTGGATAATTTCTTGGGGGAATAAGGATAGCATGTTTTAGGTTTCACATTATATATTTGTTTACATGAATAAGATTTCATGAGGGACTTCAAAAAGCTCAGAGAAATGGAATTAAAAGATAAATTTATTTGGGTGCAAAAATGACTGCAGGATATGCATTGGTTTTCCATAACATTGATTTTCCATGAACTTTCTAAAGAATATTCATGGTATGATTTTTGCTCATTGTATAGATGCGAAAGGTGATGTTAATGTGTTTAAATCCATTTATTTGACAAACATGTGGTAGAGCAACTACCATGTAAGAAATAATGTTGTAGGTTCCCTGGGTCTCACATCTCTAAAGGCTGCCTGTGCACAAATAATAACTGCATATGGTAGTTCATACTGTAAGAAAGTGGTAAAAAGATGACAGAGGAGAAAGAGACTAGCAGGCCCGGGAAGGAGGTCTTTGTCCTGAATCTCCTCTGCTTTCTCACTTCCTGGCAGTCTTTCTTTACACAGCGTGCATGTTATAATCACTGAGGGATCTTTTTAAAAATAGGCTCAGTCTCCAACCCCAAGAGATTTTTGCATTAGGCATGATATCTTCAAAAACAAATCAACTGAATGTGGCCCCAAGAATGACAGCATTTGCTTCTGTTGATGTCTTAGGCTTATTGTGAAACATGAAGAAACTTACACTGATCTCTGATAACTCACCTAGTTTTATTGAGGCTTTTATGTGGTTTTGTTTTTCCTCTGAGCAGAGTAATATCTCTGTTTGCAATGGCAGAAGACAAAACTTTGAAAAACATAAATGACTATAAACGTTTATGTGTAAACCACAGAAGATCACTGTTAAAATGCTTAATTTCATGGAATGAAGCTTGTACTTCTGGTCCTTGGAATCAAGTTATCTCTGGAAAGCTGAGGGACTAGGAAGCTCTCTTATATGTTTTCTGCTGAGTGTCCCTAAATCAAGGCTGTCTGGCTAGTGTACATTGTCAGTATGCAGGAATTTTTTTAAGGAATGTATTAATATATTATGTTCTTACATTACCAGCAACTGTATGATAATTACCACAGTAAATCCTCATGTTAAAGTGATACTGATACAAACAGAACAGGTTCAATGTAATTAATAAATACAATTCTAAGATATGTACCCTCTTTTTTTATTTTTTAAAAAAATTTTGTTATACAAGTTTCATATATTTCAGATAGACAAACTTAGGAACATAGTGGCACTTGCCCCCAACTCCCCCTTCCACCCAGCCCTTGCTCCAAACGCCCCCCTCCTCGGATTTCCACTCTTGGTTTTTACAATGATCTATTTTCAGTATTCCTAATGATGATTTAGCTAACCCTACTCTAAGTAAAAGAGTTCAACAAATAGTATGAAGAGGGAAAAAACAATGCTCCTCAACTAAAGAGACAAGGGCAATAAATAATCATTGATTCTCAAAATATCTATTTCACCCCAATACCTTACCTTTCAGGTACTCTATTAGTTACCTTGGATCAGAGAAAACATGTCTTTCTTGGACTGGATTATTTCACTATGTATAATGGCTTCCAGTTGTGACCCTCTCGTTGCAAAAGATATGATTTCATGTTTTTAACAGCTGAGTAGTAAGTACTCATAGTGTATATATTCCATAATTTCTTTATCCAGTCAACAGCTGATTGACATCTGGGTTGATTCCAAACCTTAGCTGTTGTGAGTTGTGCTAAAACAAAAATGGGGATACAGATAAGTCTTTCATATACTGATTTATTTGGTTTGGGTAAATTCCCAGGAGTGGGATGCTTGGATCATATAGTAGGTCTATATTCAGATTTCTGAGGTATCACCATACTGTTTTTTTAAGATTTAATTATCTATTTGAGAGGCAGAGTTATAGAGAGGCAGAGAAAGAGAAAGAGAGGTCTTCCAACCACTGGCTCACTCCCCAAATGGCCACAACAGCCGGAGCTGCGCTGACCCAAAGCCAGGATCCAGGAGCTTCCTCCAGATCTCCCAAGTGGGTGCATGGGCCCGAGGACTTGGGCCACCCTCCACTGCCCTCCCAGGGCATAGCAGAGAGCTGGATTAGAAGTGGAGCAGCCAGGACAGGAACCGGTACCTATATGGGATGCTGGCGCTGCAGGCAGTGGCTTTACCTTCCATGCCATAGTGCCAACTCCTCCATACTGTATTCCACAGGGGTTTCATCAGTTTACACATTCCCACCCACAGTGGACCAGGGTACCTTTTCCCCACATCTTCTCCAGCCTTTTCATGTGTTGATTTCTGTATGAGAATCATTCTAACTGGAGTGAGGTGAAATATTGTGCTTTTATTTGCATTTCCCTAATGGATAGTGATCCTGAGCATTTCCTGAAATGTCTATTGGCCATTTAAATTTCCTTCTTGAAAAATGTCTGTTCAGGTTTTTTTACCCTTTATTAACCGGTTTGTTTGTTTTGTTGTTGTTGAATTTCTTGAGCTCTTTATAGATTCTGGATGTTAATCATCTATCAGTTGCATAATTTGCAAATATTTTTCCCACTCTGTCAGTTGCCTCTTCACTTTGTTGGGTGTTTATTTGCAGTGTGGAAGCTTCTCCGCTTGATGCAATCCCATTTGTAAACTCTGATTGCCTGTGCTTCTGTGGTCTTTGTGTACAAGAAGGCTTTGTGTACACCAATGTTTTCCCAATTTTCTCTAATGATTTGATGGTATCAAGTCATAGATTTAAGTCTTCAACCCATTTTGAGTGGACTTTTGTGTAAGGTATAAGGTAGGGGTCTAATTTCATACGTCTGCATGTAGAGATCCAGTTTTCCCAGCACCATTTGTTAGAGACTGTCCTTGTTCCAGGAACTGATTTTATCTCCTTTGTCAAAGATTACTTGGTTATAGGTGCATGAATTGATCTCTGCAATTTATATTCTGTTCCATTGGTCTATCCGTATGTCTTTGTGTCAGTACCAGGTAGTTTTGATTACAACTGGCCTATAGTGTGTCTTGAAATCAGATCTTTCATTTTTGAGATAACGTTTTTAATTTGCATTGTAGTCGAATGCTTGGTGCTACACTAAATAAGAAGTTCAACAGTAGAAAATAAAAAGACCATAGTTCAGCAGTAAATTAGGCAAGGGCTACAAACAATCAATTGAAAAAGTGTCAATTTCACTCATATACAGTAAATCTTAAAATAATCACAGATTATTAAAACTATTGTAGTTCTTACCTATTTGACAAAGATATAAAGCAAAGTTTGACATAATTATATTTGCAGCAATACTGATACACACAGGCATTTCTTTCATCATTTTTGTTTTTGATATCTTTTCTCTTAATTTTAGTTCCCACCGTAGCGAGAACATGTAGTATTTGTCTTTGTTTGTCAGGCTTATTTTACTCAACATGATGTTCTAGTTGCATCCACTTGATGCAAATAATTGAATATCATTCTTTTTAAAAGCTGAATAATATGCCTCTGTGTGTGTGTGCACATTCCTCTGGTTTTCTTTATGCCTTCATCTGTTGGTAGATACCTTTGATGATTCCATATTTTGGCAATTAGGAATAGTGCTGCTGTACACATGGCAATACAGTGAAGAGACAGTCAATAGAATGGGAAAAATATTTGGAAGTTACTTATCCAACAAAAGATTAATATCCAGAATATATCAGCAACCCAAAATACTCAACAATTAAAAAATGTTCCGGAGAAGTATGGACAAAGAACTTCAATAGTTCTCAAAAGAAGAAACACAAGTAACCAACAAATACATGAATCAACACTCCTTGTCTTTTAAGGCAAAACGGATGTTTGTGGCATAGAAAAGAGGAACTCTTCCCAGAGAAAATGTAGACTAATTCTTCATTCATGACTTCTTTCACTGGATGGAAAAAGAGAACAAAGCAAAAAAGAGAATCAGAAAAAGAACGTAAGAAAATTGAGGATACTGCAATGAAAGTGAGGATGTGAACTCTGGTCTAAAGCCACAGAGCCCACTCAGAATTCAGAGAACAAAATAAAGGAATTACAAAAGAAAGTCATGCCTTGCTTGCTTAAGTTTGTGGCTTTTTTTTTCCTTGTTGAGGCAGGATTCTTCAAGCAGGCTGGTCATTAATGATTCAAATGAGGCTGCTGCTCAGTTTTTTCTTCTCTGGCTTCCATTCATCAGCCTCCTGCCCACCCTTGAGCTCCTTGCTCCTTTGTGCCTCCAGCTAGTGAAGAGGCCGGACTGAATTTGCTGTTTTGTTACTGGTGTAACCCTATGAAGTCATCTTCTTAGGAGAAATTATTTGAAAATCATCATGATGACTAGTACAGAATAAAACTGGTGTTTAGGTTCAGATATTTTGAAGATGCTGAGGTCACTACAACATCTTCTAACATGTTTTTGAAATTTAATAGAGTGGTTAAACTTGGAAGCATAATTTTGTGGCTGTAACTCATTGTGGTTACTGGTCATAAGTTAAGAGAATATGCAAATAGTTAATAACAAAAAGTATTTCTAACCCAGTAAAGCAAAAATATTTCCTGGGCCCTTCAGGGAAGGCAACGGAGGTTATTAAATGAATGTGAGAAACCACATGGAGAGTTGAAAAGTAAGGGCCTTCAGGAATGATTTGTTATGTAATCAAAGCATTTTTTTGTCTATTGATTTGCTGATCTTGTGGATAAATACAGTGACAGTCATACATTAATTCCTATGGCCAGAAAATACTTAATACATCAGAGAAGTCTTGAGAAAGTTTCTATTAAGTGAAATCCACGTAATTTTTATGTCTAGAAGGTTCTATATTAGTACACAAACCTAAATGAAGGCGGTGAGTCTCCTTCAGACAATATTCATCCTTCATTTCCTATGCGCCTCCTTATATGTTAAACGCGTGAACACTTAGATGTGAGCATTATTATCCCTATTGAACAAAGGAGGGCACTATGTGTCACACAAGGCTAGTGAGTTAGCTGAACTCCCATAGGTAGCATGTGACAAAAACTGTATAGCAGTAGAACAAAAAAAAAATACTATAATGGATAAAGTATTGCATTCTGTTGAAATCTCTACTTAATATATACTAAACTGATCTTCTGTATATAAAGAGAATTGAAAATGAATCTTGATGTGAATGGAAGGGAGAGGGAGCGGGAAAGGGTTGCAGGTGGGAGGGAAGTTATGGGGGGGGCAGCCATTGTAATCCATAAGCTGTACTTTGGAAATTTATATTTATTAAATAAAAGTTTAAAAAAAAACTATAGCAATTCAGGTCTTGCATGCAAAGACAAAACCTTTTTCATTTTACCATAGAATACCACTTGGGGAGTGTTTTCTGATGGCCAGGTCCTTGTTACATTAGTTCATCTTGAATCCCCCAAACTACTGGTTCCCAGAATTTGGCAGATCAGAGTAACCAAGGAAACAGTAAAAATATTAAGGCTCAGGCCCTGCTTTCCTTCCCTGTTTGGCCTCTATATTCTTTATGAACTCTCCATCAACATACCCATAAACAAAATCATTGCTATTACAGATGCTCTACAGAGCGTGTTGCATACAACTAGTGATAAATCATGGAGCAAAAAACTCTGCCCAATGTGATTCCAAAGGCTTTGTTTCTGTATTTGGAGTGCCGTGCTAGTGGAGATCAATGACTTGGAAGGAATATGCTACATCGGATTGTCTTCATTATTAAAGAAGATGGAAAAGCCAGTATGGCCTCTGAAAACAAAGGAAGCCCTACACATGAAATTCCTAGGCGAAGTTTTGGCTCACCTAGAGCCACAGTTGGTTTATAAATAAGTTGAGCCATATGTACCAATAGGATTGTAGATGGATGAAAAGCTCTCTTCTTCCTGAAGCTTGCTGTCACTTCATTTTGCCTCTGTCATGGAACTCCCCTGCATTCGTCCTACACATTATTTCCCATTCTTTGCTTTGCCTGAGACTCCTTGCTGCACCTGAATAGCTAATTCAACCATGGATGTGCATGCATGCGTGTGCGTCTGTATGCAGTAGCTTGTTTCAGAGTCCCGAGACTGATTCTGAAAATAACGTAAGACAGAATGGTGCCAGGGGAGGCTTTCGAAATGGAAGATGGTTTTGAAAGCTCTGTTTCTGGAAAATACCTCAGTTCACGAGTAGCAAATTTTTCCTGCTAGTGCTTGTTATGCTGCACTGTCATCCATTTATCTCAGAGATAAAAATCAAATGACATCCAAAAGGAAGTTGAAAGAGTATGTAGGAAGATTTTAGAAGAAAAATCATATAGGTTAAGAGCAAAACATAAGAAATCTAAGGGTAATCTGGATGACTTTTTTTGTGAAACAGATAGATGAAACAAGTCAATTATTTTTCCAAGTAACAGATTCAGGGATGAAAGCTGCTTGCTTAATTGAGGAGTCAAGCCAAAGAGTAATCATATCTATTATCCACAGATTCCAGAGAGTTCACAGAAGGTGCCAGAGATTCTGGGAACAAACCTGAATCAGAATACCGTCCCACCCTTCTTGGCTTCCTCAGTATAAATAAGAATCTCAAAGACAAATATCATAGGTTTTCTCTGATATGTGATAGTTAAATAATGGAAGACAAAAAATGTGATGTATATGGTGAATTTGACATCTTTTTATTTATTTTTAACTTTTATTTAGTAAATATAAATTTCCAAAGTACAGCTTATGGGTTACAATGCCCCCCCCCATAAATTCCCTCCCATCTCCCATTCCCTCTCCCATTCCATTCACATCAAAATTCATTTTCAATTATCTTTATATACAGAAGATCAATTTAGTATATACTAAGTAAAGATTTAAACAGTTTGCACCCACATAGAACATAAAGTGTAAAATACTGTTTGAGCATTAGTTACAGCATTAAATCACAATGTACAACACAGTAAGGACAGACATCCTACATGAGGAGTAAGTACACAGTGACTCCTGTTGTTTACTTAACAATTTGACACTCTTGTTTATGGCATCAGTAATCTCCCTAGGCTCTAGTCATGAGTTGCTATAGCTATGGAAGCCTCTTGAGTTCATGGACATTGATCTTATTTAGACAAGGTCCTAGTCAAAGTGAAAGTTCTCTCCTCCCTTCAGAGAAAGGTACCTCCTTCTTTGATGACCTGTTCTTTCCACTGGGATCTCACTTGCAGAGATCTTTCATTTAGGTGGTTGTTGTTGTTTTGGTGTTTTTTTTTTCACCGCAGTATCTTGGCTTTCCATGCCTAAAATACTCTCATAGGCTCTTCAGCCAGGTCTGAATATCTTAAGGGCTGATTCTGAGACCAGAGTGCTGCTGAGGGCATCTACTGTTCTATGAGTCTGCTGTGTATCCCACTTCCCATGTTGAATTGTTCTTTTTTTATTCTATCAGTTAGTATTAACAGAGACTAGTCTTGTTTATGTGATCCCTTTGACTCTTAGACCTATCATTATGATCAATTGTGAACTGAAATTGATCACTTGGACTAGTGAGATGGCATTGGTACATGCCACCTTGATGGGATTGAATTGGAATCCCCTGGCACATTTCTAACGCTACCATTTGGGGCAAATCAGCTTGAGCATGTCCCAAACTGTACATCTCCTCTCACTCTTATTCCCACTCTTATATTTAACAGAGATCACTTTTCGGTTAAATTTAAACACCTAAGAGTAATTGTGTGCTAATTACAGAGTTCAACCAATAGTATTAAGTAGAACAAAAAAATACTAAAAGGGATAAAGTATTAAGTTGCACATCAACAGTCAGGACAAGGGCTGATCAGCTCACTGTTATTCATAGTGTCCATTTCACTTCACCAGGTTTCCTTTTTGGTGCTCAGTTAGTTGTCACCAATCAGGGAGAACATGATATTTGTCCCTTTGGGACTGGCTTATTTCACTCAGCATGATGTGTTCCAGATTCCTCCATTTTGTTGCAAATGACATCTTGAGATTTGATGATTGGAACAATATTCTTTCTACTTGTGAATTCTTTAGTGGGGGATTAAGCTTGTGATTATAAGGTAAGTTGGAAACTTGTTAATGCAAAAATTAAAGAATGAAAGAGATGAGGAAAGGAAGGAGGGAGGATAGGGAAGAATGGTTATGTTCTTAAACCCATGTTTATGAAATGCATGAAATCTCTTCTTTATTTAGCTAAGTTTTATGGTAAATAAGAAACTCACATTTTGATACATTTAATAAAATACCCCTTGCCTTTGTACATCAGACAGTTCACCAACAAAATCTGATGGCCATGGGTATATTCCAGCCTAGGGCAAATACCACACTTATACTCCCTCAAAACAGTGATTTTTCCAATCTCATTTTGCCTTCTTTACAGGCAAATTATTAGAAATCATAGAATATTCACCAAAAAGAGAAATATTAAGTAAATACTTCGACAACAATTATACCTGAAAAAAGAGAGTTTTTTTGTCCATCATTAAGATTTGCTTCCATCATTCAAACACAATCAAGTTCTTTATCAGCAGCAAGCATTCTCTCTCCCTCTACTCTTTACCTGTCCCAGAACTTCTCATTGCTGACCCCTCATTCTCATCTTAGCTCCAATGCCACCTCCTTGGTGGCCTTTCCTGACCACCTTATGGAAACAGGTCTGTAAGTTGGCATTCAATTGACATCATGATTGTTCTTTCACAACATCCATATTGTACACCATAATGCACTTACATATTTCTTTGGTTACATCTTGCTGTCTTGTTTCCCACAATATTATAAGCCCTATAAAGCCAGCAGCACATGGTCCCCTAGCGTAACCCTTAGTATGAAGTAAATGATCTATTTCTCAAGAAATGTGCAAGGAGTCTAGCACTACAAGAACCCCAGGTCCACTATAGGTGGGCTAAAGCCATCCAGGTAAGCCAGAGCAGTCTGTTTTAAGTGTACAGACATTGACCAGATTTTTCTCTTTAGCTTCTTTAGTTAGAAAGTAGCTTACTATAATTATGGAGAATCTGCTCATCAAGTGAAATTTCAAAGGAATATATATTTTCATGTCATCTTCATGCTTCAATGAGAAGCATCTTATGTTATTAGCAGAGGTAATTAATTTCACCAGTCAACAGGCATGCTGAGCTGATGGGACTTCCCCTGGGCCAAAGGATGAGTGAATAAAGATGCTGAGAAAAGATTATACCAACTTAAGTTTATCAATTAGCACTCAGTTCAAAAGACTGAGTTGTATCTCCTTTAGATTTCCTGTCCTATGCCCTTCAATATAAATTTTGATTGGATTTATCTTAGTAAAATTCTTTCTTCAATCTTTCACCTGCATAATCAGTTCTTGGGAGTATACCTGATCGTTGTAATTCCATTAAGAAGTTGTTGATTTATCTCAGGAAATTGCTCCTGGATACACTAAGGTGAATACCTCTACTGTGTTTCAGATTTTGTATTGCTCCAAGCAGTTGGACTGATACTAGCCCTACTGCTGAAATCAGGATGACAAGTCATTAATCTTCCTAAATGGTTAAGATACATGGAAAAGAGGAAGAAGTATTTGCATCTGAGCGGAGTTTCTGTCACTGTCAGATAATTAGCAGCAATGGTGGATGTAATGTCTTTATCTTCTGTTATAGTCACTTTGGTAAGAATTTTGAAGAAGACCAATAACCTCCAGCCAAACTATAAAGGAAAGCAAGTTCATTCTTGGTATTCTCTAATACCGTTTCAATTCTCTCTGCCTTGGCTACTTTGAAATAGAGAGCCACCATCTTCTATGTCCCACCTTTCACTGATACTGGCTCTGATAATCAGATGTGTCTTTAATTTAGAAAAGTGTGCTTCTCACAGGGTATTGCATTATATAAAGTAAACCATAAAGAATTGAATAATTGAATGATGGTAGGTGAAATACATATTGTAACTGATAGTTGGTAACATTTCATGATGAGAAAGAAGCTGAAAGTAGATATCACCATTTAAGGAATGCTTATAGGACAAGAAATCTGTAAACACTGAGTAAGAATCAGCAGAGAGAATGAAAAAGCAGGATTACAGAGAATACCAAATGTGGAGAGAGTGCTAAGTAGGAATTTAGTACTGGTATAGCAGTACAAAAGTCAAAAAGATGATTAGAGAGAGACAGGCACAGACAGAGAAGTAATCTATAGAAATAATATTGACACTTTGAGATGTGATGACTTTGGACAGCCCTTAGCTTGACTGTTGAGGAACAAGTTTTTTTTTTTCCCCCGAAAAAACTTTTTATTTGATGAGAACAAATTTCCTAAGTGCAACTTTAGGAATATAGTGATTCTTCCCCGCATACCCCAACTCCAATCTTCCTTCTCCCTCTCCCCTTTCAAGTCCCATTCTCCATTAAAATTAATTTTCACTTTATACACATAAGACCAACTGTATACTAAGTAAAGAGTTCAATTTGCACATACATATGCACACACATACACACACCTTACAAAAAAAGGTTTGAGACAAATTTTGCAGTTAATTCTCATAGTACAACTCACTAAGGACAGAGGTCCTGCATGGGGAGTAAGTGCACAGTGAATACTGTTACTAATTTAACAATTACCACTGTTATGTTTGATGTCCGTGATCACCCTAGACTCTTAACATGAGCTGCCAAGGCTATGGAAGCCTTTTGAATCCACCATCTCTGTCAGTATTTAGACAAGGCCATAAGCAAAATGGAAGTTCTCACCTCCCTGTAGAGAAAAGTGCATCCTTCTCTGATGCCCCTTCTTTCAACTGGAGTCTGACTCACAGAGATCCTTCATGTAGGCCAATGTTTTTTTGCCACAGTGTCTTGGCGTTCCATCACTGAAATGCTCTCATGGGCTTTTCAGCCAGAATAGAATGCCTTAAGGACTGATTCTGAGGTCAGAGTACTATTAGAGCTATTGTCATTCTATGAGTCTGTTGGGTGGACCACTTTCCATGGTGGAATATTCTAATATTCTTTCTTTGGCCTCACCTTTGTGCTGTTAAGGCTTTCTACTGCATTTTTTATTTGATCTATTAAATTCTTCATTTCTTAGTATTTCATTCTGACTTCTCTTTAATATCTCAATTTCTTGGGAGCACTTTTTACTTAGATCATGAATTTACTAGTGATTGCTTCTAAGTAATCTGATTAATTTTCTGAATTCTGTTTCTAACATATCCTCCATCTCTTCATCTTCACCTTCTGGATTTTAAGTGTTGTACTGTTGTTTGGGGGGCTCATAGTGTCTTCCTTATTCTTGTTTAGGGTTTTTCCTTTGTTTTTCAGCATTTGTGTATTTCTTTTCTGTCTGATTGCTTTGTTCTTTAATTTGTGTATTTGATTTAGTGGGATTCTGTACTTTAAGTGAGTTCCAAGAGATGTGTGCTGGTTGTGGCCTGGGTGTTTTGTTCAGTGTTCCATGATGGAGGAGGTATCCAGTGTAAGGCCCCCATGAGGCTTTGTATCTTTCCTCTGGTTTACTGGATTTTTGATGAGAGGAGGTTGTTCACTTCTGTTGATGTCACCTACCATTTTCCTCACAGTTGTGGGATGCCCCTATCTTAGACTCTAATGTGTCAGAATTATATCACCTTGTTTAACAGACTACGCCTCTAATCTATGGAGATTTTCTTGTGGTGAGGCTTCCCTCTGTTATGAGCTGCTGTGTGTATATGTGTTGCAAGTGGAAGCTTGCAGCCTGCCTACTAGAGCCCAACTCACTTAACAATCATGGTGGAGATGGGTACGGGCTCAGGTGCACAGAGCTCCACCTACCGGGGCCTGGCTTGTTTCTCAGTGATGGGTGAAATGGGCTTGAGTTTTCAATATTCAGGATTTGTCCTTATTGCACAGCTTGCGTGGTGGGGAAGAAATTCTTCGGGAACATTGTGGTCCTCATTCCTGGGTAGGGTGTGTGGTGAGGTAGCTCCCACAGTTGATGGGTGTGTGCATCGGAGGCAAAGGCAGGAGTCCCTGCTTGCATTTGGAAAGTAAACAAATAGTATGGCTTCACCCAGCCAGCTACAGATCTGGTTGGGGAGAGAAGAGGAATGGAGAAAGGCGGGGGGTTCCCGACCTCCCTATTCATTCCCCTACATATTATCTTTTTTCCCACATGGAACTTAACAAACAGTTCAGCAAGTTCCCCCTCCCACTGCTATTTGCAGCTCTCTGGACCTATGATTTCCCACCTAACCTGGTGCGATGTGGGCTGGCACCAGCATCCCCAGTTCATGCTTCTGCCACGCCCCTGCTGCTTCCCTTTCTTATTTGCTCTTTCAACGTGAACCTGCCCAATCTTTGTTGATTTTCTGGGCTTCCTGTTTTGAATTTCCCACACTCTATCTCTGGTGTGTATCTTCTCTCCTTTTTCATTATCTGTCCCCACGTGATTCAGATCATCCTGTTGGTATACTGCCATCTTGGGACACTCCTGAGGAACAGGTTTTTTTTTTTTTTTTTTTTTTTTAATACTATTTTTTGAACTCTTTACTTGATTAAAAGAGTTAATCTTATGTGTATAAAGTTAATTGAAAATAGATCTTAGTAAAAAAAAAATGGGAATAGGAGAGGGAGGAGGAAGGATGGAATTGTTGTAGGTAGAGTGGAAAGAATCACTGTGTTCCTAAAGTTGTATTTATAGAATGCATGAAGTTTGTATACATCAAATATAAGGTTTCTGGGGAAAAGAAAGAAAATTTTAAAGAAAGATGATGATGATGATGATAAAGTGTCCAGTGGAGTTGGAAACAGTGAGCTGTTGAGTATCCCAAAGTGAGCAGACTCAGATCTCAGCCAAATAACAAGGGAATATGGCCCAAGCAAATGGCAAGGCCATGGCTACTTCTTAGTTTGAATTTGTTCTTCAGACCTAGAGCCCTGATTTTTTTTAAGAATCTTATGTGGACAACTTAACACTCAGGACCAAATTCCTTGACCCTCCCATCTCCATCTGTTCAGCTCCAAGCACTCCAGCAGCCTTTATACAATCACATGACAGTGAGCAGCCCCAGTTCTAGTCCATGTCCAGGCATATTTAGGAGTGTTACAAGTTTTCCTCAAACTTCTGCTGGTAATATGAAGGTACTTCAAAAACTTAGTGGAAAAATGGAATAAAAAAATAAATTAACCTTGGTGCAAAACATTTGAAATCCATGCATTTGAAGAGTCTTCAAAAGTTAAATAGAAAATATGTAATATGAACAAATGGATTTCAAAATGGTTTTACACCACAATGGTCTTTTAATTCCATTTCCCATGCACTTTTTGCAATACCTTTTTCTACTGAGAAACAGAGAACATATCCACAGACATGAACTGAGAGGCCAAAGCTGATAATTTTGTTAAATTCCAGGAGTTGTTGAGGAGTTATGTTCTGTGCCCCACAAGCCATGCTAGCATTTAGCTGAGAATTCAGTGGGATCTCAGTTCATATTTGCATGACCTACAGGAGTCACTAGGGATCATGGATGTTACTAGAGCTCCCCTACCCTCCAGGAACTCTGAAAAACGATTTTACAATCTACCTAATACACATAACTCTCTATAGTGAGACTCATGTTTTGTACCTGCTTGTCTGGAAAAGTTCTCACACAAACTACTCAATTAAATACATGCTGCTTGCCAATTATGCTTAATTTATTTTACACAAGAATGGTAGTCAATTTAAAAACGTCCCACCACCACCACCACAGGAAAGTGTATGTTGACTCAGTAACTGGACGTTATCGCCTGTAATACTTTCCAAAGTTATTTTTGCACAAATGAAATTAAATATTCTATAAGATGTACCACAGTTACTGTTCCCAGTATAGCATCTTGCAATTTAGATCCTGAAAGGGTTGCAATTAGAGTCACCAATAAATCTTTCCATTGATGTATGAATGTGCTTACAAAGAGATAGATAAAATCTGCCCAGATATGCCAGTTTGTGCCCAGCTCTGAAGGGAAGCTAGAGAATAGATATTACCTACATCTAATCAAACATAAGTATGTGTTTCTGTGCCACTTGTCTTTTTAACCACGTTTAATTCATTACTTTTTTCACATTTTTAAACTTTTATTTAGTAAATATAAATTTCCAAAGTACAGTTTATGGATTACAATGCCTCCCCCCCCCTTAACTTCACTCCCACTTGCACCCCTACAATCTCCCGCTCCCTCTCCCATTCCATTCACATCAAGATTCATTTTCAATTATCTTTATATACAGAAGATCGATTCAGTATATATTAAGTAAAGATTTCATCAGTTTGCACCCACACAGAATCACAAAGTGTAAAATACTGTTTCAGTACTAGTTATAGCATTACTTCACTTGGGACAACACATTAAGGACAGATCCCACATGAGAAGTAAGTACACAGTGACTCCTGTTGTTGACTTAACAATTTGACACTCTTGTTTATGGCGTCAGTAATCTCTCTAGGCTCTAGTCATGAGTTGCCAAGGCTATGGAAGCCTTTTGAGTTCGCTAATTTCGATCTTATTCCTAGAGGGTCATAGTCAAAGTGGAAGTTCTCCCTTCAGAGAAAGGTACCTCCTTCTTTGATGGCCCCGTTCTTTCCACTGGGATCTCACTCACAGATCTTTCATTTAGTGTTTTTTTTTCCAGAGTGTCTTGGCTTTCCATGCCTAAAATATTCTCCTGGGCTCTTCAGCCAGATCTGAATGCCTTAAGAGCTGATTCTGAGGCCAGAGTGCTATTTAGGACATCTGCTATTCTATGAGTCTGCTGTGTATCTCACTTCCCATGTTGGATCGTTTCTCCCTTTTTGATTCTATCAGTTAGTATTAGCAGACACTAGTCTTGTTTGTGTGATCCCTTTGACTCTTAGACCTATCAGTGTGATCAATTGTGAACTGAAATTGATCACTTGGACTAGTGAGATGGCATTGGTTCATGCAACCTTGATGGGATTGTATTGGAATCAGCTGGCACATTTCTAACTCCACCATTCATTACTTTTTTAAAAAAAAAATTAGCTATTTGAAAGGCAGTTATAGAGATAGAGGGAGAGAGGGGCTGATGTTGTGGCTCTCTTGGTTAATCCTCCGTCTGCAGCATGGGCATCCCATATGGGTGCCAGGTTCTAGTCCCGGTTGCTCCTCTTCCAGTTCATCTCTGTGCCATGACCCGGGAGGGCAGTGGAGAATGGCCCAGGTGCTTGGGCCTCTGCACCCGCATGGAAGACTAGGAAGAAACACCTGGCTCCTGGCTTCGGATTGGCAAAACGCTGGCCATGGCGGCCATTAGGGGAGTGAACCAATGGAAGGAAGACCTTTCTGTCTCTCTATCTCAATGTCTGTAACTCTACCTGTCAAATGAAAAAAAAAAGAGGTAGAGAGAAATCTTTTATCCACTAGTACACTCCCTAAATAGCCACAAAGGCCAGAGCTAGGCTGGTCCAAAGCCAGGAGCCTGGAGCTTCTTCTGGGTCTCCCATATGGGTACAAGGGCCCAAGGAATTAACAGGGAAATGGATCGGAAGTTGAACAGCCAGGACTCAAACCGGCTCTCATGTGAGATGCCAGCTTTTCAGGTGGCAGGTTAACCTGTTAAACCAGAACTCTTGCCCCTAATTTGTAACTTTACAAAAAATTTATTTCACTTTGAAACATGCAAGTATGAAAAGTGGTTAGCTCATCAGTGTTTATCACAGGGTGAAGTTGCATTGAAAGGTATAACAAAGCAAGATCACGAATTCCTTTTAAGCTATTTTCAGCACATGGCACTTTTTCAGCACATTCACATTGTGTTAATGTTGAATGCAAGTATAAGATAATTGTTGCAGTCAACTGAGTTTGCTTCGGAAATTTTTTGAGATGATAGATTGGAAACTGGAAATAAGCTGGGTATCTTTTGTATGGTCTGAGGATCTCAGAATCTGGTAGATCTTGACAGATACAAGTTAGGGCAGAGAAATGTTACTTGAATTTCCTTTTCAATGCCAAAGCCTGCAGTTAGCTGAGCTGCATCCCAATGAGTTTGATCTTCATTCATTTCACCTACAGGGACAGCACTGCGCTGAGCCAAAAGGGTGTATCCTTTTGAGTTCTAACAAAGTCAAGAGCACTCTAAGGCATTGGAGGCTGGTGTGAATGAAATCACTGCAGCACCCAAAGGATAATAATTGTTGCTCTCTGTTCATCTGAACCATTATCCAAACACCCAGCAACCTGGCAGTGAGCAAACCATCCTCAGTTCTGATTTCCACTCCCGCACTAACTCATTAGTGGTCTAAGTTAATCAATTGCCTTCTGGCTGAAGTTGCGCATTCCCAGCATTTCAGCCTGAATTTCCTAATCTGATTCCAAAGAGTTCATAATGTAACCTTCTGTTGAGAGCCATCAGGTTTTGCAGAAGATACAACTCATTCTTCCACTTCATGGAAAATTCTGTAGCTGCTGGTTCTTCATAAAATTTAACATATGGGATCAAGTGGAGTTTTTGTTTTATTTTAGAAAACCCTATATAATGAGTCAAGGCAGAGCAGTGCTATTGCTTATAAGCGAAGATGGGTGCATCCAGTCATTCATTCACTTACTCATTGACTACGTTCACTGAACTTACTGTCCACCTATGCCAGACAATCAAGTTTACAAACCTGTAAGGCTGAAGCCCTACTTCCATGGAGCACTCACTTCCCAGGGAGCACTCGCTCCTGTGTTTTGCAGGCAAGGCTTAATGCTATCGCTAAGGCAATGCCAGGGGTCTTTTGGCACTATCATAAAGTGTTTGAAGGAAATAAAGTGTATAAACGTACAGATATTCAGAAGCCTTTTTGTTCTGTCAGTAACGAGATCACAAAAACTCCTTTTCCTAAGCCTTGCAGCTTGAAAGCACAATAGAGAGAATCTGAGAACAGGCACCTGATTTGCGTGAACAGCATAGCAAAGGATATTACGATAAGGAGCATTTCTCATTCCCTGAGGGAAAAGTAGTCTGTCTCTTCTCTTTAAAAGGTTCACAAAGATAAACAAGAGTATGTGTAATCATTACTCAGAAAACATATTTAAGTGCCTACCTACTCTTGGAACCAGACTAATTGTTAGATGTAACTAATTTATCAGAGTTCCTTGTGCCCAGTGACCCAGATAAGTATAAGACATATATCAATGAGTTAAGGCGAAGGTATATGCCAAAAGGTAACAGTTGATACTGTACATTTCTGGTATGTACAGGCCAAAGGTTCGGAATATTTGCAGGCAGACCCCAATAAGTAACCAGCTTCCTGTCTACATAGTATTATGTTCCAAGAGATAAACAAGTTATGCAAGTTGCCATTGTTATTGAAGCTACCCCAGTGTCCATTCTTTACTTTATCCAACTTTTATTAAGCACTGTGCTGCTCTATAGGAGGCACTTCCATGGTGCCAAAAGTGCATTGGGCCCTTTGCCTCAGAGGTGCTTACAGCACTGGAAAAGCTAAGTAACAAACTAAATGCAGCCCAATACTTGCATTGGAAGTATGTTCAAAAGATGCAGAGAGTTGTAGGCCTGGAGAAGACAGAAAAAGCAGGTGCCTGGAGAATTTGGGAAGGCTTCACAGAAAAGATCATTTCTGTTGGATGCATGGAGGTTCTTGAGATAGGAAAGAGAAACAGTCGGAGGATGTGCAGAGGGGTGGGGAGACATGAGACAGGCGGCCAAGGCATCGTTGCACAGGCGGGCCCAGGAAAGTGATGGAAGATGGAGCAGAGAAGTAGCTTGGGGTGTGAGTGTGAAGGGCTTCGACAGAATTCACACTTCATTCTCTGCTGAGGTTTGGATGTGCCCCTCAAAGGTCCCTGTGCTAGAATCTCAACACCTAGTGCACAGTGAAGAGAGGTGGCACCTTTAAGAGGTGACTGGGTCATGGAGGCTTTGTGAGGTCACCCATGCCCTTGTGAATGGGTGAATGTCCTCACTGTTGTTGTTATTGTAGTTACTTATTGTGAGAGTGGTTTCCTGGTGAAATAATTTTGTGGGCTCCATTCTCTGTCTTCGGCACTGGCTTTGTGATCCATACGCCTTGGCCAGTGGATGTCATAGTGCCAAGCTTCTTGCCAGAAGATAAACCTCTAGGAGCTTACCAGACCTAAGTCTTGTAAGAAACCTCTATTCCTTATAAATTGCTCAGTCTCAGGTGCTGTGTTAGAGAAGCACACAACAAGCCAAGACACTTTCTGAGAAGTTGGTATGACAACAAAGCCCCTCTAGACTTCTCACTGACAGAATTTGTAGCAGCACAGAAAAGCCCAGTCATATTTTTTGTGTCCCAGTATGGCATATATTATCAAATCAGACACCCCAAGTACAGAGTCCTCCACATTCTGCCAAATGTCATGTAGCTCTGTCACAACTGGACACATCTTCACTGAAAATCTACATGGGCAAAAGAAAGGGAGATACTCAACTTTCATTCTGAGAGCAAAGGAAAGATAATCATTATTTCATGTACATGATCCCATTGATTTCTTTCACGAAGCCTATGGTGGTAGGAATTATTAAATGGCTGTTTTTAAGATGAAGTTGAGAACATTGTAACTTGGAGCAGTTAACCAACCCCAATTCACCGTCATGGTTTGACACATAAAAATCACTGTATTTTAGCTACCGGCATGAATAGTACCTGCTTTCTGTTTTAATCCTCATAAACCTGTGAGTTCATATGTTATTTTCATTTCATGATGATGAAACTGAACCTGAAAAGTACTAAATAACTCACTCATAGCACAACTGGGATTTGCAGTCTAACTGCTTCCTAAGCCCAAGATTTTTTTTAAACTATAAAACTCACTTTCTCACTTGTTCTCCAGATTACAATGGCTAGATAGCTACAGTCTTTTGTCCTTTTCAACCAGAGAGCACTGGAGTCAGTTTAACAACCTGGAAACCAAAATCTCCTATGAAACATCAGATCAGTCCATAGATCACAGAACAGGAGTTTGCCTTTATTATTCATTTCTGCAGTGATACTAAAACTTGTAGGCCACACACGTTTTTCCTTTTCCTGATGACAAAATGCCCAAATATTCTGTGGACTGCTTCCCTGGATTGTAACCCTAAAGATATCAAATGCAACATGAGAAAATGGCCACTTAAAATATTACCAGCCATCCATTTCTAATCTGTGTATCATATTTAGACAAAGAATTGCCCCTTGTGATATACTGCTAAATGTTGATGATGTGTAGGGACAAAGAATGTCCCTGGTAAGGTACAGTGCACAGGAGGAGAGTAGGTCTAGGTGAGGCCATAGTGATAAGTGCTATGGCTTTATCTTCTAATTGAAAGAGAAAATTGACTTCATAAGATGGCAGATTTCTCAGCTATTCAGTACCAACCTAGAGACTGCCTAAATCTGTTGTTCCTCTCCTCCTTCTTTTCTATCATGGGAGGTTTCCTTTCTCCTAATTCCAATCCTGTACCCTTTGCCTTTTCAAGAACCCAACACTATGATTTATGTCTTTTCTCTATTCTATACTCAACTTGTTTTTTTCAATTAGGGTTCTTCCATTCAACATTTAAGTATGCACAAGTTTCCCTGGTTTTCAAACAAACTGACTTCTGAAAATTCCATGTAAGATCATACATCCCCCTTCAGCTCTGACCCTGTGTCTTAGTCTGCATTCTGCTGCTATAACAGAACACCTCAAACTAGACAACTTCAACAGAAAAGAGGATTTGTTTGGCTGATAGTTCTGGAGGCAGGAGAGGTAAGGTTAGTGCTTGTAGCTCCTTGACCTCTTGCAAATGGGCTTCTTTCTGCTTCAACCCATGGCAGAAAGCAGAAGGGCAAGTGGGCTGGAGCAGAAGAGAGAAAAGGGGTATAGACTCCTGGGATGACTAAGCCACTCCCACAGGAATGATATGAGTCCATTCATAAGGCCTCCTTCCCCAAGACCCAAACACCACCTGAGTTCCTCCTCCCAACACTGCCCAGTAAGCCTGAGTTTTGGTGGGGACAATTTATATTCAAATCATAGCACCCTGTATTATTGCCTTTTTCCTTTATAACAAAGTTTCTGAAATCCTTGTCTGTCCTTGCCACCTCCTCTCTTTCACGTCTACTCATTCCAGTCTGGTTGCCATCAGCTTTACAGACTACTCCTGGCCCAACACTCCAAGTCAGTGATAACTTCTAGATGTTTTCAACCTTTGTCTTACCTTCTAGGAATGCTCTTTTTTGTTCACTTGTATTCCTTTGTGCTCAGGGATATCTTTCCATGTCTCTGGTCATTTAGCCCAGCTTGAAAGACTTTCCTCTGACTTGAGGCATTTTCTCCTATAACCACCAGTTTAGTTCCTAGTGATAAACCAATGCTTTGCAAATTTTCTGTCCCCACCTTAAACTTCTTTTCTGGGTCCATTTCACAAGCCTAATTGTATACCAGCTATCTCCACCTTAACATCTAAGGAACTCACAGGCATTTATTTCCTGTTTTGATTTTTTTCCTTTTTTAATTTTAGCTCGTACATATCAGAGAGAACATGTACTTTGTGTCTTCCTGTGTCCGATTTACTTCCCTCAGTATGATGTCCTCCAGTTGATTTCATTTTGATTCAAATGGTAGAATTTCATTCTTTTTTATAGCTGTGTTAATATTCATACACATATACACACACACACTACATTTTCTTTATCCATTCATCTGATGGACACCTTGGTTGACTCCATACTTTGGCTATTGTGAACAGTGCTGCTATAAACATGATGGTGCAGGCATCTTTTCAATGCAATGTGTCCATGTCTCTTGAGTATATACCCAATAATGGGATTGCTGGATCATGTGGCAAGTATTTCTAGTTTTATAACAAATCCCCATACTGTCTTGCACAGTGGCTACACTAATGTACATTCCCACCAACAGTGTGTAAGTGTTCCTCTCTCTCCACATCCTTGCCAGTGTTTGTTACTCTCTTTTGGAAAATAGCCATTCTGACAGGGGTTGGGTGATATCTCATTATGGCTTTGATTTATATTTCCTTTATGCCTGGTGATATTGGGCATTTTTTCATATATTTATTGGCCATTTTATTTCTTTTGAGAACAGTCTATTGAGGTTCTTGGTGCATTTCTTACTGGATTGATTGGTTTTTGCTTTGTGTGTTTTTCTTTTGCTGTTGTTGAGGTTTTTCTATTTTTAAAGATTTATTTGAAAGAGAAAGTTACAGAGAGGCAGAGGGGGAGAGAGAGAGAGAGAGAGAGAGAGAGAGAGAGAGAGAGAGAGAAAGGTCTTCAATTCCATGGTTCACTCCCCCATATAGCTGCAATGGCCAGAGATACACTGATCCAGAGCCAGGAGTTTTCTTCCAGGTCTCCTGTGTGGGTGCAGGGGCCCAAGAACTTGGGCCATCTTCTACTGCTTTTCCAGGCCATAACAGAGAGCTGGATGGGAAGAGGAGCAGCCGGGACTTGAACTGGTGCCCATATGGGATGCTGGCATTGCAGGCGGTGGCTTTACCCACTATGCAATAGCACTGGCCCCTGTTGTTGAGTTTTATGAGTTGCTAATATATTCTGGATATTAAACCTTTGTCTCACAGGTAGCTCGCAATTTTTATCCCCATTCTGTTGGCTGTTTCTCCACTCTATTGATCATTTCCTTTGCGTGCAGAAGCTTTTCTGTTAGGTATAATCCCATTTGTCTATTTTTGCTTTTGTTGCCTGCTCCTTGAGAGTCTTACCGTAAACAACTCCAACATTCATCATAGTTTTGTCAAAACATTCCACGCTCAACAGCCATAATGTGATGCCCCCACTTTGCCCTGTGGAAAAATCATTTGGAGTCATCCTGCATTTCCATTAATGTAGATATGAAGACCTTCTTGTGTGCTTATGTTTCTGGTTGCCCTCTGTTAGATTAACTTGGCATCTTAGAGGATCTTGCCCCACCTGCTACCAAACTTTCAAACATACTATCACCCTCAGTCTGCCTATCTCCTAATTCCTCCCTTCTTTGGAAGAATCTGAGTTAATCTAAATCAGGATTCCACGTTTGGACATTATGTCATCTAAATCCATGATTTCAGAGCATTTTACCCTAGACTTTTTATTACACATTAAAAAGTGAGACTATACACAGAGTCTCCATCCTGGGTCTATAGGCCCCATGCAAATAGGGAACATGGTTGCTTTTGCTTGTTGTATTTACAGTAATTAGAAAAGTACCTGGAAAATAGAAATGCTCGATAAAAACTTGGGTAAGGCAGATAGGCAGGCAGGCATACAGTACTACCAGTACGACAAGTCCAAAACAAAAACAGTGGCTCCAACAGGAACAGTTGTCAATAGTGCAACAATGACATGGATAGAGAAGGATCAAAAGCAAACCTGAAATGCTCTCCATTTTTCCAAGGCCTAAATCTACAAGCATTGAATGGTGTTTTCTTTGTCAAATCTCCTCCCACATTGTAGAGCCATTGTCTGTGCCCATCTCTGTTAGTCCTGAATAGCACATATTGATGCTATCCTGTGCATTGCGAGAATGCCAGTACACTCAGAAAAAGGATTTTGATAGATAGGTGTTTGGGACAGCTAAAGAAATGCAGCCAGCATTTTGGGAAAACAACAGAAGACAGGGAGCACAGTTGTTAAGACTTCTTTGACTGTGGAGTCTGAGTTTAGAAAAAATGTTCATGCCCCAAGTAGGGGCATTTGAAAGAGTCACAGAGAGATTGGGAGAGACAGAGGGACAGAGATCTTCCAACTGTTGGTTCATTCCACAGGTGGCTGCAATGGCCAAGGCTGAGGCAGATCGAAGCCAGGAGTCAGGAGCTTCATCATGGTCTCCCACGTGGATGGCAGGGGCCCAAGCTCATGGATTATCTCCCTTTGCTTTTTCTAGACCATTAGCAGGGAGCTGGATCAGAAGTTGAGCAACCGGGACACAAACCAGTGACCATATGGGATGCTGTCACAGCTGGTGACTTCACCTACCACCACAACACCAGCCCTTATTTTAAAATTTTGTCCTATTCCAGAAAGCCTAAGCAAAATATTAAAAGGCTTTCCATCTAGAGTAAATACTCTTCTTCAAACAGCTTATTTTTCCCTCTGATCATTCTTCTACATAGCAAAAAGTATTGTAACATAGAAAACAAGAAGAGGGGTCGGCACTATGGCGTGATAGGCTAATCCTCTGCCTGCAGCGCGGCCATCCCACGTGGGTGCCAGTTCTTGCTCCAGCTGCTCCTTTTCCAATTGAGCTCTCTGCTATGTCCTGGGAAAGCAGTGGAAGATGGCCCACGTCCTTGGGTCCCTGCACCCACATAGGAAATCAGGAAGAAGCTCCTGGCTCCTGGCTTTGGATTGGCTCAGCTCCTGTGGTTGCAGCCATTTGAGGAGTGCAACAGCAGATGGGAGACCTCTCTCACTGTCTCTCTTTCTCTCACTATCTGTAACTCTACCTCTCAAAGAAACAATACAATCTTAAGAAAATGTAGAAAACAGAAAGTGCAAAATGGTGATCAACCCTTCCTTTTACTTCTTTAAGAGAAATGCTTTCTTCACATTTCATATTATTCTTATTTGGAAGCTGATAGAGCTCTGTTTTCTTGTGTCTGTCTCTAGTCAGTTTGAGCCATCAAGAACTCATATTTATGAATATATTCTTAATTATAGAGTATTTTTGAAAGGCACTCTGAATACATTGCTCTTAAAATTATGTAACATTTGCATTTTAAGTCTTGTTTCTTGACTGCACTCAGAAAATAGTTTTTTCAAATTTACTCTTACATTATCTCCAAATGCAAATTATACATTTTAAATGATTCTCAGAACTTAAGAGTTATGTATGCATTTAAGTGCATTCACTATCAAGATAATTGTTTTTATGCCAGAAACTTTACCAAATATGTTTCTAATTACTTTGAACATGGCCTACCCCAAATCGCACTGCTTATTGTCATCCTTTACAACTCATAAAACTCAGGGAAAATTTTGGTTTTTAAAACCATTTTCTTTCCAAGGAAATAAATATTATACTTCTTTAACCAACCTGGAGCCTGGAGTATATGGATATTAGAGCTCTCATGTTCTAACTTCCCTGCAGTTTTTCACTGTTGCAGTTGAGACATGTGACTCTGTACATTATATGTTTCCTTAGCTACTTTCATTCCCCCTGCTTTTCTGATTGTTTTCAAGTCCCTTGTGCCAACTAAGCACACAGGCAAGATCTTGGCTTGTTTTGAATGGGCATTCAAAATGAACAGTACTCTGATTTTTGCCAAAAGTATTGAAACACATCACTATTGCTACTAAAGATAATTGATACTCTTACACTTCACTTTAGGAAAACAACCAGGGCAAGTGCTGTGGCGTAGCAGGTAAAGCCACTGCCTGTGACACCAGCATTCCACGTGGAATTGGGTTCATGTCCCAGCCTCCCCAGCTCCAATCCAGCTACTTGCTAATGTGTCTGGGAAAGCAGCACAAAATGGCCCATGTCTTTGGATCCCTGATACCCATGTGGGAGACTGGGAAGAAGCGCCAGGCTTCAGCCTGGCCCAGCCCTGGCCATTTTGGTCATCTGAGGAATAAACCAGCAGATGGAAGATCTTTCTTTGTCTCTCTCTCTCTCTCTCTCTCTCTCTCTCTCTGTAATTATAATTTTCAAATAGATAATAAATTCTCAAAGAAAACAGCCACAATCACATTCCAGAACATCCATTTCACCTTGGTAACCCTGTTTTCCCTGCCATAACACCCCTTGATGGAACATTACTAAAAATTGTTGTGTTCAGCTCCAATTCTTAACATTTCACTTATGGTAGGCTCAAATATTAAAATACTGTAGCTTAAATGTTAAGATCTAAGCTTGTAAAATAAAATAGGTCAAGAATACACATATTGCATTTTTTAATGATCAAAAGCCAATTTTAAGGGGAAAAAAGATGATGAAAGGAAGTATAAAAACTCACCCATAAAAACAACATGCATGCTACTGCTCAATTCTAGTAATATTTGCTCACCATGACTTTATATAATCTAAATTAAATAACAAGGTAGATGATTTCTTATACTGTAATTTTGAGAAAGATGATCATAACTAATCATCATTTGCTATTTGTACTCAGGGTAAGCCAATATGTTAGATACCATACTATACAAATATGACTGTATTTCCAACAATTAAATTGGTTTCCACCCCACCCCAGCACTGTCTGCTGCTCTTCATTTCTCCCACTGCCCTCAAATACATGGCTATAGAAAGTGAAAGATTGCCAAACCCAAGACACTGCCTTTCAGCTCCACTATGTAAAAACTGTAGGATTTGTGCTTTCTCCTGTAGCATTTCTAAACCTCAATTGGTGCCTACGCAAAAAGCAAATAAAAATATCTACCTCATTAAAATTGTGAATTGATCATACGTACATCTAGTAATTGATACATATTAATTCACTATCTTGGTTTTCCTTTAATAGGCCAACTCATAATTCCTTTTTTTAAAAAGATTTATTTATTTACTTGAAAGAGTTACAGAAGAGAAGAGAGAGAAAGAGTGAGCGAGCGAGCTTCCATCGACTGGTTCACTCCCCAAATGGCCACAATGGCCAGAGCTGAGCCAGGCAAAGCCAGGAGCTTCATCTGTTTCTCCCACATGGGTGTAAGGGCCCAAGCATTTGGGCCATCTTCTGCTGCTTTCCCAGGCCATTAGCAGGGAGCTGGGTCAAAAGAGGAGCTGCCAGGTCTCAAACCAGTACCCATATGGTATACCAACATTGTAGGAGGCAGCTTTACCTGCTTTGCCCCAATACCAACCCTGGCTTAATCCTGATTCTATGCAGGGAAGAGAAGTAGGGATGAGCAGAACAGCTAAACTATCCTTTAGAGGGATATTTTTTAAAATATTTTTGAATATGTTGAAAGCATTTAAAGAAACTCTTGAAGGTTAAGGTTAGAGTCTTGTACCAGGAAATACAGGAGAAGCTGTTTTTCCCTGGCCATGTTAAGGACAGATTATCCAGTTTCCAGTATCAGTCATAAAGAGACGCAGTAGCAGCCAGTACAGTGCATTATTTTTGATAGAACAATCTACAAGGAAAATGCAGAGCATGTGACTTTGTAAAACTCATCTTTCGTGGTACAGGCTCCTAACATATGAAAAAATATGAAGACTTATACAGATGTACCTTTTCCACAGTCTTTCTTGCTATAGTTTGTTACCTGGGATAGTCAGAAAATATTAAATGGAAAACTCCAGAAATAAATGTATGTTTTAAATAACTTTTATTGTGGCATATTATTCTATTTTATGATTCTTTATTGTTGCTAGCTTCTTATTGTGCCTAATTTATAATCTAAACTTTATTGTAGGTATGTACATGTGAGAAAAAGGCAATGTGTATATAGGGTTCCATACTGTCTGAGGTTTCCTGTATTCAGTGGAGGTCTTGACATGTATTTTCTGTACAAAAGAGGAAACTGCTATATTTAAGAAATGGGGGGGGGGGGGCAATGGTTAAAAGCTGTTAGAACTTAGCCAGCAGCTAATAAACCAAGAGACTACTTTCCACCATTTGTAAGGATGGCTAGAAAGACCATGAAAATCTAGAATCCTTTTTCCTTGGGGATGCCCTGCGTCTTTGGTGGGCAGCAGAGTAAACCATGGTTGGTTGGTTTCTCATCACACATCAAGGGTCATACTATGTTGGAACAAGAAGCAGGACTTTTCAGGCCAGCGCCGTGGCTCAAAAGGCTAATCCTCCGCCTTGCGGCGCCGGCACACCGGGTTCTAGCCCCGGTCGGGGCGCCGGATTCTGTCCCGGTTGCCCCCTTCCAGGCCAGCCCTCTGCTGTGGCCCGGGAGTGCAATGGAGGATGGTCCAAGTGCTTGGGCCCTGCACCCCATGGGAGACCAGGAAAAAGCACCTAGCACCTGGCTCCTGCAATCGGATGAGCGCGGTGCGCCGGCCGCAGCGCACCGACCGCAGCAGCCATTGGAGGGTGAACCAACGGCAAAGGAAGACCTTTCTCTCTGTCTCTCTCTCACACTGTCCACTCTGCCTGTCACAAAAAAAAAAAAAAAAAAAAGAAGAAGAAGAAGAAGCAGGACTTTTCGAAGTGACATTTGTTAGTAAGCCACAGAAACACATTCAAACTAGAATCCATAGGAGGTAACCAGTTGCAAATCTGAGGGTTTGGCCTTACAAGGGCAAGAAGCAAAGGTCAGCTAGTCTTCAGTGAGGCTGAAGGATCCTCCTGTCTCCTGACTACCTTATTCTCCCACCCCTTGCTACTTGCGTTTGTCTTTTGAATGCAGGTGACAATGTTCAGCTGCCAGGCACAATGAGATACTCAGAGAGTCAGTCCCAGATTGAGTGCCATTGATAGTCAATGGTGCAAGAGTTCCAGAGCTCCAGATTGTCTCAATTATGATTTGTATGTGTCTCTTAAGTGAATCTCTCAAGGAAGACACCATAACTGGCTGTACTTAATCTTTAGATAGGTTCCCTCGTGATCTGGTTTCTACATTGATCTATCACTGCAGTTAGAGGGTCAAGATCAACTGTGTAACATCCATTGTTCCCTAGGATCATGACTTTATCAAGAACTGGAGAGAGAATTTTCTGAGAGGAGTTGAAAGGACATAGTCTGATTAGACAAGACTCAATGCTTTTAATAGAGCTTTACAGCTTGCTGTATTACAGAATTATAAACTAGCTAGCATATCTGCATTTCACAGATAAGGAGACAGAGGCTGCAAGATATGGAAGTCCCTGCCCCCTGTCACACCTTGTAAGTCACAGAAACGGCATTTGCTCATGGATGTCTCTCTGACCCCAAGCCCTGATACCTAAATACCAAAAGACATGCAAAAATGAATACAGTTAGTTGGAAATCATAGGAACTTAGAAAAGATTAAAGTCTCAAATAGCCCTTCACCTTCCAGGCAGTGTGTTTCTTGTCTTAGAAATAAAAGATGTCTCAGGAGAACTCTTAGGATAAAATAAGTATTATCTGTAGGTATTATTAGACACCAGTAACTGTTGGTAATGGTGAACTCGGCAAATTGAAGCTGAAAGTAGGCAAAGGCAGCCTAAATAGGAGGAGAATGGACTACACCTCAAAGGAAAAGAGGGACCGACTCAATTGTATCTGCTCCTTAGTTTTTTCATAAACCTTCCAATTGGCTGGGTCTATCAGATACTGTGGCTTTGCCAGATCTCCTCCTCATGTGCAAAATACAGCACCCCAACTCTGTGCCCACACCTAAGATACTGCAAGGAAGAACACAGGAAGAATACAGGAGGAAAGTATTCAGACCTTCCTTAAAAATAGCAAAGAACATTAAACCAACCACTGGAAATTAGCAGTCCTAGAAAGTATATAGAACATGTGTTGTTTTTTTTTTTTCCTTTCTTTCTCCATGAAAAAATCTTAATATACTTCTCTAATTTTGAAAATGAATTGGAAGAGTTGGCTATCTTGATACCTTTGCTAGTGGCATTGAAATTTGTTTATTTTTTCTTTGCTATGAATTTCCTAAACTTTGTCCATTGGTCTATATATCTGTCTGACAGCAGCTCTCTGAATGGCATGTATGAATATCATTCAAATAGCATTCAATTGTGTCTTATCCCTGTGTAGTTTCAACTCTTCTCTGTAGAACATGGTAATATGAAAGGATATTTGAATTTCCATGAAAATGTAAGGAGACGCACCTTCTCAAGTTGCCATATGAGATAACTTCTCTCTAACTCTCTCAGCTTTCCATGGAAAAAGAACTAGAGCATGATAAACTCAGGTGCAATGGATGATAAATGAGAAAGCATTTTAGTATGTTATAACAAAAAAGTACAGAAAAAAACTTTGATAAGTAAGACTAAGCCCTTCTATTATGGACAATAATGGAGACTTTTAGGATAAGTTTTCATGTTACTTAACTGGAATTTCCCTAGATATGTTGCATTTTTTAAGTTAGCATTCAACCTTTAAGCTGAAAATTTTCCTATTAAACCCAATACTTCCTTTGGGGAGAGCTGTCAACAGCAGGTCTCCTCTGGAAGATTTAGTTGATTTTTTTTTCTGCGGTGTGTCTATAAACTCGAATCTCAAGGTTTCTGATATCTTTGAAAATTTAGTTTTTCAACTGCCTTCTCTAAATATATTCAGGACTGAGACTGCCCACTTGAAATAGTAATGGTTGGACAGCAAAACAGCCTGCTCCATCAGCTGGAACATATATATAGGGGACTAAGTAGTTGTAATACATTTTAGAAGCTACCTAAAGGAATTTATTACAGAGAAATAGTTGAGTTTATTGACTTGGATTATTACAGACCCAGACAAAGATATGAATTGTCTTAGTGCTTCTTTGAAAAATGACTATGTGAAGAAAAGATTGTGATTTATTTCTGAAATGCATTAAGGTATAAAAAAGTATTTCAACCTTTGTTTATCTACTTACCTTTTTCAAATGCCCAATACTTACTTTTGGAAGAGCCCACTTTTCTTTCTTAATCTTTTATTTGAGTCTATCAATGAAATTGGATATATATGTGATTTTTGTGAAAGAAAAAGGGTTTATGCATTAGTATGCCTGAGTTATATAATCACAAATCTTTACCAATAAATACAGTTAATTTCACAGATAAATATATTAGTTTTAGCTGTACCTGAAATATTTCATTGGGGCCTTCAAAAAAGTTCATTGGCAAATGTCTATTATGAAAAATTTATGCCTGATCTCAATTTTTTGGCATGATATAAACTTTTAATTTCATTTTTCTGTTAATCTTTTATTTCATGTATACTTCTGAACTAAAGTTCAAGTAAGTATTTTTTTAAAGATTTTATTTAAAGAATATAATTTTCCAAAGTACAGCTTATGGATTACAATGGCTCCCCCCCCATAACTTTCCTCCCACCTGCAACCCTCCCCTTTCCCAATCCCTCTCCCCTTGTATTCACATCAAGATTCATTTTCAACTCTTTATATACAGAAGATCAGTTTAGTATATATTAAGTAAAGATTTCAACAGTTTGCCCCCACATAGGGACACAAAGTGAAAAATACTGTTGGAGTACTAGTTATAGTATTAATTCACAATGTATAGCACATTAAGGACAGAGATACTACATGATTTTTTTTTTTAAATTGATTAATTTTCTTTGCAATTTCCAATTTAACACCAAGGTTTTTTTTTTTTCATTTTTAATTATCTTTATATACAGAAGATCAATTCAGTATATACTAAGTAAAGATTTCATCAGTTTGCACCCACACAGAAACACAAAGTGTAAAAATACTGTTTCAGTACTAGTTATAGCATTACTTCACATTGGACAACACATTAAGGACAGATCCCTCATGAGACATAAGTACACAGTGACTCCTGTTGTTGATTTAACAATTTGACACTCTTGTTTATGGCATCAATAATCTCCCTAGGCTCTAGTCATGAGTTGCCAAGGCTATGGAAGCCTTTAGGGTTCGCCGACTTCGATCTTATTCCGACAGGGTCATAGTCAAAGTGGAAGTTCTCTCCTCCCTTGAGAGAAAGGTACCTCCTTCTTTGATGGCCCATTCTTTCCACTGGGATCTCACTCAAGAGATCTTTCATTTAGGTCTTCTTTTGTTTTTGTTTTTGTTTTTCCCCAGAGTGTCTTAGCTTTCCATGCCCAAAATATTCTCCTGGGCTCTTGAGCCATATCCGAATGCCTTAAGGGCTGATTCTGAGGCCAGAGTGCTATTTAGGACATCTGCTATTCTATGAGTCTGCTGTGTATCTCGCTTCCCATGTTGGATCATTCTCTCCCTTTTCGATTCTGTCAGTTAGTATTAGCAGACACTAGTCTTGTTTGTGTGATCCCTTTGACTCTTAGACCTATCAGTGTGATCAATTGTGAACTGAATTGTACATTCAGAATTGTGAACTGAAATTGATCACTTGGACTACCCTTGTCCAAATGCTGTATATCCTAACTTCGCTCTTTCTGAATATCACATAAGACTTCAAGCCCATATTTGCAATTCATTACCATTAGTTATCAAAATCCAAATTTAGTAGGAGACTCATGGAGTGTGGTAGGATGCCGTTGATCATCCATCTTTCTATCAGCATTCAATACTTTACTTTTGGTCTTCTTGAGCATAAACAATTTTTCTATGTGGAATAGTGATAGTTGTTTGAGATATGCTAATGGGGGTGATTGCAAAAGTTGTTTCATGTATTTTTATTTATTTATTTTTGTTTTAGCAGAACTTTTTCCTTCCAAGCCATGTGAGTCACAATTACCTCATTGAAACAACTCTGACCTGAACTGACACTGTTTTCAGAGAAGTTGGGCTGACTTTGTTTCCTCATTGTAAATACTTTTTTTATCTGGGGCTGGAGGCTGAGCTCCACCAATCCCTGATGATGTTCAAGGGGATTTCTAACCTGTATTGATAGTGAGATATTTATCCCCTCTGGGCTGGCTCAAAAGAGATATAATACTGTTTCTTCCATCTTAACATCAAATTGTTTTGGAAAATGAGTCACTGCTAGCATCCTAGGCATCTTAATCCATATTCTACCAACATTTTTTCCATGGTATTGCCCATAGAAGCAATAAAAAAAAATCTGCGAAATGACTCATTTTTTGCAGCTACCCTGTGTAAGACCTACATCTGATTCCTAGGATATCCCCAAAACACTTACTTTTCTGTGTCTAGGATAAAAGTCAAGTTTAATACAGCATTGCTGTAAGATGGTGATTCATCATTTATTTGCTGTCAGTCCTATAAAAAATAAATGTTTCCCATCAGTACTGATGACTGATTTTGTGCTGGAAGTATGCTGTCTCATTTTCAGATTTGAATTTGGGCCTGAGAGCAGTTTCAATAATACCAATGTGCAAAGTTGCCTTCATTGAACACCCAAAAGCAACCTTGCTCACATAAATCAAAAGCTGTAATTTGCTGTGTCCCAAATTTAACCGTTGGGAAAACAGCACCATCTGCTGGGGAGGGCCAGCCAGGGAAATACATGTTCACCAAGTACAGGCTGAAGAATAGAAGACCACAACTCAAAGAAACCCTTGCAAAAGTTCATCCATGGAGTTCACGTTATTACAGGGCAGTGGTGGGACTTCAGTGAAAATGAGGCACTGGGTTTCAGACTGAATAGCACAGAATGAAAGTTGGTTCCTGTTCTTCTTTCTGTCTTCTTCCTTTCTTCTTTTTTTCTTCCTCCTTTGTCCCTCAATCCCTGCCTCCTCCTCATCCCTGTAACCTTGATGGAACCCTTTCCTTAAAATATTAGTTCTTCATGCAGCTATTGAGTCATTCAGGTGAATGTTCTGAACTTGCTTTCTCACATTATTCAACTGATGGAATGATTGTCAAAGTATTTAGTACCCTGAAGGCCTGCTAGGTCTAAGCGTTAGTGCTGGTGTGTCAAAATGTAACTCAACAGGATGTGGAGGTTACAGAGCAGTCCTGATCAGTCCTCTAATATCCTGCCAGAGAGACTGTTGATTGGGAAAATAATTTGGCAAAAGGAGGAATTGCTTTTGAAACATTCTTTTAGTTTGACTGAGTAATAGGACTTCTAGGAACCCACCCAAAGAAAATCATTAGAGAAATGGAAGCAGATTTATGATCAAGAATGTTCGTACTGAAATTATTTATGATGTTGAAATACTGGAAATAGAACTCATGACCACCTGTAAGGAAAGCTAAATCAAGTTGTAGACTGTTGCATAGCACTAAATGTCAATGATTTGAGGAAACATGGACAATATTACAAGTAAAGAGAGTATGTACGTGTGTGTGTGTGTGTGTGTGTGTGTGTGTGACATGAAAGTGGATGAGCAGTGTGATTATAATTTTGTAAGGAAAGAGTAATCAAGGAAGAAAAAATATTGATGGGTACAACAAAATGTTAACAGTGGATGTCTGTCAACACTATCATTACCATTAACATTTTGGGCTATATCATTCTTTGCTATACGTGTGGGAACCTCTATGCATTGGATATCAGTAGCCCCATTTCACTCAGACGTGACAACTAAAAATGTCTCCAGACATTGCCAATGTCCTGGATGGGAGGGGCAAAATCACCCTCAGTTGAGAATCATCAATTTAAAGGAAAGTAGTAAAAAAAAAGATTAAACCATTTCTGTGCTTGTCCATTACTAAGCCAAGCTAAAATCAGTAAGCTGGTTATTGGAATTAAATGGAGAACGTGGAGAGTAACTCACTGGCTTTCTAGACACTTGCCTAAAGACATCTAGGAAGTAAAACTCAGAGGCCAGGCAGACTTTGTAGTGCAGTGGGTAAAGCTGCCACTTGGGATACCTGCATCCCGTATCAGAGTCCCAGCTACTCCAGGCTTCTGATCCAGCTTTCTGCTAATGCATCTGGGAGGCAACAGATTGTGGGAGACCTGGATAGAGCTCCTGGCTTTGAACTGGCCTAGACCTTACTGTTGCAGGCATTCTCTATCCTCTCTCTTCTCCCTTCCCTCCCTCCCTCCCCCCCCTCCACCTTTCTCTCCCCCCCTCCCCCTCCCTCTCTCCTTTTCACTCTCCCTCCCTCCCTCTGTCATTGTGCCTTTCAAATGAAAAAAATCTTAAAAACAAAGCCAGAGAAAGTCATAGACAACACATCTGAGCATACAAATAGAACAAAGATTTTCTGATATACGACCCTTAGCAACTTTGGAGTTGTTGTTTTTGTTCTAACATTGCTTTATGGCCATTTCATGGCAAGAGAGGCAGTTCTCTTTATGACAGGTGATTATGTGTGACTTTTTTTCTTCTTTGGATGTCCTACATTTTCCATATTTATCTACGATTTTAAGAAATGACAGGAACAGGTTAGGAAGTAAAGACTCTAATGCTGGCTGACATTTTCCTACTGTTGTCTTAATGGATTAGTCTTCCCTGCATCCCTTCTGTTTACTTTACATAGGGAAAGCTTAGGCCATTGCAGTAGTGAGTGTGCACATGTATTGAAAACTACAACATACCATGAAGATGAAAACACCTGTTCATCTTGAGTAACATTTATATTCAGGTTCCCTAGGCTTCTTTTTCATTAACCAGTTTACCCAAGTTGTTGAAGAAATAAACCAGTAGAAGTAATTTATGGATTCCATTTTGTTTAAATAAACCAGAGTTGGACTGACCTATCATTTTCACTCTTGGTGACCATTATTTTCAGTAAGTAGATCAAGTGCCCTGGTTCAGATGAGCTTAGGGCAAATGAGCTTCATGGAACATGCTCGAAGATTCTCTTTTCTTTCCTCCAGCCACAAATATTACATTCTATGTAACATGCTGGTTACCTGCAAATTATCCTTTGGAAAAATAACCTCTTTGGTGATCCAAGCTCAATATGTGGAGAGAAAACATGCCTGAGACCACTTAGCTGCACTACAATAACTGAAATCAAATAAAAATGAGCAAGCTGTTTCCCTTTCCAATTTTTAGAAATGAAATTTTCTCACCAGTGGAGTATCAGTGTATGAGGGTTTTGCCACAAGCTAAGGCAAAGGAGCTGTAATAAATTCTGAAAGCAATGATTTAGTAGGAAAATGGTAATCAAAAAATTATTTATCTTCAAATAGCAGCAAGAGGAACGCTGAAGTACAGATATGTCAAGGTTGCATTTCTGTTATTTAAACATCTAAATAACAGCTTTATCAAGGTATAATTTTTATAATCTTAATTTCTGTGTGAAATTCAGCAATTTTTAGGAAATTTACAAAATGCTATAGTCAGCACACAGTTGAAATTCTTTTGAGGCCTAACACCCTAGTATTTGATTGTCCAAGTCAAATCTTAATGCCATAATGTGTGGAGATGGGTGTGTGGTTGGGGATAGGATTTTGGGAGGTGATATTTATGTAGACTAATCATTAGTAAACTAATAAATAGCCACAGGAAATGGAGTTGTACGAAGGGAAAGAGGTCTAACTTCCCTCTAAGGTTTGAATGTGTCACCCAAAATCCTTGCCTTGAAAACATCCCCAAACTCCTAGGTTGTATTAGGAGTGGAGACTTTAGAAGGTCATTGGGGTTAGATGAGGATTAGTAGTTTTAAAAGAAGAGGAAGAGAGGTCTGAGCACCTACTATAAGTAAAAGGGGTGCAGATGAGAGAGGAAGCAGGATCAAACTCCTAGCTAAGATGAATTTATTCAGGGAAAATAAATAAATTTGCAGAGGTGGGTGATACCTGCCAGCATGCATGCAGACTGAACACAGGGCAGAGGGTCCAGACCTCAGCAGGCTGAGTCTTTTTATATTTTAGGTGGGCGAGGGCTCCAGAGGAGAGGTGAGGATGAGAGACCACTGGATTTTGAGCCTGAAAAAGATACAGCTGTGGGGTGGGGAACAACACAGGGTGACAGACTGAATAGGTCTCTTTGAAAGAATGCGGGGAGAAGGAGTAAATTCCGGACTTCAAAGGATGCAGGGGTGAGGGGAAATTGCAATTTTGTCTACTTTCGGACAAGGAGCTAGAACGGCTGAGGCTTACGTCCCCTTCCATCACCTACTCTTTCCCTCAGGGCTGTGATGCCCCTGCCTTCTAGGACCCAGCAAGTAGGTCCTCACCAGATGCTAGCACCAGCCTCTCCACTATGAAAAATCAATATCTGTTCTTTATAAATTTATGCACTCTGTGGTATTCTGTTGTAGCAGTGGAAAATAGACTAAGACAGTTCCTAAGGGTCATGTCAGCAAATCTTCCTTCCACCTGTACACAAATATGTATCTCTTTAGAGTTTTTCCTGGCCGGTGCCGCAGCTCAATAGGCTAATCCTCCACCTGCGGTGCCGGCACCCCTGGTTCTAGTCCCGATTGGGGCACCGGATTCTGTCCCGGTTGCCCCTCTTCCAGGACAGCTCTCTGCTGTGGCGCAGGAGTGCAGGTGAGGATGGCCCAAGTGCTTGGGCCCTGTACCCCATGGGAGACCAGGAGAGGCACCTGGCTCCTGCCTTCGGATCAGCACGGTGCGCTGGCCGCAACAGCCATTGGAGGGTGAACCAACGGCAAAGGAAGACCTTTCTCTCTGTCTCTCTCTCTCACTGTCTACTCTGCCTGTCAAAAAAAAAAATAGTTTTTCCTGCCAGATGCCAAATCTGCTTGCAAAGATCTTCCTTCAGACAAGAGCCTGGAAGGCCACTGGGCTACTCTCTAAGTTCTCCATTTAATTCATACAGCATACTTTTTTGATCCAACTTGGCTTACATAAGCCTTGAAGTCACATGACATTTTCTTAATTTACATTGAACCTCTCCCTCTCAGCCAGGAGCAGTCCTCTACTCCACCCCAGGAAACTCTTGGAAATGCTGGAGACGTTTTTGATTGTCACAGCTTGGAGATGTGCTAATGGTATCCAGTGGATAGAAGGCAGGGATGCTCCCTATTATCCTCCAGTGCATGGCATATCCCATCATATACACACAGGAGAGAGTTACCTGTCCAGAATGTCATCAGGGCTGAGGACAAGAACCATACGTTAAACTCACTTTATATGTCTGTTAATTGCCACCTTGGATGGACACACTGTTGGGCAAAATCTCTATCTTCTATAGTCATTTCAAGATTTTGAAAAAGACCTGCAGTCACTTTCAAGGATTTGCAAGTCTCACTTTCTGCAAATCACCAGTTAATTTCAGTCACTGGGCAGCACTGTCCTCTGGGTATAATGTATAGACAGTGCAGACTTTCTCACCTATGGGATACTTGAGCTGTTCCCTTGGAAAGTCTCCTTGTTCTCCACCTTTTCTCCCTAACACCTTCTCCAACTCCTGTGATCCAGGCACGGTATCTCCTCCACTGGCTGCCTTGCTGAGACTCCCCTTGTGGGATCTGGTGCTTCCAGTGGCTGACTGTCTTTTGGAGAACTTCAACCCACCCTATCAAGTGCTCCTTGTAAAACATCCTCAGGCCATCTCCCATTCAGGGACTCTATAGTTGGTTCCCACGTGTATTCATTATCCATGGCTATGTAACAACACTTGGTTGTTGAAAACATTTGTTACCTCACAGCCTCTTTGGTTAAGAAATTGAGGTCTGAGTCAGCTCCTTTACCCGTGGCTCAGCATCCGTCAGAAGACTGCGATCGAGGTGTGGGCTGAGGCTGCCCTCTTGTCTGAGTGCTCTACTGGGAGATGATCGCCTTCTAGATTCATTCATGTGATTATCGGCAGGATTCCGTTCCTTGATGAATGTTAGGAAGAAGCCATTCTCCCTTCTTTGCTGTATGGGCCTCTATAAGTGACCACTAACAACACGGCAGCCTCATGCACTAGAGTGAACAAGAGAAAAGAGCCAGAAAGGGAGGGAAGTAGAGCAAGCAAGCAGAACAGAGGAGTAGGTCTTTGCCAGGCTGTTGCAGGCACTGTGGGCAGCCGTCCCTCCAAGAGACACCTACCAAGTTCTGTAATTGGGCCACCCAGCTGGGTCTCTCACTTGGTTAAGAGAGAAGCAAGCTTCTCTTCCCAGCATAGAAATGTCATAGCAGCTCAGTACTCTTCCCCCCAAATGCTCTTGTCTCTTGAACTGTTCAGAGCTGTGGGAGTGGGAGGCCTGGGTGATGCTGACAGCCCGGATTTGGAGCTTTCCTCTTGGTAAGTCCCACATGGATGAGCTGGCACTTTGCTATACAGTGTGAAGGGAGTCAGCAATTATTTGCAGTGTAGCCTTTGGGCCTCAGCAGAACTGAAGCAGAAAGCACTCTATTTCATATCCTGCCACACATTGATCCAAAGACAGCACAGATCCGATAAGCAGATGATAAATGTTTGCTTAAATGCACTGTGGAAAACAAATAAAAACTGTGGTGAAAATGGAAGAGAGTAGAACAAGTCAATTAAGAAAAAAGAAAAAACAAGCCAAGAGTGAAGAGGATGCAAGTATGAGAAATACAAAAAGAATCTACTGTTCTAACAGAAAACCTAGTATGGGAGGCAACCAGACATTTTTGAAAGGACCAATAAAAGATGATTTATTGTGGCAAGGTGTTCTTTATTTTTATTTCAAAGGCAGAGATACAGTAAAAGATCTTCCATCTGCTGTTTCACTCTCCAAATACCTGAAGCCAAGAGCCAGGAGCTTCTTCTGGGGCTCCCACATGGGTGCAGGGGCCCACGGACTTGTTCCATCTTCCACTGCCTTCCCAGGCCATGGCAGAGAGCTGGATTGAAAGAGGAACAGCCGGGACTAGAGCCGGCACCCATATGGGATGCTGGTGCCACAAGCAGAGGATTAACCTACTGCCGGCCCCTCTAGCCCCATGTTAAAGAATTCTGGTTAGAAGTTGTTTGGAGGAGACTTTACACTGGCAAAGTTTATTGTAAGGCTGTCTGTAATGTTTTTCTATTTCTTCTCTTTGTTTTGTGATCACATCTCATTATTTTCACCATTTCTGTTTCATTACCACAGCAGGAAACTAATAGACTTTTTAAAGCACTGACCTTACCCACTCATGATGAAACAAAATTTCACTACTGTGGGCAAGACACACTGGTATTAGGAAGAGTATACAAATATGCAGAACCAAGTTGTTCAAGAGGCTTGTCATTAAATGGCAAAGAAAGATTTGTTATCCCACAGCAGTCTTACTGAATTCCTACCTCATAGAAATGACTAGGAATAAAGTAACAAAAAACACAAATGAAACTTATCCTTTTTGGGTAATACGGAATGCTGAGCATGGGATCACTAATTATCCACAAGTATGTTCATCTACTGTGTCAAGTTTCTTTGCCCATGTTCCCTGTTGGATTTGATGACTGAAGTAAACATTAACTATACTTGAAGAATTTTTTTTTATTTTTAAATTTGTTGATTATGAATTTTATAAGAATCATAGTATTTCCTCAAATAAAAAGAAATTTTTTTTTAATTTAAGCAGTACAAACCTCATTTATCTCATATATACAAAATTTGGGAACATGGTGGTTCTTCCGACCCCATGTCCCTCCTGGCCATACTCTCACTCTTCTTCCCTCCTCTCCCATTCTTATTTTTTACAAAGTTCTAATTTTACTTAATTTTAAATTCATAAGATTAACCCTACACTAAGTAGAAAGTTTACTGAATAGTATGAAACAAAGAAAAAATAACAAAACCAAATTCTGTTCCTCTACAGTGAAGACAAGGGCTATTCAAAATGAACACATTTCAGTGTCAGCTTCACTCCTATAGATTGCCTTTGAGGTATTCTATTGGTTATTACAGATCAGAGAGAGCATAATGTATTTGTCTTTTTGTGACTGGCTTATTTCACTAAGTATAATGGTTTCCAGTTGCATTCATTTTTTTGCAAATGACAGGATTTCAATTTTGTTTACTGCTTTGTAATATTCCATAGTGTATATATAATCTTTTTATCCAATCTTCAGTTGATGGACATCTAGGTTGATTCCATATCTTAGCTATTGCAATTTGAGCTGCAATGAACATGAGGGTACAGATCACTCTTTAATATGTTGATTTCATTTCCTTTGGGTAAATTCCCAGGAGTGGGATTGCTGGATCTATGTTCACTATATGGTAGGTCTATATTCACTCTTCTGAGGTATCTCAATAGTATCTACCACAGTGGCTGCACAAGTTTACATTACTACCAACAGTGTATTAGGGAGCCCTTTTCCCCAGATCCTCACCAGCATTTGCCGTTTGTGGTTTCTGTATAAGAGCCATTCTACCGGGGTTAGGGTGAAGCCTCACTGTGTTTCGATTTGCATTTCCTGGATGGCTAGTGATCCTGAATATTTTTTCATATGTCTGTTGGCTATCTGAATTTTCTCTCTTGAAAAATATTCAGGTATTTTACTCATTTTTTAATTGAATTGTTAGTTTTGTTGTAGTTGAGTTTGAAATCTTTGTATATTCCAGATATTAATCCTTTATATCAGTTACATAGATGGCAAATATTTTCTATCATTCTGCCAGTTGCCTCTTCAATTCGCTGAGTGTTTCTTTTGCAGAACAGAAGATTCTCAGTTTGATGTAATCCCATTTGTCAATTCTGGCTTTGATTTCTTGTGCTTCTGTGATTTTTTCCAAGAATTCTTGCCATATTCTAATGTCTTGTAGGGTTTCCCCAATGTTCAGTGTCAGGTTTACTCCTATAGATTACCTTTTAGGTACTCTATTGGTTATCACAGATCAGAGATACCATATTATATTTGTCTTTTTGTGACTGGCTTATTTCATTAAGTATAATGGTTTCCAGTTGCATTCACAGGAGTTTGGGAGTTTTCCCTCTCTTCCACTTGTTTTGAATAGCTGGAGAAGAATTGGAATTTGTTCATCTTTAAATGACTTCTTTATTGGGAGGGTCTTTATTACTGATTCAGTCTCCATCTTGTTTATTGGTCTGTTTAGGTGCTCTGTATCTATGTGACTCAATTTTGGTAGGTCATGTTTCCAGGAATCTATCCGTTTCTTCTAGGTTTCACGATTTGTTGTCATACAGCTCTTTGAGTAATTCCTGCTGATTATTTTCATTGCTGTGGTATCTGTTGTTACATTTCTGTTTTCATCTCTGATTTTACTGATTTGGGTCTTCTCTCTCTTTATTTTTTGGTCAGTTGGAACAATGGTCTTGTCAGTTTTATTTATTTTTTTAAAAAACCAGCTCTTCATATCATTGATCTTTTATATTTTTGTTTTTTGTTTCAATTTGTTGATTTCTTCTCTAATTTTAATTATTTCCTCCTACTAAGTTGGGGTTTGTTTTGTTGTTGTTTTTGTAGTTCCTTGAGATGCAATGATGCTTCATTCGGTGACTTTCTAGTTTCTTGATACAGGCACCAGTTGCTATAAACTTCCCTCTTAACACAGCTTTTGTGGTATCCCATAAGTTTTGATATGATGTATTGTCCTCTTCATTCATTTGCATGATTTTTTTTATTTCTCATTTGATTTCTTCTATGACCCACTATTCATTCAGGAGCATGTTATTCAGTCTCCATGTATTTGCATATATTCTAGAGAGTCTTGAGATTTCGATTTCCAGCTTCAATCCATTGTGATCAGAGAAGGTGCATGGTATGATTTTGATTTTTTTGAATTTGCTGAGACTTGCTTTATGGCCTAGTATATGGTCTATCCTAGAGAAAGTTCCATGCACTGATGAAAAGAATGTGTATTCTTCAACTGTGGGGTGAAAAGTTCTGTAGATATCAGTTAGACCCATATGGTCTCTAGTTTCAATAAGCTCTGTTATTTCTTTGTTGATTTTCTGTCTGGCTGATCTATCCATTGATGAATGTTGGATGTTGAAGTCCCCTATTACTATTGTATCGGAGTCTATGTCTCCCTTTAAATCTGTTAACAGTGCTTTTAAATAGCCAGTTGTCCTGTAATTGGGTGTGCACACATTTATTATACTCATGTCTTCCCAATGAGTTGATCACTTAATCATTACATGGTGCCCTTCTTTGTCTCTTTAAAAAACTTTTGTGTTTAAGTCTACTTTGTCTGATATTAGGATGGCTACATCTGCCCTTTTTTGTTGTCCATTAGCATGGAATATCTTTTTCCATCCATTGGCTTTCAGTCTACATGTATCTTTATTGGTAAAATGTCTTTATTGTAGGCAGCAAAGAGATAAGTTTTGTTTTTTAATTCATTCAGCCAGTCTGTATCTTTTAACTGTAGAATTGAGTCCATTTACATTCAAGGTAACTATTGATAAGTAATGACTTGGCCCTGTCATTTTTCCTTGAGTATTCCTATTGTTTACTTTTGATTTCTTTTGTACTTTTACTGGGGATATTTTCTGCCTTCACAATTTTACATGATGATCACTTTCTGTGTTTCTCTGTGTAACACATCCTTTAGCATCTTTTGTAAGGCTGGATAAATGGTTACAAATTCTTTCAATTTCTCTTTGATATGGAGGTCTTTATTTCACCTTCACTCATAAGTGAGAGCTTTGCAGTATTCTGGATTGGCAGTTGTTTTCTCTTAAGACTTGGACTTTACCTTGCCATTGTTTTCTAGTCTGTAGGATTTCTGATGAGAAGTCAGGTGTGAGTCTAATTGAAGATCCTCTGAAAGTAATCAGCATTTCTCTTGTGCATATTTTAGAATCTTTTCTTTATGCTTTACTTTGGAAAGTTTGACTGCAGTGTGTCATGGTGAAGATCTTTTCTGGTCATGTCTATTAGGAGTTCTATGTGCTTCTTATACTTGAATGGCCCTTTATTTCTTCAAATTAGGGACATTTTCTGTACATATTTTTCTAAATAGGACTTCTATTCCCTTCTCTTTCTACACCTTCAGGAAGTCTTAAGACCCATAGGTTGGGTCATTTGATAGTATCCCTTAAATCTCCAACACTGTTTTTAAGTTTTCCTTTTGTTTTTTTTTTCTTTCTTTTTTTGGTCTGACTGAATGATTTCTAGAGATTTTTCTTCTAACTCAGATACTCTTTCTTCTGCCTTACCAAGTCTATTGTTAAGGCTTTCCACTACATTTTTTATTTGATCTATTGGGTTCTTCATTTCTAATATTTCATTTTGATTTCTCTTTAAAAATCTCAATTTCATGGGAAAAATTTTCACTCGTACCATGTATGGTTTTCTTTAGTCTATGGATTGGCTTCTGATTGCTTTTAAGTAATCTCATTTTTTTTTAATTCCATTTCTGGCATTTCATCAGCCTCTTCACCTTCACAATCTAATATTGAAATATTATTCTGTTCCTTTGGATGAGTTTATGGTGTCTTCCTTATTATTTATTGAATTTCTGCATTTATTTTTAGGTGTTTGTGGAATTAATTGTTTTTATTTTCCTCTGATGGCTTTTATCTTTGAGCCACACCTCTGTGGCTTAGTGGAATGTTTGCACTTTCAGTAAATACCAAGAGGTATATGGTGGATATGGCCAGGGAACTCTGGTCTGTGCTCCAGATTGGGGCGAGTATCCTGGGTAACACTCAAGTTGGGTGTGGTAGCTCTCCTCTGGTTAACAGGGTGGAGGTAATGGTTGCCTCTGCTGGTGTAATCACCCCCTCACTTCCTCTCCTCTAAGCTGAGCTATGCCCGTGTGTTAGCTTCCAGCATGTTCAGTACTCATCCACATCACTGTCTGAGCTGTACAAATGATCTGCACAGTCCTCACTATGAACATGGTTCCACTGCAGTGAGCTACTCTATGCAACCAAGGAGATTTGAGAGTGTGCAGCAGCACCCAGTGATTGCTTAGAAACCCAACTACACCCTGCCTCCTCTCATGTAGTCATAGTATTTTCTCAGTCTCAGCACCCAGGGCTCCCACAGTCAAGGAGTGCAAGAGGGACCACTCCTCCCCACTAGCCTGTCCCATCCACTGAGATACTGAGGGGTTCCCAGAGCTGCTGCCCATGTATGTTCTGCCCCAATGGACTGAGCTTGATTGTCCCAGCCAGACTAAAAGTCAGTGAGGAATGTGGTTTTTTCCCTCTGGTAAAATCCCTAGATCACATACATGAACAATACCTGCTGGCCACAGCCCCACTCACTTCACAATTGTGCTGGGTGCCTGCAAGTGTCCCTGCAGGTGGCACTTCCCTTCCATCAGGATGGATCCCCCTCCCCACACATTGTGGGAGGGTGCAGCTGTGAAGGTGGAGACTGTCCTCTCCAGTTGCTCTTGAACTGCTCTGCTTGCCCCTGCAGGCCCAGTGGAGAGTGCCTCTGCTAGTTGCTGAGAGCACACACAAGAGCTGGATCAGCTGCTCTCCTCTTATGTCCAAAAGTGGCACCGGCCTTCCCAAGGCTGGCTGTATGTCACTTTCGGTGGGGATGGGGCAGCAAATAGGGAGAGAGATGCCACTTTTTCTCCCCTCTGGGTGAGCAGTCATCCTGTTCCCCTCAGGGTTCTGGGATAGACTCAAAGATAATGTTGTCCACCAGGCTATTTCTCCAGCTGTATCAACAGTGGTGTGGGCCTGCGCAGCCTGACCTGACCTTGCTGGCCAGAGCAGGTGGTTTTGTTGGATCTAAGCTGCTGGGTCCTTTGTTATATCCCTGCTTGTTGCTGTATGTCTCACCTTCCACACAGGTCTGGGCTGTTTCCAGTGCTTTCACAGAACCTCCTACTGGAGTTTTACCCTGAGAGTGCACATTCTCGACTTCTTTTCTACTAATTTTACTTAGCCTAGATCAGACTACCCTGTCACTATTCCACCATCTTGGAACTTTTATTGGATAATTTATTTTAAAAAAAGGGAAGGTCTGTTCTGTACTTCTGACCCCAATTATATAAGGACATCTCTGGGTGTTGATGGACAGATGAGTCCCAAATTAAACTTTCACAGATAAATGCCAGTCAAAGAATGCATAAATAAAAACAGGGTAGAATACAGTAATAAGGAAATGAGCCAAGCGTCATGGGAGTACAGAGCAATGCCAGATTAATTCTGGCTGAGGAAAGTGATGAAAATAATTACATTTGTGCTAACCTCCAAGAATCTAACATGTTTTATGAGGCTGAGGTGAGAGGGAAGCCCTTCCAGCCTGGATCCGAAGTCTTCCTAGAGGTGAAGTCTCTTGCTGAAGTAGGATATGTGTGTAGAAGGAGGCTTAGATTGTAGCATCAGGTGGCTGAAACAGGATTGGAAGATCAGGCTAGCAAAGGAGATCCAACCAGATGATGAGAGCCTTGATTTCCATGCTAGCCAGTTTGGACTTTGTGACTATTTTTTTTTTTTTGACAGGCAGAGTGGACAGTGAGAGAGAGAGACAGAGAGAAAGGTCTTCCTTTGCCGTTGGTTCACCCTCCAATGGCCGCCATGGCCGGCGCGCTGAGAGCAGCGCACCGCTGCTCATCCAATGGCAGGAGCCAAGTGCCAGGTGCTTTTCCTGGTCTCCCCATGGGGTGCAGGGCCCAAGCACCTGGGCCATCCTCCACTGCACTCCCGGGCCACAGCAGAGGGCTGGCCTGGAAGAGGGGCAACCGGGACAGAATCCGGCGCCCCGACCGGGACTAGAACCCGGTGTGCCGGCGCCGCAAGGCAGAGGATTAGCCTGTTGAGCCACGGCGCCGGCTGGACTTTGTTTCTTAACAAAGGAATATCTATTAGAGGATTTTTTTTCACTGAGGATGACAGCTTGAGGCTTCAGGAAAACTGTTTTTTTAGCAGGAAAGAAAATGGACTCCATTGGAAAGGAGGGAGATAGGAGAGATGAAAAAGAGAGAGGGGGAGAGAGGGGAAGAGGGAGAGAGAGAGAGACTACTATTTGGTATTTTGACCACTCAAGAAACAGGTAGACACACACCTCCATTACATGGGAGGTGGTGAAGACTCAAACTTGATCAGCAGTACTAGAAATGGAAAGGAATGAAGAGTTTGAATGATGTATGAATTGAATCACTAGCACAATTGTTAAATGATGCACGGAAAGTGCTGTATTAGTTTTTCACAAATCAGTATAGCCCTGTTTCATATGAAAAACATATACATAATCTCGCTATAAAAGTGCTATATTGGCATTTCATATGTGTCTCCACTGTTTTTATATGGGGATCTAGAACATTTATTTTTTAAACTGAACACCCTCCAATGAATAATCTTCACCCCCAAAGGCAACTTCTCTATTGAAACATTTTATTTTCTTGATTCAGCAGTTGCTCATCTCTGAACACCACCCCGGATGGCTTCATTTTGTGTCTAAAAAATACCCAAGCCAGTGCTCTCCTTCATTAGAACAAGATTAATGGCTTCACTGCTCTGATATTTCAAAAATCACCTGTTTCTATTTTGCTATGGAAGGAAAGAGATGGAAGAAAAAACAAAAGGAATCACATGCTCACTCACATTCAACTCATAGAATAAAGTCCCTAACTGTCACTGAAATGAATGGTGAGCTTCAACACAATAGCAGAAAGATTTAAGTTTTTATTTAATGAATGCATTTTTCATAGGTACAACTTCTGGAATATAGTGGTTCTTTCCCCCATACCCACCCTTCCATCCCACCTCCCTTTCCCTCTCCCATCTCCTTCTTCATTATGATTCATTTTTAGTTTGATTTTATATACAGAGTACCAACTCCATGTTAAGCACAGATTTCAACAGTTTGCACCCCCAACACACACACAACATATTGAGTACAGTTTGAGAACAAGATTTGCAGTCGATACTCATAGTAAAACTCATTAAGGACAGAGGTCCTACATGGAGAATAAGTGTACAGTGTCTTCTGTTGTAGCCGGAAAACTTTAAAACAAAAGTAAGCTCCATTTATCTTGAAATAGAGATGTTGTGTGTGTGTCCCATACCCTTCAAGACTAGAAATTATTCAAGTAACATTTTGTGATGATACTTCCTTTCCTGAGAGTCTAAATGTTTTGAATCTTCCAAAGAAATATTTCAAGACATTATTGTAGACTTTCAAGAGCAAAGTCTTTATTCAATACTAGTTAATCTTTAGCCCATGCTCTTTCATCATTACATGACACATGTCTGTTCTGCTTCAGTATCCATCACTATGATAAGTGACATGTCAGTTTATTTCTCATTATACTCCCATTTTTATGGGTCTTTGTATCTTAATCTTTATTCTATGCCATCAGAGGTAGTAATTCAATGTAGAGGGCAGGATTTATTTAAAAGAGCAAGAGTGACTACACATTCATGTATGAGTATGGAACACCCCACACAGAGAGATATCTGTCATGAGTGGGCCAGGGAGTTGTCTATGAGCAGAGAAAAGGAGAAGAGGTCAGAGAAGGACCCATAAACATGGTCAACAGAAAAAGAAGGGCCTCTCCCACACTGTTAGTCTCTTTTATGAGACAGGGGTGGTACCCTACTTGAATAAGCTCCACAAATGGGGTGAAATTTAGCTTGCATTCTCTTCCTGGTTTCAGATGAGACACAGGTGTTTTATGGTAAAGAGGGCATGCAGGACTACAGGGTAGAATTATATTGCTGGACTGGAAGAAATTCCAGCTCCCCTATCCCTCCTCAGTCTTCCTGTGCAATTCCTCCACATCACAATGACTACGATGATGGTAATGATCAGCCACCATCAAGGGCTTTGATCTAAGCTATTTATGCATGGAACATGGTAAAGGAGTTTTATCTTCATTTCTCTGGTTTTGGACCTGGTCTTTTTAGCAGCAAATACAATGCTTCAGTGCACTGAAATCTGGAAGTAGCCTGTGGCCATTACATGGAGGAATGTAAGAACCTGTGTATTTGGCAGTTTTACATTTTCAGGACTCTGACAGACAACTCAAAATTTTACTTCTTGGAGAATTTACAGGGAGAGTCAATGAGCTGACCAGAATATCACAGAGACTTAAGCATTTAGATATATAAGTCTAAAAGAACTAATTCCCCTATCTGTCTAGTACAGCCTGCTGCCTTTATGCTGGCACTCCTAGACACCACACCTGCTCCTATAGGATAGTTAATACTTGCTATCACTAAACTAGATATTCATTTAAATCTGCTTGATGGTGTCTGTTCCTGTTATAGAAAGTCCTAAAACTTTGAGTGGCAGTCATTTTCCTGTACTAATTTCAAACTCAGACATTATAAACAAAAGTATGTAAATTCAGAAACCTTTTTTTTGTTGTTGTTGTTTCTATTTTGTATATCTCTTTATAAATCACATCCAAGTTGTGGTGATGTAAGATGTATGAAAACTAGGGAGACAATGATCTTGACCAGTAAAATGAAAAAGATGTTCCTCTGCACTGATTAGAGAGCTGGTTTTTTACTCCCAGTAACTGTGAGAATGCAGTACATCATTTCTGGGTCAATCAAATAAGACCTCTGTGTACATGGAATTTAGAGCTTGTGCCTCTGAATCATGTCAGCGGGACAGAGTGCTGAATAATAATACCACAAATAACTATGGTAGATGAGTCATCCTAAATTTGGGGTGGGGGTAGGGAATAGGCTATTTCTACTATTTTGCGTAGGCTTGGATTTGACAGTCTCCCCACTTGCAAGAGTATGGAAAAGCTTCACTCCTTTTCTAAGTTGCATACTTAGATTTTATTTTCTAGCAATCCATGTGATATATTGGATACCTATGTATCCAAGTGGTTTCCCTGGAAAGAATGAATTGCAACCTAGGCAGGGGGAGAAGTGAACTTCTGAGAATGATAAACCATACATTATTACAGTTATGGTGATGATGCCATGTTTATGCGTCTATGTTCATACCCACCAAATTCTCATTTCAAATATGTTTAGTATATTGCATATCACTTGTACCCAATAACAAAGTACAGAGATACACATGGAAACCTAAAATGCAATACACCATGCCTGCTGCAGAGGTGATGTCCAACATATTTGAGTTTGCTTCTCCTTCCTTCTGCTGTTGCTTTTTGTGAGCTTTCTCTCCAGGTCTGTTTCTTCAACATTTGTTTGCATACAACATCCACATTTGCTTTGACTTCCTATGGGCTGCTCTTTTCATTGAGCAGTGCTTTCTAAATACTTGTGTTGATTTTAACATAAGCTGCAGCAAACTTGTCTTCACATTCACTCTGTGGCAACCTTGCTTTCCTCTCTCCTTATCTACCATCATTGCTTTCTGAGAAACTAGACCAAGAAATTTTAATTTCTTGTAACTGGTTATGTGTTCTTGCTTTATGAATCCTATGACACAGCTACTCAGAATATTGTAGGAGAACAGTTTTAAATTTTTTATCAGATGTCAAATGATTTTTCACAACAGAAAATTTGAACCATGAAGGGTTTGTTTTGTTTTACATTTTTAACTCTGAGATACTGTTTTACCTCTAGAAAATATTCTAAGATTTTTTGTTTATTTAAAAGTCAGAGTTAACAGAGAAAGAGGGGGTTAGAGAGAGATACATCTTCCATCTGCTGGTTCACTCCCCAAATGGTTGCAACAGCCAGAGCTGAGCCAGACCAGGAGCTTCTTCCACGTCTTCCACATCAGTGCAGGAGCCCCAGCACTTGTGCCATCTTCTGCTTTCCCAGGCACATTGGCAGGGAGCCGGATCAGAAATGAAACTTAGTATAGAGTTGATCTTCTGTATATAAATATAATTAAAAATGAATCTTAATTAAGAATGGGATGGGATAGGGAATAGGAGTGGGATGGTTTGGGGGTGGGAGGGCGAGTATTGAGGGAAGAACCACTATAATCTAAAAGTTGTACTTATGAAATTTATATTTATTAAATAAAAGCTTTCTTTAAAAAAAGTGAAACAGCTGGAACTTAAACCAGTGCCCAAATGGGATATAGAAAATATTCTTAACTTTTACCTTTGGGAAAGAAAAAATACTAAAAATTACTAAGTACCTAAAACACTAAAAATCATCATAATGACTTTCACAAAAGAGTATATTACTCCTTTTAGAAATTTTTTTGCCCCCTGTTCTTTTTCTTTTGACTTACCCAGGCCGTTCTGGCCACAAAATGCCAGGACTCAACACCTACCACTGATTGACACTGTCATGGGGTCATCCTCTTTGATTACACTGACTCCACCCATTCCCTTTTCTTTGATGAGACATTATATCATTCCTGGCCCTCAGTCCTTTTCTTGGCTACACAGCCAATGTCCATCCAGAAGAGCAAAAATCAACAATTGTATGGAGGAGGTTCCCATTAATCCTAGGGAGGCAAATGAAGGGGAAGGGTGATGGGATATAATAGATTTACTGCAAGAATGGTATTGTAATATAGCTGGAAAGATGAAGGCATGAACTAAAACTATGCACTGTATTGACAATGAGAATGAAGAGAAGACAGATTCAAGATGTATTTAGAAACAACAAGACTTTAAATGATGAGTGGGAAAGTGAGTAGCAGAGGAGAGGAGGTGGCATCCAGGTTACTGATCTAATCACTGGTAGCAGGATGGTGATGTTTATTAGTAGTAAATACAGATGAAGCAGGTGTTAGTAGAATCCCATGAGAGCATTTTGAACCTATCAAAATGCATTTGAAGCATCTCCCTGGAAGCAACTAGTAGATGATTGAATATACAGAATCTAAAAGAGATCTTGGTTTATTTTGTTGCTATCAATATTTAGTTAGGCATAATTTTATTTTTACGAAGTTATTCAGGAAGGGAGTATAGAATTAAACAAATGAAAGGGAAACCCAATAAAATATCAAGAACATAGTGTTCAAATTCTGGTTAAAAAAAAGTTTCTTCAAAAAGAAAGAATAACTAGAAATGGCAGGAAAGAAAATCTAAAGTGTCATCAATAGGACATTACTCTCATAATCTGATTTCTTCAATGGGGTTCATTGGTCAAATAAGTTTGGGAAATCCTGCATATTACATTACTTTCTTGAAATATCCCCATCTAGAAAAATATTGAGGTTTTATAATCTAGGAATTTCCCAAGATATTGGGCCAGACATACTAAACCTCATGAACATCCTGTAAGACCACTAGTGAAACACATTAAAAAAAAGCTGATTTAAAAGAAGTCAAGAACATGATAGCTAAGATATGGAATTAACCCAGATGTCCATCAACTGTAGACTGGATAATGAAATTATGGTGTGTATATGTAATACACACACACACACACAATGGAGTACTACTCAGCAACAACAACAACAAAAAAAAATGTGAAGTCCTGTCTTTTGCAACAAGATGGATGCAACTGGAAACAGTTATACTTAGTGAAATAAACCAATCTCAAAAAGACAAATATATGTTTCCCTGATCCAAGATAACTATTGGAATTTCTAAAATCTAATGTAATGAAATGGACATTGTGAGATTTGATGATTATTTATAGCCCTTGTATCTTATGTTGAGTAATAATGTTTTTTTCCTTCATACTATTTGTTGAACTCTTATTGTAGGATTAACTTTAAGATCCTTAAGTAAACTTAAAGTAGATCTTTGTAAAAATCAAGGTTGGGAAAGTGAGAGGGAGGAGGAAAAAAGGTTTGAGTATGGGAGGGAGGGAGGGTAGGATGGAAACTATCACTGTGTTCCTAAATCTGTATATATGAAATACATGGAAATTGTAGAACTTAAATAAAATTAAAAAAAAAAGAAGTGAGAATCTCAAGGAGGGGCATGTCATCACTTTGAGTTGCCATAGCAAAGTTAGACACCTTAGGACTGTAAGCCATATAGCTAAACAGTGATTAATAGAGCCAATGATATGGCATAGTAGGCTAAGCTTCTGCCTGTGGTGTCAGCATTGCATATGGGCACCAGTTCATCTCCTGGCTGCTCTTCCAATCCAGCTTTACTCTGATGGCCTGGAAAGGCAGTAGAAATGGCCCAAGTGCTTGAGACCAGAAGAAGCTCCTGGCTTCAGATTGACCCAGCTCAGGCCATTGTGGCCATTTGGGAAGTGAACCAGTGGATGGAAGACCTTTCTCTCTGTCTTTCCCTCTCTCTGTAACTCTACCTATCAAATAAATGTTTAAAAAGGAAGCAAAATTTATAAAACAACAGACAATAATGAAGATGATCTTAAAGAATGTCTACCAGGACAAAAATAAACTGTATACAAACTGCATAGATTGGTGCCACTAATAATAAGTGCTCTAAACTATCACTTGGTAAACCTTATAGTTTGGCTGTTTCAGTTGTACATTATAGGAGAACCCTTAGAGGTCAAAGGGTAAATAGAAAGTGATTATGTGACAATCAAGGATTCACCTTCTGTAGTATATCTTTCTATTTATCTCATATTTGTCAAGTTTCATTTTTACTTTTAATTAGCTTTTTAAAGCACAACAAATAGAAAAAGCAGTAAATCATAAGTATATTACTCAATAAATCAACAAAAAGTGAATATACCATGTAATTACTAGTCAGGTCAAGACACCTCCCTATGTGACCTAGTCTTGTCCCATCTTAGTTACTATCCACCCTTTATTCCCCCAAAATAACTATGTCCAATACCATGATGAGTTTTATTTACTTGTAATCTGTCAGAGTGGGATCATATATTCGTTTGCATGTGTCTTATTTTGCTTAATGTATTGCTGAAAATCATCCATGTTGTTTCATAGAGCCAGTTTATTCATCTTCAATGTTGCATAGTGTTTCAATGTATAAGCATGCCACAATTTGCTGGTTTGTTCTATTGGTAGAAGTTTTTGTCCAATATGGGGGTATTATGAATGTTGGTACTATAAACATTCATGTACATGTCTTTTGGTGGATATATGTATGAATTTCTGCTATTTTCCTAGGATTGGAATAGTTGGATCGTAGGGTATGCATAATCGAATGTTAATAGGAAATTCTAAGCAATTGTATCAAAATGTACTTTAAGTTGAATGCTTCACCTAGCATTCAAGCGTTTGGGTCTCTGACCTCACCAGCACTTCACATTATCAGAGCAGGAATTATAGTAGTATTACATTGTGGTCTTAATCTTCATTTACCTGATTATAAATAACATTGGATACCTATTTGTATCTTTATTGGCCATTTGAACATCTTTAAAGGACATCATCTAATATTTTTACTAACTTTCCCATTAGATTATATACTAGACCCAATTAGTATTCTCTCTTGCCCTCAGTTAATTCACTCCCCCCCCAACACCTATTGTGTGTGCCATTGGCTACTACTCACCGAAAACCCAAACTGTCGATGCTGCTCCCTCCTCTCCTAACATTACCAACTGCCTACAGCTTCCCAGAGTAAGTGCTGAACTGCAGCCTGACTTCATTCAAGCCCTACTTGGGTGGAGCTCTAGTAATTCTGGTTGCAAAGCCCAAGCCTAGCACACAATTGAAAGTCTGGATCCTCCAATTATCTCCTAGGAGTTCTGCCTAGAAAGGCCAAGTCACTTAATCTAGCAATACAGAAGAGCTAATACACCCTGTGGAATGCTTTCATAATGATACATACAAAGGTTCTTCAAAAAGTTTGTGGAAAAATTAAATTAAAGGACTTGGCACTTTTTTTTTCAAATACATGCACAATTTTTAAAATATATTATGCATTTTCATAGCTTTTTGAAGTGTTCTCACAGTTTTTAAGAAGCCAGAATATAAATTCATCTCCACTCTTCCCCTCAGCATACTCTTCTGTGTTAGATGGCTCTTAATGTTCTCTTTGAATAATCAGCTATATAACTTGCATTTTAAGTCGTATAATGGCTTTTTTTTGAACAATAGAAGTTCCCATTTTTAATGTACTACAATGAGTCAATCATGTGTTCTTAGAGGTCATGGTATTGAGCCTTGTCTTTGTCTACTGCCTTTCACTAATACACTTGACCACTTTCTAGAAGCCTTTATTTCACATTTTCTCTTTGTATCTATAATCAACCTGGAATCATTGTTTCATGGGGGATAGAGGTAGTTTTATTTATTCTGTATATGGAGATTCAGCTAATGGGGCACCATTTATCTTTTACCTACTGCTCAGACATGTCACTTGGGTTGTACATCAAATCTCAGTATATGAGTAAGTCTGTTTCTAGATTCTGTTCTGTTGTCGTTGATGTGTGTATTGTTGGGCCAATACCACGCCACCTTAATTAAGATAGCATTATAACAAGTACCCACATGGGCTGGTGTAACTGTCTCAGGTTTCTTTTTATGAGAGTTTGTCTCAGCTACTTGGGTTGCTATGTTTGAAATTACATGGATGACAGATCGGTTTGGGGAAATTTGGCTTTTCCACAGTCTTAGTCTCCCAGCCCATGGATGTGGGGTCTCCCCATTTGTTCAGATCTTTGGTTCAACATTATCTTGTTCATATCTGTGCGCTTTCCTTCTCCCCTGGATCTTGGCCCCACAAGTCCTTGCTGCCTTCAAACCTCCTATTTTCTTTAAAACTTTATACATATTTTGTTCAACTCATACAATTGTTCTTGGTGGAAGAATTAGTCTAAAAACAAGTGGTCTGCTCTTGTCTGAAGCAAAACTGTGTCTTCACTTTTGTTTAAAGAATTGAATAGTATTAAATTATGGCTCCTCCTTATTCACAGTAGTGTGTTCTAAAAGTACCAATGAATTCTGAATTATACATGAAAGCATGGCCTCTATCTTCTAGAGGCAGGATTGGGTCCTGGAAGCCTCTTTTCTTCACTTTTCTGCCAGTTAAGTAATATATAAGTAATACAGAACATTGTTTTATATGTACTTACATTTAAAGACCTCTCATTTAATATATCCTATTTCTTCTCTGGGCCCAGGACCAATACCACTGAAACTCATGCAGCTCTTATCTAATACGTATCTGATCCTGAAGGCCCATCGTAGCCTTCTTGTACTTGGGAACATCAAACAGCACTGGGCACTGTGCTCGAGGGGCATTTTAACAGGAAAATCTCCAACAAACAACACAAAAATGTGGAAAGCATGATCCTGAATAGATTGCCGAAAATTTACAAACTGTAGCTCAGATAAGAAGGCAAAGCATCACCTGGTGCAGCCTCAGCTGGGAACATGCATGATGGGCATGTTGAGGTGTTTTTTTTTCCATGAATGATGATGAGATATCACTAATACCTTTTAACAGTGTATTTACTTTTATTTGAAAGGCATGGAAAGAGTGAACCAGAGAGAGAGAGAGAGAGGAGTGTGAGAGTGAGCGAGCGCACACTTTTGTCTGTTGGTTTCCTCCCCAAATGCCCACAACAGCCAGGGCTGGGCCAGGCTGACCAGGAACTCAATCCAGGTTTCCCACCTGAATGTCAAAGGCCCAAGCACTGGAGCCTTCACCTCCTGGATCAGAAGCAGGGGCAGTTTCCATCCCAGGCACTATTAAATAGGATGCTAAGCCATAAAGCCAGCCCTGCCATTGATACTGATTTTGGGGTTAGAAATTTTAACAATAAGCAAATTTAAGCATACAAAATCCATGAATAACAAATATCAATTGCAGTACTTACATAAAATAATAGTGTTTTCAATTAATTGCTATAAATTAAGGTAACCCAAATCTCAAGAGTATATAATGAATGTATGCAGTGTTCATACACTTGGGTTTGTCTTCCAGTTTAACTTCATATTTATCTGAATGTTCTCCTGCCTTTTCTGTTCTGTATCTAAACTCCTTTTTAAAAAATCATTCTTTGCGAGCAGGCATTTGGCACAACAGTTCAGATGTTGCTTGGGATGTCTGAACTCCATTTCCAGAGTGCCTTGGTTGGGGTGGTGGTCATGCTCTCAGTTCCACCTGCCTGCTAATGTACAACCTGGGAGGCAGTGGTGGGGTAGGGGCTCAAGTCCTCGAGTCCCTGCCACCACTCACATGGGAAACCTACTGTGAGTTCCCAACTCCTTACTTTAGCCAGGCCCAGATCCAGCTGCTGCAGTCATTGTGGAGGGAACCAATGAACAGAGGAGTACTCTGTCTCTTCCCTCCTCTCTCCTTGTCTCTCTCTCTCCATCTTCTTGAAATAAATAAAAATAAGAACCTCCTTCTCAGCCACTTTATTTTTTTTTTCTTTTTCTCTCATTTTAATAAGATGACATATGTGAACTAGTTTTTCTTAAAGACAAAAACTGAAAGCCCATTTTCTCTTGGGGATTCTTATATTTGGGTTGACAAGTGGTTTTAAAAGAAGCAAAACTAGGTATCTTTCTGCCTATAAGTGACAATTAATTATAATTGTTGAAAAAAGTATTTGTGGCAGGCACCGTGGCTCAATAGGCTAATCCTCCGCCTTGTGGTGCCAGCACACTGAGTTCTAGTCCTGTTCAGGGGTGCCGGCTTCTGTCCCAGTTGCCTCTCTTCCAGGCCACCTCTCTGCTGTGGCCAGGCAGTGCAGTGGAGGATGGCCCAAGTGCTTGGGCCCTGCAACCCATGGGAGACCAGGATAAGCACCTGCCTCCTGCCATCGGACCAGTGCGGTGCACCGGCCACAGTGCACCCTTCTCAGCACTTTAATGAAATTTAAAATTCTCTTCGAGGTAGGGTTTGGCATAGCAGTTAAGATGCTACTTGTGGCACTAACATTTCATGTTGGAGTGCCAAGGTGTGAGTCCTGGCTCCACTCTCAATTCCAGCTTCCTGCTAATGCACACCCTGGTAGACAGCAGGTGCTCAAGTACTTGAGTCCCTGCCAATCATGTGAGAGACCTGGACTGAGTTACTAGCTACTGGATTCAACCTGCCCCATCCCTGATTCATCAAACTTCTCAAACTTCTTAAACTTCTTAAACTTCTTCCCTAAACATTAGACAGAAATGAAGATTCATCTACAAAAGAATATTTAAGTTGTAAAGGAAGAACAGAATCACAATTTTATTTTTGTTGTACTGTAAGAGACTATTTTTTGAGAGCAGAGAAGTCAAAAGTTTCTGAAAGCATTTCAGGCATTGGAAGCCATGACACTGTGTGGCAAAAAAAAGTCCTACATGAAGGATCTCTGTGAGTGAGACCCCAGTTGAAAGAAATGGGCATCATAGAAGGATGTACTTTTCTCTGAAGGGAGGAGAGAACATCTACTTTGTTTATGGTCTTGTCTAAATACTGACAGAGACTGGATTCAAGAGGTTTCCATAACTTAGGCAGCCCATGTCAAGAGCCTTGGGTGGTCACTGATGTCATACATAAGTGTGTTAATTGTTAAATTAACAACAGGAGTCACTGTGCACTACCTTCCCATGCAGGACCTCTGTCCTTAATGAGTTGTACTATGAGTTGACTGTAAAACTTGTCTTCAGTTTTGTGTGTGTGCGCGCTCGCAAATTGTTGAAATCTTTACTTAGTATAGTGTTGATCTTCTGTGTACAAAGTTAATTGAAAATGAATCTTAATGGAAAATGGGACTGGGAAGGGGAGAGGGAGGAGAAGTAGGGGTGGGAGTATAGGTGGGAGGGTGGGTATGGTGAGAAGAATTTCTATATTCTTAAAGTTGTACTTATGAAATCTGTATTCATTAAATAAAGGTTTCTTTAGGAAAAAAAGTTTCTCAAATAAGAAATGAATTCCTCAGCAGAGACCCAGGTTTTACACCTGGAAGATGAGGATGTCTTTGCGTTCATCATCCCTTGAGCATGGTTATTAGTTAAAGAGTTGGCCACAATTTATTCACAGGGTTTCTAGCTTCCAGGTATTTATGAAGTGTGGCTGCTTCTATTTATGGGTATAAAACTGTTGGCTGTATGTGACAGGGGCTGTACGTAACACTTCAGAGTAATTAAATATACATTGTACTTAATCATATAATTGCAACTAAATAGAGAACATTCCTCTCAGTTTAAATGATCCTTAATGAAATTCTAGCATAGGCACTTTGGTATTTGCTGCGAGTTGTTAGCAGTGGCTGCTGGTCTCTGAACAAAGAGTAGAGGGACCCACTGGAATTTATCTGATAAATGTTGATATTAACAAAAAACCACTTTCATTCTCACAGTGCTTAAGATTTTTAATAAATTTATGTAGCAAGAATCTCAGGAAGAAAGTAAGTTTGCTGTAAGTTCGAACTGAAATTCAGAACCCTTTGAAGCAACATCTTGCAGGAATAGTGCTATGAAAGGCATAGGTTTTAGAAATGCTTTCTAGAGTATGGCCCATATTATATTTGAGGTTTCGAAATTCAAATGAAGGCAAATGGATGGTGATTGACAGGAGCCATATCTAATTGTTACTGATGCTGTCAAGGCTATCCTTCAGGATTACTGGCATCTCCCCATGAAATCTTGAAATCTGACAAAACAGTTGAGGTTTTGCTTCCCTTCTTCATTAAAACTCACTGTGAATTAAGCAGATGCTATGGGATTGAGGGATCATTATAAATGAGGCAGCCCTAACCCATAAGTAAAACTTAAGCTCTGAAATAGAAACAGAAATGTTAGGAAAGCTCCTTTCAGATTTTGTTAAAATGGTAAGAAAGTGCTGTTCAATGAAAAGTCTCTTTCCATTCAGTCCTCTTTTAAAATGAAGGCAAGCTTCATTTCAGTACCTTCAGAAAGAACATTCTGAGTGATCACCTTGTCTTCTTATCCTGAGTCTACAACCCTGTTTGACCCATCCTTGAGGACTGTGTCATTTTGTGGCAGTGAGAAACTGTGGCACAGGAAGTGAGGCTGCTCCAGGCCCAGTGCTGTATGTTGGCCCTTCCCCAGAGAATCCCAGCATGCTCTGCTTTCTGTGGCTGTATCCTACTTCCTGTCTGCCTCTGAGGTTCTTGCTGCTCATCTCTCCTCCTCATTCATACTTTTCCCCAACCTGTTGGAAACCACATTAGTACATTATTGATGCAGGTAGTACATTATTGATGCAGGTAGTACATTGGTGGATGTGGTCCCAGAATGAGCACCTGAGTGTGCTGCTTTGTTTTGAAAGAAGTAACTCCTCAGAAAACTTCTGTTTTTTCTTACTGAACAAGTAGACAGTCAACAAATATTATGGTCTGAGCCTGTTATTTTTTTAGTAGTCAGATTTGTAGGAAAAAAGAGGTAGGCTTTTATTTTATGAATTTCAAAAACTAAACCAAACTTTTAATTTCAAATCCTATTACAATTCCAAATTTCAGAGAAAACAGCATGTTCTCCTTTGTATTTTTGAGTAGACACAGCATACTACTAACTGAATGACATTGGAATAAACTTAACTCATTATGCATCTCTTGGGATGAACCCTGCTATGTACAAGCAACACAGTCAAACCTATGGTGAAACAAATCTCTGCCCTGTTTACTATTGACTGGGCAATAAAATTAAATAATATTCTATAGCTAATATTTAGGATCAATTTCATTAGTGCTTAAAAAATCAGCACTTTGCTTTTCTATGTCCTCTGTGATCAATAAGCTCAACAAAAGGCAAATTCCTTTCAATTTTTTTAAGAGAAAAAGTGTTGATTCCTAACTGTAATCCCTTTCTTTTCACCAAATTCTTCTAATTTTTTTAATAATACCCCAAGAACACTATTTACCACAGTGGTTTAAAGGGAATTTCCCTTTCATGGAGGTGGATAAAAGCTTCAGTTCACCCTTTGAGAGCTCTAGAATGTGAGTGTAGGGGTGCCAATGTGGCATTTCCATACAATGGGGCTAATCCCCACAACCAAACGTGTCAGTCATTTCTCTGTGTATTCATGGCCCCACTGTCATTTAAACAGCCAGGAAAGCCAAGATCTTTGTTTAAAGTGCAAAGCCCTGCTGCTGGGCCAACTTTGTCCAAGCCTTCAGCATATTGTCTGTGCTTAGTGACCTGGAGAAAAAAGACCCATTATATCTGAAAATGTTAATGTTTCAACACAGGAAGGGACAGTAAAGCATAAACCAACACAGGGTCATCTTTCCTTTGTACTGGATCTGGTTTCTGAATTCCTTCCTGGGAAAGAGTTCCAACTGTAATTTTTCCCTTGCCAACTAAGGGGATAACATCTTTACGTCCTCCATCCGCTTTGCCTCTTCTTTTACATTTACAGCAGAACACACGATGCCTTGTGTTATGGACCCTTCCACACTGTGGCAATCTCTGCACCAGACTGTAAACTGGAGGCAGGAGCAGGGCTACGTCTGCTCTCCTATCTGTAATACAACACTGTGAGCTCTTTAATAGGATCTGTGACATGCGATAATGAGCTTCAAGTCAACACCTTTCTTTTTCCCTGAAACATTAGTCTGTCCACACAAGTCATTCATTCGTTAAATTATGCTTTCACTCATGGAAGATGTCCTGTGCACCAAACACTGGGCTTTCCTCAATCAGGGATCTGCAGCACCTTGCAATAGGCTTGTGGCAGAATGTGTCCCCAAGAACAAAATCTGTGAAGGAGCGTCGATTGTATGCTCAATGTAGCTTCTCTTCAAGAAGAAAAATTTTAAAAAGCAGCTCATACAATTCTTTCTCAAATAACCAGTTAAAAATTGGAAGGAAAAGAGCATAATTTGTCTTCTACAAATACAATGAATTCTTATCTCTTGTGCAAAATCCAGAAGTCTGCATTTTTTCCTCATCCTCCCCAGATAAAGATAAATCACTTTCACAGTGACAAATTTTAACCAATCTGCATTCAATTGTATTTATTGAATATGTAGTATTTGACAAACAAGAAATGATGCATTATAGATTTCATGCAGAGCTTTGCAAGGATGCAGTGCACATAGGCACAGGACCATTACTACACCAGGGCCATGAACTGCCTTGCAAGAACGTACTCATTTGCATTTTGGACTTGTTTGAACCTGCCCTTGCTAGGTATCATCTGCTTTCAGCTGTGGTAGGCTTGGTTCATTATCAGCTAGGCACATTGGAGAGAAGGAAGCTTGGTAAAGGAGAATTACAGGAGTCCTCCTTTACCCGAGGTTTTGCTTGCTGCAGTTTCTGTTACCCATGATCAACTGTGGTCTTAAAATATTAAATGAAAATTCTAGAAATAATAAATTTTAAATTGCATGTCATTCTGAATAGCTTTATGAAATCTTGCCTCCTCCAGCTTCATCCCACGTGGGAATTAATTCAGCCTTTCACCTAGCATATCCCTATTGTATATGCTACCCATCTGTTACTTAGTAGCCATCTTGGTTATTAGGTGGACTATGAACAATCAATGCTTGTATTCAGGCAACTCTTCTGAGGTAGTCTACCTGTATACCACAGTTCTACACCACCTACCTCACTTCATCTCATCATGCAGGCATTGTATCATCTTATATTACCACAAAAAGAAAAATAAGTACATTACAATAAGATTCTGAGAGAAAGACCATATTCATATAATGTTCATTAGTCTATTCTAATTGCTCTATTTATTATTAGCTATTTTAATCTCTTAGTCTGCCTACTTTAAATTTTATCAGTTATACATATATATATAAGAAAGATACATATATTATTATAATCATATGTTATATATGTGATATGTATATTAAAATGATATGTATATTAAAAACAGTGTATATAGGGGCTGGTGTTGTGGCACAGTGGGTTAAACCACTGCCTTTGATGCCAGCATCTCATATCAGAACCAGTTCAAGTCCCAGCCGTTCCACTTCCAATCCATCTCCCTGTTAATGTGCCTGAGAGAGCAGCAGAAGATAGGCCAAGTACTTGGGGCCCCTGCCACACATGTGGGAGACCCAGATGGAATTCCATGCTAGATTTTGTGTTTATGTGGTGGTAAAATATTTTATGGAATTTAAAATATATCCATAAATTTCATTTTATATCCAGAAATAAATTAAGTAAATTTGCAAATAAATTACAAGTAAAATTTAAGAATTAAAAAAAATTAGAAATGTAGATGTTTATCTTGGGGAGAGGAACTGCAACAGGTGGACCTGGAATGACCATTAGCCTTTAAAAAATTAAAAAGTGTCTGGGGGCTGGCGCTGTGACACAGCGGGTTAAAGCCTCTGTAATAAGCTTGAGTGTATCTATGTCATCAAAGTTATGTCTTCCATACTTAGAACTTGATTTTTCTTTTCTGAAAAATGCATTTGTAGGGCCCTTTCAACACAAAGATACTCTGTAATGTTTGTTCTGTCCAAGCAATAAAATAAGAATTTATGTGGTGCTTGTTACTGTATCTTTTACAGATATTTTGATATCTGTACAATAGTATAGTTAAGACTAGCCTTATGAAGTATGTATATATCCAGTTATTGGTTGGCTGATCATTATCCACTGATTCCTCTAACGATTTTTCTATGCTAGTGTAATGCCAAAGACTACACTGACAGTGATGTAACAGAAGGGGCTCCTAACCCAAAGAAGATTATGCCCTGAATTCCATGGTCTCCTAGAGATAGACCTACAAATGAGCAAAGTCCATAAGGTGCAATCATTGGGATCTAAGCATCTGTGAGGTACATAGACACACCAAAGAGTGAGTGGTCAGTTCCTCCTGAGGACAGTTTCACATTTGACATAATAATTCTGTTGAGTTTTGGAAGACAGCAGGTTTAGAAGAGACCAGAGAAAAACACAGGAGCAGTGGTTAATGCAGAGGGAGTAGCATAAAAATAGTCAATGACCATGAATGAACATGAGCACTTCGGAGATGGGCAAGATGTTTTGTGTGCCAGTGTGGGGTGTGAAGAAGAGAAGTACCAGGAGAGGACTGCAGAAGGATGGAGTGGCTCTGGAGAGGTCTAAGAAGTTGGGACACAAGTTCTTAGGGAATGGGGAGCAGCTGAAGGACTTGATCAGCTTTGCCACAAGGACCCTGTTTTAATAATAGAAACAGTAACTAGAAGATTACCTCCAGGGATGACAAGCCTTACTTTTAAGCTACAGCTAAAAAGTAGTGGCAGGTTTACAACCAATGGTAGCCATTTGTATTGCTTAATAAAATGAAAGCTCTCTTTCCTTCTTTAAATTTTTGTTTCCACTGTTGCTTTTCCATCCCCGCTCCACTGATAGAAGCAGGGCATGAGGTTGAAGGCTTTCTCTCTCGAGCACATAAATTTCAGATTGTCTGACCATTTTGATGAGCAATGCCTTGGTTCCTTTCATTGACTGTTCCCTACAAAGAGCTCGTATATTGTTTCCATCTATTGTTTCAAGCTTGGCAAATAGTAAAAGCTTCCCATGTGAACCACCATCAGTCTCAGTAAAGATTTGAATTCAAGAGACTATTTCAGTTCAAATTTTATCAGCAACTTCTGCTTATCTTCCTTCAGGCCTTCATATTGGTAAAAGTAGAGGAAAACTTAAGTCATCTTTCCAAAAATATTTACTTCCAAACTTGCCATGAGCTGCTTAGTTGAGAACTCAGATACTTGCAATACCAAAATGAAGAGTTCTTCCTAATCACTCCATATGCAGCCCCTGTCATTGACCTTATTCAAACAAAAGGATCCTCAGAGCTGGACAAGCTCCAAAATTTGGAGCCCATGCTTAATTTTGTCTTGCACTGTCAGTTATCAATGGCTTAATGACAGCTGCCTAGACGCTGTGATCCTGATGTGATTGACCAGACTGACCCCCCCCCCCGAACTTGATTACAAATGCTATTAGCAGCCAATGAGCCTGGGACTCAGAAATATAGTGAGTTTTGCCCTAGGTTTTCAGCATAGTTTAAAAGGCACAATTTCTTTAATTTTTCAACCAATACTCTGGTTCTTACTCCACTAAATGTAGTCAGTCTCTCCTCCCTATTGGAGATGTCTACTACAGATTTTATAATCATCCTAGGAATTTGCCTCTGGGGAAACAATTTTTTTCTTGAAAAATCAACTTAGACTTTGAGGTATTTTTACAACCATCCAATAAAATCAAAGATTTATGAACAGAATGCTTGGGAAAGCAACTGGTTATAACCCTGTCGCTTGATACCCTTTGTGCCTGAGTTTTCTGACCCATCAGAAAGTCTAGTGGTAAGGTCATCTTGCTCCAAGATGCTGTGTGTTGTTAGGCAGTTCTTTCTGCAGCTCTGATGTTTAGAAAACTGTTCAGCCAGCGCTGTGGCTCAATAGGCTAATCCTCTGCCTGGAGCGCCGGCAAACCGGGTTCTAGTCCCGGTCGGGGCGCCAGATTCTGTCCTGGTCGCTCCTCTTCCTGTCCAGCTCTCTGCTGTGGCCTGGGAGTGCAGTGGAGGATGGCCCAGATGCTTGGGCCCTGCACCCCATGGGAGACCAGGAGAAGCACTTGGCTCCTGGCTTCGGATTAGCGCAGTTTCTGGCCACTTTGGCCACTGGGGAGTGAACCAACGGCAAAGGAAGACCTTTCTCTCTCTCTCACTGTCCACTCTGCCTGTCAAAAAAAAAAATCTATTCAAAACAAATTCATTTTAATAAAATAAAAATCTTCTGGCTTCATTATTAGCCCCTCATCACTGGTATTAATGGTAATCTTTTCATTAAAATTTGCTACATCAGAGTTCCTGGGTTCCATAACAACCTCTGGCTCCTGACCCTAGCTTTCCACTGCTGAGGACCCAAGGAGGCAGTAAGTGATGGCTCAAGTAATTGGGTCCCTGCCACATGCACAGGAGACCTGGATTGTGTTCCTAGCTCTGAGATTCAGCCCTGGCCCAGCCCTGGGTGATGTGGGCATCTAGAGAGTGAACTAGCAAATGGGAGCACTCTGTCACCAACCCCTACTATGTTTGTCTGTCTCTGCCTTTCAAATAAATAAATAAATATGCCTAATGCAGCCTAAGAATGGTATACAGTGAATATGTTGGGGTTTTCTTAATTAATGTTAACATTGTAACTGCACTAAGAACATAAATTTTAAAACAGTTCATTTCTATTTAAGATTTATTTATTTGCTTGCAAGACAGAGTTAACAGAGAGAGAGAGAGATCTTCCATCCACTGACTCACTCCTCAGAGTGCCCCAACAGCTGGAGCTGCACCAATCCGAAGCCAGGAGCCAGTAGCTTCTTCCAGGTCTCCCACGTAGGAGCAGAGGCCCAAGACTTGGGCCACCTTCTACTGCTTTCCCAGGCCATAGCAGAGTGCTAGATTGGAAGTGGAGCAGTTGGGACTGGAACCAGCAACCATATGGGATGCTGGCGCTGCAGGTCGTGGTTTTTACTCACTAAGGCACAGCACTGACCCCTCTTTTCATCTTTTTATATTGAAAGTACCTATTTTCTGTATCCACTCAGAAACCAATAAAAACTTTATGTAATAATGTACACACATTCATTTTTTAATTCATCCTCCGGTATCTGGTCTGTATTTTCTGTGACTGTATCTCATAAGAAATTAAAGATCTGGCAGTTACCTGCTGAATGTATCAATATGTAGAAACTCTATGCAGGTTCCAGTATATTCTCAAGGATTTCATCTGTAAGTAATCAATGTAGCAAAGTCATGTTTATGCGACTAAATCACCTCTTCACACTGGCTATAGAACTCTACTTCACAGCCTCTAGAAAGACATCATAGGTAGCTAGAAATGATCATCTCCAAAGTTCCTTAAGTGTTCTGTTGCTGTATAGACATGGTAATAACAAAGACATTAACAGTCTGTAACAACAACAAAAAATCATATATATGTTTATTAGTTATGGGTGCTCTAGTCTGTAATTCTTTATATAGAAATTGACCTTCATCTAGTATTTCTTTGTAAAAGTATTGATTTTTTTTAATTTTTTATAATGCTTTTATTTAAAGAATATAAATTTCCAAAATACAGCTTATAGATTACAATGGCTTCCCCCCCCAATAACTTCCCTCCCACCCGCAACCCTCCCCTTTCCCACTCCCTCTCCCCTTGCATTCACATCAAGGTTCATTTTCAATTCTCTTTATATACAGAAGATCAGTTTAGTATATATTAAGTAAAGATTTCAACAGTTTGCCCTCACATAGCAACACAAAGTGAAAAATACTGTTGGAGTACTAGTTATAGTATTAATTCACAATGTATAGCACATTAAGGACAGAGATTCTACATGATATATTTTTTTAAATTGATTAATTTTCTATGCAATTTCCAATTTAACACCAAGATTTTTTTCATTTTTAATTATCTTTATATACAGAAGATTGATTCAGTATATACTAAGTAAAGATTTCATCAGTTTGCACCCACACAGAAACACAAAGTGTAAAAATACTGTTTCAGTACTAGTTATAGCATTACTTTACTTGGGACAACACATTAAGGACAGATCCCACATGAGACGTAAGTACACAGTGACTCCTGAAGTTGATTTAACAATTTGACACTCTTGTTTATGGCGTCAGTAATCTCCCTAGGGTCTAGTCATGAGTTGCCGAGGCTATGGAAGCCTTTAGGGTTTGCTGACTTCAATCTTATTCCGACAGGGTCATAGTCAAAGTGGAGGTTCTCTCCTCCCTTCACAGAAAGGTACCTCCTTCTTTGATGGCCCCATTCGTTCCACTGAGATCTCACTCACAGAGATCTTTCATTTAGGTCTTCTTTTTTTTTTTGCCACAGTGTCTTGGCTTTCCATGCCTAAAATATTCTCATGGGCTCTTGAGCCAGATCTGAATGCCTTAAGGGCTGATTCTGAGGCCAGAGTGCTATTTAGGACATCTGCTATTCTATGAGTCTGCTGTGTATCTCGCTTCCATGTTGGATCATTCTCTTGCTTTTTGATTCTATCAGTTTGTTCTCCCTGATCGGTGACAACTAATTGAGCACCAAAGGGGAAACCTGTTGAAGTGAAATGGACACTATGAGAAACAGTAACTTGATCAGCTCTTGTGCTGACTGTTGTTGTACAATGTAATACTTTATCCATTTTAGTTTTTTTTTTATTCTAGTACTATTGGTTGAACTCTATAATTAACAAACAATTATTCTTAGGTGTTTAAATTTTAACTGAAAAGTGATCCCTGTGAAATATAAGAGTGGGAATAAGAGAGGGAGGAGATGTACAATTTGGGACATGCTCAATCAGATCTGCCCCAAATGATGGAGTTAGAATCGTGCCAGGGAATTCCAATACAATCCCATCAAGGTAGCATGTACCAAGGCCATCTCACTAGTCCAAGTGATCAATTTCAGTTCACAATTGATCACACTGATAGGTCTAAGAGTCAAAGGGATCACACAAACAAGATTAGTGTCTGCTAATACTAACTGATAGAATCAAAAGTATTGATTTTTAAAATGACACATAAAAATTGTACACGTGTTGTGGGGTGTAGTATGATTTGTTACATATATGCAACATGGAATGATCAAATCAGGGCAATTAGCATTGCCCTTTCCTTGAACCTTTATGATTTCCTTGTGTTGGGAAGCTTTGAAATTGTCTGTTCTAGTTCTTCATAAAATATATACTAAATCCTTGGAAACCATAGCAGCACAGTGTGCTATACAACATTAGAACATATTTCTCCTATGTAACTGCACGTTGGCACTCAAATACGTCATTTCTAATGATCTTGCTTGTGATTCATCTATTAGAATTTTGGGTTCTGTCTGATTCTGCAGGCCACTTATCAAACTCATCTGGCCAGGAATGCATCTTACAGGAAGGGACAGTGGCTCTATGTTATAAGATCACATTGAATTCACTCCTGGGCAACTAGTTGCCCTCTTTGCTAATTTTTCTGGTGCTTTGGCCTTCTCTGGTCAGGTTTGCTATCTCTTTCAGGCATTATCACAGTAGTTTCTGGGATAATCTATGGTCTGTTTTTTCTAAGTTATAATAATCATTTAACCTTCTGAATTCCTTCTATGTCAGTAAAATAAAACCTCTCTGCAGGCTCCCAAAACATTTGTAGGGTAGAAACTCATTGAAAATGATGTTTTTCATATAGATAAGATAGGTGACTGTAAAAGAATTTTCTATCAGTTGTAATGTGGAAGTTATCACAGATCAACTGTAATTGATCTGTTTGTTATATTAGATTACTCTAAAATATTAAGTGTGAAGGAAAATTAAGGATTCTGTATAGATGTTAATTATGCAGTTGCGCTTCAAATGGCTTGGATAATTAGGATGTCTGTCTAGGTTCCACGGCATAATGGAATATAATATATTCTGCAAATAGATGTGCCTATTTGAATTGTCCTTGTGGTTCTGTCCAGTTGTGGGAAAATATTAAGGTTTTTAAAAGTCTTGTGAAAAGTGAATAAGCACTGAACCTAAGAATAAAATACAAAGTAATTTGCACTTGAGGATTCTGTAAAGAACAAAATTAGCAGATTGGTTTTCTTCAGAGCCTGTATCTGTATCTGTTTGGACTGACGAAGAGAATTGTCCTAATGCTATTAACATTTATATGGCACTGGGCACAGTGCTTTCATGTATGGTAATATCTTATTTGATGTCTAGTACAACAGGGAAATGGGTGTCATGTTCAGGCTGATGAGGAAATAGAGGCACTAAAGATAGCACCCAGGACAGAAGCACTCAAACGAATGTCTGGTTGTGAAGTATATGCAGTGTTTCTCCTTTCATATTCACAAACATCACAGCACAGACCCCTGTCTACAGTGGATCCTATTAGAATTAGCATTAGCACTAACACATAAGCTTTTGAAGACATAGTTCCTCAGCAAGGGCTACTGGAAGAGGTAGTATTGTCATGACACCACTAATATCTGTTGTCAAGTGCTATATAAATGTTACTAACAGTATGATGATCCTGTATAACAGCCCAGATACAGATCAGAGCGTTGGAGAGAGCCAGTGCAGCACTTCCTGTACTTTACAAGATTTTAGTCAATGCTGTACTCCCAAGTGCCAAGCCTAGTACACGGTAGATTCTCAAAGGACATTTGTTGAGTAGGTGAATAAAGAAAGGCTACGATAATACCCCTGGCTTAAAAGGCATGAATCTTGATATTTCTGTGAAGAGATGCTCTGTGAGATACAAATGCTGAATGCAGCAAACCAGAGTCTTAAAGTCCCAGAAAGCCTATGAGTCGTCTCAGGGTCCCTCTGGTAAAGGTATCCATTGGCCTCATTGCCCAGAGCTTCTGTGTGGCGATGTCACTGGACTCGCCACTGAATATGTTTCTTTGTGTTAGGTATGTTTATTTTGTAGGCATATAACCACTGCATTTGTACATGATATCCTATAAGAAAGCTTACATCTTTATAGCTCAATGAAGAGAACATGTTGGTGTTGAAATTAAGTGGGGTTGTTTCTGGGCTCCTTTTTGTTCTGTCTACTGTATGTGCTCAGTAATGTCCTGTAACAATATTCCAATCAAACTTCCCAAGCCCCTGGACATCCATGACCTAATTTGTCCTACAACATAGTATTTTTTGCTGCATGTGGAGTAAAACCTTAAGCAAATTATACCTCTTGGTATTTTCCAGTAGGCTAAGTTTGTGCTTACCTCATCATATTCTTCAGTCCCTTTAAAATAACTGAGAGGCTTAGAATGTTTTGCATAAGACTTCTTTCGTGTCCCAGGCCTTATGTGGGAGAAAAGAGAAAGAATCCTTTGATGTAAATCTTTTTTGATGTAATCCTTTTCTAATATTAATCTTATTCACTCTGTGTCAATCTTTAATTACTATTAGCTCTTTAATCTGGCCACGTGGGGGATTTGGAGAGGACGTTGCTTTGATTCCTCAGTAATGTGACTCTGGTTCCCCGAATTATAGTTGTCCCTTTCCAATAAATATGAATGTAGGGGTCCTAACTTTGTCATATCAGGAGGGCAATTCTAATCCCAAAGTCAACAAGATGTTACTAAAAGCATGCATAGTATCACTTAAACCCTTGGTGGTTACAATGACACATTTTTATATTTTTATACTATTTACAGAAATATCATCATCATTATAATAAAATCTAATAGTGCTTTATCATTTTTTAAGATTTATTTTTATTTATTTGAAAGAGTTACAGAGAGAGAGAGAGAGATCTTCCATCTGCTGGTTCACTCCCCAGATGGCCACAACGATCAGAGCTGCACCGATCCAGATCCAGGAGCTTCCTCCAGGTCTCCCACATGGGTACAGGGGCCCAAGGACTTGGGCCATCTTCTACTGCTATCCCAGGCCATAGCAGAGAGCTAGATTGGAAGAGGAGCAGCCAGGGCTAGAATCAGCGCCCATATGGGATGTTGGAGCTTCAGGCCAGGGCTTTAACCCATTGTGCCATAGTACCTGTGCCAGTGCTTTATCATTTATAAAAGAGCTTTTCTACCCAGCTATTCATACTCTCTATTCATTTGAACTTCACAAGAGCCCTATGAAGCAGACAGGGCATTTTTTTAAAAATCTATTTATTTGAAAGGGAGAGAAAGAGAGCTTGTTCTGCTGGGTCAATGCCAAATGCCCACCACAACCAGGATTGTGCCAGGCTGAAGTCAAGGGCTTAGAATTCAATCCAGGTCTCCCAGGTTGGTGGCAGGAACCCAACTACTTGAGACATTACTTGCCAGAGTGAACATTACAAGGGTTCCTTTTTACAGATGAGAAAAATTGGGCCGAGAATATTTAAAAGAACTACCTAACATTCCTTGAGACAAAGGCAACTTTCTAACCGAAGCCCCAAGCATGATCCACATGACTTCATCAAACTTCCCCAGCAGGTTATGCTGTGCTTCCAATCGGGAGAACTCTGAGGGATTAGCTTTATTATTGTTGTCTCAGGCAATGTGCACACCTAGATAGTATAATGATGATCCAGTGAAAGAGGTTCTCCTTTGGGGAAAAAGACCATCAACTTTACCCCTTTTCAGAATGTTATGGATAAGCAATGCTTTGTTTAAAATGCCATCTTAGTTTACATCGTGTTAACATCATTGTTAAGTAGTTAAAATAGATGATATTTTCTCAGTTTTACTTATGGGTATACTTGGTCATAAAGAAAGTAACTAATTCCAAGACACATTAAAGCAAGTGAAAACCAGAACAATAACCCTCTGGTATTCTTTTTGTGGTTGTTTGTCAAGTGATTTTTCTTCTACCATACATTATGGTTGAAATAAAAATTGACAATTTTAGCGCTTTATATCTTAATATTGATTGAGAATTAAGACAATCTCTTTAATTGGGAACTATTGACCTACTTGCAGAGATTCTCAAAGAACTGATCTTACACATTCATGGACATAAGAGATTGTCACAAATGCTTACTGATTGGCTAATTTGTTGACCCTTTTGTAGTTTGAGATCAAACAGATAAATTCAAAGCTTAAGCTAAAGAAGATGGAACAGTGTTTTGTCTTGGGAATTTTTTCATCCCAAAAGTTTAAAAGATGGAAATGATCAAAATTGAATTGAGTTGAAACACAACCATTCTTTTAAGATAATTCTTTTAGGAATAAAAAGTGCCACTGCCTCAGCAGTAGTCATTGAGAACTATTCCCCAGAAAATATTCAAATTCTAGAAACTGCCTTTATTTGTAACTTCCAATTTCAGGATCTGACTCCATTAATGCAAAGGCATAAGAATGCTGATTGAGGAGAATGTTCTTGTTTTTAGATATTTCCACCAATTTTGGATGCCTAATTATGTGTTAGGACTATAATAGAGACTGCTTATTCTGAAAACTATTCAGTATTGTTAACTCATTCAACTTTTGGTGTTGTAAAATACCCTTGAGGCTAAAAAGATAAGTTAGTGGACTCTGTGAATAACTTTTACATGTTGTCTTTCAAAAGTTTAAGACACAAAGTGGCGAAATACTGTGATTAAACCATTCTTAAAATAAAGGAAATCTCAGATCTTGTTTTCCATTTTCCCTCTTTCTTGGTTATCCCCCAATACCCCCAACACCAAAAGGTTGATTGGTGGGTACTGGGTTATAACTGGATATGAGCAAAAATTTCTGGAGTCTGATTGCACAGTAGAGTGAAAGTAAATGATGTTGATATATTCTCTATTAAAAAATTGGAAGATAGTATTGGGATGTTTTCACTATGAAGAAATATGAAATGCTTGAAAGTTTGAATATATTTACCCTGGATATTATACAATGTATACATGTAATATATCACATAGTACCCCATAAATATGTATAATTGTATAAATCTATTAAATTTATAAAAGAAAAAAATTAAAAGATTACAGTTATCCATATGTCCATTTTTTTGTGAACCTGTGGGAAAGTTAGAAGAAACATCATGGTCCATATGTTTTGAAATCAAATTTTGTGATATAATGAAAGAAAACTTTGAAATATTGCAAGCCCATGAAACTCAGGGTAAGAAAGGGTTCAGGTTGGATCTCAATTTGTAAGCTCTGTAGCCTTCAAGGAGGCTGTGGAGACAAAAATACCTGCTTCATAGAGAATGTTGTCATTAGGAATAAGTGAATAGTGCCTAAGAAGACCTCCCAACACAGGGGCTTATGGTAGCAATAGATGTGCCCAGGAGAAGCCAAAAGGTAGCTAATGATTCTTCTTAATCCTCAAATTGTGTCCTTGCTCTTAACTTCTGATTGCATAGTTTTATTCTACAGCTTAAAAGCTTAGATCGTGCTGGGAGCCTTTAACACAAAAGAGTTCTTTACCACCCTGTGCGCATCCCCTGTTTTTCCTTCCCATTTGCTTTCAACTCTTCCAGTGTCGTTTTTCCTGGCATTTAACTCAGTAATTGTAAACAACATGCATTCAATTCTGTTTTTATGGTAGATATTTTTACTGTAAAAGATAAGACTTATCTATTTCCCTCTCCTTCACCAACACAGACTTCCTCTTGCCCCTTTCTCCCAATACAGATGTATCAATTTTTTAATCCCTATTAAATGTGCTTATCTTTATGATGCAAATTTTGTTCACCTTAAAGTCTAATAATTAGATCATTAAATCTCCTAAATAGCATTTTGGGTTATTTGTGAACACTTGCTGTTGTGGTCTTCATGTACATGGCTTTTCTTCTGTCTCTGGCCAGGTTTTCTAGTACCCCCAACCACTCTGTAACTTGTTTCTGCATCTTGTATTTGTATCAGGGCTTCTGCTCCCATCTGGAATGGCTGCTGGTTGGTCTGCTGTAGAGAGGAATGTCAAGGCACTTTGCCTTGCCTCCATCTTATGAATTCTCAGTTCTGCTGTCCTGTGTCCGCTCCCAATACCTTAGACACCATGCTTACTCATGTTTATGGAATCAATTTTCTAGTAACTTCCCAAGATTGGTACATATGAGACTGTATCTCAAGATAGTTTAAGTCGGCAGGCACCATGACTCAATAGGCTTAATCAATCCTCCGCCTGCGGCGCCAGCACCCCTAGGTTCTAGTCCCGGTTGGGGCACTGGATTCTGTCCCGGTTGCCCCACTTCCAATTCAGCTCTCTGCTGTGGCCCGGGAGTGCAGTGGAGGATGGCCCAAGTGCTTGGGCCCTGCCCCCACATGGGAAACCAGGAGAAGCACCTGGCTCCTATCTTCGCATCAGTGCGGCGTCCCACCAGAGTGGACAGTGAGAGACAGAGAGGAAGGTCTTCCTTTACTGTTGGTTCACCCCCCAAATGGCTGCTGCAGCCAGCGCACCGCGCTAATCCAAAGCCAGGAGCCAGGTGCTTCTTCTGGTCTCCCATGTGAGTGCAGGGCCCAAGCACTTGGGCCATCCTCCGCAGCACTCCCGGGCCACAGCAGAGAGCTGGACAGGAAGAGGAGTGACCAGGACAGAATCCAGCACCGCGACTGGGACTAAAACCTGGGTGCCGGCTATCATTAAGAGTGAAGAAGTGGGCTGGTGCGTGGTATAGCGGGTAAAGCAGCCACCTGCAGTGCTGGCATCCCATATGGGCACTGGTTCGGGTCCTGGCTGCTCTTCTTCCGATCTAGCTCTTTACTATTGCCTGGGAAAGCAGCAGAAGATGGTCCAAATCCTTGGGCCACTGTAGCCACGTGGGATGCCTGGAAGAAGCTACTGGCTCTTGGCTTAGTATCGGTGCAGCTCCGGCCACTGCAGCCATCTGGGGAGTGAACATTGCATGAAAGACCTCTCTTTCTCTCTGCCTCTCCTTCTCTTGCTGTGTAACTCTGACTTTCAGATAAATAAATAAATATTTTTTAAAAATGAGGAATTGGGCAGACATTTGGTACAGGAATTAAGAAGCTGTTTGGCTTGCCCACACTCCAAAATGGAGTGAAATTTTCAACAATGTTAGGCAATAGACAATGACAATTCAGATAAGACAATAAGCAAAAATTGAAAGCAGAGACTATAAGAAAAGTCAAAAGCAAAACACTTTCCTATCAATGGCAAAATAAATTCAAAAGAACCATCTACCCACCTACCCCACCCCCACCAATGAATGGAAGAAACTTCTCTGAGAAAAGTCTTGGAGAGTATATAATATCTGAAAGTTTCTAATTTTGTCTTAATTATACAGAAAATTTTGTATCTAGGATTGAATAAACCATGCATATGAATACCCACAAAGCTTTTAAAGGAGGGGGGGACTAATTTGATTAACCCAAAAAGAAATTTTTAAGATACATCTTACCATAAAAATTCAAGTTTTATGGCACCTACTATGTGCTAGATCATTATAATGGTTGATAGTAAAGACAAGCTAACCTTCCTTTGGTCTACAAAACCTTATCATTATAGTGACTTGCAGTAGCCAAATCTAGTTAATACGCCTTCTTGGTTCTATGGAGCATGCTACAATCTGTGCCAGATGCAATTAAAGAATGGTTCAAATGGCAATCTGTGGAGCTTTGAAGATATCCGTGGGAAATGGGCTGCTTGGCTGTTCATTACTGTTATAATGGATTAGAAATGACATTGGTTAAAAAAAAAAAAAACACCTCATCATTCTGGTCCAATTGACCAATTAAGGCATTCACTTGTCATACTGCAGTTGCACAGTTGTTGACATTATTTTTCATCATATGATTGTAAGAAAGATCCACGTCCATGGTAATTTGTAGTCTAATATCTGTGCTTCTTCCAAAATTAATCATATAGCTGATAGTATGTGTTCCTATACACAGGAGAAAAGGAGCTGAAAATGGTAGTAAAAAGAATTGGACTAATACTTTAAAAACAGATGTTCAAACCTGTAGATACCCAGATACTGAGGGAAATATGAAATGTATGTGGGCTGCCTCATTCTCCCTAATGCAACATAAATGAGAGGAACTGCAACTCCTGGGATAAGAAATTTATAGTTGCCTGCCAGAGAAGACTGTTCTTGTCATTGCAGATAGCCAGAGAAATTCTCCTATATAATAACTGATAAAAGGAAGCCATTATACTGTCATAAATATCATAGCATAAGATTTTTACTATTAGATTTGCTTCACTTATCCTTTCCAATGAGCTCTAAAAATTATGGAGACAGGATTTTTTATGTTTATATCCCTTATTATTTCCCATTAAATTTTATTAGCACTTGAGATGACTGATGATATAGTGAGGAATCATTTTTGTCAGTGAAAAATTAGCACTTGAAAGTATTTCTGCAATTGAAATAAATAATCCTCAGTTTTCTTTTTGTAACTTCAACATGGAAGTTAGAGAGAGACTGTAAGGTGACATGGCACAATCTGGACTTAAGACCTGGAACAACCTAAACTTGATCACCTGAATTCAGATCCTCAACTCTAAGCAGGAGCCTCATAAGCCAGGCATCAGTGATGGATTTTAAAAAGCTGAAGTGACATAGGAGAAAGATGGTTTACCCTGGTGAACTGTAGACAGAATGCTAATACAGACTTCAGGGTAGAAGAACCCTCCTTCCACTCAGCCTTTGTTTTGGATTCATGTCTTCCCAATTCTGTTATAAATGTTGTTATCTTATAAATAAAAATAACTGGTCTCAAGGGACCTCCATCACCAGCCTAGATTTCTTCCTCGGTGATCTTCCTTTCCCCAGAGTGCAGCAAAGGTGGTGAAAATAAACAGTTGGGATCAAGAGCTAAGATTGGAATTCCAGATCAACTGAATGCACTTATTACACAACACAGAGTAAGGGCACAAGGCAATGAGGGGAAAATGGAGACAAGCCAATGACTTTAAATTACTGCAATTGTTAAGACAGCAATAGAGTAATTCCTAAAGCCTAGAACTCTTGGGAGTTTCCTTTGCAGTAATTACACAAAAGATGCCAACAAAGTGTCTATTGAATCAGTGCTTTTTAGAGATGATTTGAAGTATAACTTGTATCTATTAAAGGAAAAGTATGCAAGTAGACATGACTCATAGGTTTCTTTGGAGGCAGTTTTGTTTAATTTGGGCAACTTATGAATAGTTTAGTCATTTATTACTAACTCTGCCCAAAGATTTCATGCACAGTGCAAAGCATTTTTTTTGAAAATATTGATGGGTTAATATAAATGTGGTACTGTAAGTCTAAAACATACACCTTTAATTCTCATTCTTGGTGAGTCAATTGCAGTATATGAATTTGTTTCTTGAGGTTTTTTTCTCTGTGCTATGCTAAATGTGAAATTTTATTCATTGGCACAGGTGTCATTAAAGGTGCTATTCTAAGTGCCACAGACTTGGACAGAAGTAAGTTCTGGTCTTTGCTATGAAGAAAACATTGGCTCCAAAATCAGTGTGAATAAATGCTCTAAGAAAAGGCAGAAGTAAACATAGCACACAAGGAAGGAGTAAAAATAATTAGGAAATTAAGGAAAACTTTGGAGAATGTGGATATTGAGCTAAGCTTTGAAGGAGCCGGGTTTTCTCAGGAAAGTAAGCAAGAGGGCAAACAACCACAAGCTGAGAGAAAGCAGAAGCAAATGTGCAGAGGTGAATGCCAATGTCTATGTAGAGGAATGACTTGGTTTGCAGAAGTGTGAGGGTCACTTAAAGGTTTAATAGTGGATAAACCTGGGGTCATGCATTTGACCCAGTGGTCAAGATGCAGCTGGAAAAAGCTGCACCCCATCTCAGAATCCCTGAGTTGAAGTCCCAACCCTGCTCTCAAAGTCAGCTTCCTGTTAATACACATCCCGGGCGTCAGCAGGTAGTAGCTCCAGTGGTTGGCTCTGTGATACCCACGTGAGAAACTGTGATTGAGTTCCCATTTTCCAGCTTTAGCTGCTCAGCCCTGTCTATTGTGAGTATTTAGAGAGTAGACCAGCAATCAATCTCACTCTGCATTTCTCTTTCTCCCTTACAAACAAGATAAACAACAAAAAAAACTTAGTCCAAAAAAAGTAGTCATTAAAACTGGAAATATTGTTTGGAGGCAATCACATTGATATTTGATGCCATGGTATAATATTTGGGCAATGGTGGAAGAGACTAAATCCATTCTCTGAAATTTAAGAATAGCATTCTTGGGGCTGGAGTTCTTGCATAGTGGATTAATCTGCCACCTGTGATGCCAGCATCCCCTATGGGCACCAGTTTGAGTCCCGGCTCCTCCAATTCAGCTCCTTGCTAGTGCGCCTGGGATAACCAAGTGCTTGGGTCCCTGTACCCATGTGGGAGATCCGAATGGAGCCCCTGGCTCCTGGCTTTGGCCTGGCCATGGCAGCTATTTGGGGAGTGAACCAGCTGATAGAAGACCACTCCCTCTCCGTCTCTCTCTCTCTCTCTCTCTCTCTCTGACTCTGCTCTTCAAATACATAAAAAATGATATTCTTCAACCAACAATAATTTTGTTGTTAAGGGACATTTGGAAATGGCCAGAGGCCAATTTGGTTGTCACAACTAGGACCAAGGATTCTACTGGTACTTGATGGGAATAGGCCAGAGATGTTCTGAAACATCCCACAAGGCACAAGACACCCCCCTACTACAAGGAAGTATACCATAGTCAATAGTTCCCAAACGTCATTTATACTGTTGTTGAAAAAAATCTGATATTATGAGATCATTCTTATGAGACTGGGAAGGATGGAATAGGGAGAAGAATTTGGCCTGTTAGGAAACTAGTTTTAGTGTCTGAGAAAGAAGAGAAAGACTTAATACATGGCAGCAGTAGTAGGCTTGGCACATGGTGAGTTGTCGTAAGTAGGCTGGCTGTAAGAACTCTGAGGAAGGAGATATGCTAGCAGTGTTGCTCAGAGAATAATAGTTCATGGATGTATCTGTGGTTGATATTTAAAAGTTGAGATTCTGGACACCGACCCTCAGTGCTGAATCTGCAACCAAGGGACCATGATGGACATTTTTTTACAAACTCCTAGGATGTTTTAGCAGCACTTTTGCCTCAAGTCAGTGACTCCTAAATCTTCTGTCTAGTACATTAGGATGCTCATAATTACTCCTGTATTGTTGTATTCTAGTTTTTTTTTAATTTTTTGAAGATTTATTTGAAGAAACACACACACACACAGAAAGAGAGAGATCTTCCATCTGCTGGATCACTCCCCAGATGGTCACAACAGCCAGAGCTGAGCCAGGCCAAAGCCAGGAGCTTCTTCTGGGTCTCCCACGTGATTGCAGGGGCCCAAGCATTTGGACCATCTTCTGCTGCTTTCCCAGGCCACTAGCAGGGAGCTGGATGGCAAGTGGAGCAGCTGGGATATGAACCAACACCCACATGGGTTGCAGGCATCACAAGTTGTGGCTTAACTCAATAAGTCAACACTGCCAGCCCCTCATACTTAGTTTTTAATCTCTTATATTAGAAGGATACATGGTCTCAGCTCTGTGAAGCAGAGGCATAATCCAAACACATTGAGAACACTGCAAAAACTAAAAGTAATAGGAACTTCTGTAATAGGAATAATGTAATAAAATTTCTGTAATAGGAGTAATAGGGGTATTAGTAATAGGGGTATTATTAGTAATAGGGGTATTTACATTAAAATGCCACATTTCTCCTGTAAAAGGAATACCTTTGCCACTAGCCACAAGCGCACTTTGCCCCATGCTGGGGCCATAGCCAGCCCTGTGCCCACTTGCCTGGTCAGCACATTCTCAGATGAATGGTTAATTCAGTTCTGCGTGCTTTCACCAGGTCACTGCATCCCAGGAAGCAATCAGACATTTGCCTTGCAGGCTGGGGGAATGCCTTAAACTTTTCTACCAAAGCCATGTGCCAGCAGGTTAACAGAGTTTCTCCTGGTGGGAGTCAGGGTTAGAGGTAATATTTTGCTTTTTGTTTATTTCCCTAAAAGTGCCTCAATGAGTTTGCACAACCTTGATAATACAGAAAGAATATACGAAATAAATTGTGAAAAAAGCAACTGAAGTACTTGCACTAGGGCATTCTCCCTGCAAGGGATCATTACAAACAACACACTGTATAGATTCTTCCAGGAAGTCCTTAAGCATGCATAGCAATGGACGGAGACCCACAGAGGATGAATCTTGATGTAATCTACATCCTTACAGTTCTTGTGATCCCCAAAATATATCTTTAAATACAGCCTGGAAAACAGCTCTCCAAATGCTGAAAATCAAAATCCTTTAGATGAATCGCATTAGGACATCCAAAGCTCCATGGATGCCATAGCTACACCTGAACCATTCCAAAATGCAAAATAACTCATAGGATCCTGCTTCCTGAAACGCACAGAGTATTTTGGCCTCTTTGAACTTGTCCTACAAATTCAGGAGTGAGTGTGAGGTGGTTGGAAGGCACAGGCTCCCAGGTCAGAAGCACTGGCTTTAAGGACAAGCTTTGCCAGTTCCTGTTAGTGTGATTCTGAGCAAGTCATAGCCCCACTCCAAATGTCAGTGTGTTCTGCCACAGGGCTCACATAAATGAAATGAGATGCCATACTTGAGAGTGGGCTCTGAACTGTGAAGCGTGTTTGGTATCTTTGCCTCCTGTGAGTTTACTGTTATATTTCCTAGCCATGCTGATGAGAGTCACTCAGGTCATTTCTGTGGAAGGGATAGCATTGTCAGCCTGGAAGTTGGAATGGGAGCAACAAGAGGAAGCAGGACCCACTCTCCCCACCTGTCTCACAGGCCACCTGGTTTCTCTTTCATGCTCAGCATTTCTGCTCGTCATTGTGTGGGTACAGCATCCTACTCTGAGAATGCATGTGTTCTCTTATCTCTGCTTCTGCTAGTACAGAAACAGGAACTTTTCCCACCTAAGATTTGTCTGGTTTCCATTTCTAAGTTCAGTTTTCCAAGACAAGGAATATGATTAGTAAACTTCTGTTTAGGGACAATCCATAAGTCAAAAGTGGTGATCAAACTTAATATTTTTGCCTGTGAGTTAAGACTGCTACGGTCCATTCAGCTTTACCCATGAAAGTGGGTGAGTGTCAATGTGGACACATAGGCCCTGACTGATACCTCCAGTATCAGTATTCTCCATAACTCCTGGCTCTAATACTCTTACATACACATATCACGTTGAACTTTATTACTATCCTGTTAGTATTATGTTAGAAGGAACTTCTGTGTTTGGAATGCTGTTTTGCAAAAATGGGTCCCTGGTTTAAAACCATACGCAGTTATGGGTGGGTGGGGAGGATGTCACCACTCACTGCAGTGAAGGCATCGTTCTTCTTTATCCTTTGTTGTACCTGTACTATCACGTCATTGGGAACAGTCGCCACAACCAGTGCAAACTACTGCAAAGTGACTTGGTAGACTCTGTAAGAGAAAATTGTATCAACAATCCAAAGTAGACTACATATATCAGTGGTGTGAAGTATGGACACAAAGAAGTGAGAGTAAGCTTAAAACTAATTTTCAGGGAGACATTGTGTTCAAGAATACTCAAAATCTCTGGTTGAGTTTAATTTCGGATGTCATCTTGAAAAAATAAGGTTCCTTAATATCCATTGATGAAAACAGGAACCAGAGGCCTTATCTGAAGTCTGACCTTTAACAGCTTAGCTTTTATCCCAACACCCAGGAATGGAAAAGGAACAGAACCAAGATTGGAGAAACTCATTCACAAACATTCCAAACAACTGTGATATTTCCTGTAAAGAGATGCTGTTTATGTCCGCTCTCCCCAGTGTGTCACTTTACACTGTGGGATTTGTGATTCAGCTAGAAACAGTGCAGACAGGTGGTCCCAGAGGAAATACTAACTCTTTATTTTGCATTGACACCAGAGACATGGAACCAAATGGAAATATAGTAAGGACCCAGTCACGGCCTGAGAGCAGGTTAATTTGTTTTGTTGACTGACTTTGAGTTCTCTGTGTGGTCAAGAATCTTTGAGATAATAAATCATCATTTTACTCCTGGATAAATTCTTTTTCATCTTTAATCTTTTGACTAACACTGCTAATTTATTCTCAGAGGAAGAGGAATATCCTAGGACTTGAAAACTTGGTAATAATGTTATTTTCAGAGTGTACTTTATGATTATTTAAGGTAACTCATTAATCTGTTAAGCTAAGGTACTGAGTGTTCTATATACCAGATACTATATGAATTGCATAGGAATCAGAAAAGATACCTGGACTCTCTCCTGAACATACTCATAATCTAGGCAAGGGAAACAGAAAAGCGACATCATTGATATCTACGTAATGTCATTTACAGGTTCTGGTGTCATTGAGAGAGATGGGGAAATTCTAAAGGCTGAGCTCTAAAGGAAATGCTGAAATGCAGAAATGATGGAAAGCACCATTGTAATGTCACCTTTTATTAGTCCACAGAGCAGATGTAATTATTCTGCTAAGTCGTCTTTTGCTGTTTGAAAGCAACAAATTAAACCCCACTAATCTACCTCACTGGATGGTACTTACCAAACCTAAGAGGCTTCAATTATCAACAGCTTAATAAACTTACTAATCTGCATTAAATGAAATCCTCTGCAAAATCACATTGAAACAATGCTTAAGTCATAATCAGCCTGCCTGGTACCCACAGACTATTGTATCTGAGCCCCAGAATGCACTGTGTAATCAAATTCCATGTTTCTTAAATCTCAGAATTTCCTAATAAGTTTTATTTTTATTGTGGGGGGCACATTAATTCATCTGGTGCTTTTTTTAATCCAAAGAAAATTGACATTGAGGTGTACGTTAAGTAAGGATATAATTCAAAACTGCTTAAATTCAGCCACCTATTATAAAAAAAGATGGAAAGAAGGCTGTATTTTGTATGTGGCAAGCCAGGACTCTGTTAACAAGCCCTCATTGGACCCCCTTCAAGAACCCAGGCTTGGTACCTTGTTCATCATTCACTACCTCAATCCCTGAGAGAGAACAAGATGAGCACTATTACTTGTTTGCAAAAGGAGAAACAGAGGCACTGGAACATTTTGTCCTCAGTTGTAGTTGGGAACGCAAGCCAGTACCACTTCATCACTATTCTAAATAGCCTGGTAGTTGAGCAGCTTAGGATTCACACAGATAATCTTTTGACTTGAGTTGCCATCTGACACAAAAGCCCACGCTGATAAAAACATTGTCAAGAGGAACTCCCCTCTTAGCTCTTATGTGTTAAATAAAGAGTAGGGCGATGTAGAGGATGGTAGGATATGAGCATATAATTATTCAATGTTCACAAAATTGTTTGTGTGAAGGAGATGGAAATGGTAGCTAGCCTAATTTGATCATCGTAGTTTGAACACATGTATCAAACTATCATACTGTACCCCAGAAATATTACAATTTAAAAATAAAATTTTTCTTTTTTTAAAAAAAAACACAAATGGAGCTACAGAATTAAGCTGAATAAAGGATTTCAATATTCTCAAATTTATAGACCAATCATTTAAACTTTTCCAGATAAAATGTAAACACCAACTAAATTTCCCCTATTGAGGATTCTGTTGGCACAATTTTGCTCTCTTAAACATAGAAAGTGCAGAATTTTTGCTTGGGTGAAACAAATACTAACAAGCATCATCATTTAGAGGCTACCTGAGAAGTAAAAATTGAATATCTATTGAGTTATGCTGATGGAAACTACTGTTTTTTTTTTTTTTAAGATTTATTTACTTATTTGAAAGTCAGAGTTACACAGAGAGAGAAGAGGCAGAGAGAGAGGGAGAGAGGTTCCATCTGATAGTTCACTCCCCAGATGGTGGCAACAGCCGGAGCTGTGCCAATCTGAAGCCAGGAGCCAGGAGCTTCTTCCTAGTTTCCCACACGGGTGCAGGGGCCCAAGGACTTGGGCCATCTTCTACTGATTTCCCAGGCCATAGAAGAGAGCTGGACAGGAAGTGGAGCAGCTGGGTCTCGAACCAGCGCCCATATGGGATGCTGGTGTTTAGGCTAGGGCGTTAACCCCTTGCACCACAGTGCTGGCCCCAGAAACTACTTTTGACATAGTCTTCATATATTAGATTTTCCAAGGCTTGAAAAATTTGGAGCAAGGGGAAGGCATAACATCTTTCCTGTTCTTAGCAGCGAAACCACATTGATATGCAGTTTATTACTTAAAAATTCCTGAATTTAAATAATGACAGTTATAGACATTAGGAAAAGACTTGGTATACCTCCAAACAATCCAGAGCTTTCTGAAGACTCTTCTTAGTTGTGAGGTATTAATTTGTAAGTCTAGGTACTCAAGAATGATGATGGAGACTTAATATCATTCAAATAAACCTATAGGCTATGATTCCAGAAGAAGGAACTGTGGAGATTTAATACATTTTAATATAGTTCTCCTTTTTTCAGTGTTTTCCAGCATGTTATGTGTAATGTAGGTTTGACAAATGTGAAATCTGGAGTGTGTTAGTAGTGTCCAGTGGGAAAAAACACGTGCATGTGTGTATATTTGTGCATCTAGTGTACATGCACATGGTATTTAGGGCAATCAGAGTCATTTCGGTGGCAGAACTTGAAGCCTTAGTTATAATTTTCCAATATTTTAATACTTGATAATTCCATTTGTGCAGAATATGTTAGCAAAACAGAAGACCAAGGTATTCCATTAATGATCATCATAATGTTCTGTCTGCAGATCTGAATGATCTATTTTCTTGATAAAATATCATACTATCATTTTAACGACTATTGTTCATTACTATTTATCATTTTTATCATTATTATTATTACTATTAACAACTGTTTGTTGAATTTATACCAGGTACTTTGGGTTAGGGGATAGAGTGAAAAAGGTAAATAGAGTCATTCCCCTAGAAGAGCTAGGAGAATGATGTGAGTATATGGGCTAGCTAGATACAAAGCCAAAGGACTTAGGAGCTCAGGATAAAAACACTGTGAAGATTAAGAGAAACAGGCAGAATAAGGAAGAAGTAAGAAATACGACATCCAATAATTAGTTTGAAACCACCTCCTTAAAAGTAAGGAAACTGAGAAAGACAAAAGCTGCTTAATTAAATGAGATGCAACAAAAATCATTTAAATGCCTGCTCCTTGCTAACAGTATGTGATAGGCCCACTTCTTCTGGCCAACATCAACTAGTCCTTTTCTGAGGCCCTGGTCTGTGTCTCTTCTTCTCTAGGTCAGATAAGTTATTCTACAACCCTGCATTATGCATTCTAACTGTGTGAGATTGAACCAGCAGCTCACACTCTACTGCCTCAGGGTCCTTATTTGCAAAATGAGCATAGGGAAAGCACTTCACAGGTTAGTGATGAGATTCAAATTAATTAACACATGAAAATAATTACAGTTTTGTATGGGACATTGCAAGGGCTGTAAGACTATTACTATAATTGTGATCTTGATTACATGTAACCCATTTCCCTCCAAAACAGAATTTTTCCATTTTTAAAGGAATCATCTGGGATCTAAATGAAAAACAGATTCAGCCACAAAGTCTAAGTACATGATCATTTTATGGTATTTTATAAACATATCATATGATAATAAATTACGATTTTATTTAAAAATATCCTTCACCATAAATCACTTGAAGCATTATTCTTTAACACAGCACAAACTTAAACATGAACCCAAGGAATTTGTACTCCTTCAGAAAGGGGGGGGGGGGGATAGGTCTGGGGCAAGTCCAAAGCAAGGAATTCAATTTAGGGATCCTATATGGGTGGCAAGGAACCAATCACATGAGCCACCACCACGGCATCCTAGGGTTCACATTAGCAGGAAAGCTGGAGTCAGGTTCTTGAGATGAGTATTTGAAACCAGGTACTCCAGTATGGAAGAGTTGTCTTAACCAATGTGTTCACTGCTAGGCCTTACATACATGAAAACACGCCTAAATAGATACTTTTGAGTGTATGAATGAATTTACTATAAAAAATTCAATTTGTACAACTTGGCCCATTTTTACATTCTCTATGCGGTGACTAAAGTTGGAGCTCCAGGTAGCACTGTTTTTCATGAAGTATGTACACTTAGCAATTCCATAGCTAGGCTTCTGTTTACACTTTATGCTTATTTTTGTTTAAAGATATCTGCATTAGGAATGTATGCAGAAAGAAATGTTCATTGTACTTAATCTCCCCTTGTGAGGTGTTAGATCTGTACATTTGTGGAAATCAAGTCCACTTTCCTAATAATTCACATTCAAGTAATTAATATTGGTGTCTGAAGTAGGATAAGATACATGTACACATGTGCATAAATATGAATCCTGCATTTGATCATGGGTCATCATGTGCTGTGGCTTTGAGTAGGGTCAGTATTTAGTAGTATTATGTGCACATCAAGGTACCAAGTAATAAAGACAAAAGTAAAAGGGAAAAGAAATAACTGTTCAAACCAGTAAAATATGTTCTTATTTTGGGGGTCAACTAGTAATATAGTGAATTCCATGCTTTCACCAGTAGTAATAGTTTTAATGAGTGGCCATAAATGGTGTTCTAACATAGACAGAATCCAAGAATCAGAAGGTTGATAGTAACAGTTTTAATGAGTGGCCATAAATGGTGTTCTAATACAGATAGAATCCAAGAATCAGGAGGTTCGTGGGTGCTTAAGTGTGTGTGTGTGTGTGTGTGTGTGCGTGCGTATGTGTGAATGTGGCAATTCACCTTTTATATTTATGTCACCAGCTAAAAATAGGGCATCATTGACCAGAAATAAGTTAATATTCTAAGATCTTCTAAGATTCTAAGATCTTTAGCAAATCTAGGGTTCAGGGCTTAAACAGAAAGACAATTAAGATATAGTAGTTGGTCTCTATTTCATGATTTTTCAGTGACCAATGACTTTGTCATTACCTTACTTACAAAATAGTATCACACTTACCACTCGTGTGCCAGACAGAAATATTAGAATAAATCACATGATCAAATAAAGTAAATATTTGTCTTCTCTGGAAGGAGGTGGTTCTGGAATTGGCCCTTATGAACATTTACATTTGAAATATCACATAGCCCATAATCCCACCCCCAACCCAAGGTCGTGAGTGTTATTTGTCTATGTCCTTTCAAAAAGCAGTACTTGTTATCCTTTGGTTCAAAGCTATTGTTAATCTGAAAGAAAGGTTTGTGTGACTGGAACTAGTGAGTTGAGTCTACCTGGTGTAGAAGGAAGTTGGGGCCTGCGCTGTGGCTCAATAGGCTAATCCTCCGCCTTGCGGCACCAGCACACCAGATTCTAGTCCCGCTCTGGGCGCCGGATTCTGTCCCGGTCGCCCCTCTTTCAGGCCAGCTCTCTGCTGTGGGCAGGGAGTGCAGTGGAGGATGGCCCAAGTACTTGGGCCCTGCACCCCATGGGAGACCAGGAGAAGCACCTGGCTCCTGGCTTCGGATCAGCGCAGTGCGCTGGCTGCAGCGCGCCATTGGAGGGTGAACCAATGGCAAAAGGAAGACCTTTCTCTCTGTCTCTCTCTCTCACTGTCCACTCTGCCTGTCAAAAAAAAATTTAAAAAGAAGTTGGAGAGATGAGCTAGGATGTGATTATGCAAAGCCTGTAAAACCTGCTAAGGAATCTGGATCCTGGAAGAATAGGAAATCACGGAATGATCTTAGGGTAGAGGTGATGGAATACCATGAGCTAATTCATCATCTTGACAGATCATTAGTAAAAACATTCTGTAAAATATTGCAGTGATGGAAACCTGGCTTTATATATTTGGCAAAACTTGCAGAAATGAATAACATAAAGTAAACCATAATGTAAACTGGATTTTAGTTAATGATCATGTAGCAATTTCTCAGTTCTAACAAATGTATGCACACCAATACAAGATGTTAAATAATAAGGAAACAACTGGATTGGTTGAGGGAGGGAACATATGAGAACTCTGTGTTCTTTGTGTTTAATTTTTCTGTGAATTAAAACCTCTAAAAGTTAAGGTCTATTAAGGTAGAGAAAATCAGTTATTTCTAGGGAAAGAATGAACTGGAGAGACCTATTAAAATTTTTTTAAAATTTCTTAGTTTCTTTGAGAAGAATCTTGCTAATAGAAATACATTGTGGTATCAAATATTCAGAGATTAGGACTCTACATTAGAATAAGGGTGAGGTGGTAGGAGGTGAGGTAAGGGGGGAAAAAAAACATCATGTTGTAACCCAGTAGAACACACAATCTTATTCTTGTGCCACCTATTAAAATTCTTTACACCTATTTTTGATTTTATGTTTATTCCTGTAGACATAAAATTTAAAATAACATATTTAGAGAGTGCTAGGGTATGCATTAGTATCTTGCAAGACCTCAAATCTTCTGAAGGGATGTTATATTCGCACCCTAAAGTAAGAAATCAGTAAGATGCAGGCTTTGGTAGTACTGGGAGTAAGGAAACATATGGATGATATTTGGACACTAAGCTGTCATATTAGAACAATATAAATAGAAGTTGCATTTATGTGGATGGCTTTATTTTCTATTTAATGTAGTAGCTTGAAAGAAATATGATCGTGAGACCATTACATTTATGCTGCATTAACTTCATACCTAGTAATTTTTCATTTCCACACAGTAATAGGAAAAGCATTACAATTATATCACAGGACCTTTCTGCTTGTTAGTTGCTTCTGATGACACAAATAGGAGTAGTTTGTTTTCAGTCCCTCCAGTTAAAAAAATTCTTTGATTTTTAGGTTACAAAAAACCTTGCAGGTTGTTGGGAATCTCCACCTATTCTGACTCGAATTAGGATTTATTATTTAGTAGAGGATGAAGGCAAGAGAACACCACTCTCTGGTCTTGAAAAGTGAATGGCAGAACTAGAAATGGCAAGTTATTAATGGTTGTAATAAGGCCTTGGTAATATTTGAGGTGTTAGTGAAGCAGAGTTAAAATTTTAAATGGTGCCAAATTGCTCAACCCAGGGCATTCTTAAGAATGGTTGGAGCCTGGCGAGAATTCTTCCAGGGATTATTTATTAATTCAAATCTCCTGATGTACTTTGTGCTCAGCGGACTCAAAACCTCGTGCTCTGCTGCACTTCTGTTTGTTCAGTTATCAAAGAATTATAGTTCCATGAACTGGTAGAAATTTTAAAACATTTAAAATATTCTTATTTTACAAAACCTCTATGCATAATCTGTATACATGGTAAGGGACTAACAACAAAGAATCCTTTACTCTAAGAACCAAGGCTGACCTTAAAGATCACCATGATTAAGACACACCTCCAAGGTCACCTGCCTTCTCAACAAGTCATGGCTAAGATACATATATTGATACTGCAAACCACATGTTCTTCCACCAGGCTCTGCCTCACTGCTTGTTGGTATGAAGAAGGAATATTGGATATCTGAAGTAAAATCCTGCAGCCAAATTTAACTCTTTATCTTCTGAGGTTGAAGACTTTGACTGTAGACTTAGAATCAGCCATTGATTAAAATAAATCTGTATCTATGCCCAGAATATTTAAAGTAGCTAGGACTGATGATAAAATTAAGAATTGAGAGGGAAAGGCTGATTTCCTTCATAGTCCTAATGTGCCAACTCTTTTACTAATACTATCTCAGATATTTATCCATTCTCACTGTCTGCTTTTCTCATTATCTTCATTCTTCCAGAGTAAAAGGTTTAAAATTAAAATCAATCTCTGAATCTATGATGACTTGTCAGATAAATTCCACATTTCTAACATAAACTGTTTCCGTTTTGTGACTCAGCACATTTCTTTGACTGCTACTGAAATCACAGAGCTGCAGGAATGAAGTGTGAAAGATAAACAGAATTAAGGACTTAAAGGATGGCATTGCATTGCTCCAGCTCTGTATTTACTGGACAGAAAACAGTTATCCTGGCCCGCCCCCTCTCCCCACCTCCCCAGCCTCCCCACCCCGGGCACAGCTGCCAGGACTATGGTCAGCCCTCCTGGTCACTGGGTATGCACTCACATGATCACACTGATACTGTTTTCTAAAGCTCCTGGCCTTTGAGGAGGAAGTCAAATGTCTATCTCACAGTGGTTTTTGGTCGTAATCTTTTTCAATTCTTCCATTTGTTGGGTAAAGCTTATTCTATGGTTAGTGTTCTGAGATGTACATGGGTTCCATAGGGCCAGCACTACTACGTTCTTTGACTGAAAAGTCTGTAAGTGTATATGTGACTTTTAAATTTCTAAGTCACATTGTGTGGAAACAGCCATAGTGTTAGAACAGGTAGTGAAGTCTCGACCATAAATAATTTTGAAATAGAGGCTTATATCCTGATTTCAGTTTTCATTGTAGTCTTTCAGCTTTAATGAAGAGCATATATTTTTTATGGAGATCAGAATGATGAAAATGTACTTACTCCCCTGCAAAAAGAAAAACATTGCTCAGCAACCCTAAAATCAGCCCTGGAGCACATACGTGCGGGGTTTTCTGGACCCTCACTGAGGCATGGGAGCTTCATCCATTAGGCTCAACCAAGGGCTGGAACTTCAGTGGGACCTTTACTTCTGTAGTTTTTTTCATTTGTATAATGGAATTTTATAATATCTACACTACAGAGTTATTGTGAAGGTTGCATGAAATGCTATAAGCTGTGGCATATGTAAATTTTATATTTTTGAGCATACTTCAAAACGCTCATGGACAAATAGAATAAAAAGATAATTTTTTTTGACAGAGTGGACAGTGAGAGAGAGAGACAGAGAGAAAAGTCTTCCTTTGCTGTTGGTTCACCCTCCAATGGCCGCCACAGCCGGCGCGCTGCAGCCGGTGCACCGCGCTGATCCGAAGCCAGGAGCCAGGTGCTTCTTCTGGTCTCCCATGGGGTGCAGGGCCCAAGGACTTGGGCCATCCTCCACTGCACTCCCTGCCCACAGCAGAGAGCTGGCCTGGAAGAGGGGCAACCTGGACAGAATCTGGCGCCCCAACCGGGACTAGAACCCGGTGTGCTGGAGCCACAAGGCAGAGGATTAGCCTAGTGAGCCGCTGCGGCACTGGCCAAAAAGATAATTTTGTTACAAAAATAATCTGATAGGCCAGTGCCACGGCTCACTTGGCTAATCCTCTGCCTGTGGCGCCAGCACACCAGGTTCTAGTCCCAGTTGGGGTGCTGGATTCTGTCCAGGTTGCCCCTCTTCCAGTCCAGTTCTCTGCTGTGGCCCGGGAAGGCAATGGAGGATGGCCCAGGTGCTTGGGCCCTGCATCCCCATGGGAGACCAGGAGGAAGCACCTGGCTCCTGGTTTCGGATGGGCACGGCATGCCAGCCATAGCAGCCATTTGGGAGGTGAACCAACAGAAGCAAGACCTTTTTCTCTGTCTCTCTCTAACTCTGCCTGTCAAAAAAAATAAATAACCTGATAGAATCCATTGTGCCAGTTTTTTTATAATGCACATTTTTATGAAATTTTTGAAAAACTGATAGACATGAACTTAAATTTTTGTCACCAAAATGAAATCATCTTTTAATTCAATCTTGCATGACAATTTTAAGGCACCATGATATAATGTATTTTTGTCAAGCAATGATTAGTTATTTCATAGAGAAGAAAAAAATTTCCAAATAAATGTAGAAATATTTTTAATTGCTTATAAAATACCTACGCAGAATGACTATTCTACATAAAAATTCTGAATATATTCAAGTATTTGTATAGCATGACCTTTTGATAGTAGATAATTTGGGGCCTGGCATTGTGGCATAGCATGTAAAGCCACTGTCTGGGATGCTGGCGTCCCAATGTGGGCTCCAGTTCAAGTCCCAGCCACTCCACTTGCAATCCCACTCTCTGCTAATGGCCTGGAAATGCAGCAGAAGATAGCCTAAGTGCTTTGACCCCTGCCATCAACATGGGAGGCCCAGAAGAAGGTTCAGGTTCTTGGCTTCATCCTGGCCCATCACCAGCCAGTGCAGTCATCTGGGGAGTAAACCAGCAAATGGAAGATTTCTCCCTCTCCCTCTCCCTCTCCCTCTTCCCCTCTCCCCCTCTCCCTCTCTCTATATATGTCTGCAACTCAGACTTTCAAATTAATAAATAAACAAATCTTTTTAAAAAGAGGAATTGGGTCCAGCACTGTGACGAAGTGGGTTAACGCCCTGGCCTGAAGCGTCGGCATCCTATATGGGCACCTGGTTCAAGACCTGGCTGCTCCACTTCAAATCTGGCTCTCTGCTGTAGCCTAGGAAAGCAGTAGAAGAAGGCCCAAGTCCTTGGGCCCCTGCACCCACATGGGAGACCCGGAGGAGGCTCCTGGCTTCGGATAGGCACAGCTCCGGCCATTGCGGCCAACTGGGGAGTGAACCATCAGATGGAAGACCTCTCTCTCTCTCTCTCTCTCTCTGTAACTCTGACTTTCAAATAAATAAATAAGTCTTTAAAAATAAAAAAGATGAATTTAAGTTGCTGTAAAGCATAATCTATTTTCTCCAAACTGGATGATAAAGACACTTAAGTTTATGTTTAAATATATTTGATTAAGTTTAGAGGTGCCAACGTAAATTTTAATAAGTAATTTCAGTCCACAAAGAGATTATTCCCCAAAGATGAATTTTGTGAATGAGGAACTGATATCCCTTTTCAAACAATGTTAAGAGAAAGAGAAGGAAGAAGAGAAATCTCCTAGTCAAGGCTACACAACTCTAGTTACACCACGACAGTACGGAATATTTGCAGAAGAAATTGGTAGATGATATTCATCTTGAAATGAAAACCAGTAGTCATAGTATTACACAGCGGTTCCTTAATAGAATCATGAGCAAGCTTCAGATGTAGACTGATGGTAATGGTGACTCACTCTGTCTGGCCAGACAAGCTTCTTAAAGAATACAGTATTTTATGCAGGATCTTGAAGAACAGTCATTTACAAAACACGGAATGAAGAAACGAACATTCCATACAAAGGCACAACATAGTCAAAGGTTAAGAAATGTGTAGCAGCATGGCACATTAGAGAAACCGTCAACAGCTTGGCTGCAGCATAAAGTATACAGAGGTTTGTAGGAAAATTGAGAGATTGGATTAATGAAACTGCCAGAGCCAGAGGCTGAAGGCCTTAAATGCTGAGCTGGTTGTGTTGGGACTGGGGAGCTTATTCAGGGGTATTGATCAGAGGTAGCATTAATGGCTTTTAAAAAAAAATGATTATTTATTTTGAAAGATTTACAGAGACAGATCTTCCATCCACTGGTTCACTCCCCATATGGCTAACTGCAGCCAGTCCTGGGACAAGCTAAAGCCAGGATCTTCTTCCAGGTCCCCCACATGGGTGGCAGGGGCCCAAGTGCTTGAGCCATCTCCCACTGCTTTCCCAGGCATATTAGCAGGGAGCTGGGTTGGAAGTGGAGCAGCCGGGAAACAAACTGGCACCATTTGAGATGCCAGTATTGCAGGCAGCAGCTTTAATCACTACACCATAACACCAGCCCCTAATTAATTGTTTTAGAAAGAACACACTAGTACCAGGGTGCTTCGAAGGCACCTGGCTTTGATATGATCCTTTATTGTTGCTTTACCTTACTTAATGGCAATTTGAGCATAACACAGTACATTCATTTTCATAAATTAAAGTAAAAACAGGAAATCTTTTCCCAAATTTCATTCATTTTTGTAACATAATTTTATCTAAAAATCATTTTTACTTTTTTTATTCAGAAATTCCCTGAAATATTGATTAGCATGTAAATATGTATGTTTTTATGGGGTTCAGTAAAGTGTTTCAACATGTACATATAGCATGAACCAATCAAACGAAGCAATTAACCTTTCCATTCCTAGCTTTTCTTTGTGTGTTTGTAGCCTACCAGCTCCTCTCTTCCAGTTCTTAGTGTAGTTGTGAACTACACTAAGTTCACTAGTCACCTCACTGTGCTGTGGAACACTACAACTGAATACTTTAAAAAAAATTATTTATTTATTTGAAAGTCAGAGTTACAGAAAGAGAGAAGGAAAGCAGTATAGAGAGATCAATCTTCCACCCACTGGTTCACTGCCCAAGTGGCCACAATAGCCAGGGCTCAGCCAGACTGGGGCCAGGAGCTCCCCAGGTCTCCCATGTGGGTGGTAGGGGCTCAAGCACTTGGACCATCTTCTGCTGCTTTTCTAGGGCATTAGCAGGGAGCTGCATCAGAAGTTGAGTAGCTGGCACACTAATCAGTACCCATATCTAATGCTGGTGTCACAGGTGTTGGCTTTATCCTTTATGCCACAACGCTGGCCCCATGGAGTCATAGAGCTAATAGAGTATGTGAAATATAATGTATTGGAGTGAAACTGACATTTTGAGATTTGATGATTGTTTATAGCCCTTGTCTCTTCCATTGAGGAACAGTGTTTTGTTTTTGTTTTTTTCTTTATACTACTTGTTGAACTCTTTTACTTAAAGTAGGGTTAACTATACAATCATTATGTATACTGAAAATAGATCTTGTAGAAATTAAGAGTGGGAATATGAGCTGGCGGGGAAGGGTTGGAACATGGGTGGGAGGGAGCTCAGGATGGGAAGTGCCGCTGTATTCCTAAATCTGTACATATGAGTTATATGAAACTTGTATAACTTAAATACAATTTAAAAAAAGAAATTATCATTTCTAACAGTCTTTTAGTACCTGTCATCCAACCTCCCTCCATTGGCTTCTCTCCCTCCCCTTCCCAGTCTTTATTAACTATGGTGCTAAGTTCAGATGGACTATTTTCTTGTACATATTAGACAGAATGTATAGTGTCTGTTGTTTCAGTGTAATGACTTCCAGTTCCATCCCGTTCACTGCAAATATCAGCATTTCATTCTTTTGGGGGCTGAAAAATACTCCATTGGGTACATATAATATATATATTTATTTTTAAGATTTATTTATTTTTTACGTGAGAGTCAGAGTTATAGAGAGGAAAGGCAGAGAGAGAGAGAGAGAGAGAGAGATCTTCCATCCACTGATTCTTTCCCCAGTTGGCTGCAACAGCCAGAACTGTGCTGATCTGAAGCCAGGAGCCAGGACCTTCTTCTAGGTCTCCCACGCAGGTGCAGGGGCCCAAGGACTTGGGTCATCTTCTACTGCTTTCCCAGGCCATGGCAGAGAGATGGATGGGAAGTGGAGCAGCCGGGACTATAACTGGTGCCCATATGGGATGCTGGCGCTTCAGGCCACGGCATTAACCTGCTGCGCCACAGCGCTGGTTCCCATATAACATACATTCTTTACTCATTTATCTATCAAAGGGAGCTAGATTGATCCCATGTTTGACTATGATGAATACTGCTGCAATGAGCATATGATGATTTTATTCTCTTTGGCTATATCCCAGAAGTGGGATAGTTGACTCATATGATACATCTATTTTTAGTTTTTCATGAACCGTTGCACTGTTACCATAATAGCTGTTAATAGCTGTACTAATTTGCATCCCCACCAATAGTGTAAAAGACTTCTCTTTTCTACACATGGACCATTTGTCTTTTTTTTTTCTTTCTTGAATCATAGACATTCTAACTGAAGTGAAATATACCACACTGTAGTTTTAATTTGTATTTTCTTGACCAATAATAGTACTGAGAATTTTTTATGAATTCATTGGTCATTTGTAGTTCTTTTCAGAGATGTGTATGCAGATCATTTGTCCATTTCTTAAGGGGATTATTGGGTTTTGCTGTTTTAAGTGTTTTTTCATTCTTGTGTATTTTGGATATTAATCCTTTGTCAGATGACTAGTTTGTAAATATTTTCTATTGGCTGTCTCTTAATTCTGTGGTTGTTTTCCTTTCCTGTGGAGAAGCTTAGCTTGAAATAATCCTTTTCATCTAATTTTGCTTCTGTTGCCTGTGTTTTGGGGGTCATATAAAAATCATTTTCCATGCCATGTCTTAAAGTATTTTCTTCTGCCAGTGCCATGGCTCACTTGGCTAATCCTCTGCCTGCGGTTCCAGCACCCCAGGTTCTAGTCCCAGTTGGGGTGCCGGGTTCTAGTCCTGGTTGCTCCTCTTCCAGTCCAGTTCTCTGCTGTGGCAGGAGGGCAGTGGAGGGTGGCCCAAGTGCTTGGGTCCCTGTATCCACATGGGAGACTGGGAGGAAGCACCTGGCTCCTGGCTGCAGCGCAGCGCCGGCCGTGGTGGCCATTAGGGGAGTGAACCAACAGAAGGAAAACCTTTCTCTCTGTATCTCTCTGTCTATAACTCTCTCTCTCACTCTGCCTGAAAAAAAAAAGTATTTTCTTCTAATATTTCCATAGTTCCAGATCTTACATTTAGATCTCTGATCAATTTTGAGTTGATTGTTCATAGAGTGTGAGATGGGGTATATTTCAATCTTATGCATATGGATGCCTTGTCTTACCAGCATGATTTATTAAAGAGAATGTCCTTTCTCTCATGTACATTTTGGGGCATTTGTCAAAAGTCATTAGTCTGTAAATGTATTGATTCACATCTGGGGTATTTACCCTGTTCTCTTAGTCCATGTGTCTGTTTTTATGTTAGTACCATACTGTTTTGGTTATGATAGCTGTATGTATATCTTGAAATCTGATAGTGTGGTGCTTCCAGCATTGTTCATTTTCTTCAAAGTTGCGTTGGCTCTTTGGGGTCTTCGGTATTCTTTATTCTAGTTCTGTGAAAAATGTTATGGGCATGTTCATGCAGATTGCATTGAATCTTTAATAAATCACTTTGAATAATATATGGTCATTTTCACAATGTTCTTCCAACTCAAGAAAATGAAAGGTCTTTCCATTTCTTGTGTGTATCTTCAAATTCTTTCCTTGGTAGTTTATGATTTATACTATAGAGGTCTTTCCCATCCTTGGTTAAATGTATTCCAAGGTATTATATTTATTATTTGTTTTATTTGTGAGTTTATATATTTATTTTTGAATTCTTTTATTTGAAAAGCAGAGTTACAGAGACAGAGAGGGGAGAGAGAGATCTATCAGTTGGTTCACTCTCCAAATGGCCATAACAGCCAGAGCTGGACCAAAGTCTCCTGGGTCTCTCATGTGGATACAGGGGCCCAGGCTTTTGGGCTGTCCTCCATTGCTTTCCTAGACACATTAGCAGGGAGCTGGATTGGAAGTGGAGCAACCAGGACACAAATTGGTGGCCATATGCGATGTTGGCATCACAGGTGGCAGCTCAACTTTATATGGCACATCTCTTCATCTCATTGATCTTTTCTATTGTTTTTTATTCTCTATTTTATTGATTTATACCTTGATCTTTATTTCATTCTACTAATTAAGTTTGGTCTGTTGCTGTTTTTATAGATCCTTGATTTGCATTGTAGGTTGTTTTTTTTCTTTCTATTTTTTTCTTGATGTAGATACTTCTATCAAATCTCCCCCTTTATATTGCTTTTCCTGTATGCTATAAGGTTTGCAATGTTTTGCTCCATTTTCATCAGTTTCAAGGAATTCTTAAATTTCTCTGATGATTTCTTCAGTGACTGGTTGTTAATTCAGACATAGCTCTCTGAGTCTACATATATTTGTATAATTTCTAGAGAATCCCATTTGTTACTGATTTTTAGTTTTATTCCATTGTGGTCAAAAAATGTACTTATTTTTCATTCTTTTGAATTCACTGAAGTTTGTTTTGTGGCCTAAAATATGGTCTATCCTAGATAATGTTGTGAGTGCTGATGAAAACAATGTGTACACTGCAACTGTGGGACGGAATGTTCCATAAATGTCTGTTAGGTCCATTTAGTCTACATTCTGTTTTAACTCTGATGTTTCTTTGTTGATGCTGGGGATTGGGTAAGAGTCCAGGTAATATATTCATTGATGACAATGGATGTTGAAGTCCTCACAATTAGCGTACTGGAGCTTCTATCTGCCTTTATATGTGATAATGTTTGTTTTATAAAATTAGATGCATCAGCATTAGAAGTATATACATTTATAATAGTCATATCTTATTGTTGATTTGATCCCTTAATGATTATATAGTGCTTTTCTTGTCACTTTTTACAGTTTTTGTCTTAAAGTATATCTTGTCAGACATAAATACACCACCCTGCTCACTTTTAATTTTCATTCGCATAAAATGAATTTTCCTATCCCTTCATATTCATTCTCAGTGTGTCTTTACTGGTGAAGTGAATTTCTTGTATATCATTAGATCTTGCTTTTTGAAATCCAGTCAGTCTGTACCTTTTATTTGGGGAATTTAGTCCATTTATATTCACTGTTACTATTATAATGACAGTACTATAAGTAATGACTTAGTACTGTCATTGAAAAATGTTTTCCTGTTTATTTTGCATTGAACCCCCTTTGTTCTTTTTTTGATTGAGTTTTGTACTTTCACCTTTTCGTGATGGTGGTTATTGTCATTTCTGTAGGGAGGACTCCCTTAAGTATCCTCTTTCATGTTGCTGTCTTTGAACTCTGCATCCTGTGAGGTTCCTGTGTCTCTCTTTCTGAGCTCCAGTGTTCTCCCTTGGGATTCACTTCAACATGCAGTTATTTTAACTCTTGTCTGAGGAGTAGATGAACCCTGGATATCTCCAGCCAACCAGCAAGGAGAATTTCCTCTAATTTAAAAAACAATTTTGATGGACTCATTTTTTTCACAACTCCGAAGTTTTACTCTCAAGCCATAGTGTGTGTTAAATTTCACGTTTAGCCAGTCCTTGGGCTTAATGTATTTGTAAAAATCTAGCAATTAGAAGAAGAATGTACATCTGGATTCCACCCTTAAATCCCCCTTTAGGAAATGCTGGTCCATCTCTTGCCATTGTTTTCCAGATGAACAGTTGATGTGCGAGGAAATCAAATGATTTACCTGAGTCCTTGATGTGCCTACAATGTGCCATCACTCTAGATGCTAGGGTGACAGGTAACCACACAAAATCACTGCCCTGAAGAACTTGAATTCCATTAGAGGACACAGGCTAAGACCAAACAACATAAAGGTAACACAATGCTAGGTAATCTGTAGGGTTATGGGAGACATAGCAGGAATTAAATCAACAGAGATTGACATGGTTTATCTTTAGATAGATGATCGAGGAAGACCACTGGCCACTCTAGGTCGGTTCAGGGAGTGAGTCATGGGATAGCTGGAGATGAACTTTCCAAGAAACAACAGGGGCAAAAGGCTCTTGATGTGCTAGAGGAAGAGTAAGACAAGGTAGTGGTGGTACTAACAAAGCTTCATTTTTAGTACCACTGCCACACCCTCTATTGGCATCCATTCATACACACATCTTTTTTCTATGCCAGGAGTTGACCAGAATACACCAGTTCCAGCCCACCTTCTATTGGAACAAAGCCGTGCTCATTTGTTTACATGTTGCCTGTGGCTGCTTTTGTGTACAACAGCAGAGTTGAGTATTTAGTCTGTATGGCCCACAGAGTCTAAAATCCAGCTGGCCTTTTGCAGTAACATTTGCTGATGCCTACTCTGTTTTGTACTCTTTTGTTGTTGTTGTCATCAAATGTGGACATCAAAAGGACAAAAATAAGTTGGGCACTTTTATAATAATGAAATACAGATTTTCCATGTCAAAATCTGGTCTCTACTGGCAGAAAACCTGATTGAACTTTTTAAAATTTTTGCTGTATACAAATAGAAATTTTTTTTAAAAAGATTTATTTGAAAGAGTTACACTGGCAAAGGGAGAGATGAAGAGAGGGAGAGAGGGAGAGGAAGAGAGAGAGAGAAATCTTCCATCCACTGGTTCACTCCTCAAGTAGCTTCAACAAACAGGGCAGAGCCAAGCCAAAGTCAGGAGCCAGGAGATTCTTCTAGGTTTCTCACATGGGTACAGGAGCCCAAGGACTTGGGCCATCCTTCACTTCTTTCCCAGGCACATTAGCAGGGAGCTGGATCTGAAGAAGAGCAGCCGGGACATGAACCTGGTGTCCATATGCGTTACCAGCACAGAAAATGGCAATTTAACCCACTACGCCACAGTGCAGGCCCCCACCCGAATGTTTTTTCATTCTGTTCTCTCTTGTCTTCATTTTTGTTTTTTTGTTTTTGCTTATTCTTCCTTTCTAAGGAGAAATAAACATTCAACAGGGAGTAAACTATGAGGCACTTTCTATGAACTTCATATTAAAGACAGAAATACTACTCCCAGGACCCTGAGCATTTTTTCAGTGACACAGGAAGTCACGGGTGAAGACAGCACAGCAGTTTTTTCATATGAGGTTGTGATAATCGCAAGGACCCTTTAATTTGACAAGGTAATTAGGTCCAAAGAGGCTCACAGCTCTGAGCCACACCGTCCATATGGATCTTTTTAAAATCTTGCACACCACCCAACAACGCAGCTCCCAACAGGGTGTATTACCAGCCTGTTCTAGATGTAGGTTAGAGAGAATAGGAATTAAATACCAACAACAAGAAACCACAAGTGCAATGCTTACTGTGATTGTTTTTCACTCCTATCTTTATGTAATGGCAGAGTATCTCATTCTCACAATTTGTCATTAAAGGAACATTACATGTGAAGACAATATACTAAAATAAAGTTTCTAGGGGCTGGTGTGACACAGTGGGTTAAGCCACTGCCTGCAACACTGGCATTCCATAAAGGCACCCGTTTGAATCCTGGCTGCTCCACTTTTGATCCAGCTCCCTGCTAGTACATCTGGGAAAGCAGCTGAGAATGGCTAAAATGCCTAGGCCTCTGCCACCCAGGAGCCAGGTTTCAGCTTCGCCCAGGCCTGGCCGGATGCAGCCATTTGGGGAGTAAACCAGCAATGGAAGTTCCCTCTCCCTCTCTCTGTCTTTACCTCTCTCTCTGGAACTTTGCCTTTCAAATAAATAAAAATCTTTTTTAAAAAAATTGAACGTAATCCTATAAGGTGTTGAAAATAGTATTTAGTGAAGAAGGAAGTTGAGAAAGCAGAATCTTTACATATTTTGTTAAGTTGGGAAGATTATGACCAATGTATTTAGTCTCACAGATACACTGCAGACTGCAAGCTCAGTGAGTCTTCCAGGCATTTATCTGCCTACCAGCCTTCCTCCTCTCTCCCCTTCCTCTTTCTCTTCTCTCTCACTCCCCTCCCCCCTTCTTTCTTTCTCCTCCTTTCTCTTTCGCTCCAGAAAACTCACCCTGAACATTCTAAAACTTTCCTTTCCAACTCTTTCCCACTGAGCCCTCTCTGTTCATTGAATTATTTCTAAGTCAATTCTTGAGCTATTCTCTCCTGTTAACCTCTTGTTATCATCAAAGTTTGAGAGCTCAAAAACTATCTATTTTCTGACTACATAAAAATGTAGTTTGCTGAGAACAAATATATGGCTACAGAAAACATTTCAGAGATGGAAACAACAAAAGGAATAAAATAAAAACTAGCCATAGTTACCACCCTAGAATGTCCTGTACCTATCATCTCAGTATGCATTTAATAATGTTTTCAGTATTTGCAGTGTGTTTATACTCACTATACATGGCCTGTTTTATTTTTGTGAAACAACATGAAAATGTGTATTTCCATATATACTAGTCTTCTGAAACCTGGTTATGCTCACAAAATTTCTTGAACCATACCTTATTTAGTCTCCTACTGTTGGACTTTTAATTTGTCTTTCATTTTTTTTTTGTATCATAAGTAATGCTGCAGTCAACATCTTTGTATGCTCACAACTCTGATGATTCCCTTAGAACAAATGTCTGGGAACGTTACTTCACAGGAGGAGGTGTGTGTATGCTTCTAAGACCATTCCCACATGTTATACTCTAGAGAACTCCTGAATAGGTAAAGGAATTTAATGTGAAAGTTCAGGCCTTTAGTTTGTGGGATCCATTGTGTATTTAATACGAAAGTTCAGTCTGTGATTTTTGTTTAGGTCTTGGTTATTGTGATGATTTCTCAACTGAAAGGTAGTTTATCATCCCTTGTCTCTAGGAGAAAAACCTTGGGAATGGAGAGGCCAGAAAACACGGGAGATGGGGAGGTATAAATCCTAGAAAGAGCAAAGAGCCAAGAAAATGGCTTTGGAGGCCGGCGCCGTGGCTCAACAGGCTAATCCTCCGCCTTGCGGCGCCGGCACACCGGGTTCTAGTCCCGGTCGGGGCACCGGATTCTGTCCCGGTTGCCCCTCTTCCAGGCCAGCCCTCTGCTGTGGCCCAGGAGTGCAGTGAAGGATGGCCCAGGTGCTTGGGCCCTGCACCCCATGGGGAGACCAGGAAAAGCACCTGGCTCCTGGCTCCTGCCATCGGACGAGCGCGGTGCGCCAGCCGCAGCGCGCCGACCGCGGCGGCCATTGGAGGGTGAACCAACGGCAAAAGGAAGACCTTTCTCTCTGTCTCTCTCACTGTCCACTCTGCCTGTAAAAAATAAATAAATAAATAAAAATAAATAAAAAAATAATAAGAAAATGGCTTTGGAGTGAATCCACGTTTGAAGAAAGGCATTCCATTCCTGCGATGGCTCTTTCTGAGTATCTGCATAACACCTGCCATGCACTGTGACAGCAAACCATAGAAAATAGAAACCAGAGGCTGCCTTTACAGATCGACAGTCCACAAGGCTAGTAGAGACACCTCTCACTTTTGTCTCTGGGAAGAATAAGCTTTGGGTTTGAACAATTCATATATTCACTTTTTAAAAAGTAACTTTTGGCCAGCGCCACGGCTCAATAGGCTAATCCATCTCCTGCGGCACTGGCACACCGGGTTCTAGTCCCATTCGGGCCACCGGTCCTGTCCCAGTTGCTCCTCTTCCAGTCCAGCTCTGTGCTATGGCCAGGGAGTACAGTGGAGGATGGCCCAAGTCCTTGGGCCCTGCACCCGCATGGGAGACCAGGAGAAGCACCTGGCTCCTGGCTTCAGATCGGCGCGGTACGCTGGCTGCAGCGGCCATTGGGGGGTGAACCAACAGTAAAGGAAGACCTTTCTCTCTGTCTCTCTCTCTCACTGTCCACTCTGCCTGTAAAAAAAAAATAATAATAATAATAACTTTTGCCTTGTTAAGCTCTTTTGTCATCCAGAATGTTAACTCATCTAGTTAAGAACGCCTATTATCAGGGGGGAGGGGATGGAGGCCCTCTTGGATGATATTTGAGTGGAGGGGGGCGGGGAGGCCCTCTTGGATGATATTTGAGTGTCCTTTACATGTGACTGAATACCAGCCAGGATTTCTCAATTGGACTACTCCAAACACATCGCAGTACCATTACCTTCGATCTGCGCCCACATGCTGTAGTGGTCGCAGCTCATCTGTTTTTTAAAAAGCAAAGTGTGGGTTTCCAATCATGCATTTGCAATAATCAGGGAGAGACAGTGGGATGAGAACTGTGACAGGCACGTCTTGTTATTGACATTTTAGCAGTTGCGGAAGGTGCCTGGCAAGCGCCAACTTTGTTCTCCTTGGGCTCATGGTCAGAGACCAAAATATTCTTTTACAACTCTCCAAGTTTGTAGCAGTTCCTCTTTAAAGAAATGCTATCATTCCATTCTTCACAGACCTGGAACAATGCCGCTTGTGTGCTCCAACCACTTGGAGAATTAATACACTGTTTCTTTAGAAGGATTTGCTTTCAAAGTTGAACTTCCAGAACCCAGAACACCTTATCACACTTTACTCTCTCAAAGTGGAAAAAGAGAAAGGGGCGGGGAGGGCTGAGAGCCTGTTAGGACTTGTGCCAGTTAAATCCGATCTCGCAGGGGATATGTTTTTCTTCTGGCGTCAGATTAAATTTTCAAATCAAGCAGTGTTTGAGGCTGCAAGGGAATGTCCAAGGGATTCTTAGTGAAGCTAATCCCAGAGCAGTGGCGCATTCCAAGGGGCTAATCTGCCCAAGTTCATTGCTTACTTGAAACGTCTCTGGGGGGAAGAGCCGGGCAAGTGACTTTTTTTCCAGTGGGCGGTCATAAGAGCATTATTAACGGCGTGACCAGCCCTAGCCACAGCAAAATGAAAGCAACAGGAGCTGCTTGGGGGACTGACTGCCTTTGCCAGTGGCCAGAGTCAGCGCACAGGTAAAACGATCGCAGCTAACTTTTCTCTTGTTCAACTGCTCAGTGTTGGATGTGGGGACGTGGAGAAAGACCCAAAGACACCCAGGGAAATGTGGAGGGGAAGCCAGAGGCAAAGATGAACCTGTGCCTTCAGGACCTTGTGGGCTGGACTGGGAAATGGGAGAGAGTGGCAGGGAGAAGCGTGGGGGAAGTTTTCCTGGTCACTTGTTCCCATAAAGTTAGCAAACTCTTCTTCTGGTCTTGTGGTTACTAACCTGAGTTGTTTTTTGTTGAACTGGCCTGGGAAAGAGTGGATCGCTATAGCACTTTTGATGGCTTTTTGGAGTGGGATTTTAAGACACACTGTATGAATGTGCTGGAAAGGAGTGCTACCAGGAGAGCTTGTTGATCCTGTAGCTGGAAGGGAGGGCACGCAGAGAAGATTCAGAGTAAGCTGGAGACGGTGTGCTGTTGGTGGCAGAGGCTTTGTGAGATAGAACTGAAACCCGCTTAAGTGAAAGAATTTCATTTTTTTCTATTTAAGGTAACATTTACTGTTTTTTGGTTGTTGTTTCTGTCATTTAGATGTGTTGTTGACTGTTCATTTACCTCAAAATGAATACTGTATTCTTCAAGGGTAATCATTAGACTTTGTCTAAAATGTGGATGTCCTCAATTTTGTTTTGAATAAGATGTCCTTTAATGATTAGCCTTTGAAGAACACTTCCCCATTACACATCACACATGACTGATAATGCAGAAAGACAAGAAAGAAAATAGCCCTTCACAACCTCAGTCATGGTTGTGTGACCATTCCACCTTTAGAAAAGAATGCAAAAAGTGATTTTCTGAGGAGTAATAAGAAGCCATCCTTTGCAAGAATGCATGAGACTTCCGAAGCATATTTAAAAAGAAAATATTTTAGGACAGTTTGTCCATTGAATCTTTGCATTATAAAAGTATTAAAAGATCAGCTAGAAAAACGGCATGTCAAAACTATTTCATGCTTTCTAATAATCAGGAGGACCATCCTGAGTTATCATAGCTGGATATCGAAGTATATGAAGCTTCATGCAGAGTGGTTCAAAGCCTTTGAACACAAGAAGAAAGAATTAGTTGGGAACAAGTTAAACCATGATTATACATCAAATATGCCTTCTCCGAGAAAACAATTTGGAAAATCTAATATCTGCCCCACTAAAGACCTGAATACAGGCACAATAAAGCAAAATCCACAAAGTAAATTATGCCTGATAGTTTGCAGAGGTTCCAATTTGTGTGACACACAAATTCTTTCTGTTATGCATTAAACTTCTCATGTACAATCACATTCAGTCATGAATGGTGGAAAGATGTCTTACATTTCCCTTTGCTGTCTCTCCCAATGGTGTTTGCCTTGGCAAGGGAAATGATTCATTGCCTAATAATAAGAAATAGAAAGTGATTCTCAAGCCTCTTGCTAACAGTGAGGTAACTCTTCACCTTTGAGAAAGTAATTGAGATGCTAAGCCATACATAAGTCAAAGTGCTCTTACTAAAAGGCTGACAGCCCAGCTGGCATATGCAGTAATTCCTACCTCAAACCATCACACTGAACCTTCCATGGCCCTCTGGGTTAAAACCAGGATCCATGAGCTAAAGAAAGAATGAAAGTGTCCTTGCAAAGTCGACTCCGTGCGTCACGGCCCCCTCAAATGCTCAAGTTGAGTCCTGTTGCGATTACATTTCTTTCATGGACGTGTGATAATGACCATGCCACCCCTTTGGCTGACTTCCTTCTCGTATTCTGGTGTCTTCTGAATGCCCCACCCCATCCTTTTCCTCAAGAAAGGAAGAAGAGATAAGAGAGTGTTCATTACTGCACAGGTGAGGATTGCATGAGGGAAACGAGAAGGTAAAAGATGCGAGTGGCCTCTAGGCATCCAACTCTTGGCAGGTACCACCGAGCTCCCAGGCATGCCCTGATGGCACTGCCCATATCCAGGGGACTTGGTCGGTCACAGTTCATTTGGACAGGCAGGTTAGCAGAGTGGATAAGAATATGAACTCTGGGGTCAGACGGCTAAAGTTCAGGTACTGGCTTGAAAGCACATTTGTTGCATCTCTCTGCCTCCATTTATCCTTTGGTAAAATGATACCATGGGAGTACCCTCCTCCCAGAGGTCTTAGGGGGATCAAAGGAGATCATACACAGGCAGCACAATGCTAAACACATGAAGGGCCCTGGGTAAATGTTAGCCGTTGCTGTTACCTGTGGTGCTTCTGCTTTGTAAGTCAGATGCTGTATCTGAGTCACCTGCTTTGATTCTCTCCTCCCAAGTAGCTGTGATTATTCACATGTTATGGAAGAGCCTTAGAGAGGTTAACTAACTTTTCTATGTACCCTGTCAGTGACCATCCGGACCTCCTGGGCACCTATCGTCCCCAACATGAAAGAGTCCAGGTCACCTCTGTGCCCAAGAATTTTGTAGTAGCTGCCTCTGAAATTTTTTGAAATTTTAGTGCCAGAATCAATGAACACAGGGCTGTTAACCTCTTCTTGGGGTGAAAGCATGGGACCCAGAAAATGATAGCTGTGCTCCATGTCAGGTGTTACTACTGCACCTATTTAATAGAAGAGGAAAACTGAGGATCAAAACACTTGCGTGCTGCTCCATGCTGCAGCGTCAACTTCACACCACTCTTTCTACCTACACACTTTAAGCTTTTCCCAGTTTCTTTAAGGGACAACTGATCAGCACTCCCTGAAATTCCCAGATTCTCCCCAAAATGATCTTCATGAAGGCTTGGCCAAAGTGGGCCATGAAAGAAAGTACCTTCTCCCCTTCTGTTCCCCACAGTGTGGGCAAAGTTGGTTTCAAATACCCAGGGAAGAACATGTGCCTGTCTATGTGCCAAGAGATGGTATCAGTGAAAGAATTCAGTGTCTGGGGAAAATCGGAGCCTATGAATAGTTTAACTTACAGGCTTTCTACAAAGATAAAGACTGGTTATCTATGCCACTAAGCTCATTTCTGTTGCAAAGATGGAATCCTTTCTACCTGTTTAAGAAGGTAAATCTTGGGAAAATGATGGTGGGACTTTTTAAAATTCCTTCTGGCAAAGAGATTGACCTATGCTCCCTTTGTTTGATGTGTGTATAGAGGTCCACCTGGACCCCAGGATCTCTGAGACAGTGTGGGTACAATGTTTGAAGACCCAGAAATTCTATGACCTCATTGTGACCATGAATGAAACCGGATGCAGTTCCATTGGGCCACTCAACCATCCCCCATGTTTCTATTTATAAAATATGCATTGTTCTCTTAGAAAACGCCCATCTGTAGTCCCACACCATTGCATAGCCCTCCACTATGAGAAAGGAGGGGATGCGAGGCTGAGACATTGGGGCAAAGCAGAAGTTAGCCCAGCGTAGGCAGACATTTGAGTGGGTGCGGTTACTGCCAACAAATAGTGGCTAGTAACAGTTAACACCAGTCGTGGAGACAGGTCAGGTAGACAGCTCAGTGGTGCTTTGGCTCTGTGTTCTAAGACTAAGAAGTTGGGGCTGATGCTGGGTTACAGCAAAGATGATACCACATAGAAATAACATCACAGGTTGCTGTAGCAACTTCGGTCTGAAATGCTTGGAGAAGGAATCTTCTGAGCAGCCAATTGGATTCCATGGGAGGCTCCTCTGCTATTTCAAATGCTGGTAAAGGAAATGGGAAAGGGGCATGATGAATATTCTGCATTGGAACAAAGATCCTACAGTTTGCTGCAACCTCCTTTGTCTGTCTGAGAACTCAATCTCAGGGGCAGGATTTTTGGGAGGAGAGTCCCAGTAACATCCATTGTAAGAAGCTGAATTTACTCTGCTTAAAGACATGTGGGATGCAAAAATAATGGGCCATCTTCTTTCCTTCCAAAGGTATTACCTGTGAAATTTTGTACTATGATAAAGACTTTTTTTTCTTTTTGATGTTTTCATTAACTTTTTCTCCTTCTGTACTTAAGCATTGCTAATTTGGATTTCAGAAAAAGCATGGTGATGGATTAGAGCTTTGAGTTATGTGATTCCCCTGCCATTTTTCCTTTCTTGTAGAAGGAAAACTAATGGAGACATTAGCTTGAAAACCTTATAATTATTTAGGTGCCATTCTTGATAGCATTCTTGTTTTCTATAAGGTTGTTTTCTATAAACTTCTCTGTCTCTCCAAGTCAATTATATCTGTAAATGGCAATGACTTTCTGTTCTTCAAAAATTATTGTGGATTTATGTACAGTTCCATCACTAACATTTTAAAAATAATGACTATTTCCTTTGACTCTGACATTATGTTAAATAACCTAGTCAGCAGGTTCTAGAGGTAATTGATTGTTATATGTTTATGTTGAATAACTCAATTTCAATTCAGTTTACAATAATCTAGGCTATTATGTGATTATAAACTTTTGCTTCCTAGTCAACAATATTTAAAGGTTATGTTCACCTTTCCTCTCTTTTTTTTCCAGGCTCAGAAATCCTGGATAGAAAGAGCATTTTATAAAAGAGAATGTGTTCACATCATACCCAGCACCAAAGACCCCCATAGGTAAGCATCTCACTGTCTCTAATGTATTGAGAATGTGAAGTAGCAATTATAGAAACAGTACTAATTATTACTGACTGCAAGGGAAACAACTGTAAAGGTCATTTTTTATATTGTTGGATGTTTTTGAAGCAATCATATAGGCACTATATAAAATGCCTTCCCTACAGTTAATTCTTAGTCTAAGAGCCTGTGCAGAATAACATAGACCATTATGGAAAGAATTAATCACACATACGCCAGTGAGTTCGATTTTTTTTGTTTTGTTGCTGATTTTCCTTTGAAGCATTTTGTGAAAATATTTAGTTTATAGCAACATGCATTCAAGTAAAAGACTTCTATCTGATTACTACATGTACTACAGACCTTCAGATTCCCATCCAAGCTCATTGTCACTAGCTGGCTTACCTTCCTGAAGATTAACAAGATATAAGGTGGGGTAAAGTAGCATATGTATGTAAATATATAGAGAGAGATGTGTATATACATATATTCATGCATAGAGACTCATTTATGAACAGCTAATTTAATAAAGTAATTGAAAATATGGATAATAGAGTCTTAGACACCAACCATGTGACCTTGGGAAAATGACCTAACCTTGAAAACTAACATTTCATAAAATGGATGCTAAATTATGAGTGTTTAATAAGTGTTAGTTATATACAAGTATCCCACCTATTATTACTAGTATGGTGATGAATGCAAGACGTTTATATGACACAAGGGGTGAATTTTAAGTTTTCACATGTCTCATGAATATTTTCTTCATCATTTAAGAATGCTTAAGCCTGCGGATTTTTATTTCAGAATTAGATATTTGATGGCCAATGTCAACCCAGAAGAGACGAGTTAGGTTGAGACTCACATAGACATGGGATCTCTCATTCAAATGTGCTTGTTAAAATGCTTCCCTCTAAGCTCTTCCACTTCCTTAATGCCAGGTTGGAGAGGTGAGAGCTGTAAGAATAGAAAAATCTAGAGAACTTCGTTTTGCGGGTGTCCCATCTTGAAGTGCAGGCCATATGTGAACAGGGACGATGGAGAAGGGCAGGAAGCATATTCAAGCTTATGTAGCTGAAGGAAAATGGAGAAGTTTGGAAACAAAAGAAGATATGTGTGTCACACAAAGCCTGAGTTCACCATTTGTATGATAACAGCCGCATGAAGGCATTTTCGCTGAGAACTCACTGAAGTGGGCTGACAAAGCACTGTAGAATCCTCCAGCAGGCTGCCTGTAGTATGTTTGCCAACAGTGGCTAACGCCAGGGGTTCACCTTCCTTCTCCCATCACAGGTGTTGCTGTGGACGTCTGATCGGCCAGCATGTCGGCCTCACTCCCAGTATCTCCGTGCTTCAGAATGAGAAAAATGAAAGTCGCCTGTCCCGAAATGATATCCAGTCCGAGAAGTGGTCCATCAGCAAACACACCCAACTCAGCCCAACGGATGCTTTTGGGACCATTGAGTTCCAAGGAGGAGGCCATTCCAACAAAGCCATGGTAATCAAAAAGCTATTCAGTAGATGCCAATGCTAACTCGTGTCTGACACAGGATTGGTTGAGTGTGTGAGATTTAGTGGGGTGAAATCTCAACTCTGCCACATCCTGACAGATGACTTACTCTGATTACCTTGCTCTAGAGTGTCCCAGCTTGTCCTGTGTAAAATGCAGGAAAGAAAACCTTCCTCTAGGGTTTTTAAATAATTAGTGAGATCAGACATACTGTTATTAATGATAACAAAGCAAATAACTTTCTTTCATCACCCACTATTTATTATTTTATCTGCAAAAATGTTTTTCTCAATCCATGTCTGTCCCTTTTTGGTGAAAGTATGACCTTTATGTTTCTGTTTCGCTGTGTTTGTAAATAGTAAGTCTCTCAGTTCAAAGTAGAAATGATCATCCCACTCTTTCCTTCCCTGTGCTAACAGAGGTCTTGCCATCTACATTGAGTGCTTTTTCTCTAGTCAGCTGTGTTCAATAAAGTCCTCAATGGAGGGTTCCTATATGAAAAGCGTTTAGGGGACAGAAGAGGCTTTAGAAAACATACAACTTCTTTAGCAGTTGTCACTTCTAAATTTTAACTTTCTTCATAGAAAACTTCCTACTTGGCTGAGAGATTTTTCCAGGAGAAAAGTATAACATGTGTTTTGGAATTTCTAGAAATGCTATTATAGTCCAACAAGATTGCTTCCAACAGTGAGAGAGAGAGAGAGTGTGTGTGTGTGTATGTGTTAACTGAGATTGGAGCAGTTGGAAGCGGCTGCTCTTAGGCATGCCATGGAATCTTCTGAGTTTGGAGAGGAAATTTTGTTTAGAGAAGCATACTGCAAAATATAAGAGGGCTCCCAGTCTAAAAATGTACGACAAAGCCACCTCTCTCTTGTTTTTCTCTTCTCCTCTGCTTTCCTTGCTACTATCCCCAACTCCCGCTGCAACAAGTGCTTTATCAAGAATGACCGAGCTATTCGCTCTGTCCTTTCCTGAGAATCAATCTTGAGCTATTTGTTAAATTACAACCAAGTTGGAGCTAATATTGGAAAGGTAAGAGGTTGCAGCTTGCAACCTGTCCAACAAGGCTTGAGAAAATGAAGAATGGGTTTATTATTCTTGGCCAACACAGAACTGAGGGAAATGGAGATTTGTCAACTTCCTCACCCTCACTTAAGGTGCTTGCCTATACAAGATGACTAAGTGTCCCCAACTTAGTATAGCTCCTGTCTACAATATGAAACTGACATGAATGAGGGTATTTCAGAAAGTTCTGGAAAAATGGAATTAAAACTTGAGTTTATTTGGATGCAAAAAGTTTTTGAATTCCTTGCATAGATTTTTTTTTTCATAATACACATTTTCCATGAACTTTCTGAAATGCCCTCATACAGTGTAGGTTCTCTGGAACCATGCATTGAAAGTTACATAAGTTCTGCTCACAAGAAAAGTGCTACAAATGAGGAAGCAGTTTTCTGGGTTATAATCATTATAGAGTGGTACACTAAACACCTTCCCAGCATTGTGCCATGATCCCAGAAGGCACAGGGCAGGCATCTAGTCACGATTGTAAATGTTCAGCGTCAAATTTGGAGCATGATTATGATTATAAGTGCTCCTGAGAGTCCCCCTCCAAAGTCAGCACCTTAGGAAACTCTAATTACCGAGATGGGTCATTGCCCAAACACACATTAATTGGTCTTAGGAGGACAGATTTCAGAAAATGTATAGATCATAAAAGGAAAGTAGTCTATATTTTCATCAAATGATAGCTTTGATGGAAAATTAATCCCTAGCACCTGAAGTTTATAAAACTTAGTGTTGAGTCACAAATAATTTCTGCCCATTTTTCACAAGTTCAGTCTACTTTCAGAAGATAAAGCTTTCTGTCATTAAAATCTCAAAGAATGGAGTATTTGTGTAATAGTAAAGCGTGTAGATTCTGAATTCAGCCTGTGTTTAACCCAGGAGCCATAGAAATGCTTTGTGAAAGGAAGAATGTTGTTCACGTTCTCTGTGCCTCAGCATTTATTCTGTTGCATGGATTGTTGATCCTCCTATCATACATAGTAAATGAGATGACATAAGTAACACTTTCCACACAAGGCCATGCACACAATAGTTATAAAACTTAATCGAGCTGCTATTTTTATTACTACAGGCTGAGCATCTCTAATCTGAAAATCCAAATTCTAAAATGTTCCAAAATCTAAAACATTTTGAATGCTGACCTGACACCTTAAGAGGAAAGTTCCACGCCTCACCTCCTATGACAGATCATAGTCAAAATGCAGACACACAGTACACAACTCCTTCTGTGTTCCCACAGGAAAAAAGCCCTGCCCAGCCCTCTTCAGCTGGGATGTATCTTTCCATGCACATTGAGATCCCCCCACAAACATGCCTATTATGTATATAATGAAATGGCCTGCGTTTAGGCTGGACCAGGGGCAGGGACTTTGTCCTATCCCCAAAATACCTCAGTATGTATATACAAATATCCCAAAATCCAAAATAATATGGAATCTGCACCTCTCCTGCTCTCAAGCATTTCAAATAAGGGATACTCAATCTGTCTCATTGTTATCATTTGCTTCAGGCTCTGAAAGAAATTACAAAGACATTTGGCTAGTATTTGAAAGACACCATTTGAATGTAAATATTTTTGTAGATTATTTTAGAAATTCATGGTATACATTTTTGCATTGACACTTTAAAACAATTCCAGAATTTCTGACTCCTTAGCCCACTGATGAACCAGAGAATATGAAGCCACATTGTCATTTATTTATACCCTGGCTCTGTCACTTGCTACTGGCTGTGTAACTTGGTCCAGTTGACTTACAGTCCCATTGACCCAATTTCCTCATCTGTAAAATGGATGCAGTAATTCCCACTTCGCAGGGCTGACTGAAACATTAAATGAGTCAATAGGAATGTTCTTCAGAAAGTTTGTGAAAAAATGTGTGTTATGAAAACACCATATGCATGGAATTCAAAGATTGTTTACAGTAAAATATACTTATGTTATAACTCTACATAAATATTTTCAAGTTTTAATACTTAAAACTGCCTGGTATCAAAGCTGCACAGTGTTTGCTGTTATTACTCCCTCCTGCATTGAGGTCATTTATTATAGCTATGAGACAAACTTTCCGGTGGATTAAAATAAGAATGCATGACCTTGCAGCCAGAAAGAATGAAACCTAAGCCTTAGCCTCATGATCTACCTGAAAAATCTTGGTTAAACTACTAATTTAGCTGAGCCTCAAATTTTCTTATCTATCAGTATGAAGCAGACGTGGTTGCCTTACTTGATGTTTGTAAGGATTGGAGAGAAGATAAAAAGAAACTAGTGTACAGCCAGGGCTCAAGATTTATATGGAAATAATAATGCTTTGTGAAAAAAAAATTAGTGGTAGAAGACTGAAGCAGCTTCCTTTGAGTGCAAAGATGTGTTACAGGGGTCCCTGGCTGCCTAAGTCCAGGAGTCTTGAACATCAGCGTTGGTGACAGTCACCAGCAGGAAGCTAGTACTGACAACTCTAGCTCAGTACTCACTGTCTCTCTGGAGACTCTGTTACCTGGTGGCAACCGCTCTACTTTAGTTCAACAGCAAAACAGCTGCTGTGGGAGTGCTGTCAATGAGGAACAAAGGCAAGATCCCTTCTCAATAGATTGTTTTCCCCCACCTGAACTCTCCTGAAAATTTTAGTGAGTTGGACCCTATGAACCTGGAGACAAAACCCCAAATGAGTTTATTAGAATGCATGTCCTTCCAATGAGCCATTAAAATACTTTTTGTAATTACTCTCAGACTTTGTAGCAAACAGTAACAGTAGCAACTAAAATTTATTGAACATCTGCTAGGTTCCTGTACCTCTGCCAAGTACTTATTGATGTTATTTCATTTTTTATGGCAGAACAGAATAATATTCTGGAGTCCAGAAAGCCTAAGTACTGTGCACCCTGTCAACAGTGGAAGGAAAGAGGAAGAGGCAGCTAGATCTTTCACTCAGCTCAAGTGGACTTGGTATATTTGTACACTGAGCTTGGGCAGCCCTCCTCAGGCTTCACATGGCTCTGTCAAGCCCAGAGCTGTCTGCTGGTGATCAGGTCAGGCATGGTCAACTACATGATTGGTGGCACCCAGTGCACAGGGAAAATTTAAGGCCCTGGAAGCAACAGGGAAATCAATCCCCCCCTTCCAACAGCTGGCAACTCCAACACTCAGTAGATGACTGACCCACCCCAGGAGGTAGCGACCTCGATGCTACGACATAATCAGTATCCAAGGTGGGTGCACTTCCTGCCAAAGTGCTCATGGACCACCCCTTGTTGTTGCCAACCTGAGATAAAGGTAGCCATTGCTTTTTCATTGTCCTAAAATGCTGCAGGGCACAGCATTGGCCCTGACCTTAACTCTCAGATCTGGACTGTCTCCATCCTGAGGAGGCAGCAAAGAAATGAGACCAGGGACCATGTGTAAGCTGAGACTCTGATCTCTCTGCACATGTTCCCCTGACCCACCAGACTTCAAAGTCAAGGACAACATTACTATTTTTAAACTTGCATTATTTATTTGAAAGGTAGAGAGATAAGACACGGAGATTTTCTGTCTGCTGGTTCACACTCCAAATGCTTACAACACCTGAGGCAAGGAACCCAATCTGAGTCTCACATGTAGGTGGTAGAACCCAACTGTTTGATCTATCACCTATTCCCTTCTGGAGGGCACATTTATAGGAGGTGGAATTGAGGGCAGAGCCAGGACTGCAATCCAGGCACTCTAATATGGAATGGAGGCATCCCAAGCTGCATCTTAACCACTAAGCCAAAAACTTCCCACTAGAATAAGATTAATAAGAATTTCAACATAGCAAGTACAGAGCAATGAGTCCCAAACACTGCATTTCAAATGCCCATGCTGCTCAGTCTCTGAGGTTAGGACTGCCCTAGATGGTCTCAGAGCAGTTTCCGTGGGGCATACCTTTCTTTTATGAGTCTAATCAGCTAAATGAGGATCATTGTTTCCTTTTTATTACAATAAAACTTTAACACATAGAAATTCAGCTATTTGTCCAGATACTAATGAGCACTGTGTCTACACTGAACACTTACCCTTGAATTCTTCTGATTCTCCTGTCTAGACAATGGGCTGGAGTTGTCCATAGGTCAGAGGTTTCATTTTATCAGGCTGGAGAGTCATTTTGTGCCAACCTGTGTTGCCTTTACTTCTCATCCCATCAAACAAAGGGAACAACCACCACTGTCTATTAAAAACCTTCTGTCTTTACATGGGGGAGACATGGTTAAGTAATCACCAAGGTTTTTACATCAGACCAACTAAATATGTCTTTGATCTCCTGCTTCTACCAAGAAGACTTGAAAGCTGAAATGATTTTTTTAGCAAAATGGCCAAAAACCTCTTGAGGCAGATTTACTTTTATTAATTTTTTAAAAACTAAGATGTAACATTAACTTTTTCCAACCAGGCAACCCCAATTGAAGCCTTTTTGTCTTTAAAATGCCAGTGTGGTCTGGATTCAATATGGTGCAGTCTGCAGGAGTTGTGGTTGAATTGATAACTGGAGAAAAAAAGAGTCCTTATCAAAATGTTGCAGGTCCCATTAAAGCCCTGTCTTTATTCAGGAATCCCGTGTGTCTGTCTCACCCCATAGGCAAGACAGCAGTAGGTCACAGGACTTTAGCCACCAAAGACACTTGAGGGGTTGGTTTTCAATTCAGAGGCTCACAATCTCCTGAGAGGCCTTTACAAATTCCCACACCCCAAATTCAGTTTCTAGATTCTCATTAATTGGTTTGGTGTAGAGCCTGGGCATCCAGAGATTTTTGAAAGCTACCCAGATTATTCTGTTCAGCCAGTGTTAAAATGTACTAATTAATCCCAGTCTCTCTACCTAGTTTGCTGGTGTGGTAACTGGAGCCCAGAGATGTTAAATTATTTCCCAGAGTCACTCAATTATTTAACAACAAAATTCTCAAACTCAGCTTCACACTCTGTCAGCTCTGTGTCTTCTTGGTCGTGTGTGCCTGGAGCACATCATAGCTGATGGATTTGTTTGCAGATATACAATGGAATTCAAAATGTTTGTTTATAAGTGGAACCAAATAGTGTTTGTTTTGTTGCAAAAAAAAAAAAAACTATGATATGTGTGCATAGTTTTTTCATAATAGGCATTTTCCGTGAACGTTGTAGAGACCACCTTATCTACTGGGTAGTTGAAAGGAAGCTAATTATCTAGATCTGTTGTTCATGGTTTTTGAAAACTTGGTAATGGAAATTATAAAATCACTATTTGATGAGGTTATACTAAAAGTATGATCAGGAAGAGTCTTTGTAAGATTATATACTGGGCTAATAGAACTATGAGTGCTTCTGGGTGCTTTGGGATATTCTGTCCTCAATTCCCAGGCTTCACAAGCTCCAGCACAATAGTCATGGAACCAGCACTTCACCAATAGAAATAGTGACACAGGAAGGAGCCATTTGATAACTGACAGGGAGAAGTGATCCTGACTTCCTTTTCAGTACCAAGCCACTAGTCACAAGCCCCCCAAGTCCAATCTCGCCTCATGCAGGGACCTATTAGTTCATTCAGAGGCCCATAACAGTCAGAACAGAAGGGAGGGCCAGCACTGTGGCACAGCAGGGTAAGCCACCACTTGGCATATCCGCATGCCTGGTTCAATATCCAGCTACTCCACACTTCCAATCAAGCTTCCTGCTAATGAGCCTGGGAGACGAGATGATGGCCCAAGTACTTGGGTCCCTGCCCACACATGAGAGACCCAGATTGAGTTTCTTGGCTCCTGGCTTTTGCCTGGCCCACACCCAGCTGTTGGAGACGCTTGGGAAGTACACCAGTGGATGAAGAAAAACTTTCTGTGTCCCTCTCTCTGTCACTCTCTCTATGTGTCATTCTGCCTTTAAATAACATAAGTAACTCTTAACAAAAAAATGAAGTACAGGGTGCCAGGCACAGAGGATACTAAAGCTCTGTTGTGGCCATTGTTTTACTAGAACAGGTTCGAGGTAACTTAAAGTGGACTTAGAAGGCAGGAATAACAGCCCCATCTGCAGATACTGTGTCCTCTCTCAGGTACACTTCTTTCTCTAAGTCTCAGAGTGTAAATTATTTAGAAAAGACAGCAGTGCTGGGCTTGATTATAAGCAAAATCAGAATTGCTTACTAATCATCTCTTCCAATTAATGCTGAGCTGAGTCGTGGGCCAGGTAAGTATAACCCAATTAAGGACTTGTATCCAAGCTCCTCAAGTCACCCACACAATTCTCTATGGGTTTTCCCTTGCTATTTGCTCTACTTATTAGATCAGGTTGAGCCCCTTTTATAGGTCTCAAGTAATTTAGATAATTATTCCTATCCTTCGTGTTCACATTCAGCTCTAACTATTGAATCTGCCAGGGTGGAAGCCTTATTCCCTGAACCGTGTGAGCAGGGGGTACAAGACAGCGGGGAAGAGAGAGGGGAAGTCAGAGGCAGTGGAGGCAGGCAGCCGTGTGGTCTCTGTCACCTTAGACTCTTACAGTGTTTCAGGGGTTGAATTTCAGATTTTAAAACTTGTCTGTCTTTGCATTATGCAGATTTGATCTGGGAGTCATCATTGGTACTTTGCAAACAGGAAATTAAATGAATCCCACTTCGCAAAACAAAATAGCTAATCACCAAGCCGTGGCTAGCCAAGCAGCTTTACTGACAGAAGCAGGATATGGTTTTGAGAAGTTTTGTAATTACTCCATTGATTTCCAGTTTCTACCTTGTAATCTCAAAGCCACTGAGCTGGCAGGATCTTTGGCTGGTCTTTCTGAAACTGAGAATAAAACTAGAATCCATCCCTCACATCCCTCCTGATCCTAATCACAGATCTATAGAGAAGCCAGAATCGACTGTTCTCTGAGGAAACATCCCAGCTCTTTGCCTCGAGAAAATTTTATGCTAAATAATTCTGGCAGGAAATCTATAGAGTACCCTCTATGACCTGTTCATATGCTTAGTGCAGTTTTATATTATTTCTGGACCTTTGCTTTGACTTCACATTCATCCCCTATAAGTAGCTGCTATCTAACTCTGGAAAACAGCAAAAACAATGTGGAATAAATTGCATTGTCATTTTCCCTTCCAAACTCTTATGGGTCATCAAACTAGGAATTTAATAACAGTGATTGCAATTCTAAATATTTTCTTTCTAGGGTGATTTCATATCTATTAAACCATCACAAGAATTAGACTCTCAGTGCAAAACAAAGGACTTTGCAAACTTGGAAAGCTGGTATCGGCAAAATTATCTCAGCAGTTTAATGTAATATATTCTGCTTGGCCACAGCTTTAATTACAAGTGCCAATTTTAAATGTGACTACAAAGAATTAGGAAATGAAATGATGCTTGTCACATTTCTAGACTGGAAAATAGGACAAATTTCCTACTATAGGCTTGGAAAAAAGGCATTAGAAATACTGTTAAAATAGATCTAGCAATGATAGGCTAATTATTTAGAGGAAACAGTAATTAACGAATGCCAAGTGATTATTTATAAGAGTGAATGATGGCACTGCACGATAAGGAGGATGATTTGTCATGTAACATTCTCAAGAGTGTAGCCAGATTTATTGTTCTGAAGTTCTTCTATGTTTTCATTAAACATTTTCATTAAAACAGTTGGGCACAGTTACATGGGTAAAAAAATCAGGGCTAAAGAGGTGACTGATAAATTAGGAAAGCCAAATTGCTCTATAAAACTCAAGTTCAGAACGCCTAAGAAAGATGATTTTTTTTAATAAAATAGCACCAGTCTGTTGTAATGACTGTGATAATGCTGGAAAAAGGATACTGTCTAGTTTTAGACAACTCTGTAGGCTCCAAGTCTGGGGCAGTGAAGCCAGAATGAAGTGGAATTCTCCTTTGATAAGTAAATAGTAATATTTCTAATGATGAAACAGCAGGCGTGGTTTCAGTGGGAAAAAATGCAGTACAATTGCTTGTGCTAAGTGGAAACACTTTTCTTGAGTAGCAGGCAGAATGAAAACTCCAGAGTTTGAGTTAGGCACTCAGGTCTTGACAGGTCTGCCAGGTGTACTCTCTTTGTTACCAGTCTGAATGCACACTTCGTGCTTAGTTCTTTCCAAAGACATCTGCCTGGTCTATGGGGTATGTTTCTCCACATTAAGCTTTGCATCCTAATTTTTACTGCTGAAAAGAAACAAACAAGTGAGTTTTAGTTTTCAGTCTTCTGCCTCTCACACACACACACACACACACACACACACACACACAAAGGTGGGGGGAGGGAAATCCCTTAGTTTTCTATTATACCCTCACAGAATTTCACTTCTGTTTGTTATTCTTATGAAAATAATCCTGGATGCACTGACCTCCAAAACATAGATCAAAGACCACAATTTCTATTAGAGCTAGCCTCTCTTTTATACAGAACATCCTTGAAATGCTATTCCAAATGCTCTAATTGTATCATAAGAGCTTTCTGCTGCCTCGTGGAGCAATGATAGGAAAGAAAAAGGGTAGCAAATTCTAGACGTGATAACTTAAGTTCAATTTATCTCTTGAAATCATAAGTTGATTCACCATGGTGCCTGAGTGAAGGGAGGGTTGGGCAGCCCAGGGCAGGTATTTTCAAAAACACCTGTACCAATTGCTCCCCAGGTAACTCCCAGTTCAGAAGCAAAGGGCCATTGTGAAAAGTATACCAGTTAGAGAATTAGAGGCAAGCTACTTGGATTCATGTATAAGAGGAATGCAACCTTTATCAAAAAAAAAAAAAAAAACCACAATTTTTTTTCCACCATATCAGTATAACAGTGACCTGCAAGACTGTCCAGATCACCCTCACTTAACGGGAGAGGATGCTCAAGTTGGCCAAATGACTATCAATGCCAATGGGAAACTGCCCATGTCTGAGGAATTTCTAAATAGGAGAGACTCATCAGAGTATTTCCCACGTGACAAAATTTAGGAAGATTTCTTGTAATTTGCAAAATGACCCCTTAGCAATCAATAGACACAAAAGTGGGCAGTCAAAATTGTGTGTCTTAACAACCAAAGTAACTCCTACTTTCAATTCACATTGGCCATTTAACAGAAATTGATTAATTGCTCTGGGAACAACCTTTTAAAAGTGTGAAGTGCTGATTTGGCACATAAGTTAACTGCTATATTACAAGGACTTGGAGAGCTGACTGAAAATCTGATATTTACAGGAATAAGAGTATAGATTTAAAATTGAAATCTTCCAATATTCTCAAAATGTTGCTTTATCCCTTGATTCTACTTATTCTCTTAACCCCTAAATCACTGACTGGAGTTGCTCAACAATATCAACTGAAAAAAACTAATTCATTTAACTATTTTATCTTGCCTTTTATTTTCTAAGAGAAGGATACAATAAATCACAACAGGCAACATCCAAGGGCCAGAGTCACCAAGTATTTGTGTTATTTGCTCGCTTCCAGATAAGTTCAGTTAATCATATATTCCTTTGTGTAAGAATTAGTCCTGATCAAAAGAGCTCCCATGTCAGTTACTGAACATTCATATTTGTTGTGACCTGATTCTATCAGTGCTTACTCAATCTTTTTTATTTTTTTAAATGTTGATGTAAAATATTAAGGGTGCTTTCTCTCCTTTGGGCCAATAGCAAGCTCAGCATACACTGTCTTAGTCTATTTTGCGTTGTTATAACAGAATAGCCAAGACGGGATGATTTCTCAAGGACAGAGATTTAGGTCTTAACTAAAGAGGCTGGGGGAGGCTGGGGAATCCAAGGTTGAGGTGAGCAGCACTTGGCAAGGGTTCATCCCATGATGGAAGGCAGGAGAGTGGATGTGTGCATGACACAGAGAAGGGAAGGAGGCCAAACATGTTTCCAATGAACTCACATGATCAACAAATAGATGCCTTTTGGTTCTTAGTGTTTCATTTATAAGGGTGTCTTCAAAACATTCATGGAAAATGCGCATTATGAAAAAATCAGATTTCAAAATATTTTATACTAAAATTCCCTTATTTTTAATGTTTTATAAACTTAGTTTCATTTTAGTTGAAATGTAGAGTGACAGAGATCTTCTATCTGCTGGTTCACTCCCCAAATGCCTACAGCAGCTGTGACTGAGTCAAACTGAAGCCAGGAGCTGGAAACTCCACCTGGGTCTCCTGCATGGGTGGCAGGAACCCAAGGACTCGAGCCATCAAGTGCTGTCTCCCAGGATGTGCATCAGTTAGAACTACATCAGAAGCAGAGGAGCTAGGACGCAAACCAGGAACTCTGATATGGAATGGGGGCACCCGAACAGTCTCCTAACTGCCATTCCAAATGCCTATCCCTAAACTTATTTTTTAAATTTATTTTCCATGAACTTTTTGAAGTCCCTTCATATGCATAAATTTAGATGCCCCAAAGTGAGTTATTTCCCTAGAGAGACTTATTCCTAAAAAGGCATTTAGATTATTACCAATTAGTATAAATAGTTGCACTCTGAGATGTCACCTAACTAATTATACATGCTGAAATAATTACAAAATATAAATATATTTTTGTGCAAAATACAAGGATAGAATCACAAAATGATTTGATATGAACTGTCACCTCCCTTCACACTATATTACTGTAAGCACATCTGTTCCCAGGTACTAATATGGTTTCAAATCTCACATTATTTATCTACATAAATTAAATGTGCAGGTGGTAAAGCTGTGGGGTCATCACGCCATTCCAAAGGCCACAATTACAACTCTTGTGTTAAAAAACATTACACTGTTCTCCTGTATAAGGGATCTTTGGGAAATTCATGGAAAATGCATATCATGAAAAAACCATGCATTTCAAAAATTTTGGTACCAAAATATCTTTTAATTCTAACTTTCCACAAACTTTTAAAAGTACTCTGCTATATGTTCTATGATTACTGAAATGACATCTATACAATCCTTTAGAAATCTTAGGAACTACTCTGTAGTCTGGCAAGGGACAAATAATCTTAGGGGTACCTTAGATGTTTTCTGTATTTAAGAACACTGTAATTAGAGATCTCGGAAGAATATGGGTTCTTATTAGATTGCTTTTTAGAGGAATAAGATGTGATACACTGAAGGTGGTAAATAAAGAACAGTAAGTAATTCAAAAAGCAATTTTTTTAACATTTCTCATACTAAGAATTCTCAATTTGTATAGTTTGGAAGCCTTCTGAGTCCCGGTTGTGGTTTATTTTGCTAAATATCCCTTTCTAAAATTAGCCAAAATGATGTAAATTCAGCTCAACAGTGCCACCAGACTTTATTCCCATAGCATAGATTCAGTAAATAGGAACATTTTATTCTTTCATATTGTTGTAAGCCACATTATTGAGGTATGATTAACAAACAAAAGACTATACATGGTTAATATGTACAACATAAGGAAACTTATTTTGTGATAAAATATACCTGTGAAACCATTACTACACTCAAGGCCATAAACATATCCATCAGTTTGAAAAGTTTCCACTTGGAGCTTATTGTATGTATTTTTCCTTATTCTTGTATCTTACCCCATTCATTGTATATTTTTTTTTTTCTTATGAAGAGTCACTCAGTGGAGATTTTTAAAAAGTCTTTTATTTAACAAACACTTGGATACCACAGTCCCTTCTTTTACCCCCCAGGCTGCTTAAAGTATATTGCTGCAAATTTCTCTTGATCCAAGTGTACAAGTTCTCTCTCTGCATGAGAGTTCTGCATGAAACATGCCATTTTTTCTTTTCGGATTGTGAAGTCAAAAATCTGATAATGTGTTTAGTAACATTGCTAGCATCTACTGATTCCCTTCTGGAATCATTTTTCGTAGGGTGCTCAGGTCAATATAAAGCTGGCTGGATTAGAGTCTAGCACTTTGGATTTCTGATATATACATATAGCAAATTTAGCTCCTTGATATTCTTTAATGATGCAGTTTATCAAACTGATTTAATATTTTCTGTTTTTGTCTCATATCTGCTAAATGTATTTCAAATACGCATTTTAAAAAGAATGGGCATGGGATTTTGGAGGTTTTTCAACAAAATGATTTCCCAGTCCCAGAAACAGCAATAAATTGTTATCTCTTGGATAATTTTATTTATTTTAATATGAAAAAGTTTCATTATAGGTAGTTCTGTTCTTTTTGAGGTTATGCCATAGCAACATCAATACTAAACAAATTCCAAACTTAAAACCTTTCTCCTCTCTCCCACATAAGACTTTCAATGTTATGAATGATTATTAAAGTAAGCTAGAATTGGGACTTACCAGGCTTCAAGACTATTTGTAATTTATATGTTCTGTTTTTTAATGCTTTAATTCTGTTCTGCCATAGAGTAGGCATAATTCTCATTTTATTATCATTTCACCAATGCTTTGTTAGATTTACTATATAGTTGCTAATATATATAAGTTTACCACAATCTAATAGCATCCATTTTAGATAAATTCTGCCTAATTTTATACACACACACACACACACACACACACACATATACACACATATACATGCACTTTAACATTTCCTCAGCGAGGTCTGCATGAGATAAAAACTCTGGTTTTGTAGTCAGAGAGTGTCTATAATTTTCTTTTTTAAAAGATTTATTTATTTGAAGGGCAGAGTTACAGATGGAGAGCAGAGAGAGAAGACTTCCATTTGCTGGTTCACTCCCCAAATGGCTTGCAACAGCCATTGGACTAGACCAGACTGAAGCCAGAAGCCAGGAGCTTCTTCCAGTCTCCCACGTGGATGCAGGACCCAAGCACTTGGGCCGTCTTCCACTGCTTTCCCAAGCCATAAGCAGAGAGCTGGATCAGAAGAGGAGCAGCCCAGGACACAAACTGGAGCCCATGTTGGATGTGGCACTGCAGGAAGGAGGCCTAACCTACTACACCACAGAACCAGCCCTTTTAATTTTCTCCCATTTTCAGCGATAGGTTTGATGAATATAGAATTGTCAACTGACTGACAATTGGTACGTCGAAGTCTCTGACTTCGGCAGCAATTGCCACTGAGAAACAATCCTTCGGTCCCTGACGATTTCTTTGTGGGTGATGTGTCTTCCCTCTCCCTTTGTAGTTATATGTGATGTGTCTATGAGTAGTTAATTTATCTTGCTTAGGATCCACTGAAAGTCTGGATCTGAGAATTAGATGTATTAGGTATTTCTCTGAATTATTGAAAACTACTAAGTATTTCCTCTTTCCCATTATCTCTTTTGTTTCTATCCAGAATTCTGATCATTTCCTTCAAAGTTCCTCATTTTCCTTTCATGTTTTCAACTCTTTTTCTAGTGTGTAGTATATTTATCTTCTGGACTAATTGTTTCATCCACTATAATTTTAATTATTACATTTTAATTTCCAGAGGCTCTATTTGATTCTTTTTCATATGTATATGGTCATCCCTTATTGTTTCTTATTCCTTACATATTCTACATATTCAACCATCTCATTTGTTTAACATTAAATATAACTTTGATATTCTGTATCTGCTCATTTCATTACCTTTGAGGATCTTACTCTGTCGTCTATTGTTTCTGTTGGTTCTCATTCGTGTAGATTTATTTCCTTGTGTAACTTGTGCTTTTATGTTTTTACTCTGAAATACTCATTTCCCTCATGAGAATTATCTCCTATCCTGATTGATGACATTCTTTACAGAGGATCTGTGTTTTGCTTCTACCAGTTACCTGGAGGCATTATCCATCCAGGTCCATTTTACGTGAAATACTCTGCTTGGCATTTCTCAAACCACCCTAGAGTGAGTGTGGACCAAAGCCTGTTTGAGGGTCTGCTTCTGGTTAAACATAATCATAGTGGGATGTTTTTCCCCCATCTACCACAGTCAAGGTTGAGGTAGACAAGTTTCCTTGCTGTCTTCTCAACCTCAGACTTACTTTTTCTTCCTTACACTTTGTGGTGGAGCCTGTGGAAGTACCTCAGCTTTACATAGGGTCTGCTACTAAACTCCCATGAAGCCATTAAATTAGGTGTTCCACACCTTCCAGGATTTAGAGGAGACTTCAGTGTCAAAGCCTAATCTCCCAGGGTTCCAATTTCTACTTTGTTTAGGAGCCTGAATATTCCTTTTCCTCAATGCAGCTCAGCAGCATATGGCAAAAGACTTTCTGTATTTGCCTGGTAGTTATCAGCAAGAAATAGAAGGCTCTGTGTAATTAAAAGGAGACATAAATGAGTGTCCATGTATATGCTTATATAGATGTTTATCATTGTATGTTTTTATAGCGTATATATATATATATATATATAATTCCCAGTTGCATCCAGTAAAATCTTGATACCTGCCATACATTTCAATTTTGCAGCCATTCTACAAAATAGTTGACATTCTTTTGTCATTTGTCTTTTTAAAAGACAAAACATTTGGTATGCAGATATTACAGATTTAAATAATTATAATCCCCTACTGCCTTATTTTAAAATTCTGAAGACATTGTGTACATTAGAAAATCTTTGAAATCTCTCAAAATAATAGGGCCCAAGAAACAGTTGTATCTATCTGATTGATAAAAGGGTTTCTTATACTAAAAATAGTAAAAAAAAAAATTTGAGCAGTTGTACATATATAAATAGTGGCAAATTATAAACAATTTCCTTTGTGCAAATAACTGTGCATAAACTATATTTTGGAAAATTCAGGTTTGTAGTAATTCAGAATTTCAGGAATATCTTTAAAAAGTATCATCCCTTTGTTTTGTGAAGCCTCTTTGGATTAAGGAAATGAGCATTCAATTGAAAAATCTGATTCCATATGACATTGTCTCCAAGTATTGGCACCTGTAATTGCAACCAGTGAGAGGAGCAGCCTCAGGCAGTTCTGCCCATCTCCCTAACTGAAGGCCTTTCTTCTCCTAGTATGTGCGAGTATCTTTTGATACGAAACCTGATCTCCTCCTACACCTGATGACCAAGGAATGGCAACTGGAGCTTCCCAAGCTTCTCATCTCTGTCCATGGGGGCCTGCAGAACTTTGAACTCCAGCCAAAGCTCAAGCAAGTCTTTGGAAAAGGGCTCATCAAAGCAGCCATGACAACAGGCGCGTGGATATTCACTGGAGGGGTAAACACAGGTAATTGGAAGTGGGATGGAGAGAGACAAATCAGGCCAACATCATGTGGTCCCCTCCTCATTCCCTACCTGTGTGTATCAGCACTCACTGGTGTCTTCCTCTTGGGCCTATCTCTGATGCTTTCTCCTTTCTGTACCTAAGTAACAACTGTATAGTCAAGTGTCAATCCGGAAGAATGACTGACATAGAAGGAAGCAGGCTGGGATATTTAATGGTTGACAACACTGAATTTAGAAACATGGCTAATGGAATCTCACAGAGTATTCTTAATAGCTCAGATTTCCATATGCGCATACCATAATTTTTTTTTGACAGGCAGAGTGGACAGAGAGAAAGGTCTTCCTTTTCCATTGGTTCACCCTCCAATGGCCACCACAGCCGGCATGCTGCGGCCAGCGCACCCCACTGATCCGAAGCCAGGAGCCAGGTACTTCTCCTGGTCTCCCATGGGGGTGCAGGGCCAAAGCACCTGGGCCATCCTCCACTGCACTCCCTGGCCACAGCAGAGAGCTGGCCTGGAAGAGGGGCAACTAGGACAGAATCCGGCAACCCGACTGGGACTAGAACCTGGTGTGCCGCAGGCGGAGGATTAGCCTAGTGAACCACGGCGCTGCCCCCCCCCCATAATTTTTAAGGAATAATTTTTGTTTTAAATCAGAAGCTCTGTCCTTCAAGTAGGTTCAAGATTGGTGCCAAATAGCTTTAATTTCAGTTAAATGCCAGTTCCATCTGGAACACAAATTGTGATGGCAAAGCCTAGAATATGATGTGTTTATTATTTAAATATGTCATTAAATTATCTCTGCACCAATAGAAGACACACACCACTCTGAATTCCAAACTGCTTTTCCTGTTGCCAAATGAGTCTATATGGTGGTATAGGCACACTGTCAAATCATTTCCTCCTGGCCCACTTACAGCTAAGTGCTTATCTGCAGAACATGATTAATCTGCAGCAGGTAATGGAATGGATTCCTGTATTATCTTTTTGCCCTTTTCCCCCAGCCTGAGTGAGAAATGCTACTGGACATGCGCAAGTAGTGTTGCAACTGTAAATTAATGCAAACTTTTCACAAGGCTCAGTCTGGACATGTAGACACATGGGGAGCTAGGGGGACACAGTGAACCTGTAGAGCAACCAGCACTCAATAACACATTATCTCAGTATTTATTTTTATTTGTTTCTTGTTTGGGTGAGGTTTAAGTGAAAACTGCACTGAGCATTCTCCTAAATACCTAGAATCTGGAAGCATTCAGCACACAACTACATAGAAGCATTTCAGCAGCGAAGTCTGCAGCCTGCTCATGCTGAGCACTGTTAGGTAAAAGCCTGCCTCCTCCTATAACAGATACGATCTTACAATGATCTGCTCGGTCAGCTCTCTTCTGCTTCTCCTCTAGCAATCAAATATCTAGGAAGCAAATTTATTTCTATGACTCTTCAGGTTTGGGCTCCAAGTTCTCTTGTCAGGAACTAGGCATCACTTACCTGGAATTGTTTATTTAGTCCTTTGCTTTCCTGTCACATAGAGACAAACGCAAAGGGTTCTACAAGTTCAAAAGAAATTCTAACCCCTTTTCTTAGAACTCAGAACTTCATATTTTTTTATTTGTTGATAATCAGATGAGGTGAGTTTATAGGAGGGTACTTCAGGAAGTTAGCGTAAAATTGGAATTAAGAGATACATTTTGGTGCAAAAGTATTTTGAAGTCCATCCATAGTTGTCTTGTAATGAAAGTACAGTTTTCAAATTGATAATAGAAAAGATTCTCTGAGTTTAAGGAGTTTTATTTATTCTCTATAGACATTGGATGGTTTTCTTCATACAATTTAGATAAAATGCATGCTAGTGTTCAATCTGGCCTTAAATACATGTAGTTTTCAGAGAAATTTGTCAAAATTTGATATCCTATGCATTTTAATCTTGGGAGAAACAGTTATATTTCCTCTTGAACCCTGGGAAGGTTCCTTCTGTTAAAGACAAGACAACTGTCATTGCTCTTAGGTGTCATCCGTCATGTTGGAGATGCCTTGAAGGACCATGCATCTAAGTCAAGAGGGAAGATTTGCACCATAGGCATCGCTCCCTGGGGAATCGTGGAGAACCAGGAGGACCTGATTGGGAGAGATGTAAGTCCTGGGGGCTGCTGCCCCTCCCCATGAATACTCCTAGAATGGACAGCAGTCCACAGAGGAGTAAAAATCAATTTTTCAAAATGACATGTCACAGAACTCTTTTAGTCCCCACCTCCCCAAAAATGAAGCTGATGTTAGAGATGGTTTATTGAGTGACTACTAATTTTCAAAAATTTGTGTAAAAATCCATTTTGACTCTTACTACCACCTCTCTGCTTGAGTATTTGCCCATGCAGCAAGTGCTGTTATCACGTTTATGTTAAGACTAATTAACCCCAGGTAACATATGGCAGCATGAACTCCTAGATCCCCAGTGCCCTTCAAGTAGCTCAGGAGAGAGCGCTACAGAGATTCTTCCCATTTCCTCTCTGCTCAGCCTTACTTTTTACTAAAGGCAGGGGCGAGAAGAGGTCTAGTTGATTCTTTGTTTCCCACTCGGAAGTGACTCAAAAGCCCTTGGACAAGTGGCAAGAAGCATCCACATCAAGGCTTTCAAATTACATGCAGAAATTTCCTATTTAAAATATTTAGGCTAATGAATGAGATATCACTTTATAATTTACTCTAACTAAAGTTTATTGGCCGTTTTCTATTATACACAAAATGACTGTCTCAAGCAGCGATTCCCAAAGAATTATGGAGACAGAACTGACTGGAAAAGTAAGTGCTACCAATTTTTTAAAAATGTCTGGGACTAATGTTTTATGGAGTATCCTTAGAGTACTATGGGCCCTGGATTCCAAACTGGTTGTTAATATACGTTGATTGTAAACTAGAACCAATGTATTTCTAAAACAACTTGAATGTACTAAGGTACCCTCAATACCAAAAGCATTTGGTAGTCCATTTTATTAATGCACAAATTAATTATTTAAAATATTATCATTCATGAGTCATTTTGAAATTCATAGCTTTAGGACCACTAATGTAAACCTCAGTTGTTACTCGATTTGGAGGGAGAGACTGGTTTGGAATATTCTCATGCTGATGTATGATGAGCAAGTGACTGCTGAGTATAAGGAAATAATGACCTCAGTTGACCAATCAGTTGCAAAGAGTTCTGGTCCACCATGTTTGGTGCTGTTGTGTGTGTTCAACTTGTAAGTCCCACATGACTAGAGCAGCGTTCAGGTACATTTCCTTGTCTTGCCGGGCTGGGAAAACTAATCCTGATTTTTTTTTCCTCCTATTATGTCTTACTGGTTGTATACAAATAGAAACTTACTTATGCCAGTCAGATTCTATTTCCCAAAAGTGCTCTTGATCCCTGCTCCTAGGAACGTGCCAAAAGCCAATCCATGTCTCTCAAAGACCCACTTAAACAGCAGAGAGGCCACTGTGAGCAGGAAATGAAAACAGGCAAGCAATTGTATTTTAATTTTTCATTAGGCTTCTGTTGAAGGGAGACTAAGTGCTCTGGTGCCTTCTTCCTCCAAATCTGGGGAAGTGGAATAGGCACAGGCTTTCTCAGGCTCATAACAGAGTATACTCTATTATGCTAACAGAGATAAAACATAAGACTATGTTTTCCAAGTTGCAAATCAGAGTAAAGGTGCTGTTCTTGGTATATAGATTAATGATGTAATATGTTAACGAAAAGTCACTGGAGAAAATTTCCCTAATTAGAAATGTCCAGCAACCTTCTTAAGTACTTATAAAAGTTTCATAGCTATTTTCATACAGTACCTTTTATCCTTTTTCTTCCATTTCCTATAATCAAACTCACATTCCACCACTTCAAATTTCCATCAAAATGCAGTCGTGAGGAAAAAGAGGAGTTACATTCTTGGTCAAGTCTGTATATACCACAGTAATATTGCTACAAAATATATTCAAAATAGATAAAAGAAGTGCTCCATTTCTTATACCTGATATTTTAATGCAGTGGATTTATTTCCAAACAGATGGAAAATACAGATCATTTTATCTAGGTGGGGCTGTATCTCAAATGAGCACATTTATAAGCTGAAATTTTTATCAACTGATAAAAAGTAGTAGATGCAGCAATTGCCTTTGTTCTTAGAATTTATATACCATCGTAAGGACCCTATAAAGGTGAACACTAGCCTGGAATAGGCAAAATTAACTCGCCTTTGAGTCTTCTAGATAATCTGAGCCATTCCCCTCCCTCCAAGTCTTATCTTCTAGCTGAACTTTCATCATGTTCAAACTTGAAGTTAGAATCCCAAACTTAGAAGATGCCCAATGGATTGGTCTTGATGAAATTAATCCTGGAGGGAAAATATGTATTATGGAAAATACACAGTAACTCTTACCCACTATACAGCTTTATCTCTAATCATCACACTATGCTAACTATTATGTGGGATGTGTAGCCAAGCGCTTGAAAGTGAAGCTCAAAGAGGGGAGGTGCTGGTGAGGGTTCAGTCTGCTGGGTGAGGGGCAAACTAGTGTGGAATGGGAACAGACCTTTCCCTTAAACCCTTTCAACATGGCATGACATACTGAGTGACAGAACTCACCTGGATGCTTTAACTTTAAACACATTCCACTCTGTTTAATCAAACCTCTCTTGTCTCAGTTGATAGGTCAAAGTCATAGGCTTTGGTGAGGATTAATGGCATTATCACGAGAATGGGATCCTTAGGAAGGATGAGTTTGGCTCCCCTCTTGCCCTCTCTTTGCCTTTATACCATGGCATGCAAGAGACCCTCAGCAGATGTAGCCACACGATCTGGGACTTCACAGCCTCCTGAACCTTGAGCCAAATGCATTTCTGTTGATTATCTAATCTGTGGTATTCTGTTACGACAGCACAAAATGGGTAAAGGCAAGTATTTGGATGATAACTGTTGTTGGTTCTGCCACTTAGAACTGAACACATTGTGTTTTAGTTACTGAGGTTTACTCTACCTCGTTGCTTCCTTGATATTATTCCTAATACGCCTGTGCTTTGAGAAAATTTAGCTCAAGGCTTTGGTCAGGCTGCTATAACAAAATAACCATAGACAAAGGGACCTATAAATTCTTCACAGTATAGCAATTCCTTCTCACTGTGCCATCACATGGTGAAAAGGGCAAGGGGTCCCTCCCTGGGGTCCCTTTTGTAACAACATGAATCCATCGCATCAGGGCTCAGCCCTCACAAGCTCATCATCTATTTCCTAATACCACTACTCTGGGGGGTCAGGATTTCAGTAGATGAATACTGGGGTAACACAAACATTCAGTCCCTTATGCTAACGTAAAAACTTCTCCAGAGTAGGAGTTGGATTCTTTTCCTTTTTTCTTGGGAGTCACCAACCCAGTACTCACCAGAGCCCAGGGAAAACATGCCAAGCAGCACAGAACACATGAAGGAAGCAAAGGTGTACTTAGCATTAACAGGCACATTGATGTAACCCATTAAGCCTGTGAGATCTGACATCTTCATCTCTAAATGGATGATAAAAACACATGCTCTATATTCATATAACTTCCACAAGCATAAGCTTAATAGTAAGTATCATTTATTGAGCTATTGTAGCATGCTCTACACAATTATATATATTAACTTTACACTCCTTTTATAGTAAACTAATCAAGGATTAGAATGAAGATACAACTACCTCCAAAGCCCATTCTCTTAATTATTAGTATGTCCAAAGATAGTACCATTAAATATTATCTTTTTGTTGTTGAGATATTGGCAAATATCTTATGCCTGTCAATTGAACTCCAAAACAGATTCAATGAATGACCAGAGCCCCTTTCTTTTTCTGCTAGACAATTCTGGACTGGGTAGATCATTATGAAAGTATCACCAGTGTACTGTCAAGAAGGAAGTCCAAATGAATTAGAATTTTCATATGACATATTTTAAATTAAGTCCCTTACTTTAGAAAACAATTTGACCAGAATTGTTTCAGGTAATTGAACAATTTTTGCAGCCCTTATCATTTATCTTTTCCCAGATCTAGATTAACAAGACACATGCCAAATTAAAATCTAGACCTAATCACAAGAAAAAGCACTTTTCACTTTAGGTAGATTTCCTACACATCATCTCATGTGGTAATTAAATTATCTTTCCATGCAGTGCTATAAATTAGAATAAGTAGAAAATATTTCCAAGTTTTACAATATTTCAAAGTGCTCTTTTGAGGCCATCTTCATGTTTCAAGCCAAAAAACCTCAAGTCCAATAACCCGATTGATGATTTCCCTGTAATTATCTCCTCAGTACACCCATCATTTAGTTCCAAGGCAAGCCAGCTATGACTTCATATGGTTACCACAGAAACACTTCCTGACAGCAGTGCTGTCATGGGGTTTACTGGACTACTAAGACTAGATTACACAAGATACAGCCAGGGGATGTGGGAAGGAAAGGTCAAAGACGAGGAATCTGTCACAGTAATGGAGGGGAGAGCCAGCACTCCTGACAATACCCAGGATCAGGGCTACTTTGAGGCAGCAGGTCTATTAACTCATGTGGGAAATGCAATTTGGGTGAAGACAATGATGAGTTTGGATTTGAGCATGGTGATTTTGAGGTTCCAGTGGGTATGTGAAGCAGAAGCAAGATATGGCTAAACACTTAGACTTGATAGAGATGGAATTCAAGACAAGTAGCTGGCATTACCACAGGAGAGTAGGTAAAGTGAGAGAAAGAAGGGCCTATCCCTGGATCCTGATGGTCCCCGATATTTAGTGGCTGAGAAGATAAAAAGCAGTCTCCAAAGGAAGATTATACTTCAGAAACACGGAGTGAAGGGCAGGGTTAGGGCATGTAAGACCTCGGCAGCGTCTATGCAACTCGTGAAGATGGTTCAGTGCTGATTAGTCTGAGCTCTTTTGGAAAGATGATAAGTAGGTGAGCATTCTTCTGCGTGGAGGAGGAAGATGGCACACACCCCTCTGGAAGGTTGGCTGTGATAGGGAGGGGAGCAATGGGGGAGCCACAGAGGGTTTTTTCCTTCAAATACTGACAGAAGAGGTACTTGATGAAGTCCTCGGGGCACCAGGAAGGGTTGGAGTCCAGAGCTCAGGAGGGAGACCTCCTGTTCCCTTTAGGTTAAGGATAAGAGGAAAGAATATACAGAAAAAGGATTGGCACCAGGATACTGGAGAAGCTTTAATCTGGAGGTTTGTCATTTTTCACTGATGTAAGAATGATAGCTACAGAAATAATAGCAATTTCATAGAGCTTACTCAGTGTTAGCACCCTGCTAAGCTCTCTGACATAGATAAACTAATTTTCACAGTGGTACCCAGAAGTTACATTTAGTATCATTATCCTCTTTCCCTTTTTACTGAAAGACATGAAGTAGCATGCTTGTGTTCCAATGACCAGTAGGAGTTGTTGCTGGAATTTAGAACCTCGGCCACCTAGCACCCAAGACAATATCCTTTCCTGTGCCCCGATGCTGCTACTCAGAGATGGTAACAGCCATCACTGATGGGGGTTCACATGTGCATCATTCCACCAGAAAAAGCCTTTCGCTTCCTCAATGAGCTGGTTACAATTATTAGTCTCCAGTTCATGGGGAGACAGACACAGGCAAGTTTGAATGAGCAGGGGTCAGGTTATCTGCCAGATGGAGAGGGAGGGTGTTGAGTCACTGCCCAGTGGAGCAGGAGCCAGAACTCACCAGAGCCCAGGGAAGAAATGCCAACCACCACAGCAGGTGTGAATGGAACACAGGTCATCAAGTTCACAGCGGAGAGGGAATGGATATATTCCGAAACCTGAAAGAAGATGAGCATCCATACTTGTATGAGTTAGCTCTTACTGCATTAGAAAATGGCCTCAACACTTAATGGTTTAAACAATGCCCTCTATCTCGGTTTCAGTGAGTCAGTGACTGGTGTTGGCTTATCTACATGGTTCTGGCTGGGCGGGGTGGGGGGTTGCTCTGGAAGTTACTTACAGTCAAGAAGTCGGATAGGGCTCCAGCAGTGACTCCTCACAGGCTGCTCTCCCTGTGGACCTTGGCGTTGGTCTTCACAACATAGCACTGGCTCCAACCTTCACAACCTGGTTTTAGAAGTCACAAACTACCACTCTTTTATTCTACCCCTTTGATTGCAGTCACTGACTCCAACTAGACTAAGGGAAGCACTTCAAAGAATTTCTAAACATATTTTTAAAATCCCCCACTGTGTTTGGGGACTTCTACAGAGAGTAACCCTGTTCAGAACTCAGAGACCTTCTCCCACTGCCAGTAGACCCTGCAGCCTTGGGCATGGGCACATGGGGTGAGTTCATTCCTGAGGAAGGCAGGGAATGAGGACTGTGCATCTCTCTGCAGTCCACCAGCTCACTGTGGTTCAGATACTGCAGAGAGATGTGACTGTTCCTCCTTGCCGGTGAATGGGAGTCACACAGCTAAGGTAACAGGAGCTCCAAGGCAGCATCTGTGACTTTGCTTTACACCTGCCTCGGCAGCTGTGCTTCCGGGATAGGTAATAACCTCCCAAGGGCCCAACTGGCTCAGGCCTCCCTGGGATCACAAGGGAAGCCGGAGACGTTCATTCCCCCGTACAATTCTTGGTCCCACTCTTCCTTCATCTCGGACACAAAGGTCACTTCCCACTAGTCAGAGGTATCCTCTCTTCCCTCCCAAGAACATCTTCCCACCCCCTTTTCTTTCCAAAGCACACCCCCACTTTGCTGCCTGCTGCTGCCTTTCCTGACCTCTACACACACATTCCTAGTGACTCAGCTGGAAGTAATCCAATCAGCTGTCAAAGGATGTCAGTGCCCAGCTGAGCCATGAGCAGAGATGGCCAACGGTAAAAGCAGTCATAATATCCCCTATAAATTGAAAATCAGCCTAGGAGCTCTGTCTTCCCTCTTCATATCCCTGGCCTATATAGAAATTTAAGATCTATATGGGGCAAATGTGGCTAGGAAAACACATTTCTCTGAGCCCCCATGGTCTTCCCAAATATGAAATAAGCTTGAAACAGCTTGAGAAATTTTCTATCACAGTCCCTAGCATGTGATCAGTGGACAGTGAATGCTAATATGCTTCCAGCCTAAATTAAAATCGTGGTGTTCTTAGGAGAGAAAGATGACTCATTGCCCCACACATCTCTAACCCTGTTGCCTGCCTGGGATGTGTACATATACAACTCACTAGGTAATGCACTGGGGATCCGAGGGGGCCTTAATGGACAGTATAAAAAACCAGACTGGCCCAACTCAATTCTGTGCAGAAAAGGAGTCCCAGTTGACCAGACAGCCTCCTGCATTATAGAAAGCACCACAGAATGGAAGAGACCTCAGGACATGAGGTGACTCCATTTTATCTGCAAAGGCACACTTCTGCACTAGCCTAAAAAGAGAAAATAGACTTAATACAGGAGGCCCAGGTTCAATTTTAGAGGTAAATCTTTAGAAATTATAACCAAACCTTCTAGTTTCTTTCAAATGATATTTTGATCATGTATTAAGAGATAATACCTAGATGTGTGACGGTGCATCTTCCTTTAAATTTATTTTTTTTTATTTTTTTGACAGGCAGAGTTAGACAGTGAGAGAGAAATATAGAAAAGTCTTCCTTCTGTTGGTTCACCCCCCAAATGGCTGCTATGGCCGGCGAGCTGCGCCGATCCAAAGCCAGGAGCCAGGTACTTCCTCCTGGTCTCCTATGTGGGTGCAGGGCCCAAGCACTTGGGCCATCCTCCACTGCCTTCCCGGGCCACAGCAGAGAGCTGGACTGGAAGAGGAGCAATGGGAACAGAATCTGGTGCCCCGACTGGGACTAGAACCTGGGGTGCCGGCTGGTGCATCTTCTTTAGCCAGCACAATACTTATCACACACTATATTTGCTTGATGAATGATTTCCAAGACTTGACCAAGATCACAAATTATTAACTAGGGCAACCTAGAGCTAAAAATTCCCTGATTTCCTGCTATGTGTTCCTAGGTGAGACTAGAACATGCATGAAAGCAGTGAGGAAAGCTCGGACAGGTGTCTGAGATCAGCCTCGGAGCGGGAATGACTGTCAGTCATCCAGGGAACATAAATGCGGCCCTCAGGCACTGGCATGTGCTGAAGTTCAGTTTTTCTTCTGTAATGACAATGACCCGACTAATGCCTCATATAAGAGGACCTTTACCTCTATTTGCCCCTAAAAACCCTCACTTCAGTTCCCAGGGTCTCTGTGTTAAGGCATATAGAGGCTGAGCCAGCCCTAAGTGGTGTCCAACTGATTATGAGTAAAAAATTCTTATTTACTCTTGAGAGGCAAAATATCCTGCTGGCCCGTGATGCCCAGAGAGCAGGAATAGCAAGTTTCCCTTCATTCACAGGCAGCAGTGCTAATCTCTAGAGATCTCCAGCTCTCAGGGAAACTCACCTGAAACAAAGACCTGTCAGACACCATTCAGCCTCTCTCAGCTCAGGTTTCTTATCTACATAACAAAACACAAAACATGTATTTGAGTGACTGTCTTCTCAGTTCTTTCACAGATAGTCTACTGCATTCTTGAGAGAGAAGGTGATCCTTTCATCATGCAGTGGTTTATGCTATAGGACATTAAAACCAGATTCCCTTAGGAAACCCAGGCTGAGACATAAAACGCAGCAATCGATGGACCTACCGTTAGGAACATATACTCACTCTTAGTCAATGCACACTCATAGTTGTCCTCTTTTTATGGGTTCTTAAGAATGAAAGTGGCTACATTATCTCTAAAATTCTTCCAGAGAAAAATTCATTTGTACTCATGTTATACAAAGGCATTTCTATCTGAAAAATATAACAAGCAGAGCAGCAAATCTTTTTTAGATAGGTAAATTATAACTGCAACAAGAATAGATTGCTGGTATGTTTATTAAAAGAATAGTAAATGGATTTTCTAGGCAAAATGCATTCCTCTAACATGTTTGAGAAGCTATTTCCAACTTTGCAATTAATCAACAGTTCCAGACCATCACTTTCTTAGATGCTTACAAGAATGTGACAAAAAAGGCGTTTCACCTATTTTGCCAACAGATTGTAGATAGGTTTTCCTAACATTGAATCGTCTCTTTCATTGATTTGTCATTTCATTTTGATCACTGGCTCACAACTGGAAAATCATCTGATCTTTGGTAAAACTAAACAGAGTGAGAGAAAGAATTCACATTTTTAGAACACCTATGAGGAGCAAGGCATGGTGCCAGGGACTTGGCATATGCAAGGGGCTTCAAACAGATTGTGGAAAATGAAATGAAAAGAGGAAGTGAATTTTCCATGAACTGTTTGAAGCCCCCCTCATATCATCTCAAGAAATGCCTGTAAGGTAAGTAGTTTCACCATGTCTCTTTCACAGGTTGAAAAAAAAGAGCCTTAGCTTCACACAGCCATTGGTGGAATAGGATTCAAACAGATTTCTAGAGTTCACATCCTCAGGATTGTTCCAGGAGTCAACACGTCTTCTTCCTATGATGACTTAAAAATAGATCGGGGCATTTTACTCATTTTTCAAATTTATATTGTATATTATTCAGCAAACCAACTCTGCCAAACTACAGCCATGTGTAACTTGCCTTCACATAAGATTAAAAGAGATGGAGGTCAGTATTATGGAGAAATTAAAATTCTTGACTCATACTATAAAAGACATTCTTGCCATGAACAATTCAGGTTTGCACTATTCCTAAGGACCCATTGAGCTGTTAAACAAGCAATGGTCAAAAGTCAGAAAACAGGTAAATAGAAATAGATGACTTAATTGTCTTCTTTTTGTCTCAGATTGTGGTGAACACATCAGCTTCATCCACTCAGAATCAATCTCTCTTTTTCCTCTTCTTTGAAACACACACACAGGTTAGTCTGCTGAGTTACTCCCCAGATGCCAGGAGCTGGACATTCACTCCCAGGTCTCCTATGTGGGTGGCAGTAACTTGGTTACTGGAGCCATCCACTACCTCTCACAGTCTGCATTAGTGGAAAGCTGGAGTCAGGAGCCAGAACCAGGGTCAAACCTAGGGCTCTGACACGGTACTTGGGGATCCTAATCATTTGAACTGCTAGGCCAAACACTCACAGCCAGAGTTATCTTTACTTCCTTATTCACTTGAAAATACTGTAGGGGTGGGCACTGTGGCATCGGCATTCCATATGGACACCGGTTTGAGTCCCAGCTGCTGCTCCAGTGCACCTGGGAAAGCAGCAGCAGATGGTCCAAGTACTTGGAACCACACACCCACTTGGGAGACCCGAAGGAAGCTCCTGGCTTCAGATGGGCACAGCTCCTCCCTTTGCAACCAGTTGGGGAGTGAACCAGCAGGTGGAAAATATCTCTCTAACTTTCATCTAAATAAGTAACTCTTTACCAAACAAATAATAATAAAATATCACTCCTGGTCTCGGGTAAATTCCAAGCATTGTCTGAGGTTCACTATCACAGACAGTTTTATCTCTAGAATAGTCACCTTCCCCTGCCTCTCAGAACTGCTCTGGGTCTACCTGGCATCTTACAGGATCTTCTGTTAGAAAAGAAAAAAACAGTAACTAAAGCATTTTCTTTTGTCTAAAAGCACAATGCAGAAACATTTTAAGAATAAGAAAAAGTCTTTCTGTTAAGCCTCCTTCAATAAAGCATTAATATTTATTAACTTACACTCTAGAATGAATATTTTAGGATCAAAAACAAGTAGCAGCAAAATGGGAATTTCAACCATAGCAACGCACTCCCAGTGATACAGAGCTCAGGATGGGGTGAGCAACTACTGTTTTGGATTTCAGAGGATTCTAATTTACCCACCCAAAGGAGTGACTGATTACTGCTTCATGAGATTACTAGAGACAATCAAAAAGTTATGGGCTTCCTTTATCAATAAGAACCAAGTGAAATGAAACTATGAGCTAATGTTCTATTAATGCTACATTAACCAGTAGCACATATATTAATAGCATTGAAGGCCACTTCAAAAGCTCAGAATCATGTACACATTTTAAATTCTCAATGTAGAATAGAATTTTTTTTCAGTTTTGAACAAAAGCATATTTGTCTCAAGCTTGCCTATTCATCCACTCACGGAGTACATTCTATTTGCCAGGCACATAGAAATGTGGGGTTGTGAATCACTATTGAGGTCTAAAAAATGGCTTACATGAGATACTCACTATTGAAGGTTGCCCTTACTAAATCACTTTGTAATTCCCTTAACAAACTACCCAATCTTATTACAGCTTTTCATGGTGAGTTATTACATGCTGAAAAAGAACAAGAGCATCTAGACTTGATAATTAATGTACACACTGCACAAAAGGCCAAGGAATAAATACTCGGTAGCATTTATTTCTGTCTCAGCAGTGTCAGTGATTTAGTATGGTAATAGCTAAACAGAGCCCACATAACAATGGGCCTATTGAATGTTTCCTTTTCATGGTCATGAGTAAAGTTTATATCTGAATATTATACGAGATTTCCAGCACATCATCTTAGCTTTCCATTGAGTCTAACAAGTGAAGGAGTAAGCATAGATTTTGGAATCAGGCATACCTGGGTATGAATTAGGTTTTATTTGTAGTCAACTTTTGGAAAATTTACTCTACCTGCCCATTTCTCAGTTTCTTCATCTACGAAAAGAACATACCATCTACCTTGCAGAATCATTACAAGGAACATAAAGATTGTATATAAACAACTAGCCCACAATAGGTATTACTTTTCTGTTTTTAACCAAAAATCTGAAATTTTTCTATTTTAGGTAGTATAATTCACCATGAAAAAGGTAGATTAAGACAGAGGTAAACACTTGGATCCTCATCTCATGAGACAGTTACTTTATATTCAAATTAAATTATGTTCAAATAAGGGGTCTAATATGAATAATGTTGATTTTAAGTAACAGACCTTCAGATTATTGAATGGTGTTGGCACAAAAAGTTACGTTTCTCCCCTGAATGCCCACTCTCCAGAACTGTGACTGTTCTGCTGTGCCTACTAAAGAATGGACATGGTGCAGAAGGAAAGAAAAGCAAAAAACTGAAAGATCAACTTCAAAATGAAATGGTCATTGGCATACCAGTTTTAGAATACAATGAAAGCACAAATTCTAATTCTCTATGAACTCAGTAAGCAAATAAAGGTTCCTTTAAGCAGTCTTATTTTGAATGCACCATTTACCATAAACCTTGCTTCTATCCAAAGCAACACTAGGAAGAAGATGCAGATTATATAGTTAGCTCTCTGTCTTCCCAGGTTCTACATCCATGGATTCTACCACTCAAAGACTTAAAATATTCAGAAAAAATTCCATCTGTACTGAGCATGTATAGAACTTTATTCTTACTAGCCCATGAACAATATGGTGTAACAACTGTTTTAGTAATATCACCAGTGTAATAGATATATAAGTAATCTAGAGATTAAAGTACATTGGAGAATGGGTATAGATTATATGCAAATGCTGATGCAACAATGACATAAGCCTCAGCCATTCTCCTTCATTGCCCAAAATAGACACTGGAATGTACTCCTTGCCATTGAAACTCAATTGGGTCTCACACCCTATTCCCTTCATACTCTACCCCTTACAGCCACCTGGAAGACCAGTTCCAGGAATTCCCCTCTGCCTGCTACCCCTACTCCACATGAGTAGACCTTCTGTCACGTGTTCCATCAGTGTGAGCACAGGCAGTTGGTCACCCACCTCTACGGATTTGTTTTCTCTGAATAAGTTCAGTCTGGCTGTAAATTCATACACTACCTCCTCTCTATTCTGCACCTCTTTTCCTAACAAATGCTACACCATTTTATACAACAGATTTGAGGAAGAGCAACCTGGAACCAATCCTTTGTGGATACAGAGGGACCACAATACTTTCAGTGTATCAAAGAATCGATGGATGTTTTTTCTTTCCTCTCTGTCTAGTTCTCCTCCTCACCTCTTGTTTTCTGACTTTGACTTCTTCCTTTTGATACCCTACAGGTTGTACGACCATATCAGACCATGTCCAATCCCATGAGCAAGCTCACTGTTCTCAACAGCATGCATTCCCATTTCATTCTGGCTGACAACGGTACCACTGGCAAATATGGAGCAGAAGTGAAACTTCGGAGACAACTAGAAAAGCATATTTCACTCCAGAAGATAAACACAAGTAAGTAGGCCATTGTTCTCACTCCCATGCCTCATGGGAAGTATGCTGAAGAGAAGTAACTTCAGGTACACCAGGCAGTGGTATTATGAAAGCTTGAGCAAGTCTCAAACAGAAACCATTATTTCTAATGGGCCAGTGGATTCTTGTGACTATGTCATCTAGAAAGGGACATCTGGACTGATTATGCAATTAGAGGTCTCAAGTTCACTTACCACACATGAAAAATGGGTTCATGAATGCAGATAAGCTTTGCTCTCCAAACTTTTCCAACTTCCTTTATGCAGTGCTCCAATGAAGAAAGTCACCCTAGAAAAAATGTTATGTTTATTAAGCTTGTTTTTGTTGGCTAAAGAAAGAAATATGAGGTTTTGATCTTATCAAAGATTTGGCTGGTTAAAGGTATTTTAATGTCACTGAACATTCTTTAAGCTAAAACACTCATGTGCAACAATTTTAATGAAATTTGATTCCTTCTCAGTTTTATGTGTATAGTCATTGTCTCTAGATATGTAGCTATATATGTATATGTATACTATATAATGGCGATTGATTGGTTACACACTCTCTTAACTATTTGTACTCTGTGCTGTATTGACTGTGCCATTTGTTTCTACTGTGAAGAGATTGCATATTAAAGCCAGCAATGCTCTCCAGATCACTAAGTGGCTTGAATTGGAATGTGATGGAGGTGTGACAAACTGTCTCCTGTCCGTCCTCACAAAATCTAACTTAGTTGGTTTTCCCAAAGTAGCATGGGAGGCTTTGTGACAAACTCAAACTTTGCAGTGATTCACTGCCCCAATTGATTGAAATCCCAGAGCCTCCCATTTGAAATCGCAAAAGATTGCCTTTGACTAGGTTAGTTTTCACAAGTTCTCCTCTCTGCATCTGGCTCAGACAGTGCCAACTTCCTCCCAGGACTATGATGCCAGACCTCTCATCAACTTCTCCTTGCTCCACTCTCTTCTCTGTCTCCACCGTTCAAGAACCTTTACTGTCATAAAAGTCAACTTTCACGGTGAAGCCCAGAATACTAAATTATGGCCTAGGTCTGAAGTAAAACTAATCAGGAAACCCCATGGTGACCTTCCTTTGGAAGTCATAAAACCCTAGAAAACTGATCCGGAGACCAGCAGAGATCAGATGTGACAAAGCACTGTCATAAGTGAGTAGTAGACTATACTTTAAATATCAAAATCAAACTTAATTACAACATTTTATAGAATGGTCCAAGGTTATTTAATCAGTGCTATCTATGAACATTTTTATAGGATTGAGCATTACTTTTTATTTTAAACCCTCTTAGGTTAAGAATCAGAGCTTAAACAGGAGTGGAACCTGAAGGAAACAAGAGTAAGACCAGGAATACATTCAGGTCAAGTTTAGTACGGAGTCCTGTTCAGACAAGCACTGTACCCAGCCCTAGTGACAGCTGGGCCAGTTAGTACTGGTGGAACAGAGCTGCATGGTTGATTGTGTACATTATACACCACTCAAAGTAAATGCAAGCAGGCTGAAAACAGCCAGGGCTCCTGCCCAGAGGATACCCAGGTGACCTATCCTAACCGGTCATCTCAGAGGGATTACCTTTGGAACTTCTGTGCTTAGAGAGATAGCACGTGTCCTAGTGGCCTTCCAGGGGAAGGTGCCTGGCCTCAGTTAGGAGTAGCACAAGGAGTAATAGACAGCTGTGAACTTGTGAATGCTGGAGGAGCCCCCGTTATATGCAAGGCCCTAGTAGATGATCAGGCACGCATCCCATCCCAGCCTATTTCATGAGAACACCAGGCGTTTGCTGGACTTTCAAGGCAAGTAGTGCCACACTGACAGTGGGACCTCATCGGAGTAGGGGAAAGCTGGGCACCCACATGCCAAATGAGTTCCTTGGAGACTGGGTATAAGGCATCATAGAAACTCACAGGCTCCCACTTGGTGAATTTAGTTCAATTTAATTCAAGCTCATCAGAGATCCTTGAAGTCCTGGGAATTTGCCCATGAACTGGGTTGGAGCAGCAAGTCCTCTGGCCAGGAACCTTCCCCGGGACAGCCACTAGGACACGTGCTCTCTCTCCAAGCACAGAAGTTCAAAGGTAACCCCTCTGGGATGACCTGTTATGATAGGTCACCTGGGTATCTTCTGGGCACAAGGCTTGACTTAGAGAGCCCTCGCTATGTTTTCAAGGAGGGAGCAGCAAGCTCCCCAGTGGGTAAAGAGGGACCCAGAATCACTGGAATGGAGCAGAACTTTAGATTTCCCTCAGTTCTCAGCAGAGACAGGGCCCACCAGGTACTCCACTGAGAAACAGGGACAAAAGGTTGACCTAGCCCAACTTGAGACATCAGGGGGGCACAGCCCTTCAGTGAGGTCATTCTACTTTCTTCTCTGGACCCTTAGGTTTTCCTTTATGCCATTATTAGCAATAATATAGTTCCTCCTCTTAAAAATAAAGTAATATCATATAAGTTTAGTCTAAAAATTCTATTTACTCTTCCGTTTCCTGCTCTAAAGTTTAGAAAATCCAAACTCCAAGGGTGGAACTTATTTCCTGTGAATGAGACAGTCCACCACAATCACACGAGCTGCCACCACCCCAACGATGTTTGAATCTACTCACATTTTCCTCATACAGGTGCCAAACCTCCTCTCACCTAGCGATTACCTGTATGCCATATGGTCCTATCAGCAAGCCTATTTTCCTCTGACGAAAATTTCCCTTATATATGAGGTGAACCCTGCTTGGGACCCAAAAGCCCTTTCTCACCAACATGAGCTACTAATAACATACTACCAATACCACATGTTGGACATTCTTCTCTGCACGCTGCCATCCACTGTCTAATACTCTCTCCCTGAATTGCTGCTGCCTGCTGTCAGTACGGAAGCACTGACTTCAGCTATTGTTAGGATTTTTCTTCCAAACAAAGCCCTTCAAACACAAGCAGGTACCCACTTCAGAATCATCTTTCATCTGCAATTTTCTAAACTTCAATGCAATTTCTAAACTCTTCCAAATGCAATATGCTAGGAACATTTCCGCTGACTCCTTTCAGTTGTTTCTTGAATGCCTGTTGTGGACCAGTCATGGTTAAGATCAAGAAAAGTGCCAGCAATTTACTGAGCTGAAGTCAAGAAAAGCAAACACAATACTAAGCAAATAAGCACACACATAAATCTGTGATGTCTGCAAACATGTGTGCATGTGCATGTGTGAGTTGGGAGGATCGTCTAGACCTGGTGGTCAGGAAGGGCCTCTATGAGAGGTGACATTGAAGCAGAGACTTGAATGAAGTGAAGGGGCTGACTATGGAAAGAATATTCTTGGGAGAGCAAGAGCAGGGACAGAGGCCGAGATTGTTTACCAATCTTTTCTTACTCTTCATTGAACAAAGAGTTGAACTTTATTCTAACAGAGCTTACACCATCATTCAGCTGTTGACAGGTGTAGAGATTTGACTGAGTTTGGAGGCAAAATTAAAAGCACAGAGATGCTTTTAGGGAGCTGTCGACTGTGGTTTGAATTAAGACAGCAGCAGTAGAGTTACTAAAAGTGGTTGATTCAGGATATACAAATACATGTATATATGGATTGCTTCAGAAAGTGAAATCTGAGTAGCCTGATTGGGGTTTTTGTAAACATTGCATTATTTTAAATTGCATCACAGCATGTTCTAATACTCATCATGTAGCTATCATCCCTTCTCCGCATTTATTAGGCTATAGCCAATCTTGATTCTTCTAAGTGTACCTACCAACTTCCTCCTCCGGATGATTCTGAAGGAAAACCAGTAAGCGTACCCATCAATATTTCAGTACCAAAGCGTTTTTCTTTTGTGTTGGCCACACAGACTATATTTTAAAAGTATTTCCTTAACTTAGTCACAACATAATGACCAATATTGACCCAAGAATGCTTTCACAATTCTTTCGGGAAAAATAAAATTCAAGAACCATATTACTGCATGCTAAATAATTTACCAATCATCTTTTCTGGTCACAAGTTCTTCTCAGCTAGCCAAAAAATATCTCTAAGAATTGCAATGAAATATTTTTCAAAATAAAGGTTAGAAAAATCCCCAGCAACTATGACTATCTTTTCAGGGTTTGAAGGGAACAATGTAACTTCGAGAAGTAGAAGAAGTTGCCTGTAGTTAGTGGAATAAGCTGGAAGTGACAGGCAGGAAGTTCAAATCATCATAGTTCTGTCACCTTAAACAACTTCTGTACTTCTCTTAAACTTCGATCCTATAGCTTTGAACCAGGGATAATAATTCCTTATGGAGTTGTGACTAAATGGGTCAGCACCAGGAAGGGTTCTGGAACGTGCCTGTTCAGAAACATTGGTTCTCTTCCTACCTTTTCCATGGAGTAGCAACATGCCCTGGGGCACCATGAACCATGTGTGTGTAGCTTCTCTGCCACAGGTTCCAACCTGAGGCCATCAAAGTTCAGGCTGTCCACCAGAATATCTGTATGCACATGGTGGAATATTATTCAGCCATAAAAAGAGTGGAATTCCTTTGCGCAATGCATGGAGCTGGAGGACACTATGTTAAGTGAAATAAGCCTGGCGTTGAAAGATACATGCTGCTGTTCTCACTCACGTACAGAAGCTCAACGTGTATTTCATAGAGAGAGTAGAATAGTAGTTGCCAGACAGTAGCTTAGCAGGGGGAGGAGTGGAATAGAGAAATCGGATAATGGGTACAATACTAGCTAGTTAAGAAAATTAAATTCTAGTGTCCTACCATAGAGTGGAATGACTATAGCATTGTATCTTGTAAGATAGCTAAAAAGAGAGGATTTTAGATGATCACAACACAAAGAAATGATAAATGTTTCAGGATGAGAAAAACGCTGATTAGCCCAATTTGAGCATGACACATTGTTTAAGTGAATCAGAATATCAAACTGGTCCCTGTAAGTACTTATAAGCATTATATAGCCATGAAATTATTTTTAAAATGTACCTTCACTACAAATCTTGACCTGGCAGTACTTTTCTTGAAAGTGCAGTTCACATCAGACTAAACCCAATGCAAAGGATTCTGATTCCCCTCGGGCAGAACTCACAGATACTCGTATTTGTGATATTAACCATTGGGGTGTCTCAGTGGGTTTAGGTTTTCATTGCCAGTACTTTTTTGCTGCTTTCAAGGTGTGCTTCAAAGAGAATCTGATACTCTGATCTTTCCTTACCCCACAGTAACATCTGACATTGGAGTGTGGCCTCATCTGATGGAGCCACCTGGGGTACTTCTCTAAAGCGGCAGATTACATTGTGCTCGTTGTTTCTACATAAACAAGTAGAGAGCTGTTTGCAGATTTCAGAAAATACCATCGCATTTGGTATTTGAAGATATTGGTATTTAGAATTCTATGAAAAAAATAGATGTTTTATTTTGCAGTCCCTAAGCAAATATATTTATTCATATGATTGTGTGCCTACACAAATAAAAATGATGACGATAATAATGTGATCCCTATTAAGTTATGCTTTATTGTGGAGACACATCTTCCCCTTCCCCATTGGTTGTATGATCTTTGAACACTATGAACTCAACAATGAACACTAGGAGGTCAAGTAAATGAGGGCCATCTGATTGTTAAATCATGCATATAAAGGGTCCCTAAAAAGTTCATGGAAAATGCACATTATGAAAATAAGCATTGCCGGCACCGCGGCTCACTAGGCTAATCCTCCGCCTTGCGGCGCCAGCACACCGGGTTCTAGCTCCCCCGTCGGGGCGCCGGATTCTGTCCCGGTTGCCCCTCTTCCAGGCCAGCTCTCTGCTGTGGCCAGGGAGTGCAGTGGAGGATGGCCCAAGTACTTGGGCCCTGCCTCCGCATGGGAGACCAGGAAAAAGCACCTAGCGCCTGGCTCCTGCCATCGGATCAGTGCAGTGCGCTGGGCATTGGAGAGTGAACCAATGGCAAAAACGAAGACCTTTCTCTCACTGTCCACTCTGCCTGTGAAAAAATAAAAATGAAAAATTTTAAAAAGAAAATATGCATGATTTTAAACTCTGTATCAAACTAAACTTATCCTTTACTCCATTTCCTATGAACTTTTTTCAAGTACCCTTGTACATGGAAGCAACAGCCACTGGTGAGTGCTAATGAGACTCACAATATTGAATTAATGACCCGTGCAGACTTCAATATCCCTAAACCCACAGCACAGGCCGGCTGTCCGCCTGGGGTCTTCCTTCAGATCCTACCACCACTTGCTATTGGGACATTCATCCCTGTCTACCATTAGTTGTATTAGATTTTAAACATCTTCTCTCCTGGGTGAGGACCCAAGTCATTTGTAACAGAACTCTCCACTTATTTGAAAACTGTAAATGGACTTGAATGGACTATTCTGCAATAGGGCCAATAAGGAAGCTGCTTTTCATTTGAAGAGACACTCCAGCCAGCCGGCTTAACAGAAAACTAATTCATGAGGTAAATCGGATCAGAGTTCCCAATCCACCAGCACCTGCTCCCAGCACCCCTGCTTTGTATGAATTTCGAGCTCACTGACTCCAGCAATGTGTTCAATGCAGCGAGCTTTCCTCCCAGGGCCTGTGGTGCTACCAGAAATCCTGCACTTCACAGTCATGAGCTGATAGATGTCAGGGGAGCGGCAAGAAGACATGCAGTTGCTTTATCCGTGGGCCCCTGGAGATCCTACTCAGGAAAAAGCAATGCCCAGGAAATATCTGAATTAGTAAGGTCCTAATAGAGAGTCTGAAATTCCATACCAAGAGAAGGCTAACTTATAATCTGACTTACTGGGACAAATTTTAGAAATACCAGGCAGGACAATAATAAGAGTCTTCAGTGGATGAGTGAATTCACGAAGTAAAACACTAAGAGGCAATGTGCTGCAAAAATCTACATTCTATTTCTGGTATATATCTTGTATTTCCCTGGACCACAGTAGCACCCTTATAGGTATTTGTATTTTTCTGCTGTTAAATTCTGAAGCCAACTTGCCCTGAAAATTTGACTTTGGTCATCTGAAAAGCACCACTGACATCCTCAATAAATTTACCAACCGCTCTGACACTAACAGTGTTGTTATTGTTATGCACAGTCAACGTTCCATAGAGAGTTGCCTCTTAGTGATCTCACTCAGCCATATTAACAGAAGAAATATACAAATGTATATAGTTTCAAAAAAAAAAAAAGACAGCATCACTGAAATCAACACTGAAGTAGTTTCCTGAAAGCTGTTTTAAAAGCACATAATCATTTATATGTAAATAATAGTACGTATGTGTGTGTGTGTATGTGTATATACATATATATATACACACACACACACACTCCACAAACACACACACACAGGCTTACAATGATTGCTAAATCTGTGTCCTTTCTTTGTATTTATACTAAATAGAGAGAGGCCCAGCCTGGGGTGGTTAGCAGTAGTACAGAGTGGGAGGGAGATGGCAAAAGGAAGGTGTAAGGTCTGAGGTGCTAAGGAGAATTTTCTTCTGAAGATTTTTCCATGCTGGAGTCATGTGTAACCTAGCACGCTACCCTTCCCACTGACCACGATGCCGCTCAGAACCTTTTTGCCTTATTTAGGACAGAGGATCTGCTGCTGTAACAGGGACTCAAAATAATGAATGCTTTGATGAGACCAGAGCTTTCTCCTCATGCAGATGTCACTCTGAGTGCAGCTGTGATGTAGCAGCTTCACAACCATGAGGACCCAGATCATTTTTGCTTTTGCTCTGCTCTCCCCGTTTGCATGGTTCCTGGGAGCTCGCCATCACATCTCCATCCTGGCCAGAAGGAAGAGGGACAAAGGAACAAGGGAAGGGGGAGCCCTTCCGTTTAAGGCATAGTGAGGAAAAAAGTCACACACGCTATGTTGGCTTACATCCTAAGCCCCAGCATTTTGTCACATGTTAACATGTTAGCTTAAAAAAAAAAAAAAAAAGACTTTGTCCTGGGCAAACACCTAGCTGGCTAAAATTCTATCACCATGAGAGAAAAGAGGAACAGATAGCAGTTTTTGTTGCGTCTTTTAAACATTGAATTCCAGATGGCCAGTAAGAACTTCCTGGAGTTGGTCCATGAGACAAAATGTATCTGCCATTCATAAATAAGATACACCAGCATGTTCCAACAAGCTCTGCTAGGAGCCTTGTCCGAAGATTTATCTCTGGCCCTTTGACTTTCTAACCTGCAAGCTTTCCAGGGAGTTCAGTTCAAGAGTTTTGGGCTAGCTCTTAAAATCAGACTGATGCAAGCTGCCTAAAATGCTGCTGGCTATTTTCAACTATCCTGGTTTAGTTGACTTTTTCAGTGAATTAACCCAAGCTGATCTGCTCTGCCTCAAAATATGCTGTGCTCTGTATGAGGCGTGTGCATTCCATAAAAGAAGACTTTAATGCACATTTTAACACATCCTCTGATAACATACTAAATCCCAAACATTAAAAATAAACGGCAAATTCTGTGTTTCCATGACACACTCTTGCTGTTAGTGCTTCCAGGATGAATCTTTGAAAACACTTTGCACCAGGAAGTAGAATGGAGGCTGGTTGGCTTCTCAGATCCATCACAAAAGGAAATGCTAGGCCAGGCCTTTTCCCTCCCGGAGGAAATGGAGGAGAGGCTTGTCTTAGGGAATAGAGCAGCCTGTCCTCTGATTCAGCTTAGGATGCCTTTGAGGAGATAATGATGTGGCCAAACACAGCCAGTGGGAAAGGACTCCTGAAGACGTCTGAGAGACGGTAGCTGTATGATCCTGTGCACTGCTGATGGCCATTGTAAAAACACCCATCAGTGGACTTTCTCCTAATAGTGGATCAGGTCACTTTGTCTTAGAGGTTGAGATATGCACATCATTACTGACACCACCCTCATTAGCTTTTGATTTTAGTCTATGGCATTCAGTCCGACCTGAACAGTAGACATATAGGCACTTGGGATTTCCTTCTAAGAGAACAAAGCCCAGGAAATGTTTTGTCTTATAGGTTTATTAAGAATGTAAGCAAGAACTCTTGCCATTCCACTCTGGATACTCTATATAAAACAGTTTACTTGCTGTCCCTGGCCTACTGTCTTCTCATCATTTTATAATATAGGCTAACTATCCCTTCTCCAAAATGCTTGGGACAACAAGTACTTCAGAATTGTGAGGTTTTTTGGATTTCTGATTTTCAGATTACAGATGCTCAACCTGAATCAAAACTATGGTAACTGTGACGTTTCTGTTCATACTAGCCAAGTTTGTACAGAAAATTAATGTTTAGAAAGCTATGAGAAAATACAAGAAACAAATTCAAAAGACAGATGGCAAGATAAAGGAAATATAGAAACTATGACAAAGGGCAAATTTCCATAATGTGTAAAGAGTGCCTACAAATAAAAAAATGTAAAAAGCCCATAGGAAAATAAGCAAAATATATTAACAAGAAAATCATGGGGAGAAAATACAAAAGAAATGAAAATCAGGACAATGAAATTTTTTTCACCTACCAAATTGGCAAAAACCAAAGATTGAAACTATGTAATGTTGATAAATGTACACGAAAATATGTTCTAAAACATTTCTGATGGATGTATAAATATGAGCAACTTTATTTAAAAAAAACACAATCTGGCAATCCCTCCAAATTTTAAATGTGTATAACCTTTACTTCTGAGAATTATTTCTTATATAAATTTACCACAATATTAGAGTAATAAAACTGAAATAACCCTAAGGTTGATCATAAGCAAATAGTGAAATTATACATAGAGTGAAATACTCAAATTATGAATAATGCAGTATTTCTGTTTGAGCTCATATGGCAAGAGTCAAGAATTTTTTTCACATCTTAGAAGCCTATCATGCAAAAGTACAACTGTATATTAGTCTAGCTATAGACCCATTGATTTTTAATTTATATAAAATAAACTATATTATAGTTATAATAATTTCTAGTACTCATATACAAATATGTGTGTGCTTGTGTATGTATGTATATATGTAAAACATGTAGGTGTATGTGGCTCAAGTAAGTAGGTCCCTGCCACCCCAAAGGGAAAGAAGAACTGAGTTCCTGGCTCAGCCCCAGCCACTGAAGTCATTTGTGGACTGAACAGGCAGATGGGAGTGTTCTCTGTCTGTCTCTCTCTCCCTCTCAGGTTACAGCAACACTTTTCAATGCTGGCTTTCACAATAGGCAAATACTGCTTTTATCACAGCAGAAGAACCTTGGGAGCAGTCAGCCTAGCCATGTGACGTGGGGCTTCACATCTTCTCAAGTATCATTCTTTTTTAAATGCATATTATATATACACAGAGAGAGAGAGAGAGAGAGAAACATGATATAATAAGATCCATATATAGTAAACTGGTCACTGTGCTGGGAAAGATTAGCATATTCATCAGCTCTGAGATTTACGCATTTCCCCCACCCCATGGAAAGAGCAGCTCAGATCTACTTCTTTAACAAAAATCCTGAAAACAATCTTCACGTTGTGCATCACATCATGAGACCTGTTCATCCTACACATTTGCACTTTGTACAAGTATTTTGTATTTGGCCTGTACCTCCCCAACCCTGGCATCATTTCTGACCTTTCTCCTCCTCCCCAAGACATAAAGACTCAAGTCAGGAAAACTTAGGGGAAGAAAGGCTGCTTGAGGACACATTATAGAGAACATTCTGAAATAATTATGAGACCAATGTAACAGCTATGATGCTTACATTTGCTAATGGTATTGGTGCATGACACAACAGCCTAAACTTACTCCCAACTGATATCCATCACCAGTTATTCTATTATAATGAGGATACTGCATTTGTCCTACATTTGTATCCTTACTCTGAGTACAGCTGAGTAGAGTTGAATTGTTAATTTTCTCTCCATCATGCCCCTGAGCAACCCAAAGTCCAGCTCCCTTCCTCCTATGTCCTGACCCCCATCAGGGTACAGCTCATCTAGTAGCTGTTTGATACTGAACATTGTATGCCCAAGGAGACAAAGTGGCTCCACTGTACTTGTCCCCACTGCACTTTTAAGATGCTGCACATGGCAGCAGAACTCATCAGATTTCTTCAGCTTTTCAAAATGGGGCTAAAATGAAAACTCAAAATGCCACTTAAAGTAAACAGTCATTACTGTCTGTGTGTCTCCCCTTGATAATATTGCTTTCAGGCTTTCTTTCAAAGTATTTTCTTTTGTGCCTGCAACATGCAAAGCACCATAGGAGCTGCAAGACAAATAAGGCATAGCTGGGTACTCAAAGAACTTCATCTTACTAATAGTTATAATCAACTAGAGTTATAGAACACTATTCTAAATAATTTTCAAGAAATAATTGATTCAATTCTTAAAACAACCCTGAAGTGGGTGCCATTGTTACTACCATTTGTCAGTAAGAAAACTAAGGCATAAATAGGCCAAGTAATACAGCCCAAAGCCAGAGTGCTCATAAATGAAAGATTCAAGAAGTGATGCCTGGACCACCCTGCTCAACTGCTTCTCTGCATACAAAGATCTGCATAAAGCAGCAAGGGTTAAACTCTCTGTAATGATACAAAGCCTAACAAGAATTTATACAGTGCCTGGGTGGAATGTTCATGAAGATATCTGACAGACTTTGAGATTTTGATTGGAGGAATGGGGGCAGAAAATGGGAAGGCACACTAGTGAGTGCTTTCAACAGCCAGAACTACACTGTACTGCGTGCAAAGTTCCTTTCTTTTTATACATTTTTATCTTCTATTCGTTTAAGATTTCAACTGCACCCCTGAATCAGTTGTACCTGTGAACTAGATGTAGTTTTTCAGAAAAAAAAAACAACAAAATCATAAGGAAAAGATATCCATGTTTCACTGTTTCCCTTCTGTTGACTGACTTGGAGAGAAATATTAAGGCAGAATATAGAATGAGAATGGCAGTGTATGTGTGTGCATGCTGCTCCTAGTCCATGGTTTTCACTTGGCAGATAGGAAAGCCAGCTGGAACAGGTCAAGTGTCCTGCCTACATGTATTCAGTGTATTAACTTGGCAGAGCTTCCCCTGAACCTGAACTTCAGATTCCCCATCTGCTGTTCATGGCTCAGCATTTGGTCACCACCTCAGTTTGGGAAGTACTTTTCTTCTACTCTGTTTGGCACTCCATCTCAGAACTGGAATAAGATAAGGCTTTCCATACACCTGAGCAAGAAACAGAAGCAGGGTACATGGGGCATCAACCTTATTGCCCTGTGTTAGCCCCTTGAGACCATTTTGTCCACTGCATCCTAAGGGTAATTAAGGAAATGGTGAGACTACTGGAGACACAACCAGCACACACCTGGTACCTGGAATTTCCACTTTTACCCAAAGCCAGTGATCTTACTCTCACTGACCCTCTCTGAAGTATCGTCTAAACTTTGGTTCATTGGAGTTGCTGATGGGAGCAAGAATCAACCGACAGTGCTAGCCTGTATTCACTCTGCTGCAAAGATGATGCTGTGCCAGTTTTCTGCTCTGTTCCATCAGCAAATGCTTGTGCCAAATTTCCGGGAGGATTTGTGTTGGTGTTTATTGGAAGCTTTGTTTGTAGTATTTAGTAAGTGGTCTAACTGCCCTACACGGTGGGAGAGTGGCCTGAGGAATGTGTGCTGGTAAGCTGAATGTATTTTCTCAGAAACATATTAAGTTGGCACTTTCTAGAAAGTGGACAGTGGTTATTTTACAAACTGTTGGAACTCTAGAGAAACCATCCCTTGCATTCTGTGCGTTGAGGTGTACTGCTTGGTGTTTTCCCCAGAGAATTCAAAGATGAGAAGGTATCTTTGTCAGGTTATGAACCCTAAGTAGTGACCAAGTGATGCATCATGAAAAGTGGGTGAGGTCCCTCCATGCCTGTCACCCCCAGCTACCCATTCCCTAAACCCTACTTTTCAAAAATTGCCACAAGTGGAGGCTTCTCTGAAAATCTAGCTCGATCCTGGGAAGCTAGGATCGAAAGTGACAACTTGAGGATCTGGGCTCCTCCGTAAATGCTGTTTCCAGGGAAAGAACAGAAAGGAAACAGAAGCAGAGCCACTCCTGCCCCTGGGATTCTCCTTTAAGGCCTCGATTTGAAATGAGATGCTGCCTAGCTAGTTTAGTATATTAACAACTCCATCAGCATGGGATTACCATTCAATTTTTATAACCTAGTTTGAGGTAGGATAGCCAAATTGGTGGGAAACCTATTACACTAAAATGGCTTTGCTTTTTGTTTGTAAGGATCAGAGTTATGTACTTATAGTCATCCTTTGGCCAATGAGGAAGAACAGATGAGAGGGTAAGTAGGGGGCATCAGCCCAGTAAATAATATTGTGTATATTGAGTATATTGAGTGACAAGTTGGCATTTTTCCAGTTGCTCTTTAAAAAGAAAAGATTAGCCTGTGAAAAGGTAGTTTCCTTAGGTCATATGCAGCTAATCACTTGAGAACAGAACACTTATTGCCCCAGAACTCAGGAAAAATGTTTTTAGAAGGAAGGGAGACAGTCAGTTCCTATTGTGAAAAACACAGAATTGAACAATTCATAATTATAATTAATTTAACAAATAATATTTCTTGTGGCTCTGTCAAGTGCTCTGTATTGGTTCAAGCACTTAACAGACACCATTTCCTTTTAACCCTTTCATCGCCACAGCACTTTTCTAGTCTGACGTGGAACAATGCAGGGCACTTCCTCAGCAAAGGCCAGTTAGGAGGAGGGATGCCAGGATACAGCACCCATCCAGAAAAGCCATGTCATGCTTTGCATAGATCTGAATATGCAACTTGGGTTGCAATCACATGCATAAATTTATACAAATTGGGTAATCCGTCTGCTTTAATAAGATGTCTATCCAACAATTGGGTTGTAGAAATTTCAAAGATTTTATTTTTTGACAGGATGCCTGCCGTTTTTCTCTCTTGACTCCCGCTTGTTTTATTCATTTTGGGGTAGTTGCCAATTAGACCCAATTGGTAAGTATAATTAATAGACAACTTGAACTTCCTCTTAAACCCACCCAAGAAAATTAACCATAGAGCCTTCATTTCTTTTAAAATCCCTAACAAAATTACTGCCAGCAACTGCTATTTCTCTCTCTGTCTCCTACTATATCCAGACCCTTCAGAGATTAATTATCTCCTATTTATGTTCCTAAAATACCACACAGCACTACTAGGACAGTTCTGAAGGGAAATAAGCATTTATTTAGGTTTCAGGCACTATGCTAGAGATTTTCTTAGATCCTGTCTCTTTTTAAAACTCACAAAAAACCTCTAAATCCTTCTTATGTTCCTTTTATAGTCGATAAAATGGCAGCTCAGAGGATTAACCACTTGTCTCAAATCCAGTTAGTGAGAAATTCACTTGCAAACCTAAGCTAATGTGCTCCTACACCCCTAATTCCTTCCATCCTACATGTGGAAGCATTGTTTCACTCAGAGACTTCTCTAAAACTTTGATGCCTTGGAGGGCTTGAAGGTCACTGTTTCACTCAACTGTTTGAGCACCAACTCTGCCAGACCCGAGTTGAGCATTGCTTTGGTTGAAAGGAGTCATCAAGCCGGACTTTGGGAAGAGAATGACTGTTAGTGGCAAAATGAAGATGGTGGAGTAACAACGTGAGAAGGAAATGGGACAGGATGCTGGAGAGGAGTGTGAGGTGAAGGAAAACATAGGGGCTCCTGATCGTGTACCCCTGGCTACAGTTTTTCTTCCTGTGACTCGTGGACTTCCCTTTGTCATCCTATGCCTGAGAATATATGAAGGAGGCTGGGAAGGCAAAGGGACGTTCAATTGTCATCACTGGCATCTTTGTTGATCATTGCACCATCATCAAATGCATTGGGATAACCATGACAAAATTGTTCATCACTGAACCATAATTGTCCCATGGGACAGGTAACAGTTCTTCATGTTACAGGGCCCAGAACTTCATCCAGGGAGGTCTGCAAGTGGGAAAGCGTACGATGTATTCTGTTAGACTAACAGTCCCAGGTTCAAACCATGTGGACTTGAGAAGGAAATTAAGATTCCTCAGGGCAGGATACATGTCCATCCAGAAGATCTTATTGCCTTCTGTGGATGCTCCAATCTGTTCAGGCCAAGCATATAAACTTCCTACTGCTAAAACCAGTCACAGAAAACATCCTCTAACACACACACAAAGAATAAAACTCATGATCAGTTCACTTTATACTGCAATAACTTGCCATTGTTCAGCTGTTTTCAACTGAACATGTGATTCAAAGTTTTCTCTACGTTGTAGAGGGTCTTTTCTATAAAGAATAATTTGTATGAAGAAAACAGCATGACCAAATACCCTGACTTCATCTCATGGAATGACTTGATACAAGTTTGCCATGTAATTGACATGTTCATCACACTTGTTAATGAAGTCACTTTGTCAATCAAGTTGATAAAACGAAACAACCACTTTGGAGGAGGAGAAAAAATTTTAGTGAAATATTTTTATCAGTGTTTTCCTGTCTCTCATCTGATCAGTTTTCCTGTTCACATTAGTAGCTCACTCTTCCTCAACAGAGAGCATTTTCCTCGGTGGAATTACTTGTTCAGGAACTAGGGATAGTTCTTACAAACAAGTCTGGAAAGGGAATCGGTTCCCTCCTTGCAGGCAAGAACTCTGAGATCTCTTTGCAGATTAGTCCGATTTAGATGGAAATATCTGTTCCAATCCTGATAGCATAAACCACCTTGAAGGGACCCAATCTCTTCCCTGTTTCATTACCAACTGAAAGATTTCCCCTCTGTTTCATCTATCATTTTTCTAGCTGCTTCTGCCATAACACCTTGTAGACCTTCTGTCTCACTCATTCCAAGCCACTTCAGTTTCCCTGAAATAATATACCTAATCAGAGCTGTTTCTGATGTGTGCTGAAATTCCAACCTCTCTCCACACTACCAGCTTAGCCCCAACCTACAATCTCTCCAACCTCAGTTTGAAAATCTCCTCTCTCAAATCTAACCCCTATTTCCACCCTTCCCCTTGTCCCTTGTGATCCTCCAAGGCCCAAATTTACCACAACTCCTTTGTTCCTACAGTGTTCATAGCAACAGTTATTTTAGCACAGTGATTATCTATCCATCTTCCTGCACCATTTCCCATCATCTGTAGATTGTGCGCTCCTACAGAGCAGAGCCCATGTCATCTTCGTTTTTGTCATCCTAAAGACAACACAATGCCTATCACATGGACTAGGTGCTCAATAAATTGTTGTCAGTATCAGTATTTGGTTTTCCTGGCCTTATTTTTAGCTCTGGTCTGAAGCCTGACACATAGATGCAAAAGTTATAAAGAAAGGACAAATAATACAATAATGACATAGCAAAACCCAGGGAAGGTAAATAAATAGGTATATGTGCAGGCAAAGAGTATGACTTGCTCCTCCAACTCACAGGGATGAAAGCATTAAGTCTGGGAAATGTGACTGTGTCCCTGTTGAATCACGATTGCTGTTAAGTCATTGCCATCTTCTAAATTTAGAGAATCTAGGAATATACACGCATGCTGTAGCACCCCATGCCATCAAAACTTCCATATTTCTATATACACAGGAAAAGAAATAACCATTGATTTTTTTCCCACTACTTGTTCAAAGTGATAATTGCTCATAGCTACCTTTCAGTCCAGATTAGGATCAATCTATTTGGTAGATATGCATAGCTAACTTTAGAAAGTTACACAAAGATAAAATAAATGGGAAAACTTATGCTGAGTACTTTTCTGCTATAATCAACAATTTCACAGTGGGATATATTTAGAGAAGATAAGGTATCTTACTCCCTAAGGATCTTAAAACAAAGTAAACAAGGCTGGTATTTGCTTAAGATGGTTAAGGCCAGGGAATTTATCATAGGATCCTTCAAAGTCCTTTCCTGTGCTCTATAATGATTTTTAATAATATATATTAACTTCTAAATACTATTTGCATTATTTTAAGCTATTGGAACTAATGGGTGTACCTGTAATTCTTATAGGCTTAAGAAATGACTAGAAGTAGTGCTTCCAGATGTCACTAATAAAGCTTTCATAGTTTTAACAGAATAAAAATATTTTAACCTTGGACCTTCAACTCAAGTCATTAACCCCCTTTGAGAATAAGGGAAATACAGGACTGTTATGCCCTCACAAAGACCAAATAAGCAAGCAGCTGATTTTTTTTTCCTCTTTTGGCATCCATAGCTGAAATAAATAAGCAGACCTTCCCCTCACTGAACAGGCTGTCCCTCCTGTGTGTTGGAGGCCACATTTCAAGAGCTATACAAACAGTTCCACATGCCACAACCCAGCAGGCAACCACTCACGTCCACAATCACAGGCTGGGGAGTCAACGATACTCGTTGTCTAACAAGCCATGGTGCCTCTGGGTCCACATTGGGTTCTCGAAAGAGGCAGAGTGAGAAAACAGGTGCACCTTTGCCAAAACCCAGAGGTGAGGATTGCAGAGTCAGCTTCTGTGTTCCCTGTACAAATCTGAGCTGATCCTTTTCTCATTAGCAGTAGTTCTTCTACCCAGAGGGAGAGCACAGGAAGGGTGCACAGACTCTGGTGCACATTGTGATTCATTATGAAATCCTGGTAGAGACTGTGAAGCAAGTGGCAATTAAATATGCTGTACCCACATGAAGAGTTAGTGGAGAAGTAGAGAGTTCATTTCACCCTTGTCTTTCTTTTCTCAGATTCAGTTTTGCTGGCGTGCATGGAGGATTTATTTTGTTCTACTGATTTATTTATTCCCATTATTCAAGTAATAAGAACCATTCATAAACTTAGGTTTGTCAGAAATCTTCTGTAGAAAAAGTTGTCCTTAATTTAAAAAAAATCCAATTCCAATCCCCTTTCTATCTAGTTTTTGGCAAATTTAAGTTTTATTTTATTTTTACTTATTTGAGAGGCAGATAGCCAGAGAAAGCCATTCACAGCTCACTCTCCAAATGCTTACATGGGCAGAGGCTAGGGCTGGCTGAAGCCACAACCCTGGAACTCAATCTGAATCTCCCACTTGGGTGGGTAGCAGGAACCCAGCTACTTGACCCATCACTTACTGCCTTCCAGGTGAGAAGCAATAAGAAATTGGAATTGGGAATAGAACTAAGACTTGAACCCAGGCACTCTGATGTGGGCATCCCAAGTGGCACCTTAACTGCCCAAACACCTGCACCTTGTGGTGCTCCCATGCCAAGTAGAGCCTCAGACAGCACTGGCCCCAGAGCTCAGCATCCCATAGTGTAATTCAGATCAGTGCCCTGGACAAAGGACTGAACCAACTCACCCTCCTGGAGCTTAAATGTGGGGAAGGAGGTAGAAAAGAAGGTAAGTAAGAGATATAGTGTGCTGGGTAGTGGAAGGTGCTAAGGAGAGAAATAACAGAGAAAAGGGCGTGCAGAAAATGAGCTGTGGTGGGAAACAGAGTGATGGGGAAGATAAAATGAGACAAGAACCAAAAACTGAGTCTTGGGACAGTGCTAGCATCTGAGCAGAGGCAGACTAGGAGGAAGCAGTAAAGCAGGCAGAGCAGTATTTATGGGGCAAGACAAGAAACAGGAGCCAGCACAGTTTGTAAGCCAGGGGATGAATCTATTTCCCAGAGGGAAGAATGGCCAACTGAGTCAAAAGCTGCCACAGGCCAAGTAGGAAGAGACCTGGGAACTGACCACCACCGGGGCTCCTGCAACTCCTTTCCTCTCTGTCGCAGGCTTGGAAAACACCTTCCCTGTGTCACCTGCTCCCACCTCTCCCCATCCAACTCCTGCCTTTCTCCTCTTCCCCTGAAGATGTTAGTGTCCTTAGGAGTTGATAAAAGCCTTCCAGAGTTCACTTATAGAAAATTTCTGTTGCCCAGCAATTCAGGCCGGCAACACATATCTCCTCTGAGAAGAAAAAAGAGACCCCAGTGGCATTTTTTTTTTTTTGTGACAGGCAGAGTGGACAGTGAGAGAGAGAGAGAGAGAAAGGTCTTCCTTTTCCCTTGGTTCACCTTCCAACAGCCGCTGCGGCCAGCACACCACACTGATCCAAAGCTAGGAGCCAGGTGCTTCCCCTGGTCTCCCATGGGGTGCAGGGCCCAAGCACTTGGGCCATCCTCCACTACACTCCCGGGCCACAGCAGAGAGCTGGACTGGAAGAGGAGCAACCCAGACTAGAACCCAGGCTGCTGACACCGAAGGTGGAGGATTAGCCTATTGAGCCACAGTGCCGGCCACCAGTGGCTTTTTTTAAACTAACAAGAGGGAAAAACAAAAAGGAAGCAAAATCTAAATTAAGCACTCTAGGCCAGGTGTTCGGTGCAGTGGCTAAAACACCACATCCCATGCTGAAATGCCCAGGTACAAGTCCCAGCTGTGCTGCCCATTCTAGCTTCCTGCTGATGCACACCTTGGGAGGCAGTAGGCAATGGCTCAAAGAGTTGGGTCCCCACCACCTACATGGGAGACCCAGACTGCATTCCAGTCTCCTGGCTTCTGTTTATCCCAGCCCTGGCTGTTGTGGCCATTTGGAAAGTGAACTAGTCTGCCACTCTGCCTTTTCAATAAAAAACATATCTTAAAAAAATAATTCTCATGAGTACAGTGAAATATCTATTGAAGCAGTATGAAGGGGTAGCACATTTCTTTTTAAATAGTCCCCCTAAGGCTGGTTTTGGGGTGAATTCCGAAGAAGAGTTCATGCCTTTCAATAAGGTGATATTATATCACTCACATTCAACTAAAACAGATGTCTATGCTTGGTTTACACAGTTTACAAGTTTCCAACTTGTTTAGTTCCTTGTTGAGGCACACTCAGGCTTGATGAACTAACAGATGTTGCCATCCATGAATCATTTTCACCACATTAGTCAGGCCCAGGGGTTGGCAAGCTATGGCCCATGGGCAAAGCCCAGTGTGTTATCTGCTTTTGTAAATAAAACTTTACTGTATCACAGCCACATGTGTTCTTTATGTAGTATCTGCTTATTCAACTGCAGAGTTGAGTAGTTAAAATAGAATCCATTTGACCCACAAAGTTGAAAATATTTACTACCTAGTTCTTACAGAAAAATCTGGCTGATGCCTGGGCTTAGGCTTTAAAATAGGCTCCTGGAAAAATGCTGTTCAGAAATGTCTCAATCCCACTCCATGGACTTTTGCCTTACTCTGTTCCAGGGCCCACACCTTAGATTGCAATGTTTTTTAGAGGCAAAAAAAAATCTCCTCCCCTGCAAATTTATGCTAGGTTACTAGTTCTCAAGTGTCCCCTGGACCAGGGGGCCAGAGCGTCACCTGGAAATGCCTCTGCAAAGCAGATTCTTAGGTGTCATTCTGAATCTATTGACTAGCAGCTCTGGGAGTGGGACCCAGCATGCAGTTGTGACCAAGCAGTGAGTCTGATGCATGCCAACACTGAAAGTCATTGTTCTAGAGCAGAGCCTGCTAAGAGCAGATAACTTGAAACCAGGATATCTGAATACCCCTTCTTGTGACAATTCAGCAGACAAACTAGATCTTGCTCATTGGAGACAGGGTTTTAAGAGCAGGCCTCGAAGTACCACTTATTTATAACATCAGGATAGCCCACTTTATCAAATAACCAGATTAGCACTTCTTATAGCAGCCAAACACACTCTTGGTGGCAGAAATAGGAAGAATCCAAGTAGCTGTTTCACACAGACATGAAGAGGAGGACAACGGGGTTAAATCCCAAGTGTTTAAGGACCCAGAGCAGCCACTGCATGCCTCAGGGCCATGGCTGTCTCCTGATTTCTCATCACAAACTGATGCGTTTAAGTGATGGAATGTAATGAGACATTTGTTTATAACAGAAAAAAGCAGAAAGGATTTATTTCCGGTACCGAAAAAGATAAGGCTAGGACATGAGAAAATTTTTCAACTGGTATTTTCCCCTTACATGATTGATGCAGGTGTGGCTGTACTATTGCTGTTTTCCTTTGCTTAATGATCTAATCCATCCCTGGAGCTTCATCCCTGCGTGTATTGAGAGAAAGAAATCGCTCCAGTAATGAACAGCTGTGGTTTGGAGGGAGCTAGAAACCTGATCCCAGGAAACAGAGAGGGGCAAACAGAAGTCTCGGCCTTTTTAAGCCAGGGAGAGAAGCAACAAAGAACAATGAACAAATGCAGGCCCCCTTTTTTAATATCTGAGATTGGCACCTGTTTTTAAAAGCTACTAGAAGTGAATCTGAGACACTAGATGTGAGTGGCGGTGAGAGATCATACAGACAGCTTTGTCCAGAATCAAACAGTTCTGGTGTATGCCTGCCAGACCACAGTAATTACTGATGACGACTTCTTCACTAGCCAATGTGTCTTGATTGTGTGATAAAGCCGACAGTCCCTCCAGGGCAAGACAACTCAGAAGGGTGCAGAGAGCAGACTCTAGATTTCTCAATGAGTCTGTTCTTGAAACCCAGGTCAGATGCTTATTTTTACGTGATTTTTGCTATTGTTCACTATACCTCAAATTCTTCACCTGTAAAGTGGGATAATATCTCTATCCTAGGGTTGTTGGGCAGATTGAGTTAAGCATGTGCAACCCACCTGGCCTAGCACCTCACACCTGCTAAGTGCTCAGCAGCTGCCACCTCCCTTAGGGAGACAGAAACTACCCTCCATCACGGGGTCCAGCGGACTTCACTCCAGTAAATCATTCACTGCAACCCAGGCATGCATATTCTCGAAGAGACCTTGTTTAGGCCCATTTGTAATTAGCTTTTTTCTCATGTTGCCATTATTTTTTTCTTGATGTTATCGCTCCTTAAAGGAAACAACTGTCTTTCAGAGGAAGCCGCATTTGCACTTACAAAAAAGTGAAGCTCACAAAGTTGAGCCAGAGGCTCAGGTTTGCTAGTTACTGCTGTGAAGTCAATGCCAGAAACGTGGTCCTATTGCAAGTCCTAGTGTCGGAGTTGATGAGACCTGAAACGTTATACCCTGCTCTTCACTGAGCAAGATTCATATTTGAAGTTAGACACTGGAGTCACACAGATGATCAAACTATCATTTTTTAAAATTTACGATGACATTGTTGGAGACAGTGACTTAGTACGGGGTCAAATAGATTTGCCTGCCCACCTCAGCTCTCAGATGCTCACTTGGGAGAAACTCAGGACTATCACAGATACCTTCACCAGGCTCACTGACTGGCCCAGGCCCCTGGACAAAGAGGAAGAGAGACACTCAGTCCCTGACATAGGCTGACTTTCGGGAGGTAATCTGTATCCCATCAAGAAACAGACAATGGGGTGGGTGTCTGGTATAGAGGTTAAACCACCATGGATTATGATGCCCACGTCCTGTATTGCAGTGCCTAATCTGAGTCTCAACTCCACTCCCAGTTCTAATTCCCTGCTGATGCACGCCCTGGGAGGCAGCAGATAATGACGCAAATGATTTGCTTCCTGCCACCTATACGGGATGAGTTCCCAGCTCATGACTTTGGCTTGGCCCAGCCCAGGCTATTACAGAAGTTTGGTGAATGGCAACTCCCTGTCTTGAACATAAATTTTTGAAAAATAATAAAATAACCACCACCAATATGGTTGTTCAATTCTTTGTATGGAGAGGGGTAACAGAAAACAAGAGGTTAGATGTGCCACATTAATGGAGCTCCCTCCAAATGGAAACATGAAACCAGAGGAAAGAGGTTCCCACAATACTGTCACCTATGTTTCTCATTAAGGATTTAGAAACAACAAAGATTTGATCACATTGAAGTTGACAAGTTATCTTTTGGGAAAGATGCCCAGATGGTTATTTAAAATTATTATATAAATCAGCATATAAAACTGTCACTTTTCCCAACTATGCCTCAGAAATTGTATTAAACATCATTGCTAGATTCAAAATAATCAACCTCTTTCCTCTGTCTCATGTATGACAATGGCAATCAGTTATTTTAATAACCCTGGTGTTAAATGCAGGTCATCCCTAGCCTCCAGCACCTTAGGTGCTAAAAGGTAGCCTTCAGCTCCATAGGAGCAGAATTAGGTTTCCATTTCAGTGATATAGATCCTGTTCCTCTCAACCAGAGGAAGTAATAGCTTCCACAACAACCCTCCTGCAAGGGGAAGAACGTAAACCTTTGTTTACAGCTTTCTTCCAGTGGCCAAGACATTTTATTTCTCTAGTTGAGTCCAACTCTGTTAGGTCCTGACAGTAAACATTCAATTGGAAAGTACAGGACGGGGGCAGGCATTTGGCCTAATGGTTAACACACCACTTAAGCTGTCTGCACTTGAATCTGAGTGCCTATATTCAATACCTGGTCCAGCTTCCTGTAATGTACACCCTGGGAGACAGCAGGCGATGTCTGGACTAGTTGGGTTTTTGCCACTCATATGGGAGGCCTGGATTGAGTTCCCAGCTCCCAGCATTAGCCCTGGTCCAGCCCTAACCACTGCAGTTATTTGGGGGAGTGAAACAGAGGCTGAGAACTCCTTCTCTGTCTCTCAAACAAGTACATTTTTAAAAGTGCAGGACAGCCACACTGAAATTGTATATTCAAATCTTTAAGAATGTGGGGTCTTCTAGATGGAACCCAGACGGACAGGCAACAAGGGAGTACCGACCCTGGTCATTCAGCACAGGTAACCGCTGTACAAGGACACCATGGGGCCATGGAAGGGCTGTCAGCTCCACTCTCAGCAAGGCACATCAATAGTGTTGAGGCATGACAAGCCCAATTATTCCTGTCCCTTCAACTGAACTAATCCCAAGGTATAAGTCCTGAGAACTGTAAATGTTACTCGTCTTTTATTTCACAAGCACTTGCTTGAACTATTTCCTGAGAATGAGGTACTATGGGAACCAGAATGTTATGTAAGAGGTTGTGGGGCCTGTCAGAGGAGTTTCTAATTCAGTGGATGAAACTTTGATTACAGCAAGGTAGAACAAAATAACTGGCAAGAATTTAAAAAAAAAAGTAGAATAAAGAATAGGAACCACCCTAGAATAAACAATTGATACAATCTTGGGAAGTTAGGAAGGGTCTCAGGAACTAGCTTTGGAGACTGAGCTGGGGGTCTCTTTCTCATTCAAGTTCTAAACCATTTGAAAAGTACAAGAAATAATTGGTGTACCCCAAAATATTTCTAGTACTGATAGGGGACAAGTGAGCAGATGTGGCTTTAGGTCTGTTGGCCAAGTGAGCTTACTGACACCCCAGTACCAGGCAGATTCCCATGGTGAGCCTCCCTCCACTCCTCACCTAATGACTGAGAAATAGGGGAAGCTCTGTCTTTGAACCTGGGAACTGACTGACGAGTGTAAGTATTTCACAGAGGGAAGATCAAAAAGAGAATTCCTTACGAAAAGAACTTTGCATTGGAGGAAGGAGGGAAGAATTGCAGTCACTCTTAAGAAAAAAATTTTAAAATACAGTTTGGGAAGCCCAGTTTAACATAACCAGCACCATCTCCCTCATTAAGCCCCTGCCCAGCTCCAGCTCCACCCTCCACACCCTCCACTACCCCACCAGCTCTTCCCTGGGGCACAGGTTAGGTCTTCCCAAGTTGTTTTTTTTTTTAATCCATATTTCCCCCAGCAGCTGTACTGCTTACTAACTTTGCCAAGAAGCCAAGGAAACTGAATGGCCTGCGGACTTGGGTCCTGGCACATTTGTAAGGTAGTGTGGGCAAAAATATTATAAAGTAAAATGAATTAGAACTGCTCTGATTACCTTACATTTGAGAAGTCAAGGTCAGCCTTTTGATGTGGTTTTTGAACAAAGCAGAGACTAAAAAGAATATAGCTTTGTTTGACAGAGTTTTCTCGTAGACTTAGATCAATTACATTAAAACATTCAGCCTTCAGACAATGGCCCCAAAGAAAAGAATGCTGGCTTTTTCCTTTTATGAAAGCAATATTTGCCTTTTGACCCATGAGACTGGCCCTCACATTTCTATTGAAATTATTCATGGGAATGTTGTTTGGATGTCCTGGTAACATACTGACATTAATAGCAGAATATTTCAATCACAACCCACTGCTCATCAGGGAATAACTGTTTCCATTGATTAAGTCAAAGTCAAGTCAGTTTATGAGCATATAATGTACTTGGAGTTGGTGGATGGGTTTTGTAATTTAGCATTTCCATCTCTTTCCAACCAACAGAACTCAGAAGGTTTAACAAGCTGACTCAAGGACGAAGCAGGAGGCATTTGGGGAGTGACACACAAGATCATCTACCCAAAACCATGAGGTTTTAGCCTTTGGGATACAAGATAAAGGAATTTGGCTTTCCCTACATATTACTGATCTGCATGCAATTGCATTCAAACTTTAGGAAAGCTTGTTTCAAATTATTTGTCAGAGCATCCTTACGGATTACACATAAAATGCATTCATTTCTCTTTCATCTTTATAAATCATTTATACATATAGCTCACTCATTTATATATAAGCTCAATATACACAAATAAGCTTCTTTATGTTTGTGTTTGTTTAACCATAGAATTCTTATTAAATGCCAGACTCTATCTTAAGTGCTTTATAAATAAATAGTAACTCACCTTTCACTTAAAACAATCCTATGAACCACAGTTCTATCTTGTGTGCTAGATACCATGTAGAATACCAAAATATATTTTACATATACAGGTTCAGCATCCCTAATCCAAAACTCCAAAAACCAAACATGTTGAGAGCAAACATTATACCACAAGTGGAAAATCCACACTTTAAAACTTTAATGTATAAGATTATTGAAATTATCAAAAATTACCTTCAGGATATACACATATAAGGTGCATATGAAACATTAAGTGAATTTTGTCTTTGGATTTGGGTCCTGCCCCTAAGACATTTCATTAGACATATGCAAATATTCCACAATCAGAAAATATCTGAAATCCCAAACACTTCTGGTCCCAAGCATTTCAGATAAGTGATACTCAACCTATATCTACATCTAGGTAGGTAGACAGACAGATGTACATTTCTATCCTAGCTCCCGATAATATTACAACTTTTGTGAAGTCTACCAGGCTTGAAGCTTTCCAGTAATGGGGAGGTGAAATAGGCCAGGGTGACACCTGATCCAAGTCAATTAGCGGAAGTGCAAGTCAGCAGGAAGCCAGATGCAGTGGCAGAGCAGAGCAGCTGAAATGGAGAACACAGAGAGGTGGCAGCTTCTGCTCAGTTCCACCCAGGCAGCCCAGGACACAAGGAAAAGCCTCATCCGAGAATGAGATAGATCAAGGCTAGAGTAGAGAGCAGGCAGAGAAGTCATGTGGGGCAAAGTCCTTCCAGGCCAGCCTACCCAAGTCAAAGCCACACCCGTGATGTGGGCTCCACGCTGCCCGAAAGGAGCAAGCGAATGCCCCAGCCTCATTGGGATGTAGAAGGTGGTGCTGCTCTCCAGAAATTAAGGCCATGCAGAGAGGAGGAACTGCTCTCTGCCCTTGGGCTTAAACCTCTGGGAAGGCTAAATCTGAAACCCCTCCACTGTTAGGTGAAGGGACTTCTCTCTTGAAGGGCAGAGAATCTTATCATAGTCAACAGGTCACTCCCAAGGTCACCAGTTGTGCTCCAAGATAAAGTCCCACTAGGCACCTGTACAGACAATAGGCCTACACCCAACAAAAACCTGAATTTTGCCTTTTATAACACCACCTAAAAAAAATCTATCCCAAATGCCTCTCACACAAAAGACCCCTCGTGTATAAGTACTCTCTGGTGGGTTTGCATTCTTAGAGAAGAGCATCCAAGGACCTTCAGAGTAATGAAAGACAGCTAAACACTTCCTTGGAGAGAGCGGGGAGGAGGCTAGAAAGGGAGTACTTGGTAGCAATTAATAAAAAGCCACTCAAAATCCATAAAGGGGATATTTTCTTAAGGAGACAGAAACATGTTTGTAAGAAGGGTTGGCAAACTGACCCATACTCCTTTCATAAAGCTTGTGGACTAAGAATTTTTTTTCTGTTTTTAAATGTTTGAAAATAGAACAAAAGAATGATACTTCTAACATATGAAAACAAAGTGAGATTTAAATTTCAGCACTTATAAAATCTATTTTACTCATTAGTAGTCCTGTATTACAAAAACTACCGAATTGTATTTTAGAATTCATCCATAAAAATTCTACAGAATGCACTCTCTTGCCACCCCCCCCACACACACACACCCTTTCCTTCCCTGTCACTCAGCCATGTAATCTGTCTCCTCCATGCTGCACTCTGTTCTCTTGTTTTCTCCCTGCACACAGGCTTTTTGATCATCGATTCACCCTCATATCGTCCCATCAGTGCCAACACCAGTGGAGGCTTCCCTCCCCAAATATGCCTGACCCTATAGTCTACCTTGCACTTCCCCCTCAAGCCCTGCATCTCCATTCCAATTCCTGGAAGGAAGAGCTAGCCTACTGCAGATCAAGGCTTGGCCTCCAGACAAACCACATTTGAAAGAAGCCTTGTAAAGCTGCCTTTCAGTGCTGTGTTCAGGGCAGTTCTCTGATGGGGGAGTGTGGATGAGGGAGCAGGAAGGATGTTTCCATTACACAGGCCACCATGAACTCTTGACTGGCTTGCAAGATTCCCCACTCAATCCACTCATCTGCTCCCCTGCTTCTGCCCTTTGGTCTCTGATTGTTATACAGAAATGTAAAGCAAGAAGACAGTGCATCAGATGATAGCCAGCCAGGGTACAGGCTACTCCAAGATTTTATTAAAATGCCTGAGGCACTGATAATACATAAAATTGATAATCTTAACAGGATTGGCAACAGAAAGGCAAAGAGAGCTTGTCATATCAATTCAAAAGATTTTATATTCTTTGTCTCCAGGATAGAAAATAATAAATGCCATTAGCTTTTAATTCTTTTTAGCACTAAGGGAGGTCTTCCTACTAACCCAAACTCTGTAAGTGCAGTATCTTGACAACTCCACATCTCTGGCCAAATTTGCTGAGATTTCACATGCCAAGATAAAATAGACAGGAGTTTTTATAATAGAGCATTGGTATTAGCCTTAAATATGTAAGAATGTATGAAAAGGTGGTTCATTAATTATCAGGCAAGGAGTTGCCATAAAGAGGAAAAGGCATTGAAGAAATTCACATTATTTTTACTCCTGCCTCACCCTAAAATGGGTTGGAAACATACATCTTGGGAAATCCCAAACTCAGGGAAAGACCAAGCCATCTTTCAAGAAATTCCTTCTCCACCAGAGACCCACAGTATCTAGAAGTGAAGCATCTTATTGTATGTGGATATGTAATTTTCACTGCATGTTGTTTTCATCACTTAATAGTTGGTGTGATATTTTATATTTCCAAATGCTCTTCTAATCACTTATTTTAGATGCAGAATTCTAGTGGCAGAAATGTACAGCAATAATGGTACACGGGATTGGTTAGAATCAGGTTTGGCATTCACAATTGGGCATATCATTAAGACTTACTAAAACATATTTGCATTTACTATCCACGTCCAAGTAAGGCCAGACACATCCCAGTGATAGTTATGTTGTTTGAATATATAATGTATCCTGCCTCCAAAACACCAAGGCAAAAGCCATAACACATGCATCCACAGAAGACCTAAGAGACATAGCAGTTACACTGAGGTACATTTTTTTTCCTTTTGTCATCCCTAGCTATTTCCTTGAGCTCACTGGGCTCCTGAGTACATAGAATTCTAATCATGTTTCCTTTTGCAAAAATGTAGTATGTTAAAATATTCTCTTTCTGTACAGTATTTCCATAGTTATACCCGAATATTCAATGTCACAACTGGGAATATTCCTAATTGTAAGAAGCTTAATAAGAATATTTTTGAATGTCATCAGACACAACTTATTGCCAGCTTTATGTAGTTTTCATTAATCTATCTCACACTTGCCAGACCATGGAAGAGAGGGACTAAATAGTTAAAGCCATCAAGTACCCAATTCTAAAACTATTTGTAAAAGCAGTGGTACTGTTCAAACCTCAGGCATTGTGATCAAGTAGGCAATAAATTGATGCCCATTTAAACGGGACAACTTGACTGTACTACAGCAATGGCTACTCTCCCTCAGGTCTGTTCCGTTTGAAAAGTATGTCTGTGGGTTCCTGAACCATTACAGCCACATTACACGTCATCAGTGACCATGTTTCCACTGACGGAATCAATCCCTGAGGCCAAGACCAGGTCATCCCCGTAAGAAGTGGTGTGAGGAAGTGATGAGGCAAATTTAAAACCACCCAGCATAAAGTGTATTGATAAGTCCTCACAGCGTGCGTAAGCTCAAACACACTCATCCTACACAGACTAACGTCCTCCAGAGTCACACAATCCCAGCACTGACCAGACCAGTGAGCTGTGCTCACGTTCTTGCTGGATGGCTCCAGCTGATAAACCACAGTGTCTGCCCACCACTGACTGGCCCAGTCTCCAATTGCTCAAGAGCTTTGAGAAGTCCGCTCTCAGTGACCAAAACTGCAGTAGACATGAATTGTTGCCTAGGACTGTGAAGATGAAAGTAAAGAACAATTTCCATGCTCCATCTCTGTATTATTGTGAACAATTTTCTGATCGCAAATAAATGATCCCTTGGGCCTGGAAGCATTTTTATGTCAAGATTACCATATCTGATCTAAAGAGCTTATTTAATCAAAAATCTCAGTTATCCAGGCATCTCACCACAATACACAAAATGTCTTCAGAAGTACTGGACAACTCAAGTATTTGAATTCACTGATTCTGTTTTTATGTCAACAGAAAGAGAGAATTGCTGTTAAGCATAATAATCATAAAGATAGTTTGGAATTTTCAAGACCACCTATTCCTGCCGCTTGTCTTCCTCACAATGCCCAACCCAGTCTTGGTTTAAGCCAACTTACTTTTTTTTTTCTGCAGTAGGAACCCAGGCTGAATTACAAGACAGAACAAAATGTGACAAAAGTTTAAGGTTACCTTATACAAAGAATTAGAGTTCAATACATAATTAGAAGCTGTAGGTCAACAATGCAGCTGCTAAATCCAGCACCCTAACTCACCTTTTTGTAGGCAATAATGCTTCTTGTCCCTAAACTGCAAAAGCTGAAGAATGTGGCAAGCATTTTGCTGGTCCTGCTTAAAGCAACTCCACATTGCTCTAAAATTAAAACCTAAAGGAAGTTTCTGAGGACGACTGCAAGCCTTTGGAGATTATAGAAAACGAAAGGCGATTGCAATCACTACAGAATTAACCTACTTTTCCCCAAAACCGAAGGAGCAAATATTCACAAAAAGATCCCTGAGGGACCTAAATAAAATGAATTTTTCTCCTGAATAACAGAAACTCTATTTTTCAAATGTAAATGTAAATAACACTTTTTTTGGAAAATAACCAGAATTTAGCTGAATAAGACATAAACATATGAGACTGTTCAAAGGAATTTTTTTTGTAGGCATAAAGAAAATGGCAGTGAGCCCTGTAAATCCAGCCCTGTTGCTTATTCTGTGGATTCCCAAAATGCTTTATGTTGCTAATAAAAATGTACCATTTTTGGTATTTCAAAAAATCTGTTTCATAACTGTGAAGTCATAGCCTACAGGTTCTAATTGGAAATTTGTCAAATTTTTCTAGAGATTTTCAAGATAGCACATGTCGAAAATTAGAAAATAAAGTGTGAGTAGAACACAATGGAAAGAAGGGTAAGAGAGAGGAATGCAAGGATGGGGGTGGGGAGTCTACAGTGTGCTTCACCAGCAGAGTGCAGCCCACTGATGTATCTGAGCAACTTTAATTGCTATAATTCCTCTGTGTATGGAGTTTTGGTTGAGAACCATCTTCACACATGTTTCCAAGCCCTCAGTGAGGTTCACAAATTAACACAATCTTATGCTCTTTGCAGATGTATCCATGTGCTTCACTGAGGGTGGGGTTTTATAAGGTCCAGGAGCAAGGCATTCCTAGGTAGGCTTCAAGAAGCCATGAATTCCTTGAAATTGCATAGATTCATTTTAAGTCTTTCCTTATGTGCCCCTACTTTTCTAAACAAAGGGTCACCGGCTTTTACCAAATACACAAAATTACCCTAAGGTTTTCACTTCCAAAACATTAGCTAAGAACCACTGCTTTGGGTCATTACTAATTGTTCAATCTAATTTTCCTTTCCGAGGAACAAAGGCATTGTGGTGTGTGTGTATGTATATGTGTGTGCTGCCTGTGGGGTTCTCACCCCAACAGGAAACCTTAGCATTACCATATCTTATTTACATTAATCATATTTTAGGCATGGTCTGATTTTCTATCTATTATAACTAAGATATTTAAATTAATTTAGGCTACAAAGGCTTTTATTATCTGTTACAAATTTCTATGTCTCATTAGTGAAGAGAATAGAGAATTTGGAAGCATAAATATATTCAAAAATCAAAACAAAAAAGGGTGATGTTTGCTCCACCCAGTTTTTAGCACTGAACTTGAAGGAATGATTCTCAGCAACTGCCATCTTCAGAGAAGGGGACATCAGGTCACTGCTCTCTCTAGTTTCCTCTGGGGACAACAAAAAACAAATCTTGCCATCTTGCCTCGTCAATAATCATTTTCTGAACATTTTAAATGCAGATTTAAAAGAACACCCATTTTTGTGTCACTGGTATTTTGGGCCATTCCTGTTGTGATGAAAATCAAACCATGAGAAGCACTGACATGGGAAAGATCAGGCCCTGGGAGACTTAAATATTTCTGTTTTAGAAGTAAAACAGGTCACATAAGTCAAATATAATCTCTTACTAAGAGCAAGAAACCAAACCCCAAACTACTATTTGTTATTGGGAAGCATTAAAACCAAAGCAAAAGGGTAAAAGAGAGAAGTCAGACTACCAAGGATTTTTGTCTTTTTTAGCTCACATTTATAGGAGTGACACAGAATTTTTATCACTTCTTTAAGATAACTGTTTGGTGTGCCCTATAAAACCCATCTCATTTTTATAGTGTTAATTCCCTAATTATTGTGAGGATCTGAGGAGAGAAAGTACCATGTGATTGCAAACAGAGCGAAAGGAAGTGATTCAGGGAACACGGATGCTACTGCAAATGTCATTGGAAAATAAATTTCTCATCAGGCCTCTCATAGACATTCAATTTTAATACTTCCCTTCAACATGGTAAGTTGAACCAAACATGCAGCACTGACAGTACAGCAATTTTCACCTGGAAACACAGTGCCTTACAGTTCAGCATGAATAGCTTAAATACTGTCAGAAGGATCTGCAAACACCATTAATTCAGCAGACATGAACTGAGCACCCATTGTGTACCTAACACTTTGCTCAGGATAAGGACAGGACAATGGCACATGCCGTATCTCTGGGGTAATCTGTGATGGTGCTTATGTTGTTAAGAATCAGTTCAAGTTGACCATCTATGGTTGGAAAAGGTAGACACATAATTCATTCAGCAGTTGTCAACAACTTAGAATAACCCCCAGCTGATTCTGAGTTTAACAAAAAGAGTCATGTAGGCATTTTATCACCACTGTGATAACTTCAGGAAGGGGCAATTTTTAACTTCCCATGTTTCCTATAGGAACTGAACCACTTGCTTACGATCATGTTGAGTTTCCAATCTTTTGGCTGCTGGCCCAGTACTTTCTCTGTTGATCAATTCTCTTACTGCTCACCCTAAGGGCAGCCCTGCAAAGAAAGGAAACTGATGCTTTGTCTCGGGCACAGGGCAAAATCAAATAGACTCTCTGGTGGGAAAATTCTACAGAAGCGTTTCCTGTACATTTTCATGCAATATTTTATCCCTTCATATCTTGCTACCTCCCCTGTGCTCAGTAATTTTAGTTTGTGCTTTGTTTCTCTTTTTGTTTCTTTGGTTTGCTGGCTTTGTGTTCTTTTCCCTTTTTTTCCTTTTCTTTTCCTTTTTTAATGCAGGAATCGGTCAAGGCGTTCCAGTGGTGGCACTCATTGTGGAAGGAGGACCCAATGTGATTTCGATTGTTTTGGAGTACCTTCGAGACACCCCTCCCGTGCCGGTTGTTGTCTGTGATGGGAGTGGACGGGCATCTGACATCCTGGCATTTGGGCATAAATATTCAGAAGAAGGCGGGTAGGTAATTTGCCAGGGCTCACAGTAGACCATTGTGTACAAAGACTGTTCACTGCAAGCTTGGAAAAGAGGGGGATTCGTTTATTATGTTTTGAGGAGTTCAGCTAAGCCCGCACATCAGAACCAGCAATCAACAAGTTGTGTAAAGGTTGTCTGTTATGGGATGGTGGTGGGGAGGGACAGAGGAACATGTTCTGAATGTCCTAGGAAGTGGGACATCTCACAGATGCTTTCCTAGACCACACTAACAATAAAGGGGATGAGAGAAAAGAGGCCATAGGAGGTGGTTTCTTTCCTCTGCATTTCTCCATCTCCCTTCCTCTCCACATAGAGACAGAAACTGAGTTTGAACTCCTGAAGCACAGCTAATCTAGAACACATAGTGCAGGTTAATAACCTAGGAAAAGCTGGATGAGCAGCTTCCAGATTTAACCTCCAGACATCAGCCTGGCCTAGAGCGACAAAAGCCTCTGGGGTCTGTGCTGCTGTGTCCCTCCAGATGGACCTCACAATGGTAACCACTCTGGACCTCTGTGAACGTCTCCTGAATGCCTCATACTCTGTCCTTGGCCCCTTTGGCTCCTAATGCTTCTTTGAGGAGCCCAGGGCCTCCACCCCCAAGGAGGATTCTTCTATGCAGTCTTCCCCTATAATCTGAGTTCCCACTCAATAAATAGCTGTGAATGAGCTTAAGGAAGAGAACTTAGGGGAGCCTTTCAAGTTTTCAATTAAAGAACTCCTTAATTAACTCTCCAAACACATGAAAACAGTGGAAGAAAGAAACCCCAAAGGAGATGTGGTCTTTTATCCATGTCTTATATAAATACACAGTGAGGTCTACCAGGTACCATGCATAGTGCTGAACAGAGAGACAAACAGAAGAATAACACGTGATTGCCACCCTGGACAAGCTACAGTAGGTCCAGTAAAGAGACAAGCTTGTCATTACAATACACTTACAGCAGGACACTCCCTCTTTGATCTCTCTCTGAGTCACCATAGTAGTAAAGCAGCAACTCAACACCATCTCTTCTCTCCCCATCCCAGGCCTTATCTTTGTCAATGGCCCAGAATGCCAAGTGATCCATTAAAACAGCAGGCTCACTTGGTTACCACATGAGACTTAGGCTGTGAAATGAAAAGTAATGAAATGCAAAGGGGCTCAGCTGAATATAGCAGCACCCTCAACAGTCATGTTAAACCTAGTTAAAGCTTTGATACATACACAAAAATAAAATACAATAAAAACTAAGTTTTATTAGCTTAAAGATGGAATTTACTACTGAAAATTTTAATTGAATTACCAATACCTTCTACTTTGATGGCAAATATCACTCCATTTTATACCAAAGGCGCAGTAACTACCATGTAGTTTTTATTTTCTTCTTGCAAGATTGTTGAAAAAAAAAAAAAAAGAAACACATATACACATAACCCATCAATACTTCACAATTTAGGGTTATAGCCGAGTCATTTTGCTTACCAATTAATTGTACACTTGATCTTAGCCAAAAGGCCGAGAAGCGATACCAATTAATTTTATATTGACATGTTAATATATAAATAAAAGTAGCACAGATCAGTTCTTACTCCAATTTGCTCATGTTAATTTACCAACTTGAATCTCTACACTTCTGTTTCTAGACAATTATTAGACATTAATATGAAGACATTTCACTTAAGTGCTTAAAATAAAATAGAAATACAGAAGTTGGGATTCTAGCAAATTCTCATTTTCTTGAAGATATTTCTCATCTGTGTATTGCCTGTTTTTGTTTTCTTTTGTCTTCTTCCTGCAGTCTACCTTTTGACCAGTTATTATTTCCCAGCCTCATCAACAGTGTGTAGAAAAGAAAAAATGAAAAGTAAAATCTGCCTACTGATTTAACTGTTCTGTTAAATGAGTTCATGGAAGAGAATATAATCTCTATAGTGAACGTATGTTATTATCAGGGAATCTCAATTATGCTTATCACTTTCTCCACAGATAATGTAGAATGTGTGTGTTTTTTTTTAATGTGGAATGAAACTTTAGGGAAAATTTACAATATACAAACACATTGTTCAAGTATATAGCATACAAGGCATATGGATTTGTTTCATTTTTTACAAAATCCACAAGTGACATGCTAATTTTTAGCATAGATTGCAGTGCTCTGTGTATATAATTATTTACTGTCTTAAAAATAACATTGTGTATGATACAAGCATTGATTTAATCTGAATTTGTCAATTATAGATTAGTTTCTGAAAAAGCATTTCTACAGATTGGTCATTTAGCCTAGCAGTTTAGATGCTGGTTAACATGCCCAAATTCCACACTGGAGTAGGGTTTGGTACCCAACTCTGATTCTGGACTCCAGCTTCTTGCCAGTGCAAATTCTGGTATGTAGTATAGTGAGGGCTCAAGTAATCGAGTTCCCACAAACTATGTGGAAGACCAGAATTGAGTTCTTGGCTCCTGGCTTTTAACTTGCCAAAGACTTTCTAAGGGAGATTAAAACATGGGCAGGAACGTAAATATCAGGAGGGTCACATATGTCCTAGTTAATCCTCTATGGTTTCAGAAAACTTAGTGCCTTAAACACTTGAGTAGGCATCCTCACAAGAATCCTTTCAATGGAACAGTATGTGTTAATTATCCACAAAATGGCAATATAATCCAACAGTCTCACTTCTGCATGATGGAGGAAGAACTATTGGATCTTCTCTTAACCTAACTCAGCACATAAAAGACAATCTATTTGAATAAGATTGAATACAGTTGATAATGGGGTCGAATTCAGTCAGATGGCATGGTAGCGGGGTGTGTATGTGTCTAAAGAGATAGGAAAAAAGCCAAACTCATTATTGTCTACACTCGCACACACCAATGCATACTTCTCTGACCAAACGTACAGTGTTTCCACACCCCAAGCAGGCAACCAGTTCTGTAGTAGTATCAGCTGAGTGCCCTAATTCAATTCACTGCTGATTCTGTCTACTAGACATAGTGTCAGCTTCACAGGTTAAAGTCACCAAAATTGCCCCCTCTTTCAGATAATATCCTCAAGTCCCAATTTGATTTACTTGTGCTTCTGACCAATCAGCTATCAACTGGGGTTCCCACAACCCCCTATTCAGATTCAGTGCATTTGCTACAGCAGCTCACAGCACTCAGGGAAACACATTTATTGATTTAAAATAAAGGCTATCACACAGGATACAGATGAAGAAATGCACAGGGCAGGGTATGTGGGAAGGGGCTTAAGCTTCCATGCCCTCTCTGGGTGCCACCCTCTAGGAACCTCCATATATTCAGCTCCCCAGAAGTTATCTTAACCTTGACCTGTTGAGTTTTTAACAAAGCATTCATTACCCTGGCATGATTAAGTCATTGACCATTAGTGAGCAACTTAACCTTGGATTCTCATTCTCCCAGGAAGTTGGGGGATGGTGCTGGAAGTCCCAATTCTCTAATCCTGCTTTGGTCTTTCTGGCCACCAAGCCCCAAAGCTGAAGCTACCAGCCATTGGTCAACTCACAAGCATATAAAGACACTCAGCACCTTGAAGGATTTTAGGAGACATGTGCCAGCAAACAGGAACAAAGTCCAAGTATCTTTACATTATCACATGTATTATTAAATGAAATACATATATTCAAATCCAGATAAAATAATAAACACACACATACTTTAAAACTAAAGTAAAGACAAAGCTAGGACTGATAACACAATTTTTCAAATCAAGTATGAGATTTTTTTATTGCTTGTTTTAGGCACCATAAATAGTATGAAAAAATGTAACTCTCATTATCTTACTAGAACTAATATAATGAATAATTTTCATTAGATGACCATTACTTAGATTAGAGAAGCCAGAAAGAGCTTTAAGTTGGAGTAGCTAGAGAAAGTTCTACAGAGAGAATATTATTGCAACTTTTGCCTAGTGGTGTGTGTGTGTGTGTGTGTGTGTGTGTGAAGTTACATAGATCTGTGTTATTGTATCCAAGCTCCACCAGACCAGTGTAGCTCTATTTAATTAAGAAAGTGCAAAATAAAACACTTTCATGTCACGGTTTGCTATTGGACTCCTCCTGACCAATTCTGTGTCAACATAGGAAGGATGAAGCATTGACTTAAAACAGGGATCTAGATAGAGTTCAAGGAAGAAAGTACTACATAAAAGAAGATCTTTATTGATCTAAATTAGCCAAGTCAGTTCCCTACATAGATTAAATTGGCTTTAGAATTGCCCAACTCCAGCTCCTTTTCACTGCATGTCTTTGAACATGAAGAGAAAACATCAGAAAGAAACAATATAGGGGGATAATTTGTTAAACAGAGAACTCCCTTTAAGAAAACCATTGTCCACAAATTTTAGAACTCCCTGCAAAGCCAAAGAAGATTTCAAAGGTATCCATTGATTACTTTCCTCTGAGACTTGCTTAGCTAACTCTTGGCTACTTGTTTTATAGAAAATATTCAAAATAAGCATGTGGTTATCAAACAGCAGCCTGCCTGACAATCACCTGGAGAGCCTGAAGAAATATAGATTCCCCTAAATATCCTGATTTTGATGCCCTGAGGGGTAGGGCCTAGAACTGTATTTGAAACCAAAACCCTGCCACGCTTTCAGAAAATCCTAAAATTTGTCAGAATTATATTTCTCCTTATACTTCTCTCATGTTTTCCAAAACAACTTCTTCAGTGTCTGTGCATAGAAGGCATTCTCCTCACAAGTCTCCATGTCACCATAAGCACCTTTCACCCGCCTGTCAAAGTTTGGGTTTGGAACCCAACTGATGTGAAAAGTGTCTCTAAAACAAATCACCACATCTGGAAGAGTGGAAACTTCTTCCCTAAAGACCTAGTTACACCATAAAAATACTGTTTTTGACAAGACAGGTAGATTTATCTGTTAGTATTTTTATCTACAGAGTAACTCTGAATATTATCTATTTTATATATTGCACTTTGACCTGAGATTCCATTTGAGAAAGAGGTCAGGGGCTTTAGAAAGTGAAATTCAATGCATTGGGCAAGTGGGAGGTTCAAACTTTTCAGTGGTGGTTCCTTATAAACCTGAACTCAGTAGTAAGTGGAATGGAATGCTTCAAATGTGCCTCCCTAAGAGCTAAAAGAATCACAATCAACCAGCACTGTTTCACTTTTAAACCTATGCTTTTCTCACCCTCCAGTGTTTTTAATTCATTATATACTTTGAACTGGAGAGAACATAATTTGCAAAGGCAGTGAGTGAACTGAATGTCCCTAAGAGGGAGAGGGGGGAGGGGGAGGAGGAGGGGGGAGGGATAGGGGAGGGGGGAGGGGGAGGCAAAGGGAAGGGAGGAGGGGGAGGGAGGGAGAGGGGGAGAGAGAGAGAGAGAAAGGGGGTACAGGGGGAGATAGAGAGAGAGAGCGAAAGAGGGTGGGGGGAGAGGGAGAGAAATATTTCCATCTGCTGGCTCACTCCCTCCCCACGTGCCTACAACAGCCAGGAGTCAGGAACTATATGGTCTCCCACACTGGCAGCTGAAGCCAAAGCATTTGAGCCCTGAGACATCATCTGCTGCCTCCCCAGATACATTAGCAGGAATCTGAATCAGAAGCAAAGTAACCAGGACTCAAACTACCATTGCAGTTGGGGATGTGGGCATTCCAAGTGCCAGGTTAACCCGCTGAGCCATAATACATGCGCCAAATGCATTTAAATTAAAAAAAAAAAAAGAGGAAATCAAAAACAACTAAAATGTACAATTTTCTGAGTTCCACCCTCAGATTTTCTAATTCAATAAACCTCACTGGAGTTGGGTTTTTTGCTTGTCATAAGACTACCAGGAGATTCTGATTCTGCTGGTTGAGGGACTGTACTCAAAGGGTAGCTTTCCTAGAGCCTCTCTTCTTGGCCCACACCCACCAAGGCAGTTATGAGGCCCTCCTCAATTCCATGAGCTTCTCTGTAAAATTCACTTCAAATCCCATTCTTTTGCATGAACTCAAGATGCTGCATTCTAGCCTTGCCTCTCCAGAGCCATCTCAACCAATGAACCTCCCATGCACCCTCCAATCGACAGAACTGTTCTCCCTACCACTTTCCAAGCACACTGTGGCTCCACAGGCATCTCTGCCTTACGTGAAATGGACAAATACCTTTTTTTTTTTTTGACAGGCAGAGTTGACAGTGAGAGAGAGAGACAGAGAGAAAGGTCTTCCTTTTGCCGTTGGTTCATCCTCCAATGGCCGCCGCGGCCAGCAGTGCTGCGGCCGCGGCACCGCGCTGATCCAAAGGCAGGAGCCAGGTGCTTCTCCTGGTCTCCCATGGGGTGCAGGGCCCAAGCACTTGGGCCATCCTCCACTGCACTCCCTGGCCACAGCAGAGGGCTGGCCTGGAAGAGGGGCAACCGGGACAGAATCCGGCGCCCCGACCGGGACTGGAGCCTGGTGTGTCAGCGCCGCAAGGCAGAGGATTAGCCTGTTGAGCCACGGTGCCGGCCCAAATACCTTTCGTTACCCACTTCATTGCTAGTGATTTTTTCTTACAAGTCTACAACCTAGACTCTCTCTCATGAAAAGATGTAGTGAGGGCTTTAAAATCCACAAATATAGTTAAAAATCCATCTGAGTGAGGCACAGATAATAAAATGTTCTAGTATTTAATTTCTTGCCTTTACAAAATGAATTCTGAATCAACCTGGCCAACATTAGAATCTGCAGATGCTAGAATTTTCGTGGTTTACTGTCTCACCCAGTTGTATTATTAATAAATAATGCTTGGGATGTTAATGGATTTTTTTCCACATTCTTTATGCAATTCTCTGGTGTTGATCATAAACCACAGGAATGATGAAAGCTGTTCAGCAGTGACCATCTGCTATAATCCTCCTCAACCAGAGAAACACTAAAAATGCTTTAAAGAAAGATTGTAGCATTAACTCAACTCACAATTACTATTGTCTATAAAAGTCTCCATTCAGTTTCATTAAAACCTTTTATTATCCTAATTGTTGGGCAACTGTCCTAGAGTTGATGCACATATTTATATTTTCTTGGAATATTCAATGCAAAGTTAGCGTCCATCCATAAGCAGAAATCCCTAAAGCCCTTGAGTAAGCTGTAAGAATCTATTCCTCAGTCTCTACCCATAGAAGCCACATTTAGCACCTTTGAGACAGACCCAAAATATGGAGATATTTAACCCTATAATCTCCATAGTTCTTGCCAAGCAATAGTATATTTGAGATTTTGTCTCTAGTGTAGGAATGACAAAGTTTTCATCTTGAGTGTCAACTCTAATCAGTTGGTGGTGGCTTCCTGAAATACTCAAAGAATGGTGTCAAGACCACATCTAAGAGAAAAAGGTGCCGTGATAGATTAACAATGTCTACTGAGGCAACAAAGGGAATTTACAATCAACATGCCCCGCATGTCTACTCTTAAACTGGAATGAAGCCAAACATCTTATAAATACTCCCATATGTATAAGACTACCAGGCAATCATCAAGTAATACAATAAATTATGAACCAAATGGGAAAAGAAAGAATCCTAGTTGCCTAAAGATGCTGAGAACAAAGGACGTAGCCCATTGAAAAGATCAACACTGTAAAGCACATCAGTGTTTCAATTATCAGATGATATCAGCATTTCCACACAAGAATGATGCATAGGAGATGAAGGGCAAGGAGGTCTTCAGTGGAGGTTACTTTTGGGACAAGTCAGCTGAGCAACTGCCTACACATAATGCTTAAGATTTTTTTTTAAAAAAAACTAGGAACTCATCCATCATAGAACATATAACAAAAGTAGAGAAAATTCATTTTTCTCAACATCACAGAGAAAGATATGTGGTTAGGAATTACCTTGACAAATTATATTTAGGTGAGAATCTATATTTGTAATTTTCTTTCCCAACACCTCTGACCCTCTCCCCAAAGCCATGCTTGATGGATTGAAATTAGCATGTTGTAAGGCTTCTACCTGCAGGGTCTTGACATATACATTATTTCATTAACTTTATGAGCCGCAATGATTATCATCCTCATTTTATAAATGAGGAAATTAAGGACAGAAAGGTCAGGACATCTGCTAGACATCTCAGGACTAGAAATTGGTTTGCCCAGGCAAATTGGTGCTAGAGCCAGGGCTCATAACAGCTTTGCCATTTTGCCTTCCATGCAGAAGAGACCCGGTGCCTGCCACAGGTTTCTCTTGTGTTCTCCAGAGCAGAGTTATTTCAGACAACAGAGGGGGCTGCACCCAGACTGCATCTTCTCTCTCCCCTTCCATGTGCTAGTTAACTTCTCCCCTGCACAAACGTTGAGCCAACATCTAAAACACGTCCAGTGAACGTTGCCCGTGTTTTAGTCTACCTAGAGATTGCGCATGTCTCAGCCCAGCCCTGATTCTTTTCCACAGGACCTAATAGAATGAACATCACATCGTGACCACTTCTCTGGCCCAGCTATGGATGGTGCCCCCTGCTGGGCTGCCATTTGGAGTGAACCTGACCATGTGCTTAACTTACACTTTTGGCAGCCGCAAGGCTGCCTGACCATGTGGCAGTCCCTGTGTTCTTTGGCAACGCTTCACCTTCTACTCAGCGGCACATTCATAACCAAAGGCAAAGGAATGAGGAGAAACTTCATGGACACCATCAACACTGTTTAGAATTTCTCACCTGAATGTCTCAGGAGTCTCTGCCTAAGGCAGACAGTTTGCCGCTCTGTCATCCCCAAGAGTGGTGCTGTCCAATAGAAGGTTCTGTGATAATAGAAATGTTCTGTTTCTGTGCTGCCCATATTGGATAAGCCCAGAGCACCTTCACTGTGGCTAGTGTGATTAGGGAATTGAATTTTTATTTAATTCTAGCTCATTAGAATTCAATTAGCCATACCTGAATGTCCTCAATTGGTTTCCAACACATTGGGCATGCTTGAATGTCTGATACATTTCCATGTTACAAGAGGGCTTCAAACAATTCCTGGAAGCCTGTAATTAAAAGATAAATTTATTTTGGTGCAAAACATTTTTTGAAACTCATCGATAATTTTTCATAATACACACATTCCATGAATGAAGTTCTCTGACATTTCTACCTTCATATTTGTAAATATTTATCTCCATCTATCAGAGGTGGGGAATATCTGGCCTGCAGGCCATGTAAGGCCAGCAAAATCATTTGATCTTGGCCCTGCCAAGGCAACTACAGGTTAGACTCAAAAATCAGTTAATCTATACAGGCTAATTTTTAAGGTAATAATTTAGGATTGCCTGAGAATGATGTTATATCTATCTAGATGAAAAGGTTCCCCACTCCGGAAAAGAGATATCGTCCATCTGCTACTTCATTCTTCAAATGCCTACAACAACAGCCCAAGCCAAGTCAGATCCAAGACAAGAGTCCAGAACTCCATCCAAAGCTCCCACATGGGTGGCAGGGGCCAAGCACTTGAGCTATCATCTGCTGCCTCCCAGGATGTAATAGCAGAAAATGAGATCAGAAGCAGAGTAGCTGGGACTGAAACTGGCACTCTGATATATAGGATATGGAAATCCCAATAACCTTGTTAATAACCAACTGTACCACAATGCTCGCTTCAATCTTTATATTTTTGATTATACTCTTCCAGCCAACCAACATTATGTATTCATTCCACAATTTTTTTTTGATCTACTATGTTCTCAACACTGTTCTAGACACTGATGAAAACCTAACAGAACACAAATAGACAAACCTTATGGAGCTCATATTTCAGCAGGGTTTGGTGGGTGATACATATATGGTATAATAATTTGTGAGAGTGAGAGGCTATGCAGGAAAGACAAGGGGGTGGTAAAACAGTTTGTGTGTGTGTGTGTGTGTGTGTGTGTGTGTGTGTGTTAAGCATCTTAATTAGGACTGAGGGAAGAAGAGAATTCACCTTGTATCATACAGCCCATACATCCCCAAAACTTACAGTCTGGCCAGTGTTTTCCTAATCTTTCATATAATGTGCCAGATGTCAAATTCATGGTATGGAGCTTCTCTCAGAAGAGGTAATAAATGCCTCTTTTGCCTCTCTCACAACCCCAACTCACCGCCCATCTTCTGTTTCCTTTAATATGTTTATCTGTGCCCTCTGTTTTACTATAGCTAGCTCAGAATTCTAGATTGGGTGTTTTTAAAATAAAAGAAAAAATATAAGATATGATCAACCTATGGATAGTGATAAATTTGTCAGACAACTGATTGGATCATCAATGTGTGTGCCCCACTATGGGCACTTTCTCTAAGGTCCTTCTAACTACCTACAGGTAAACACCTTTCCTAGGCTAGACAAAAAACAAGGGCAGAGCTACTCTTTCTCACAGACCTTGGATGAGAGACACTGTTGAACTTCAATAAATGATTGGGCAAAATAATCCCCTAACCAGCCCAGCCCATCTTTCAGTCATTGTTACATGTCCATTCAATCTTTCCAAACTTTCTAATTACCATTTTCTGAAAAACATCAATTAGTTAAGTGTGAATTTAACATAAATGATCACTTATCCTAAGAGTTGCTCTTAGGGCTTCTAATTGTTGAGCAAAATATTTATTTACCTTTTGATTAATAAGGGGAACTTGGGCATTTGATAATGTAGCAAAGTAATTCTGGAACATTGTGGGTCCTTGAAATGTTGAGTCTTCCCATGCATAAGGTACAGAACGTCTCATCTCAGGTATAAAAGAAAACATCCACTTGTCTCCAGTCATTCAAACAGCAACTCACTCACTTGACTCTAGTACACTAAGTGGAGCCTATATCATTAGGCTGATGTAACTCATGGTTAGTGATCCTTCTCTCCTGATTCTCTTGTGCTTTAAGCCCAATTCTGATGCTTGTCAATTAGGCAATCTTCAGTCAGTTCATTGCTTCAGACCTCAGAGTCTGCATCCATAAATGGATGCATAGAAGCCCTATCATTTCCTTATCCCAAAATTAAATCCATCTGCAGAAATTTCATATATTAGTGCCCTGCCTGTAATATACATTCCTCAGAAATATCTATGTCTAAGCTTCCGGGGAAGATGACAGTCAAATATGAGTTCTAATCCTAATGCTTGTTTAAGATGACATAAAATTATCTAAGAGAAATGGTTCCAGGGCATCTTTGCATCACCAGTTGATTGGTTTCTGCATGACCTTGATAAATAAGGATCCAAGAGATCGTGGGCTCTCCCCATTGCTATCCTGACTTAGTGGTTTTTTCCATCCCATTCACAGACCTGTATCATCCAACCTTTATAGCTGTACTGCAGTCTGTCTCTTCTCATGAGGATAGTCTCCTCCAGAGAATTTGCCTGTCAGTTACCTTGCTTCAGCTCTGAGCTGGGCATCACTGGGATTCCCTGCTGATATGAATATTCCCTAGAGTACTTAATGAAAAGATGTATCAGTTGCTCAATTTCTACATGTTAGGAACAGTGCTAAGTGCCTTCCATATGGTACATTTTCCCCACAATTATACATACTACCTCCAGTTAACAAAGTGATGAAGGCTTACCAAGCCTGAATAACCTGTTTTTAGTCCTTCTCTAGTAAAGGAAGAGCTGTATTCCAACTGAAGGCTGTGTATCAGTTGTATTCTTACTAAAAACACTAGATCAGGCCTTAATTAATTCCAAGGGTACTTCAAAATATTCATAGAAAATGCAATTAAATAACTTTTCTTGGTGTGAAAGTTTTCAAATCCATCCAGTTGATCAGTATTTTCCATGAACTTTTTCAATATCTCTTCTGTACATGGATTTTAAAAACTTTTGCACCAAAATAAGCATATCTTTAAATTCAATGTATCCATGAAGTTATTGAAGTACCCTTAAATGTCAATCCATGTTCTAGAGCAGATTGTTAAATTGACCTGACCCCTTCCACATATGACATGGAATTAGTTGGGGGAAAAATGTATTTGGTTTCTAGGTGACATAATGACTTCCAGTTGTCAAAACCAGTAAGATTTGTATGAGAAAAATTATCTCAATATCGCTGAAGTTCTTAAAATAGTCTAACAGTTATTGAGTGCTTTGATAGTAAGACATTCCCCTAAGAATTATGGGAGACATAATGAACACATAGGTTCCAGACAAGAGCTACAAAACAATTCAAAGGAAGGAGGGTAAAGTAATATCCAGAAATAGGACCAAATACAAGCCTTTGAGTTGGGTGTCCAAGTCATTCCTCAAAACCCTGTGAGTTTAAATGAGATAGGCAGAGATCAAGCATATTTTTTAGAAATGAATCTAATGAAAAAAAGTGTCAAGGACATTAATTGGAGGATAAATCCTACCCACTTCTTCCATTCTCCAAAATAGGCTGGAAGTCCACCCAGCCTAAGACTCAAGGGGCCTGGATAGGACCCCTGGTCACCAATCACAAAACAGGCAACTACTCATTCACTCAACCCACAAACACCTTTTAGAGCCAACACTGAATCATCTAGAACTCAAAGCAAAAGCAGAATGAAAATTCAATCACTATTTCAATAAGTACATCATCTAGAAGAGGACAAACATGTAAATAATTTCTAAGCAGCATAATTACAGGAAGATGAAAGTACTTCAAAAATTTCATCAAAATAGGAGAGGCAGAGAGAGAGAGAGGGAGAGAGAGTGAACCATCCGCTGGTTCACTCCCCAATTGGCTGTAATGGCTGGAGCTGCACCGATCCGAAGCCAGGAGCCAGAAGCCTCCTCCCACTATCCCAAACAGGGGCAGGGGCCCATGGACTTGGGCCATCTTCCACTGCTTTCTCAGGCTATAGCATAGAGCTGGATCGGAAGTGGAACAGCTGGGGACTAGAACCGGCGCCCATATGGGATGCCGGCACTTCAGGCCAGAGTGTTAACCCACTGTGCCACAGCGCCAGCCCCTCAAAATAGAATCTAAAGAAAAAAATGAGGGGCAGGTGTTGTGGTATAGTCAGTTAAGCTGTTGCTTTCAACACCCACATTCCATATCAGAATGACTGGTTCAAGCCCTAGCTTCTTCACTTACAATCCAGATTGCTATTAATGTGTCTGAGAGGCAGCCATTCCAACCACTCCTATCACCAAGTCATCACACAGTGTCCTGCCTGAATTTCTGACCCACAAATCATCCACACAGTATATTAACACTGCTTTACATGGTGAAGTCTTGGGGTGTTACCTGTTAATAGATTGTAAGATTATATTCCTTAAATGCTGGCAAACTCCTTGAGGCTAGAACAGACTTACTCATCTCTTTACCTGCAATATAATGCCTGGCATACAGTAGGCATCAATCTTGTTTACTGAATGAATGACTGAGCAATCAGATATCTGCATGGAGTATTTGTAAGGCTCTACTGTAATTCAGCTCCAAAATTTGTTAAGTATCGTCATTTCCCAAACATAAAACATACAAAAATCAAGACACTGGTCTCTAACCTTGTTGGAGCAGGAAAGTTACTTCTCCCCCTAGACCACTGGGTTCAGCAGGTGTGCTGTTAATACTGGAAGAAAGCTCTGCAGAGCACCAGGCCCTCATCACTTATCATGAAGGAATACAACAGTAATTCTCGCTTCAAGAGCATCATAGGACTGTGTGTGAATAATGGTAAATGCTTACACAGGGCTTGCTGTAGGTCAGGCACTTCCAAGCCCTATAAGGAGCTTACTCACTTAACATCCATGAGTCTAAACAAGTACTACTATAATTCCTATTTTACATATACAAAAATATGACATCAACACTAGATAATGTACACAAGATTACAGTCTGCAACCAAAAGCTTGAATACAGACAGCCTGGTCCTGGTGGCCATGATGTGTTCATTTACGATTCTGTCTTGCCTCTCTGGGAAGCATCATGCCATTACTTGTGGTTCCAAGGTCATGGCATTTGGGAGGAAGTGGTAGCTTTTATAAAAGGAGGTGGTACAAGGAGAAAATGCCATTCTCTGGACCTCAGGCAAGACACATAGCTCTCGATCCCTTTAATATAACATTAAGTAACTTGCTTTGGCTTCAAACAAATAATAAAATTTTGTTTTTCTCAGAGAATTGGATTTCATGGAAAAATTATGTCTTTTAACTACCTAATTGCAATATTGTTAGTAATTTTACTTATGTAAGTAAACTTTTCTCAACTCTGAAGAAACTAATAGAGAGCACCAGTGGGGGTCATGGGAAGGGCTCTGCTCTTGGAAATCCATTAATTAACCTCAGATTAGCTCTTAGAGTCCCATTGAATTCTAAGTGCATTTTCCAGTTTCTACTTCTAGGAACCAAACTCTGCTATTACAGGTAATTAACTGCATTCTGAGCAGTGCTTGTATGCGTGTGTTGTATTGCCAGCATTGGAACAGAATGCTAATAGCAAACAGGGAGTTTCACTGGTTTCCCCTTAGCACTAGATAAACATTGCCCTATTGTAAATTGTTCAGGAACTCATCTAAAAAGCTCAGATCCTAAGCACAGCATTTGAATGAAGACACAGATGCTACAGAGACTTTCCTCACTTCAGTGAATACACTCCCTGTCACAAAAACCTCTCATTGGAGGTGTGCCAAAAATAACACTGGCACATATGAAACCACAAATCAAAAGTTTACATAAATAAGGCCACTTTATCAAGAACCTGAGCTTCAAAGGAAAACCACACATAATGCTATGACCATGTTTTGATGTCAAGACATTTTCAATCACTATTCTAGTGCCAATTAAAAAAAATCTAAAATGAGATTCCCTCTAATTTAGTTGATGAGTCACAAACAGTCAAATTTTAAATCACTCTAATGTGCAGGGGGCAAAAATAGAAGTAGAAAAACAGTAATTTCAAGAAAGTAGGCCTCTCAATATCTCAAAGACCATGGCTGCAAAATCAGAAAGGGTACTTATAGAAGACAGAGTAAGCCTTTGTAACAAAGAGTAAACATTCAGTTCAGCAAAGCAAATACCTATGGAAAACTGTAAACAATCCGACCTTTGAGCTCTTAAATGCATGGTGCCATTGACCTCATTTACCAGCTTCTGCTTCCCTCAAAACTTGTCCCACTTCCCTCAGATGTTCTCTAGGAGGGGTCTTAGAGAGTTCATGGAAACTTTGTATTGTGAAGACCCTATGCCTGGATTTCAAATGTTTTCAACCAAAATGAGTTGATCTTTTGATTCCACTTTCCATGAACATTTAAAAGTACCTACATGGATGTATGTACCTACACCGAATCAGCTACAGTTTCTACCTCAAATGCAGATGATTAGGAAATCGAGGGTATATTTATAGAATACAAACATGCAGAGTAGCCTAGTGTGACACAGCTGAAGTTGGTAGTTTCAGGTCAAACAGGGAGATCATCAAATTGTGCTACATCAAATTGTGCACAAATCATAAACTTCCTTAGGCTACAGTTTGGAATTCAGCCCTGCTTGCCTTACGGTTAGGAATGCCAATTTCTCTGGAGCCTCAGTGTGATAGAAACTATACTGACCCATGGCACATCAAAAGTTACGTGGGCTCTTAGAAAACAGTGTTACTATGCTCCTTCTGCTGCTCCCAACACCTATTGCATGCTATTTCTTTGTTAAAAGAATTTATCTGCAAATGTTGGAGAAGCACCAAAAATGAGAATTTTTTTTCTCTGATGCAATCAGAAGGCTGGAAAAACTACTGAACCAAGAATGGCAGTTATTTAGTGTTTAATGAGTGTAACAATGCTTTCAACAGACCACATCACCTTGACTCTGTGTGAAAACATCTCTGCTCCTGTAGAAATAGGCACTCTCCACTTTATAAGATACCAATCTACAGAATCCAATTCTAGCATTCTAGGGCCCTGATTGCTAAACAATTTAGCCAAAGCCATGACGGCAGTCAGTCGTGAAACGGAGTTCAAAACTGTGTAAGTCCCAGTGTCTTCCAGCTCCCCTAACTACTAAAGCCCCAAATGAGCCAAATTGCAAATGATTCTAAAAGTTTTACATAGTGACAGGATGGATACAAGTTATAGGTCACTCAGTTAACAACCTCAGGGAATTGGGACTTCAGGACAGATGGTTGTTGATGGAAAACAACTTTTGAGTTATCAAAATGTAATGCCTGCAGACAAGGGTTTGGATCTATCCCATGGCTAACGAGCCCCTTCTGCTGTTAATCACGAACAATGTTCATGTACACTCGAGGTTGTGGAGCTCTCTAGACTCACCTACTTGGGTTACCTGTCAGGTAGGCGCATGCGCATGTATGAATTCTCATTTCTTGACTTGTTAAGTGACAGCACACATTTGATCGTGTGAGTCTCCTGCTTAGTTCCTTTAATCCTTCTTCATTGCTGGGAGATAAAAGCCAAAATCGCTAATATAATCTTCCAAAATCCCACATGATCTTCCCTTAGCCCCCTCAGTAACCCAACTTACTCTACCTTTTCACTTGCTCTCTAGGTCATTCATACTGTTTATTTTTTTAATTTCCTCCAAACCATATCTTGTCATGCCATTTTGTGTTCCGCGAAGGCCCTCCTCTGGTCCCCCCATCCCCAACCGTGCTAATGCCTAAGAAAAAAAAAATGCCTAAGAAAAAAAAATTCCTCAGAGAATCCTTTCCTGAATCCTTCAAAGCAGATTATGTAAAGGGGCTCCAAAAAACTCATGGAAATGAGTTTATTTTTGAAACCCATGCCTAATTTTTTCACAGTGGAAGTTTCTCATGAACATTTGAAGTCCTGTTGTATTTGTCTAAGTTTCTCTACTACTTTACTGCTGACAATCACAGTTGAGCTGATGTCATGTTTCTACTCATTGAAAGCTGGGAGTGTGTTTATCTTGTCTGTGTCCATATCACTGTCACATGCCTCAGTGTCGGCTGGTGTTAGGGAAGACACTCATTATTCACTATGTATCTGTTGAGTGAATTGGCAGTTCTAGCTTGGGCCACAACTAAAGCCACAGAGTCATCCAGAATTATTGCCATAATCTAGAAACAGGATGTGGTATCATTTTGTTTTCAGACTTTGGCCTATCTTCTTTCTCTAAGTGTGGATGATGTGACACAGTCTTCTTGAAGGAGTGGAGACAAAGGGGTAATCCAGGCATCCATCCAGCTAGGTCACCTTTCAGGATCCTTAGCACCATTCTGCCCTGGGGAACATCACCCTCTTCAAAGCAGAGGCACCTGCTCCCCAACATAGTGAGTTCAGGTGATGCTCACACAACCTGGGGCACAGCAGGCCACTAACTAGAAGACACTCTTTAGGCTCTCACTTTGCTTTTTATTAAAGAAATAAAATTGGACTTAGTTTCATGTTCAAGGAAATTCTACAAATGCCTGCTCCAGCAGCCACATTGATGAGGAGAGGCAGTGGCATATGGCATTTGGCATAAGTAGAAAGAACAAGCTGGCGCCATGGCTCACTAAGCTAATCCTCCGCCTGCTGCGCCAGCACACCGGGTTCTAGTCCCAGTTGGGGCACTGGATTCTGTCCTGGTTGGTCCTCTTCCAGTCCAGCTCACTGCTGTGGTCCGGGAATACAGTGGAGGATGGCCCTGCACCCGCATGGGAGACCAGGAGACGCACCTGGCTCCTGGCTTCGGATCAGCAGGGTGTGTCAGCTGTAGCAGCCATTTGGGGGGTTAACCAACTGAAGGAAGACCTTTCTCTCTAACTCTGTCCAAAAAAAAAGAGCAAGAGAACACTGGGCTAGGAGTCTGAACAATTAGGTTCTGACTGTGGCACTGGCATTTCTTTGCTCTGCGACCTCAGGAGTTGATCATTTCTATCATAGATGTCCTACTTATGAAACTGGACAGATTTGTTATCTACAGAGTTCCTGTGAGCACCAAATAAGATTTTACTAATCTAAGAGCCTGATAATTATGAAAACACTTGTAAACTGTAAAATACTAGGCAAATTATGGCAGTTTTGCTGCTAGCCCCTGAAAGCAGTTTTATCTGCCTCATTACCTATTAATAATCAAATGAGTTTTTATTTCCTACCTTTTGGTGGTTGGTAAATATAGCTCCCTCCTGGTCAGGCTAGTGGGAGGGGAGTTAAAAAATAGTTATAACTAATTTATCTTCAAGATATACTTGTGCACTGGTTGGCTATATGCATCTCCCATGCTTTCATTTATTCTTCTAGTATAAAAATGATTAATGAAGTAGCTGATACTTTCTTATGGATCAAACTTTTGTAATGACTTGAATAATGGGCCAGACAGGCTACCATCTACTTGGAATGTTAAAGGAAACATAGCATCAAAAAGAAAATAAAAAGGAGTTAAGAAATCTAACAATGGAAGTAGGAGTTTAGCCTAGTGGTTAAGACATACTTGCCCCATATGGGAGTGCATAAGTTTGATCCCACCTCTGGCTGCTGCCTCCGTCTTCCAGCCAGTGCAGACCCTGGGAGACAGCAATGATGCTCAAGTAACTGGGCTCCTACCACCTACGTGGGAGACCTGCATTGCATTCCCAGATCCCAGCTATTGCAGACATTTGGGGACTGAACCAATGAATGGGAACTCTGTCTAAAAATGATTTAATCTTTTATTTCTTTCAAAGATTTAAAGATTTATTTCTTTATTTGAAAGGCACAGTGACGGGGGAGATAGAAGAGATGGGAGGCAGGGAGAGAAGGAGAGGGAAATGGAGGCGGGGAGACAAGGAGAGGGGGAGAGAGAGAAAGAAGTATCTCTTCTGTCTATTGGTTTACTCCCCAAATGGCTGCAACCACTGGAGCAAGGCCAGGCCAAACTTGGGATCTAGGAATTCCATCCAGGTCGCCCATGAGAGTGGCAGGGATGGAAACAGGAGCCTTAACTCAAACTGGCACTGCAATATGGGATGCTAGTATTCAAAGTGGGAGCTGAACCATGCATACCTTAACACTGGCCCCAGAAATAGTTTTTTAAATCCACTAATGACATACAATCTTTCTTCCAATAATTAGAGATGGTATTACAATTTCAATTTCCTTCAGGGAAGGAATACAGTGACTTCATACTGAGATGCAGATGATTAATTGAAGGCATTTTCAGATAACAAAACTTAAGAGGGCATTAAACACATGCCATGAAAAAAAGGAAGACAAAAAGAACTAAATCTTCCTATTTTATTCTGCTAGGTCCCAAGACATTAAAATGGATTTATTTTAAATGGGCTACTTTTCAAATGATCACAGTCAAAATAATGATTGTGAGAATACAGAAGAGTACCGTCTGCCTAAAGTAAATCACAATGCTTTCTTGTGTTCTGTAATATTTCTACTACACAATAGGGTGACCATGGCTAACAGTACCATGTTGAGTGTTTCAAAATAGTCAGAAGAGAGAATTTTTAGTGTTGTCACCCCCAAAGAATGACAGACGTGAGGTGATATGCTAAATACATTATATAATGCAAACATCCACGGAAACATCACAGTATACTCCATAAATATTTACAATTATTATGTGTTGATTAAAAATAAACTTTGGGGAAAAGTACTGAATAGGAGCTGGGCTGACCTGTTTTTGGCATTGCTTTTAATTGCAGCCTTATAAATGAGTCTTTGAGGGACCAGCTGTTGGTGACTATACAGAAGACGTTCACCTACACTCGAACCCAAGCCCAGCACCTGTTCATCATTCTCATGGAGTGCATGAAGAAGAAGGAACTGGTAGGTAATTCCTCGAGGGCGGCAGGCCCTTGCCATCCTTTCTTGTTTGCTGTTTCTGGCTGAGCTGACACCCCTCCTCAGGTTCCACTGGCTCCCTCAATAGCTAACACACTGCTTTTTCTGCCTTGGAGTTAATGGAGCGTGTGCAGCCAGGCTTTAGCATCATTTCCTTCGGGAATTCATTTGAAAGTCACTGATTGCCTCAACCAAATGGGTTGAAGAAACAAAATAGGCTTCCTCCTGGTAAACACTTGATCAGTTGATCATCTCTTAGGTTGGGCTTCACCTTGGCTTATGAATAATGACTCACTGGAATGCCCTCGGTGACAGATGCTAATCTGGACAGGTGGAAAATGGACACACACAGCCAAGGAATGCTGGAAACAGGTGCTGTTTGTGAAGCTCCTCCAGGAGCTACTGAAACCATCCTTCCATCCAAGCAAACTGTCTAAGTGGAATGAAGAGTTAGGGCAAGCAGAAACAACTCCAGCTAATGTTTAACAATTGCTTGCTCGATGCCAAGCAGGGAGCACACTCTCAACACATTAACTTGGATGATCTCTCCCACTGTCCTGATGAAGGATAATTATTTCCCTCACCTCACAGAGGAGGAAACTCAGACTCACTGTGTCAGTAAATGAGAAACCAGGACTCGGTAACTGAAAACCAGTGGTGTTTCATTTCGGTGAGAAGTACGCTTATTCCAAAATTGTCTCATTGAAGTCAACGAAGCAGAATTGGTCACTCTGTATAAATTCCAATTAGGCCTTGGCAAGGGTGTGGGAGGGGGGATTGGGGGACAACTCAAAGGTCAGCTGAACTCGACTGCTTTTCACAGAATGTGGAAAAACATTAAAAAGAGATTGATTTAGAGCAGGCAAGACCCATCTCTCACACAGCCTTTGTATGAAGCTTTTGAGCAGCTTGTGGGTCTGGGATGAGGGGAACAGGACCAGGCTTCTAATCCTTAGGTATCCATAGACCTAGCACAGAGAATTCAGAGAGCAGATTGACAGCTGTCACTCAGTGAGAGACTCTACTGACTCTGAAATGTCACCCACGTGCATCACCCTCCAGTCTTTGAGGAAGTTAACTCACTGCATGTCAGCACATTTACTCCCCATGCAAAGTTGCACCTGACAAGCTGAGCGCCTGTAGGCTACAATGGGCATTTTCTTCTGGTATTCACCAGTGCTAACTCGCAACCTTGCCAGAACTATACATTTGAGCAGCCCTGCAAATTCCTAGAAAGGCAGTGAGGAACCTGTTTGATGTCATGACACAAAATGAAGCTGCATGAACTTCGCTGGATATGTCATAGGCCTGTTCTGTGGGATTCTGCCTGACAACAGTCATGTTGCTTAATTGTGGTTCCTGCTGAAAAGGTAACTGTGTGTTGACTGGCTACATTTACAAGAAATAGGAGGTATTCCTAGATCCAGGCCAAAGAAACGCATTCTACACAAGTAATAAATCGTCTCCCGTCCATATCTGGACAGAAATGGTAGGATTTTTAAAAATAATAAAATCATTTTTCATGGACTATTTATGTGCATAGACAGTACTAGATACTTTACAAAGGAGATACACACAAGGTAGGTTTTTTTTTTTTTTTGCTTGTTTGTTTCTGCAGGGGCTCAAGAGGGAACAGAGGCTGAGAGAGGCAAGATAGACCATCACAGAGAGCCAAGCTAGGGCTGTCTTCCTGCAGAGCCCAAGTATTATCCAAGTCATCAGGCTGCATAACATAGCACACAAAACAAGGACGTAGCAGAGTGCAGTTCCTGGTTTCACATCATTCAAGTTTGACTCTCTTTACAAATGGCGTGGCCTATAATATTCTGAGGCCAATCTAACCATTGCCAAATCCAGCTAAGGGATTTTGATTCTACCACCTCGACATATCACATCCTAGCACTCCAACTTTCATAAGAAGACCTGTGCTGTGCATGCATAGTTTATAAAACTGGGCCTCTGAAGAGTGTGGCCTCATGGAAAGCATGCCTTGATAGGTCCTTTGTAGTCTCCTGGTACAGGAGGCAACTCCTCATGCCATCTCATACAGAGGTACTGCCACCGTTCCTACTTTATACATACTACCATACTTTCTACTCCCTCTAGTTCTTGAATTCACTTCCCCTCTGCCAGTCACCTTCTAAGAAGATACATTTCCCTAGAAACCAACTGATGAGCTAAATTCTATCAATTTGTTTGCATGAAAAATAAAAATTAAAAAGAAAAAACTGACTTCAACAGCACATTAAGTTGGGGACAAATTTAAGGATTCAGGAATTAGTGTTCTTTTTCATCCTTAAAAAGCGTGTGATCTGTCACATCTTTGCTTTATTTTTTTGAGATTACGTTACTAGGCTCCATCTTTTACACTAGCTATACTTCCTACTAAGTTATTTTTCTATCTCTATTCTGTGAACTAATTTATTCCTCACAGTGCCTTTGCCTTGCATTTCAGTTCACTTGATATTAATACACTTATATCAGCTCCTTTCCTTTCAGAATTTCCCAGGATAGAAAATTCCCATGCATTTTCCTCCAACTTTTCTGTGCTTTGTGTTAAGCAGATTTCCTAAAATCAGAAAGATTTTGTTTTTGAACATATTAGAAGCTCTATTTTGTAACTGTAAGTTGAGTCTATTTGCATGTATTTTGTGGTATTTACACTGAACTTTTTGTTTTATTCCTGTATTTATTCAGTAAGAGACTCCTACTTGCTGAGTCTCCAAGTATTTCACGGTAGTACCTGCACCCTGACCTTTTTTTGATATTATCATACAATTCCTGTTGACTTCATCAATAATCTGTCTGAAAATTATTCACACAGCTTCATTTCTGGCCTTCACTTTTCTCTCCCAATCTCTATGATCATAATTACAACTTACAGTTGCATGTCTCCTCAGGTTATCCTATTGTCATTTCAAATGTTGCATGTTTAGAAATGCAACCAGCCTCTGCCATATGGTTGAGTGCCTCCCAAAGCCTCCATTACCACATTGCTCCCCCTTCCAGTTCTGGCTCTCTCTCCTTAGTCCTGAAGGCTTTGGATCTCCCCTTTCCTCGCTGCACATCACCACAGCAGATTATTGCCAAATTTTCGTGATTTGCTTTTGGCGATGTCTGTCACATTTGCCTCCTGTTTTTAAAATGTTTATCTTCATCTACTTGAATGAAACAACAATGGGGAGGCAGGAATAAACAGAATAAGAGTGAGAGCGAAAGCAGAGGGGGGGGGAGGGGAACGAGCCATAAAGGTCTTCCAACCACTGGGTTCACTCCCAGAAGCCCACAACAGCTAGGGTTAGGTCAGGCCTAAGCCAGGAGCCTGGGACTCTATCCAGGTCTCCCACAAGGAAGGCAAGGGTTCAAGCACTTGAGCCATCATCTGCTGTTATCCAGCATGCATCAACAAGACAATGATGGATAAGGAGTGGAGTGGCCAGGACTTGAACTGGCACTCTGATATGGGATGCAAATGTCTCAATCAATGGCTTATCCCACTGTGCCACAACACCTGCCTCTGTGTTTTGAATCCAGTAACCACTGTCCTCCTTCTGATCCTCCTTGTTCTTCAGAAGGACCATTGCAGTGGGTTCCTACCTGATGTGAGGAAGGAAACAGCATTCTCCCTCGCTGAGCTATTTCACTCACTGCCCCAGGCTGCATCTCCTTGGGGAGCGGTTCTGATCGTCACACCCTTACTCAGATAGCTTCTAGGACTTCTACTTTCACTGATTAATGTCCAAACTCCTTAGTGTGCTTTTGAGGAGCACCACCAGCACTCCCCATCACTTTCCCCTTCACCTTCCGGTCCCCTAGTCCAGTAATTCAGGATTTTGCAACTCCCATTGCTTCCTTGCTCTGGGTAATCATTCTTTCCAGCTGCCATTTCCACTTACACAAATCATATGCAACAACAAGCATCCAACTGTGACATTGCATAATTATTTACTATCAATTTCAACAGCAAGATGTGTGGTTTAATCTTACAGTTGCCTCACAGTTCATGTCTAAGCTACTCATTGTATTCAGCCGTTATGCATCACTGCTGCCATAGGGTTTGTGACCCAATTTATTTTGTGTGTAACTTCTGCTACAATTAGTGGTTACTACAACCTGGATTAAATGGTAATTATTTTAAATACTCCATAGTGACTGGCAAAATATTCAATAATTCCCATTTAATCTACTTCTGGATAAAGGACTTTATTACACAAATGAAATATTCACATGTCAAACTTTTTCCCATAAATGTGAAGCAAGCCCATATTTACAATGGCAAATAAACATTTAAGACCAACAATTTACTAATTTATTACCTACTTCAAGATGACTTGTTAGCACTACTTGAGTATTATAAATACAGGAAATAATCTGAATTCTATTCTTTTTACCTCAGAAGTTAAAAAACATTTTGCAGTTTTCCTACTTTATCGTATGATTTTTGGCAAACTGCTACAAGAATCTTAATAATTAAACTTTTATTACATCTTTAGCTTACATTATAATTCCCAAAATAAAGTAGTCATTCCATGGCTTAATTTAACTCTACGTTGTATGCTGAGTATTTATTGAATATAAAAAGGTTTAAATAGCTTTGTGAACATCATTTATGTGATAAAAAAAATCAACACAGCATCCTAATCTGCTGAGTACTATTTAGGGGCTGTTAACATTCTTCAGCCTTTATGGTCTGATAACATGGGCTTCCTACCTACATTCCTACAGCTCATTCTCACCGGCTGTAATGATCCCAAAATGAAGAAGCAAACATCACAAGTAGGATATTCTGAGTATTTATGCAGTCCATCAACTCAGGATGCACAGGAAGAACAGTAAGCTGGTCTCCCTTAAGCCCGGCGAGTGAAGAGGCTCCCAAGGACCACTGTCTTGTTCTTTTCAGCTACTCTAACAAAACACCATCAAGTGGGAGGTTTACTGACACTAGAATGTTACTGTTGACTTGGGGTCTGAAGTCAAAGATGGAGGCTCCCACAGGCTCACTGTTCTCACAGAGGGCACCTTCTTGCTACATCTGCACATGGTGGGAGGGGCAAGCACACTCCCTTGGGCATCCTTTATAAGGGCACTAATCCCATTCACGAAGACAAAGCCATCAAGACCTAATCACTTCCCAAGTGCCCCACTTCCCAATACCTTTACCTTGGTGATTAAGATTCAACCTATGAATCGAGCAGGGAAACAAATATTCTGACAACAGCATTCCTATAGACGTCCACCAGCTGGCATGAACATCAGGGAGTTTGGGGGTAATTAGAGGGTACCTGGTATCCACCTTTATGTAGCTCCTGAGAACTAAGCTTAAGGACCAGGTCACTGTTACACTCCAGCAGCTGAAACCACAACACTTCACCCCTGTCACATTCTCTCACATAGGGCACTGTTGGGCAAGGAAAAGCAAAGGGCATATAAAATGTGCTAATGGAATAAATGGAAGCAGAGATAGTATTAGGTCATTGCTTTTGCATCCTTTGACTAACTTCTCAGTAGCATTTAACACTGTCAGCCTGTTTTCCCTCTTAAAGTTACTTCCCTATGAATGTCATGGTAGACTATTTTCTTCCTATTGTCTTGTCACATCTCTTACAGTCTATTTATTCCCTTTGAACTGTTAGCCCCTCCTTTTCTTCCCCACACTAGGAGGAGTGTTTATCAAGATTAATTCCTGGTTCTCTTCTCTTTCGATCACTGATCACTGTTATGACTTCTATTACCATTTCAATTCATACAACTCCAGAAAGCAATTGCCATCCTCCAAGAGCTAGCATTTCTGAATTCCACGCATTCCTATCTTTCTTGCCAAGAATATTGCTCTTCTGTACTAACTAGGTATCTCTTTATCCAGTATCTCCCTAAAATTCCATCCCATATATTGTAGTGTTTGGTAAACTTTTCTGTAAATGGACAGGTAGCAAATATTTTAGGTGTTGTATACCAGAAACATGTCAGATGCAGAATTTTCTTTGCTTGCTTATTTTTAAATAACACTTTAAAATGGAAAAGCCATCCAGAGATTACTGGTCAGAGAAAAATGGGCCATGAACAGAATTTGACCCACAGGCAAAGATTTGCCACCCACTTGCTATAAAAATGCCTGACACTTCTCACTGAAGCACAGAGCCAAAATGTCACTCCTTTTAATATAAAGTACAGTGTTTTGCCTCCAGTTCCAGTTCTAAATTCCATTACTTCTTTATGGACCCTTCACACTACCCAAACTAATCTCCTTGCCATAATTTTTTAATAATTTCCTCCATTTTTAGTTTCCCTGCTGTTATTCAAGCCTGGAGCACTCTCTTTCTAGGTATAATCAACTGCCACATTCATGCACACCGACCCATGTATACACACACATGCACACACAAATGCCTGGAATATACTTAGTGTAATTTTTGTGGCACTTTATACTTTACATACATCTGACTTCCCATGTAAGCTCTCAAGACCTGAATCTGTGTCTGATTCATTATGCTGCTTCCCCTGCATACAGTGCCCCCTAATCATGCTTAGTACTGCAGAAAATACACAGCAGACATCCAATAAATCTTTGCTTAAGGATGACTGAACGAATGGGTTCAGATGAATATGCATTAGTGGGGATAATATATATTCAGCATCCGTAAATTTCATTAAAATTTCTACTAGCACAGTGGCACATTCCCTAAAGGAGTTACAGACTTGGTTTATTTAGGCCCATCTGCTTAAGTGGTTGCACGGCTGGGAGGCAATCTAATCTGGCAGTTATGAAGAACAAGCTCTGAAGTCTAGACCAAACTGGATGCCACCTCTGGCTTCATTGCACGTGCATAGCTCAAATGCATTAAGCTCAGGATAATATTCACCTATGCTAGGATCTACCATATTTTGAGCTTCCTCCTTTTAAGTACAGCCTATGCTTTGATTTTCTTTTTCCCCCAGTGTGACAAAAATCAACATACCCAAAGATTCAGTTTGGTCTGAATGGTTTCACATGGTTTTGCATGCCCTGCATCCAACAAATGCAAAGCCAAGAAGTATCCACATTGCACATGGTTCCCCATCTTCCACATGAGAATCCCAGGCTGCATAGCTAGCTGATACATCTCCCTCAGACACCAGGGGAGGCCACAGAAGACAGTTTTCTGTGCCTTACAAGTAGGTCTCTGGACACCTAATTCCACTACCTTCCAATGCCAGGAAACTTTTTATTTTTATGAGGGCAGATTTGAAGACTATATTGACATCCAATTACAACTCACCACATTTCATAAGCTAAGGGCCAATTCTGTACCTATCCTCTCATAGATACATAAAAACTAAGAAACTTTGACTTCTAAACAAAAGAGTTGGCCGGCGCCGTGGCTCAACAGGCTAATCCTCCGCCTTGCGGCGCCGGCACACCGGGTTCTAGTCCCGGTCGGGGCACCGGATTCTGTCCCGGTTGCCCCTCTTCCAGGCCAGCCCTCTGCTGTGGCCCAGGAGTGCAGTGGAGGATGGCCCAGGTGCTTGGGCCCTGCACCCCATGGGGAGACCAGGAAAAGCACCTGGCTCCTGGCTCCTGCCATCGGACGAGCGCGGTGCGCCGGCCGCAGCGCGCCGACCGCGGCGGCCATTGGAGGGTGAACCAACGGCAAAGCAAGACCTTTCTCTCTGTCTCTCTCTCACTGTCCACTCTGCCTGTAAAAAAAAAAAAAAAAAAAAGAGTTCCACTTTGGCTTGCAGACAGGATTCTACATCTGGGGAAGAACTGCAAGGTCCAAGATAACACTTGCTTGGAAAAACAGATGCTTGTCAGACTCAAACAATGAGCCTGCAGACAGTTGGAGTCACTTGGTGGGTTGAGGTCTCAGCACCATGTAGGAGCTCTTCCTGAGCTTTGTGGACACCCCATGAGCCTGCCATGCTTGGAGAGTTAAGCATTTCAACATGTGCCAAGAATGTTGGCACAGTGAATAGCTCCTAGTAACTATTAGTACAATTATTCTGTAATTAATTACAGGGGCTACTTAGAATATAAGCACACATGTCTCTGCTTTCCTTTGTGCTTTCTCCAAGTTAACCCTAATTAAATCGGTCATCCAGGCATACTGTTACTTCAGGGACCTGCTGTTCAGGTTTAGGTTCCATCCCCATTTTTTATGACCACGGTACAGTCAAAAGGAAACTTCCTAGGTGATAAGTCATTAAAGAACTTCCTTTGAGAATGAAGTCCTGTCCCTTGTGAGAAAATGGATGCAACTGGAAACCATTATACTTAGTGAAATAAGCCAGTCCAAATACCATATGTTCTCCCTTAACTATGGTAACTAATAGAGTACCAAAAATTTAATGTATAGGGATGAAATTGACATTTCGAGATTCAAAGATTGTTTGTAGCCCTTGTCTCTACTATTGAGGAACAGCTATTTTTTTCCTTTTATTATTTGTTGAACTCTTTCCTTAGAATGGGGTTAATCTAATTAGTATAAAGTAAACTGAAAATAGATCATTGTAAAATTTAAGGGAATAAGAGGAAGGGTGTGAGCATGGGTAGGAGGGAGGGTAGGGTGGAAAGTATCACTAAGTTCCTCAATCTGGATATATGAAAAACCTGTAATTTGCTTATCTTAAATTAAAAACTTATTTTGACAAGAATCAAAACAACTGAGTATCAAAAACTTAGAATGGGGGCTGGCAAAGTGGCACAGCAGGTTAAGCTGCCACCTGCGATGCTGGCATCCCATAAAGGTACCAGTTCGAGTCCTGACTGCTCCCCTTACAATCCAACTCCCTGCTCATGTGTCTATGGTTTGAGTGCTTGGGCTCCTGCCACCACATAGGAGACCTGTATAGAGTTCCAGGCTCCTGGCTTCAGTCCGGCCCAGCCCCAACTACCATTTGGAGAGTAAATCAGCCAGTGGATGATCAATCTCTCCTCACCCCTCTCTGTAACTCTGCCTTTCAGATAAATAAATCTTAAAAACAAATAAGCAAACAAACCAGAATGGCCATGGGTAAAGATCTAATAATAGTTCACTATAATTGACAAATTCGATCACCTCTGTTTGCTTAACAATATTTTAAAATAACAACCAGAATTATGACTTGTAGCATTATCCAAGAACTATTAGATTCCATGAACTTCATACAATTTTGAAACATTTCAATAATTGTATGCAAATGTAACTTGATTGAGCATTATTTGACAGTCTTCCAAATAACTTAATATATCAAATAAAATTAATAGCTTAATATATCATTTATACTCCTTTCTGGAATGCTCCAAAATTAGTTCTAGGTCAAAAGACCAAGTCTCCCACTAGTCAGAACCACATTTATCCGTAGACTCTTCTCCTCCACTACACAACAAAATCACAATGGTTTCAAGAACAAGTTTCCCTATTTTAATTTATTTATAAATTACATTTCTTAAGTATCTATTGCTTAATTCAGCAGTTAACTCCAAGATTTCAGCCAACTGAAAGATGCCTCCAACTATGACAAGTTCATCCACAAACTTCCATTCCACATATATTTGCCTGCTGACCTGTTAGCAAAATCTAGGTTTAAATTGCTTACTAAAGAAAACCAGCATTGAAGGAGTTCAGGAATTACTGCTCCAAAATATACTGCTGTAGTATACTGATTAAGACAGAATCTGAAAACAAACAAAGCAGCAAAATGGAAGCCTAAGTTTCCCTCCATTTACTTAAAGACAGCTTCAACGAAGGCACTGAACTGTTGGTCTCCTGAAAACAAACTTAATAACTTAATAAGAAGTTGGAGCTAGAAAGGAGAGGCAACTCTTCCCACCCAGGCAGACCTCATCAAAAACCACATCCTATTCTTCCAGGGGCCCAGGCATCTCTCCCCAAAACACATTTAGGATGTTTTTCCTCACACCTCACCCCATCCCAACATTTTATTCATTTCAGCAAGGGGGTTGAGTTAAAGGATTGTTGCCCTTGTCTTGATAGATCGGCCTGATTGTTGCTCTAAACGATGGCCAGCTGTGTTTATGGCAGTAAGATTTCAGCCCTAGTACCTTCACCTGCCAACAAAGGTAAGGAGGAAGCCCAGTTGAGAGAAAATGCTCAGAAGCAAGGGTTATGAATACAGATCCCAATCTCTGCCTTCTCCATTGCAAGCGTCCCGGAATCAGAACCTCTTCTCTTCCCAGTACCCAAAGGGAGACACTCCCATACACAGAGACTTTGTCCACATGTGTAAGTTTCCCTCACTAAAACTAGGTCTCAAAATGGCAAACAAGAGGGGTGGGCATTTCATCCAACCAGTAAGATGCCTGTGTCACATGTTGGAGTGCCTGGGCTCAATTTGTGGCTCCAGTTCCTGGCTTAAGGAACTGAGATGCCACCAGCCATCTGGAAGCCTGAGTTGAGTTCCCAGGTCCCAACTTCGTCCCTGCCCAGGCCCAGTCCATTGTGGGAATTTGGGGAGTGAACCCATAGATGGGAGTTCTGTGTCCTGCTCTCTGCCTTTCAAATTAATATTTTAAAAACTAAAAAAGCCACAAAAAAGGCAGCATCCCAACCCACCTCATGTTCTTTCCGCTATTTAGTCCCAGGAATGAACAGGGCATACAAAACATCTCCCATGCCAGACTAGGATGCCTTTCATTATTGGTCTAAACTTAAAATTTGAATCAAGGCATCAGAGGGGTTAAAGAAGCAGCATAAAGCATTCTAAGTGCTCAACTTCATTAAAAAAAATACTTCTATTCCCCTCACTTAGTCTTTTCAAAACTCCATGCACTAATTAAAAATGCATCCCAGCATTTCTGTGAGGTTCTTGATCTTCATGCTCCAAAAGCAGCCCAAACAAAAATGTCTTCATGGTGGCCACCAAAATTCCTTGTTAGGTCTAGTAAGGTTCACTTATTTTTCTCAAAATAAAGGAAGGGTAGTACAATGAATTCTTGTACGGGAAATTGGCTGGAATTCGGCATGAAAGAATTCCAGACACTGGACTCAGTCCAGTTTTCTGTGTGATCCACAAACCCCTAAAAGGTCCTATGCCTTACTAAGGGCAAACCCAATGTCAGGACCCACCCCAAAGTTATGAGTCTGTTGCAGGAGAAACTAATTGTGGATGAGCTGGAAAAGAGTTCTAGACCCTGAATGCACATGAACTGGTAACTCTGGGAATTGGACTGCTGCAAGTAACCCAGTCAGATCCCAAGGCCTCACGACAGTACTCTTTGGTTTCCACTATGACTTCCAAAACCAATTCAGATTAAGAATCTGCTCATGGCACTAACCCGTGGAGCTCTGAAATCTGACAGAATTTAACTCATGACTTCCAAATGCTGCCAGAAAAAGGGGGCCTAACAGGCTCAGGGTACCTAGGCCTCATTGCCTGATGCTCCTGGGGTCGCTGGAGCTCTGCTTCACACCCTATAAACCACACCAAATGTGCGTAAAAGATAAAACTGCTTAGACCTATTCAATATAGTAGAGTTTACTGGGGAAAAAAAATAACGTTTTTTGGCCATCAGGCAGCTCCCCAGGCCAAAACAGTCTCTGAGAAAGCCAGCCAATAATGTGATCAGACAACATTTATAGAAAAACAGAAGAACAACTTAATTGGCTACAGCTTAGTCAATCTGCTAGTCAATTTGATGCAGCTTGAGTCACTTGTTGGTTACAGTTTAATTAGTTAATTGACTACAGGGCCTCCTGCAAACAACCAAAGTTCAGTTACTGTGATTAAACCCTACCAGTTTGCTCCATCAAGCCCAGGTGTCCAAACTCACAGCTTTCTACAAATTGCATTCAACTCCTGCCTATCACCAGTGACCAAACTTGCTCAGCAAACCCCCTGATGGTCACAAGGGCAACAACCTTTTACAGCTGAGAAAGGACCTTTTAGGCCAAATGGCTGAAAGTTTAGAAAAATAGTTCTCTCCAACATATCTTTGGGGAGACAGAGAAATTATCTTTGAGATAAACACTGCACCTCAATGCCTTTCTGATTTTACCCAAAATCATCATAACATGCTTTAAATTGGAACCTTTTAAATTAAATGGTGAAAAGAGTGTTTCGAGAACCCTCAGTTCAGTTGGGGTTCTAGTTCTGAGCACCTAGCGTCCCTGCCCTATGGGGAAGTGAAGGGAGACTAGCGTGGGTGTTGAGTATGGGTTCACAGGACCCCTTCACCTGGAAGATGACCTAATGCCTAGATGTCCAACCCACAACCCGGGAGACTTGTTCATACCTGCAAATGTTCTCCGGGCTCCTGTTGGCCCATGTCCTCTGGCCAGGGCTAGGAGCCTGAGTTTGTGTTCTCCACGGTGTCCTGAAAGCCTCTGGTTCTTCTGATGCAAGGCATAGTTCAAATGCAGTACCCAACAAGAGCAGGAAACAAATTCAGACTTTATTCACATTCCGTATGGACTAGGCACTGGAGCAAGTCCTGAGAGCTGCCCTCCAACCCAGGTCAGGCGCAGGGAGCCGCGCACAGGCAAGGCAGCAGAGCCTTTTATAGGGAATAGGGTGTGGGGCTCTTTAATTTCCTGGGCCAATGCCCGGATGTTCCATTCAGGAAGCGGCAAGAGAGCAGGGGGCCAGAATGCCGTGTGATCCATTTGGGACTGGTGGAGTACAGACACTGTGTCAAGAGTGACTGAGCCCTGCTTCTGGCATAAGAAAGCTGACCTTGAATCAAAATGGGTTCCAAGGAGTCAGCGCTGTGGCATAACGGGGAAAGCCGCCACCTGCAGTGCTGGCATCCTATATGGGCACAAGTTCCACTTCCGATCCAGCTCTCTGCTATGGCCTAGGAAAGCAGTAGAGAATGGCCCAAGTGATTGGGCCCCTAGCACCCACGTGGGAGACCCAGGAGAAACTCCTGGGTCCCGGCTTCACATCAGCCCAGCTCTGGCTGTTGTGGTCATTTAGGGAGTGAACCAGCAAATGGAAGACCTTTCTCTCTGCCTTTCCCTTTGTAACTCTGCCTTTCAAATAAATAAGTACACCTTAAAAAAAAAATGAGTGCCAAGACAACATAAAATTGTAAGTGTTTACTATGGAGGGGGCCAAAGCAGCATTGCTCCCTTAATAATGTTTCCCAACTGCTCAATTTGGGGTCTCTGAAAACTCTTCTATCACTGTTCTGAGGATAGGGATGAAGCTTCCTGCTTCAAATCCAGATCTGCCAGTAAACATGAGAAGTTTTCAAACACTTCATGAAAAATAAACATAAAAAAACCACATGAGGATTTCGAATTTTTACACCAAAAATACCTTTTTTTTTTGACAGGCAGAGTGGACAGTGAGAGAGAGAGACAGAGAGAAAGGTCTTCCTTTTGCCGTTGGTTCACCCTCCAATGGCTGCCGCAGTCGGCGCGCTGCGGCCGGCGCACCGCGCTGATCCAAAGGCAGGAGCAGGTGCTTCTCCTGGTCTCCCATGGGGTGCAGGGCCCAAGCACTTGGGCCATCCTCCACTGCACTCCTGGGCCACAGCAGAGGGCTGGCCTGGAAGAGGGGCAACCGGGACAGAATCCGGTGCCCCGACCGGGACTAGAACCCAGTGTGCCGGTGGCGCAAGGCGGAGGATTAGCCTATTGAGCCGCGGCGCCAGCTTATTTTTAAATTCCATTTTTTGTAAAACCTTTCAAATTGACTTAGTAAAACACTGGCAAGTGATTTAATCTCCAGATGCTTTAATCTTATCCCCTCAAAAATTGAGATAATATTTACATTATGAGATTAATAAACCCACAGCAAAGAAAAACTGCCCTTTAAAGGAATTGGGAGTTTATTGGTGGGGAGGCTGAGGAAAGATGTTGAACCAGGATCATGGTTCCACGGAGCAATATAGAAACCCCAGAAATGAAAACTGACTTAGGGATACTGTAATATATGTATGCAATGACAATTAACCCAGAGGTTTGCTCATCCAAACAACTTCCTGCAGTAGATAGGGCAGCTGTCACTCTGTGAATGTTATTCCTGGTGATCCCAGGAGAGAGTTGCCTGAATCTACACAGGCAGCAGAGCTGGGATGAGCCCAGAGCTTCTGCAACAATAATAATGATTCACATTGTTTTTTAAATTATAAACATTTTAAATATGGAAATCTAAAAAACAGGTAAGAAAGTTAAATAACTATGATTATATTTTTGCATATTTTTAATGTTTCTATGCATTTCTACATAGCTGAAGAAACTGTTTACATATATTTTTATGTTCTGGATATTTTCACTTAATAATTCAGTGACTTTTTTTTGACGTTACTGAAAATGTGGTTTTAATGACTAACAGGTAGAAATATTTTAGAAATTTATTTATTTTTAAAAATCCAAAAAACATAAAAACTTGAAAGAACAAAAGGAAAATGATGCAAACTGGAGTTAAATATGACATATTAGAGACCATAATAAGGAACTCAAGAAAATTTTGGAAGGGAATTAAAGATAGGGCACTAAGATTCACAGGAAGCCAGGACCAGAACAGGCTCATGGCACTGGGAGAAACAGTGTCACAAAAGCATTGGTTTGCAGGAGTTTCAATCTTGCTTCTTTTTCTAGTTGGAACCAATAGCCTTTCAAGAATAAATAAATGTTGGATTTTAATAAGTAATTACCTTTCCCTCCTCTGGATCCAAAAACCATTTTTCCCCTGTAAGTATCCATAACACTAATCACAGCAAATAACATTTACTCAGCCCCAGACAAAATGCAATGTCCCACACATTGCCTCACTGAATCCATAGGAGACTGCCTCCATACTGGAGTGAGCCTGTGTCTTGTTTGCCAGACCAGGAGGTGCTGTCAGTAGCACTCCTCCACTTTCAACAGTATCCCAACAGGGACTATCAGTTATGTAGTCGCCCATGTGTTAGTAGCATTTTACAGATGGCAGAACCAAGGTAGAGTGATTTCCCAGGGTTGCATAGCTAAGAGGGACAAACATGGATTTGGACATAAGCAAAATGAGTCCCAGAACATCCTCTTTGAAGCCTATTTTATCCTACAAAAAACACTCAACATGAGACAAAACAGCAGGTCTCACACATCTTTGTGTCCCCTTACGTACTCAATATCTTTCTATATAAATAAAGGTGGTACAATTCAATGAGAACAAATGGGTGTTTTCTAAATCCTCCATTAGGTAAGGATTTTGTAGGTGTCCTATCTTTAGCCTTAACAGCCCTATAAATCCTTGATTAGTTTCCTGCATTTACAGAGACAGAGCACAGATTTTCCAATAGTCTTACTTGCATTGTGTGAGAAATAAGCAAGTCCATCAATCTTCTTTCAGATAGTAGATGGACCAAGCCCTACAAGCACCAGGATGGATTCTCTAGCCCTAGCTCATAGCCTCCTTCCAAATGGGACTTTTCCACTTACACAAAGACCACTGTTTTCTCTCCAACAGATCAGCAGTTCTTAGCTTAAAGTCCATGAACAACCCACAGCCTTTAGTGTGATCAGGGAACCCTCTGCAGATATATGAAAGATTCTGAGTGTACGTGCTTGCTAAGAGAATGTCTACAATTCTCAGATCCACCCTCCACCCTGCCCTGCCCCAGTATCCGTAACTCTGAAGAGTTAAGTACCAGTGCAGGAGGAAAACTCTCCATGGCAGCAACTAAGAATCATAGACGCTATACATGCTACCTGAACCTCCTCATAACCCTCAGAGTACTGTTATTCCACATCTGGATAAAGAGTGAACATTCTCTGAGCAATTTTCAAGTGTGGGAATCTCCATATTCCTCATTAGCAGCTTTTGTTGAGGTAATCTCTTTCCTACTAAATAGTCAATCATGCATTTAAGGAAACCATCAGCTAACACATGGGTGTTAGCAAGTTCTAGGCTCTTTCTACCATGTGTCAGCTAATTCCATTTGCTCATAAAGTAATGTCATTTAGCAAAATTCTCATCTTCTGTGATGAGTCTACAAACAAGAAACCAAGAGATACAGTAGGAAAGAAAAAAGAAATGGCCACCCCCTTCCTTGGCACAGGATTGACCCTGGACAAAGTGGCTTAAATAGGAAAGCTTGTTTTTGATATCTGCTCTCTCCTCTGCAGCACTGTTCACAGAGCTTCCCACTACCCAACTCCTGTGCACACTCACGCGTGTGCACACACACACACACATTCTCTTTGCATATCCCAACAGAATTTCCCCTTCATTCTTCAGCATTAGCCATCCCCCACCTCCAAGAATTCCATTCTCACTCCTAAAGAACTCAGCCAGAAATCTGGGTGCCAGCAATATTATTGAGTTAACATTCATGAGCATGGACTGATAGGTCATTGACGTCTGAAACACTCGTGAATTTTCAACACAGGGCACATATGTATCCCATGGAATCATCACTTGTGGTTCAACGGGTTGTAGGACAAAGTGAAGAGGAAAATGCAGCTGGGAATGTCAGGAAGTGGTAGGGATGTGATACAGACCATGGAGTCTTCTTTGCAATGGCCTCCTGGTGCCATCTCTCCTATTCAAATCATGAAGCTGCTTCCTACAGCATCTTCACAGCTCATGGCAGGGAGAAACCTGAATGCTGAATGTGTAAGACCCAAGGCCACCCCTCCTCTGGTTGAAATTCCTTTTAGTTTTCTAACCTGCCGGTCACAGGACTAAGGTTTGAAAATCACTACTCCAAAATAGTTGGTTCTACAAATTGTGTTCAGACCTGAAAGTTTTGTTGTATTTTTGACCCAAAAATTTTGAGTGGAGAGTTGAGGAGTGACTGAGACTATGTTTTTATCTGAGAATTAGGCATTGTCTGCTTTCACATCTCTGCTAAGTAGTGTGTATAAAATATCCCCTATTACTTGAACCCATTCAGTCACTCTTCCTTCTATATTAGTATTTATGCCTCTTGTTGTTAGAGGTGACACTTAGTAAATTAACATATTCATCAAATTCCAGGTTTCAGCTGGGCCCATTAGCTCAGTGTTGAGCACCTGCCACCCCACAGCTCATCCTTTTGATTTACTATATCCCTTCACCAAGCCCAAATCTTAATCATAGAAAAGTATCCTAATTGCAGAAAGACAAATTGTGCGAAGATTATTGCTGTCAATATTATCTATCATTCATCTTTGGATCCTACCTGCTTTATATAGCTATCATTTGCCTGAAAGAGAATTCAAATATTTTACTTGTTTAATCTTCTTCATGTTGAACAGTAGGAGGGTACTTGAAAAAGTCTAAATAGTAACAAAATTAAAAGATATAGTTATTTGATGCAAAAGTTTTGAAGCTCATGCATAATTTTTCATAAAACACATTACCCATCGACTTCCCAGAGACTCCGCCTATGCATGGATTTCAAACATTTTTGCACCAAAATTATGTTTTAATTCAATTTTCTATGAACTTTTTGAAATAGCCTTCTGTTTCCCTTCTTTTCATCTTCTTAGGTTGCCTTTTCTCTTCGTGTTTTCTTAATTCTACCGCCTAATTGCACTGTTTGTTATGGGCACATGGCTGTCAGCTGTGCACACACCTTGCTCTCGAGCTGGACTTTCAAGATCATTTTTATAAGGATGGACTCACCTTGGACTAAACTGTACTTGCCACATACCTGTGGGCCATGACATTGGCTCATGGCAGCCATGTGGCTGCAATCTTCTTTACTTCATAGCAACATAAGCACATGTAGAGGGCTCAGGTGTTTAAAAAAATAAGTCATAGAGTAGCAGTTCTCAACCTTGGCTGAACATTAGAATCATCTGCAGAGCCTGGAAAGTTGCTGAAACATGAGTGCCACCCCTGGAGAGGCGGATAAAATCGGCCTCAGGTGCAGCCTTAGGGTGGAAGATGTTAAAAGTTCCCCAGGTGTGACTTTCTGACATAAGGAAATTCTTACATCAGTTCCCACTTACACACTGTATTTCCCCCTGTGTCTTTGGACCTGAGAAAGTGGTGATGGGCTTCATTTTTCTAGAAAATGGATTACAAGTTCACATATGAAACCCCTCATTTTCCAAGGATACCACCACAGGAAGCACCATTTCGCATAGCAGGCGGGGCTAGTGAGGGCTGGAGAACACAGAGAAGACTCAGCCCAGCGGGTCCCAACTGATGGATGTTCGACATGTCCACACCTTCTCCCCGCACTTGGCCACACCTGACAGGCAGGCAGAATGTGTGGGCCAAACTACCACACTGTGAGCTCCACACACACCAAAGATGAGCCACTCAGTGATAAAAAGCAGAAAGGAGGGAGAGCAACGGAAGAGGAAGAGAAGAAAAAGTTCACTAGTACCCAGAATGCTGGCTGCTTTTGTAACTTTACCTTCTTCACAAGATGGATGGCATTCCTACTCTCAGAGACCAAAAAGAAGTGCTTGGAGATGGTAACTTACTCAAGGTTCCTAGATCTGCATGTGGCATGGTCCCACCTGCATCTGGCAGGCCAGGCTTTCTGCTAATGGCCCACTGAAAGATCACCTTTCTAGCTCTAGTTGCTTTCTTGGTTGTTGTTGTTGAATTTGAAAGGCAGAGGAATAGAGCAAGCTTCCTTCTGCTGGCTGACTTCCCAAATGCCCCCAACAGCCAGGCTTGGACTGCGCCAAAGCCAGGAGCTGAGAACACATTCTAGGTTTCCCACGTGAACCATTGCCACTGCCTCCCAGGGTCTGCATTGGCAGGAAGCAAGAGTCAGAGACTGGGACTCAGACCCAGGTTCTCATACAGGGACACGGGTGCCTTAATCAGGATTTTAATTGCCATGCCTAATGTCTACTCCCACTGCCCTAGTTTTGAAGGAGAAATTTGAAGCAAAGGCATAGACTCTCTAGGTAACAGAATAAATTTCTCTTTTGCTGATTCCCACCAACCTGGTTTCGGCTGGCAGGAAGGTTGAGTCCCTGCCCGAGGTGGGGTAGGGATTCCAGCTCTCAGCCCTCCAGGGAGGAGCAGTTTGACCTGAGCCAAGCAGTGGGGTTGGAGTCATCCTGGCAACATGCCAGCTTCCAAGGGCACCTGGGTCAGTTTTATCTGAAGGACAGCAAAACAGAAATCCCACCAGCAGGTGCAGCATGAATCAAAGATTGCTGTGTGAGTCCATTCATCAGGCCTCCCCAGGCTGTGGGCTAGAGCTAAGGGTGGGGATAGCCTTGACTCTCACAGAAAATAGAGAAATGTTTATAATAACCCATCCAATCAGAGAGCAAACTTAGAAACAATCAAATTCTAATATGAGAGGGCCTTCAAAAAGATCATAGAAAATGTGTATATGAAAAAAACTTTGCATGGATTTCAAGATTTCTGCACCAAAATACACTTATCTTTTAATTCTGTTTTCCACAAACATTTTGAAGTCCCCTTACAGAAAACTACTGCACTATAACAAAATGATATGATTTTGTTCCTGAAAGTAGATGACAGGCGAATAACCAGAGGAAGAAACTTCTTACAGGGCAGCATCTCCATGCAGCAGGTTCTCAGGAAAGACTCAATACTTTCACCTTGTTTCTCTCTCCTTGCTCTTGTCTCTCACCTCAGCCACCATGGTCTTGTTGTAGTAACTCAACTTCATGTGAGTCTTGTTTGGGCTCATACATTTGCTAACCCCTTCCTTTTGCTGAGAAGCCTTGCAATCCACCCTATATGTGGCCGGCTTCTTCTCATTCTGCTTCTCAGCTTGAACACCACCTCCTCCAGGAACGTGGCCACTGTTGTGTAAAGTGGCCCCCTTCTTTCACTCTCCTACTCCTTTCGTATGGTACTTACTTCTGTTTGCATTTTTTTCTGTCTGTAACCAGTGCTCCAATATGGGATGCCCATGCTGCAATTGGTGGCTTAACCCATGGCACCACAATCCAAGTCCCTCTCATAAATGTTTTTTTTTTAAAAAAGAGACTGAAGTTTGAGAAACTAGATTTCTTGCCTAAACCAACACTATAACTGAAACAGCAAAAATTCAAAACATGATGTGTCTAATTCCAAAACTTGTTTTCACTTTTTTGTGACACTAAGGAAAAAAAAAGAGTTTTTTTGGGGGGATGGGATAGATTGTCTTTCTAAAGAACTGAACAGCAAAGCTTCCTGTTCATCTTTCATGTGATACTTTTATTTGTTCATTTCTCCATTTCTCCTCCACATGCCTTCACATTGCCAGAGACATTCACATTCACTGGCCAAAACATACTCACACACACACACAGGGAAAACACCTTATTGGAGATGCCACTTTCTGGAAATAATGAAGTCAGAAAGAAGTCACTGAATGGCAAGCTCCTCGCACACAGCTCCTGTGGAAGTCTCTCTTAATACCTCAATTCTTTTTGTTTTGCTAAGGGGAGGGCCATTGGCCAGGGCCTGCATTATGCCACTTCAGACTGCGGCTGCCTGGCTTGTAGCTTTCTGGGTGCCACTCCCCCGGTCGACCCAACACGACCCCAGTAGCACAACCCTGATTCTTCTAGAGCTCTTGGGTGCTGCTTTGAGCAGTGTCACCCTTTACGCCAGAAAGCTGGTGTGCACTATGCGGAAAAGAAAAAACAAAACAAGAAGAAAGTGGAGGAGGCGCTAGAGGAGGAGGAATAGGAATATGTAGTGGGAAAAGTTCTTGACTGTCGAGTTGTACAGGGCAGAATGGAGCACCTCCTAAGTGGAAAGGTTTCTCGGAGGAAGACGATACGTGGGAACCAGAAGGGAATCTGCATGGCCCTGACCTCATTCCTGAGTTTCTGCAGTCAAAGCAAACTGCACACGAGACAGAGAAGTCAGAGGGAGGCCAGCACCAAGCTGGTTCTGATTCTGAAGATAAGGGAGAAGAGAGCAAACCAAAGAAGAGGAAGGAAGGGTCAGAAAAGCCAGGGGCTTTGCCTGGAACAGAGTATCGGAGCTACAGACTCGAGTGGAGAACTAACATTCCTGATAAAATGGGGAAGCTCTGGGGAGGCTGACCTGGTCCCTGCTGAGGAAGCCAGGGGCAAGTGCCCACAGGTTGTCACCGTCATTTCCATCTATGAGCAAAGGCTGATGGAGCACTCCTACCCCTGGGAGGATGACGACAAAAAAGACAAGACTTAACTCCCCTGAGTACCGGCCCCGGTCACATGGACTGTGGGTTTCTAGTGCAGAGGGAAGAGGTCCTACTTGTCTGGACACCGCAGAGGTGGCTTGGGAAGATGTCCTTTGAAGAGCCAGTGTAGTTTCTGTGCCCAGAAGCAGCTTTAAGCCATTCCAAGCTGTGTAGTTCACACAGCCATCCCAGTGGAGGGGAAGAGGGAGAAGTGTTTCAAGGCCGCCCGTTCTGTGCTTTGCTGAGAGAACTGAAGAGTCTCTCTGAAGGACTAGACTTGCAGAACCTGGTGTGTGGAGAACAAAAAGATACTGTAGGTCTTCATAGAGCATCTCCACATCCCACAGCCTTCTTCACGATGGTATTAACTCTACGTTTTTACAGCGTAGCATCACTAGTTTTTGGCTCTTACTGTGGTATTGTTTAGGGGTGGGAGGGATGGGATAGGGAGAAAGGGAAACTGGTTCGATCATTTTGATTAAAATTTGGAGCCTGATTGGGCTAATGGTAAAAGAGAGAACAACTAACTGAAGACTTAGTTCTATGTCCAGGATATTTTATCTTTAAAAAAAATGGCATTGACACCATAAATGGGGACTACAAGAGACTGTTTAAAAGCTGTGAATGCCTGAAACCTGTAAGCCAAAAAAAAAAAAAAAAAAAAAAAAAAGCCAAGGTGTCCCTGCCTAAGTGTAATATTGTTCCCCACAAAGGACTAAGCCCATTCATAAGTCAACAAAACTGCCATGTTGGAGATGGAGATTGACAGGGGAGGGAGAGTATACACAGGCTGACAGATCATTCTGTCTTAGAAATTAGACAAGAAGATCCTTTCTTTTCAGTTACAGAGTTGTATCAGCTTATCCATCCAAACCACTGCCTGAGATATTGGAAGACGGGGAGAGAGTGGTACAGGAGATGGCAGAGTAGGGAAAGATAAGAACCCATACTCTTAAGGTAGCAAACTCTTGAAGCCTCCGGTTTGTTTTGAATTTTGAACTCTGAAACCATGGGTGGCAGGGTTCAGTCACTGACAGCAGAAGTTCCATTGGAACTATTCGAGGGTTGAATGATTTCAGAAGCCCTGGTCCCAGGACAAGACTGAGCATTCATACACCAAACAACTTTTTTTTATCCTAAGAATTAACTGATACCCAAGATGTTCCATCTGGATTCCTAAGATCCATCAGTTCTTGACATGGTCTAGACCTGCATCTAGAGCTACATTGTACAATCTCTGTAGGCATGTGTTAAGTTGCTGTGAAAATTTTGTTTAAATGTAAACTTCATAGCACATTGTCAGTTTTTGTCTTAACAAAACTATAAACACACACACACACACACACACACCTCTCAATTTCCAGTGCTTCATGGCAACAGGTCTGGGCATACCCGCCCCCAGCCCCTGTATCACCAAAGAGATGCCCCCAGACTGGTTGAGTGTTCCAGGGAGAAGGTACCATGCCCAGTTAACACACCCACCAGCATCCCCAAAACTCAGAGCTCATAGGAACAAATTGCAAGTTCCATTATATATGAAAAATGAAATCAGAATGATGGAGGAACCGGCCCCAGTCTCAACCCGGAGAGAGGCTTTGAGACTGCCAGGACCTGTCAGCAGCATTAAATGCCTGTGTTCCAGCTCTGGCAAAGACAAAATCTTTCTTGACACCCCATTTCTAACCAGACCTCAACCATCTGCCAACCATGAGCCCCAGCCTCTTTGTCTTCCTCCGTCATTGGCTCTCACAAGCTCTCCGTCCCTGCTGCAGCTGTCTTATCACCGCATGTGGGTTAGTTTTGTGGCTCTGCCAGCTTAGCAATATTTAGCATCCTCAGCCCCGGTAGAATAAACTGGAGGTCTCAGAATGGAGGATTTTTCAAACTGCCTACATGCTGACAAGCTCCCAGATGCCCCCTGAACCACACAGAAATGCAGGAGGCAGAGCAGAAGCCAGACACAGCCTAAGCCATGCACAAACTCGGGCTCAGGCAAGCAAAGATCACTGTAGGGGAATGCAAGGAAGACATGCATCTCTCCTGCAATCCAAATCATCCTACTTGACAACAAACTATACGACACTGAACAGAAGTCCAGGGTGTACTCAGGAGTTGCTAGTGGCATCCATGGTATAGGCTTCAGCAGGAAATTTTTATTCCCATTTAATTTAGGGTCCCCTTTCAATTCACATATGGCCAAGAGAAGTCTCTGCTGTTACCTGCAATAGCCTTCTGTTCATCAAATTACTTTCAAAAAATTGATGAAATGATTGATTCAAAAGGCAGAGTGACAGGGAGAGATGAATTGCAATAGAGAAACAGAGATCCTCCATCCACGGGTTCACTCCCCCAAATGCCTGCAGCACCCAGGGCTGGGCCAGGCTGAAGCCAGGAACCAGGAACTCCATCCAGGTCTCCCACATGAGTGGCAGGGGGCCCATGTACTTGGGCCATCCTCTGCTGCCTTTAGAAGGCACATTAGCAGGAACCTGGATTGGAAGCAGAGTAGCCAGGACTAGAACTGGTGCTCCAGTATGAGATGCTGGCTTAACCTGCTGTGCCACAACCAGCTTCCATCAAACCACTTTTTGCAACCATTCATTAGCAACATTTATAGAGTGCTTGCCACCTACTAGCCACTATTCTGGCAGCTGGAGTATAAGAGTTCCTTCTGCCTTCTACCTACAATCTATAGGAGAAGAGATAATAAAATGAAACAAATGAAATTACCTCACACAGTTCTTAGAAATGAAATGGAAAAGTTTATTGTGATGCAAAAACAATTTGAAATCCATTCATTATTTTCTCATGACACATATTTTCTATAAATTTGCTAAGGACCGCTGTATGTAGAGAAGACAGCTAGTGAGTGATGTGTACAATGAAAACAAATTTAAAAGCTGGATTAGTAGACAGAGAGCAATGATGCGGAATGGGATAGCATCTAGAATAGTTTCTGGAATGGTTAGTAAGTATATAAGAGGGAATGGAAGGCCGGCACCGTGGCTCACTAGGCTAATCCTCCACCTGTGGTGCCAGCACCCCAGGTTCTAGTCCCAGTCGGGGTGCTGATTCTGTCCCAGTTGCTCCTCTTCCAATCCAGCTCTCTGCTGTGGCCTAGGAAGGCAGTGGAGGATGGCCCAAATCCTTGGGCCCTGCACCTGCACGGGAGACCAGGAGGAAGCACCTGGCTCCTGGCTTTGGATCGACGCAGCGCGCCGGCCGTAGCAGCCATTTGGGAACCAACGGAAGGAAGGCCTTTCTCTCTGTCTCTGTCTCTCTCTCTCTCTCTCTCATTGTCTAACTTTGCCTGTCCCCCCCTCCAAAAAAAAAGAGACACCTCCTTGAGAATGTGATGGTTAAGATGAGAACTTCAGTGAAGTGAGAGAGAGCCAGCTGCCAAACAAATATCTGAAGGCAAAAAAAAAAAAAAAAAAAGAGGAAACAGTATGTGCAAAGGCATGGAGGTAGGAATGTACCTGTAGTATCTGAGATATACCAAATAGGCTGGTGTGTCCGGAGAGAAATCAGTGTGAGAGGCAATGATAAGAGCTGCTTTGGGGAAGAAGTCAGGGAGCGGGGTACAGAGCCTAACAGAAAAATCTCCATAGAGATTCTGAATGTGATAGGAACCCATTAGGTGTTTTCAAGCAGGGTGGAAACATGATCAGATTAAGGTTACAAAGGGATCCATCTGGCCCATGCCAATTATGGAAGCTGGGATATCATTCAGGAGCCCACAAGGCATTTAGACAAAATGTGTTGGTGGCATGAACTGGGCTGAGAGACAATGCCATTGGTTGGATTGAGGTTAGAGTTTGAAGATGGAAGCAATAGGACTTGCTGATGGGCTGAATAAGGAGTATGAAGAAAAGAGAGGTATCAAATACTTCTGGATTTCTGGCCTGAACAACTGGAAGAATAGCAAAATATGGGAAAGGGGTGGGTTTGGAAGGAGTCTGCATCAAGAGTTTTGTTTTAGACAGGATACTTTTAAAATGCTCATTGAACATCCAAGTGGTAATGTGAAGGGGGCAGCTGTATTTATGAACCTGAACTTCAGGAGCAGTTAGAGTGACAGATGTGATCTTGAGATCAATTAGCGTATAAATGATATTTCTACCATGGGATGGAATGAGCCTACTGAGGAGGGACTGTGTAGATGTGGAGGGAAACCAAGAGAGAGACCCAGGCACAAGCCATTTGGAGGTCAAGAAGAGAAGGGAGGTCCCACAAAGAAGCCCTGAGAAGCAACAGTAAGTGAGATGGAAAGAAAAACGGGAAAGGTTGAGGTCCCAAAGCCAAGTGAGGAAACAGTGCCTGGGCCAGGGGAGTGGCCTTGTGCTGCTATACCAAGTACTACAATGGTTAAACCAGTCTAGCAAGATGAGCCTGTTAGTGGCCTGGAGAAGTGGTATGGGAGCAAATTCCGAGTCAATTTTTGTTCAAGGGAGAATGAAACAGGAAAGAGTGGCAACAGTGAGAACAGAAAACATTTTTTGAGATAAAGGAAAAGTAAAAAGGGAAGAAAGCTGGGGCAAAATAGAGATCAGGAGATATGATCATAACAACTCTTGTCCATTAAAAAAAATAATAAAAGCCATGACCTTAACTCCTCATCCTCTCCAAGCCTGTAGGACATAGGACTCAGAGTCTCTGGAACAACCCAACTTGTTGATGCAAAGTAGAGTGGTAACTATGGGGGAGTGGGGAGTGGGGCAAGGACCTGAGGAGTTGTTAGTAGACAGACATACCCCTTCAGTAAGTTCTAGAGATCCTCTACAAAACATCGTGCCTATACTTAACAATACTACTTTGTACACTGAAAATCTGTTAAGAGGGTAGAATTTACATTAAGTATTCTTTCTGCAAGTTTTTTAAATGAACAGAAATTTCAGTAGTTATGTTCATTCTCTTCTAAACCGCATCAAATCGCATCAAATACCTCAGGTCTAGGGACCACTGAGGAATTAAAGAGACTGTAATAATAATGAGGATGATAATAATAATACAATAGAAACTAGGGGACATATATATATATATATATAATATATATATGACTTTAAAAATTCATGGAGGATAGGATTTAGTGTTTATTTTGGTGCAAAAATATTTGAAATCCATGTACATAAGGAGTCTTCAAAACTTTGTGTGCTATGAAAAAGCTACAGGAATTTCAAAAAACTTCCTGCACCAAAATAAACTCAACTTTCAATTGCATTTTCCACCAAATCTTTGGAGCCCCCATATATATATGTGATATATATATATTCCCCTCTCTCATTTAAATCTGAAAAATACCTTAAGAAGTCATGCTATTGGGAATGGGCATTTGGCCAGTGGTTAAGATGCCCACATCCCATGTTGCAGAGACGGGGCTTGATGCCTGGGTCTGACTCTGATCCCAGCTTCCTGCTAATGCAGACTCTGGGAGGCAGCAGTGATGGATTAAGCAGTTGAATCCCCAGTACTTATATGAAGGTCCTGGTTTGAGTTCTCAGCTCCTGACTCTGGCTGTAACCCAACTAGCCATTGGGGGCATCTGGGGAGTAAAACAGAGGATGGAAGCACGCGCTCTCTCTCTCCCTCCCCTTCTCAATTAAATAACAATTTTAAAGTATTATTGTCATCTTTCTTCTTGAAAACTTGAAATGATTAAGTAATTTGCCTAAAGAAACAGAGTTAAGCATTAATATCCAAATGTGAATCCAGACTTGTTTGAAGAAAAAGTTGTGTTCTTTCCACTTCTCTGTTCTAACATGAGAAGGACAAACTGTTAACTCTCCAGTCCCAAAGTCTCACCTTCAAATGGTCTGATCAAGTGGAATGCTATCTAGATGATCTTAGGTCCCTTCAGACACAACTTTCCTTGGATTCTGCCACTCATTTACATAGTAAGAGTTTCCTTTCATATTTCAGATTAATTTCACATTTCTCCATGGACAGTCATTTTGAATTTGAGTATAGCCTTGATCCAGTTCATTTTTTCCATTGTGAAAGTAATATATGCTGATTAAAAATGTTTATTATAGAAAAATGTAAAACTATAAAAGTAGGAAAAATATCATCCACAGCCCACACACACCAATGGCTTTTGTTGAATTTCCTTCTAAGGTATTATTTAAACAGTTGTTATTTTATACATTTACTTTGTGTTATTATAATCATAATGTATATACTGAACACCGTGAGAGTTTTCATTTCAACATAAATACTTGCATTTCTTCATACTATCCATTATCATGTGTTTTTGAAGGCTAGGCTCTGATTTCATAGAGTGAGATTCTCTGCCTCCTGCTCCACTATGCCCTACAACATTAAGGCTAAGTTTTACACTAAGAGCTAGGTACCAACAGCAGCAAAGCCCTTGGAGCCATGTTTTTAGACAAAGCATCTAATTATAAGGAAACCCAGGTCAGTGATACTCACATATTCTCCCATTTCCAAAGTAGTTCTCAAAACTTCTTCCTACAAAGGATCTACTTTGGCAAGCATAAGAGTACATCAAAATTTTGTGGAAAAAAATCGAATTAAATGATGTTTATTTGGATACAAAAAACTGAAATCCATGCATAGTTTTTTTTCACAAGTTGCGTTTTCCGTGAACTTTTTGAAGACCTCTCATACCTGACTTTGGGGTTAATAACCAACGTTATTAGCCTGTTGAAAACATTTGAGAAACCTTTGGAATTATTAGCATGGCAACCCCCTATCTGCCTAGCAAAGCCCTTCCAAACCACTACAAATGCATGTGAATGCTGTTTGTGAACATCTACTGAAGGCTGCTACTTCTTCAGCATTGGAAGGAGGTAACTGTTAACTATGGTAATGCAGGGATGACCCTGACTAGTTGTCCCTCCCACTCATGAATTTCATATTGTATATTAATTTAATTCATTTAATATCCAACATCTTCTCGGGCACTTTCCTGACTTGGTGAGTGTCACAGACTCCTAGGCTTACTAGAGAAGCTCTGTCTCTGAAGACATAGTCCTTGTAAAGGAGCCACCAGGGGAAAAGACGTCATTGCATGACCAAAAGGAATATGAAGACGCAGTCTGTACTTGACATCTCTGGTGAATGCAGCCATTCACCTGTCTTTGCATTTGCACTCTCCATTATTGTAGTTGTCATGCTGGCCCTGGTAGAAGTCCCTGGCAGGTCTCCTGTTTCCTGGGTATAATGCAATCTGCAAGGTTGCTTACACACCAGCTGTTGACCAACAAAACAGTGACTTATTACTGAATAGGTACAGCCTGTTCTTAACATGCAACAAATGCTATGCGAAATATGAACTTAGAACAACCACCAAACAGAATCTCCTTTCATTCTTTCTGTCATGCATACTCTATTTCTTTTTGTCTGTCATTTCCTTTTGAAATGCTTTGTAAGTAGTATTACCAACATATTTCTATCTGATCAGAAGTGATTCATATGGTAAGGCATTAAAATCAAACTATTAATAAGTAGTAGAAATCTTTTTCTTGTCAAGACTATTGGTACCTAGAAAGTTGTATCTTCTTGTTTTACCTCTCATGGGAACTTAAATTTCCTTTTAATTTAAAAGCACTTTTTCTAAGCATCTGAGAGTAATAAATATAGCCCTTGGGTTTTGATGGAGCCAGAATATAAGGAAAACTATCTTTTTTGGGAAAGCACATACTCACTAGCTCAAAGCCTAATATAAATCCGGTTAAAGCCTCCCAGGCTAGCATTCACTCTCCCTAGGTAGACACTTGAGGAAAGAGACCAACTACTTGGGGAATGAAAGATTTACGGTAGCAGTTGTTGGAACAACTGGCCCTCAGCCTGTCCAAACATTCTCCTAGATTTATAACATAAAATTACCGTACCAGAATGAGCCTCCAGGGAGCTCGAACAACCAACTGACAAGCTGTTCTGCTCCTTATTAAGGCTAAGCCTAGTCCCTCTCCTTCTAAATCCCAAAGCACTCAAGCTAGGCCAAGTTTTTAAGCCCCCCAGGGGAAATCACCTGCTTGTTATCATTTCATCATTCTGGCATTGTGAAATAGCAAACGGAGAAGTTATTTTCAAGGAGCAAGACAAAACAGTGATGCCTGCATTTGGTCTTTGAATGCCACAGGGTACATTTTCATCTGCATTAAACGTTAATCTCACCTACTCATCTATGATGCTGGCCACTCCATAAAAAGGCCAAGGTCAGGTAGCAGAGCAGCATCAGAGGAAAGCAATGTAGGGATGGAGGAGACCCAGGCTCCCCTTCAGTTCACAGATGAAGAAGCTGGCACTTTGTAGCGACAACAGCACCAGCAGTGACAGCACACACATTTTCCAAGTGGCTTGATTTTTGAGCCATCTGTCAGGGTGGTCTAATTTCTCCAAGACTGTGCTGGGTCTTTTCAATGTATGAGTTGACTTTTTCTCCAATAACAAAGGAGATATTGTTAGTGTCCCCATCTGTACAGTAAGTAGCTAGATGACTTGCTCAAGGTCACAGAGTCAGCTAAGTGACCTTGTATATTGGATGAGGATACTATTAAAAATGCTAAATATTAACTATTTGTATTATATTATAATAAAGTCATGTCATATGATAATAAATAACTATTATACATTTAAATTTTCTAAATTTTATTTTTGAATTTTTTTTTACAAAACTATTTTTCTAAAAAGTTTTATGCATTGACTGTTTCATTCAAGACAGCTGCAATAAGTACATTACTGGCAAGGGCAATCAGGAGACAAAAGCCTCTATTCCACATAAAAATGGTCCTCTGGCTTCAGAAGATGCTGAATAAAATATCAACTCTGTATCAGAAGAAGACACTAAGAAAATATCTATTGGATCAAAATATGAATCTCGCTCTCAGAAGTAAAATAGTTGATCATCTGGGTCCAGTGACCAAACTTTGGAAATGAAAATCTAGTACAGATGGCCTTGGATGTGAGCTAGCAACAGTACTCTTTCAAGAATACTTGGAAAAGATACTATCCTAGAATTCATCAGTGTGTATTTAATCAGTATAAATAATGTATGTATTGGTGTGTGGGCGGGGTGTTATATATGAATATAAAGTATAGAATGGTACTTAAACTCCCTTTGTGTGATACATATATTCATAAGATTTTTAACTATTACAATTTTAGAAACCATAGGTAAGCCCCAGTAAAATTGTGGAGTTAGAGTGGCAGCAGGAAGTCCGGCGTTCTCTCCCAGTCATCAGAAGTACTAGCACTGAGAAGGCACTCAGTCTCCACCCTGGATTTCAGCCAAGTCCCACAAACGTGTCCTTTCCATATCAGAAAGCGTAGAACCAATTCCTAGAAAAAGGTGCTTTAAGATGAGTGTCTTAGAACACTGTTAAAATGTGCTTTTCCTTTAAGAGTCTTGGGAGTTCTTCCCCAGTATCTGCCACACTAGCCCTGATGCGTCTGTTGATTACTGAGTAAGTTCAATGAAGCAATGTTTGAAAAGCAATTGAAACCCGGAGCTGACTGGTCTGGTAACAGCAGCCAGTCTACTTGAAATTACAAGCGTACCTCCTGGAAATGAAACTTGTCATACCCAGCAAAGCTGTTGACTGCCTGTCACAGCTGGGGAATTCTTGGAGGAGCTGAACTAGCCCAACAGATAGGCTCAAAACAAACAAAAAATAAATGCCCAGGACATGGAAAACGTCCGGAGCCCTTCCCTCCTTGGAGGCTCGGGGCTGCTGTGTGGCTGTGAGCTCTCGTCCCTATTGGTTCCTCGTGGCCTGGTTGTTGCCTTGTCGTGGCCTTTCTTGAAAAGCTGATGAGATACTCGATAAAATAATGTCTTGAATAACTACAGTACTTATCGTTCGCATGTTTCTCCTTAAAAAAAAATTCTTCCAGTTGCTCAACTTATTTTATGGGCTGCCTCACTCTCAAGCCTTAAACACATGGAGTTAAAATATCCATGTGTGTCTGGACCTTGGCTTTAGCTGCTCTTGCAAATTGATGTCCTGATTATAAAGAGCCACAAATGGTGTCATTCTCTCAAGTAGCCTCTACCACCAAATGTAAACTAGACTTTTGTTTTCTTAGGAGTGAATAAAAATAAAATGTTGTTCCTTTTCAGGGAATTGAAACTGTCAGCAGTACCCGGTATAATCCAATAATTTTCTTTTACATTCAGTCTTTCAGGGACCCACTGAAAAGTAGTCCATTTTGAAATTTTTCCTTGCTGCTGATTTTAGCTTCTTTAGCTGCTAATATAGTCTACTGTATCTTATTTTAAGCAACTATGGCCAAAAATCTGTATCAGTCACACTTTATTCATACTCTAAAAACTTATTTGTTGTTTTAGCTAATAAAATTGCTCTGATGAAGTTTCTAAGGTTATAAACTTGACTGAGCTCACCTAGCTCTAGTACATCATGTGTGGAAACAAAAAAAAAAGCGCAGTATAATTAAAGTTTAGTAAAAATGAGTTTATTAAATTGTATCTATCCAGTTTCTATCCAATTATCCAAAATATTAAAGGCCATAGTGTGTACACAGGAAGGTATATAGAGTGCCTAGCTTTAAAATCATTTAGGAAATATCTCTCTAAGTATAAATATATCTATATATCTATATCTACTTATATCTATATAGATATATATAGAAAGATTTCTCACAATGCCTGGCACTTTAAAGGCTTCTAGTTAACATTTTTGGAAGACAGGATGAAGATGGAAGGGAGGGAAGAGAATGGGAGGCTGCAACACAACTGAGAGCAATGCCAGGTTTTTATGAGGCTGGAGCTCAGCATCGAAATGTTTCTCAAATGTTCCCATGTATCTATCTGTGCATAACGCTCAACTAGGAGTGTTTCACTGCAGTGGACTGATAAGGAAGAAGTCGACACATCTTTCGGTGATATCCAGAAATGCATAGCAAAGTTACAGACCCAAAGATAGGCTCTGAGCAGAAAATAATTACATTCCACCTTGTATAACTGGTACTTCAATTAAATGCAGTAAGCTTATAATTGCAGGCTAAAAATATTCACCTTTCACAGCACAGTAGCATGACTGTAGCTCACAACAATGAAGTATATACTGTATGAAGAACTGGAATAGAGGGCCGCTGGGCTCTAAACACAAAAAAAGGAAACGGAAATGCTAATTACCCGATTTGGTCAATTTATAGTGCACACGCACCTCTGTTGAACTGTATTTTGCACTGTATTTCACAATAATGTATAAACATTGCATTTTAATAAAGAAAAAAAGAAGATAGCAAATGCAGGTAGGAACTATAAGGCAGGCACTTCTGGAAGATAAGCACATTGAATGTGAATGTATAGAAACTCCTGAGAATTGGTAAAAATTAGAGTTGTGTCTAAGGTGGTTTACACTGTGCCCCTACTATGTTGAATACCTTCTATTTGTCATCATCATTTGTTAAAAATAAACTGGGAAAGCTGTTTAGCTTTTTGAAGGCACGGTTTCTTCATCTCTAAAACGTGTACAATTACATCTCCATAACTAGTTCCACTGAACACTGATTAGAAAACACAAACCAACTGCCTTGGATGTGCAGGAATCCTTTTGATAAAGAACCACAGAGTCAGAGGCAGGTCATTCTCATCCAAATTGTAAACAACATCAGTGGGGGCTTGGAATGAGAGCCATGAGGCTTTCAGTGTAAATTTAAAAACATCACCATTTAGAGTGAAAAAACTATCTTTTAAAGACACTTATGCCCATTGTGTAAAAAGTTTTCCTTATTTATGTGAAAGGCAGAATGACAGAGAGAGGGAGAGACACTAAGAGAAGCTCGTCCAACCTCTGGTTCACTCCCCCAAATGCCTGCCATGGCCAGGGCTGAGCCAGACTGAAGCCAGGAGACAGGAACTCATCCCAGTCTCCCACACGGGTGGCAGGAGCTGAAGTATTTGGGTCGTCACCTTCTGCCTCCAAGGTGCATTAGCAGGGAGCTGGATCAGAAGCTGCACTCTAGAGCCAGCATTGTGGCAAAGTGTTAAAGCCGCCACTGGCAGTGCCGGCATTACATATAGGTGCTGGTTTATATCCGTCGTTCCACTTCCAACCCAGCTCCCTGCTAATGCACCTGAGAAAGCAGCAGAAGATGGTCCAAGTACTCGGGCCCCTGTTATCCATGTGGGAGACCTGGACAAAGTTCCTGGTTCCCAGCTTCGATCTGGCCCAGGGCTTGCCAGTGCACCATTTGGAGAGTGAACCAGCAGATGGAAGATCAATCTGTGTGTGTGTGTGTGTGTGTGTGTGTGTGTCTATTCTTTCTCTGTAACTCTGCCTTTCAAATAAATAAATAAGTCCTTTTAAAAAGAAGTTGCTCTCCAATATGGGATGCTGACCTCTCAAGAGGCAGCTTAACCTACTGTAGCACAACACTCTCCCTACCATGCAGACTTTGTAGAATTTAACTTTCTTTAGCAGCTTGCTTTAGTCATGCTAGTTCTACTCATAGTCATCTATAAAATCCTCTATTTAAACAGAAAAGTTTAAACAATCAAATGTGCAATAATCAAACCGATTTAGATAATGTGACCTATGAATAGATACTCTTGCCAAAGCAATAAAGAGGAATTTCAAGACTGTATTGTACTCTGTGTCTTCATAATGAAGCTTTTTGTTTTTGTTTTGTTTTGTTTTGCTTTTGGACAGGTAGAGTTAGACAGTGATAGAAAGAGATACAGAGAGAAAGGTATTCCTTCCGTTGGTTCACCCCCCAAATGGCCACTACGACTGGCGTGCTGCAGCCGACGCGCTGTGCCAATCCGAAGCCAGGAGCCAGGCACTTCCTCCTGGTCTCCCATGTGGGTGCAGGGCCCAAGGACTTGGGCCATCCTCCACTGCCTTCCCGGGCCACAGCAGAGAGCTGGACTGGAAGAGGAACAACTGGAACAGAATCCAGTGCCCCAACCAGGACTAGAACCCGGGTGCCTGTGCCGCAGGTGGAGGATTAGCCATGTGAGTGTCTTACAAATTGTTGCTTTTTCAAGAAGCAAGAGGAGATTCAATTCTGTACTTTTGAGAGCAAAGAGGAGAATAGCCAATAGTCATTCTTTCCTCCCCATAGGGAGCAAGCAGTTCTCTCAAGAGTCCACCAAGTAGGGGAATGGACCAGGCAAAATAAGGGGATATCTGGTGTCATGACAGAGCAGCTGTTCCCCATGTCCTGAGAACCACCAGGCCTCCCATGTGATCAGCCAGGCTCCACAGCTGCCAACTGCTCATTCTCTCAGCAGATCCTTTACATGTTTGAAAGCAATGAGCATCAACGTGAAGTATGGAGCACTATTCTATCCTATTGAAGGGTTCCACACATTCACCTTCTGTCCCTTCACAGAATCCAAAAAACTGAGTCATCCAGTGGAGTAAGGGAGAGTCCTATAGCCATGTAGTATTTGCGTTGATGGTATGGGAATTCCAGCTCTATGACATTCAATAAGTTATTCTACATTTTAAAGGCTTAGTCATTTCTCCTGGAAACAGGAATGACAATACTGAGAGCTATGGAGAAGATCAAATGAGATTTATATGTGTAAAATGCTTTAAAAGAGCATTGGCATGTGGCAGTTGCTTTTACACTCACTTTTATTCCCATCCTAGGCAAACACATTAATTTCATTTAGCAGCCATTCTCCTTAAGTCTAGATATGCTTATTCCTTAACTCTCTAGGAGAAATAAGCAACAAGAGCTAAAAATAAAGAAAATTAGAAAATGTTCTCATTAAAAATATGGCAATACCTAATTTATCTTAAGTTCCTTATACAGAACTCTTGAGTATGCAAAATATACACAAGAAACAAAGAACTAAGAAAAGAAAAAACACTAATTATAGTGTTGGCATTGATATCAGACAATCCATGCCTTCAATGCCACATAGTCACGGGCACTAAATGCCTGGTACTCCTACCCATTTCAGTTGGAAATCAAGGAGGCAGAATGGATGAACACTGTCAGAATAGTTACTCAGACCTAGCAACCATGAACTCCAAATGTGAGCAGTTTGGGGCCTGTATACATAGGTCCAAATATCCTCAGCATTCCTGCCAGTCAATGAGAACATTATTAAGTCAGACCAAACGAAAATGATGGCTTTTCATTCTAGTGAATGCTGTCAAAAAGGACAGCTGTGTTCACTCCATCTTAGAGAAGTTTCTATCCAAGAGAATCAACATGTTTTTATCTGGCAACAAGAGCTAACCCATACTTAAACAGGAAATTTACTTCTATACAACATTTAATGCTTTAATTTCTCTAATTTATAATCTACATATTTGTATAAATACAGTGACTGTTCCCAAGTGATGAGAAAAACATGGTTGGTAGCATTTGGCTGAATTGTGAGGTTTTTCATTTTTCTGAGGCTTCTTTGTGGGAAAGGCACTGCTGATTGAAATGCACATTCTCCCATCCAAGAGAACCACACTAAGGTTATACCAGAATTGCTTTCTGGGACAGGGTTAGCAGGTTTAGAATGTTTAACAATGCCCAGCTATGTAACTCTGGAAATCACTATATATGGATCTACATATGCATATGCACAGCCAGATCTCCCTATTGCTGTGATAGGCAAGTGGATGTGTATAAAACCTCACTCCAATTTTGCTCTCCCAAGAGAGCAATTCAAGGAGAGGTTCTGTTTTCATCATCTTGTGTACACTCACACATTGCTCTGTGACAGTTACAACCCAAAAAGCTGTTGACAGCCCCTAAATTTTGCCAAATCCTTCCCTTTCCTCACTCATCAGAACCTCCTCAGGCTGTGGCTTAGCAATATTCAAAGGCATCATTACAAAAAAACACATTATTTCTGCTCACCAGTGCAAAACAAGGTTTCTAGGGCATGTGGGAAAGAGACTCTACTCATTTTGGTTTCACTGCAGGTTAAAGTACTGCCCAAATCACCACTCCATCTTCCAGGGTGCTGACCTATGCTTACCTTAAGTGCTATTTTCCCACTAACTTTTTTGAAATCTAGTATATGGTGAATTAAGTGCAAATTTTTTAGCACTGAAGACCATCTAAAGCTTGACCCCAACCTTCCTTTCTAGCCTTACTTTTTAAGTTGCCTAAGGGGCCACTCAATCAAATATTTGAACATAATATTTTAAATATTCATTTTCTCTTATTTTCACCTAGCATTTTTTCTTAGCCCTTCTTTCTTTCCCTTGCTAGACTTTTCTCAGAACTTTCATCACAGCTTCTTGATTTTGATTACACAATCATGCCAACAACAACTCATATATACAGTGCTGGTCCAATAAGATTACAATGATGCTGAAAAATTTCTATTACCCAGTGACATGGTCGACATTATAACAACATAGTGTGATGCATAATGTGATGCATTATCAATGTATTTATCATGAAGCTGGTACAAACTGTGCTGCCAATTATATAAAAGTATTACACATGCAATTACATAGAGTACCTAGGACTTGATAATGATAATAGACACCTATGCTACTGGATTATGTATTGACTGTACTACTCGTTTTATCATTATTTCAGAGCATACATTTGTTCTTTTTTATAAATTCACTATAAACAGTCTACTGTATTAGCTGGCAGTAGACTCAAACATCTTGTGGTTACCAAATCTCTTGATGTGCATGACTGACCTAGACTACCTAGGTTTGTGTAAGGAACTCTATGATGCTTGCACAATGATGAAACCAGTTCCCAGAATATATCCCCCATCATTAAGTTATGTGTGACTGTGTTTCTCCCTCTATTTCTTCCCAAACATGTTTTAGTTCTATGACTAGAAGCCATGTTGGTCTCCACTAAAAATACAAGGGAATTTACATACAGCATTGATCATTTAAAAGGGACTTAATCATGGAAAGGAAACAAAGTAAATCATTATTTCCTCTTCCCCTTCAAGTACTCAACTCTCAGCTTTCTGTGGTTCATATTTTCTATACTATATATACATATTCATACAGATAGCATATAGAAAGTATAGTTCATACATATGACCTATATATAAACTATATATATGATCTACATATATATATAGAAAATACATATACATATGGTGTATATATTTTTGCTTTATAAATCTTGCTGCAGACCTGGTATCAAATGAAACTCATCCCACCCTGTTCTGTTCAGTAATTCAGTAACAATAATAATGCCAGCATATGTGTGTCAGAGTTGTGGCAAATACTTAACATGCATTATCTCATTTACTTTCTACAGAAAATGATTAGAATGAGAACTACTGTTACTCCCTTTTTCCAGATGAGGAAAGTGAGGTCTTGTCCAAGGGCGTACACAGCTAGATGTTGGCAAAACAAAGCCTCACACCCAAGCAGCCTTCTCCAGGGGCTGTGTTCATCATTCCTCTGCAGTTACGTGAAGAACTGCGTTGAAGAAGAGCCAGGAGTAGAAGCAGGGCCAGTATTGTGGCATAACCAGTTAAGCCACTGGCATCCCCAGTGGGCACTGTTTCGTATCCTGGCTGCTCTACTTCCAATCCAGTTCCCTGCTAATGTGCCTGAAAAGGCAGCAGCAGATGGCCCAAGTGCTGGGACCCTATGCCCACATGGGAAACCCAGATGAAGCTCCTGGCTCTTGGCTTTGGCCTGGCCCAACCCTGGAATTTGTGGCCATTTGGGGAGTGAACCAGCAGATGGAAGATCTGTCTGTCTCTCCAACTCTGACTTTCAAATAAATCTTTAAGAAGAAAAGGGAGTAAAAGCAAGGAAACTGCCTAATGGGGGCTACTGCAATAATCTCGGAGTGAAGATGGTAATTCAAACCCCAGGGATGATAAGCAGCAGTCCAATTTCACATTCAGAATACAGGAGAAGCCAACAGGACTTACCCAAAGGCAGAATAACACTAACGCATTCATTATTGATAATAATGATTATACTGATGAATTGAGTGTACAAAGCTCTACTTAATTTCTTACATGTGACATGAAACAGTCAACACAATTCTAGGAGAGATGGAAAGAAAAGACTTGCTCCTCTTGGGAGAAAAGCTGTGGCTCCTACATAGTTGTTATCAAAAAAAAAAAAAAAAAGAAGACGAAGAAGAGAAAAGGGTTCACAACCTTAAAATTGCAGCCTGTGATTTTTATGCCAAGTGTTTAGACCTGGAGCAGTTAGCAGCTATGGTTTGTGTGATGGGTGACAATGAGAATAAACTCTAAATTTGACTGATCAGTACAGGGACAGATGGCTGTGTGGCCAGATTAGGATGAGAATGCAAGAGGGATTACTTGGGTTTAAAGAACAACAGAGCTGATAAACTGAATCATTCTTTCTTTGACTTAATTCCATCAGAACTTGAAAACTATAGAAAACATTTCTTTTTTTTTTTTTTTTTTTTTTTACAGGCAGAGTGGACAGTGAGAGAGAGAGACAGAGAGAAAGGTCTTCCTTTGCCGTTGGTTCACCCTCCAATGGCCGCCGCGGCTGGCGCGCTGCGGCCAGCGCACCGCGCTCATCTGATGGCAGGAGCCAGGAGCCAGGTGCTTTTCCTGGTCTCCCCATGGGGTGCAGGGCCCAAGCACCTGGGCCATCCTCCACTGCACTCCCGGGCCACAGCAGAGGGCTGGCCTGGAAGAGGGGCAACCGGGACAGAATCCGGTGCCCCGACCGGGACTAGAACCCGCTGTGCCGGCGCCGCAAGGCGGAGGATTAGCCTGTTGAGCCACGGCGCCGGCCCAGAAAACATTTCAAAACAAGGTTCATCATAGTTATGGATAACATGCGCCCTCCACCAATAGTCATTTTTGCCATTTAACAAATGCTGTGTTACTCCATCGTCCAATCAAACAGTGCAGTTTTATGTTAGGACTTCCATTCCCCACAGCTTCATTTTGAATCTATCAAGCCAATTTAAGGGGTAAACCAACCACAGCCACTTTGTGCTTCCCTTTGTATTCCCATTCTTGTCATATGACAAAGGACACTGCTTGCTTGGTATTCTTTTCAAGTGGCCCTGGGAGGAAAACTGTGGTTAAAAAAAAAAAAAGAAAGAAAAACACACAAATTGAAATCAAAGCTGCAAAAAGCAAGAGCAAAACGGTGGCATCTCCAGGCTTGGCAATGTGTAAATCAACAAGGGACTTCCTGTGCCCTGGGACCGAGGGCAGGCACGCAGGCACGAGGACAGAAGAGCAGCCTCTGGCAGACACGCAGACCCAGAGGCAAGGCAGGGTCTGGGTGGATGTGATTTCCAGTAAATGGTCTCGGTGATTTTCTTCTTTAATCGCCATTGTTTAAGACAACAATCATGATGCTAAAATATAATCGTATATCTCCATTTACAAATATTTTTAAATATATTAACTCAACATTCAGGATTATCTTGGGTCAGAAAATAAGCTCCAGAAGGCCCTGGCACCATTGGTCTTGTATGTCCAGCAAACACAGCTGTGTGCATATATCCACAAAGCAGCCAGGAGCTTTTCTTTCTTCGCCTTTTCTCACGCTAGGGATTTCTTTTATGTGAATATTTAGGAGCATTTTGTTTTAATGTTCTCATGGCCATGTGGGGACACTCCTGTCCAAACATCAACGTTTGCATTGTGTGTGATTGGCCTTGAAGCTACAAGCAAAGTGAGTCCTAACCTGCTAGGATTGGATTGCCCCTGGAACGTAGCAGTGCACTGAGCCTGTCTTGTCTTTACTGGTGAGGCTGAGATGGATATTAGGAGGCAAGCCTGATATCTGCATGGAAATGATGCAGACAGAGACACACAGGCACCATTAATCGGATACTGGACACCAACACTCCAGCCAGCCCTTCCTGAATTAGAGCTGTTGCCTCAGATAAACTCTCCACCTGAAAGGTATAGGCCAAGGGTGGATGTTGTGGCACCATAGGTTAAGCTGCTTCTTGAGATGTCAGCATCCCATCTCAGTGTGTTGGTTTGAGTCCCAGGTACCCTGCTTCCTGCTAATGCACCTGGGAGGCAGCGAATGATGGCCCAAATTCCTGCCACCCATATGGGAGACACAGGTGGAGTTCCTGGCTCCTGGTTTCAGTCTGGTCTAGCTCTGACTGCTATTGGCATTTGAGGAGTGAACCAGGAGATCAAAGATCTCTCTCTCTCTCTCTCTCTCTCTCTCTCTCTTTCTCCACCCCAGCTCCTTGCCTCCCTCCCTTCTCTGTCAGTCTGCCTTCCAGAAAAATAGATCTTCAAATAAAAGGGGGGAGGGGTCAGGGAGACGGTCCAGATTTGAATCAGGAATGAAGGCTTCATCCCACAAACATTCTCTGAGTCCCCACAGCATGCCAAGCACATCACTGGGTAACAGCAATGTAGAGATAGGAGTCCGTGCCCTCCAAGAAATCAGAGGCTAGGAAAGGAGGCAAACGAACTGGAGAACAGGCCCTCAAGCCAGGCTGTCTATGTTTGAATGCATCTCAACCTTCCCTAACTGCATGGCCTCTCCCATGCAGTTTTCTAACCTCTCCGGCCCCAAGGTCATCAGCTGTGAAATGAGTGTAACAGTAACTCAGTCATAGTGATGGATTTTTGTGCAGTTGACCGACATCATGTTTGTGAAGTACCTGTGCAGTTTGGCGCATTGCAAATGCACAGCCTGCATCATTAAGAATAATAGTGTCGCAGGTGCTGGGCTGTCTGTGCAAGGACAGAGGTATATTCACGTGGTTCTAAGGAAGCACACTGTCCAGGCACTTCACCCAGGCAAGCAATGGTTAGAACGAAGAGGGGATTGCAGGAGACGAAGCACAAACTGTGCATATCGGACATGGAGCTCGCAGCCATGCAGAACTTCAGCAACAAGACAGACTGGAAGGGAGAACAGACACGGCAATGTCACTGCCACGGGAGACAGCACATGCCAGGGAACACATCCAAGACAGCAAACGGGAGGGGATTCACCACAACCAAGCCCGCCCCGGGTACCAGAAACTGTGTTGTGTGATATTAAAAGATGGGCCCCCTCAAAGCTCTTCAGTGATCCAGAGATGAGTGATCTGTTTCACAAAGGAAGACACCTGAAGCTCAGAGAGGTACAATCATCGGCCTGGAGTTGCAATCTCATAGCTGGCAGCATTTACTTTCGAGCGTCTGTGATTCCAGAGTTCACATTCTGCACACATTGTCCTCTGCAAATTGGAGCATAAAGTGAATCTGTGTGTCAGAAAGGGTGTGGCGGCTCTGTATGAGAACTGAGAGGCTAGGGCAACAAAATACCAGCATTGGTACAGGGCACTGCCGTGAGTCATAGGTACCAAAGAGCTGTTAGAAACCTCAGTGGGGCAGGTTTTCCTGAATAAGCATAGGATTGTCTGTGCCACTTAACTAACTTCACAGATGTACAAGTTGGATGTGCAGTAGATAAGAATCAACAGTGTGGTGTTCATGGCAAGGAACAGAGATGATGGTGCCATGATGGTGCCTTGGGCCAGCACAACAGATAAAAAAGACAGCAAATGGACGTAAGATTTTCATACAGCGCCACCAGTGGAAGCCAAGGTCCCTTCTTATAGATGCTCTTGGAGAATTAATGTATCAAATAGGAGATCAGAACTGTAGAGGTCCTAACATCCATTTTCTGCCATTCTGAGCACAAAGAAATAAAGTCCATGATCTCGAGAGCTAAATGACCAAGTGAAGCCTAAACTAACCTCCTGCTGTCAGCCACACAGAGAAAACCCTAAAACCCACCTGCAGTGATGAGCTGAAACAAGTGATTTTTGCCAACAATTTTCCCCAACCCTTCATGGAAGAATCTGTCACAGGTTCTGAAGTGGGTGTGAATTAAGCAGTTCTCTTCCACTGTTCCTCCAGGCAAGGCATAGAAAGCCAGCCTGGAAGAAGGCAGATTCCCATCCTCAGCTGGCTCATCAGCCCTACCTTTCACCCCAGTGTTTGTCTCTGGTGCTTTTTATCATGGGGCATGAAGGGACAGAGGAGGAAAGGTATCTTTTTCTTCCATAGGAAGGAAATCTAAATTGTTATTCTTCTTACCCTTAACAGTCTCTCTCACTGGCTTAGGCTCAGTATCTCTATGCTTAGGTTCCTGAGTGGGTGAGATTGACTCGGTAATGGGCAGTGACAGCTTCTGGTGGGCAGGTACCCATAGAGCTAAATCAATGGCATTTGAATTGTTAACCTTGGAAACTGTGAACAACTTGGGCACAAAGGAACTATACTAGCTCGAGTCTAGAGGCGAAAAAACTGCTCTGTCTCTAACACTTTTAGACACGTTGTTGACAATCAGTGTCCTGGTTATAGTTTCTTGAAATGCCTGCATTGTAAAAGTATATGATATCCCGATAAATATGACAGAGAAGGTATAAAAAATATGGATGCAATTTCACCCTGCGATAATGAAAAAAGGAATGAGAAAAAAACTATAAAAAGAAACTAAATTTTTTAATAACCCAATAAGAAGCCCATATGTTGTTGGCCTTGAAGAGCCATCTGTAGTCCCAGCTATTCCTCTCAGAAGCATGTCTACTTATTTTTTAAAAATACATGTAAGAATGAACATGAGCCTAGTAACATCCTTGGTGAGATGGGAAATGTTACCTTGGGTCAAATAGGATTGTCACCCATCTGGTTGGTTGAGAAGATGGTTGGTGACAAATATTCTTGATTCTTCCAGCCAAGGCTATTCGATATATAAAAGAGCTTCTGGAAATATTACTGTTGGACCCATGGTATCTGTCACACTAGCACACAGTGAGATACATTAATTACAGTTACATAATAAATGAAAGCAGTGACATCAATTGTCAGGTAAAGGACTGAAAGCTGTCAAGAGTGGATGACAGGTTGTCATCCATCGGTTCCAGTCCCTAGGGTGCTCAAGTGATATTTCCCCATTAAATTACTGCATGGGAGTTCTAGCCACTTCCCATTTTTCACTCACCACAAAATCAGCCAGGCTACTTTGTCCTGTCCTCCCTAGGTATCACCTTAGGGTCACAAAGTGTGCTTTCAACAGTGAAAAATATGTGAATCAGAGCCGCTGTGTCTTGGTTGAATTACTGACCCACATTTAAAATGTACTCTATTGTAACATGACTTAAGCAGTTTTTAAAAAGCTACCCAAACCTTGTGTTTGCTGAATTCCATTTGCATCCTCCAGTTATAGAAGCCAGCACAGCTCTAGAACCCAGGCAATATTTAAAGGACAAAAGGAAAAATCAGGAAGTGAAAGTTGGAGAGAATGATAAAGTCAGTCTGTTTTTTCAGGACCTGTTTTCGAACAAACCAGTGCTTAAACTCATGCTGATGACTGTGAGCAGTGAAACAGAGAGGGTCATTGGCTGTTGCTGCTCATAGCCTCTCTGCCTCCAGGTACAAATGCTGCATTCTCAACAAACACACCTGTCTGTGTTTTCCAGTACCATTTTGGAGCAACCATCTCTCTCCAGGGCTTCATTAATGACACTGGAAAACCATCACAGTAAATTTAGTTCAAGGACAACCCAATCCTGCTTTTATCTCAACTCACTTTGATGTGCTAAAATACTTGTTTATAAGCTAGGAGAAAATTTGTGATAAAAGCCCCAAACTTCTGGGAATTCATCCTAAGGATCAAATGTTAAATGCATAACACGTTTATATTCAAAAATGTTCATCACATCATTATTTATATCAGACATTTAGAAACAAGCTAAATGTACACCAATAGGAACATTGCGTAAGTAAACTGTAACATATCTGCTGGGCAAAATATTCTGTAAATGGTACAAATTATGTTATTGAATAAGCCCCAGCACAGGAGAGCACTTGATTACAGTGGAAAGGAATATGAGTAAAAAAGAAAGTACAAAAGAGTGTTTCACAAATGTCCCCCTCACCCACACACACATACACATGCTGCCTATGGGGGAAAAAAAGGAAAAGAAATTGAGAAACAGCATGAAGGATATAAACCAAAATGCCATTAATAGTTGCCTTTGAATAGGATTTGGGGTTTTGGAAATTTTTCATTTCACTTTTCTCTAAACTTTTGTAATTTTTAATGACAAGCATATGTTGCCTTATAAGAAAAAAAAATATTTTCATTGGTGCTGGAACCAGTGAGCCCCTGGCCTCAGAACTGCATTTCTTGGAGGTAAAACAAACTCCAAGGTTCTTCAATGACAGTGGGGGAAAAAAGAAAGCAGGAAGTCAGGTCTTAGAGTCTGAAGGAAAACCTCTGCCAGCCTCTGGCACCATGATCACCAAGGTGTTCATCCATGAGGCTCCCCTGAGAGAGTGTGGAGTGAGAGAGCTTCAATCTGGAAGACAAACTGCTACCAAAAGTCATCTAGATCAAGCTGTGTCCTAAAGATACAAGGAGTGCACCTTGAAAGCAAACTGGCAGTTAGAGAATTACATATCCTTTTGAAAGGCAAGTACTCATTTTAGTTAATATGTATATTCATACACAAATGTCTTACAAGACACACTGCAATTATAGAGATTTCACTTAGTTTCTTCCTTGAGAGCATCACCTTTATTCACCCAGCTTTATATGAAACTATGAAATTTGTTCAAAAATATTACATGAAACTCAATACAACTTATCCTCCATGTCCCCGAGTTCCACAATGGCAAATTCAGCCAACCTCAGATTTACCACATTTGGGGGGCAAATGTCTATAGTGACTATGTGCAGACTTTTTTCTTCTCATTATTCCCTAAACAATACAACTAATTACAGTGCATTTACATTGATAGGTATTATAGAGAAGATTTAAACTAAACTATACAGGAGGTTTTAAAGCAAATACAGAGGAGCTTCAAAAAGCTCATGGAACATATGAAAAGTTAAGTGTTTTTTTATTTGGTACAAAAACATTTGTAATCTATGTATAACTTTTTATCATACACAATTTCCATGAAATTTTAAGTTTTCATTTCTTTATTTGAGGGCTAGGGATGCAAAGACAGAGAGCTCCCATTTACTGGCACACTCTCTCACTACAGCTGGGACAAGGCTGAGGCCAGGAGCCAGGAACCCAACCTCGGTCTCTCCCATCGTGAAGTGAGGAGTGCATGAGCAGAAAGCTGGCATGGGTGCAGAGCCGGGACTTGAACCCAGGCACTCCAACATGGGCTGCAGGTCTCCCAGCTGGTATTCTAACCACTAGGCCATACACCCACGCCTCCACAAACTTTCTGAAAATCCTTTCTACTACTCCATTTCATATAAGGGACTTGCACATCTGTGAGTTTTTGATATCTAATGTGGATCATCGAAACCAATCTCCTGTAGATACAAAGGACAACTGTAACTTAAATGGAGCCTGACAATAAATAATTGATCTTATTTTATGCTAATTTTCTGATAAACACTTTGCAAATCACATTCCACTGATTGATTGTTTCTTTGCAATTTTGTGAATTTTCTCTGATTTCCTCCCTTTCTCCATATCTAGAAACCAGTACCTTAGGTAAAATGTTAATTCTAAAGTTTGTTGGTCAAAAAAATTAATGTTCCTAAAGTAAGATCTGGAAATCAGTTGAGTATGTTTTAGGTGCACAGTAGTCTATTCACCAAGTTGCATTTTCTTCTTCCCTGCACCAAGTTACCTTTGTTTACGCCAAAAAGAAAACCAAAGCCATGTCTGCCTAAGCCCTGCTCCTGCTGCATGCCTGTCTGGAATCCTGTTAGTCACCTTAAAGCATTCCATATCTTAAGGAATATAGATTTTTGCATTTTCTATTAATCACTAGATTATTTCAAATTGTCTCAAATATTAATGATTCACCACAAAAGCATTATGCTGACTTGGTGGTTTTTAAGTCAGTACATTGTGCTGACTGATTTACATACTGAGTCTAATTCAATTTCCCATTGCTCCTATCCTTGGAAAACACATCTCCAGATTTTTCTAAATTTTAATTAACATAAATTATACAAACTTAGGAGTTACAGTGTAGCATTTGGATTATGTATACACTGTGTAATGATCACATCAGGGTAATTAGTACATTGATCACCTCAAACATTTATCATTTCTTTGTAGTGAAACATTCAAAATCCTCTCTCCTAGCTGTTCTGAAATATGCCATACATTATTGTTTGCTGTGGTACCCTACAGTGCAGTACAAAACCTGAACTTATTCTTCCTATCTCCCTGTAACTTTGTACCTGTTCACTTACCTCTCCCCATGCCCCCACCCTCCCCAGTAACAACTACTGTACTATATACTTTGATGAGGTTAACTCTTTTAGATTCCACATACAAGTGAGATGATGTAGGATTTATCTTGTTAGGTCTGGCTCATCTCACTTACAATGACCTCTAGCTCCTGCCAAGTTGGCCCAATTGATAGCAGTCCATTTTTTTTTATGGTTGCATATTATGCTACTGTCTATAGCCATTGAAGAACATTTGGGTAGATTCCAGATCTCAGCTATTAAATATTTCTTCTACTGTTCCTCCAGGCAAGGCATAGAAGGCCATTCTGGAAGAAGGCAGATTCCCATCCTCAGTGGGCTCACAACAATAAACGTAGCAGTGCAGATCTCTCCAACCTGCTGATTTCATTTCCTTTGCAGATATACCGCAGCTGTGTGATAGCTGGGTCATATGGTAATTCTCTTTAATTTCTTGAGTAATCGCCATACTGTTTTCCACAATAACTCTTCTAATTTATATTCCAACAGTATGTTAGAGTTCCCTTTTCTCCATATCTTTTCCAGCAACTGTTTATCTTTTTTCCTTTTGATAATAGCTACTCTAACAGGGAAATTCTCCAGAATTTATTAAAAAATTATATAAGTATAAAACAGGAAACATTTTCAGAAGTGTCTCTTTTATAGAATTTGTGGATGTAGCATTTGTACTGTCCTTAAGCCTGTTGGTGAACATGAACATAGATGGGCTTTTCTAAATTTAGAGAAACTCATAAGAATTTTCTTTACTGCTTTACCCATTAACTATAGCATTTTTCTAAAAATTCTCAGCCAAGTTGGAGATTATTTGTCAAATTCAGATATCATCTCTTACATATTTAACACAGCATGAAATGACTGTGGAGCGTGCCTTCCTATTTCTGACAGATTGACCTAACATGTCCTTGCAGTTTATAGGCAGTTTTCAGTCTAATATCATGGTTATTTTCATTTTCAAAAGCTCTATCAATCTCCATGTCTGTTTTCACAAATTTATTGCTCATTGTGACATGAACACAAATCAAAAATTAAGTGAATTAATAGGTACCTTGAAAGTGAGTCAGTTTCATTTTCTCAATGTATTTTTTCATATCCTCATCTTCTCCAACTGTAAGATCTGCTGGCTTTTAAAAATGTAAAATCTATGATTAATTCAGCCACATCCAAGCTTGAATACTGTTTTATTGTTTAGATGGTGAGTATAGTTGTTTCCCAGAAAATGAACCAAACTCTCTTTGAATATTAAATTACTTCCTCTAAATCATTTCCATACTTGTGTATCAAGAACAGATTTCATGTATTTCATATGTATGGTTCTAAGAAAACAACAATACTTCTCTCCCTCTCCCTCCCCTAATATCCCTCTTTCCCTCCCTTCTTTTCTTTTCATTAATTTGTGTAAAAACATAATTTTAATCTGCTCTATAACCACAAGCTTAATTCACCACTAACCATAATATTCAACAAGTAAAAAGTAGGAAGACCACAGTTCCACAGGAGTACAAACAAGGCTAAAAATAACAATCACATCACAGGATGCCTGTTTCATTCCTATACATTATGTTGTAATCTGTATTAACTGTCACATATCTGCTATTTGCATTTCTTTCATTTTTCTTTAATATACTCCTGCTTTGAGTCTTTTTCTGTGCTATAGTTTAATCTACATGGAATCAATTTCAAACATTTGAATGAAACATACTTTGGTCTTAATTGATGCTGCAAATTGATACCTGAAAAATGTCACATCCATACTAGGTCTCAATAAACAACGTCTAGCACTCTAGCAGCCCACATTCTTTCACAAAATGCTTCAATAAGTGTTTAACCTCTGAACAATAATATGAGGATTGTCTCAAGTAGACTCTTGTGTTAAAATTCACTTTTTTATTATTATTATTATTTTTGACAGGTAGAGTGGACAGTGAGAGAGAGACAAAGGTCTTCCTTTGCCGTTGGTTCACCCTCCAATGGCCACCACAGCCAGCGCACTGCGGCCAGCACACTGCGCTGATCCGAAGCCAGGAGCCAGGTGCTTAGCTTGGTCTCCCATGGGGTGCAGGGCCCAAGCACTTGGGCCATCCTCCACTGCACTCCTGGGACACAGCAGAGAGCTGGCCTGGAAGAGGGGCAACCGGGACAGAATCTGGTGCCCCGATCTGGGCTAGAACTGGTGTGCCAGCGCCGCAAGGCGGAGGATTAGCCTGTTGAGCCACAGCGCTGGCTTAAAATTCACTCTTAACACTGTGACAAACTCTTGAATTATGGCCTGATATTCTCACTTTGCTTACGTTACCATTATTTTAATTTCATTTTTTTAAAAGAATCAGAGGTAGAAAGAGAGAGATATTCTCTATCTACTGGTTCACTCTTTAGACGCTGCGACAAAAAATGACCTACATGAAGGATCTCTGTGAGATCCCAGTAGAAAGAGGGGCCATCAAAGGAGGTACCTTTCTCTGAAGGAAGGAAAGAACTCCCACTTTGCTTATGGTCTTGTCTAAATACTGACAGAATTTGTGGACTCAAAAGGGTTCCATAGCCTTGGCAGCTCATGGTAAGAGCCTCGGGTGATCCCTGATGCCATAAATAAGAGTGTCAATTGTTAAATCAATAACAGGGGTCACTGTGCACTTGCTCCCCATGTAGGACCTCTGTCTTTAATGTGTTGTACTATGAGAATTAATGGTAAAACTTGTCTTGAGCCAGTACTTTATATTTTGTGTGTCAGTGTGGTTGCAAACTGTTGAAATCTTTTAGTATAGAGTTGATCTTCTATATATAAAGATAATTAAAAATGAATCTTAATAAAAGATGGGATGGGAGAGGGAGTAGGAGTTGGGATGGGAGTGGGGGTGGGAGGGTGGGTATGGAGGGAGCTGTACCTATGAAATTTATATTTATTAAATAACAGCTTTCTTTAAAAAAAAAATAAGCAGAAGCAGGACTTGAATCCAGGAACTCTAATATGGGATGCAGGCATCCAAAGTGGTGTCTTACCTGCCTCACCACCATACCTGCCCCAATGTTAGCATTATTAGATGAATATCCTGCACTTCAATTTCTGTTTCTTCAAACCAATCTCCTGAATATAGCTGCTCGGGAATAATTCATCTACTCATGGCCAGTGCTGTGGAGTAGTAGGCTAAGCCTGCACTATGGCACAAGCATCCCATTCAGGCACTGGTTTGAGTCCTGGATGCTCCTCTTCCAATCTAGCTCCCTACTGATGGCCTGGGAAAGCAGTGGAAGATGGACCAAGTGCTGGGGCCTCTATACCTGCGTGGGAGACCTGGAGGAAACTCCTGGCTTCAAATAGGCCTAGCTCTGACCATTATGGCTATTTGAGGAATGAATCAGCAGATGGAAGACCTCTCTCTGTCTCTCCCTCTCTCCATAACCCTGCTTCTCAAGTAAATAAATCTTTTTTAAAAAATAATAATTCACTCCAGGAACATGAAATTCCGTCAAAGAAAGGCAGAAAATCTAGATCAATAACTGTTGAAGAAAATATTCTGTAAAAAAAAAAAAAGGCAGTACACATGGCCATCATCTTCCTCAGACATCTAGAAACTCTGCTTTTCTGAAGGGCAACATCTTCCAGCTCCTCCATCTTTCATTTTCCCACCTCCCTGTCTCCAAACTGAAATCTAAATCTAATACTAGGAATGCATGATAACCTTATCCTCTTGGGTAAGTTTAAGTACTTTTTTTGCTACCCCAGAAGAATTTTCATCTGAAATTTCACCTCAATGAAGTTTAGACTTCAGCAGAACAAGTTGGTCAGATGTTAAGGAATTCTGTTTGATTCCTGGTTTCTTAATTCTTCTAGACAATGAACTCAGATGTAGCTTGTTACTAAGTACACAACAAATGGTAACAGTCTTCCAGATCATAACCAGCCATGGCTTGAAGAGTTAACTTGCAGAGTTAGTCACAATTTTACCTCTGTCTCTCTGGTTCTTTGTCCAGTAACCTTTAAGTTTGCTTCTCAAGTTCAATCAACAGAGTATAGAATCCCCTGAGTTCAGAACTTGGGCCATCCTCCACTGCCTTCCCAGGCCACAGCAGAGAGACAGACTGGAAGAAGAGCAACCAGGACAGAATCCGGTGCCTTAACCAGGACTAGAACCTGGGGTGCTGGTGACACAGGCGGAGGATTAGCCAAGTGAGCCGCAGCAGCAGCCTCTTCAATAAACTTTAAACACTTTCTCATGATGTTAGTCTCGATCAGCCATTATGAAGATGACAAAATGATTCCCTAAGAAAGATTAAGCCTTATTCTATAAGACAAATTCTTTATATATGGATGCCTATGCAAACTTCTGCTCCAGCATCATTTTTTAGTTAATTCTTGGCCAGGAATTACTGAAATTTATTCTTATTTCTTTTGTCCCCTCCAATTGCACCCAGGATGAGCTTTCCCTTTCCTGCGTCAGGGACTCATTCATGAGTCATAACCTGCCCTAGGACACTTGCTGTCTGACCCTTCATTCCATACTGAGTTTTTCCTGGTGAACTCCACCTCCAAAATGCTACCTGTGTCATATAATGCTGCTTCTCTTTGTCTCTCAAAGCTGAATGCTCTCTCTGTGACCAGCATTCTATAAAGTAACAAAGGAAGGGGCATGTCAATCCCCTGTTGTTGAGACAACTCGCTTCTTTTTTTAGAGCACAAGATAAGAACTAATCCTCTGGGGTGCAGCAGTAAGAATGCCATGGCACTTCCTGTGTGCCCATTCAAGATCCCTCCCAGAAACATAAGCTCAGGCCTTTTGTGGCCAATAGTGAGTACACCCAGATAATAGTTCCCTTGACTTTCTTTTAACGTCCATGAATTTTAAGGTTATGAAGGGGATTTTCAGTCACAAAAATCAAATTATTCCCAGAGGCTAGTTTGTGGCAGCAGTATCAATTGTTAGTAAAAAGCACCTTCTTTGGAATGAGTTTCCCAATTCCCTCTTTTGTTCTTTTCTATCAACATTCAAGTCTCCCATAAGAATTAATTTTTCCCTACTAGTTCTTTACTCTCCTCCCATTATTCTTCCCCAGAGAATACTTTCATCCCCTGAATTACCAAAAGGATGGAGTTATTGTATTTTCTGCTTTCCATTTCTTAGAACTGGAGTCTAGTGTTGAATTATCCTGAAGGAAGTTCAAGGTTGTTCAGAGGACAGAAAAACATTTCAATCACAACATTGAAACCCTTGAGAACTATCACTGAGCTGCGAGTGTCATGATGGTTGTGCTGCATGGATGTATTAACACACACACACACACATACACACACACAAACACGCAGTTGGCCATTTGTTAAATGGCATGCTAGTTATTTCTTAAATATTTCTCAACTCATAGTTTACATTATGGCTTACATGTTTTATAAATCCTAAAAATCTGAATTTTTAAAATGGAAACAATAGGAGAGGTCATTTCCCTCAGTCTTGGTTCCTCCCCACTGGAACCACAATCAGTATAGTCATCAAATGTGATCTCTGTTGGGAGGCTCCTGCAGCATTTCTCTCTTAGTGAATTCTTCTTCTGGATCCTTGCTATGTGTGCTTACCCCGTGGTTAAGAATCTGCTTTGTAGATCTCAAGAGAGTTTCTGTTCAATGTGATCTCAATTTAATTTCTCTTGAGGGAAAAATGCATTGCTAATGGTCACTTTGTCTCAAATTGCAGATTACGGTATTTCGGATGGGATCAGAAGGACACCAGGACATTGATTTAGCTATCCTGACAGCTTTACTCAAAGGTAAAATACTGAGTTTCTGTGTCCAGAGAATGCAAAAATAATTTAAATGGATTAACACAGCAAGTTTCTGCTTCCTAATAGTAATTATCACCTCAAATGATACCATGACACACTTAATTACACATAACAGAAGGGCCCCTCCTATAAGATACTCCTATTTCTACCAAATTCCCCTAGAACAAATTTATTAGGGTTTGACTCAATTTTGTAAAATCTAAATATATTATATATTAAAATCTTGCCCATTGAGTATTAAAAATATATAAAGAGTAACATAATATGTAAGACACTAAGTTTTCTGATGTTATTCAACAGTAATCATTACCCTATCTACATTCAAAAGCAATTCGAAATGGCATATGTGTGTGTAGATAATATTACATTAAAACAGAAATCAAGGCCATTGAGAAGAGGGGAGAAACAAACAAAAAATAGGCTACTATATTGGGTATCATGGAGCATTTAATTTAACTCTAAGCTACTGTGGGTTGTAGAATTTCCATTTATATGGTAGTTTTTATCATATTTTTATTTCCAATATTACAAAGATATCTTACTGCATATCTTCATCCTTGAGTCCATATCCAAGAGAAACACTGTTTGCTTCAAGTTCTGCAGGCCAAATACCATGTTAATGTATCTTAATAATACAAAGCGAATTCATAGCATGGACTCAGGTCCAAGAATGTCTAACTCTTCACAATAACGTATGTGACTTCATTGACAATAGTAGTCATTGATCCTCCCCACTCACTCCTCAAATATATATATTCATTAAAAGTCTTGGTCACATTTCAAGTTGTTTCAATTCCATGAAATGTGGCCTGTGTCCTAGGTTGAATATCTCAGGTCTGAATCATTTCATTCCAATGACCTAAAAAATACAAACACTGGGCCGAAAAATCAAGGGAGCAGGGACCATGAATGGACTGAACCATAAAGAATATTGTGGGTTTCCCTCTCTGTTTATCAGAGACAAAAATAAAAGTTTGAGGCAAATAACCCTTTCAATATTTGCTATTCCTGGGATTGCTGTTGTAACTCAGCAGATTAAGCAGCTGCCTTTGATGCCAGCACCCCATATCAGCACTGGATTGAATACCCACTTCTCCACCTTCAATCCAGTTGCCTAACAATGTGTTTGGGACGCAGCAGAATATGGTCCAAGTGCTTGCACTCCTGCCGCCAACATGGGAGACCTGGATAGACTTCCAGGCTCTGCTTCATCCTGGCCCAGCCCCATCTGGGGATTGAATGGGAGGATGGGAGATTCTCTCTCTCTCCCTCTCTCTTTCTCTAACTCATCTCTCTGTAACTCTGCCTTTCAAATACATAACTAAATATTTTTTAAAAATTTTGCTATTCCTATATAAAAATAAGAAAAAGTAATAATGTTGATAATTAACATTTACTGGCCAAACACTGAAGTTGAACTTTATGCATAAATTAATTTATTCTTCACAACAGTTTAAATACTGGTTTATTTTAAACTTCATTTTATCAATAGGGAAATTAAGGCACACAGAAATGCAGTAATGTGCCCGAGATGAGTTGGCTAGCAAATGGTGGGGATAATCTGACCCCATAGCTCCCATCTACATATATCACTAAGGTATCCCGATACCCACTGGTAATAAGAAATGCAGCAATGTATTTATGACCTTGAACAAAACTCATAGCTATGGGGAAAGTAAGCCAATTTGTAGTAAGAACATAGGGCCATCATAACTTTCTATTTAAAGTATTTTCTTCCTCTTTCACCCTTTAAAATGTGCTTCACCTTTGGGTCAGTCTTAAAATGTACTACTGGTTGTACTCTAGAGTAGATGTTCTCCAACTCTTTGGAGGATGACATATTATATATAATACACTACAATACTATAGCCAAGTTGTTACACTTATGTATAATTAGGAAATTGAAAATACATGAAATATTTACAATGACATTATACAATGAAATTGGTTATTTTCTATTGTAATCTATTTTATTTAATGCTTATTCTAGCTCACTGAATTGAATTCATGACCCACTAATGGGTCATAACCTGCAGTTGAGAAAACACTAACAAAGGAGATTAAAGGAAATTATGATTTCTCTAAGAAATTAACATTTATAATCACCATAATGAACATTATTTATGCAGTAATTGATGCTAATGGGAATTTATGCTATTAAAATATTATGATGTGTCAACTCTATGTTGCAAAGATTTTTAAATATGCTGGGATGTTGATCTACTTGGTTGTGAAGGGTATGAATAATAATACTTCTACTGACTTCTTTGGAGGCCAAGAGCATACCAATATCCATTTTAAATTTTTACATTTCTTCAATTGTTTTGCTATATATTTTTAAAATTTATGCTTGAATAGGTTACCGGATTTAATAATTTTTATAATTATATTTTGTTTCTGATCATCCAATACTTGAGGAATCTTTGCAAGTCCACCTTTTATTATGAAAAATTTGAAAAGTTTCAGTAAAATCAGAAGATAATATAGAAGGAGTAGAGAGCCATGAAATTAACTAGTGGTCCCTAAATACAAAGACAAGACATATAGGAACCAGGTGGCAGTAAGAAAAACATCCCTTTGCTGCTACTGTGTCTGATCCCACTGAGTGGGATTTTCTTTTATCTGCATAATATATATTAGAGGATACTGTTTCTACAATACAGACTCATCAGGTGTCTAAAAATAAACAGAAAAAGGAAGAGACAAAAGATTTTTTTCTGAGACGTGAGATATCAATGGTGACCTGGGGTAGCTTTTGAGAAGAAGCCATGTTATATTTGGGCCGTGTATTGAATGAAGTAACTACTCCTGGAGAGTCGTGAGGCCAGAGACTGCACCTTTCTCCTCTATTCACTCTCCCCTTCTCTGCTACACACAGACAAGTGGAGTCTAAGAGACATGCCCAGTTATCTGAGCTTTTGAACAAAGAGCAAATGATTTCTTCAGCATGGCCTGCCTAAATCAGAGTGACCAGAGAAGACTTTCACTAGGGAAGATCTCTGTTTGCCCTAATAAACCCTTTAGTGCCCATCAGCCTGCTCTCTCAGTAGCCTCATCCTGTCTGCACCCTGCACACCTCTTTCCCCAAGCTCAATAAAGCCAGAAAGACACCTGTTCACAGCAAATGAAGAGGTCCCTGGATCCTTTCTGTGAATAAAGTTATCTCCATTTTTTTATCCTTTCGTGAAGACCTTGGATTCAATACAAAATCAAATCACGTGAGCAACTGCTCTTGCATTCAGCAACACACACTGAAGTGCAATACATGAGGATTGCCATCCTTCATAAAGAGAAGATTCCTGTCCTTGGGGTCTCATCTTCATGGGTAACGAAGTTAATCTGAGGCAGGAGGAAGAGTACTCTGTTGCTTGCTTCCTTTCCTGTAAAGCACTTTAAAAGAGCTAAGAAAAGTGGAGAAAAAGTAAGTTTCTCCCCAAACCTGTCAAGATCATCAAAAATGAGACATCATGACCACAAGGAGCCTAAGGAGAAAGATGATGGCTAGGGGTGGGCATGGAGGCATAAAACTAAGAAAATATGAGTTAAAGTATGGATGTCGATTTTTAAAATTTTTTTTGACAGGCACAATGGACAATGAGAGAGAGAGACAGAGAGAAAGGTCTTCCTTTTTCCATTGGTTCACCCCACAATGGCTGCTGCGACTGGCACACTGTGGCCGGCGCACCGCGCTGATCCGGTAGGAGCCAGGTGCTTCTCCTGGTCTCCTACGCGGGTGCAGGGCCCAAGGACTTGGGCCATCCTCTACTGCACTCCCAGGCCACAGCAGAGAGCTAGACTGGAAGAGGTGCAACCGGGACAGAATCTGGTGCCCCAACCGGGACTAGAACCTGGGGTGCCAGTGCCGTAGGCGGAGGATTAGCCTATTGAGCTGCGGCGCCAGCTGATTTTTTAATGTTAAGAAGAAAAATAAGAAAGATATTTATTATGGATCCGAGCAGTAGACACACAAGTATGTAACCTGCACAATGATGCTGGCTTTGCGGTACAGCAGGTTAAATGCCTACCTGCAACATTGGCATCCCATATCGGAGCACCAGTTCATACCCTAGATACTCTGCTTCTGATCCAGCTCTCTGCTAATGCACTGAGAAGGTAGCAGAAGATGGTCCATGTGCTTGGGACTTGACACCCATGTGAGAAACCCAGCTGGAGCTTCAGGCTCATGGATTCAGCCTGGCCCAACCCCCCTATTATGGCCATTTAGGGAGTGAACCAGCAGATGGAAGGTCGCTTTTTGTATGTCTCCCTCTGTCTCTGTCATTCTCCCTTTCAAATAAATAAAATCAATCTTTTTCTAAAAAAGAAACAACTCCACAATTCTTTCATGTCAAGAAGATAAAAAGCTTGGGGAGAAGGGGTTAGACGTTTTAACACAGCAGGTTAAGCTGCTTCTTGGTATGCCAGTACCCCATTTTGGAATGCCTGGGATTGGAGTCCCACCTCAGCTTCCAATCTAGCTTCCTGCTAATAAAAACCCTAGGAGATAGCAAATGATGGCTCAGTTACTTGGTTTCAAACCAATCATGTAGGAGACCCAAACAGAATTACTGGCTCTTAGTTTTAGCCTAGCCTAGCCCCAGTTATTGCAGGCATGTGAGGAGTGAACCAGAGGATGAAAGATTGTCTCTCCTTCTCTTTCTGTCACTCTGCCTTTCAAATAAATAAAAAAGTAAATAAATAAATACATCTTTTATATAAAAAAGGAATATGGCAATTCATAGAATTGTAAATATCAATTATGTGTCTATATACACACATTATATATATATATATACACATATGAATTTATGTTTAAAGACTATGACTAGTAAAGGCAGTACTTACATAAAGTATATATATAAATCTAATAAATATGAATAATAGCTGATCACTATTCACCTAAAAAATGACTAGAACTATTCCTGGGGAATCTAAGCAATAGATATATGGATGGGCCGGCACCACAGCTCACTAGGCTAATCCTCCATCTGTGGCACCGGCACCCTGGGTTCTAGTCCCAGTCGGGGCGCTGGATTCTGTCCTGGTTGCTCCTCTTCTAGTCCAGCTCCCTGCTGTGGCCTGGGAAGGCAGTGGAGGATGGCCCAGGTGCTTTCGCCCTGCACCCGCATGGGAGACCAGAAGGAAATACCTGGCTCCTGGCTTCGGATCGGTGCAGTGCACTGGCCATAGTGGCCATTTGGGGGGTGAACCAATGGAGGGAAGACCTTTCTCTCTGTCTCTCTCACTGTCTAACTCTGCCTGTCAAAAAAAAAAAATAGATATATGGATGGAGAACTAAAAGAAAGCAATGTATGTGAAATCAAAAGTCTCTATGGACTTACATAATCATTTCTGAGATAATTATGGTTCCCATAATTTTGAGTTTCTCTTCCTCTGACATAATCAGTCTGTAAATAATTAATAAAGTAATCACAGACACTTATGTGAAGGACAAAATCTAAGGCATTTGTGAATTTGTTCAATGTGTAAAGAAAGTTTGAAATCAAAACTGAAATGCAAAAAGAGTAAACTGTGTTCTGTATGATTTCAGAAAGATTTCAAGAAAACATATCATTGATTCAATTATATAACACAAAACAATGAAAATCACAATGTTCTGACCCATATTCTTTAAAATTCTATCTTTATGGTATTTAAAACCTTTAAATAAAGGCAGATAAACTTTAAAAAGCAAAAAAAGCATATTTTATTGTTTTCAAGCCACTTCTTTATACATATCTTCTCAATTCTATTAACTAGAAAATAAAGAATTATCACAAATTAGCACTGACATCAGTAGTCAATTCATCTTGCTACCTAACTCATCTGATTTTCAAAAGTGGCTCAATCAAATCCTAATAAAACAAAACCTTTGGCAAATTCTGAAGTAGCTTAGATGTAATTCCATGCATCAAATAGATCTCATAAGGAACTAACATCTCCTGCAGTACTTAAGGAACAGTTCCCTTGCTTAAACTCAAATGATATATTACTGAGTGTCACAGGCCCACCTTTGGAAATCAAAGATGTTTCTAATTACATGAATGATCTTTGCTGTCCATCTTTCTTGTTTAATATAGCAATACATGGTTGCTTTCTTTGTGTTATTTTATTAATCTTGTACTGTTTAGATATCCTTAATAAGACCAAGAAACAATATCCCTATTGACATTTTTTATCACTTACATGAGGCACAAAGTTGCTATGGTTTTTAAATATTATACAAATGGAAGTAGAGGATATATTGCCCAGCAGAAACCTTTAAAGTCAAAACGTGTGACAGTTTCTACCAATTTCAGTCATAAGAAGTCCCAAGGGCAGTAAACTGTGGGTGAAGACTGAAATACTCTAGTCAGGGACTCAACTCACCAGGCAAGGTTTATAAAATCAAGAGCCTTTCAAGAGTATTTGCTAAGCCTTTCGCTGCTTCAGGCCTCTTCCTTTTCCCATGTCTTTGAACTTAATAGATCAGACTCCTCAAACACACTTGCTTCTTGGTGATCCATTGTATCCCTTTTTTCAAATCCTAACTCAGAGACTACAGAGCAAATATGTCATCAGCAGTTGAAGCCCAGGCATGGGCCCCTAGAACCAATGTCTGTCACCGACCCCTTCCCAAAGCCGTAAAACTCACTTCCACTTGGCTACCTCCACGCATTTACAGACTAGGAAATTAAGACCGAAGAGTCTAAAAGATGTTAAAGATCATTTGGCAAATCAGTGGCAGAGCCAAACATTAAATCCAGGTCTCTTCATCTATATTCAATTTTCTTTCTCTGTATGAGGTTTTGAGCCAACATTCCCTGGCCTTCCAATGCCACAGAGATGTTAGACACTGGCTTCAGAGGTACAAGGTACAGATCTAGACATCTACTTCCCTCCAACTCCTAAGACACAGCCAGGGCTATCAGCTGCCAGAGGAACTTAGTTGCCCATATGACATTTTTGTGAGAAGGTGATGACTACAGTTTCACCCAGAGTGAGCAAGATCAGACACATGTTTTAGTTTTTAAACTTAGAATCATCAGTGGACTACTGCTGCAATTGAGAATCTTTGTAGTTACAAGGGACAGAGACACCATTTAAACTAGCTCAAGCAAATAAGCAAAAGAGGTATGTAGGCTAACATGACCAGAAAGTCAGTCTCAGGACAAAATGAATGCTCACAATGTGGGATCCAGAATCAAATCTGTCATCAGATTCTGTCCCCCAACTCTCAAACATTAGCCTGTTTGTGGTTTGGGCAAAACAGCCATCAGCAGCTCCAGGCTCACACCCAACCAGCTGAGAGAACCTCAGTTAAAAAAGAACCATTTGTCCAGGTAATTACAACAGTAAGATCCTTACCTTGGATCAGAGCCCATTCCTGATTCCATCACTGTTGGAGGAAGAATTCCTATATCTGTGAAGTGATGTAAGTTGTCAACTCCATCCATGTCAGGCACTAGAACCAGAAAAATGGGAAAGAAAGGATGCTGGTAAGACAAAAAGCAACTAAGGCAGACACATGTCTCCTCAATTGTATTAAACGAAATATTAAGGTCACAGTGTCAGATTGGCCACAACTCCAACAACTCCAAACTGTGAATCAATTCTCCAGCCTGTATACAAAAATGGTTCAAATGAAAACCAATGAGGGTTCAGACATTAACCCAGGTCATCTTCATAAGCATTACTTCAGGGAGACCTACATATGTCACCAATTACCATTATTTACTGTATAATGTTTACTTTCAATCACTGCTACCTTTTCCATTTTTGTCATCTGTACTTGATTATTTCTGCCTAAAATTTTAAAGATTACCTTCTTTCTACGTTTTTTCTAAAGACCAAAGTCTATTCCTTAGAAAATAAGTTATCCTCAGAAGGCAAAAAACCGCAGGCTTCCCTCACTCACTCCTCTCCCAACCCCACCACCATCTCAATCCATCAGTGTGGCACTTACCACAGGGGAGACCACATGGCCAAAGGGCCTTATAACACGACAGTGCCACAGGACAGTGATGGCCATGGTCAAAACATCCTACTCACTGACTGGACACACTGTGTGACCTCAGACTCCTGATCTGTAAGAAGGGAGATAACAATACTAATACCTCCCTCATGATCCTCATAACAATGTTAGCTGATAATGCAAGCAAGTACATAACACAGTATTTGGAAAAATCTATTTAATACATGGTGACCTGGCTGAGGATGATGATGATGGTACCAAACTAGAAATGAGGAAGTTAATCTGTTTTGCTCACTATAATGTTTACATACATACTGTGCCTGGCACTTAGTTGGAATCCAAAACATATTTGTTGAGCTCCTGAATGAGTTATCAACAGGTTTTGGGATCAGGTTGGATTTCTACTTGCACCCTACTTCTCCACTGTGACCACATAACCAAGTTATCTAACTTCTATATGCCTCAACTCCCCACGCTGAGAAAGGGGATGACAATCATACCTGTCTCTTGTGGGTTGATATAAGAAGTACATGAGAACCACCCCACTGGAAGCTCTCTTAGGGCAAGCCTCTGCCTTCTTTACAATAAACCCTAGCACAGAGTAAGTCTATACCCTTCCCTTTCTAAAATGGGCTTTCACAATTTCTAGGGCACTAGGATGTCCCCATGTCCAAAGCCCATCAGGATCACAAAATGTTAAATTCATAGGAACCATAAATTTGAATATTAAAAAACAAAACTAAGCAAAGAGAAAACTTCTAGCATACAAGTGATGGTTCAGAACAAACCACATAAGAGTGTCATCTGAAAAATGGTTGAGCACATGCTAAGCTGCCTTAAAAATGAAATTAATTTTCTGGCAAGTTTATTTTCATGCAAATCCCAATAGTCCTCAGAGTAATAACAGGAGCTAAAGTAGATAGCAATTTCAGACATTTCTGCTTATCTCCAAGAGAAGGCAATAAAAGAACTTAAATCTCTTAATCCCTTTGATTTGTGTAGTGCTCTACAATTCACAGAGTATTTTCATCCAAGTTTTATTATCTAATCTTCACAACAACTCTATGAAATGATTATCAAATAATTTATCTGCAAACTGGCACTTCCTTATGCATGAAAGTAAGCAGTATTCATAATGATCCAAGAACAACTAGCACCAGGACCAGCACTGTAGCATAGTAGGTTAAGCCTCCACCTGTGGCACCGGCATCCCATATGGGTGCCCGTTCTGGTCCTCGCTGCTTCACTTCCAAGCCATTGTGGCCATTTGGGGAGTGAACCAGTGGATGGAAGAACTCTGTCTCTTCCTCTTTCTGTCTATAACTCTACCTCCCAAATAAATAAATAAATCTAAAGAAAATAAAAATAAACCAAGAATGCCCAGACAAACTTGGAGCTATGGATACCCTAGTTACAAACCACACCTTCTAGTTAAGAAGTTCCTGGAGAAAAGGACTGTGTCTTCTTGCCTTTGTATTTCAGCAACCAGCCAAACACCTGACAAACACTAGGTGTTTAATAAAGAACCATTTATTGGTAGAAGTGGTTGGGTCCTGGCCCAATCGACCACTAACAAAAGTCATAAATAATCCACACATATCACCCCAATGTCATTCAAGTGAGTTCTACCCTCTCAAGTCAAGAAATGCAAATTCTACACCTGTCTCAGGATTCCTTCAAATTCCTGGAAGATCATGGCCACTCCTACATTCAGCTTCCTGATTCTATATGCATTGTTTCTTTTCCTCATCACAGAAGTCAAAATGTAAAGCACAGTGCTTCCATGGTTTCAAAACCAAAACAAAAATTTACTTATGCAAAACAATAAACTTTGTATACTTTAAAAAAAATGTAGAGAGGGATAGAAAATGGTTGACTTCCCAGTAATGCAAAACTTTTTTATAACGCTTTTATTTAAAGAATATAAATTTCCAAAACACAGTTTATAGATTACAATGGCTTCCCCCCCCATAACTTCCCTCCCACCCGCAACCCTCCCCTTTCCCACTCCCTCTCCCCTTGCATTCACATCAAGATTCATTTTCAATTCTCTTTATATACAGAGGATCAGTTTAGTATATATTAAGTAAAGATTTCAACAGTTTGCCCTCACATAGCAACACAAAGTGAACAATACTGTTGGAGTACTAGTTATAGTATTAATTCACAATGTATAGCACATTAAGGACAGAGATCCTACATGATATATATTTTTTAAAATTGATTAATTTTCTATGCAATTTCCAATTTAACACCAAGATTTTTTTTTCATTTTTAATTATCTTTATATACAGAACATCGATTCAGTGTATACTAAGTAAAGATTTCATCAGTTTACACCCACACAGAAACACAAAGTGTAAAATACTGTTTCAGTACTACTTATAGCATTACTTCACATTGGACAACACATTAAGGACAGATCCCACATGAGACTCCTGAAGTTGATTTAACAATTTGACACTCTTGTTTATGGCGTCAGTAATCTCCCTAGGGTCTAGTCATGAGTTGCCGAGGCTATGGAAGCCTTTAGGGTTTGCCGACTTCAATCTTATTCCGACAAGGTCAAAGTGGAGGTTCTCTCCTCCCTTCAGAGAAACGTACCTCCTTCATTGATGGCCCCATTCGTTCCACTGGGATCTCACTCACAGAGATCTTTCATTTAGGTCTTCTTTTTTTTCCAGAGTGTCTTGGCTTTCCATGCCTAAAATACTCTCATGGGCTCTTGAGCCAGATCTGAATGCCTTAAGGGCTGATTCTGAAGCCAGAGTGCTATTTAGGACATCTGCCATTCTATGAGTCTGCTGTGTATCTCGTTTCCCATGTTGGATCATTTTCTCCCTTTTTCATTCTATCAGTTAGTATTAGCAGACACTAGTCTTGTTTGTGTGATCCCTTTGACTCTTAGACCTATCAGTGTGATCAATTGTGAACTGAAATTGATCACTTGGATTAGTGAGATGGCCTTGGTACATGCTACCTTGATGGGATTGTATTGGAATTCCCTGGCACGATTCTAACTCCATCATTTGGGGCACGACTGATTGAGCATGTCCCAAATTGTACATCTCTTCCCTCTCTTATTCCCACTCTTATATTTCACAGGGATCACTTTTCAGTTAAAATTTAAACACCTAAGAATAATTGTTTGTTAATTACAGAGTTCAACCACTAGTACTAGAATAAAAAAAATACTAAAATGGATAAAGTATTACATTGTACAACAACAGTCAGCACAAGAGCTGATCAAGTCACTGTTTCTCATAGTGTCCATTTCACTTCAACAGGTTTCCCCTTTGGTGCTCAATTAGTTGTCACCGATCAGGGAGAACATATGATATTTGTCCCTTTGGGACTGGCTTATTTCACTCAGAATGATGTTTTCCAGATTCCTCCATCTTTTTGCAAAACTTCTAACTGAACACCAGGCTTCTCCAATGTTGACATGCTTTAGCTGCTCCACACTAAGTGTTTTCCATGGATCCTTCACCTACAGCCTCCCCAGGGTCACACTATCTCACAGGCTCTTCCCACTACCACGACGCCTTCTCCCAATATTTGTTTCTTCCTCGGGGGACTTCCTTCAAAGGGTGAAACAAACCCTTTCTAGCAGAACAGCTTATTTCAGTCTTGGATGTTTTGCACCCTGCCATTAAGTCTCTTCTACCCTAAGCAGCTTTGCAAAAGATTTTTGCAAAGAAAGACAATTGCCTTCCTAAGCAGAGTCCGGGTGCCAGTTCAGCTCTTCTCATATAGATGGTGAGAGTGAAGGAGGCTTGGACTAATGTTTCTCCTCAGAAGAGACTCCAATGATGTTCTTTGCTCCAGAGTCTTAATCACAAACAAAAAAAAAGCATGTTGGTTCAAGTGACTGAAAACACCATGAATATCAGGGCCCATAAGTCTATAGTCTTTTTTTCAGATTTAAAAAATTATTTTAATTTTTAATTAGTTTTTAACAGATTCAATGTGATTTGTAGATACAGTTCTAAGAACATAATGATATTCCCTTTTTCCCTCCCACCTTCCTTCCTTCTCTCTTTCTGTCATTTTTAGTTGATTTGATAACATATTCTAAATTTAAAGTACAGTAAAAGGCTTAATAGTTTACCAAATAAGAAGTTTAACAAAGAAAACTAAAAAGACAGGAGTTTAGTGTGGTTAATTGTATATACAATGGCTATAACACAGTAATTGAATGGGAAAATGACCATTCCACCAATATACAGTAAATTTTAAAGTAATCACAGATTATTAAAACTAAGTAGTATAACAACAAATCCCATTGGTTTTTTAATTTTTATTTATTTATTTGAAAGGTAGAGTTATACATAGAAAAAGGAAGAGACAGAGAGAAAGGTCTTCCATCTGCTGGTTCACTCCCCAAATGTCCCCAACAGCTGGAGCTGAGCAGATCTGAAACCAAGATCCAGGAGTTCTTCTGGGTCTCCCATGTGGGTTCAGGGACCCACGGACTTAGGCCATCTTCCACGGCCAAACAGAGCCAGAGATTTAGGAGGCTGAGATGCACCTGCTGGTAACTGGAGAAAGAACTGGAACTCAGGTCTGCAGACACCCAGGTCTATCATTCTTCTCTGCACCAGACAACCAGCTCTGATGACAGATGTAGCCGCTCCTGGCCTCTAGTTTCCTAGGAGCTAAAGCATCCTTGCACTCTGTGACTTGCTCATGCCTCCAAATTGGCACAGGAAGAAAGCTCAGTGTACTCGGTGACCTGCACACAACACTGATGGCAAAAACAGAGCTGCCAAGTGACTCTGAGGTTGTGACACACTCTGACCCCCAGCAGGGCTGTGGAGTCACACTATGTCTTTCTTGAGTTGCTTGAAAGCAATGAATCAGCTTCACTGACTACATCAGTCATTGCCTCCTCTGAATTATAGGATCATGCAGATTTGCAGCAGCACAATTCTACAATGAGTAGTTTGCAGGACAAAATAATTATTGGAATAACAATAATAAAACATAAAACAACAACAAGTAATTCAGAACACATCGTGTTTATGAGTATTTGATAATTTAATCATCCCAATAGTACAGAGAGGCAGTTACTATTAGTACAATGCATTCTACAGTGGAGGAAACTGAGACATTGAGAAGCTAAATGTCTTGTCCAAGGTCACACAGCCAGAAGTTGCTGGAGGCTGGACATGAAGCCAGGTTTTCTGAGTCCAGGACCCTTGCTATTCATCCTGAGCACCCACTGTTAGGACTAGATATTAGAGATTATCCCATTTTGTACATATTTTGGATAATCAACAATGACTGAACCTTTTTACGTTCATGAAAAAGTAGATGAATAAAGAGCAGATCAACATGGCCCACTGAACACAGAATATGCCATTATTCTCCTTCAAACATCTCTGAAAGAAGAATAAGAGCATTAGCATTAAAAGCATTAGCATAGAAACAATATTTTGTGCCTACCTCACTGACTTCCCCTCTTTCATACTAAATAGCCCAGACTCCCCTGTTAAGAAGTTAGGACAATGCAACTAGCCTTCAGTCAATGAGATGTGTTCATGAGTGTGCATGCCATTTCTAGAAATTTGAAGATGAGAAGCAAGTGGAAGAATGGAACATAGCAGACCAGAAAAAAGGAAAAAGAATACTAAACTGTTGTCAAGCTGACTTATGCATCCAAAAGCCCAGAAATTTGAACATCCAAAGACTCAAAAAAGAGTGAAGGGAGGGAAAATATAAATGAATACGAATATAAATTGTTAAAGTCTTTTTAAGAAGCAGCCCGAATATCACATCTTCTCTCCCCACTACTCCCCAAAGTCTTCTCTAACCAAAGAGTAAAAGGTTATTCTCTGTAGAGGATAAAGAAGTTTTCTCGTATAGGAGACAATGGATGCAAAGTGAGGGCTGGGCTACAGTACCGAACAGTAACAGGGACACTAAATAAATTAATGCAGGATGCTGAGACCCCAGCCCCTTCTCTGACTTGGGTCTCACTATGCTTGCAGATGAGTCTTTATTCTCCAAGCAGGAGACTGAAAGAAACTTTTCAGGGAAATTTACCCTTCCAAGAAAAAAAAGATCTAAAAATACTAACATGGAAGATTTCCCACATTGGAAATAAACTGTTTCTCCTATTACTCTCACAATGCACTTCCGATAGCAGGTGTAAGGCAATCCCCGGCCACCCACCATGCAAGCAATGCTGCAGCAGAAGCACCAGCTAGGTGTGCTTTCATTCAATTCAGTTGTGACACTCACTAGCCAGAGACAGTATCAGATCTCTGCCCATCCACACACATTTACCACAGGTGGTAGATGCTACGCAAGACCCAGGTTGTTGTATCTGAGCTTCTGCCCTAGCTATAAACTGAGGCCATTGCTGTTGGCTCTATTAATTTGCTTGAGCAACTCACAGAACTCAGGGAAACACATTTACTGGTTTATTGTAAAGGATATTACAAAGGAAATAGAACAATGCTCAGGGAAAGGTATGTGGGAAGGGGCTCAGAGCTCCCCTGCCCTTTCAGTGGTGCCACCCTCCAAGAACCAGCACATGCTCAGCCCTCCAGAACCTCTGTAAACCATGTCCTTCGGGGGCTTTATGGCAATCTCACATAGGCATGATTGATTAAATCATCAGTCAATGGTGATTCGTTTGACCCTCATTTCCTCTCCCCTCCCCAGAGGTTGAGAGGATGAGACTGACCAAGCCCTCTCCTCCTGCCTTGGTGTTTCTGGTGACTATCACTCATCCTGAAGCTAACCAGGGACTAGGAGCCATCAGTCAACTCATCAGCTTGCAAAAAAGATGTTTACTACTTCAAAGATTCCAAAGATGTTAGTTGTATGGTATTAAATGGAAATAAGACTAAATATGTATTTCACAGTATCATGCCACCTAAGGAGCCCAACCAGTTCATCTTACAATAGAGTTCACATGTGATCATCTCTGCTTGTGCTGTCACAGCTAACAATCAGAACTTTAGTTACATGTCCTAAGTATGAGCAGAAACCCCGATTACCAGACACATAGAAAAGAGCTGTAGCCGGGAAGACAGATGGAAACAGAACACCACAACCTGGAGCAAACAGAAGCATTTAGGAGAAAGAACCTCCACTAGAACCTCACTGATCATCTCGTGGAGATTAAAGGAAACATTTCAATTATTTAAAAAGAGAGAGAGCAGCATCTATAAAACATTTATCTTGTTTAGAGAACTAAGAAGTACTCTGAGAAATTAAAAATAGGATAGAATTGAATTAAAAATTAATAGAATTCAGATTATAAAATTGGATAACTCTTCTAGAAAGGAAGGACCCAGAAGGAATACCAGAAAGAGAGAACAGAGAGTAGGAAGTGATCAAGCAATAATTCCAGAAAATTTCCCAGAACTCCAGAACAAGCATTTCCAGACTGTAAGGAACTGCTGAATATCCAGAACAATGGATGAAAGAGACTTACACTGTCATATGATCGTGATAGGGCAGAATATGAGATGACTGATTGATTGGTGTATATTGTGGCATGGGGGGGAACTTCCCAAAGGAGATAACTATATCTATCTGTCTATATCTACCTATCAATCTAGGTATATAGATAGATAGATAGATAGATATCTCTATCAATCTATCTAGATATATAGATAGATGATAGATATCAATAGATAGATAGATAGATAGATAGATATGGAGAGAGAGTGTGTGTGCTTCAAAGAGAAAAAAATAGGCCACATACACAAAAGACTATGAGCTAGAATGGTTTAGATTTCTGAACAACTACACAGAAATCTATATTACAATTGTGCAATGCCTTAAAAATTCTTAAGAATATTCATTAGGAAGTGAAAGAGAGTCGCCTCTGGGCAACAGGATGAAACTTGTGATTTTTTAAAGAAATTTTGTAAAAATTATTGATTCTAAACTTTGTGCATGAATAACTTGAGTAAAAATAAAGTATATAGGTCTCTATGTTGCCTAGTATTCCAAGAAAGACACAGAATGAGTAAAAGAGAGAACAAAAGGAAGGAAGCCAACAATGCAATAATTCTAGAAAATGTCCCAGAACACCAGGAAATAAGTTTCTAGAGAATTCTGCTAGAAAATAACAATACAGACAACACAGATATTTCATTTACTCAGTTATATAAATGAATGTCTTTTTGTCATATCACAAATAAGCAGAACAACTGAATATAATGGCTTTTTTTCTTGTATTCCCTTAGTCTTAGGTTAATGTTTTTCAGCTTTACATATTGTACATAATACAGGAAGAGTTTTATATAAAGTTCACTGTTAGGCTGCTAACAGGAGACTCATGAAGTGTTGGCTTCTTTTATTGCAGAAAGGGCACAATAAAAAGGACATAGTTATTTATGTAGGCTGGCAAAAAGAAGGAAACTAGCGTGGTGCCTTACAGTGGTATTCATTGTGAGCCATGCAATTTCACTGGTCCCTTCTGTCTGCATGTGTTGTTAGGAGGAGAGGAAATAGTGGCAATATTTACTGCAGAAATGCCTGGAAAATGTCACCAGGGAAGCAAGGTATAGGTTTAAAAGCCTGACTTTGTGAGGTTCTTACATAAGCATGGTTCATAAAAATCTAATACTCCAGCTACAAAGAAGTGAAACTAAGAGCAGTTATTCAAAGTGAGCGAGATGTTACACAGGAAAAACAGATCCAGTAAATAACAGGAAAAACAACACAAAACTTAGTTACCAGTGCCTGCCATCTTTGGACCTATTTGCTATGAAGTGAAGGGGCCCATGAGAAATTAGGAGTCCAGCCCTCCCTTCTCACAGGGCACAGTCCTGAGAAACGGCCGACGGCCCCTGAGGAGCTTTTGCCAGCCGTGGGCAGTCAGGACAGGTGCATCAATTCCATTAGCAGCTTGCATGTGGTGCCACCAGCAAACACCAGAGTGAGGTCCTGTGACACCAGGCAGCCTGGGAGGGTGTCACAGGTGCTTTTCTAACTGGGGTAGTTAGGACCTCTAGGAACAATACTCAATGTCCGCAGCCTGGGCTGCCCAGGCCAGAATCTACAAAGCCAATTGCATTCGTATGAAACAATCACATTCCTATAATCCAAACAGAACCTATGTATTCACATTCAAACCCCCTTGCTTTGCACTGACTTCATCTTTTTATTTTTCACCATATTTCTGTCTTAGCCTCTCTACAGGCTCCAACTCACTTAAAGGAAAATCTCCCTAGAGGATAGCATTTGATGGGCTCCCCAAGCTCTGTCAAAGAACCACTTCCAACCCCCATCGGTAGTCCTGACATGTGAATAGGGAAATTTAGGGACTGCCTGTACTTAATTCTGAGAAGGGCTGTTTCACTGTATAGTAATTGCCTTTTTATGAATGATGCCTTACATTCACATCAACCACAGCAGGAGTCATACTAGCCTGCATGTCAGCGTGGTGATGGCATCATTAATCTGCTAACCGTACAAAACTGGGACTATTCATCAGGTGAATTTATTGTCAAGAATATGTCAGCCACTAAAAACATTTATTTGCACAGCGCTTCAATTTAACTAGGCATCTTTCCCCATATATTATCCTATTTAACCTTTGAAGTGATCTTTGGAGGAAAATCTTATTGACCTCCTTTTATATGCAAAGAAACTATGTGTTGGAAAAATGGAGAACTTCCCCAACTCCACGTAACAAGCAGGCTCAGTGCTCTTTCTCTTCTTCCCAAAGAAGTGATCACCATTCCTTGTACACTTGCCACTCACCTGCTGGGTGGCACCAAGTACATGTAAGGCATTGCCTTAAGTGCTGTGGTTTCCAAAGATGTCCAAAACATTGCAAAATATTGTAAGTATAGACAATAATATCAGAGGTAAACAAGATACTGAAAAACTTCCAATGAAGAAGACTCAGATTCAGGGGAAATTTTATGATGAAGATAGCATTTGAAACGCACGGCTCCAGTTCAGAATGCCTTTCAAGGCCATGCACAAACCCAAGCCTATTAAACCCAATAAATCTCCTGGAAAATTGCAAAATAAATGGTATGCCAATTACTTTTTCACAGCAATTTAAAATTGCAGAGAGCATACTTTTAAAAAAATCTTATAACTACTGAAAATCAGAAATTCCAAATAAACACCACTTAACAAAATCCACACAGGGCTCATTTTGCATACTCAGGTATATTTTTAGATGATCAGTATTCCCTTCCTAAAAAATGCATTTACCAACTCCATCTTTTGAACTACATAATAATCTACAGGCATATACACATTCCCAATTAAGAAAAGCATGATAAATATTTTTGAATAAGAGAATCCTTTGATAAATTAATGATCCCCTAAGTTGCTATTTTGTAAGCACTCATTTTACAGCATGACTGTTTGAATTGGAGAACTCTAAGATTTTCAGGGAGGGGTGGCAATCAAATTGGAATGATTGAAATCGATGGGGCAGGGAGAGGCAGGTGCAAGCCAGCTTAGAACTAGTATTGGCTATTTTGACAGAAATGAAGAACATGAGTTTCTTGGAGTCACACAGAGATTGCCGTACACTACCAAGTAGCCTTCAAAGAACTCCACCAAAAACAGATTCACTGGTATAATACAAGGGAGAACTCAGAAGAGAAAAATGTGTGTGTATATAGTGTATGTGTAGTATGTGTGTGCAGCATGCGTGTAGTGTGTGTATGTAGGGTGCATAGTATGTGTATATAGTGTGTGTGTAGTATGTGCAGTGTGTACATAGTATGTATAGGGTATGTGTATGTGTTGTGTGTTGTGTGTGTATACAGTGTGTGTGTAGTGTGTGTTTACAGTGTGTGTCTACTGTGTGTACATAGTGTGTGTATAGTGTTTGTATACAGTGTGGTATGTGTGTGTATGTGTGCACAGTGTGTGTCTGTAATGTGTACGTAGTATGTGTATACAGTGTGTGTAGGGTGTGTGTATGTAGTGTATGTGTAGTGTGTGTATATTGTGTGTATACAGTGTGTGCAGTATGTAGCATGTGTGTATGTAGTATGTGTATGTGTAGTGTGTGTATATTGTGTGCATACAGTGTGTGTAGTATGTATGTAGCGTGTGTGTATGTAGTGTGTATATGCAGTGTATGTATAGTGTATGTATGTAGTATGTGTATGTTGTCTGCTGTTCTTTCAGGGTGGAGACTCTGATCTCGCCCTGTTTGCCCAGTGTCTACAGCCAAAGCTAGCCGAGAATCTGAGCAAGTCCTTCCCCAAAGGCTGCCTCTATTCCCCTGTCTCAACCCCAGTCACAGTGAAAATTAAGACCCCAGAGTTTCAGGTCTGAAACCAGACTGCCTGGGGCTCAGTCTCATCTCTGGCAACTCCCTAGTTACTGCAACTCGGCCAAGTTTCTGAGCCTCGATTTCTTCATCTGTGCAATGGAGATGGGATGCCTTCCAGATTGCTGTGAGAATTCAGTGCACTAACATCTAGGAACAGCCCCTGTTACAAGCTGAACACGAAAGAAATGTGAATTATTTCGATTTTTCTTATTTACTAAAGATAAACCAAGAAAGCCCGTTCTTCCTGTGAAGAGCTTCTTCCCCTCAGCTGCCTGTGCTGTTCTTCTCTTCAAGCCAACCAAGAATTTCTTCCGCTTAAGTTAATTCAATCTTCCTGGTTCCTTTTAACTTTCTCCTGGGATTCACCTAAAGTTATTTTTACCAAGAGGAGATAGTTACTGTGCAAGGCAGGAAACTAGAGCACAGAATAAATTATACACAGACCTCATTTGCTTTTCTAAGTGTGTGTTTCCTGCCTACGATTTGCTTTCTCTCCATGTGGCAGCCCCAGTCCTGAGGGAGGCTGGCTGGGTGTAGGCAGTGTCTCCACTGGGATGCACAGGAAGGTGTATCCTAGCAACCCAGTCACATGACCAGGACTTTCCCTGGCTCCTTCCACCTCAGTGATCTTCATATAAGCAGACAATCTCATGTCTTTTCTTAAGAAGATGGATGGAGTTTGGTTGACTGAGACCAAGTCACAGTTACAAATAGAGTAATTTGGGGCTGGCGCTGTGGCATAGCAGGTAAAGCCACTGCCTACAGTGCTGGCAACCCATATAGGTACAGGTTCAAGTCCCAGCTGCTCCACTTCTGATCCAGCTCTCTGCTGTGGCCTGGGAAAGCAGTGAAAGATGGCCCAAGTCCTTGAGCCCCAGCACCCATGTAGGTAACCTAGAAGAAGCTCCTGGCTCCTGGTTTTGGATCAGCTCAGCTCTGGCTGTGTGGCCATTTGGGGAGTAAACCAGCAGATGGAAGGCCTTTCTCTCTCTCTCTCTCCCTCTCTCTCTCTCAGGCTCTCTGGCTCTACCTGTCTCTGTAACTCTTTCAAATAAATAAAAAATAAATCTTTAAAAAGAAAAAGAACAAATAGAGTAAGTTGACAAAAATGAATCAACTCCTTAGGAAGACTGTGAATCCAGACCAGATTGTTTAGTTAAGACAAGGAAAGGGCCAGTGACCCCAACAAGATGAAATGCTGCCCAGCAGTTTTTTGCTGGGATGGATGGCAAAATCCATAGCACACAGAAGCATGGCTCGATCATGAATATTGCCGAGTCAGCAAATCCTGCCCCTCTTCCACCCCAGTCCATCAGAACCAAATTGAACAGATCCAAGTCACATGAGACACCTGTTCCTTCAGTACCTCTCACAAAGACAGCCCACAGGTCCCACTTACAACACACTGGAGTGTTTAGTGACCCTCAGAATATGTGTTTTAAATCCCCCAAACTCTGATGTTCAAGTCCCCAAGGAAATACTCCCTGCAGCACGCAGCCATAAGTGCCACATTTGACGTCTTCCCTTCAGTGGCCCCTAGCTCTGCTCTGTACCCTCCTCACCCTCTTTCAGTCTCATGGCCTGACACTTCCTCCACCTTCCTCCATGCTCTTCAAACCTGCACTCCCTCTCACCCTCAGCACATGGTGTCCCTCTTACAACAGTCGCACACAATGGAACACTGACAGACCACATAAATGATGGTGGCCCCATAAGATTCCAACGGAACTGAAGAAATCCTACCACCTAGTGACGTCATAGCAGTCACACAGGTGTAACCCAACACATTTATCATGTGTTAGTGCAGATGCTGGGGTCAGCAAGCTTACCATGCCGCCAGCCACATCAAAGGATAGCGCACACAGTTCTGGTTGGTGCAGGGATAATAACTGATCATAATAAAAAGCTATGATGCTGGTTTGTGTATTTACCATATTCTACCTTGTATTAGTACTTCAGAGAGTACTCCTTATGAAAACTGCTGAACAGTCTGCCATGATATGCCAGGAGCAGCCTCGGACACCTTTTGTTCATTGTGTCTCTTGAGTGCCTCCAGAGGCCATACTGTGGGCCTTATCCATCCCATCCTGGTTTCTGAGTGCTCCACATTAGTCAGCTCATCGTCTCTGTAACTACCACACTGGGCGTTCACTGGTCTGGCATCTGGGAGGACAGTGCAAGGTGGGGTGGATTCATGCGAAGGAGCCAGGAGGCAGAGACAGGCAGTGTGCTTGTCTGTGCAGTCTCTCCTTACAGAGCCACCATGATTCAGTCACAGGGCTCCACCCCACAGCCCAACGCAAGCACACTTCAGACACTGCAGATGGAGAAAGCCTCCACTCTCTTTGGTACCACTAACCTGTGGCTTTGGGGCTTCACCACCTGCTTGTGTTGGGGAGTGAGCCAAATGCTACCCAAGCCACACCGAGCACATTCTGTGACGTTCACATAGGATAAAGCTGCCTACAATGTTATTTCTCGGATGACCTGTTGTTAAATGGTGCATGACTCTACTTCAAACATTCGTGTTCATCCAGGCTCTCTTCCCATCATTACTTTGCACTCATGACTATCACTTTCTTCCCTCACCCTCTTTCCTCCCCCCGCCTCCCAGAATCCTCTCTCCTTAGCTAAAACCAACTGCTTTCGGACTCCCATTCTCAAGGATCTCATTCACCATGCACTTGCTCGTTTCTTTAATTTTCAGTGTCTCTCCTTTCTTCCACAAATGCATCCAGGGTCCCTGGCGTCTAGGAAGACCTGGCTCCTCTCTTAATCATTGAACTCTGAAGACCAATTTGCCGTGGCACAACATGGCAGCCTCCACTCAAATTTCTTGACGCATTCACTCTGCAAACTCTTGTGTTCCAGATTTCACCATGCATCTTCCACACATTTCTTTACAAACCACTGAAGACCTCAAATGGTCTTCTCACCCCAGGGATCAGCTTTCTGCACCCCTCGGCAACTGTGTCATCTGGCTTTATCCACCTCTTTTTGTTAGTTTTCTTTTATTGTAAAAATATGCTTTATTTAACCCAGCACAGTTGGCCTTCTGAATCCCTAAGATCTGCATTTTTTAGTTCAACCAATACAGATAAAAATATTCAGGAAAAATTGTACCTGTGCTAAAAATTTACAGCATTTTCTCGCCAACAGTCCCTAAACAACACAGTATGACAACTATTTACAAAGCATCTACATTGTACTGGGTATTACAAGTAATCCAGAGATGATTTAAATTCTATGGGAGGATGTGCTTAGGTTATATGCAAACACTATGCTATTTTGTAGAAGGATCTGGAGCATTTTTTAATTGTATCTACCAGGTCCTAGAACCAATCTCCTACAGATATGAGGGATGACTGTGTACCAAAAACATTCTTATTTCAACATATAATCAATGTAGAAAATCATTAATGAGTATTTTTAATTTTTAAAATTTTCAACTACTTTTTAACAGATTCAATGTGCTTAGTATATACAATTCTAAGAACATAATAAGATATTCCCTTCATTCCTCCCTCCCACTCTTCTTCCCTCTCTTTTTTTTTAGTTTAGTTTTTGAGATAACATATGTTAAATTTACATTACACTAAAAAGGCTTAATACTTCACTGAATAAGAAATTTAACAAGTAGAAAGCAGAAAGACCCTAGTTGAGTTGCAATATAGACAAAAGCTATAAATAATAATTGAATGGAAAAATGACCATTTCACGCATAGACCATAAATTTTAAAGTAATCTCATATGATTGAAACTACAATAGTATAACATGCTTAATCATTGCTTTGACAAAACTACAAAAAAGTTTTACAAAACAATACTTGCAGTAATACTGATACACACAGGTGTTTCGTTTTTGTTTGTTTTTTAAACTTTAGCTCCCACATATAAGGGAGAAAATGCAATATTTGTCTTCCTGAGTCTGGCTTATTTCACTCCAAATACTGTCTTCCTGTTGTGTCCATTTTGTTGCCAACAGTCAAATTTCATTCTTTTTCATAGCTGAATAATATTCCAGTGTGGGTTTGTGTGTGGGTGTGGGTGTTTGTGTATACATATACACACCACATTTTCTTTGTCCATTCATCCAATGATGGACACTTGGTTGATTCCTGACTATTGTGAGCAGTGCTGCTATAAACATGGTGGTGAATGTATCTACTGGATACATTGTGCTCCAGTCTTTTGGGTGTATACCCAGTAGCCAGACTGCTGGATCATATGGCAAGTCTATTTCTAGTTTTTAAAGAAATCTCTGCACTGTTTTCCACAGTGGCTGCACTAATTTACATTCTCACCAACAATGTGTTAAGTGTTCCCCTTTGTCCACATCCTCTCCAGCGTGTGTTACTCTCTGTTTTGGATTTTAGCCATTCTGACAGGGTTGAGGTGATAACTCATTATGGCTTCCACTGGTTCACTCCCCAGATGGCCACAACATCCAGGGCTGAGCCAGGCTGAAGCCAGGAGCCAGGAGCTTCTTCCAGGTCTCCCAAGTGGGTATCAGAGACCCAAACACTTGGGCCATCTTCTGCTGTTTCCAGGCCATTATCAGGGAGCTGGATCAGAAGTGGAGCAGCCAGGACAGGAACGAAGCCCCCGTAGGGGGTGCTGGCAGCACAGGCAGCAGCTGTCCCAGCGAGGCCACAACACCTGCCCCCGGCTTTAGCTTCGAACTGCAGTTCTTTTCTACTTTGAGAAGACTTCAATTTAAGCCTGATTCTCCAAGTTAACTCCACCTCTACAAGTCTATTTTCTGATTGGCAAAGTAGGCAAAAGATAGCCACTTCACAGATTTTTGTGAGCACTAAATGTGGTAATATATGCAAAACACCAACATATAATTGGCTCTCACTGTTTATGGTAATTCTACCTTCTTTTTACCTTATTATTGTCAGAGATACTGAGAATTGTGCCTTTCTAACCACTTCTTTGTCTCCTTCATTGGCCTCTTTTACTATTTCACTCTATCTTCTTACACTTACCATACTTAAAAAATTAATGTGGCTTCAAATATCACATCTACATGAATGACTCAGGTTTGTTTCCAACCTTGGGTTCCTCCCCTCCTTTTCTAGTCAGCCAAGAAGACAATCCCCTTGGGTGTCACTAGGCACCTCAATTTCAGTCAACTAAAACAATGAGGTGGCTGTTCTCCAAGCACTGATTTTTACCTGATTCCTCCATTTCTTTTTGTAAATCCACCATCCTTCCAGTTATCCAGGCTCAAAGCCACATCAAATTCTTCCTCCCTTTGTCCACGCAAAGTCTTGCTAATTCTGGGAATTTTTTGCTTCAAAGGTATCTGTCATATCTATCCCTTATTTCCCTCACTGCTCTGTACTATTTGACCTTCAGAGGTTTTTTATTTGCTACTTTGCAGTACCTTCTTAACACACACACTCCTGTCCATCTTCCATCTTCAGTTAGAGGAGTCTTACTAATGCCAAACTCTGATTAAGACACTCTTCTACCTGCAAAATGCTTTAGGACTTTCAATATAGACAGGACTGCATAGAATTTAATTCTCTTCTCCTAGAAAGCTGTGTATGAAGGGCTGGTGCTGTGGTACAGCAGGTTAAGCCACCAACTACAAAGCTGGCATCCCATATGAGCGCTGGTTCAAGTCCCAAACCAATTCCCTGCTAATGCACCTGGGGAAGCAGAAAATGGCTCACGTACTTGGACCCCTGCCACCCACATGGAGATCTTAATGGAGTTCCAGGCTCCTGGCTTTGACCTGGCCCAGCCCCAGCTATTGCCATCATTTGGGGAGTGAGCCAGCGAATGCAGGATCTTTCTCTGTCTCTCCCCTTCTTGTTAACTCTGCCTTCAAATAAATAAAATAAATATTTAAAAAAATTAAGTAAAAGGGAAAAAACCAAACAAGAAAATTGCAATTTTGATGAAACTAGGGAATACATTTCAAAATATGCATATAGAAAGCAGCCATGGTGGGGAGAGAGGAACCAGCTCCGGAGCCCTCAGAGAGACCACTGCCAGGCAAGAGCAACACCCTCCGACACAAAGTTCTCTCCTTTGTCTGGAACAGCGTGAGCAAGAGCAAATGTGAGCGGGGTCTTTAGCGACCCTGCCATGGTGCACAGAAACAGAGGTGGCACACACAGAGAATCACGCAGGAAGCCGTGCTGCAGGAGGGAGTCTGGCTTTGTCGTAGTTTAGATGAAAGTCTGCCAGTTGTGAATACTAACTAGCCTGAAATGCTACCCTGGGCCCATTCCATCCCAACTCATTAAATGATAAATAATCAAAAAAAGCAATTAGCATAGGCTGCACACAGAGAAATCCAAAGAAAAAATTAACAAAAGAGCAAATTGTATTAACTGAAGAATAATATTTTGATAAAAATGCTTCTGGGAAACAGATGAACGCTGGATGCAGTAGTCTCCCCTGGTCCACAGAAGATACGCTCCAAGACCCCCCAGTGGGTGCCAGAGATTGAATTTAGTATCAACCCCTCCTCATGGACTATCTTTTCTCCTGTACACATACAACCTATGATGAAGTTTAATTGATCAATTAGGCATGGTAAGAGATTGACAACTAAAAGATGGAACAGCTATAACAACACACTGTAATACAGGTTACATGGAAGTGGACTGCCTTTCTCAGACTATCTTACCATACTGCCCCTGCCCCTCCTGTTGGGGTGATGTGGAGGATGACAGGCAGTGAGGTGAAGGAACAAATATTACCCACTGTGGCTGTGACTTTTATAGTTTGAGGTACAACAGCAAACCTAACATGAGTTTCCTCTTTACAATCTCTTACTGTAGATCTTGACAACCTCAGCGTATAACTTTTACTTTTCTTATTAACAACAGTCACCTTTTCACTTCAGAAAAAAAAAGCATAAGCATTTCATGGTTTCTCCTTGGTGTACACAAATTCCTAGCATCACTACTCTGTGCTTTGGGTTCATTATTAAGTAAAAAATAAGAATTAATTGAACACAAGTACTGCAATGCCATGATAACTAATGTAGCCTAGAAGTGTACAGACAGTATAGAGAAGCTGGACCAAAGGATGACTGACACCTGGACAGGACAGGGCAGGACAGTGTGAGATGTCATCAGCCTGCTCAGAAAACTCCTGAATGGCTTATTTCTCGGAAAACTTCTGAATGGTTTATTTCTCGAATATTCTATTTAATATTTCTGAACAGTGGTTGACCCCAGTTAAATGAAACTTCAGAAAGTGAAATTACAGATGGGGGGGGGCAGCTATAAACATTTTTCCTGAAATTTTAGAATGTGAAATTTCAATGAAGCACTGTTCTATGAAAAAAATACTTAAAAGTTGGAATACCTGAAAATGAAGTAAGAATAGGTGAGGCGCAAGAGGAAATAAAACACGGATAGCACTCAGGAATGAAGTGTGTGTATGGGGGTGGGGAGGGTGTGAAATCATCACAGAACTGCAGATGAAATGAGAAATGGCACAAGAGCTAACATACAGTGTCAGAAGCCCAATGTCGGATTCAGAGGATAGAAATGAGGAATGTGAACAAAAAATGGAATAAAATGGAAATAAAGAGTTAACTGAGTTCAAAGAGAAATAAAGTAGCAGAAAATTAATACATAACATCAGTATAATTGATGAGCCAAAGAAAAGAAGCAAAATAATGAATCAGAACAAACATTTTTAAATGTAACACATAATTTTAAAATATAATTTAGCATTGTTTTCATTATCTTTTAAACTTGATCTAGGTATTGAAAGGGCCATATATGCCAGGAAAAACCAACACAGGATCAAAAATGTCAATTCATATTCTAGTGAAGTTATTGAACTTCAAAGAAAAATAAATGAGTCTTTGGTCCACTAAGCAAAAGGATTAAATCTCTTAACAGTAGGAAAACCAAGCAAGCATAAGATCTTTTGGCAATAACATTCAACACTAAGAGGTAATAGAGCAACAGATGTTACACTGAGCAAATGTCATTCAAATATAAAGACTACTGAAAAAAAGAACAGTTTGAAGCAATCTATAACTCTGGCATTTTTTTTCCAATACATTCTTCTCAAGAAAACTACTACAAAACAATTCAACCTACTAACCAAGAAATGCTTGGATACACTCTGGCAAAAGGAATAATTGAGACCATTCATACTAGAATCTCATAGAACAAAAAGAAAAACAAAAAAATGGTGGTTAGAGTAGCACAAAGAAATTCCATATTATCATAACAATGCAGAAACAGTAAAACAACAAAGTAAATTGAGAAGAAGAGGAAAGAATAAGGGAGAGAGCATTGGTAGTCTTTTGCCTCATTATGTTTTTACTTGCTATAATCAGGAATACAAGCATAATTTAAGACTGGCAATTCAAATACTAATAATAGAAATATAAATATTTTAATAACACAAATTAAAACACCACAAATATCATCTTATGTTCTCTAAATTGAGTGGTGGAGGAGAGGAAAGGGAGAAAGTATACACAGGCTAATTGCATCATCATTCACTGTTGAAAACCAATGAATGCTGTACAAAAAGGCATAATGAGGGGCCTCACCCCAGAATAACTGCATCAGAAGTAGTGTTGAGAGATCACGTGAATCATATGCATATCAACTGTAGAGCATGCTTCTATCTGTCACAACCAATCTGTTAAAAAAAATTTTTTTTAAAGATTTATGTATTTATTTGAAAGGTAGTATTACAGAGAGAAAGGTCTTCCACCCTCTAGTTCACTCTCCAAATGGCCACAATGGCTAGGTTTGTGCCATGCCAAAGCCAGGAACTAGGAACTTCTTCCAGGTCTCCCACGTGGGTGCAGGGGCCCAGGAACTTAGGCCATCCTCCACTGCTTTCCCAGGCACATTAGCAGGAAGCTGGATTGGAAGTGGAGCAGCTGGGACTTGAAATAACACCTATATGGGATGCCAGCTGTGTAGGACATGGCTTAACCCACTGCACCACAGAGCCACCCCAATGCTTGCATTTTACTTTCACTCCTCCTCTTTATTTATTGTCTGTCTTTTTACTGTAGTATTTTTCAGAGCTCTGTATCCATTTCCTATTGCCACTGTAATAGATGACCGTACTTAATGGCTAAAAACAATAATATTTTATTTTCATAATTCTTGTGGTCAGAAGTCTAAAGCTAAGGGGTCAGCAGGGCTGGGTTCTCCGTGGAGGCTTCAGAGAAAATCATTTTTTTGCTTTCTCAGTGTCCGGAGCTGCCTGCTTTCCTTGGCTCACGGGACCTTCCTTGCATCAATCCAACGCCTTGTTTCATTGTCACACCTCCTACTACTACATTGGTCCCTCCTCTCCCTTTTGAAAGACCTCTTGTGATTATGTTGCCACACATGGGCAACCAGATAATCCAGGACAATCCATCTCAAAGTCCTTACATCAATCACATCTGCAAAGTTCTTTATGTCATGTAAAGCAACATATTCACTGGTTCCCTGGCTTAGGACTTGGACATCTTTAGGTTATCATCATTTGGCCTACTATACACTCCATGTGTTCAAATCTCCAGGATCCTCCCCCACTTGGTCAAATCCTACTTCCTTCTCAAAGTTACCCTGATTCAATTTGCAAGATGGTGCTCTGGACTTCATATTTGCACAGCTTTTCTTGTACTTACCACTGTGTTCTTTGAAATCCAGTGATTGTATTATTCTCCCAGCTCTCTCTCTAGCCCTTATACCTCCACTTTACTTGAGGGAAAAGGTTGAAGACATTCTTCTAACCCCATATTCACCCTAGCCTCCTCAATAACTTCTAAATTGCCAAATCCAAATCCCACTTTTAAATCCAAATCACTTATTCACTCAACAAATATTCATTGAACAACTTGATATGGTCTGAATGTTTGCTCTCTCCTTCCCAAAACTCATGAGTTGAGATCTTAAACCCCAAGGTGATGATGGTTTTAGGAAGTGGGACCTTTGGAGGTGATTAGGTCATGGGAGCAGAGACACACGGATGGGATTAGTGCCCTTATACAAGAGATCAGAGATCCATCCTTTGCCCTTTTTCACCGTGTGAGGACACAACAAGAAGAAGCCATCCATGAAGCAGAAAGCAGGCCCTAACCAGACACCAAATCTGCTGTCACCTTGACCTTGAACTCTGTGGGCTCCAGAATAATTTGTTTTGTTGCAGCATCCCAAATAGTCTAAGGCACATCTTTTATGCACCAAGCCCTGCCCTGTCCTGAAAGAATATCACAATGGGTATAGTGGAATAAATCCCTAACCTGTGAGGTTCCCACTTCTACTGGGGGAGGTGGAGTGCAGGAACAGATGAATGATGCTCCAGAGGTGCAGGAATGACTACAGTTGTTGAAAAAGAAGGTCAATCTTTCTCTCCCTCTTTGCATCTCTGACTTATTGGTGACTCTCACTTTCTTCAAAATCTCTCTTCACACAGTCTAGGACACCATGCAGTCTTGGTTCTCTTCCCTTTCTCTACTTTTTTGTGGTCCTTTTCTAATGATTTGTTTTACTTTCATACCTTTTCCATTTGGGTGGTGTTCAGTCACCCATGTTTTGCCCTCTTTTTGCTGTTAGCTTCATGCTTCTGTTTCTGCAAACCTGGCTGCTCCCACGTGCAGACTTTCATAAGCAATGATCTGTAGACATTGCCACCTGCGTACACTGTGGGCATCCCAAGCTCCTTCTACTCACGAATGAAACTTTGCTGCCCTGCAAAGCATGTATAAACCTCACATGGCCAGTCTCATGGTCGTTACATACGTGCATCCCAAACTGGAAACTAAGGCATCATGGATTCTCTCTTGCTCCCCATTTTAAATGTGTCACCAAGACTATCAGTTTCTCTAAATATTCCTACATCTCAGTGTTCGTTATTCCTTTCCTAGAATATTGCAAAACTTGCCTAACTACTCTTCTTCCATCCAGTTGAAGGCCCCCCACAATCCATCCTCCACACTGTGATACCAAAGTAATATTTCTAAGATACAGATCTGACTGCACTGTTTTTAGCATCAGGTCTCAGGGCTTCTATGCCTTCTGGATAAAGGGGAAATGGCTGCATCATTTACAAGCCCTCTAGTGCTAGTTCCATCTTTCCCTGCTTCTAACTCAGTGCCCCAAGCATACAGATCCAGTGTCGCCCAAGGATTTTTCCAAATGCACTATGCTATTTGGTTCTCCCAATCTGCGTACACTGTTCCCTTTGCTAGACTGCTTCTTCATCTCATTCGCCTAGTGAACTAATCCCTTAAAACCCCATGTGATCACACGCACTTACATCTTCCCTGAGCCCCTGCAGGAAGAGAAAAATCCTAAAACCATAATTTTTACATCTTCTTCCTGTTTGTATTTACTGACACATCAGACTTTGAACTTGATCTTCCCTTTGCTGTAATATTTTTTTCCAATTCTTCACACAGTGGCTTTTTCCAATCATTTAGGTCTCAGTTCAGATGTACTCCTACACAGGCCTCCTAAGCACTCCTCCTGACACAGTAGCCCCAGTGCCACTCTGCTCACCACCTTCACCATCCTGATGCTGGCATTCTAAAGGGCCTTCCTCAGAGTTTCCAAGACCCCACCATGGATCATAAATGTGGATCTGAAAGGATTCCAGACCCATTAAATCCTGGAGGGCATTTTCCAAACCTTTGGGCCCACATGAGGTCAATCAGATGCCCTAAAGAACGCCCATCCGCATTCTTAATGAGGTCACTCATTGGCTCTATTTCCATTCCTCACCATGAGCACAGCCCGGCCAGGCAGTTGCTCCAGCTGGTGGCACCACAGCTCTGTCATGGGCATATGCAAGACAGAGCAGCCATACTGGTGCTGCTAGGTTTACTTCTTTGTATAGACACAGGTTCACCAGCCCCGGGGGTGGGGGGTGGGGGGCACTGTGCTATATAGCACTTCCACAGACTCAAAGCACACTGGTGATCAGTGCACCTCTTTCCTCAGTGCTGTCCTAACACCAGTAGAGCACAGGCTCATTGAAGATGGAAGCTTCCAATGTCTTGTTTTCCAGGGGATGTTCAATGCCAGAACAATCCCAGGAAAAGAAGTTTCCGATAAATATGCTGAGCTAGTAACCGAATCACTGCCTGAGTCACTGTGTTTAACAACAGATGTCTTTCCTCTAGACTGTGAGTTCTCAAGACAAAGCCTTCTACTCAACCGCCCTGGTCCTCAAATGGGATAGCGCCTGCCACATGAGAAGGCAAGAAATCAGTAGCTTTGAAAGCACAAATGAATGCAGAAATGGAGGGAAGAGTTCATGAATACACACATCATCTACATTACAAGCTCTTAATATTGTCTTCATGTTAGAATCATCCAGAGGGATTTTTTTTAAAAACTGCAATGCCCAGGACCAATTAAACCAGAATCTCACAGGATGTGTCCCAACCATGAATCTAACTTTTAAGCAATTCCAGGCAAGTTGCAGAGGGTGGCCAGTCATCCAGGTTTGCTCCAGGTTTAGGCATCTATCCACATACAGGACTTGGAGCACTAAAACTGTAATTTCACTGGACAAACCAGGATGCTTTGGGGTTGGAGTTGTAGTGTAGCAGATAAAGCTGCTGCTTGTGACATCAGCATCCCATATGGATGTCAGCTCATGTCCTGTCTGCTCCATTTCCAATATAGCTCCCTGCTAATGGCCTGGAAAAATCAGTGGAAGATGGCCCAAGTGTTTGGGCCCCAGCCACCCACAGGTAACACTTGGATGAAGGTTCCTGCTTTGGCCTGGCCTAGCCCTGGCCATTGTGGCCATCTGGAGAGTGAACCAGCAGATGGAAGGTCTTTCTTTCTCTTTGTCTCTCGCTCTCTCTCTGTAACTCCAACTTCCAAATAAATAAATTAATCTTCAAAAAAAAAAAAAAAAAAGCAGGAAGGTTGGTCCCACAGCTTGACAACCCTGGATCCTCCAAACTGTCATCCAGGATAAAACTTGAGTGATGGATTTCAATTTTTGAAAAGTCAAAATTCATTGGCTTCATGTTCTCACTTGACACCTATGTAATTACATACAGGCATGTAGCTCACCTTGACCTCAATCACTGCTCCCTGCTATGTGTTCTTGCTCAAGTGTGTGCTGCTATTACTGCCATGGGTGATGAACAAATTTCTGACACAAATGGCAAAGGAAAGGATCAAACCATTACATCAAGAATCAACAGACCAGCTCTGAAGAAGCCAGCAAAAGCATAAAGTGTGACGTTTCCAAATGCAATCCTAAAGAGCCGTCATGATTTCTCTCTCTCAATTGATGCCTGTACATCAGGACATGTCCTTACTTACTTGTTCTGCCAGTTTCCCTGAAATGAGTTTGCAATCCCTGCAGCCACTTGAGAAGTTAAAAATTTTCTTAAGGGAAAACTCCCTGTGTAAGTGGAATTAGTATTCATCATCTCAAAATACTGACCATATACCACAAGCACCTGGTTTAGACAAAACACGTCAAAGTGGAACACCAGAATCAGAAATGCTCTTCAAGCTAGGAAGGGAACATAAGCCCATAACTCTGCAGGGTTTTACATAAAGCAGGATCCCAGGTCAGCAGCAGCAGCACTGGGCACTTATTAGAAATGCAGAGTCTCAGGCCTGACCCCAGAACTCTTAGAATAGAATGTCTGCACGTGGAACCTAAGAGTATGTATTTTTAAAAGTTCTCCACTTGCTGCAGACTTTATGACGAGGGGACTAAGCCTACCACATGGGATGCCTGCATCCTGTATTTGGGTGCTGGTTCCAGTTCCAGCTTCTCCACACTTCCAATTCAGCTTGCTGCTAAACACCTAGAAGGCTATAAATAATGGCCCAACTGCTTGGGTGGCTGTTATCCACCTGGGAGACTCAGATTGAGTTTCTGGCTTCTGACTCCGGCCTGGACCAGCCCTGGCTGTAGCAAATGAAAGTGAACCAGTAGACAGAATCAATCAATCAATCAATCTCTCTCCTCTGTCTCTCTCTCTCTCTCTCTCTCTCTCTCTCTCTCTCTCCACTGTCTCTGCCTTTCCAAATGCATAAATATATAATATAAGTTCTCCATGGTATACTTACATGGGCTCAAATTTGAGAAGTGTTCATCTAGCAAACATCTTGGCTAATTCCTAACATCAGCATCTCAGAGCCCCCAGGGGAGAGGCAAGAATAAGCAGGAGAGGAGGCAAGTGGTCAGTTGTTCCCAGCCTGGGCAGCCTATGGGAGACACTTGTGGAGCTTCACATACTGTCGATGCTGGGATCCCATTGCAAGCCAGGTCATGTCACTGGAATGGGGTGAAACCGCAGCATGGGGATGGTGGTTAAGCTCCCAAGGTGATTCCAAGGTGCAGTGAAGCCTGAGAGTCACTGATGTAGTTTAATCACCAGGGACCCTGATCACACCTCGTTGCTTGCAACCTGCCCAGTGGACACATGGGCTCTCCCTGCTCCCTTCACAAACATCAGATGCAGAAAGGACAGAAGGAAGGAAGAGCTCACTGGGCTTTACTCTCACCTCTGACATGGCAAACACTTGCTCCATTTACCCTGTTAGCAGCGGCTGGAACTCGGTTCTCTGCAGCCTGTCTGGCCCCCAGTCTCTTCTTCTGTCTGATGCACACAAGAAGACCCAGTTCTCAGGGGTAGTGAGTTCATTACCTTTGACGACATGTGAAGGTGCCTGATCTTTGCCTAGCACAGCAGATCTGAGCAAGGGAAGGGCATTTGTTCCTCCATCCTTTCCCTGCTGGTGGGACTCCCAGGAACGGGGGTTGGGGGGAGGCCTTTCCTTGCTGTGCCAAGGGTGTGCCTGAGCTGTGAAGAACATGTCCACATGTGACCTCACTTCTTTGACCTCATTTCAGTCTCACAACATCTCAACCAGATCAGCAGGACAATTTGTATTGTTCCAATTTCATAGACAAAAAACAGTAGCATTGAGAAATGCAGTCTTGCAAAATCACAGAAGAGCAGACTGGGATCCCCTGTCTGTAGACCAGGGTTCCCCCTGCCTACGCATTACCTCCGCTCACTGCCTCACATACAGCTGCTTGCTGGGGTGCATCCAGAGCAGCTCAGACCCAGTAGCCCTTCCTGCAGTGACAGAGTGGTCTATGCCTGGGATCTACAGCTGTCAGCCACATGTGCTACTGAGCACTTGAAATGTGGCTAGTGTGATAAACAAATCAAAGTTCTCCTTTGATTTCATTTTAATAAACAGCCACATAGGAATAGCCCTAAACTAGAGGAGAAGTCTGGGAAAAAAATGGGTAATCACTCCAGTGGTTTCTATCCACAAAAGTCAAAGTAAACACTAGCCACTTGCATACCTTTCTCTTAAGAATACTCACCTTCAGGAGAGGGCAAAGATGGCTCTCCATTTGATGAGGAACCCTTCCCCCGGCTAAATACAATCCTGATGATGCCTTGACAGCAGGTGCAAACTATGATGGAGAGCAGTCTTCTCAAACCTTAATGTGCACACAGGCATCAGAGATCTTGTTATAGATGCTGGGCCAGCACCACAGCTCACTAGGCTAATCCTCTGCCTGTGGCACCAACAACCCAGGTCTAGTCCTGGTTGGGGCACTGGATTCTGTCCCAGTTGCTCCTCTTCTAGTCCAGCTCTCTACTGTGGCCCGGGAGTGCAGTGGAGGATGGTCCAGGTCCTTGGGACCTGCACCTGCATGGGAGATCAGGAGGAAGCACCTGGCTCCTGGCTTCAGATTGGCACAGCATGCCAGCTGCAATGTGCCAGCCGTAGCGTCCACTTTGGGGGTGAACCAATGGAAAAAGGAAGACCTTTCTCTCTCTCTCTCTCTCTCTCTCTCTCTCTCTCTCTCTAACTCTGCCTATCAAAAAAAAAAAAAAGAGAGAGAGAGAGATGCTGCCCTCCTGCATCTGGTCTTGGGCTTGAGATTTGTATTTCTAACAAATGTCCAAGGATCTGCTGCCGCTGCTGCTACTCAAGGGCCATCCTTGGGCCACCCAGGCTGCAAGGTAGAGCCTCTGCCTTCCTCTATATCTAGGGGCATTTGACAAGGTCTGGTGACATTTCTGATTGTCACGACTGGGAGGATGGGGGTACAAGGTGCTACTGTGGAAAGTGGAGACTGTCTATTAGTGCGATGATAACACCAACAAATACAATTTAAACTGTGTATCATGACCAGGGTTCACTGGAAATAAATGATTCAGGTAAAGCAAAGTATGTATTTTTTTGTTGGGAGGAAACTATTTCTAGGGTTTGTATATAATAGCATAATAAAGGTTTTCTGATCTTAAAAAAAAAAAAAGGTTCAGTGCCGTCTCGCACAGTCTCCTCAGGTGCCCGGCCCGCTGGAAGAGAGGAGAGGTCCCTGATGAATCCAGAAAACCCTCCACCATATCCGGGCCCTGGTCCGACAGCCCCATACCCACCTTATCCACAACAACCAATGGGGCCTATGGGGACGCCCTCTCCCCCTCCTCAGGGATACCCCTACCAAGGATACCCACAGTACGGCTGGCAGGGTGGACCTCAGGAGCCTCCTAAGACCACAGTGTACGTGGTGGAATGGGAGAAGAAGACGGACAGTGGGTGTCAGGCGGCCCTGGCCGCGTGCTGGGCTGCACTCTGCTGCTGCTGCCTCCTGGACAACTTGGACTGAGCAGCCAGACCCAAGGGGCCCTCAGCCTGCCGCCTCCTGTTCGGGAATAAACCACTAGTGTTGCACAAAAAAAAAAAAAAAAATTCCAATCCCTTGGTTGAGTCCAGGGATGCTATTAAATAATCTAACGTGAACACCACAACCCCAAGTGTCCATAGTGCTGAGTCTGAGAAGCCGCATTGGAGACGAGTCAGCTGTCCAGGAAGGGTGATGCAGTGGGTGGGTCTGTTTGGCCTAATAACTGATCACTGTCTTCTCTCCCCCTCTTTTCTCCACTTGTCTACACACAGGAGCCAATGCCTCAGCCCCAGACCAACTGAGCTTAGCTTTAGCCTGGAACAGAGTGGACATCGCCCGCAGCCAGATCTTTATTTATGGGCAACAGTGGCCGGTAGAGTATATGTCGTCGCCCCTGAAAAGCCCACTTGCTTGGGCCAGGGTATTTGTTTAAGGAGCCTCTGAGAGGGGCTCTGGTATCTACTGCCTTTTCTGTAGGATGGAAAAATGTTCCTTCCTAGCATCATCCCTGGCGTGCACGCCCTTCTCAAATCTGGGGAAATGCTGCCACCTGGTGGAAATAACAACCATGGACAACCCCAAACATCTCCATCTTTATGAATGACCTGTGATTACTACTGTCAGCTACGAAATATTACAATGCTTTTTAATATTCTGGAAATATATATATAACAGAGTTTAACTAAAATTAAGTAAGATGTGTACTTATTTTGTTTCTTATGGTTTTTGAGAAGGGGCAAGATGCAGAGGTTGCTGCTGCCAGGTGGTGGCACTGCATGCTGGTTTATGGCTGGGAATTAGCAGGCCTCCGTAGGCAGGTGCCATCTGGTCCTGGTGCCTGAGCACAGGACCCCCCTGGTCCCAAGGAACACAGGGGACCAGAGCTTTACGTAACTGTACTTGGTTTATTTCCCTCAATCAACTACCAAAAATAAAGACTTGAGAAACTGGCCCTTGTGCGGGCTGCACACGCCCCTCCAGGAGGCAGCCCAAAGCCTGAAATCAGATTCCCATGCCTGGAATCACAGCACTCAAGATCAGGGCTTTTTTAACTCTTTCCCCCAGAGGGCTTCTGCCTGGTATTGAGCACCTATCTTCACTTAGTGCCAGGGGACTGCTAGGTGCAGAGATACGTGGAGGCATCTAGACTTCGGGGAAGCTTTATAAAAGGATGTAAATCAAAATCTGAACAAGTGGCAAATCCAGACAGTGGATTTCTGGGCTGTTCTGTTTTTAGTTAAGTGAGTTCCCCTCGCCTCCATCTTGCCTATTTCTACACGGAGATCTGGTATCTCTCTGGGTCCCTGGGTCTGTTGACTTGGGTTTGTCTTCCCCAAGCAGCCAGAGACTGCATTCAGAGATAACCAAATGAGGACATTATGGTCCCAACTCAGGCATGTCCCTGGCATTGGGGGAAGTTTGGTTAGAAAATTGGACGGGAAAGAATCTTATAAATGCTTATACCTTCTTAGGATCCAAAACAAGAGAGAGACTCAGGGAAGAAAGAGCTTTTGGAATTAGAAATCTTTGACTTCTATGCAGAGACAGTTCCCCAAACACAAGAGAGTTAGAGTTGTTCCAACCTGGAGCTATCAGCGATCTCATCAGCCCAGTCTTGGACATGCTGAAGGTTTACCAGATGTCAAAGGGCACCTTTTTTTTTTTTTTTTAAGTTATTCAGAGAGCTGCATTTCTAGGCCCTGGGGCAGACTAACTCAGTGACTTGATTTACAGGTGGGGTCTCTGGAGCAAGCCATGTTGGATGCCCTAGTTCTGGACAGAGTGGATTTTGTGAAATTGCTCATAGAGAATGGAGTAAGCATGCATCGTTTTCTCACCATCTCCAGACTAGAGGAATTGTACAATACGGTAGGGCCAAGCTAAGGCACTTTTTATTTTCTCTGTTTTTCTGTTTTATCTTCTGCCCCACACATGCCTTGTGATTTGCTGCCCCTCTTCCCTCCCAAGTGCATGGATCACTCATCACAAACACTCCTTTAGAACCACGTAGCCAGCAAACGCCAAGTGCCAGGGTCCCACTTGTTGTAACCGCTCAGTTATCACCACCTAAGGGAAAAGGCTCCGTGACCAGCTTGGGGCGCTGCTGTCAGATTCCAACACAAGACCACCAGGCTCTGGAAGTTCGTGCTGTAAACCCAGAGGGAGTGTGAGGCAAACCTGCAGAGGAAAGTGATTTAACTCCATGCATGCAAGTGGCCGATGACCCACTTTGCACATTTTTGTTATCCTGAGAGCTAAGACATTCATTCTTCTTCTGAGAGAGTGGAATAAGATGGAAAATAGCTCTTGTCCGGAATCATACGAAGACAATTTTTTTAGATTTATTTAATTCTACAATGATTTGTTCATTCATTCACTCTAATGTGAAAGAGTAATCATGGAAAACTACTGAGGTTTTTGAGAGCACTCAGCAAGTGCATTGGCTCTGAACTGACACTCCCTAAAATCCAGTGACATTCAAGGAGCAGATACTGTGTTTCCACATGGTGCAGACAAAGAACCTGAAGCTATCATATTACATTTGCTCAGCTAAAACCAAGTATCCAGGACAGGGTAATGTAGGAGAGTACTTTAAGAAGTTCATGGAAGATGGAGTTAAAAGATAAGTTCAGGGCTGAGCATTTGGCCTAGCGGTTAAAGATGCCTGCATCCCATGTCAGACAGCCTGGGTTTGATTCACAGTTCCCGCTCCGGACTTCTTCCTGGTAATGCAGACCCAGAAGACAGCAGACAATGGCTCAAGTGCTTGAGCTTCTGCCACTCATGTGGGAGAAACAAATTAAGTTCTAGCTCCCAGTCCTGGCTGTTAGGCAGTTGGAGAGTAAGGCAGTAGATGGTAGCTATGTCTGTCTGTATGTATGTCCCTCTGTCTCTATCTCTCTCTACATATATTATATATATATATATATATATATATATTTAATATATATGTCTCTCAAGTTAATTTTTTAAAAAGCTTATTTTGGTGAATAAAATTGTGCAACAAATGCATAGTCTTTTCATAGGCCAATTTTTCCATGAACTTTCTGAAGTACCCTCCTACAAACAGCAGAAATCTATTTTTCGCCGTTGTGACATCAGTGTTCAATCTCGAGAAGCTGAAGGGTGGTACCTATGAGAGCGTCCAAGAGGACGCCTTGTTGCTGCACCCTCTGGGAGAACCAAACGATGCATCCCTGCGTGGTGGGCAGGAGGGACAGGAGTGGAGAGGACCACCTGTTATCTCATGATGTCCATTCTCCATCTGCCTGAATCCCATGGGCAGGAAAGGAGCACCCAGGACCTAATCTCCTCCAAATGGCCCCACCTCTTGATATTCTTGCACTGGAGGTTGTTTCAACATGGATTTTGTAGGGGACACGAACATTCAAACCATAGATGGTGCTGACAGGCAAACTGGTTTATTCAAGGGAACAAAACTCCTGAGAACAAAAAGCAGCCATGGCTGCATGCAAGGGATTCTGTTTCCTCTCAACTAACACGATGTCTCTGGGCCATGACCCAGAACACTAAGGGGCTGCAGCTTGCTGACCTGTCCCCAGCCACTATTAGGTGACACACACACACACACACACACACACACCCGCTCCACTGCAGTCCCACTGGACGAAGGAGAAAACAGGTTAGCGGAGCAGCTCCAGGTTTCTGGTTCCTTGGCAGATTTTCAGGAAGAATAATGGGGTGCTCCCTTTAAAGTACATAAGTCAGCCTTGAATGGCTTGCCTATCAAATACTCTGAAGATTTAAAAGAGAGGAAAGAAGTAGGCAAGTTCTAGATGAAGAAAGCCCGGTAAGACTTCATCACTCCAACCAAGAGTGGTGTTAGGAAGGATGGTGGGACAGTGAATGGTCCCAGCAATGATAAAAGCTGATGATCAGCCAGCGCCATGGCTCACTAGGCTAATCCTCCGCCTGCGGCACTGACACCCCAGGTTCTAGTCCCAGTTGGGGTGCCAGATTCTGTCCTGGTTGCTCCTCATGTAGTCTAGCTCTCTGCTGTGGCAGAGGGCAGTGGAAGATGGCCCAAGTGCTTGAGCCCTGCACCCACATAGGAGACCAGGAGGAGGCACCTGGCTCCTGGCTTTGGATCAGCGCAGCATGCTGGCCGTAGCAGCCATTTAGGGAGTGAACCAACGGAAAGAAGACCTTTCTCTCTGTCTCTCTCTAACTGCCTGTCAAAAAAGATAAAATTAAATTTTGAAAAAGCTGCTGATCGCTGAGTGCTAAGCATGGTTTCAACAGCTTTGGCAACATCGCTTCACACAATCCTTACAGCAATCCTTATCTAGTGAATCGGTATGCGTGCCTACACCTTACAGGTGATAGAACAGTGTCATAGTTAAGTACTGTAGCTTGCCTGGGTTGGCTCAGAGCCTCAGCCGTGGAGCCAGGCTTGGCACTCTGCCTCCTGGGTCTGCATGTTCACTTGCTGAACAGTAGAGCAGTTCCTGAGTGGAAGAGGGCTCTGCCGACAGCAACCACATGGACAGGCAGGATGTCAAGGCAAGGCACCAGGGCTGCCTCAAGACTGGCAGGTGCTGTGACAATGCCTTCGGATATCTCATTACTGTTCCAGGTCCTCCAATAAGATCACCAGATTGAGCAAGCCAATTACGGGATGTCCAGTAAAACTTGAATTTCAAAGAACCAGCAAACAATTGCTTAGAATAAGTATGCACGTAGTTCTAAAAGCTTAGAGGAAAACGGAATTAAAATGCTTTTTTCAGCAAAAGAATTTTTAAAATTCAGGCAGATTTTTTTCCTAGTGCACATTTCTCATGAACTTTTTGAAGATCCTATATTTGTGTGATTTCAAAATATTTTGAACTAAAATAAATTTCTCCTTTAATTCCATTTTTTCCATGAGCTGCCTGGGGTACCACTGTATACCCCAAATAGTGTGTGGTCTGGGATTCCAGCTTCCTGGTGGTGCACACCCTGGGGGGCAATAGATGACAGCTCAAGTACTTGGGTCCCTGCCACCCATACTGGAGAACCAGGCTGAATTCCTGGCTCCTAGCGTTGGCCTGGCCCAGTCCTGGCTGCTGTAGGAATTTGAAAAAGAAGTCAGCAGGTGCAAAATCTCTGATTTCGTATGTGTGCAAGTATGTGCACGCGCACACCCCTTCTGCCCTTCAAGTAAGTAAAACAAATATAAATTAAAAGGAGTCTTTTTCATTGTTATCTGAAATGCAACTTCAATTGGATATCCTATATTTAGCTTTGCTTCTCCTAAGACAATAGAATGATAACTCATTTCACTGTATTCATAACTCTTGCAAACATAAGTCTTCTCCCCAAGTATTTCTTTTTCCCAACCTGTGACTTTGTCTTTAAACCAGATCTCAGCAAACTATCACCCAAAGGACAATCCCCACCACCACTGCCTGTTTCTATAGGATCTACAAACTAAGGATGGTTTCTTACACATTTTTTCCCACAATGAACTCAATCAAAAAGTAGAATGATATTCTGTGATATATTAAAATTATATGAAATTTGACTTTGCGTCCATAAAGTTTTATTAAAACACAGCCAAGCTCTTCTTTTACATATGATCTACGGCTGCTTTCATACTAGAAGAGTGGAGTTGAACAGTTTTGATAAAGGCTTATAGATCACCAACCCTAAAATATTTACTATCTGGCCTGGAACAGAAAAAGTGGGCCCGGCCCTTTGAGATTTCTCATTCGTCTTGAGTAACACAGGAGCTGCAATGGCAGCGTGCCCAAGTTATCTCCAGTGTGGAAAAACAGTGGCCCCTCTGCCTCCACCTGTACAAAGGAGAGCTCCTCCTGCCTTAGCTGGGGCCCCCTGTCAGCAGCATGCTGACATGCCCTCCCTCACGAAGTACAGACCTACAATGCAATAATCTGCCCGTGGCTTTGTTTAGAAACAAGCAAACAGATCCAATTGAGCAACTAAGACAAGGGCCGTCTTAGAGAGCTGCCTCTCCAGCCAGAACCCTTCCGTCCAGACCCTTTGTGCCTTGCCGGTGAGAGCCCCGGGCCAGCAAAACTATTTGATTCTTCTTTGTTATTTTCAGAGACATGGGCCCTCAAACACATTGTACCACTTGGTCAGGGATGTCAAAAAGGTAAGAACCCTCCCGCCTGCCGGTCGGAGGCTGTGTCTTGACTGCTTCCCGTGACCGAAAATGCCTCTGTTTTGCATGAGCCGCCCGCGCGTCCCCGTCCCCGCCAGACCCCGCATTTCTGAACAGCGTGCGTGTGTGTCTATTTTCTAACACCAATGCCTCTGCTTCCGACGCAGCTCTGGTTTTACCTCCAGTCGCCGTGGTTTCTGATGCTTTTGTTGGACTTACTGCTTTTAGATGGTGGAACTCTAGGCTCTCCTTGTGCCAAGTGGATTTATGCCATTGCCTGTGCTGTATGCTCCTCACTGTTTGGGGAGCCAGTTTCCAGCTAACTGGCCATGAGAAGGATCGTCCTTTGCTAGCTCCTGATACAACGGCACTTCTAGCATTATACAAAGAGTAGGAAGCATAGCTCCAGTCTCAAAAGAACAGGGACTAAAACACACGAATGCATCCCATTCGGGGAAAACTTTATTTTCTCCAGAATACTTTGCATTCATCATCTCATTTAATGAGAGGAAAAAATCTTGTTGGGATGGATCAAGGATTATTCCTCCCAGTTAGAAATGAGGAGTCTAAAATATAAGAAGGTAAGAACTGTACTAGGTGGTTAATGAAGAGCTAGGATTAGGTCCTTTGATTAATAATAATTAATATAAAATATTAATAACCATTATGATTTAGGGATTACCAGGCATATAGCACTGATACAATCTATCATATTAACACATATAATATTCACAATAATTCTATAAAGTAGAGTTGTTACTTCATTATATAATATTCCCCTTGAAAGTTGAGAGGAATGAAGCGTGGGAGGTTGTGTTTAAACTTAGCAAAAGTCTTGTCCTTTCACTTCTGCCTCCCTCAGGGGTCACTCGGGTTCTGAACCCTTGAATGTACCCCGTAAATTGGTTTAAGCTCCAAAGAATAAAATAGATGGTGGCATGTGCCCACTTCACACACACGCATGCACCACATAGGTGTGTGTGCCCACCATCACCACTCTGTTGCAGTTCTTCACCCAGGCCCACTGGACATAGGGAAAACTACAAAGTGAGGCCAAAAACTCCTTCATCTCACAAGAGGTCATTGGCCAGAACTGACTTGTAGAAGCCCTGCAGTCTGTTTAAATTTTTCTTTCAAAAGGTAGGGGGAGAAATGTCACTACTGACCTGCTGGATCTTTGCTAATAATGAGTAGAGGGCATTAAAAAGAAAAAAAAAAAAAAAGAGAGAGAGAGAGAGAGAGAGCAAATTCTTTCATCCGGCCCTTGCAAACTTTCCTCTGAGCTTCCTGCAACATTAATGGGGAATAGCTCATCTGGGTGAGTGAAAGAAGCCTGTAGTTCTTCCATTCCAAAGCCATGGAAACAGATGCTGTGCAATCCGTACACCCAATTCAACAACAGTTTTAACAAGAGCACACCTTCCCTTGGTCTGCCACAGTAGTATGATGCCTTCAACAAACCCCTCTCTTTTTCCTTCAGCCCTTTTAGTTTCAACTTATCTTGGCCTCAAATTATCTGGAAACTACACGAAAGATGTATCCGAGATTAGAAGTGGACACATCCAAGGTGTAGTCTATGCCAAGATGCCTGTTGTCCACACTGAACAAAATGTTCTGAGTTTCTCTGAAATAAGGAAAAGTCTATCACCCTCTGCCCCTTGCCTCAAGCCAGTAAGCGTCTGGGTAGATTGTGAGACTGTCAAGAGACAGCTGTGCCTTTGTTCCTCAATCCCAGCCACCAGCCAACCCACCCCTACAAACAGTCACACATCCACTTCCACCACCCCGTCTCCTGGCAGCAACGTCAGGCCTGATTGGCCAAAGGGATTTTTGCAGATAGATTTCACTGAGTGTGAATGACCAAAACCTCTTCCTCACAGGACTCTGCTTTGCAATATCGTTCCTCTTTTCTGAAATCCCTGTGCTGCCTTTTCCATTCACTCATATCACTTGAAAAGGATCTTGAGGGTGAGATTAGCATGAGCTTCTTAGCTAGAGATACACCTTAGAAATAATGTAGACTAACAGAAAAAGGGACAGGATGCTAAGGATTTGTGACACAGGAGTATTAAGAGCAGAGCAAGAAGATACCTGTATAGACATTTGCTTACTTACTAATTTAGTAACTAGGGGAAATGGTTTGCAAAAAAATCACCCAGAGTAATACTGAACTGACCGAATAACAACTAACAACTTATCCCTTTATCTGGGAAAAGAAATGGCCAATAGGTTGGGGAGGAACAGACAGCCTACTTCTTCTTTAGGGAAAAAACAGATGAAATTTACTCCCATGATAAAGGTGAGTGTATACTACTGCAAAGCACTAAATAACCAATGCAGTCAAAGCACCAGAAATGTCTACATTTTATGTTCTATGGATGAAGGGGCTGACAAGGAGACCGCTTTATCATTTTGTGTTTTTTAAAGAAATGAATGAGAAAGAAATTAACAATGGTACATAACTCTCTCACATGGTTTCCCATGACTTCCAGCAATTTAGGCCAATAAAATACTCACAAGCCACAAAAACAAGGTTTAAAGTGCTAAGAAAATCTTGGGAAATTTCAATAGCCTTCAAAATTAAGGAATATAACAAAATGAACGTGTGTTTTTGTCACACAGAGGGCATACATATGTATGGGTGCATGTAATCTGTGACAAAAATTAACCAATAAATTATAAACCCCAGTGCAAAATGCTGTTCATGAGTTAGCAAACAGTCCTGGACCTCAAATGAATGTTTGATAATATGTCTACAAAATTACATGTGAATAACCCTTACAAACCCAGGGAATGCATTAAGGAATTATCTGGCTATCATAAGCCAACCAGCACATCATCTTGTCCAACTATTCTTTAAAACCAACAGAACTGAATGTGGAAAATTTCTCCCAAGCTAGGTTCAAAATCTCAGATTATTTCTATCAAGGGAGCAATCCAGGAGCCATGAAGTAAAGAGTTGCTATTCAGCATCAATCAGAAATTTAAATTCCTTAAACCAAGTCAATTCTCTGAATGGTTTTCATGCATAAATCCATTGAATGTACCAATGCTCTCACATTAAACCAGAGTGACCCAAGTCTGTGTGCTTTCTGTGAAATATAACCTGCCATGTTAGCACCTGTCTGCTCAATTTGTGCCTCTGTATGTTTCCAAGTAGTTTTTCTTTCTTAAATTAAATGTGCTAATACTTCAGATTACTATCCTTCCCACCAAAGGAGGGTGATTTTGAGGATTATATAGAAGTAATGGTGAAATTATGATAATTTAAGTTCATTTGCATGAGAATGAAGACTCAAACTTCATAGAATGTGGGAAAAAAATTTCAGACACAGTTAAGGTAAATAAAGGACATTTGAATAATCCCATCTGCTAAATTCATGCAAATTTCCAAAAGCTTTCTTATTTTCTACAAGATTGCTGGCTCTATTACCAGGCTAAGCTGCAGACTTGGCCAGCTGAAGCCTATGACTGGTGATTACCCAAACCACCTGCAGGCCACTTTCCTGTATCATCAAGGCTCTCAGGAATAGTCTGTCTCTCCTTTGGTAAACCTGACAACTGGCAATCATTTTACACCTTGAATACATCAGAAGGAAAAATCTCATTTTTGGAAGGCTTGCTACAAGTTTCAAAGATTAAAAAAAAATCTGAACGTATTATCACAAGCCGATGTCTAGAAACACAGTACATTGGGAATAGCAGATGGAAAAAGCGCATTTAAAGTCTTCATTAAGAGCTCCTTACGCATTAAGCATGGCATGGGTTAAACCTTACCTTTAGAGTTGCAGATCATGGCATGACAAGGGGAGACAGCCTTTTCCAGTTCTCAGACTGTACCCACCCATCGGCCTAAACCCTTCTGCCAAAGTATTTGAGTCATGTGTCCTAGTATGCGTAGTTAAGGCCTGAGATGGGAAACAGGTGTTGAGCCTTTATCAGTGACCAAAGCAATGACCGAAAGGGGGGTGGGGAAGCACAGGGAACAGCAGATGGAAGGAATCTTGCTACGGAATCTGTCTTGACTTCCAGTTTGAAAAGTTCCCAGGCAAAGGAAGACTCCTCCGGAAGGCTTGTGGACATTACCTGGTGGTGTGCGTGGCACTGTTCGCTTTCTTGGCCTTTTCCAGACAAGGCGGAGGCAGTGAGCACAACCCCACCTCTGTCTTTGCCTCACTCTTCCATTGCCTCCATGCCCTCGGTCCCACTCAGCAAAACTCCAAGGCATTCCTACATCAACTCTGGAAGCTCTGGGCAGGGGTCTTGGCCCAGCAGCCTAGCAGGTAGTCATCATACAGTTGGACTTTCAGACGTAGCCAGGACTGTAAAGTAATCATGTCTGTGGTACAGAGAAGGTGATCTGTTGAGGGTCACATGGGGGCCGAGCCAGGACCCAGCCTGGTGCTGCTTCCTCTATGGGGTCCTATCACTGGCTGCTGTCTGCATATCTGTAAGGTCTCTCCTCTGCCCAGCCATGCCTTTCTAGGAGAAGCCATGCATTTGCATAATCTGGGACACCTGCAGGTCACAGCAGTCAAGACCATGGCCCAGCACCCGATGCTGCCCACCCCTTCAGAGTCCACTCAGGACACAGTTGTCCCAACAAGCCTAAATTGCACCCAATTATTCTAAATCTATTTCTTGTTTCCCCAAAGGTTTCCATTTTCCCCCCATGAAAATGAACTCCCTGAACTTTCTGCTCCCAAAATGTCTCTGGAAAGAAACAGGTGCAATAAGCCTTGCAAGCTGAGTTCAAACATTTAACTTGCTAAAGTAAACTTTTCCCCCTGCATATATCCCCTCCACAATAGCATCTGCCTCTGTCTTTACCCACAACCCTCCAATTCGGTCTGGATCCCTTGATAGGGCCTTGTTATACATATAAAACAGAACAGGAAGGTAAAGGCTTGTAAAGAGGAATTCTCATTGGCTTCAGTTAGGTGAACATCGCCCCCTTGTGGACAAATCCAATGCAAGTCAGTTCTTTCACCTTCCCTGGGCTCTGTATAACCAGAGGGGTGGGTAAGTCAGTCTGAAATAATCAACATTTATTTGAGAAGATTCTTGTACCTCCTTTGGAATCTATACCTCGAACATTGCCTAATGAACAATCAATAGCTGAAGATGCTCTTATTTGCCCCTTAAATCTTCGTTGACTTTCAATTTTACTACTATTATCACTTTTCTGACAACCCCTCCTCTTACAGACATTTCCAAAGCACAGACATTTCCATATTAGACTGGTACCTGGAAAGCATTATCTTGTTATTAGAATTAAAACTCATGCTCAGGGTCGGCACTGTGGCGTATAGGTTAAACCTCTGCCTGCAGAGCCAGCATCCCATATGGGCACCAGTTCGAGTCCCAGCTGCTCTACGCCTGACCCAGCTCCCTCCTAATGTGCTTAGGAAGACAGTGGGGGATGTTCCAAGTGCTCGAGCTCCTGCACCCATGTCGGGGGCCCTGGAGGAAGCTTCTGGCTCCTGGCTTCAGATCAGCCCAGCTCCAGCCATTGTGGCCATTTGGGGAGTGAACCAACAGATGGAAGACATCTCTCTGTGTCCCTCTGTCTGTAACTCTTCCTCACAAATAAATACATAAATATTAAAAAAAAAAACTCATGCTCACGCCCAAGTGTATCAAAACAAAATATATAAGTGTTATGCTCACTGTTACATGTTTTATTTTTTAACTAATTAATTGGGAGGTAGAGTTCCCATCTACTGGTTCACCCCCAGATACCTACAATGGCTGGGCTGGCCCAGGCCCATAGCTAAGATCTGAAAACTCAACCCAGGTCTCCCCTATGGGTGGTAGGAACCCAATTACTTGACCCATCACTGTGACCTCCCAGGTGTGCGTCAGCAGGAAATAGGAGTCAGGCCCCAGAGCTAGGTATTGAACCTAGGAGTCCCACATGTGGACCCCCAGCATCTACACCACTACGCTAAACACCCACCCCCTACCACCATTTTAAAGTTAGAAAATTCCTACAAGATTCAAAAGCACAAATTCATAGACTTGCTCTGATTGTCTTTCAATAGCACGGCAAAAAGGCCTGTGGGTTGTTCCCAAGTCCGCTGCTTGAACATTACAGATCACAGAGGCCAAGGAGTTCAACCCCCTTTTACTGGGACAACCCCCTGAGGGGGCTGGCTGTGCCATGAAGGACAGGCAGGAACCCGTAGCAGCATACTGGAGACCAGTACTCTCTGTCCTGCCCACCTTATGGTGCTGAGGACAAAGACCCAGAGATGGGTTCAATCCTCCACAGGCCTGTCAGTATAGGAGCCAAGTGCACCTGAGATGAGGCCGACCCAGGCTCTTCAAATAACAGCCTTGCTGACCCCTCCAGGCAAGCCAGAGGCCACAGAGGTCACAAAACAATGGAGGACCCAGGCTGCCTGGGTGACATTCTTAACCTGTTTAATTTTTATGCAAAGGTCAATACATGAAAAGGCACTATCTCAAAACCTTTTCTGGAACACATTTTGCTTAAAGAAGTCAGATAATTGGTCTTTCTTAATAGCCTCAGAATCCTTAGCCCGCTGAGTCAGCGTGATACGATTGTCGACAGAGGAAATTGTGAAATTCCGAGGAAGAAGGTGGAAGGAGAGCAGTAAGCATTGGGGTGCAGGGACAACTCACCCGGAGACACAGATCTCAGACTGGGCTATGAGGGCAGGAGGCAGGTGTCCAGAAAGGCCTCTGTATAGCAATGACACCTTGCACGTAGTCAGGCTGTCTGGCCGGCTCTAGTTAAACCCCCAAGCCAAGAGCCAGGCAGACGCCACAAGATGGATGTGGGAGCTCATTTTGGGGCTAGTCAGGATGTCTGTGGGATCTCCTAGGTGTGAGGTTGGCACTTGCATTGCTGTCCCTTCATTGCCACCCCACCGAGAACAGCTACTGAAATCTAGATGCAGCAGTATGCATATTTTAAGTTGAATTTTGGGCTATCTCCTCAGTGCTAACAGACTGTGGCTACTTAGATCTGTTATGGGAACACAATACCAGAAGTCCCAAACCCAAACTTCATTCCGACCACATCAATGGTTTTCTCTGTTTTACTGGCTTACACTTCCAGCAACAACATTCTGAGTGCCTCCATAACACCAGGCACTACAAAACTATAAAAGGCCCTGGGAACCAAAAAAAAAAAAAAAAGATAGGAAACGCTAAAAACATAAAGATAGTTTTATTGATAGCCTACAGTGGAGATGAGTGGTTTGTAACCCTTAATCTCAAACCCTTCCAGCAGGTGTGGCTGACTCTAAGGAAGCCAGTTAGGAAGAGCCGGAAATCCATGCCCGGCTCAGCAGAAGCACGTCACTGTCTACTGACAACGCTCACCTTTCCACACGGCGAGATTCCCAGCTCTGCTGTGTAATCCATCCCAGCCACCCGAGTCTCCTTCAGTGGCCAAGTGGTTCTTAGAGTCTCCTGGAGAAGCTAAGGCAGCGGCCAGAGACCGGTGCACTGAAGGAGGAGGGACGAGAGCCAGGCCTCTGCATTGCCACCAGCTTCTTCCCCAGGGGATTCTGAAGCCACCAACTCTGGAAACTCCCCAGGATAGGTTAGGAGACCGTGGGAAATCTCCCACGGCACCCTGGCTGGGCCCTCCATAAAGGGCACAGTCCTCTCTGCCTCTCCCAGATCCACCTAAAGTCACAGAGCTCCTGGCCGCCCACACAGGGTGATCCCTCAGTCACTCATGGCAGGAAGAGCTCTCCTGCCAGAGGGACTATGCCCAGAATGGTGAGAGAGAACCAGGCACGCTGGGTGGAAGTTCTCCGAGCCTTGAGAGCCCTCCTCTGAAATTGGAAGCAGCAATGGGTAGAAAGAACTTTACAGTGGCTGTCTGTATACAGGACAATCAGCCCAAAGTCGCACCCCGACTTAGGTCTGTAAGAAACACTACTCTCTTGGGAAGACAAGGTGAAGAATCACAAATCCGGGGAATGCAGTCCATGGGTAAACCTGTCCTTTCTCCCCTGCTCACCCTGCTTCTCGTCAAACACAAGGGATGTGCATACACTCCTGCACCCTGGCACCCAAACTCTTCTGCAGACTCACTGCCCCCCTTCATGGAAAAGGTGCCCCCATTTCCACACTGGGAATAGAGGCTTTGTGTTAAAGGAGACGGGAGCTCCGAGTGGTTCCCAGCCAGCGCAGGCCCTGGTAATAACACTTACCCTCAGGAGGAGTCTTCCTTGAGTGAGTGGGAAGGAAATATCAGTTGATGACAGGGAGGAGAGTGTGGCAGGGCTGGGGAATGGTGGAGACCTTGCTCCTGACACCAGGGATTGAGCGCGTTTGCCGTGTCTAGCCTTGTGTTTCTTTCTGCTACACTGGTGTTTTTTCTCTCCCAGCTCAAGACTTGAATAAATACTTTGATTTTCTGTTATTGCCGACGATTACTGATTACTGCATCTTCTTATCTAACTTATGTCTTCTTTCCCAAGCGAGAATATCCAGGTTTCGGTTGGATCTATTTTAAGGTGAATTAATTAACCAGCCTAATAATACATTCATATGTTTCCTTTTTCATGAATTTTTTTACTCTAAAATAGTTACAGAACACATGAAACAGAATCCCTAGTAAACCACGCTGTCTTTCGGATGTGTGTTTGTCTGTTTCCTTCTTTCCCTGCTAGGGGAACCTGCCTCCCGACTACAGGATCAGCCTGATTGACATCGGCCTGGTAATCGAGTACCTCATGGGCGGCGCCTACCGCTGCAACTACACGCGCAAGCGCTTCAGGACCCTCTACCACAATCTCTTCGGGCCCAAGCGGGTGAGGCTTCCAGCAAATTCCTGGGTCCTTAGATTCAGGGTGAGGCTGCTTTGTCTCCACGAAGTGACCAGCTGCCTCTTTTACCAAATGTGTCCAAATTTTTTAATTAAAAAAAAAAGCAAACCAGGTGAAGAGAGAAAAATGTTTTTGTCATTCGGTACAATTTGAACAAGAAAGTTACACTGTGAGTGCAATTAAAAGAGGACAGTAATAAAATTCAAATGAATCTTATTAATATTTAGCTCAGCAGTTCTCAAAGGTTTTGGTCTTGTGATCTGTTTATACTTTTAAAAGTTGTTGCAGACCCCAAACAGCTTTTGTCTGTGGTAATTCTGTCTATGGCTATTTAGCTTGTTAGAAGTGAATTCAAAGGGTGGGAGATTGGCTTAGCAGTTAAGATTCTGTGTCCCATACTGGGCTATTTGTGTTCAGTTCCTGGCTCCGCCTCCTGACTTTAGCTTCCTGTTAATGTAGACCCTAAGAGGCCACAGGTAATGGCTCACGTAGGGAGACCTGGATTGAGGTATGGCCCAGCCCTGCCATTTGGGAATGAATCAGTGTCTCTCTCTCTCTCTTGCTCTCTCTCTCTCTCTTGTTCTCTCCCTCTCTCTTGCTCTCTCTCCCCTGCTCCCCTCCCTCTCCCTCACTCTCCCCCTTTTCTCCCTCCCTCACTGTCAAATAGTAAAAAAAGAAAAGAAACTCATGGGCAAGGGAGGGCTGCTTCTGCTTCCAATCCAGCTTCCTGCTAATGAGTATCTGGGAGGCAGCAGATGATGGTTCAGGTTTTGGGTTCCTGACACGCAGATGGATTTCCTCACTCAGTCTGGCCTTTTGTGGGCATTTAGGGAATGATCCAGTGGGTGGAAAATCAGTCTCTCTCTCTCTCTCTCTCTCTGGCACTCTGCTTTCCAAATAAATATTTTTAAAAATTAACTTTGAAACTTTAAAAATATTAGTCCATTTAAGGCAGTCATAACAATCCATTTTATATTAACATAAACAATATGTTAATGAACAATAAATTTTAAAAACAAAATAAATTATAAAATAGCACTGTTTTACCTTTTTGGCAACTTTCTGAAGTGTCTGGCTTCACAGAAATAGCTAGATCCTCACACCTACTTTGGCATTCGTCCGTTGTGAGAATTTGGGTTGAAAGGAAAGAGTATTTCAATAATCTTTATAATTGGAAATATTCTGGTCTCTTTTGATACTACCCCAAAATTGAACAAGTGGTAGTTTCTTAAACAGGAGCTGCAGTGTGAAATCTGAAGGCATTTTAATGAATGTTTCATTGTCTGCTACACTAGAATCAATTGAGCTATCTCATACCTTGTATGCATCCTCGTTTGGTCATTGGAAAATCCTGACCTGTTGACACATTTCATTTTCAGTTTCTAATCCATTTATTTATTGCATGTAATAACATCACTTCCAACCTCATCAGGAAAGTCTTTTAAGTCCTGAAACACTATTAAGTTCATGGTTGGGGGGACTGAGGTATAAGTTTTTTCCAAACTTCTGATTTTATCTTGAAAGCGTGAATTTTGTCACTGGCAACAAGTGCTGTCAGTTGTTTTCCTTGAAATGATGGCCTCCAAAAACGTCTGCCAGGAGTCCATGCCTAAACAACCATAATTTGTCCACTAGTCATGGATGCAAGAAAAGAAAGCTATTTCATGAAAAAAGTGTCTATCATTCCATCCAGACAACCACAGAAGGGCAACCCGGCTCAGCTCAGTAGTAAGAGGAGCTCCTGGGGCATACTCTGCATTTCAGCACACAGACAGTGAAATGGCGTGCAGACAGGGTAGAGATTTCATAGAGCCAGCAAGTTTGCAGGCCTCCTCAAGGACACTCCTAAGTGAGACTTTTTGTTTTCTGCAACGGCACAACAGTGGAATCTAATAACGACTAGCAAAGCTTGGTGCCACTGTCTGTCTTCTTGCCAAGGCACCTAGTGGTCTTACTCACCTCTGCTTCTGTACCATCAGTGCCAACAGTAATGCCCTGCCCCAACCCACCACATCTCAGTATCATTATGAAGACAGAGAGGGTTTTACACAGCCTCTGAAAGGGGCTCGAGGACTCTGGTAATCCACAGACAACATTTTGAGTACATAATTTTCATGATTTTTATTTCTAATAACGCTTCCTTGTGATTATTTTATGGGGTTAGCAGAGAACTTTAAAATACCAAAAGTATAAATTAAAAAAAAAAACAGATTTTAAACTGGTGGTTAAATGAGCGTTAGAGGGGCCAGCACCATGGCTCACTTGGTTAATCTCTGCTTGTAGTGCTGGCATCCCATATGGGTGCCGGGTTCTAGTCCCGGTTGCTCCTCTTCCACTCCTGCTCTCTGTTGTGGCCCAGGAGGGCAGTGGAGGATGGCCCAGGTGCTTGGGCCCTGTACCTGCATGGGAGACCAGGGAGAAGCACCTGGCTCCTGGCTTCAGATCGGCACAGCACCGGCCATAACGGCCAACTGGGGAGTGAACCATCGGAAGGAAGACCTTTCTCTCTGTCTCTCTCTCTCTCTCACTGTCTATAACTCTACCTGTCAAATAAAAAAAATTATAATAAATAAATAAATAAACATTAGGGGAACTCTGTGCTGTAACCTCACAATTTACTCAACTTTCCAAGAATGCACCAAACATTCTGTAATCCTTGGAAGCGTAGAGTTAGTACCCCTCCCCCCAGGTGTAATTTTGTGCCTCTACATTAAATATAAGCAAAGTCTATAATTTGCTGAGCTGTCTTCTCTGCCCCCACCTGTGCCTACTGTGCACATTCCTAGCACGACCAATGCTGCTGCTTTATGTGCTGATGCCTTCCATGCCATTGAGCACGTTTTGCCACTGTTGGCCCATGCCCTCTGACCCACTCACCCTTGCTGTACTTGCTGCAGTGAAGGGAACGGCCATGATGAAGTGCCTAGACTCCTCTTTCTCAACAGCGTCCCAAGTCCTCAGAGAGAGGAGGTTTCTCAGAGAAATATCTGACTTGGTCTCTTTGAATATTTCATGGCTCATCTGTCTTAGTCCATTCAAGCCCCCATAATGAAAGACTATAGACAGGGTGGCTGGTACACAGCACAAAGTCACTGCTTCCGGTGCTGAAGGCTGAGAAGTTTCATCGAGTCAGCAGCAGACTCGGCATCTGGTGAGGGCCTGTTTCCTGGTTCACAGTCAGTGCCTGCTACCTCGTCTCACACGGGAGAAGAGTGTGCGGGTTCCCACAAACCTCTTTTGTAAGGACACCATTCCCATTGATGAAAACTCATTCCTCTGGACTTCAGCACCTCCCCCAAAGGCCCATCTCCTAACGCTATCACTTTGGGGTTTGAGACATCAACACACAACTTTGAGGAGGGGCACAAACCTTCAGACCATAGCATTCATTCAAGTACTGGATGTCACAGAGATGTCAGTCAAGCAGGATTGTTAAAAGAGGGTGAAGGAAATCTTGGTCCACAGACGACATTATAAACCCACCGGCTCTAGTCTCAGATAATCTCTTTGTTTCTCCCCACCTTCCTAGTTTTCAGTGATGCACCAAAATCACCCAATCCCTAATTCCCTTAGAATTTCTGTAAATAAATTCCCTCCATGGTGTTTTGTTTCGTGACATGAAACAAATACTATAGACTACAATAGAGTTCTTATATTACTTGTTGAAGATACAGTAGGATTCTGTTCTTACCTCTATGAAAGAAAGACCTAACTTTGTTTGCAATATTTTTTAACAGCCCAAAGCCTTGAAACTGCTGGGAATGGAGGTAAGCATTTGTTCAAATTTTTAGTGTCAATTATTCTTTTTATTACACATGTTAAAAATAAATATGTAAGCTCATTTCAGTGGTAGAGCTTAGTGTATGATTTTAAAATAAGGAAATTAACATTGTCCAAGTGTCATGGGGGCTACCACTGTAGCTTTGAAAATTCCACCAGGAGGTTATATTAGCATTGCCAACAACAACAAAAAATCCTATCTGAAATATAACTTGAAAACCCAGGAAGCATATAAATTCCAGTAAGCAAAATCTATTCATGCCAGAACTCCTTCACAAGTGCACCTCGTGAATGTGCGGAAACTTGAGATGGTCTGTTTCCAATCATTATCCACGTGGCCATTGTTGTATATGCAGATGCAAGGAAAGGATGCCCCTGTCCTTTTAGCAAAAAAGGCAATGCTGGTCCTCATGTGCTATAAACAGTCCTACAAGTAGAGGAAAAACACGGACTACAGTGGAAAGGAAAAGACACGTTAAAACCATTTTTAATTAAGTATAAAACTTATATATTCCCCTAGGATTAGACCTATGCATTTATTATATTACCTAGTTAGGCATGGATGAGCTTGTGAGTTCTTCTCGGAAAGGAGCAAGCCTAGCTCATTAAAGTGTTGCTCCAGAGCTGAGTCAACAGAAGATCTACAGTAGTTCCCTAAAATAAACTGACTCAATTCTAACTCCTCCTGTATGTGTTTCCCTAAAACCACAGGATGATATTCCCTTGAGGCGAGGAAGAAAGACAACCAAGAAGCGGGAGGAGGAGGTGGACATTGACTTGGATGACCCTGAGATCAACCACTTCCCTTTCCCTTTCCACGAGCTGATGGTGTGGGCCGTCCTCATGAAGCGGCAGAAGATGGCCCTATTCTTCTGGCAACATGGCGAGGAGGCCATGGCCAAAGCCCTCGTGGCCTGTAAGCTCTGCAAAGCCATGGCTCACGAGGCTTCCGAGAACGACATGGTGGATGACATTTCTCAGGAACTGAATCACAACTCCAGGTTAGCCAGCCTGGGGAGCAGGGCGGTCAGGTAGACCCCAAAGACTGCAGAGTCTGAGCTGCCCAAAACTCTAAGGGGAGCAGGGTCACCCCAGGGCTGCACCCAGAGGATGAACAAAAATAATTAGCCTTTATTGTGCACAGTGCTACACACAGAGGCACCTGCAGACACGCAGAAGATAAAACCGCATCCTATCAGCCTACCCAGAGATGGGTCCAGTTATCAAGCACTTCTTTTGGCTGTGGAAATGAGGCTCAGAGATTTACACAGTTGTGGTTGGCAAGGCTGGGATTTAAACTGAGGTCGGTCACATTGAAGAAGACACCCTGCATTCCTTCGTTGACTGCCTCCCCCATCCTTTGCCTTGAATGCTCTGAGTTCAGGGATCTTGGCCTGCTTAACTGACATCTCCACTTCTGAATATGGTATCTGGCACATAGTAGACACTTAGTGGATGTGACTAGAGGAATCACGCACAGACCAGACCCCATATGAAACAGCTACTCCACCCATCAACCGCATTTGTGACTGGCAGTGGGTCCTTGCCTTTCTCACCTAAGTCTCACACTTGACCTGAAGGACTCTTATGCCCTTTTCCTTTCAGGGACTTTGGCCAGCTGGCGGTGGAGCTCTTGGATCAGTCCTACAAGCAGGACGAGCAGCTGGCCATGAAACTGCTGACGTATGAGTTAAAGAACTGGAGCAATGCCACGTGCCTGCAGCTCGCAGTGGCTGCCAAGCACCGTGACTTCATTGCCCACACATGCAGCCAGATGCTGCTCACCGACATGTGGATGGGCCGGCTCCGCATGCGCAAGAACTCAGGCCTCAAGGTCAGTGCACCCAAGAAGGCCCTGTTGGCTATGAGGGTTGGTTGGAGTTTGCCAAGCCAAATCTGCAGTGAGATGGAGCATTCTCCATCTCAGGAGGATGATGCTAAATCCCAACTCCCATCAGACTCTCCTGTCTGGTGGCTTAGTGTGTGTGTGTGTGTGTATATATATATATATATATATATATATAGAGAGAGAGAGAGAGAGAGAGAGAGAGAGAGAGATGCACTGCAATCTCTCCCCCAACCCCCAAGTCTTGTTGAACCAGAATATCTAAAGATGGGGCTTAAACAATATTTTTCAGAACATTGTGATGGTCATGCCCAGGTACCTGTGCAGTGGCATAAGCTATGCTGAACCAGGAGCCCAAACCTGGTTAGCTCTGCATGTGGCAGCCTGAAGTCCCTGGCTGGTGTTCCTGGCATCATGTCATACACACCCTGGGTCTCACCAAATATGCTTGAGAGATTTTTCAAACTGTCATTAAAATAGGACGCTTACATATAAAGACATTGCTCTATAATCCTAATGTACTTGTCAATGAAGAAAAGCAAGTGACAGCCCAGTCTATATAACTTAAGCCCATTTTTTAAAGGTATAAATTATAGAGTTTTATCTGTAAAAAATGTTTAAAAAGAAATAAAACAGGAAGGACACAATAAATTATTTGTGGTGAGTTTCTCTTCAGGGTTGAGTAGATAAGTGTTTTTAAGAGAAGTTAGCATGGTGGGTAGCTTTCGCTTTCTTACAATTTTGTCAAAGTTTTTCAAGGAAAACGTTTAATTGAAATAAATAAAAGGAGAGAAAACATGGAAGATAGAGGAAAGAATGTGAAGGGTTGGTTGTATTTTCAGTTTTGCAATTTTAGTTTCTTTTTGAAAATGGCATGTACTTACAGTGTACAACATGATATTTTTTTATTTTTTTTAATTTTTTTATTTTAACAGGCAGAGTGGACAGTGAGGGAGAGAGAGACAGAGAGAAAGGTCCTCCTTTTGTCATTGGTTCACCCTCCAATGGCCGCCGCAGCCGGCGCACCATGCTGATCCGAAGGCAGAAGCCAGGTGCTTATCCTGGTCTCCCATGGGGTGCAGGGCCCAAGCACTTGGGCCATCCTCCGCTGCCCTCCCAGGCCACAGCAGAGAGCTGGCCTGGAAGAGGGGCAACCGGGACAGAATCTGGCACCCCGACCGGGACCAGAACCCGGTGTGCCGGCGCCGCAAGGCAGAGGATTAGCCTATTGAGCCGCAGCACCGGCCTACATGATATTTTAATATGCTTATACATAGTGAAATGATTGCCATAAATCTAACAAGTGAACATAATCATCATCTCACATGGTTAATCTTGTATATGTGTGTGTGTGTGTGTGTGTGTGTGTGTGGTAAAGGTCCCAAAAGTCTACACTTATAGTAAGTTTCCTGTATACAGTATTATAACTGTCATCCTCATGCTATCCATTACATCTCCAGACTCAGTCATTGCCTGTTCTGCAGAACATCGTCACTTGGACCTACAGATGTCCATTTGCTCTCTCCCTCTGGTGACCACTGTTTTATTGGATATCACCCCTCCCTCCCTTCCCCTTCCTGTGAACTCTGGGCCCTGAGCCATGGAAGGGGTCCATGAAGTGGTCATGGGTGTTCCGTGGCTTCACTGCTGGTGACCTCCAAGCCTGCATGCAAGAGCCAAGGAGGCTTTTGCCTCTGAGGACAAGGTGTCGCATCTCAGGACGCCAGAGTCTTCCCAGGCCTGCCAGAATTCAGGGTCCCTTTTTCCTTCCTTGACTGCTCCTGAGTCTCTGATATTTAAGCATGAACTGTCTCTACCTCTATCCCTGAGTTTTTCTGAGCCTTTAGTAGCTCTCTTAGGCCTTCACCTTATGTAAGTTTCCTCAGCAAAACTCATCTTCAGAAACCTGGGTCCCAGACCCTTGTAGGTCAGAGAGAAGAAATGGGAGAAGACTTGGGGAACACAAGTCAGGTGTCAGCTCTGTCACTTGTTCCCTGATATGGGAGACACAGGAGAAGGCGATCATGCCCTCGTGAGAAAGGCCCACATGTCTAGGACCCTCACAGAGACAGGTGCTCACAGTGTTGACAATGAGGCAATGCAGGGCTGGCCCCTCCTGGGGCATTCTTGCAAGGAGATGCTCTCAACGAATACATAGCCCACTGGGGTGTAGAGATGCAGGTGTGTGTACATGCGTGTGTTTGTTGAATTACTCAAAAATGCCAGGGGAATGCCCTACAATGAATAAATGCTTTCCTATGTGAACTTTCTCAAGGTCAATTTAGGACAGAATTGTTTTCTTTACAGAGATAGTCGGGGAACACATAATCAACTCCACTTGACAAGTTAGCAAATAAATGCCAGTGGATATTTGAGCTGATTTTAGAAAGTCAAGTTCTGTCTAATGGCTAAATGAAAATCTTGATTCTTTCCCATTTTTGCCTTAGATAAGGTCTCACTTTTTCCTCAGTTTCCCCCATGCAAAGTGGTTGTTAACTGAATAAGATGTATTTTGGCAAAATGCTGTATTTCATCAAACATTAGGCTGAGCCACAGTACAGAAACACTTCCCATACAGATGGAAGGACCCTCTTAGCATCATTGTGTTTAACTATTGAGACATCTAGGTCCCTGCAGAAGGCACACAACACACACACACACACACACAACCAGGCTCCCTGATTTCTAAACAACCACCCTAATATTAATCCTTTGAATGTGATTATTATTATTATCATTGTTATTACTTTAGGTAATTCTGGGAATTCTACTTCCTCCTTCAATTCTCAGCTTGGAGTTCAAGAACAAAGATGACATGCCCTACATGACTCAGGCTCAGGAAATCCATCTCCAAGAGAAGGAGCCAGAAGAACCAGAGAAGCCCACGAAGGAAAAAGACGAAGAGGACATGGAACTGACAGTAAGGGAAAAGTACAGTTGTTCTCCCTGGGGAGGGTCCTTAATGCATTTGTCTCGCAGATGTGAATGCAGGTGTAGTAATTGCCGACGTCAGGCAGCCGTTCCCTCAGCTCCCGCCAGGTTAAATCCTGGGGTGCTTTCTTTTGAGAATGAAGAGAGGGATATTGTAAGTGTCTCTCTGAGCACAAGTAACATTAAGACTCAACTGTATGGGAACCCGTTAGCCAGCCAGTGGTGCAGGACAAACCAGTGAAATCCAAAAAATCAAGGCACTCTACATTTTCCAAACAAAGCTTTTATCAGCAACCAGACCCTGAGACAGTCTTTGCACACCAGGAGGGAAGGGGAATCCAGGATTGAAGGGCAGCCAGCCTCACTGAGCGGGAACCATTCTGCTGATCGGAGGCTAAGCTGGTGTCTGTCTTCAGGGTCAGGATCACAAATACAGCACTAATTGAATTTGGGGTTTTGTATGGAAGGCTTTTATTAGCTCTTCCTCATGTAATTATAGGACATGAATGCTTTGTTCTGCAGAGAGAATGGGGCAGCTGAGCATGGGACAGCTTCCCACAGCCCCGCCTGAACAGTGAGGCTGCAGCTGGCTTGCATCCAAGAACTAAAAATATCACACACTCTTAAAGGGACAAACAAGTTTCATAGCTCGAGAGACATTAAGCAACAATCCCATAAGGACTTTCTTGATACACTTTTCCCTCCTTCACCACCCTGGCCAGTGACCTTTGCTGAGATGACCCAGAAGAAGCTATAAAGGGAAAAACCAAAAATTGATTTTGCTCAGGTGACAATAGACCTTTGCATTATCTTCCTAGTGGGACCACTGTGCGAATTATTTTTCCTGCAGATAAATAATCTTTCCCACCAGTAGGGCCTTCCTAAAGATCTATTAGCAGGCACAATCCCAGACTCACTGAATGAAAAGCCAACTTTCTATTGTTTGGGAATACTTATCACAGTTTCTAGAAGAGTCTGCTCACTTCTGTGATAGGATCAGACTGTCTTCCCTAAGATTCAACCATAGTTTTGGGCTCTGAACCCATGCACAAATAGGAAATATTTTAATCATTAGCAGAAACATTTGTAGTGATGACATCAAATCTTTATTGGACATTTCGGCAAAGGGGTAAACTGTGTGCTGTGGAGTCAGGATCCTGCCCCATCACCTACTTGCTATACAGTTCCATAACCTCTCACATGTAAATAATAACCACACTGGTTGTTGCTTGGTTTCAAAAATATGCAAGGACATTACTCAGACTAAAAACTGGAACACCATAATCATTGAAAAATATCTACTTATATTGTTATTGCAGCACTAAATGTGTTATATACAATTACTATGAAATCTTCACAAAAGTCTCCTAAGGTAGGCACTACTGCTACCCCCATATTCTACCCAAAGAAGTAGGAAGTCAGGTTAATGCCCAAGGTTACCCAGAAACCTGGCTACAAAACTAGGAGTACAACCCAGATCTATAGATCCCGCTGGTCATACTTTCAGCCAGTAGATAATGGGGGAGAATCTCTTCCCAGCCGCACATGTAGGTGCTCACCCGATTTGGTCCACCACACAACAGATAGAAACCAAGAGTGACACACAGGCCTCCTAGGTCAAGTGTGGTGTGACACTGATATCAGCACACATCCTAGGAAGGAGTCAGAAGCTGAATCAGCATTTTCTCCAGTTAGGACTCAGGGAAGACAACAGAGGGAGGCAGATTCCCTGCTCAGTCCAGAGCTCTTGAGAACCTGCCCCTTTAAGAAGCCACCGTGAAAGATGCATTTCTAGACGGAGAGCAAAACCTGTTTGCCAGGGAAGAGATCCCAGCATATTTTAGTGATAACCCAAGTAAAGGACAGAGCAATCGCATTGCTGCGTGAGCTTATTCTGCCCCAGCAGGAACAAAAGAGAGAAGGAAGGGGCTTGTAGGCTGGCAAACTCGAGATGGGGCAGTTGTCTCTAACGTGGAGGCTCCTTTGTCACTGATGGCAAACTGGGTCTCTGCCTGGGTACAGGTCAGTGGGCTCTCTGGAGAGTGTGGCTTGGTAATACCTCCACTGCTTTCAGAGGACTGATATTTGAGCTTCTGTGTTAAACCCACGTATCTGGTCTCAGGATGGGACACTTTCCATTGACCCTTCCAAAGCTACAGAAAAAGATCAACTTCCGCTCACTCCATCTTCACAGGCCTGGGTAGCTTAGTTCACCTCAAAGGATCTTCCTCACCTTGACATCTGGGTACAGACAGCCAATATCCTCAAAACCATACTGTATGGTTTCATCTCTATTTGATCCTGTTAAAGTCTGATTTAAGGAAAGTCAAAGAAAATGTTTGTTTATGGAGAAAAAATAAATAAATAAAATCAGCAAGTTATGCTGCCTAGGCTGGAATTAATGAAATGTCAAAAATGCTTTACTTCAATCCAAGCCTTTCACAAAACAGTCCCTCTGGAATATATCTGAATGATAAAGGCAAAATAGGTTTCTCTGATGTTGATTTTATTTTGCCTGTGTTGCCTTGTAAATGTCTGCACATTGCACTTTGCCTAATGAAGACCTAACATGAGCAATGCCAGGGCACACTAAAGGTCTCTCTGGAGAGCCAGCATCCCTCAAGGTTACCCCAAGGGCCACTCTCCAAAATGCCTTTACTTCCATATCATTGTGTCACCAAACAGCACTATATAGTCAAGCAAATAAACAAACAGACCAAAAGCAGGATAATTGTGTTACAAAAATTATAAGTTACAGAAGGAAAAATGCCATGGGGCTCAGAGTTAGCAGAAATCAGTCATCAATATTTATAGAGCTTTATTGCTCTCTGGTGTGCCATAGCCATCATGAAAACTGACTCAGCTCACTGATCAAAATAAATGCTTCCAAAGGCCTTAAGACAAAACCTTACCTATTCATTAACTCAAAGCACCTACAAAGGAGTGGAAGCTACCTTCTCCAGAAATCCTATTGGTAAATCATTTGTGAGTGTTACGTATTGGAAAAAGTGGTTATTTGAGGTAGTGAACCAAGCAGTTGAAACTAGGATTTGTACATTTTAGGTAGGGTGGTTTAAAACCAGAATTCTCTGATAGTTGTCTTATTCTCTTAATGTCCTATTCTCAATTTCAAGATAAACGTCAATGATTTCTATAATTAGGTTTCTCAACTTTAAATTCATATTTCCAATACTCCATCTTGTCCCAAATCCATCTCAGTTCTGAGCAATTGAAGTGTGTATTTACCAAGCACTAAGTGCCAGATGCTAGTTGATTCGTAGACCAGTTCTTATAGTAAGGCCTCTTATCAACCCCCACTTAACAAGTTAAGAAACTAAGTCTCAGAGAAGTTTAAAAGAAAACAAAAAACAAACAAACACACACTTGTCTTCAGTGCCTGAGTCTCATTCTGTGACCTGGGACTCAGCCCCTGGTCTTAGTCTCCCAAAGCCTGGAACTCTTCATCATCAGAATCTTCAGCCATATTTGGGGCATCCTGTCACTCGCTACCCAGACAGGCGTGTGTCTGCCTGTTCTCAAATTCTGTCTTTTTCAGATGTTAAGTCATTACTGTTGTCATGATTGGGAAGGAAGTAATCCCATCCTTAGCGATATCTCCAAACAGCCCAGCCCAGGCTTGGCTAGAATCCTTGCCCTAGTCCCACATGCTTGCAGAGGAAGGCAGTGTACCTGGGAGTTGCCATAAAACTCATACCAGCAGGAATTTAGATTTACAAGGCTTAAACGAGGGAACCAAGGCACATGCCTAAAGGTGAGGAGTTGGCCCTAACCTAACAAAGCTCTAGGCACTGCCCTTGACTTGCATCTTGAATATTCCCCACCTTTGGATAAAGTAGCTACTCCAGTTCAATTTGCCTTTGACCTACAAGACATAGCATAAATAGAGGCAGAATTTGAACCCAGGTCTAGCCTGTCTCAGAAAATAAGAGAGAGAGAAAGGGGAGGAGGAGGGAGGGAGGGGGGAGAGAGAGAATTCCTTTCTTCCTCTTGGAGGTCTTTCACCTGCATCTTCCAGACATCTTATGGTAGACAGGAAGCAATGATCAAGAAATATCCCAACATCTTCCATCCCAGACAAGGGCTATATCCACGGATTCTGTGTGTAGTGCAAATGTATACTTAGGGGAGGTACAACACGTACATCTGCGGAGGCCTTTCTTAGTTTCTTAGGTATTTCAAGTCTGAAGTTCTGTGAGCATCCTTTCCTCATCTATAAGATGAGTGCAATAAAGGACATGCTGCTCAGAGCCCTGCCACAATGCCTTCCTTTCTCTTCCTCTGCAGGCAATGTTGGGACGAAACAATGGAGAGTCCTCCAGGAAGAAGGATGAAGAAGAAGTTCAGAGCAGGCACCGCTTAATTCCCCTGGGCAGAAAAATCTATGAATTCTACAACGCACCTATCGTGAAGTTCTGGTTCTACACCGTAAGCTTCTTTCCTTTTCTCCTTCCTAATGGATGGCCACGAGGTACCCTCTGTCCATTTTTCGTGCACCTCTGTGGGTATCTCTGAGTCATAACTACCACCCACAGGAATGATGTCTCCATGACCTTGCTTTTCCAATTGTTTTGCAAGATTTGCATAGTTTGTTAGGCAGCTTCCACAGCTTCTTTACAGCACATAAAGGAAATGATAAAAGTGAAAAGTAATAGAAATAGAGGTGAGATGAATACGAGTCTAGTCTAACAGGAAAAGAATTGCCCCCCTTTCCAAACTCTTTCCTGCTATGGATGGATTAGCACTAGGTCAGCATTGCTGTTTTAGATGCCTGTACTGGCTTTGAGAGAAATGACTGTGGAGGGTACAGAAGTGACACCCCTAGGAAGGGTAGCATGGGTGTATAACTACTCCCCACCTGCAAGCAGCAGTAGACCACCTTCCTTGCTGACCCAACTAAACAACACACAAACCAAAGCAGTGACAAATACTCAAAGCAACTCACCAACACAGCCAGTGCTGTGCAGTGTGCACACTCTACAAACATTTTCTGTCTGCAAATGATGGGCTGACCCTGAAATATCTCCTAATGTGACAGAAAGGGCTCGAGTACGGGTTCCACTTCTATTCTTCAATGACATTTGCTGTTTAAGGTGAGCTTTGGGCCCAGGTCACCTTCCATCCCCTCGAGCCATGGGGGAATTGTGCCAGGCAGATCGTGCATCTGTAGTTTTAGCCTTTTTCACAACAAACTGTGCAGCAGTCATTTGAGGCAGCCACAGGACCACTGGATCTGAGGCCAAGAGAACTCAAATTACCAGATAAGGTGCATTTTGTGTGGTCCTCCTGGCTAACACTTGACATTGGCTTAAAAGCAAAGTTTTGCAACACCAGCACTGTGGACAGGACAATTCTTTGCATGTGGCTGTTACCTACATGTAGCGCATTCAGCAGTACCCCTGCCCCTATCACAAGATGCCAGCAGCACTCTCTCCCCCACAAGTTTAACAACCAAAGTGTCCCAAATACTGCCAAGTGTCCCCTTGGAGAATACAATTTCTACCAGTTGAAAACTACCTCTTTAAAGTCTTGATCATAGTATACAGTAACTGTACACATGTATTGAAATGGCACACTGTGCCATACAACTGGCACCTTCCCACTTTCAAATATATTATAAAAACAAATAATAATAATAAAGTATGGTCCTGAAAGAAGATAGGATATTTCCAAAATACAAGTTTTTTCACTGAAGTGTAATTAAAATTTATCAATTAGAAAAAGAAAAAAAATTTTCTCCTCCCTCCCCAAAACAACTAAAGCATGCAAAAACCACTTCTCTTTATAGATTCATACAGATCTATATTACTTGTACTTTACAGAAAACACCTTAGTAGCAGCAAGCATGAACTTTGGAACCAGACAGATTAGGTTGTTCTGAGCCCATCTGAGCCTTACTATTGTGTGCCTTCCAGGCATTCTCCCATGCTGTCCCCAGTTAGCTCAAGGTAGGGATAATAAGTGCCTACTTTGTAGACTTCAGTGAAGATTAAATATGTTAAAATATGTAAGGCACTCAGGACAGTGCCTCCACATGTCAACACTGTGTAGCTACAACTGTTTTCCCGGGCTAGTTACACTGCACAGTAATAATCAGCGTCATATTCATCCATCAACTCAACAACATCATGTATTGAGCACCCAATATATTGGAAGGAATAGTCTCCCTAATCCTAACATCAAGTTTATCAGGATAACATTTGTAATGCCATTTTACACCAGGTCTGGCCCTCCCTTTCATGCTACAACGCTTTGATTGTCTCAACCTGGAATAGGTCTTAGCAAACTCCGGCCTACTGCATGTTATTGTAGCCTGCAAACTAAGAATTTTACATTTTTTACATTTTTTAAAGGATTGAAATAAAATCTTTTAAAAGTATACTTTATGACACATGAAAGTTACATAAAATTCAAATTTCAGTGCCCATAAATAAAGTTTTATTGGCTCACAGCCAAACTCATTTGTTTCCCCATAGTCCAGCTGCTTGCTTTTATGCTACTACAGTAGAGTTGATTCACAGCTATAGGGACCATCTGGCTCGTGAAGCCTTAAAAATAAAGCAGAACCCTGGCACAATAAGTTTGCAGAGCATAAAAGAAACCAGAAGTCATAGTTCCAAGAACTGGCACTTGTATGAATGGAGAACTCACCTCTCTCATCCTTCAAAGGCATCCCTGTTTTCATTCCAGCTCTGAGTTCGGTGTCATAGTAATGGTGTCTTCCTTGTGGCCCCTAACTCCCCATTTACTTATCTGAGGCAATGGGTAGTCAAGAACAGCCTTAAATCCCAACTTCACTCTGTAGCCAATCATTCTCAGCCTTGCCACACACTGGAATAACCTGGGGAGATTGAAATATCACACTAACACCTGGGTGGCACTTCCAGGGGGTTGGTGTCCTGGGTGTGGGGTCCAGCCACTGGTGGTGTTTCTAGCAAAGCTGTCCAGGTGACTGTAATGAGCAGTCAGGGAGGGAACCACCACTCTAGATAGTGTTCAACTGTTTAGCCCAATATTTTTAATACTTCTATGATGATAAGGAGTTGCATTGGTAGTGAAAATTCCTGGCCCCATCAAAGATCCAGGGAATCAAATCTCCAGGAAGGGACCTGAGGAGATTTTGTGTTGAACAAGCTCCCAAGTGAGTCCAATGATTAGAGAAGCTTGGGACACACTGCTCTGCTTACATAGTTTGCAGCAGGTGAAATGATGCTCGGGTATCCATGTTCATGTACCAACAAGGTTCAGGCTTCAAGGAGGTGAAATGGAGGTGAGGTGTGTCAGTGCTTGAAATCCCCAGTGATGCATAATAAAATTCGAGTTTAGGATGAAGATCCCATGTGCTCTGGGTCTTATTCTTCTCTGTATTTCTGATCCTGATACCGTACAATGCCCCCTTTCTCTTGCAAGGTTCCAAAAGGCAGTACACGTCTTCCATTTCATACAATCTCATCTCTTCATCTTAGCAAGTTTCCCAGGGAACAGGTTGGGTCCTTCTTGTTCCAAGAAGAAGGCGGCAGGAAGCCAGTTGGCTCCCACACCCTGCTTCTGTTGAGAGCTGCTTTCAAGTGTCCAGCTGGAGAGGATTCAGACTCAAGGTGCGCAGAGGCCACAGGTCAGAGGACACAGCGTGCACCCTGGGTCTCCCCAGCAGTGACAGACTCTTCTCTCTGTAAGACCATCTGCCCCCTCTTCTCTCCCGAGGTAGCAGAAGGCCTGGGAAGAAGTCAGGAATAGCACGGCCCCACCAGGGATCCACAGCAAACTGTGGCAGGCTTTGGTCCTTGTGTTTGATAGTTTAGGAAACATGCATCTTGATTAATGGAAACTGTAAAAAAGAACACATAAGCAAATAAAACACAAATTATTATAGGATGCCCATTGACTTAATTAAGAATCAAGGTTATACTTCTGTTCAGAAGCTTTGATATTCTACACACAGCTTGTTAAAACTTGTAGAATACATATACACATATGCACAAAAGGGGTCTTCAAAAGTTCATGGAAAATGTGTATTATAAAAAAACTATGCATGGATTTTAAATTCTTTTGCCTCAAAATAAGCTACTAATTCCATTTTCCATGGAATATTTGAATTAGCATCTTACACATATACACATAACATATGTTGTGTGAAGACAACCTGCAATGAGGCTGCATGACTGTTGGTAAATGCTAAAATAGGTCACTTCAAGGACAACAGCCAGTCGTCTGTTGTGCCATTTAAACATGGTTAATGCTCTATTTCCAGAAGTCTATATTTTGGGATTGTAGCTTAACTATGGGGAAAGTTCACTGTATAGTAACTGATTTTCAAGGACAGGAGCTAAAATGGATGAAAGTGGTGGAAACAAACAATAATGAAGACAAAAAGAGGAGAGGTATGAACAGTTCATGGGGGATCAAAGGGAAACAGGACAGAAGTAAGAGGGATAAAAAGAATAACAGAGGGCTCAGCACTGTGGTGTAGTAGGCTAGGCCTCCACCTATAGTGCCGGCATCCCATATGGGCACAAGTTCAAGTTTCAGCTGCTCCACTTCTGTCCCATGTTTATGCTGTGGCATGAGAAAGCAGTAGAAGACGGTCCAAGTTCTTGGGCCCCTGCACACATGTGGGAGACCTGGAAGAAGATCCTGGCTCCTAGCTGTGGATCAGCCATCTGGGAAGTGAACCAGTGGATGGAAGACCTTTCTCTCTGCCTCTCCCTCTGTCTGTAACTCTACCTCTCAAATAAATAAATAGAATCTTAAAAAAAGAGGAATAGAAGAAGCATCTTGAACAATTATTAGCCAACATTCATTGAGCCTCTACAATGGGTTAGGAGAGGTAGATAATGATTGATAGATAGGCAGACACATGGAGGGAGATGGCTCATTAGATAGAAGATAGACAAAGATAGAAACAGAAAAATGATAGCTAGGGATCAGTAGAAAGATAAGATGATTGATAAACAGATGTTAGATTGATAGATGATAGATAAATAGATAGATATAGATAGATAGATATAGACAGCTAGATGACTGATAGCTGATAGGCAGGATGGATAAATGATAGATTAGATAGATATACAGATAAACAGAGAGAGATTCATCCCAAATTCTTCCAAAGGCCCTATGGGGTAAGTAGCGATGATCTCTACATTGTGCAGGGACAGATTTAAGTGACCACAGGATGACACAGCTAGTATGTACATGAGCCTTGACTTAAATCCAAGGTGGTTTTTTTTTTTTTTTTTTTTTTTTGGACAGGCAGAGTTAGACAGTGAGAGAGAGAGAGAGAAAGGTCTTCCTTCCATTGGTTCACCCCCTCAAATGGCCACTATGGCCAGCGCACTGCACCGATCCGAAGCCAGGAGCCAGGTGCTTCCTCCTGATCTCCCATATGGGTGCAGGGCCCAAGGACCTGGGCCATCCTCCACTGCCTTCCCAGGCCACAGCAGAGAGCTGGACTGGAAGAGGGGCAACCGGGACTAGAACCCGGTGCCCATATGGGATGCCGGCACCGCAGACGGAGGATTAACCAAGTGAACCACGGCACCAGCCCCTAAATCCAAGTTTCACTGACCTCTATGCCTGCCTCCCTTCCAGCCACACGAGGCATGTATTCAGAGGATAGCTGTCAGGTTAGAGGACTCGTGCACTGAAGTGCAGAGGAATTGTGTGTCACTGAGACTACAGGTGACAAGATAATGCTTTGGAGTGTTTTGCAGTTAACTGGGTCAAGTGATAAAAGCCCAGCAGTTAACAAGATTCATAACAGATGGACGTTGTGGCACAAAAGATGAAGCCTCCCCTTGGGAAGTCCACATCCCATTACAGAGTGCCCGGTAGTTCAGGTCCCAGCTACTCTGCTTCTGATCCAGCTCCTTGCTAATGCACCTGGGAGGCGGCAGGTGATGACGCAAGTACCTGGGTTCCAGCCACTCACATGGGAGACCTGGATGGAGTTCTGGGTTCCTGGCTTGGGCCTGGCCCAAGCCTAGCTCTTAGAGTCATTTGCAGAGTGAACCAGGGGATGCAAGATATCTGCCCTCCCTGCTCCATGCTTGCCCCTTCCTTCTGTCACTCTGCCTGGCAAACCTAAATACATGAGTATACTTTAAAAAGAGATTTATTTCCCCTTGAAGCAATGGAATTTGATCCAACAAAGAGAATGAAACAGTGAGGAAGAGAGAAGGTCTCCAAATCAGAAGGAGGCAGAGAGTGTATTTTAGAGTTGGAACCACTGATTTTATTTTTTGCATTTTATAAAGCGCAATGCCCACAGTGACTAGAGGGTAAATGCAGAATATTATAATGGTAAAAAGAAAACATATGGACCAAGTCATATTTTGAACTGATTTTTTTTTAGAAGTTTAGTAAAGTTTCCATCACTTTATTTTCTATATTCCTTAAAGAACAAAAATTAAGTTTTATAGTAAAGCTTTACATCAAAGCCAATCTCACTTATGCCGCAAGTTGGTCTACGTGAACTGATTTTTTAATCTATTTAATTGAAAGGCAGAGTTACAGTCTTTCATCCATTGGTTCGCTCCCCAAATGGCTGTAACAGGCAGGGCTGGGCCAAGCCAAAATTAGGAACCAGAAGCTTCCTCTGAGTCTCCCATATGGGTGTCAGGGGCCAAAGCACTCAGATCATCTTCCGCTGCTTTAGCAGGGAGCTGGGTCAGCAGTGGAGCATCCAGGACTTAAATTGGGGCCCAGATGACAGTACAAGTGGTGGCTTAACCAGCTGTACCACAACACCAGGCCCCTGAACTGATTTTTACACAATGCCCTGCATGATTTTATGTGAAGTCTTTCAGGTGAAGTTTTCACGATGTGTTCATGACCTTGAAGGTAGAGAGGGGTGGAAACCCATTCATGGATTGAAATGACAGTGGGCAGGGAGTGTGCAAGGGAAAAGCACTCAGGTGGAGTGGCAGCCCCACCCTCAGCGTCTGTATAACTTCGCTGTAGTGATCTTCCTGCTTGCGAACGCAATCCATGCTCTCATTGAACTCTGATGGATTTTTACCCTTTAAGAGATGACAGAATTATCTGCCACAGTTGTATGCAAAGGAGGTCTCAGAAATAACTTTGACTCATATTAACAATCTATTAATCACTTATAAAAAAGGCGAGGGAGAGAGGGAAGAAAGAAAGGAGGGCAGGGCAGAGGGAGGGAGGGAGCGAAGGAGTCCCACCAGTTGAGCGAGCAGCGTCTCCAGTCCCCCCTCCAAGGATCTCCCAATTAGGCTGCAGCTTCCGCCACCTTCTAAGCTTCCTCCACAGCCCGGGAATCACACAGTATCTCCAGAACCGTCGAGACCGCCGCCCTTTTGCCCACACTGTGTCCTATTCTTTGCTCTGCCTGTTCTGCCTCCTTGGAGTGCAGAATGTTCAAGCAGACTCTGAGTCCCGCTCACACTCCTGAGTCCCCTAAGGCCAGCAGCTCCAGGCACTGCCTAGAGTTGGACTAGTCTGCCATTTCCCTTCGGGTGCATTCTCTTACATAAAAGCCCTACCAGATTTCCTACTGAGCTTGACCTGATGGAATCTTCCAGTAATAGGCACCAAACCTGAAACCTGAGGGGCTTCTCACAGACATCAGCCAGTCAGCACAATTCAACCTCAAGGTGCTAGAGCCTCGTGGGAATTAAATCCCACTCCAGTCCATGCTGGGCCACACAGGCCCATAAGTTTGTATCAGTTGTTCTGTCTCTGGAATATTCCAGTTGGGGTAAGTGGTACCTTGCAAAAGAGGAACACCCTCCCAGGTCATGTGCAAGCCAGGCACTACCAGGTGGGAGAAGTGGGAAGAAGACATTAACTCAGAAGTTAATGGAACTGGGGCTTTGAGATGACACTGAGCTGCTCCTATGCAGGCTTGACCAATTCCCAGACATCACACCTGTCTTCTTTCCCTTCTCACAGACATTTAATCTGCAAAAGATTCACTGGGCTGCCCAGTTCCGGACCTAAAGTGCATGCAGGAGCAAGAGCAGCCCCTGACACATGAGGGTCTCTTTTCAGCCAGGAAGACACAGGCAACTGGGTCACTATGAAATCAAACACTGCATCGTGACACCTGGGTGCAAAGTACTGGGGCCTCAGGAGCAGGGGGACGGGGAAGGGGGCAACTGCCTTGCAAGTTATTTCCAATACTGCAGTCTCTATAAAATCCACTTGATAGGTTAGAGCCCTCATTTCGTGGTGAACACCGTGTCCCACCCGCTGCCCCTGTGTGGCGGCCTTGCCCTGGGCCAGGGCTGCTGGGCCTCTGCAGACAGAACACGTGTTGTGTTTCCTTGCAGCTGGCGTACATCGGCTACCTGATGCTCTTCAACTACATCGTGCTAGTGAAGATGGAGCGCTGGCCTTCGACACAGGAGTGGATTGTCATCTCCTACATTTTCACCCTGGGCATCGAGAAGATGAGAGAGGTAACAGCTTTCAGGAAAGAAACCTGAGAGAAAGCCGCTGTGTGGCTACATCTGTGGATGAAGGGGGGACCAGGGCATCGGGGATCCTAATTAAGCCAGAAATTCTCTTCTCTGGTGCTGCTACAGGGCTGCTTCGTCCCCCCTTTGACAAGCCTGCAAGGGTGACATTTTTATAAAGGTGTCGGCTGATGAGTGCTGAGGATTTAGCCTATTTTCTGGGAATGTAACTACTGCCCCAAGCAACCCTCCAGTTTTGTTCAACACAATTCACATGCCTCTTCGGTCATCCCTATAAATGTGACTTTTTAAACATTGCCACTTTCAATGCCCATTTCAACTCCTCACCCAGGGTCACTGAATGCAGCCGTAATTCTCCAAATGTGTTTCAGCAACTTTAAGAGGTTCTCTGCTCGTGTGTATTGGTTTGATCCATCTCTGTTTTCCTCTCTCTCAACATTTACCATGCACCTGCTGGGTAGCAGCCACTGCACCAGCCCCAGGGATCACAATGTGAAGCAAACACACTTGTAGCCCTTCCAGTTGGAGACACGGGGTCCACTTTGCTCCTGCCCAATCCCTTTGGCTTACAAGAAACTATTATAATGCCACCCCCATTCGATTTATGTGAAATCAAAGCCACCCTCCCAGACAACACTATTATTCAGTGCTATGAATAAATGAGCTATCAGGACAAGGGATGACATGCAAGCCCTTAGATGCAAATTACTAAGACAAAGAAGCCAGTGTAAAAAGGCTGCGTGCAGTTAGATTCCACAGCACATCCCGGAAAAAGCAAACTATGGAGACGGTTTGGGAGGGAAGAAAGATGGATTGGCAGAGCACAGAAGGTTTTCAGGGCAGGGAAAATGTGTGAGAGACGATACGAGTGGGTCCAGGTCACCATGCATTTGTTCAAACCTATGGAGCACACCGCATCAAGAGTGAACCCCAGGTGCAGTATGGACCCTGGGTGATGACTGATGTGTCCGCGTGAGTTCGGCAGGGGTGACCCAGGCATACTCTGGCGGCGGACATTAGTAACGGCGCCGGCGATGCAGGGGGGCGTACGGGCAATCTCTGTGCTGTCCTCTTAAAAAAAAAAAAGAGGAAAAAGCAGTAGCTCTCTTAGGGCCTTCAGAGCCAGTGACATGGTTGTGATCAAGGCCGCGTCCACCAGAGGGCGCTGCAACCCCGCTGGACCCTCTCCACACACCTGAGAAAACCGCTGGGGGAGGCGGGAGTTTCCCCAGAACCGCAGTCAGTAGGAGGCGGCTTCTCCGCAGAAACCGCTGCGTGGCGCGTCGCCTGCGCCCTGCGGAGCGCAGGAACAAGCCCACTCGCCGTCCTTACAGAGTGGGAAAGTCGCTAAGGCGCCCCAAGGGGGCGGGGGAGGCTGCCACAAATCCAGGGTGCCCTGGACTGTGTTGGGAAGAGGAGTTAAGAAGTCCTTGCCACCTTGGGGTCGGGCTCTAGAACATTCTCCAGCAGAGTACTGGAACTGCAAGAAAACTCTCCCTTGTACCGAGACCGCGTCTCATGGTGGTTGGGTTTTGTCCTGTTACCCTGGGGGTTGTTATAACCGCGAGTCCTGGCTAGGGAGAGAGTACACGCCAGGCCCCTTTGGGAAGGGCCTGGATTTAAATACCGGACAACAGAAGGCCCTGCCTCGGTCGGGCTGCTCCTCTAGGCTCGGTTCGTCCCACTCACGGAGCGCTGTGAGTTTCCTGTTTGCAAACCGAAGCCGGGTCCTGAACTCGGTCCGCTGGGAACCGAGGCTGCTCCTGCGAGCGGCCCAGGGCGGGCGGTGCAGGCCCGCTGGCACGCGCGTGGGGGAACGCCCAGGCGCGCATTCCGCCTCCGAGCGAGCGGAGCAGCGAAGGCCAGGGCTGGCGCGGGGCGCCTGGAGCCTCTCCAGGGACGGGGCTGGAAGAAGACCGGGAGCAGCCCGTCCTCCGCGGGCTGTTCCGCGGCGCGCTGCCAGGAACCCCGGGCCCGAGATCGCGAGCCGCCAGGCGCCCCCAGCGCTGGGCAGGGCCGGGCTGCGCGGGCTGGGGTCAGCAAGCGGGCAGCGGAAGCCGGGGTGGGGTGGGCGGGAGGGGCCCCTCGGGCCTCGCACGCGCACGCGAGGTCCCCGCAACACGGAAGCGCTCCAGACACACAAAGACGCCTTTGTGGCTGCCCTCGCACTCCCGGCACAGACTTCCGCCCCCAGTCGCCACCCCAGCCCCGGGACCAGGGCTGCGTCTCGTCCCCAGCCCACGGTGAGCCTGGGACGCCAGGCCCACTTCCCAGGGCTGCGGCGAGTCTTCTGCACCCACGGCCTAGCGCTGAGAGGCAGGTTCGAACCCTGAGGGACCCAGCTCAGACACACTCCCCTGCCTGCTCCCCTGTGAGGCTCCTCCGGGGCCCAGGGTGCTGGCCCTGGCCCGAGAGGGGCCGAGGGTGAAGAGACAGACTCCCGACTTCTCCCTTCCGCTTCACCCCGGCTTTGCTTGTCTTATTTTGTTTTGAATGGAGGGACTTCACCACAGAAAGCCACTGCTGAAAGACGACTCTGCCGGGCACTGTGGTTGGCAGCTTCAGGTGTGAGGAAAGGGTTTGGAAAGCTCCATGGCCCTGCCACCCCCTCTCTGCCCATGGTAGAGTTTGGCCTCATTAAGGTGGAGGAGGGAGGGAGCGGGGAGAGCCATCAGGAAGAGAGCAGCTATAGGGACTGCTGATGTGGTAGGCCGGTGGGTCCCCAACAGTGGGCACTGCATAACCTGCCTACTGCTTAGGAAGCTGAGTCCCCGTCCCCACGCAGGCCGGTGGAGGCGGAGACGCCGGGCCCTATCAGCCAGCCCTCCTAGGGATTCTCAGGCCTCCGAAGTTGAAATCCTGGCCTGAGCCTTAGCCAGGGGACCAGAGGACGGAGAATGAGGCAGCCAGATGGCTCCTGGCACCATGTTCACTCTTCACACCCCAGCCCTGACTTATTGATGCCCCCCCCCTTTACTATTTCATCCCTGCCTTTCAGTCATTACAGTAGCCGTAAGGGTCAAAAACCAACTTCCGAAGAGCTGTCCCAAGCCTTTTCTCTCTGCTCCTGAGTATCCATTTCCAGAGCAGGGGAAATGGATGGCAGCCATGCCTTATGGTAACCTCAGAGCTGCATACCGGGCATTGGAGAAGGTGGACCTGGTGCTATTCTCCTGGCCCCTGGCCTCCTGGGATGGACCATGGGTGTACATGGGTGTACAACCCCAGCTGGCTAGCTGTGCAGGTCCTGGAGCTCTGTGTGGCTTGATTTCTCTCTAGGTCTAAGGAAAACCAAGACTGCCATCCAGCCGTCTGTAGGTGTCTGATAGCTGTGCAACAGTCAGTACTTATTGAGCGTCAGTTATGAAACAGGCCCGGGATGCAAAGGATTTGCCCTCAACGTTTTTTTTTTGTTTTTTTGACAGGCAGAGTGGACAGTGAGAGAGAGACAGAGAGAAAGGTCTTCCTTTGCCGTTGGTTCACCCTCCAATGGCTGCCGCGGTCGGCGCACCGCGCTCATCCGATGGCAGGAGCCAGGTGCTAGGTGCTTTTTCCTGGTCTCCCATGGGGTGCAGGGCCCAAGCACTTGGGCCATCCTCCACTGCACTCCTGGGCCACAGCAGAGGGCTGGCCTGGAAGAGGGGCAACCGGGACAGAATCCGGTGCCCCGACCGGGACTAGAACCCGGTGTGCCGGCGCCGCAAGGCGGAGGATTAGCCTGTTGAGCCACGGCGCCGGCCCCTCAACGTTTATAATCCAGTGACTGTGGAAGGAAGGAAGGAACATACTCATATATACCTACACATACATACCCCATAAAGCTTGTGGAAATGCGTATTATGAAAAAACTACACAAGAATTTCCAACCATCTTGCACCAAAATAAACTACTTTTAAATTCCATTTTCCATAAATACTTTGAAGTACCCTCGTACGCATAACCGAAGGCAATTTCCTATAGTGATCCAGACTTCAAAAATTGAAGAAATAGAAGTGGTACAGAGTGACTGGGGGCCACGGGGGCTACTGCAGCCAACATGGCCAAAGAAGGGCCTACATGTTAGGGTAAGAAGTAGCCAAGTACAAAACTCTGGATGAAGAAAGTACAATGGCCTGAGCCGAGGGCAGACTCGTTATGCTTAAGGGCAGGCTGCTATGGTGGCAGGGTGGAGCATGACGGAGAGTAGGGATGGTGGGGCATGAGATGGGACATGGGAAGGAGTTTGGAGTCTCTCTGGTTTGTAACAGAAGCCAGCAGGGAGTCTCAGTATGTAATCATCATTCACTTTAGTTTCTGTTGTTCATTTGCCTCTCGAGTCTCTCCCTTTTTTTTAATTGAGGTATGATTTACCTGTAATGAACGACTCCTACGGAGACAGCTTGATGAGTCTTTACCTACACATACAACCTCGTGATCACCATTCAGATGGTGGCGTAGGTTTGTAAAGATCACTCTCCCTGCTTCTCGCAAGTGGACTGAAGGCAGCGGGCAATAATGATGTCAGGGTAGCAGTGAAAAGGCTGTGGGATCCGATGGGGTTCAGAATGGGGGCGGCAGTGGAGGTGGCGAGAAGTGCTGGGTTTGCTAGTGTTTAAGGGAGGTGATGGCTTTGTTGGTGCAGAGGATGAGGGGTGTCAAAGAGAAGAAGGAAGGGGGCCTCGAGGTGAGTGTTCTGAGTAGCTCAGTGTGGCAGCCCTGCGCCTGAAATGGCAGATTTTTGAGAAGATGTGCAGCATATTGGGAATCCATAGTTTCACAGCAAAAACCTCAGTCTATCTTGGAATTGTAAGCCAGTGCAGAGGGTCAAACCAGGTGCTAATGTCTGTCTCCGAATATTTGCCCCTGCATCGCCTTAGCTTAGCTTGATCGTCCGTCCACAGCATGCAAGTGTTCAATCGGGCAAGCTCCAGATGTCAGCCACCAGCCCGGACACTCTGCGACGGGGCCGAAGGTAGAGACAGAGAGGAGAAGTAAGCCTGTTCTCTCTCGTGCCCTGTAGATCCTGATGTCTGAGCCAGGGAAGCTGCTACAGAAGGTGAAGGTGTGGCTGCAGGAGTACTGGAATGTTACAGACCTCATCGCCATCCTCCTGTTCTCTGTCGGGATGATCCTCCGTCTGCAAGACCAGCCCTTCAGGAGCGACGGGAGGGTCATCTACTGTGTGAACATCATCTACTGGTACATCCGTTTGCTGGACATCTTTGGCGTTAACAAGTACCTGGGCCCCTATGTAATGATGATTGGAAAAATGGTAAGCATGCTCCTCTGGTTCCCTGGTATCGGTTCCTGGGGGAGGAGGGGTGGGGAGGAGATTAGGAGGAACTAATAAACCTGGGCCTGCTGTCCATATCTACATGATTGGACACCCTGGGGATGTTGTGTGTTCTCAATGCCTTTTGAGTGTTTAGGAGTTTGGCTGCATCTGTTTACAAAAATTGGAGAGTTTAATCATCAGTTACCCATTCACTTACAGAAGAAAGATAAAGATCACCTCTTTTGTGCCAGGCACTGACTAGACGCTGAGTACAGAGTATACACAAATGCTCTTTCCACGAGTTTGAAATGGAGAGAGAGAGAGAGAGAGAGAGAGAGAGAGAGAAGTAATTACCATGCGCTGTGAGAGTGCTGTGAGACAGGTGTGTGCAGAGGAGCTTAGGTAGACAGGCTTCGTACAGAGGCTCCATTTCGGTGGCTCTTACGGGAGGAATGGATCTTCATTACATATTGCAACAGATTTTTAGGACTTTTTAAAAATTTTGTAAAAAATAAAAAAAGATAAAGTGCTAGAAAAGTGCCTTTCCCTACACAAAGGGAAGAAAAACAGTCTATTTCGGTTGAGCTGAGCTGAGCTGTGTTAGGTTGAGTTGGAAGCGAACACTACGTTCTACCACACATCATGTGTTTTGTCACACTGCTGCAAGAAGATGTCTGTTAGGAACTAGGATCCAGAATGGTGCTCCTACTTACTTCAGTCTCCAAAAATAGTCCCAAGGGGGCACGTAATACGCTTCCCCACAAATGGCCAACGATTCATTCCAGTGCTTCTTGACCACACACCAGCTTCCAGACTTTTTCCACAAAGGCCAAAGCCTTCTGAGGACAGCACAAATTTTTATTTCTGAGGAAATGCACAAATAAATCAGCTCCCTCTCCAAACTCACTAGAGGAAGAAACAGAGCCCATGGCCCTAAACACTAGATATTTTTCATGAGTTGGCCCTCTTTTCTAAGCGTGTCCCCTGTTTAACCTTCACAGGACATGTGTGGAAAAGCTAAGTGCATCCATTCTACCATGGCCAACACCTCTTAATGAGAAGCCTCTTTGCTAAAAACCATCACTTCACTTCATTGTATAAGCCGTTGAAACCAACAATTGGTCAAGAGATGTCCTTTTGGACTCAAGTTTTGCAATGCACACCATTGCCAATTCAATGTTTATCAAACATGTGTGTGGGTGGATGTGTGAGTCTACTGAAATGAATTTTCCTCAGAACTCTTCCTGTGAAAGTGCTGATATACTCACACAAAAAGATTTCGAATTCAAACGTAATTAGGTGTGACACTGAGTGATTTATTTAACCTCTTTGAGTCTCAGTTTTTCATTTCTAAATCATTAATGAACGATAAATACATAACTTGTAGGGTTGTTGTGATTAGACATAACTTATTAAATGGTCAACAGGGTCTGGTTCAGAGTTTGAAACTTGACAGATTTACCCCTTATCATTAAATTCATATTGTGTTTTTCTAAGTACACCAAAGAAGAAAAGATTTTCTCATAGTTATTCTATTGAGGGAAAAGTCTCACCAAACCCATTCTAGAGAGGGAAAATTTGAATTCACAGGCTTGAACCACTTACCCAAAACTGAACTACAGTTCAATTGGGAAAATTTTTGACTAGGAAAAAAAACTGTGTATCTTATTCTATTATATGCCTGTTGTAAAATTATCTTCTTTGTATTTTAACCATGAATTTGATATTGTGGTGAAAATTCCTATGTCTAAAAGCAGAGAGTCTCAACATTGAGTCTATGGATGGAGCTTAAGTGAGAGGAACTGTGGGACTCCCCTGCTTCCCAGTTTATAGATAAAAATATGTGGAGGGATGAATTTTCTGGACCGGGAAGGCAAGTTTTTGTGAACTTCTCAAATGGATCTCATGCAAATGAAGAACTATAACAGCTGTAGAATTAGGCCAAATCTTCTCAACCATGACACTGTTGATATTCAGGACTGAGAAAATCTTTGTTTTAGGTCCTGTGCACCACAGGGTGATGAGTACTTGTCCTGCCCTCTGCTCACTAGACAGTGTATAGTGTATGCAAACACACGTACACACACACAGTGTTCTGAAATAACGAAGAGGTCTCCAAACACTGCCACATGTCCCATAGGAACAAAATCACCCTATGTTAAGAAGCGTTGTGTTACATGATTACATAATCGGATTGGTTGTTTTCTGATTGTTACCTTATTTCAACAAATAAAATCTGAAAAGAGCCATACAAATAAAATATATTAATTTTAAAAGTCTTGGTGACATTTAAATACTTGGTGTAACTGAAGTCACTCTAATGCAGCAAAATTATTCTAAGATCCACGCCTATCATTTTAATAATGGCATAATTATCTCCAGTTTTGACTGGAATGAATTCTTGCTAAGGAATGAGCAAAGGGATGTGCTGCATTTTCTCTGCCTTCTAACTTATGAATGACTTCATCTACCAGTCAAGAATAAGTAGAAAATGAATATATTTGGGGATTTTGCTTTTCTTTCATTTTTTTTTTTTAAGATAAGTAGATCTATAAGGGAGTTACTGATCCGGAAGGTGGGTAAAATATACCTGTAGAATTTTTCTGTGAGCCAGACAGGCTGCCAGGCTGGAAGCATAACAAAGTATGCCCAGATGTGTTTCTATTGAAAGCCCTTCAACACTAGGGAATCCTTATTCAGTACTGAACAGCCGAGTAACTCACCATGCCCTGTGGCCTGGGGGCAGGCAGCTGATCTGACTGCTGGGTATCCAGTGATCTTAGGAAGACCCTTTGGAAAGTGATTCTCTGAGTCTTTGCATTGTATTAGAAACCAGTGTGCTTGTGCCTCACAGCCTGGAAGACCTGCTATCAAGTATGACCCAGTGCATCTGCAGGTCCAGGATTACTTAAACCAAATCCTGCCCCTTTCCATAGCATGCCACTGCTCAGTGGAATTCTCTAAACCTAGTACAAGGCTCATGTTTACAATGCAAAAAAAAAAAAAAAAAAGAAAGCAATCACAATAGCTGACATGTTTAGGATGTGCCAGATACCATATCAGATATGTGAATGTTATACCTTCATGAAATAGGTTCTAGTATCTGCATTTTAACAAATAAACTGAGATGAAGCAAGGGACAATAACAAGATTCCTGCCTATCTAACCCTACAACCTGACCTCCTTCCAACTCTAGTAATAATAATACGTTAATATTTACTGAGAACCCACCCACTAAATGTTTTACATGTTATCTCAATCCTTACAAAATACACATTATTGTTGTTACTATTATCCTCATTTAAAAGTACAAACAAAATATCAAGTAACTTGTCCAAGTGCCCAAGGCCTCATAGCTATGTTTCTTTTTTTTGTTACAGCTAGGTCTATAAGGGAGTTTTATTTTATTTTATTTTACTATTTTATGTGGTTATCTTTACTTTTTTGTGAGTGTTTTTCAGGCTGTTTTTACTAGCAAAGGAAAGATGAAAGCCCAGGTAGGCTGACCCCTGAGAGCACATGCTTAAATGCTTAACCATTATAGAATACATGCTACTCTAGAGAACACCACTGAAAGATGTTTACAAGAACAGGTCACAATCTCAATATTGGAGCAGCTGAACAATTTAGCTCTAAAAACAGAGGACACCAGCCCCAGCTCTCACTGTAATGCTCTACTCCTGCACGCTGTCAACTTTCGGTGTTTGTATGGGAGCTTAGGTTTCTTTGAAATAGATGAAGCTGAGAGTTCAGGAAGAATATTTCTTCCCTGGGATTGCTTTAGGCCTGTGGATAGATATCACGATCAATTTGAATGAAACAATTCTGAGAAAGTAAATTAGAACATTTCTGCATTTGCTGGCTGAGCTTTCTTGCGTCAAACTGGCCCCAAAATCTCATGAGTACCCACTTTCCTCTCCCTACCTATCTTTTAATCAATTCCAACAAATACAACGTGAAGGACTCATGTGTGCTTCTTCATTGATGAGAATTCTATTAAATAAATTGTAAACTAATTTTACAAAACAAAGAAGAGAAAGAGAGAAGATGAAAAAATAGGTTCATGTTTCCTAAAAAAAAAAGCTGGTCCAAAGCAGTCAGCTTGCTCTCAGAGCTCTGAAACCACCAGCCTGTTGAGGGAATAACTGATTAGCATATTTCTTTAAAGATAATGAAAAGATAGGAGTGAATACCAAATTTTGAGAGATTCTTACTGAGTTTTAAAGTCGTATGACACTCATGAGATGGATCTTGAAGTTGCCTTGAAAATCTATCATTTGACCTAAAATATGTTGAGATCCCAATACCCTAAGTCATGCTGGTAAACTATAATGTTTGAATTTCAACAAAAAAGTTTCAAACCAATTTGAAGCCTTCATTAACATTGATAAAATGATCATTAGCCTTTCTTTATATGTGCACATTCCTTTTGGAAGTCTGATGTCCAAGAGAAGATGGTCTTTTGTATTAAGCGGTTTGATATAAGAGAGAGAAACCAACCTCTAACTAGCTTAAGCATAGAGAGCATATATTGACTGGCAGAAGGTCACAATGGAACTGGCCCCGGGCCACAGCAAACAGGTACTCAACTGCTGTCAGGATTGGTTTGCTTTCTGTCTACTCTCTGTGTCATTCATTCTGGTCAGTTTCACTGGGGGTTACTCAGCCTCAGACACTCTGCATTCAGGGAATTAGAAAGAGAAAAGGAACTTTGGTTAAACAAAATAAAGCAAGACAATAAAGGGTTCTGGTTGGCCTGTCACATGCCTGCCTCTTATTACTATTGCCAGAGCACTGAGTTCCATGATTAACCTAGCCTGGCCAAATGGGAACTATTTCTAAAAGAAGGAGGTACTGGCCAGGCAATATCAGTAGTTACTGCATCCTCATCTGTTTTGGGTGATAAAAGAAAGGCAGTTTGACATATGAGAAACAAGTTCCAAATAACATGTATCATGGAAATAAACAAGGAAAAAGGGAACAAAGAGGAATAAGATATACAGTGTACTAGAATGGAGTTGGAAGGATTTTATAAACATATCCAGATGAAACCCTCCATTTCAATAACAGGCCCAAGTTTGAGTCATTGGGCTACATTGTTCTAATGCCTTAGAAAATATCATCCATACCCAATAGCTCTCTTGAAGGAGGAGTAGGTATAGGAAGAGTGGTTCTCTGAAAGATTGATCGCAGTAGAAAACCAGGCAATGAGTGTGGAGTCTCAAGAATAAGACAGAGCGTGATGGATATTTGCTTTGTTTATAAGTAATTATTTTCTTGACCTTTCCAACTCTTCATTTGCCTTTTAGAACTTGGGAAACTTACAGCATTGCACTAATTCTTGAAATAGTTCAACTATCCCAATTCCAACTTTCCTATGAAAGAGAATAAGAGAGAACACTTGCCTCCCTGGGAGCAGACGTTCAGGCTGGATTCACACAGAAATGCAAGTTTCTGTGTTATTATGACTCCCACATCTAGATTTGACTAGGCCCCAGGGACAGCAGTGAAAAATGAAGCACTCCCACTTGGTGTTACCTCTTTAAGAGTGTGTTTTGCATTACTGATAAGGTTCTGTGGACATCAGCTTGGACGGACCAAGCATCCTCATATCAGGACACAACTCCCTACCTAAATATCCCTTACTGAGCATCTAGAATATGAACCTCCTCCAAAGGTTTCCATCAAGGTAAGCTTTTGCAGGAGCACTCAATCATGCACATTTTCTTTTGTTTCTCCCCTGCTTCTCTGCCTTTCCAGATGATAGACATGATGTACTTTGTCATCATTATGCTGGTGGTACTGATGAGCTTTGGGGTCGCCAGGCAAGCCATTCTCTTTCCCAATGAGGAACCCTCATGGAAACTGGCCAAGAACATCTTCTACATGCCTTACTGGATGATTTATGGGGAAGTGTTTGCAGACCAGATAGACCGTAAGCAAGTTTATGATTCTCATACACCAAAGTCAGGTATTTAACTTCAATTGGGTCATGTCTTTTCCAAGCTCATTTGTTTGTTCTCAATAAATGGCTCAAGATAGAGGACTGATTCCTAGTTTGCTATCTTGTAGGGGAAAAAAAAAAAGAGAAAGCAAAGAAATTATTTTAGCCAAGTAATCTACTGCTGTTGCTTCAGGTATGTCCTTTCTGTGACACAAATCAATATCTGCTATCCCAAATTTAAGCCACAAATGGACCATTTAAAAATATCTTAAGTTCCTTTGTGATTCAAAACCCTGGGATTTTTAAAATTGAGAATAGATGGTGTCACTACTCCTCACTCCTATCCCAGCCCCCAGCCCTTTGCCTTCAGAAAATAAATTCCTGGAGTTTGACTTCAGAACAAATAAACAATTCTCAATTTCACCATCAGAATTCAAGAGTAAAGGCAAACATCTGTATGGTGTTTTCCTAGCACTGGAAACTATTCTCTAACTCCCTTTCCCACTGTCTCAAATTATGTGCTAGTGAGACTCATAGGAAGCTAGTGTTCATTGCCTGGAAGTATGGAAAATGCCTTCGGTCATAGACTGAGTTGCTTATATAAAAGCCAGAGGGGGAAAATAGCGTCTATATCATGAAGTGATTTAATGTGGGGAGCAAGCACCAGCAGTCCTCCAGGGTTTCAGGCCCTAATAAGTGGTGATTTTCTGTAATCAACATTCCTCTTGCATGGAGTCTGAAGATAGTTGTAGCCCAAGAGTCTGTTCCAGGATTTTATTTGGACCAAATGTCAGGGCACACCAGGCTTTGGGAAATGACTTGGGAAGAAAGCATCAGGAAAGAAATATCTTCCAGTGTGGAGGAGTCCAATCCCAGGAGCGACTCCTTCTCATTTCCCCTGAGGAGTTTGTCTCTGGAAATAACACCCCGCCAACATTGTTGAATTAACATTTTTCAGACATAATTTGCTAGCAGGCTAGCAGCCTAAGCCCTGGACTGTGGACATGGATTAAGGTTACATAATCAGTGGTATAGCATATTTAGAGCAGTGGCTAATCGGTATCTGCCCCCTGTCCTGCCCAGCCCAGCCCAGGTAGCACAAGAGCAGGAACACAAGGATAAAGCCCCCAAAGCGTGAGTCTCCCATGCCTATGAAGAGCATGTGTACATTGGCACAGAATACACACATGCACCCTTTTCCCTTCCATGAAGGATTTTTAACAAATACCCTTTCCTTCTCAAAATGTGTTATACGAGGCAAGCAAGGCTTTTTGGAACACCTAATTGGAACAAATATTTCTTACATGAGACTTAGCCAACTCACAGAGGAAGAATTTGAGCTCCATCTCCTAGTTATAATGTCTCTGGTTGACACTGTGCAGCATTCGCCAAAACAGTTTTCCTGGGATTGGGGAAAATCCTTCTGAGAGCCTCATTTCAAATGGTCCCTAAAGGCAAAACAGTACTTACAAAGCCCACCAATGACGGCTCTCCTCAGAGATTAAGTGTATTCTTTTCCCCAAAACATTGCCTTTCCACTGAGTTATATTATTTTGCCTTTTCTAGTTTTCCTTTCATCTCCAAAATAAGATGAATCCCCCGTGAGTGTTGTGACAATGCAACATTTTGGGAAAGAGGAGGAGGGAGGTATAGGTGTGTTTTATAAATGGGATTCTCTCTGTCCCTCTACAAGTGGCCATTTATTGATGTTGTACTATGAACCCAGCCTAGTGCAACAACCTCCACCATCTGGCTGAATAAGAAGATTTTTTACTGTTATTTTAAAAGAAGGGCTGATTGTAGTTTAGAACTTGAAACCCACCCCCAGGAGATGGAAGAGTGCTGTTTTGTGTGAGTGATGTATGAAAACAGATTCACCCCACCGTATTAATTAGTCCTTGGTGCTCTATTTCTGTAAGAAGAAATTTCTACCCTATCCTGATATTTAACTGACCCAGCCTCCTATTATAGATGCAACATTCCTCATGCCCTTCCCCCAACCACTTACCTTCCTTTTAGATGTGTGAAATTGGCTGCAATGGTAGCCACCGTTCTAAGCTAAATCAGCCAGTTTGCTATTGAGTGCTGGAGTATTTGTCCTTTCTCAAGCGGGGATAGAAGGTGGACCCCAAATCTGTCATTATCCTTGACCACGGTCATCAAACATTGTGTCCTTTAAATGATTTGATAGTCATGTGATGGCGCTGGGTGGGCCCAGTGAGGATTTGATGACTGCCCTCCCTGGGCGTTCAGAACTACCCACAGGACCCAATTACCAAGCCATTTGAGAAAGGTACAAATCACTTTGCTGCCCTATGGTGTCTTGGCTCTTTTCTGTGCCGTGTCCAGGTTGGCGTGTGAAGCATGTATACAGGCTGATCAGAACCCCTAGCCACCTGGACCCCTGGCCCTGTGCAGGGCCTGCCAGTCCCAGCCTGTGGGTGTACCTGTGTGGGCCTCTCCAAGTGCTGCTCATGCAAACGCACCTTTTCAGAGCAACTCATTTCCAGCAATGTGCACGTGCTCCATATCTAACTCTTTGTTTTTGACTTCAAAATTGCTGAGCCCATTTCATGTCTGGGGAATTACTCTTTTCCTTAATTGACATAGATGTCTATGGATGTATGATGGGGGCTTCGGAATGGGGGACTAATGTGAAAGTTAAACCTGAGCAGAGAGAATAGCTTTAACACCTTCCTTTTGGGGAGGCAGTGTTACCTAACTATAGATTTTTTTATATACACCCATCTTTCTCCTATCGTTTGTCCTAAACACAGAGACTATCAATAAGGCCAAAAATACTAGAAAGAGACTTATAAGGTTACTTTCCAAATGTGCTTAAAAACTGAAAGCAAAAGAAAAAATGGCGTCACTGTAAAATCACTTGTGTGCTTTTCATCTCTAAGCTGTGTTGGACTAACACAGACCATAGTCCAACTTCAATCCAAATGATCTGTAAGGTTTGGAATATTGGCTTTGGTGATGGGAGCAAAGAAAGATGAAAGAATGGGACTACAAGCAGAAGATGAGGAAACTGGGGGAGGGACAACGACAGTCTGCTGTACTTTGGAAACTTTCCCTAACACCCTGGTTTAATTCACTGGGAACTGAAATTGCTGTTGTCGGTTGGTACTTCGTTTTACTTTGTTTTTGTTTATAAAGAGGCTTCTGATGTTTGTGTTATATATTGTACTAACTCTACAGCCCAACCTAAGGGCCCCCATGAAGTGACTTAGGCCCAGATTTGTTAAATACATTGCAACCAAGTGATGACATCTTCTGAGCACTCTCATTAGGTGAGCCATGTTGCATGGCCTCTGAAAGCTGGTCAAGCTCCCACTAGAGCTTGACGGGGAAAGGCCGCAGAGAGGAAAAAAGGAGCAGAATAGATTTCCAGAAGCATTCACGCCAAGGCCAGCACAAAGCTAAAACGAGATGGACTCTTGCCAGCTCAGAAATCTGGCTCTACGTTTTGGTGTCTGGGGTGCCTGGAAATGCAGCTTTATTGGTGCTGAAAATGGGGTGCCTCTGGCTCCCCCAGCCTTTGAGTGAGGGAGACTTCTGCTTACTTACAGGCCCTCATGTGTTACCTGCCATATATTCAGATTCCTTAGGCTGTTCCAGGGCAAGAGGAAAATGAATCATGCTCTCGAATGCATTAAATAAGGGCCTAAATTTAGTCCTTCTTTCTGACTCTCTGAGTATTTCACAAGTTCAGATAGTAACGAGAAAGCAGAATGTCCAAAACTTACTTTTTACCATGAAAACTGAATATTGTCTGGCCTTTTCTACTCCCTTCAAATCAACTATCCCATCTACTTAATGAGTGGGTCAGTTTTTTTTTTCTTGCTGCCTAAAGTTCTCCCACCTGAAATTAGTAGTTAACCTGGTATAGGATTTTTTTAAATTTTACTTATTCAGTACAAAGTTTTTCCATTAAAAAAAAAAAGACAAGCTTGCTCCTTTACATCCACGTAGTCCTCCTGTTATGTCCACCGGACTGAAAGTGTTGTTTTGGTCTGAAAACAAGTTTTGTGGATGTGCATATAAAGCTGAAACAGTCTTATGATTTTTTTAGCTTCAAATTAATTAATTCTCATCTCAGGTGTGGAGATTAGGACAGCTCAAGGAGCCCATTCTTAAAATGTGCCTACTTATGGGAAGCATAGAACAGCATGAACATGAACAGAGAGAGAGTGCTGTTGTGCATCTCAACGGCTAGGCTCCAGTTTTCAAAACTCAGGGCTGTGCATCTGCTTAGTATTCCAGCCTGACCTTCTCTAATGGATTCAGAGCACACTAATGCCCACCAGCTATAGCCTGACCAAAGAGAGTATTGTGGAAAAGAAAAACCTGGGCCTGCGCCAACTTTCGGGAAAGGGGGGAATTGTTTTGTTGGGTTTTGTTTTTACAAATTTCCAAGGAAGCAAGCCAATATGAGTCACCACCTCATTTTCTGCCTCTTAAAGTCAGCTCACATGAAAGAGAATGCCCACCTGACTTGTTTACCAATGCATGCTGATTCCTGGATTCACAAATAACAGCTCATGCTGTGACAGGCCTTTGTGATGTTTTCATACCCTGGTGTGGTCCACATTTGTTCCACCATCGTGATAGTCACTTAACATTGGCTCAAAGATTGGACTCCATTTTGAACTCAGTCATTTTCATTCAGTGGATATTTATTTTATTCCTATGAGCTGGAAACTAAGGTACAGAGGTAAACATGATAGAAATTTTGTCTTCAAGAAGCTTACAGTTCAGTGGAAGCAAACTGACATTGACAATGTATATGTAGACATGGAGCTTGAAAAAGGAGGTCATACTCCTTCTAGGGTAGGAGTCTGGGGTAGGGGAGGGCAAAATAGATGAGGACTTGCAAAGAAAGAGAAGACTGAGCTGCGTCCTGAAATGTGAGCAGATGTTTGCTAGACAGATGGGAGCAGGGCGTGTGAAGAAGGAAGAGCAGCAATCCAAACTGAGATTTAGTATGGAAAGTTCCAGGAGCAGCAGCTACTTCAGTGTGATTGTAGAGTGAGACACTGGGTCAGGAAGTAAGGCTGATAGGGCTGAAGAGAGGGAAAGGACTATAGCTCATGGAGGACTCATATCCGATACTCAGTGTAGCACTGTGGTCAGATATACAAGAGAGCATCAAAACAGGCATAGAAAATTTGCGTTATCCTTTAGTTCTATTTTTTACATGAACTTTTGAGGCCCCCTTATATATTTTCATCATATCTCTCAGGCTAAACTGTGGAAGAGGAGTTGATGGGAGGTGAGAGGCAAGAGGCCATTGCTAATGCGGTAGCTGAGGTGGAAAAACAGGTGCAGAAGACTTCAGGAAAGTGAAATCAGAAGAACCCAGGCAGAAATCAAATGGCACAAAGGGTGCTTGGGGGAAAGTGGATGAGAATTTTGAATGAGGGGTTAGGAACTGTTCAAACATTGCCTTTTGGCTTAGTATAAAAGGCAATGTTATTTACAGAGATAGAGAATCTGAAAGAAGAAACTACTAGGGGAAGGGAAATTTGTTTCATTTAAGTTGAATTGAGTTTGAGGTTCCTATGGGAACTAGGAAAACCGTGAAAAGGCTATTTTGTAGACAGAACTCAGCAGAGAGCCAGACAGGAAATAGATTTGGGGATCAAAAGGAAAGCCAGGATGGGTGAGCTTGCAAGGTTACACAAGTAGAGATAGAAAAGATGGCTAGCATAGAGTAGAGAGAATGGAGTAAGAAAGAGTATCAAATGTAAGAGAAAAGTGCAACTAGGTGAATGCTTAGAGGAGTCCGTTCAGTCAGACCTTTGGAAGTCACTGTGCCAAAAAATTTTCATTTCCCTGGGGGGTACAAAAACCAATTACAATGATTTAAGAGTCAGTGAGCAGCAAAGCAAAACATTTACTAGCAGAGAGGGGAAGAAGTGTTATATGAGTGTCCCCTTATTATCCAGGAAGGATTGGTCTCAAGACTTCCTCCTACCACACCTCACAGATACCAAAATCCAAGGATGCTCAAGTCCCTTATATAAAATGGTATAGTATTTGCATATTGCCTCTGTACATCTTCCTGTATAGCTCATATCACCTCTTGATTACTTAGAATAACTAATAAAATGTAAATGCTATATAAATCATTGTTATACTGTATTTGAGGGGATCATTGCAAGAAAAAATACTGTTAAGATTCAGCAAAGGCATAATTTAAAAAAAAAATTGTTTTGAACTGCAGTTGGTAAAACCCACAGATTCTGAACCTGTGGATACAAAGAGCTGACTGTACATGTGTGGAGTAGAGGGGCAGAGAGCATGTCAATGAGGTAAAGTTTGAAAAGAGTGATGTCTTATGATCATCATTAGAGAGAATGGGAGATGTCACCGACTTGGTGACACATCACATACAGCCATCAATTTGCATAGTTGGGTTGTGTGTTTTCTCATTCAGGCCTCAGCAGACCAGAGAGAGAATCAGGAAAGACAAACAGTTGGATTCATCCAACACTGAGGCTCTGTTTTGCACATATGGCAGAAAGCAAGGGACTAGGGCTTTTGAAGATTGTTTGAAGGGTCCTTACCATTAATGTAATATGAGGTCTAATATTAATGGAAAAGATAGTAAAAATATAATGTTGGCAAGTGCCTAGGAGAGGGAAGAAGGATCTTAGGGCTAGATGTCTAGCCTGAGAAGCAAGTACACTGAGAAACCAGGCTCCTGAGAGTTGTGATGGTGAGATGTCATGATCAGAGTGGTAAATGGGCATTCAGAGTTAAGAGGTGAAGAAATTTGAGGTAGCTATAAAGATGAGTCCAAGATGCTAAAATTGAGGTCAAGCATCTTGAAGCAAGAGTCTTCTGTATTTGCCGATACAGTCATTGAAGTTGTCTACAGTAATGACAGGAGTAGATGTGAAGAAGAAGACTTTGGTCATGATGACCTGAAACTCAAAGGGAAAGGGCTTTTTGCACTCACAGAAAAAAAAAAATGATTTGGAAGAGCTGAAGAGTATCAGTGAGAATGCAGACATTACCTTTGGGAACAACAACAGTGGATGATGAAGATGTGCAATTTCTACTTGAGAAGCTTAAAGAGAGGTCTGCAAAGTAGGCTTAATTCAGCCAAGAAAACAGGTTATTGGTCTTATGCATGGGTAAGTGGGCTCATGTGAAAAAGCAGAGGAGCTTATGTTCAGTTATAAGGGGGTTCCAGAAAGCTTGGGGAAAACAAAGGAGAAGGGGAGCATGATGAGAAAATTCAGTGCACAGAAAGCCGTTATTATGACATTAACATGGAGGATGGGTAACTTTAGGAGCTTGCATTTTAGGAATAGATTATAGGAAGAGTATTTTGGTAGGAGTAAATTATTCAGTGTTTTGAGGTAGCTGAAGACTGGAACCCTCACAGTATAAGATACCCAGTGTGGCTACTGATACCTCTCCCTAAAAGGATGGAACTGGAGACTGTGCAATGGTGAAGAGTAACCAGGTGTTGAATAGGAACTTCAGCCAAATGGCTGGAGAATTCTATATCCCAGAAGAGGTCCCGTTTTGAAACTTAGCAAAGGCTTCATTGCCAGGAAACACCCTTCCTCACCTTCTGCAAAAATGAAGTCTTTTCTTTAGTCTTTTCTAGACTTGCTGAAACCTTGCCTATAACTAAATTTAGTTCTTGGCCCTTCCTAGCTGTCTGTAGTCCCTGTTGTAGCTCTGCTTTGCACCCTATGTTTGCATGTTTCCAAAGCCCAGGCTTTTTCTGTCCTACCACAAATACTTCAACTAAGCCATAGGTAACCCTGTGGAAAAGAAAGCATCAGGAGTTGTAATATATTATAAATTCTCAGAATTTCTCACAAAAGCTTCCTTCCTTGAAGTTTGTACTTGGGAGAGGATATCTGAGTTCCCACTGAGCAAGTGGGACTATCTGGTCACCTGTAGTCAGCTAACTAACCACTAGGGGCATGAGGGTGGGAAATGAGAGGTATTTGCCCCTCTGTACAGAGACAAGTCAATAAGTTCCCTTAAATGCTATGTTGGAACTTGTGTTCTTTAACATATGCAAAAGTGATCTAAAAATGGGAGTCTGCAAGATTTAGGGAAGAATTTGTAATCTATGGCAATGCTAAATCCTAAACCGAAAGTGAGAAACTCCAGAGACAGTGTATGTGTGTCAGCAGAAAAGTCACTGATTAGGTTCACTAAGAACATGTTTGGGATCAAATCAGTCACTAAAAAATAGTAAGACTCCATATTGTAACTATCAGGGTACTTGAAAATGTTCATGGAAAAACAATATTAAAAGATAATTTCAGGAGTGGGTGTTTAGTGTGGCAGTTAAGACACCACTTGGAATGCCTACATCCCATGTCAGAATGCCCATTTCAAGTGCCAGCTCTGCTCCCAATTCCAGCTTCCTGCTACTGGACACCCTGCGATGTCCAGGTGATGGCTCAAATGTTACCACTCATGTGGGAGACCTGGATTTAATTCCTGAGTCCTGATTTCAGCCTGGCCTAGTGCATTGCAGGCATTTGGGGAGTGAACCTGTGAAAGAGGTTGGTCTCTGTTGTCTCTCTCTCTATCTCTTTCCCTCCCTCCCTCCCTCTCCTCCTTTTTCTCTCTCTCCCCCATCACTCTGCTTTCAAATAAAATGATAATCATTTAGACATTTACAAAATATACCTTTATTTTGGTGCAAAAAGTTTTGAGACATATGCATAGTTTTTTTTTTTTTATAATACACATTTTCTGTGAACTTTTTGAATAACCCTTAAAGGTGCAGTAGACCACGTGGAAGGATAGGTGGTCATTGTAGGTTGAGTGATGGAGACATCTGTGTAGTGCATATGTAACTCAACCCCAAATCCTGTTAAACATCATCTAGAATCATACTGAAAGGAAAATACAAGGTGTTATCGCTACCTGACCCACTACGGTAGTGTAGCTGTGCCTGGGACACCAATTATGGCTCTAGTCTCTCTCCCTTAGGGAAGGCATAAATGCATTGAGACAGAGAAGAGCAGCCCAGCTCCTCAAGGAATGAATGAAAAGCTGCAGTTTGAAGATGGATCAGGAAGATTAGAGTTCTTCCATCTGGAAAGATAAAAGCAAATATCCCTGAAGAATCTGAACTCTCAAAGTCAATCTCTGTAGAGACAGTGATATGGCACAGGTCCCCAAACCTGAGTTGCTTTAGCCGAGAATCTCTTCAAGGTTGAAAGTGGCAGACTTAGGTCAAATAAAGAATATACCATTCTACAGAGTAGATAGAGAACTTGTGGGGGTTTATTCCCCCCAAGAGATGCTGCAGGAGAAATCATAGCTTCTCAAAGAGAATTTTAAATTTTCTAGCCTTTTAATTACAAAAAGGAGACACCTTCTAAGATAAAGATGCTGAGGGTTTTTTGTTTGTTTCCCCCAGAGAAATAAGTTACTTTTGAAGGCAAAACAATAAGATGCAGAAGAAGATTCTGCCATTCAGTGGAGAACCCATATTATAGAAAAGCATGGCTCAGTTCAAAGGATCTAGAATCTTCAGTCACTTCTAACACAGCACCCACTCTGCAGCTGTGGCAGAGTGTGGCCTCTGCCCGGAGTCTTTTCTGTCCTCCTTTCCTAAGGTTTGCTACCACAAATGTCTTTTTTTAAAAACTTATTTATTTTATTTGAAAAGCAGATTAGCAGAGAAAGAGAGGGAGAGACAGAAATAGAAACACAGAGGTTTTTCCATCCTCTGATTCACTCCCCAAATGACCGCAACAGCCAGGGCTGGACCAGTCTGAAGTCAAGAGCCAAGAGCGTCTTCCAGGTCTTCCACGTGGGTGGAAGAACCCCAGACACCTGGGGAATCCTCTGCTGCTCTCCCAGGTGCAGTAGCAGGGAGCTGCATCAGAAGTTAAGCGGCTGGAACTTGAATCAGGACTCATACATGATGCCAGCATCACAGGTGGCAGCTTAACCCACTGCACAACACCAGCCCTGTCTCAACCACCAGCCTCGCTGTGTGTTAATGTCAGGACTCTTGCTGTGAACTCCTTCAGATAATTGCACTTGAGCTCCTGCAGCCTTTTCGCCACCCAGAGAGCCTACAGAGCCAGAGAGCTTTCGTGCCCTTATTAGTGCCCGTTAGAAAGGGAAGGCTGTGGGGAGTATAACAGGCTGGTTCTCTTGGCTCTTGTTTAAGTGGAGAACACTACTACCTTCAGGACTGCAAAACACTTTCTGGAATGTAAGTTGTGATTTATACTCTGGAGATCCCAGTGAGATCTGGCTAAGGCTCAGGCTTCATCAGAAATTGCACCTTTTTTGGCTCTTTGTCCTTCTCTATTCTGATTCCTCCAGTTCCTATCTAGTTCCTCTTTGGAGTGCTTCCTTCACAAAGCACTTTCATTTCAAGCCTCCACTTGGGGTCTCTTCTGGAAGAAACCAGCCTAAGATAGACACTCAAGCTGCAAGCGTCCCCAGGTCCAACCTGACATCATTTATGTTGTAGATTCTAGACCTCTCCTTGCAATGCAGGGTAGGAAGCCAGGGGGAGTCCCAGCTTACAGAACACAGATGGTTGATCTAGTCATCTGCAGTAACAGAGTGACAAGACAGGGATAACGGACTACATGTCTAGTCCACTTCGTGTTGCTATAACAAAATATGTGAGACAGGGTAATTTATGAAGAAAGGGGGGTTATTTAGCTCACAGTTCTAGAGATTCAAGAGCATGGCCCCAGCCATCTGCTGAGCTCTCATGGGTGGCAGCAGTACGGTGGGAGCAAATGCAGAAGAGACCGCATGCCAAGATAGAAGTACAAAACTGGAAGGAGCCAGGCTTGCTCAAGAACTGCTCCACTCCTGGAGACCAATGTTAATCCTTCTGAGGACAATGCCCTGGGATCAGTTACCTTCTGCTAGGCTCTACCTCTTAAGGGTTCCACCATCTCCACACTGCCACGCTGGAAACCAGACTCCCAGCACGTGAACTTTAGGGGACAAACTGCATCCAAACCATGACATTGCCAGTGACAAAGACTTAATTGCATGTCTTTAATACCCGAGGTTAATGGCTGTAGCTCAAAGCATTAAATTTCCAGGAGTCACTGAAAGAAGTCGTCCTTGAAGCTGGGAAGTTCATTCCTACCTTTGAATCTTTTATTCTAAGGCATTTCTCAAATTTTGCTGTGCACTAACAGGATCTACAAGGAAGACCCTGTCCTTGCCTTTTAGGAGTTTAAAATCTAAGCCAAGTGTCAACAGATATTTTCTATAAAGGGCAAGATGCTATTCCAGGGACATATGGTCTCTCACTGCTGTGGATATACCATGTTGCCATTGTACCAGAAAAGTAGTCACAGACAAACAGTAAGCTAATGAGTAGGGGTGTTTTCCAATAAACAGTATTTACAAAAACAAGAGGTGGGCCAGATTTGGCCCCTAGGCTGCAGCTTGCTGACCCCTAATCTGAACCACCCAGCCTTGCAACTATATTAACTTCCTTTCCAGTTAGTTCCACTGAGCAATGTGTGAAACCAGAGTTCAGGACAGAATCCATTTCCTCTTTGGCACTTTCTACAAACATGTGAGAGGACATGCTTTGTACAATCACTTCTCCCTGGAAAAATGTTCTTCTACCAACTCAGATAAAACAGACCAGGAGAGAGAGGAGGAGGCCTGCTTTTGTAGAATGTACACAGAAAGAAACTGTACTCCCACAGAGCAGGCATGACCCCCACTCCACGAATGCAAACATGTCCAGAAATTTTTGTTTTTCTTCCATTTCCACTATTCCTATTTTTTACACCCATTGCCCCTAAACTGTAGGGAAATGACCACAGCTCACACTCACCAGTTTACCTTGCTTGAGGGTAGAGTAAAATTGGGGATGGGGTAGGATATAGCTGTTCAGACTCTGTCTACACAGTGTACTGCTGCAATGTCCAGCAGCCCAACCACTACAACCCTGCAGCTCCAGTGGATTGCTGAAGGCCCTCCATAGTCCCACATCATGGATGCTTTCTCTTGGGGATCCTTCCACCCCCAACAGGACTTCCAGGAACTCCACAATGCCTGAGCCCACAAGGCAGGGGCAACCCAGAACTCTCCCGTACTCTCACGTGTGTGGATAGACACATTTCCCTCTTCTCTCCTCCAGCGCTGCTTCTCTGAGACATTTGTACGGACTCCCCAAATTCCTCCCTCTGTTGCTCCCTTTACAAATATCCTAGGGTCCCTGAGATTTTGGACATTTGAGCTACAAAAGCAGGAAGACTCAGGGGCTATTCCTGGGTTCAGCCTTATCCACTTCCTTTCACTGGGATAGTGGGCACACAACCAATGCTTGCATCAAAGGCAGGAAGGGAAAATGAGCACTGCAAAAGGCTATCCCATCTCACCTGCTCCACTGGCTGTGGGCATGCTAGACCCTAACCCTATTCTGTATTTCAAAGGGAGGCTTGCCTGTGAACTAAGTATGACCTGGTATCAATGTAATTCATCTCTCAGTGGGGCTATGGGGACTTCCTAGACTCCTAGAATGATGGTAGTTCTGGCAAATTCCTCCAGGACAGCCCTGTCCAATAGATTGATTGTCAAGGAACTGATCTAGAGCTGCACAGTCCAGTCCCATAGCTGCTAGTCACAGGGGGCTAGCAAGTGCTTGAAATGTGCCAGCGTGAAAGAGAAACTGAGTTTTATGCATTAAATAACTCATGCTGCCAGTGGCTATCATATTTGAGAGTTCAGTTCAAGGTTGTCCAAATACTTTAGAAGGCCGCCTCTATGACACCTGGGACCACACCTCCCTGTCCACTGCTCTTTCTTCAATGTCTCCAAATCTGTCTGGCACAGGGGAGGTACACGAATTAAACTGCTAGAAGGAAGGGATACACAGAGGACAATATTGTAATCTGCTTTAGACAGTGAAGCAAGCAGTAAGATTTCAGGGACTACATAGAAAGCACCCAGAGAAGCCAAAGTACCTGAATGTCAATAAGGATGATGAAAAGGAGTTAAGTTTACTACAAAGGAGTTAAATTAAAGGTGGTCCTCATGGATTCATCACACACACACCCAAAGTGCAGTGGGTAAGGAAGCAAAATCGAGGGGGATTCTAGGGTTGATAACATCCTGAAATTTAGCTGAATGAGTAGGCAAGAAGGAAAATGTGGCCAAGTTCAGGAAATGCCTGTAGCATGAGCCTTCAGTCTGGTAGATGCCCACACAGCAATTCTTGGGCTTCTGCATGGAAAGAAGACTTTTTCCTTTTCCTTTCTCCTTAGAAAAAGAAGGACGTTTAAACAGAAAAATATATTTACCCTGATTTTACATTTCACAATGTATACATAGTACCCCATAATATGTATATGTATATACATATATATAATATGTATATTATAATATATATAATATGTATATTACATAGTCCCCATACATGCGATATTAGTTGTTAACTTTTTTAAAAATTATTTTTTAAAAAAAGGACAAAGGAAGGAAAGGGAAGAGGGAGGGAAAGTACAGGATGGGGGGAGGGGGAAGGAAGGCCAGCCCTTGGTTGTTGAGGGCAGCAGAGGAAGGAGGAGTAAATGGGGTGGGCAGCTCCACGGTGACACTGAATGAGGCCCCAGCAGAGAGCCCTACCAAGCTGCACCATGCTGGAGGCGGTTGCCATGCATCCTGTAACTACGGCCTTTCCAAAGGCACAGTGTTCTGACCAAACGCAATGAGGCAGATGGTTGATTTCCACTCAAAACAGAACACAGTACACCCCTTCTGAATAACCTGGCAAGATTGTCACAGATCTGTATTAACAGCAACTACCAAATAGAATGATGTCCACCCAAGTTAACTCTTAGCAGATAACCCCAGCAAGACTTGCACATTGCCTTTTCATATGCGACAAAGTCCCAATACACCTGCAACCTCAGTAGGCAGGGGCGAGGAAGGTGCTCAACATCTTTTGCAAGTTACATGCAGCAGAGCAAACAGCTTCCTGCCACTGGACTTCAGACTACATCTGCCAAGTGATGTTTGACTGAACTGCTTGGCTTTGGGCCAAATATTTGGCAGCTAGAATGTCAGGTCTCAGGTTCGTGATGAGTGCTTGCTTGGAAGACCTCAATAACTTCAGGTCAACTACAGGAGTTGGAGTCTCCACCTAGGTCACACATTTAATTAAAGTTGAGGACATTCACTGATGAGTTAAGAATAGAGGGGAGATTTTGGACTTGAACTGGGGTCACATGGGTTTTCATTTTACCCTAGAGCTGTGTATTTGATGGGCTTCTCTGTATAAATGACATACTTCATAACTCAATACAAAAAGGAATAAAGGATGCATCCTGTTATCACAGTCTCCAGATTCTAGTTTGTGGAGCTCATTCAGTCAATGACACTCACCTTTTCTGTGTGCCAGGCACTGTGCTGGAGACTGAGGGTTAGACAGAGAGATAGTTTATATCTTTGGCTCCCTGGTAAACAAATCATTATAAGTTGGCCTAATATATATTTCCATAGTAAGGAAGACTTAGCTCAAAGGAAATAGCACACTTTCATGTGCTGGTTTAGTAGGGGGACACAGCAAAGCCAAGCCAAATAGGGAGGGCCACATGTGGTCAGAGACATTCTCCAGGAGGTGACGGGTAAGGGGAACCATAACCGATTCTAAGAGTCCTTCAGAAAGATAATGAGAGGGCCTCCCAAAGAGAGGTGCAGTCGTGTCCAAAGCCAGAGAGGTGTGACAGAGCATTCCGGGTGTAGACACAGGGGCTGGAGAGGATGGAGACATGAGATGTCCTCCTGGCCCAGCCAGAAGTGCACCTCCAGGTTAGTCCCACATCCAAGATGCTCACCAGCCTCCTAGACCTGCCTTGGGCTTACACAGGTACTGCATTTTTTTGGTCTGATTTCTTGTGGGTATCCCCCACTGGATTACATGCCTCTGGATCACAGTCTGCTGGATCTTTCCATTACTTGTGTGAATGGAGGGGAGGTTAGAAAGAGAGATTGTAAAAGACCCCTCCATGCCGGGTTAAGGAAGTTTGATCTTCTTGGGGAAGTTCACAGGTCATGTTGTACAGAGCCCTTTTCCAAGTAAGAGCTCTAATTTGTTGACTTGAGAGGTGGGTTTGAGGCATGAGAATATTGTGTCTGGGAAATATAGAGCCTCAATGCTGATTTGAGGAACTAAGTAGGCCACAAAAAGCCCTTTGTTCTAGGGTGGGCGTGTGGCACAGTGGTTAAGGCAGTGCTTTGGATGCCTGCATCCCATATCAGGGTGTTCAAGTCCTGGCTCCGCTCCTGACTCCAGCTTCCTGCTGATGTGCAGTCTGGGAAAGTAGCAAATATTGGCTCTAGTACTTGCATCCCTGCCATCCATGTGGGAGACTCAGAGGGAGTTTCTGGCTTAGCCTGGCCCAGCCCTGGCTGTTGAGGTCATTTGGGAAGTAAAACAAGAAAAGAGAAATATCTCTCTTTCTTCCTTCTCTCTCTGTCTCTCTCTCTCTCTCTTCCTGCCTCTCAAATAGAAGGGAAAATAAATCAATTCTTTTTTAGGAGCCAAAACATCTCCTAAGTAATTTAAACCTGCTGTCACTTCTCCCCTTAGTGTGAAGTATTTGTATCTTTAATCTTTTACCCATCTCCCTTCAATGGCTGAAGTCAGCATTCAGGAGAAAGTTGAAACGGGGGCAGGTAAGATGGAAACAGATGGCTGAGCCTGGGGGAGGTGGACTTTGAACAACCAGAGGGCAGCAGGAGGCAACCAAGTGTCTGCAGGGAAAGAGGGGCAGCGAGGGAGTAGGAAGCTTCAGAGAGAGAATTGGTGGCAAAAATGACTTTGCCTACATTGCAGTTTTGCCACGGGCCCTGGCAGATGCCCGGCAGGCCTGCAAGCACCCCCTTCTGCATTGCCTAAAGTAAACTGCTGGTGTTGAGCCTCAACACCAGGACTGTGGGATTCTAGAAGCCCTAGACTCTCCCAATTCCCTCTGCAGACTCTGAGCTTCCAACCACAGCTTTTCCAGGTCAGCCAGGGTTCTCTCACCCCAGGAAGACTGACAGGTGCGAAAGAGAGAAAGGAAGGCTGGACGGAAGGCATGCGTGTGCCACACTGTCTCACTTTTTCCTTTTTTATCATGAGTGCACCCTTGGCCCAACTGCAGGCATCAGAAATTAGTTCCCCAGGAAACTCAAAGGCCTAACGAGCCCCGGGACATCCAAAAGATGCTGGAGTGTTCTCAAAGAGGCTTTCTTGTGACCACAAAATAATCTCCCACAGTCAAGGTCACCGGTTCGAAGTCAGGATGATATTGCCCCCCCTCCACTGCCCTGGGGACATTTGGGTCTGCCTGGAAGTATTTTTAGTTGTCTCAACTGGGAGGTAGGGATGAAGTGCCACTGGTACCTAGAGGCAGAGCTCAAGGGGTTTGCTCCGCATCCTACAACACACAGGACGGCCTCTCCAAAGAATAACCCAACCCTGAGTGTCAGTCATGCTGAGACTGAGAAAACTCAGCCTACCAGAATCCAAAATTCAACTCTTAACTGTTGCTTCCCAAAGAAAAATGGCACAAGGTAGTTGCCTTCACGTCTGGGAAGTCCTAAAGCACAGATGTGGAAAGGCCCCGTGTCCTCGCAGCCGCTCTCCCTCTGCATGTCTCACACTATATTCATGCCAAAGACCGAGGAGGACATCACACGACTGTGGTGTTGGAATGGCAAACACCAGTAGGTCCTGTCTCCTGCTCTGGGGCAGTGACTTGGGTAAGATAACCCCAGCGGTCACTGCCCTGAAGCATGAGAACCAGGAGGTCTTAACTGATGGCTCAGAGTTAATGAGCATTTGCTGATCCAGGTGCGCTCTCACAAGCTTGGACACCTCCCTGCGTGTGGTAGAAAAGCACCCTCCTGCATTGACAATGAAGGCCTTCTGTATGCTCTCAGAAGTCCTGGAGAAGCTGTCCAGTTCCCGCAAGCCCCTCATCGTTGGGGATGAAGCATGGAGAAGCACACTCCCCGTGACCGGTGTTATCTACTGGCCAACTTAACACCACCAGACCAAATTCCAAATGGCTTTTAAGCATTCACAAGAGCCAGTGACTGTCTCCTAAGGAGGCCATGGGTCTAGCTTTACAAAATCACAGTTCTGGAAGCAAAGGACTGGAGGCTGCTGTGTGCCCTTTTTAATATTCCAAACAAGGGCTTCAGAAGTAAAATACCACTGTGAACTGAATGGATGCAGCACTGTTACAGGAAAGCCAGTTGCTGACAAGGACTTCAAAGTCACTTAGGCCACCTGAGGAACACCACACTCAGCTGTGGAAGGAACCACGTATGGAACATGTGGTTCTATTATACAGCAAGTAATTGAATATATAATGCAGGGCCACCTCCCTCCAACAGGTCGCACACCGAAAGACTGGATAATTTTTAGTGGTATGAAGACTATACACCCTATCAGAACTCTTTGTAAGATACCCAAATGTTGAAAATGCCACCGCTTCTTACAAAATGTCCACTTGTACTTAAGCAGATTGTGCTGAATATAAGGATGCCCGAGTTCCCTATTAACTATCAGTGTGTTACAGAGGCTGTGTCATGGGTTTCTTCTGGCATTTCTAGGGAAAGCAGGTCAATGAACATTTGTTGAAGTTCCATTTCAGTGACTGGCACTGAGCCAGGCACATGATACGCTGCACTGCATGAATCCTGATGTACTATTGACAAAGAGCAGAGGTTAAAGAACTTGCTTAATGAAGGCACACAGCCAGGAAACTGCAGAGGCTGAACTGGAACCCAAGCCCCTGTAACTCCTAAGCCCATGTTCTTTATTTCTACATTATGAAAAAAGCCTGCTTCCACCTGGGTCCAGAGCCTTGCTGTTCTCCCTGCACCTTACTGCAGTGACTAGAGCATTTATTAACTTAGCCCAGAGGAACCTTGGCATTCCTGTCCATGGGGAGTTACACTCTACTGAGGAGCATCAGAGGGAGAGACAATAAGTAAATAAACAAACATGAAACTTGGGTTAGCAGTAAGTTCCATGTAGAAAATAAACCCATGTAGTAGGGAAGGGAGTCGAGGGAGGAGATGGGTTGCAATCTCATGTAGGTCACAGAAGACCTGGAAGAGAGAACATGGAGTTGAAATGTGAATGATGAAAGGAGAGGTGTCATGAGCTAGAAAAAGAATATTGTAGCCTATGGGAACAGCAAGGACAAAAGCCATGCAGCAAGAATGATGTCAAGGATTTGAATAGAAGCAGAGAGAAAGCCCATGCAACTGGAGTTTGAGACCTAAAGCAGCTCAAGTTGGGATAACATGTCATGGTAGAATCCTGGCGTCCAAGTATATGGCTTAATTCTAAATTAGGGACTATGTTTAAGAGTGGGGTCAGCTACACTGCAACATTTAGGAAACATCACAGTGCTGAAAAGCATCATAGTAGAGAATTTCCCAGAAGCCAGTGGCTTCCCGAATCAGGATGCAGCCATCTCCAGTGTTGGAGCTATCCTGTGGCCCTCTGTGAGTTCTGTGTGGCCACAGTGCCAGTTGTGGCCACTGTGACAACTGTGATAATGATGCCTTGCCCACCTTCAGAAGCATCCTTCACGGACTAATTAGACACTCTAGCATCAAAAGTACATCATACCTCCCACAATAAGAGTGTGTAAATACATCAGAATAACTGCTTTTAAAACTGTAACTACCCCAGGAATACAACAAATTTAACATCTGTAAATGAAATATGGCTCACAGATGGGCCAGAAAAGCAACCAAAAAGTACAGCTTCAGATGCCAGCAACACAATACTGTATGTAACCCAATGGTTATAGGTTATCAGGGGAAAAACCTTATATACGAATGTGCTTTTGGAAGGCATTAGTCCAGTGAGTTCATATTGACAGAGGGCCTGTCAGGCAGTAACTTGGTTGCAAATATATTGAGTTGGTTTGACAGTCAGAGTCCACATCAGAATCAAGAACCAGACACTCTGAATCCAGTTCTGTCACCGTCACTAATTCTGTGTCTTGGACAAGTCACTGAAACTCTCTATTCTTCATATTCTAAGCACATCAAGAGCTATGCCTCCCTTACAAGAACACTGCAAAGAATAAAGAGCATTCCTTCCCAAGTGAACATGATAAGCCCAAGAAACATAGGCATCCATGCATATTATTGTTTTTCATAAAATTGAAATCTGAATCAATGTCAGGGTATGATGTATTCAAAGGAAAGCATCAATGAATAATAGCACTGGTGGAATGCAAATATGCTAAACTAATGAAAATGGTACCCAAAGACAATGTTTGGGAAAGAATGCAACAAAAGGCGCAATACCAAGGGCTACTCAGCGATAAGGAGGTAGTCAACGTGGAAAGCTGAAATGGGGTTACCTGTATGGTTGAGTCATGTGAAGTTATGGTTTGCCAAGATATTATTTCTTCCAGTCCCTTCCAGCTGGGAAGCGGGCTCCAGATGGATGCAGGCACCTTGACTCATCAAATAGCCAGGTGCTTTCTTGCTCCTCTTCTCCACTGGACTCTTTTACAACCAAGCCCATTGAAACAACTAAGCCAAATTGAGCAGTATGAAATCATGTGCCTTGTTCTCTTCAAGGCAGAATGGGACCACAGAATTATGCTGCTGATCATCATGAAAAGACCAGGATTATATTTCGCCCATTGTGTCTGCCTCCCAGCCAGCCTGAAAGTCATTCTGGGCAGCTAATCCAATTACTCATTCATTCATGGATCCAGAAAATCATTAGACTCTACTCTGTTTCAGGTACTTTGTTTTGTTCTGGGGGTTCAGTAATGAGTAAAATGATGAAGCTCCTGCCTCCTTGGGAGCGAACAACCTGGTAAAGGTATCAGACATCAGACACAAAATCACACGGATAATCATAAGCTCTAATAAGTATTTCATCAAGACATACAGAATGCCATAAGAAAAAGAAAATGATAGGGGCATCAAGGAAAAGCTCCCTAGGGAAGGAACTTCTAAGCCAAGCTGCGTAGAATAGAGGTAGGAATTTGTCAAAGATGTGGAAGGCTATGCCAAGGCCCTGAGACAGGAAGGAGGGGAACTCCTGCTAGGAACTGAGAGGAGAACAGCAGGGTGGAAGTGTAATGTTCAGGGGAGAACAAAAGTTCAGAGGCAGACAATGGCTAGGTTATGCAGGTTCTTTTAAGACTGTGAAGGATTTGAATTTTCTCCTGCATTCAATAGGAAACCTATGAAAAATTCATGCGTGAATTAAGTTGGTGGTTGTGGTGATGGTAGTGATAAGATGCATGTACATATGTACGTACGTGTATGTGTGTGTGACATGAATTGGGTGAGTTGATGTGTATTTTAGCATCAATCCAAGGATTACCAGAAGCATATCTTTTAGCGCTCAACAAGCCCCAGATCCTGCATGTTAGGAGCTGGCAAACCAGACTTCCAGGACCAGTTTGCCCTAACATACTGGGTACATGGACCAGAGCTTAACTCCTAGCTGGGAAATGAAGCAATTGAACTTAGATTAGACCTGTGGTGATCTCAGTTGGAGCATCATGGCCGTCATCCTTTGGAAATTTTATCTTTGACGTTCAAGAGGTATTTTACCTTGTCCTCCCACTTGGTGAACATCACTAGCCATTAGTGGAATGGGCCAAGGATGACTTGCATGTGTCCCACAAGGACAGGATACTCCCACAATAAAGTGTGGCTTTCTGCCCACATCACTCTGCAGTGTTCCAGCAAACACTCACAGAGGTGAAAAACCTGGTTATAATATCTGGGTCTAACCCCATTTTACATTTAAATACACCATATTTTTGCATGTTTTTAATAATCCTCAAATTTTTCTACGGATGAAAACACCATGGAAATTGAAATAGGTGGTATCGTGTCTCTTTTGCAGCTTTTCCAGGGGTCGTTCACCATTCTGGAAAGTCAGCTCACCAATGCAAACTTGCTCATTGTATTTGAGCCTTATGTCCAACTTAAACTCTTCGTATAGTTGTAGGCATCTGATTACTGTATAAAGCCTTCTAGAATAATTACCCCAAGCATTTGTATATTGAAACATTTAGTTTTTGTTGTAAATCATGTTTCTTTTATTACCCTTTATAGTAACATTAAGACCTGGTGATTTTTCTGTGATTAGTATACAGGTAAATTAAACCATCTATAAATTTGATTTCAGAAGAGTAGAGGTGGCAGTGAACGTGTTTATTATAAAAAGAGGTGTTGGGTCTGATGGGTTGAGAACAAATGCTTCCAAATGCAGCAATTTGGGAATCTATCTACTTACTATCTTAGGACAGTATCTCAGTAACTTTAATATGAGAATTCCATGTAGAAATTATTGTTAAATGATATACAGAGTTATCAAGGTTAACATCACCAATGAGAAGTTGCCTGAACATCATATACTCCCTGGTAGGATAGGATGAGGAAGGAATTTAATCTTTGTGATTATCTTCCCCCCAAATCCCTAATACTGGTCTAATCATAGAAGAAAAATCCATCAGACAAACTGAAATTGAGTGACATCCCACAAAATACCTGACTGGTACTCAACTGGTACTCAAACTATCAAGACCAAGGAAAGCACAGGAGACTAAGAGGCTGTCACAAGCCAGAGGAGAGGGGACAATAAAATATGACATTGCATCCTGGATAGGATACTGGAAGAGGAAAGGGATGTAAGAGGAAAATTGATAGAATTTGTTCTGAGTCTAGAATTTAGTCAATAGTGATTTTTTTTTTACACTAGTGAGTCATTTTATTTACAGATTATCAATGTTTAGGTGTTTTACCTTGTTGAAATCTTTTTTTAACTTTTATTTAGTAGATATAAATTTCCAAAGTACAGTTTATGGATTACAATGGCTTCCCTCTCACCCGCAACCCTCCCATCTCCTGCTCCCTCTCCCTCTCCATTCACATCAGGATTCATTTTCAATTATCTTTATATACAGAAGATAGATTTAGTATATATTAAGTAAAGATTTCATCAGTTTGCTCCCACACAGAACACAAAGTACAGCATACTGTTTAAGCACTAGTCATATCATTAATTCACACTGAACTACACATTAAGGACAGAGATCCTACATGAGGAGTAAGTGCACAGTGACTCCTGTTTTTGACTTAACAAATTGACACTCTTGTTTAAGGTGTCAGCAATCTCCCAAGGCTCTAGTCATGAGTTGCCAAGGCCATGGAAGCCCCCTGAGCTTGCCGACTTTGATCTTATTTCAACAAGGCCATAGTCAAAGTGGAAGTTCTCTCCTCCCTTCAGAGAAATGTACCTCCTTCTTTGATGGCCTGTTCTTTCCACTGGGATCTCACTCGCAGAGATCTTTCATTTAGGTTTTGTTATTGTTGTTGTTGTTGTTTATTGCCAGAATGTCTTGGCTTTCCATTCCTAAAATACTCTTATGGGCTCTTCAGCCAGATACGAATGCCTTAAGGGCTGATTCTGAGGCCAGAGTGCTGTTTAGGAATCTGCCATTCTATGAGTCTGCTGTGTATTCCGCTTCCCATGATGGATCATTCTCTCTCTTTTTTATTCTATCAGATAGTGTTAGCAGACTCTAGTCTTGTTTATGTGATCCCTTTGACTCTTAGACCTATCATTATGATCTACTGTGACCTGTAATTGATCACTTGGACTAGTGAGATGGCATTGGTACATGCAACCTAGATGGGATTGTATTGGAATCTCCTGGTACATTTCTAACTCCACCACTTGGGGTAAGTCAGCTTGAGCATGTCCCAAATTGTACATCCCCACCCTCTCTTATTACCACTCTTATATTTAACAGAGATCACTTTTCAGTTAACTTTAAACACCTAAGAATAATTCTGTGTTAATTACATAGTTCAACCAATAGTAGTAAGTAGAACAACAAAAAAAAATACTAAAAGGGATAAAGTATTAAGTTGTTCATAAACAGTCAGGGCAAGGGCTGATCAAGTCATTGTTTCTCATAGTGTCCATTTCACTTCAACAGGTTTCATTTTTAGTGCTCGGTTAGTTGTCACCAATCAGGGAGAACAAATGATATTTATCCCTCTGGGACTGGCTTAATTCACTCAGAATGATGTTTTCCAGATTCCTCCATTTTGTTGCAAATGACCAAATTTCATTGTGTTTTACTGCTGCATAGTGTTCCATAGAGTACATATCCCATAATTTCTTTATCCAGTCCACTGTAGATGGGCATTTGGGTTGATTCCAGGTTTTAGCTATTGTGAATTGAGCTGCAATAAACATTAAGGTGCAGACAGCTTTTTTGTTTGCCAATTTAATTTCCTTTGGGTAAATTCCAAAGAGTGGGATGGCTGGGTTGAATGGTAGGGTTATATTCATGTTTCTGAGGAATCTCCAGACTGCCTTCCATAGTGGCTTTACCAGTTTGTATTCCCATCAACAGTGGATTAGTGTCCCTTTCCCCCACATCCTTGCCAGCATCTGTTGCTGGTAGATTTCTGAATGTGAGCCATTCTTACCGGGGTGAGGTGAAGCCTCATTGTGGTTTTGATTTGCATTTCCCTGATTGCTAGTGATCCTGAACATTTTTTCATGTGTCTGTTGGTCATTTGGATTTCCTCTTTTGAAAAATGTCTATTGAGGTCCTTGGCCCATCTCTTAAGTGGGTTGTTTGTTTTGATGTTGTGGAGTTTCTGATCTCTTTGTAGATTCTGGTTATTAACCCTTTATCTGTTGCATAGTTTGCAAATATTTTTTCCCATTCTGTCGGTTGCCTCTTCACTGTCCTGTTTCTTTTGCAGTACAGAAACTTCCCAATTTGATGCAATCCCAAATGTTAATTTTGGCTTTGACTGCCTGTGCTTCCTGGGTCTTTTCTAAGAAGTCTTTGCCTGTGCCTATATCTTGCAGGGCTTCTCCAATGTTCTCTAATAATTTGATGGTGTTGGTTCGTAGATTTAGGTCTTTAATCCAGGTTGAGTGGATTTTTGTGTAAGGTGAAAGGTAGGGGTCTTCCTTCATGATTCTGCATGTGGAAATCCAATTTTCCCAGCACCATTTATTGCATAAACTGTTCTTACTCCAGGGATTGGTTTTGGATCCTTGATCAAATATAAGTTGGCTGTAGATGTTTGGATTGATTTCTGGTGTTTCTATTTTGTTCCATTGATCTATCCATTTGTTTCTGTACCAGTACCACGCTCTTTTGATTACAACTGCCCAGTAGTATGCCCTGAAATCTGGTATTGTGATGGCTCTGGCTTTGTTTTTGTTGTACAAGATTGCTTTAGCTATTCGAGGTCTCCTCTGTCTCCATATGAATTTCAGCATCATTTTTTGAAGATCTGAGAAGAATGTCTTTGGTATTCTGATTGGTATCGCATTGAATCTATAAATTGCTTTTGGGAGAATGGACATTTTGATGATATTGATTCTTCCAATCCATGAGCATGGACGATTTTTCCATTTTTTGGTATCTTCTTCTATTTCTTTCTTTAAGGTTTTGTAATTCTCATCGTAGAGATCTTTAACGTCCTTGGTTAAGTTTATTCCAAGGTATTTGATTGTTTTTGTGGCTATTGTGAATGGGATTTATCTTAGAAGTTCTTTCTCAGCTGTGGCATTGCCTGTGTATTCAAAGGTGGTTGATTTTTGTGTATTGATTTTATATCCTGCTACTTTGCCAAATTCTTCTATGAGTTCCAATAGTCTCTTAGTAGAGTTCTTTGGCTCCCTTAAATAAAGAATCATATCATCTGCAAAAAGGGATAGTTTGAGTTCTTCCTTCCCAATTTGTATCCCTTTGATTTCTTTTTCTTACCTAATAGCTCTGGCTAACACTTTGAGACCTATATTGAATAGCAGTGGTGAGAATGGGCATCCCTGTCTGGTACCAGATCTCAGTGGAAATGCTTCCAACTTTTTCCCCATTCAATAGGATGTTGGCCGTGGGTTTTTCATAAATTGCTTTGATTGTATTGAGGAGTGTTCCTTCCATACCCAGTTTGCTTAGAGTTTTCATCATGAAAGGGTGTTGTATTTTATCAAATGCTTTCTCTGCATCTATTGAGATAATCATATGGTTTTTCTTCTGCAGTCGGTTAATGTGGTTTATCATGTTGATTGTTTTACGAACATTGAACCATCCCTGCATACCAGGGATAAATCCCACTTGGTCTGGGTGGATGATCTTTCTGATGTGTTGTTGCATTCTATTGGCCATAATTTTATTGAGGATTTTTGCATCTATGTTCATCAGGGATATTGGTCTGTAATTCTCTTTCAATGCTGCATCTTTTTCCGGCTTAGGAATTAAGGTGATGCTGGCTTCATAGAAAGAATTTGGGAGGATTCCCTCTTTTTCAGTTGTTCTGAATAGTTTGAGAAGAATTGGAGTTAGTTCTTCTTTAAATGTCTGACAGAATTCAGCAGTGAATCCATCTGGTCCTGGGCTTTTCTTTGTTGGGAGGGCCTTTATTACTGTTTCAATTTCTGACTCAGTTATAGGTCTGTTTAGGTTTTCTATGTCTTCCTGGCTCAATTTAATTAGGTTGTATGTGTCCAGGAATCTATCCATTTCTGATAGATTTCCCTGTTTGCTGGCATACAAGTCTTTATAGTAATTTCTGATGATTCTTTTTATTTCTGTGGTATCTGTTGTTACGTTTCCTTTTTCATCTCTGATTTCATTGATTTGAGTCTTTTCTTTTTTTATTTAGTTGGGCCAATAGGGTGTCAATTTTGTTTATTTTTTTCAAAACCCAGCTCCTTGCTTGGCTGATTTTTTGTAATTTTTTTATTCAATCTTATTGATTTCTTCTATGATTTTAATTATTTCTCTTCTACTAGATTTGGGTCTGGTTTGCTGCAGTTTTTCTAGATCATTGAGATACATTGAAGACTCATCTATTTGGTGCCTTTCCAATTTCTTGATGTAGGCACCTATGGCTATAAACTTTCCTCTTAACACTACTTTTGCTGTATCCCATAAGTTTTGATTTGTTGTGCTGTTGTCCTCATTTACTTCCAGAAAGTTTTTGATTTCTCTTTTGATTTCTTCTATGACCCAGTGTTCATTCAGGAGCATGTTGTTCAATCTCCATGTGTTTGCATATGTTCTAGGGATTCCTGAGTTGCTAATTTCCAATTTCATTCCGCTATGGTCTTTTTAAAAACATGGAAAGACATTAGGTACCCTGCATTTTCATATAACTCAAGGAATTTTTCTAAATATATAAACTAGCCATTACATGAAAAAGACACAATTAAATCAGAAAAAAAATTGGATCCCTGACCCACTCTAGGGCAAAAATATAAAAAAGGCAAAGACAACAGGAACTGCCCCCAGCTAACATAAAAGATCATGTCCTTTGTGAATGTGTAAATTCCAGGAGATTAGAAATGGGGGAAATGGAGTGGGCAGGTCAATTGGACGAATTGGGACCAAGATTTAAAGGAGCAGAGAGATACTGAAGACAACACAGGAAGTCTGATTGACAGATGCAAAAAGAGGTTAATAAGCAAGCTATTCTTGGGAAAAGTTTGTGTCAGGTAGTAATGATATGAGAGAGTAATAAGAGCAGGTACTTAAATAGCACTGTCTATATATCAAACCTGTCCTACATGTTTTATAAATGCTAACTCATTTCATACCCATAATAATCCTGTTAGGTAGGATTGGATTCTTGCCTCTATTTTTGCTAGGTAAAGAAACTGAGGCACAGAGAATATTACCTGGGTATTAGGTTGAATCTATGAAATGTCATTTTTGTAGGTCAAAAATGGTCCATCCTTAAGAAGTCCATATGGTTCATATTTGACCCAATCAGTAATTTGCCTAAGATGAAAGTTACTGAAAAGCAGAGCCAGACTTTGAACCCCAGCAACTGGCTCAGATGCCTGGGATGTGAGCCTTTGGCATTGACTAAATGCTCCAAATATGCCAGGTAGTATACAAAAGCTTTGCACACATCACCCCGTCATTCACCCTCTCAATAGAACTCTTGAAGCACCCAACTGGTGGCAGAAGAAATATAGGCCCAGGGAACTTAACCTGCCAAAAGCCACACAGTCAACAAGTAGCTAAGCTGGAATTGGAACCCATGCTGACTGGCTCCAGAGCTGGGGTCCTCTGTTCTCTGTCTCCTGTGTGTTTTCAGACATGGTGGAACTTGGACTGAGACAATCCTTGACTTTGGAGAGAATGGACTTTTCCTATTAAACCTCTGAGCAGTTGCTAAAGGCTTTCCATTGGGCGGGATACCCATGAAGGAGACATATTTTTCTGGCCAGCTCAGAATGACTGATATCATTCTCAACCAGAATAGAAAATTATCTCATGATCTCTTCAAAATCAAGCAAGGAAATGAAAGTCAATAGAGTAAAAGGGAAAAAAGAGAGAGAATGTGAAGTTTGGAAAATGGGGTACAGAAGGTACTTAGTGTTTCCATCTTGGAGATATTTGGCACTAAGGATTTTATGTGCAATTGAGTAGCTTCTCTCTACTCTCAAATGATTTGCTAGCCATTCAATAGAAGTTTTCTACTTGGATCTGCTTTATTTAGTAGTTATGGGTCATGTCATAATATCAGTATACTTAATTTGCATAGATTCTCTCAGATAAAGAGGAAAAAAATAACTAAATGTTAGTCTTCAGCAAATCCACTTTTAAAATATCACTGAATAAAGTGATCCAAAATTTTACAAGTCTAACTACCAGATGAATCTGAATTAGCACAAAAATCTGAATTACAGAATTTTTAAAAATACAACTCTACTATATTTACATGTGTATAATACCTTAAATTAGTCTAGCATCTAGTGCCTAGCAAGAATATTCTCCACAAACACAGAGCCCCAGAATCTAAAGTAACTCCAATCCTGAGCACCGGGATGCACACAGAGATAGAAACATCCTTAAATTTATCTCTTTAAATCTCAAAACATGGCAAATTAATTCCCTTGAACCATTGCTCATGGATCAATATTCTGGCTCAATTCAATGGAAATATAACTCAGACCGGGTTGGGGAGAGGAAGAAAGAGAGGGAGGGGGAAGAGAAAAGAGAGAATCAATTTATCAGTTAAATGAAGAGAGCATTGCAATGAAGATATTGGCACTGTTGTGCCCACTTGGCCTTATATTAACATTGATGTTATTATTCTGTGGGAGCAAATCCACATCATGGATTTTGAAGCCCGTAAACATGATTGCGAACAACTTGATTGGTCTCAGATGCTAACACACAGACTTCCACCAGATAATAAAACCAAATCCCCTAGCTTGATATTCCTAAACTCAACAGTGCTAATTTCTATTATAACCTGGGACCAGTTGGAGCAGCACATATCCATGGCAACCGTTGATATAACCAGTTCCTTCAATCACTTAGTAACATGAAATAATAGACTATTCTTCACAACACACAGAAAACAAGATTCTGCTTTGTTCATTGCTTATATAAGCCTAATGTCTTCTCAATAGAGGTCCCACTGCAAATCCAATCCTACTATGCTAAAGGAAACTGTCAAAGCAGTGCAACTGGTCAGAGTAGCTACAAATAGCAGTGCCTAAGCAGACAGCTTATGCTTGAGCCTGTCTCTACTGTCTAGTTGATGGAGAGGTCTCCATCTCCACAGTCAAAAACAGACACAGAATAAACAAGAACCCCCCCCCCCAAATAAAAAAGAATAAACAAGACCCAAACAGGGCTTTTCTGAGTCCTTGAGCCTGTGGGATGAATCACCTTGTCCAAAACACTATAAACAATCCTTCCTACCCTAAAACTGTTTATCCCTCTGGCAGACAGTATCAGTTTACTCTTTTCGAAAGGTACTATTTGACAATAAGTAAAATAGAAACTGGGCCTTTTAGTTTCTTTTGTTATATTTTTGGCGATAATTTTTCCATTTACGTTGAATGTACATAGATATGGTCCAAAAGTGTTCATGTTGGCCGAAATCACTATGATCAACTTAACCTCAAAAGTCTTCATGACATGCAAAGAGACTTACTAGTGGTCATTGCCATTTGAGAACCACTGTTCCAGAGAAAAAAATGGAACACAATAAAAGTCTAAATGCAGATATCCGGACATTCAAACCATCTTGCTATTAAATAACTCTCAAATCCATCAGCATGAGAAATAGCACAATATGGTGGTTAAGATGGTAGAATCTGGGGCCAGCCTTGTGTCTTAGCAGGTTAAGCCACTGCCTGCAATGCTGGCATCCCATATGTGCACTGGTTTGAGTCCTGGCTGCTCTACTTTCAATCCAGCTCCCTGCTAATGGCCTGGGAAAAGCATCAGAAGATGGCCCAAGTGCTTGGGTCCCTATCACCCTTGTGGGAGACCTGAAGGAAGTTCCTGGCTCCCGGCTTTGGCCTGGATCAGCCCTGGGGAGATTTTTTTTTAATAAATCTTTTTTAAAAAAGTATCCTTATACATACCTTGAATGTGTGAACTGACTATAACCAAATCCCTGAGTAAGAAGCAACTCTAATTAAGATGACGTAAAGTCAATATCCAGTAGACTGAGAGTGATAATTGTTCACTCGAGCCATGATAGGACATGCTAACTTGTACAGACACAGAGCAGATGGCAAGTTTTTCTCTATAACTTGTCTTTTTTTTTCAAAAAAATGTTTATTTTAATTGAAAGAGTTACAGAGGGAGGGAGAAACAGAGATAGAATTCTTTTTTTTTTAAACTTGGAGCTCTTAAGATTTATTTTATTTGTTTGAAAGGCAGAGTTACTTAGAGAGAGAGGGAGAGATAGACAGAGAGAGATCTTCCATTGGTGGTTCACTCCTCAAATACTAGCAATGGCTGGGGCTGGACCAGTCCAAAGCCAGGAGCCAGGAGCTTCATCCACATAGGTTCAGGGGCCCAAGGACTTGGGCCATCTTCCATTGTTTTCCAGGCACATTAGCAGGGAGCTGGATTGGAAATGGAGCAGTCAGGACTTGAACTGGTGCCTATATGGGATGCCAGCAGTAGTGGCAGCTTAACCTGCTATTCCACAACACTGGCTTCCTGAGGTTGCTTCTTGATATGCTATTAGCTAACTTAGCAGTCAAGCTAGACTTGATCCTGTAACTTTTTCTAAGTTCTCCTCTCTCTCCTTCATTCACCTCTCTTCTTTCTCTCCTGTATATGTATTTTGTGTGTGTGCATGTATGTCTTTGTGTGATCACTGAGAATGCAGCACAGAGCCAGAACACTAACTACCCCCTTTTACTACATAGTTACACAGGGAGCAGGTACTGAGCTCAGAGTTTAGATGCTCACATCTCACATGGCAGTGCCTGAGCTCAATTCCTGGCTCTGGCTTCTGATTCCAACTTCCTACAAATACGGGCCCTGGGAGGCAGTGGTGATGGGTCAAGAAATTTGCTCCTGACACTCACAGGGGAGACCTGGATTGCATTCCTAACTCCTGGCTCTAGGCTTTAGCCCTGGCCTAGTCCCAGCTGTTGCAGGCATTTGGGGAGTGGAACAGATGATCGAAATATGTGCATACTTTCTCTCCCCTCTTCTCAAATAAATAATTTTTTATAAATAGTTACAATGTAGATAAAGAAAGGCAACACTTTTATAGGCTCCCTAAGTTTGCACCCACCATTAGTCTATCAGAGCCTAGCTAATGGTTTTTGTTTCACAATTAGGCAAGGAGTAAAAGTGGAAAAAGCCTGCTTCGCTTCCTTTCTTTGAATGACCCAGAAACTAGCCAGTTTTTATACTGCTTGTGGTTTAGTTTTAGAATTTTCCCACAGGTCTATTCAGACCAACTTGGCCAAGGAAATGCTGCTCACACAACGTAGTCCAGAGTAGAGCTGCATGAAGAATTATCTTATTAAAAATGTGAGGATAATATTTTTTAAAACTATTTTTATTTATTTGAATCACAGAATGACAGGAAGGGAAGGGGGAGGGAGGGAGGGAGGGAGGGAGGGAGGGAAAGAAAGCAAGCAAGCAAGCAAGCAAGAAAAGAAAGAAAGAAAGAGAGGAGAGAAGAGTGAGAGATCTCCAACTGCTGGTTCACTCCCTAAATACCAGTAATAATCAGGGCTAGACCAGGCCAAAGTCAGAAGCCAGGAATTCCATCTGGGTTTCTCAAGTGGGCAGCAGGAACCCAAATACTTGGACTATCATGCATTGCCCTGCCAGACTCATTAGCAGAAGACTCAGACGCAGAGGTGGGACTCCATCCCAAGCACTCCAGTATGGGATGTAGGTGTCCCAGGCAGTGACTTAACCCACTGTGCCACAACAGCAACCCTACCATATCTTAACAAATAAATGCAGGTCAGCTTTCACGCCTCACCAGTTTGTACTTTGGAGTGTTTGTACAATGGCAAAGTAAAGCCATTTTATTTTTCAAACATTGCAATAAAGATTATCAACTGAATCAATCTTTGGGGAGTGTGTGTGTTCGAGGCCTAAAAACAAAAATTCAAATTTTTCTGTAAGCTATCCATTTCATTTTAAAGAAATAAAAAAGGAACACCTTCCTATCTTCATAAAGCAGGGAGATGAGAAATTAAATATATCCTTTCCCATCATATACTTTACAATGGATACACACAGCAAAACTGTCTAGAAAAATTCTAAACCAACTGGTGGCTACAGCCTGGGCTTGGGTTTTCTGCCTTGGGAAAGCTTAGAGTACTTCAGCAGTGGGGGGATTTTGCCTGTACCCAAGCTTCTTGTTCCCTGCCACAGCAGGTTGTGCTAAGTAGCAGTCACCGAGGAGTAGAGCCACAATGAGAAAAACTGGCTTTGTGCTCTGAGATCATCAATAAGAATCTGTTCCTTTCCCCAAACCTCATATTGTGAGGCTTTCATCTATCCATAAAAGTCGATTTTGTTCAAATCAGATTAGAAATCACCTTTCCCTCGGCAGATGGCTGTTTGGCCAATAAAAGCAGGGGAGCTGGGCGTGCGGGTGGGGTTCTGGAAAGCCTGCATGTGCCCTGGCACTCGTTTTCATTACTCCCTCCATTTCTTTATTTTGGCTGAATATTAAACAAAAAAAATCTGAGAGTCACTGCTGCAAGCCGCAGAGGATCCAAGCCCAGCAGCCTTCAGTTCTCCCACTGGGTACAGGACCTTCCTCCCTGCATTGCAGACCTCCTGGGGAAACAAGTCAAGAGCGGGTTTGGGTGGTATTCAAGAACCCATCAGGCAGGAGCTGGAATGGATGAAAGAATTAGTCAGTTTCCTCCATAACCCAATCATGGGAGACAATGTTGTGTGATTACCGCCTTGGAGTCTGGTTTGACCCTCTGAGGTTTTTCCAAAGCCCTAGAGGAGGCCCCCGCCAACTCCGTGCTCTGCCCACTTCCAGCATTCTCCCCAGCATTGCTTCAGCCAGGGACCTTCTCATGTTCACAGGACTTGCCAGGCACCTCCCACCTCTGGGCCTCTGCTCCAGCAGTGCTTGGAGCACCTTCCAAGAGAACCTGTTGGCCAACCCCCTCATAGAAGCTTGGAGACTTGGTTTGATCTTGCTTCTCGATGTCACCTTGCACCCACCGCACACACACTCCTGATCCCTCTTGACCTACTTTGCATTCTGTTTTCTCCCACAACGCTCACCACCTCCTGATGCCCACCTTCATTTACTTGTTATGCTGTTGTTTGTGTCCTGCCCATCTGCTACCTCCACTGGCCCTTACCACCGTCCTTCCACAGTGGAGACAGTACAAGGGGAGGAATCTTTGATGTTTTGTTCACTGGTGTATCCCAAGCGTTTAACAACAGTGCCCAGCCCATATTAGAAGCTCAGTGAATACTTGTTGGATGAACAGTGAGGGAAACAAGCATGGTTCATCATCATTTATATGATTTCTATCATCATTGTTACACCAGGCTTAGCGATAAGGAACCTGAGACTCAGATGCCACCATGAGCTTACCCAGTAACACTCAGATGACAAGACAGAAGATCTGGTCTCCTACTGACCCATTCAATATTAGTGCCTTACATCTAATGACTTTGAGAAATGATTTAATGAGGCACATCAGTGTGGATCAGCTACCAAAACAGGAAATGTAAGACAACGTGAACATTTTAAATACTCAAACCATGATGAATAGCAAAATGCCTTTTCCCACCCTTCCCTCCTTCTATGCCCCCATTCCACTTCTCCATTTGGTTGGCATCTGAGTTTATTGTTTTTAACAGACAAATCTGTCAAGATGAAAATGTTTGTTTATTTGATTTTAACTGACATGTGCCAGGGTTGCTCTCGGAAAGAAAAACGTTTGTTGATCCACTGTACAAGGATGTACTGTCACCCATTTTATAATAACAGTGTGTAATTTATTATAATAACTGTATAATTCAGCATACAGTTGGCTTCATAGTCACAACACAATAGCAAGTTCTAGGCACTGAAATAGGAGCCCGCCAACAGTGGGATGGGTGCTAAGTAGAACATGGCCTGTATATAATCTGGATTCATTGCTGTTTGTGGAGCATCAGTTGGAGGGCAAAAGGTCAAAGATTAAATAGTAAACAAAGAAGGGCAGGCAGGGAGACCTGGGAGGGCAGGAAAGGAATGACAGGCACCAAGAGGGAAGTGTGCCCAACAGATTGGAGTTAGGAGGGTGAGCTGTGAGTTTCACTGTGCCTCTTGCATCACCACTTTCCAGGGAATTTGTAAATAGTGAAAGGAGGAATTTGTGTTGGTTTGTATACAAATTCCTAAACATTAGGGCCCCAATTGATTGTTTCTGTGGATGTCACAGAACCCCTTGGGCATCATCCAGTGGGACTCAACAGGAGCCTTGGATCATTACTCTGGCTGATACACACTTGTGTCCCCTGATGTGCATCTTCAGAGAGATGTGCTCTCTGGCTCATTGGACTGATTTTTCTAGGCACAGACAGCCTATATGTGAGGTTGCTGCTTTCTTTTTTATGAGACACGCCTTTCTAAACAGGACCCTGCTTTTCTCTCATTAAATACCCTAAAAAAACAGAAATACCTGAAGATGTATGGGTTTTTGAAAAATCATGCAATACTGTTTTAAACAAAAACAACGAGCATATTCCCCACGGGGTAGCATGGAGACTAAGGTGATGTGGATCCACAGGGGAAACCCTCCACAATCAAGGCAATGAGAATGAGACTGAGCTCCCCTGCACCTGCTGTGGAAGGGAAACTGTCTCTGCCCCTATAGCTCAGGAGGTTGAATTGTTGCCACTGGAGGAGAAGTCATGGGAATATCACATTCGGGAGTCAGAATGGAGCAGATCATTTATTTGACTTGTTCTCTGTGTTTGTTCTTTCTGGTTTGAAGAAGAAAACAGTTTATCTAATCTCATTTTGTTCAGGTAAATCTCAAAAGGGAAGTATAATGATGGTGATGAGATAGTTCCTCAGTATAATTGTGAGTGAAATCGTTTTTATTTCCCTCCTTCCAACCCTTGACCCTGAGTGCTCTTCTCCCCTCTCAGCGGCCCCTCCCAAATGCCAGGGTTCCCAGCACTGAGGATCTGGGCCTCTGATGAAACTACTGCTCTGGACAGCTGATCGCCTTGTAGGTGCTATTGACGCAACTAGACAGTACTGTTGATTACAAGAAAACTAAACCACCCAAACTAGTGGTTAAAGAAAGGTTGGCTGTAAGCCTGTAAGCGGAAACCGCAGAGGCATCCAAAGACAGGAAACAAGCATGACGAGAGCCTACTGGTAATGACGCCGGAAGTGGGTTTGGAAAGTCAGAATCTGAAGCCATGACTATTCTCATCTGCTTTTCCCTCTTCTCTGCAGAGTCACTCAATCAGTCATCTGTGTCATTCTTCCTTGCTCTCCCTCTCATTTGCTGCCTCCCCATCTCACTCTGGCCAATGACTTGCTCTACTTTTACATGACCAACATGGTCAGGCTTTATACAAGCTTTCAATTAAAAGTCTGCCATCATCTAACTAAAGTCTCTGTACTTTGGTTTAATTTCTAAAGACAGAGTCTGATGAGTCACTGGTCATGCAATGCACTCACTCCTCCCTGGGTAAGGGTCAGATCTGCTGCAACCAGCTGTGGCCTGAAGTGAGGTGGGGGAGGAGTGAAGAAATGAAGAAATGGCTTTGTCAACCTGAAGAACCCAGGCTGCCTCTTCCAGCTGTGAGCAGGGCAAGGGGAGTTGAATGTGAGAATCAGATATCTACTGATCTGATAATGCTGTAGGACAAGCCCTCAGAACTCTGTGGCTTAAAGCCAGAAGCATTCATTGAACAATTCTGTGAATTGCCTGGATGGCTCTTCAGGTCTGGAAAAGAGTCAGTTCAAAACAACAGAAGCTGCTGGGAGCAGAAGCAGAGCAGAAGCCTCCTGTGTTCCCTCCTCTGGCAGGCAAGCTCAGACGTGTCTGACGTGGTGATGGCTGAGGTCATCCTTGCTAATACCCCATTGATCAAGCAACCAATATGGCCGAATTCAGAATCAAGGGACAATGAAATGGATCCCACCAGTTTCATGAAAGAAACTGTAAAATCGCATGGCAAAGGAACTTGGATATAAAGAGGACAGAGAAATTAGGGATGTTTATTCAATCAGTTGGCCACATCATGGCAACAACTCACTGGCATGTCCAACTGGCTAGTATACAATATTTCCTTCCTCAGTAAGATCTATATAAATTCTTTCTGATACAAATTCCTGATGCAGAATAATAAACTACCAATGTTACAGCACTGTAGCTTTCTCAAATAACAGCAAATAAATGAAAATATTATCTCTATGTAAATGTAGATATATGGAAAGCAGGAATGTAGGAGTAAAACCAAGATAACAGAGGGAGTTCTCTCCCTCTTCGTCCCAAAACACCCCACAATATACAAACAACATTCTGAGGCTTATGGCATTCTGCTTTCTAAATCACTGGATTAGAAAATGAGATATGACCAACTTCATCATGCTTTCTGAATAGTTCAAAGCAGGAAGCATGCAAACAGCAGGCAGACCTCAAGTCAAGGTAGTTCCCCAGAGTCAGAGGCTGTGTTGCCCACTTTTCTCCTAAGGTATGGCTGAGCCCATGTCTTGCACTGCTGGTGGCCACTTGTTTGTTTGCTTTTTTGCTGGTGCAGAAAGAATAGGATTTCTACAAGTAGCTCATGGGATACATGATCCAGTTTGGGAATTTTTTTGGTCTCTATGGATTCATGGAGTAACAGAATATCAGGAATAGATGGAGTTTGGATGTCATCTACTCCAGGATTTCCCAACCTTTAATCAGTCACATACCTCATTCTGTGTTTTGTTACATCTGTTCTACTATTTTTTTAAATTTTTTGCCAGAGTTAGACAGTGAGAGAGAGACAGAGAGAGAGTTATAGACAGTGAGAGAGACAGAGAGAAAGGTCTTCCTTCCATTGGTTCACTCCCTTAATGGCTGCTACAGCCAGCACTGTGCCAATCTGAAGCCAGGAGCCGGGTACTTCCTCCTGGTCTCCCATGAGGGTACAGGGACCCAAGCACTTGGGCCATCCTCTACTGCACTCCCAGGCCACAGCAGAGAGCTGGACTGGAAGAGGAGCAACCGGGACTAGTACCCAGTGCCCCAACTGGGACTAGAACCCAGGGTGCCGGTGCCGCAGGCAGAGGATTAGCCAAGTGAGCCATGGCACTGACCTGTTCTACTCTTTAAAATTGTAAAACTGGCTCTTTTTTAAACAACTTTTTTTTTAACTTATCGTGGTCAAAAGTTGAAAATCAGTGTAATTTGTTGTAAATAGAAGATAACCATAAACAGAATGAAAATTCCATATTGTTATGAAATTCTTGCCAGATGCTTAAGCCTTCAGCCTCCCCAGACTACACCAAATGTGAAGGAAGTGTTAGAGAAATATTATCCTCAAGCTGACACTCTCTCTCTCTGATGGAGTCAGAGAGATCGAGAGACATGAAAAAGTCATCACTTTTTTCTGATTCTGTGCTAATGTCCCGGTCCTGTATGCTAAAGTCACCACAGACTCCTGAGCTGTCCATGTGCCACCTAAAGGGAACATCCATGCCCAACTGCCCTTATTCACAGACGGAGGAAACAAGTTTCTAGCTGATTTCCAGCGGTTGCCTCTGTGCCATGTCACTGCCGGGAGCAGCTTACCTGAGAAAGAAGAGGAAGGGAGCTGGTGGAAGGTGCTTTTCACTCTACAGAGTCTGGGCTTGCCTGATTTCCAACAGCCTCTGCTGTTGCTCTCCTCTGTCGTTAGTGGACACTGACAGCTGCCTTTAGAGAGAAATATAAACTGCCTCATGCTTCCACAGAGGAAACTGCTGCCTAAATCTACCATGATCTAACACCTTCAAATATGGAAGCTTCTAGAAAGAGGTAGCCATACAAAGAAGGACATTTCTAGCTGTCTGGCCAAGAGAAGCATGGTGACAGGACAAGGCCAGAAAGCAGATTTGTCCAAATCTAAGTCATCCAAGGAACATAAGCCACAAGAGCTGTGCTAATGACATTCTAAATCCTCTGTGACAAACTATATAGATTTTCAAAGGGAGTGGAAAAATCTTCTTTGTCTCATTATTTGTCCATGATGGATTTTTACTGGAAAATCCTTTCTTTAAAAATAAAAATATAGGACCAGAATTATGGCATAGGGGTAAAGCTGTCGCCTGCAGCACCAGCATCCTATATGGGCACTGGTTCATGTCCCAGCTGCTCCACTTCCGATCCAGCTCCCACTAATGTGTCTGGGAAACTAGCAGAGGACGACTCAAGTGTTTGTGCCCCTGTACCCATGTGGGAGACACAGAAGCAGCTCTGGCCATTGAGGCCATTGGGGAAGTAAACCAGAGGATGGAAGAGTTCTCTCCCTCTCCCGATCTCTCCCTGTCTCTAACTTTGCCTTTAAATAAAATAAAATGATATAAATGTTTTAAAAAAAAATAAAAGTAGGATAAACATAGAAAAATACTCAACTAAGCTACTCATTCCATTACCTGTGATTTGGAATAAGCCTTTGAAGACACTTTTTCACAGAATAGGAAAGGATGGTCTTGAAGGGGAAATATCCTTCTTGATCATATTTTTAAGGATGATACTGATTACAACGAACATTAGTCAGTGTTTAAGTTTCTCTTATTTTGGGTGAACAAGGTTATGTGTGTATTAAATAGACATTCCTTTCCTGTATGTTATAGGATGAAATCAAAAGGACGAGTCTCTAAATCTATGGGACCGGGATGCCTGTGCCTGATGCCTATTACATGAACCTTCTTTATTCACATTCTGAACCTCATAAAGTGTTCTGTATAGTTGTTACTTCACCTGAACAGCTCGTGTTGATGGGAACCAGAAAAAAATTAGGTATCTGCCAGACTGCCCTACATTTTTGCATGTTGAGGATCCTCTCAACCTTGTATTGGCTCTTTCCTCAGAGGAAAGAGATTTTATGGTTGGCAGGCTGTGTGGACATCTTGGCTCTGTTCTTCTTGCTCTGAGATCCTGACAGAGATATTAAAGCTGTCTAAGCCTCTTCATCTGTCAAATGGGGATAATAATAACTATAATGTCGAAATATTCTAAAGATTAATGTAAGATGAGCTAAGTGGAGCTCATAGCACAGGGCCTGGCATTTCAGCATGCAATGCGTGGTCATGAATAATACAACCTTAGAAAGGCCTGCGAAGTGGAGCAGAGTGCATGCAGGAGACTTCAGCATAACAGAGAGGGCAGCCCTGTTTCCTTTGTAATCACTCTCCAGTGCCTGCCGCCGCTGGCATGTAGCAGGAACTTAGGAACATATAGCATAGTCTGGATGAATGGAAAGGTTCTGGCATTATCCCTTATGTGTGGTCCTGGGTAAAGCATCATTCCCCTTCCCATGCGTTTTCTCCACTGTAAAATGAGGACAACACAGTTCTTATGGAGCTACCAGGAAGCTTCAATGCAATGGCCAGTGACAAGTGTTGCCCAGTCTGAAGGTTGCTGACCACTATACTCTCTACAGATGTTTATTCCCAAATCCCCACTGCTCTTCACTTTTCCTTAAAAAAAAAGTATTTATTTATTTTAAAGGCATGGTTACAGAGAAAGAGGTAGAGTTAGAGCTAGAGAGATCTTCCATCCACTGGTTCACCTCCCAAATGGCCACAATGGACTGTGATGGACCAAGCTGAAGACAGGAGCCTGGAACTTCACCCAGATCTCCAAAATAGGTTGCAAGGACTCAAGGACTTGGGCCGTCTTCCAGTGCTTTCCCATGCAAATTAGCAGGGAGCTAGATCAAAGTGGAGCAGCCAGGACTTGAAATGGTGCTCATATGGGATGCCAGTGTTATGCGCAATGGCTCAACCCACTGCTCCAAATGGCAGTCCCATCCTTTCCTTGTTCAAGATCCCAGATAAAGGAAGAGCTAGATTCTGCGGTTTCCAGGAACATACCCATTTTTAACTCTGCCTTTTAAAATAGACAGTTGGCAGGGTCCAGTGGCCCAGGATGTATATGGGAGAAGTCCCCAGCACTCTCAGGGTGATCCCTCATCAAAATGCCAATGTCTAAGAGAAGCAGGATGTATAAGTCTATTTTTTTTTATTCTGGGGCACCTTTGGTCCAGGATCAAGCAGGTCCACATGGGCCTGAGGAGGATCAGAAAACAGGGACAGAACTTTGCACTCCAGACCTTACATTACCATTTTTAAAGGAGCCAAGAGAAAGGTCCCCATCACTTGTCTCAATTTTAGTTTACTAATTGTGCTTTAACTTAAGAAGGATTCTAAGGCCACATCCTGGGTCTGAAGGAAAGAACATGAGGAATGTCTGCCTGCCGTGGATGCAAGGTGGAGTATTCTTGCTGGCTTGTCACACAGATCCACACAACAGCCTTCCATGGGAGATCTTCTCAAAGAGCAGACATCTCACGTTAACTTGGGCAATCACCAAAAACCAAACAAAAAGATCTGTTTCTGCTGTCTCAGAAGCTATCCTCTGAGAGCCAGTCGTGATGACTTACACTCAACGAGATCCTTAAGGAACTAGGAAAATAGACATTGACCCAGTGACATGGACCAGATGGAACTCCTACAGAAACACTCAACACCACAGGGCAGGTGTGTAGTATCCACTGAGCAAATATTTATTGAGCCCCTCTATGTGCTAGGTAGTGTTATATGGGCTGTTTTCATGAGTGAACAAAAGGGACAAAAACCTTGTGCCCTGGAGCTTATACGCTATGAAGGAATCCTGCTGACCCTTATTTTAGTTATCATAAAAGTTTATTTGTGAAAACAATTGCAACCATTGGAAGGCTATCCTCCAAAACCTCCACACAAGAACAGAAAATGGCAGCCTTTCTTACTATGGCCCACATCCTTTGGCTAGATTCTGACAGCTCAGCCTATCCAGGTACTCCAGAGCTGTGTCACCAGTTCCCACTCATTAACTCGCCAGAAACAGCTTTTCCAACTGCCTGCCACACTGTATGTCAGTGTGACCTATGTACTTAAGCCATAGAGAATCATAATCCCAAGTGCTAGATGCCTTCTAGCTTAGCTGCAAAGATATTGCCTTCTCACTCTGAGCCTGCTCCCACCATGGCATTTCTGTGGCTTATGCTATCTATGACCAGCTTCTAGAACATGCTTGCTTCACTTTAGGGGTGTCTGACTGTGTCCAGGTGCCTCACTACAGTTTCACAAATGTGCTTGCCCTCCTGATTCGGTCATATGTTGCGTGTATATCATGAGTGTCTGAGTCAGAAGCAGAATTTGGCAGAATTTAAGCTTCATCCACGTGGAACCCTTAACTTGTTTTGTGCTTTGAGGAGGTTGAGGAACAACACTAGCCTCTGGCTCCTGAAACTCTGGCACTGATTCAACCTTGTTATCTGGTCATATTTCAGGCCCTGGTTTCTCTTCCAGTCTTTCTATGCTATTCTGAGACTCTAATGCAGCCTCTCAAGAGTAGGGTCTCCAAAATGTGAACATCTTTTATTACTGGGCTGTGGACAGGGGCCAGATGTGAGGGTGATATTAACTGAGGCTCTTAATTGCATGTGATAGAAACTCAATTCTAATTAACTTAGAAAAAAAGATTTTTTTTTTGATTCTTACAAATGAAGAGTGTTTGAGGTATGACTGGGTCAGAAATCAGTTTCTCTTCGCTGTGATGGAGTCCATCGCAAGCAGCCCCTCTCTACTTGATAGCCTTACATCGCATTCTACAAAGAGAGCTTCACTTTTATACCAATTCCTCCCGAAGTTCCAGGGCTGATGCTCATTGGCTGTGATTGTTCAGGCTGTGTCACTTGTCCATCACTGAACCAATCATTGCGATAGGAGATAAAACATACTTATTAATCCTATCCTAGGCATGGATCTGGGGTTCATTACATCCAGAATTCTTGGGTTAAGACTGGAAAAGGAGGATTGCTTCTTGGCCTTTTGGCTAAGATCAAGACTGGAAGAGGAGTTGTTTCCCAGAGGGGCACCAGGATGCTCTTATCAGAGGGTGGAGAAGGTGGAATCTCCAACCATCTCCTAGAGTGACTCTCCACTGATTGTCATCAAAAAGAGGGAGAAAATAGCATGCCCCTTGGTATGAAGATAGTGATGCATTCACTTCTTGCAAAAGGATTGGGAGGAAAATCACCCAAGTATCAGGTCCTGAAAATAGGGAAGAAGGAAGCACCAACCTACATGTCCCTGAACATCCACCCATGTGCCATCTTGGGTGAAGGAGCCTGACACAGCCCCTTGGGAACACAAGCCCCAGATACTGCATGGTGCCACATGACTATCCAGACAATGTGTCCTCCATCCTGAAATCTGCTGCTCATCAGGGCTCAGGGCATCCAGTTCATCTTCATCGATAGACCTCTGTAAATCTGAGTCATAGTGCTTTCTACTGCAGATAAACACCAGAACAGGGAATCATTAGGAGCCATTACACAACAATGTTTTGTACCAACTGCTACACATCATGTTCACGGTTTCTCTCTGCTGACATTACCAAGCGATGTCTGTTTCTTAATGATTCACTTTTATTATCATGATCACTGTCACAGGGATCATCTGATGCCTCCACACTGCACTTGTTGCTACAGAATCTCGGTGATGTTCTTCAGGCCACTCCTGACTTCCAGGCTGCCCTGTGCAGCCCAGGCTGTAGGCACTGCAGCAGCTCCAACACAAGTGCATCCCCTGAACCCCCATCTGAGCTCACATCACACAGTAGCGCAATGTTCTCTTCCCTCTCTGTGCCCCTACGAAACTGTGAGTTGCTTGACAACAAGAATTCTCTTTGCTTCCCAATATGCCCTGTCCCCAGCATGTTCTAACAATTCAGTAAATGTAGAATAAGTGCTGTGCTTAGTGACTGCAAAACAGATAAGACACAATCCCTAAACCCAAGAAACCTAAGTCTTATTAATTACAAAAACAGCAATACTAATGACGATATTACTTGAGTTCTATATGCCAGACACTGAGTTACATGCCTGGCATGTATTAGCTCAGATCATTTATCTTGATGACTCTTCATGGTTTGGACTAAAACTACCCCCATTTTACAAATGAGGAAGCTGAAATTCATGGAGTAAGCCAAAGTCAGATCACTTGAAAATGGTTGAATCAAGATTGGAACCCCGGCCTTACAAATTATAATGCATGCTCCTAAGTACTAAATTAATACCACTACCTCTGGGTATGAATAATACCCAGTGGTGGGATGAATAAAAGGTAGAGGGAGAACTTGAATAAATTGATTCCCAAGAGACTGGCAAAGGGTTCCCAGGGCCCCTGCTGCTGATATCAAGTCAAATCTTATAGAAAGATATTAAGGTGGTCCAATTTTTATTGGAGGGAGCACTTTTAATGAGCCAGAGAAGCACAAGGGACCTAGAGATAGGCTGATGACATGACCTGGAGGCCTGTGGAAGTATGCACAGTCCCCTGAAACCAGCACCCTAGTTTCCCCTCTCAGGTGGAAAGGAAGAAGTTCACTACGTAACATCTGAGGTCAGAAAGCCAGGTAGGTGAGCTTTGCCTCTCCCAGGTTTATTTCATGCTTTTTCAGAATGGAATTGAGAACTGGGGATTAGGGACTGTTTTTGCAAACACTGATGAGCTTAATGGCTTAGTCCAAGCCATTATTTCTGCCACTGTGTGTCGGCCTCCCCATAGAGATCTGAGCAGGAGCCAGTGGAAAGGGCAGAATAGAGGATGAAGGGGTTAGAGCAGGTGGGGGAAGCTCCACAGGGGGTAGAAAAAGCTGACTGGTAATTCCTGAGGCCTGTGGCCACATGGGAACAGAGACCCTGAAGTCTGGTTGAGTTTGAGGACTTCTTGATGGTGTGAAGGGAGGACTTCTACAAAGGACCAAGGAAGGAGCCCCCAGCCCCTCAGAGCTGGGCCTGTTCAACTAGCAGGACTGTAGAGGTGTGGGGAATCTCAAGGCCCAGCCTCAAACTTTGCGTGCAGGATCTCCTTTATTCATTCAACAAACATCAGTCATAGATGGATGCGGGTGGCTGTACTATGAGTAGGCATCGAACCAGGTGATGGGAAATCTTGAAGAGCCGTTCTCCCAGTGGGAAACTCGTGCGGGACAAGTAAATTGGTGATGGCAGTATAGTAAGAGAGAGTCCCAAAGGGGCAAGCAGAGGGTACCCTGGGATAAGGAAGATCCCTACCTCATTCCTAGGTGGAAAAAAAGTGGAGAGCGAGCTGTGTGCTTCAGAAGGCTGCACGGGCATTCAAGAATGGTGATGCCACTGCTTAGGATGCCTGCATGCCGTATCAGAGTGCCTGAGCTAAGTCCCAATTCCAGCCTCCATTCCAGCTTCCTGCTGATGTCCAGCCAGGGAAGCAGCAGGTGTTGGCTCATGTACTGGTCACATGGGAGACCAGGGCTGAACTCTGGGCTCTTGGCCTCTCCTGACCGTGTCCTAACTATTGTGGGCATTTGGGGGAGTGAACCATCAGCTGGGAGATCTGTTTCTCTCCCTCTCTCTTTCTCTGTCTCTACCCTTCAAATAAATAAATGAATATAATTAATGTTTAAAAATTTTTTTAAAATGAATGGGACCCACCCAAGCGCAGCATGAAGTGGGCGCACTACGGAGGCCTTCAGGAAGCAAAAGCATTTCTGAGAATGGCATAAAGAAACTTAGTCTGGTTGGTGTTCACAGGGAGGCGGGGAGCGACAGGAGGTGGCACTGGGCCAGCGACCCCCAGACTTTGGACTTTATCCACACTGGGCTTGGAGGGAATGATGAGGGCCTCTTGCAGGGTGTGCTGGTAGTTGGGGCCATCGTAAGAATGCCAACCATAAAAAAGGCAAACACCCGGCCCCAGTACCCGGTCATCTGCTGGCAGAACCGACAGCCATCTTTTCCTTGGTGCCCTGATGTTCCGGCTCAGTGGGCTCAAGCTTCCTAGCAATGATGCTTGGGGCCCCCTCAGAGACTGATTCAGTTGTCTGGAGCAAAGCTGGGCAGTGGTGTTTTCAAAAGCTTCCCAAGGGATCCCCCAGATGCAGGGTTGGAAACCACCCTGAGCGGGAGCCACCACACCTGTCTGTGGCACCTGAGGGCCACACCATCTGCTTTGCACCTGCCAGAGAACTCCCATGCAGGCCTCATTCACCCACCGCTGACCCAATCCCACCTCTCACCTCATCCCCCACTCCAGGTCTCCCCCACACACACCATTGGTCTGTTAATTCACCACTGTTGGGTTTTAGCCCCTGTGCCCTGAACAGCACAGTTTTGGACAGGAAAGGCTCCCGGAAGAAAGCCGGTGGCAGGTACCCCACGGCCCTGGCCCATCACCCCAGTCACCCTCAGGTGAAACCCCATGTATCAGGAACACCGAGTGACAAGCCTTCAAAGTACTTCCCACCAGGCTGCCCTGTGCTGTTCCTCCCGCACTGCGACAGCAAATCATTAGCTCCGAGCCCTGGCTTGTTTCTTGCAGCAATTAACTGCTGCCCCGGTGTTAATTCCCAATCAATAGCCCAGCGATGGTGCTGCTCTTACAGCTGTTGGCTGGGGGCCTGCACAGCACATTTTGAAAGTAACTTGCCAGGCAGTGGGACTTTCTGCTCCTTGCGTGCTCCCCAGAAAGGCCCTCAGCAGGCATCCTAAGGTGCACAAGGGCCCCCTCACAGAGCGTCGGGGCAGAGAGACGGGGGAGTAAGCAGGCAGCTCTGCCCGCTCAGAGGACAGTTCAGGGAGAAGGCAGCCTGAACAGCAGCCCCCGGGGATACTCATGCAGCTTTTCTGGGGGGAACTTTGGAGGTGGCTGTGTCTTCCTTCCTTGTGAAACCCTCATTCAGGCCAGCTTCCCCACTCCCTCTTTTTTACATAAATAGCCACGGTTTCTTACTTCCTGCCTTTGTCACCTCCTCCAGCTCCCTGCGGACAGAATGAGACCCGAGAGGATGGAAAAATAATCCAGCTGCCCCCTTGCAAGACAGGAGCTTGGATTGTGCCGGCCATCATGGCCTGCTACCTCTTGGTGGCAAACATCCTGCTGGTCAACCTCCTCATTGCCGTCTTCAAGTGAGTGCGTCCTTCGTCAGAGTGCTTGGCCTGGCCAGGGGGAGTAGGGCGGGAGGAGGGCTGAGGCTCCAGCAGACACTGGATTGGGCCCAGCATGTAACAGAGGGCCAGCCACACTACTACACAGCATCCCACACTGGGGCACCAGGGTGAGTCCCGGCTGCTCTGCTTCTGATCCAGCTCACAGCTAATGCACTTGGGAAAGCAGCGGAAGATGGCGCGAGAGCTTGGACCCCTGCCACCCCCACAGGAGACCTGGATGGAACTCCTGGCTCCTGGACTCTGCCTGGCCACGCCCTGACCATTGCAGCCATTTGGGGAATGAACCAGCAGATGAAAAATCAATCTCTCTCTCCCTCCCTCTCTCTTTCTGTGTGTGTGAGAGACTCTGTCTTTCAAATAAATAAAATCTTTTTTTAAAAGGACAACAATGGGGAGGGCCAGCACTGTGGTACAGCAGGGTAAGCTGCAGCCTGCAATGCCAGCATCCTATATGGGAAACAGTTTGAGTCCTGGCTGCTCCACTTCCCATCTAGCTCCTTGCTAATGTGCCTGGGAAGGCAGCAGAATATGGTCCAAGTCGCTGGACAGCTGAACCCATATAGAAGACCTGAATGAAGCTCCTGATTCCTGGTTTCCGCCTGGCCCAGTCCCAATTCTTGCAGCCATTTAGGGAGTGAACCAGTGGGTGAAAGATCTATCTGTATCTCCTTCCCTCTCCCTCTCCCTCTCTCCCTAACTCTACCTTTCAAGTAAATAAAATAAATATTTTAAAAAGTACAAGATCACTATTAAAAATAATCATAATAAAAATAAGACGCCTGCGTCGTGGCTCACTAGGCTAATCCTCCTCCTGCGGTGCCAGCACCCTGGGTTCTAATCCTGGTTGGGGCGCCGGATTCCGTCCCGGTTGCCCCTTTTCCAGGCCAGCTCTCTGCTGTGGCCCGGGAGTGCAGTGGAGGATGGCCCAAGTGCTTGGGCCCTGCACCCCATGGGAGACCAGGAGGAAGCACCTGGCTCCTGCCTTCGGATCAGCGCAGCGCGCCAGCCATGGCGGCCATTTTGGGGGTGAACCAAGGGAAGGAAGACCTCTTTCTCTCTCTCTCTCTCTCTGTCTCTAACTCTGCCTGTCAAAAATAAATAAATAAGACAACGCTGGATCTCCTCACTTGGTTTTCTCTGGTCTCTGTTTCAGCAATACATTTTTTGAGGTCAAATCGATATCCAACCAAGTGTGGAAGTTTCAGAGGTATCAGCTCATCATGACTTTCCATGAAAGGCCGGTTCTGCCGCCACCACTCATCATCTTCAGCCACATGACCATGATATTCCAGCACCTGTGCTGCCGGTGGAGGAAGCACGAGAGCGACCCAGATGAACGGGACTACGGCCTGAGTAAGTTTCAAGCGACAGCCCCAGCACCCACAGATCAGAACCCCTGCTTCGAGCAGGGCAGTCCCGGAGGGGCCAGGGTCTGCCCGCTTCCTCCTGCAGCGTCGGGAAGAAGACAGTAGAGGCTGGAACTGGGCATTCTTAGCCTCCCGTCCCGCTTCATAACACAAAGCTATTTTAGCATTTCATAGGTCCTGTGTTGAGCATGTGCCAAACTGTACATCTCCTCCCTCTCTTATTCCCACTCTTATATTTAACAGAGATCACTTTTCAGTTAACTTTTAACACCTGAGAATTATGTGTTAATTGAATAGTTCAACCAATAGTATTAAGTAAAACAAAAAAATACTAAAAGGGATAAAGTATTAAGTTGTTCATCAACAGTCAGGGCAAGGGCTGATCAAGTCATTGTTTCTCATAGTGTCCATTTCACTTCAACAGGTTTCCTTTTTAGTGCTCGGTTAGTTGTCACCAATCAGGGAGAACATATGATATTTGTCCCTCTGGGACTGGCTTAATTCACTCAGAATGATGTTTTCCAGATTTCTCCATTTTGTTGCAAATGACCAGATTTCATTGTTTTTTACTGCTGCATAGTGTTCCATAGAGTACATATCCCATAATTTCTTTATCCAGTCTACCGTTGATGGGCATTTGGATTGATTCCAGGTCTTAGCTTTTGTGAATTGAGCTGCAATAAACATTAAGGTGCAGACAGCTTTTTTGTTTGCCCATTTAATTTCCTTTGGGTAAATTCCAAGGAGTGGGTTGGCTGGGTTGAATGGTAGGGTTATATTCAGGTTTCTGAGGAATCTCCAGACTGCCTTCCATAGTGGCTTTACTGGTTTGCATTCCCATCAACAGTTAGTGTCCCTTTTCCCCACATCCTCAGCAGCATCTGTTGTTGGTAGATTTCTGAATGTGAGCCATTCTTACCGGGGTGAGGTGAAGCCTCATTGTGGTTTTGATTTGCATTTCCCTGATGGCTAGTGATCCCAGACATTTTTTCATGTGTCTGTTGGCCCTTTGGATTTCCTAAATGAGAAACTCTTAACCTCCCTGGCATAGCAATGCCCAACTTTTTTCTCAACATCAAGTGGAGAATTGGAGAGAGATGGGAATTCCAAAATATAATTCCCATGTGAATTATGGACTTAGGCAAATAGAAAGCTTGAGGGCAGAGAATGATGAGATGAACTCAGCTTTTCTACTCAGGAAACTTGGCCAGCATGGAGGAGCACAGATTGCCAAATCAAGGGCAGGGGATAATATAAAATCTTCCCCACTGCACTGGAGGGTGAACCCAGGGCCACCAGTCACTTACAATAAAGTAGGAGGTGTTCATGGTAGAAGGAGAATCTCAATTATGCAGACAGCTTAGGATAGAGTGTCTAGAACCACAATGCAGGCAGTGGGGTGGTCCAGAGACCTGTTTCCACTCCAATGCCTGCTCCCTTACAGAAGGCCAGACACTGGGCAAGGTGGAAACCAGTTCCCTGAAGCTCAAGTTCATGGTCTTCTTGTTGCTATCACCAATGGGAACAATAAAAGCATGCCCAGGTCACAGGACACATGAGTGGGTCAGAAAAGCTGAGGAACACGGATGAGGGCCCTTAACTGTGTTGATCTATCAGAAGAAAGTGAACTTTTCACTGTAGCTTGAATAAAAAGAACTCAGGGCACTGCCATGTTCCTGCAGAGCCTCAGATAAAAACACTCTGAAGTGTAAATTTTAATTTTTATTATAAAACCTGCCATATTGATGGATTTTTTAAGAAACTTTTTTTTTTAAATGTCCATTATATATAGCCAAAGAAGTCCAATGAGGCATTTAAGGTGCAGGTAACCTAAGTAGTAAGTACATTCCTTTTGTTCCTAAATACAGCAACAGCAAGAAGGTTTCTATACTTTGAGTGTCCCCCAAATCTTCCTGTCTCCATTCCCCTCCTCCTAGCACACGACTGTTCTGTGTAACTCCATGACAACATCTCCAATGTCCCCTTCTGACCAAGCTCTTTCCACCTCAAGAACTCTGCCCTATTTGAGGAGAGTGGTCTTGGTGCCAGTGTTTCCTTCTCACAAGTTTTTTATGGACCTGTTTTCCATGATTCAAGCAAATTCAGACTCATGCATCCAAGCAAGCAATGGCAACATCAAGAAACTAAATTCCTAACACTCTCAAATCCAGGGCTCCAAACATTTGGGCCAATCCCTGTGGAATCTCAAGGGCCAAGGATGAGAAGAGGGACCTCTCCCATTCATGATTGTTCTAAAGTAGCTCTCTCCCCTTCACCCTGATTCATACCCCTTTAAAAGTTCAGTTTCCCACTGGGCTGTTTCTACATTGCTGTATCAGTGAGTTGGTTTTCGTATTTCATAATGTATTATGAGTTGGTTTACATCTGTTAACTGAAAACCATGCTAACAATGACACAAATAACTAAAGCTTTGTTTATCTCATTTGACAAAAAGAAAAGAGCTAGTTAGCCCGGAGCTAGACAATGGCTCACTGAAGTTAAAGACCCAGAGTCCTCCTATTTTTAGGCTCAGCTATTTCTTGGCAAGTTGTTTGGTTTCAGGGTCACAGCAAAGCTGCTGCACCTCTAGTCATCACATTTATGTTTAAAGGAGGAATAAAGAGGGGAAAGTGGAAAAATGTAGAAAGAAGTCATCACATCTCTGTATTTTATCAGAAAAGCAACACCACCCCTTCCTGTAGCAGACTTCTATTGTTTCTTGTCCCAAACTATTGTTTCTTGTCTCATGCTTGCTGCTGGCTTCATGGGAGACTGGACTGGGATGTATGTGGTTCTCTCTTCCCCCTCAGAGATGGGATGGGGAAAGGGAAATGTAGTTGCAAAAGGACTTTTAGTAAGGCCTGTCTACAATATCTGTCGGCCACACCCCAGTGCAGAATTGTTGAGTTTTAGGAAACTTCCAGGCTCTGAGTGGCTTCCTTTTCGTTGAGTTAGTTTGGTTCTTGGCTTTGTGACTTGTATAGTTCTAGCCAACTTCTGTACTAAACCAGATACACTCAAGTGAGCTTCAGAGACTCACAGTGAAGCTAATGTTCAGAAGGAAGCCAGTAATGCAAGTTGCTTATTTGGATTTGGACTTGGTCTGGACTTATTAAAGAATCCAAGCCCCTCTTCCCAATACCGATTGATATCAAAACTATCATTAGTCCCACCAATGCAATGGCATTGCTCTTCTCCTGTGACTCATGGCTCTCTTTTTCTTTTCACAGAACTGTTCATAACCGATGATGAGCTCAAAAAAGTACACGATTTCGAAGAGCAATGTATAGAGGAATATTTCAGAGAAAAGGATGATCGGTTCAACTCGTCCAACGATGAAAGGATACGGGTGACTTCAGAAAGGTGTGTTCCACAGGGCCGTGCCTCTACACACATTTGATGGCATGGCATACTCTATCAGCCAAATTTCTTTGCACAGCTATGAAACTCAGATGTCTTGTGTTTGTTTTTATTGTCCCAGAAATCATGGAGCTTATGAGAGAACAGGACATTGCCTAACATGTCTGCAGATCAAAACCCCAGACTAAAGGTGCCAGCCTTCTCCAGTAGGCAGTAGATATGCCCCCCTTGACAGTGCAGATTGTTGAGTGTCTGGGACAGGGCTGGGAGCTGCTGGTTCAGACCAGAAATTAGAAAGTCCTGGCTGGCGCCGTGGCTCAACAGGCTAATCCTCCGCCTTGCGGCGCCAGCACACCGGGTTCTAGTCCCGGTTGGGGCGCCAGATTCTGTCCCGGTTGCCCCTCTTCCAGGCCAGCTCTCTGCTGTGGCCCGGGAGTGCAGTGGAGGATGGCCCAGGTGCTTGGGCCCTGCACCCCATGGGAGACCAGGAAAAGCACCTGTCACCTGGCTCCTGCCATCGGATGAGCACAGTGCGCCAGCCACAGCGCGCCAGACGCAGCGGCCATTGGAGGGTGAACCAATGGCAAAAGGAAGACCTTTCTCTCTCTCTCTCTCTCTCTCTCTCTCTCTCTCTCTCTCTCTCTCACTGTCCACTCTGCCTGTCAAAAATTAAAAAAAAAAAATAAAAAAAATAAAAAAGTCCTGAGCAGGCACAAACTCGAGAGACTCAGCCCAGTTTCAGGTTCTCCAGCATGTTTGTGTTTTGTGTGTCCCACTGAGTACCTTCTTCAGAGGAGTAGAGTGGTCTTAGTGCCTGGCTGATAAGCTTGCTCAATACCTTCAAATTAGATGACATCAAAAGACTTGTTTTAAATTAGTTAAAATAATGATTAGAGGTCTCTTTATTCCCCAAACTGTTTTGTTTTGCTCATTTTATACAATAAGATAGACACAAGGAAATAAAAGCAGATTTTTCTACCCAGTGGTTATGTACTTTTAGTCTCATTGATGAAATAGCTAGTATAAGCAGCAAAGCTATAAGGAAAAAATCCACAAATGGGGCCAGCATTGTGGCACAGAGAGTTAAGCCACCACCTGTGACATCAACATCCCATATGAGCACAAGTTCAAGTACTGGCTACTTCTCTTCCAATCCAGCTCAATGCTAATGCACCTGGGAAGGTAACAAAAGGTGACCCAAGTACTTGAGCCCCTGTCCACATTATAGAGACCCTAATGGAATTCCAGGCTCCTGGCTTCAGCCTGGGCTAGCCTGGTCATTGCAGCCATTTGGGAAGTGAGCCAATTGATGAAGATCTCCCTGTGTGTCTCTCCTTCTCTCTCTAACTCTGGCTTTCAAATAAATAAAAAATCAAATCTTAAAAAAAAAGACAAATCCCCAAATGAAGAAAATCCTTTAAATCTAATAATCTAGCTGCATGTAAATGCACTTATATTTTCTTATGTGTCTTCGTTTGCTATAGACTAATAATAACTTTATCGTGGACCGATGTGTCCAAAATCCAGCATTTGGGAATCACTGTCCCAAAGAGCACCCAAAGTGTTACAAAGCATTGATGTAACTAAGTTTTAAACATTTGCAGCATGAAGATGGCAGAAGCAAATTAAAAATAGGATAGAAAGATATAATATATTGATGAGTTTAGTCAATATGACTCAGGCTTCTAAGATTCAAGGAGTCAGATCTAGTTTTCATGAAATGACATTTTGTCTGTTTACCCATTTCAGACAGTCTCTGGTGATTCTGCAGGAATTATATAAATAGCATCTTGTTTTTATCCCTGGCCCTTTACATCTTTAAAGAATGTAGTCTGGATAAGAAGCTACATACACCCCTACCATTGAGTGACTGTATCCATAAGATCAGAAAATATTAATAAACTTTAAAGCCATGGACAGATTTTACGCACATCTGTCACTACACAATAGAATATTTTGGAAGAGTACAATGTAAAGTAATTTTCTGGCAAACAGAGGGAGGAATTGGAAATCTGAGGATCTCTCTCACTCTCAGGCCTTGGGAAAGCTATTTATTAATGGAGGTATAATCTTATGGTTCCCAGAAAAATTGTGCCATGTGGACGTATTACTCATTGCTCAGACTTATTTACAAAGCACATGTCATTGAAATGCTTTTGAATTCAGAAAAGCTGTAGTCTTGGGAGGAAGAAATGTTAAGATACAAGGAAGCCTTTGCCTATCAGGGATTAGCATGAGGAGGTGCAGACACTAGCACGTGTAAACATACTGTGCCCGGGTCCCCAGTTTCAAGGAACTGTAGCACCTCCACCTGAGCACCCCACCCTTGGTCTGCAAACTCTGAGACTACTCCTTCCCCAAGACCCTGCTCCTCTCTGGGTGCTTACAGAGCCTTCTCAAAGAGGGGGAGGGGCAGCATTCCAGAAATCAAGGACAGATCACAGACCCACCCTCTCTGGGTCCTGGGCATTACACGGACCTTCTGGAGTTACAGGCTGGCCAAGGCCAGGTACCACAGAAGTGTTAGTGTGGGCGCATTGTTGTTGCTGAGGGTTTTTTTTTTTTGTATTTGTGATTGTACCCAAAAATAACATTTAAACACTAGAATTGCATTCTGTACAACAGAAACAGAATGGGGTGCACAAGGGAAGATTTACCAAGCAGATATCCATATTGCCATCTCACATGTCCACTAGGATATGTTCTTTCTGGGTGCAGTGGTAGGCGAAATCTACTGTCCTACTTGCATTTGATTGACAGAGCTATATCCATACGTGTGTGTGTGTGTGTATAAGTGTATAAACATACACACATTTGGACAGGTACCTAGGACTGGATTTACCTACATTAACTGTGTACATTCCATATAGTGTATAGAATACTGCATAATTCCACCTGCATGACAGACAACCCCAATACAGAGGTTTGACCTCAGAAATATTAAAAGCTGGCTCTTTTCCCTGTAGAGGACATGGGAAAGGGATTATTATATAGTGAGCACCATATCTGTCCCTGCCACTGCCCTCAAAATATAATAAATGTATACAAGTAATATTTGCATGAGTCTCCTTAGAAATACAAAGACGCTTCCGTAATTATTAACCTAAATGGTTCATTACTAAATCACACTTTCGGTATGTAAAGAGCTAAATTCAAGTATTCAGGAGATCATTAACACCTCTTAGAAAGCTGATTCTGAAAAGTCCTTGTCCTTTTCAGTTTTCAGATGGCAAAGACCCAGTAGCAATTTAACAGATACATGGATACTACAAAAAGTTGATGGAAAATGCAGACTGTGAGAACATTATGGATAAGTTTCAATTTTTGCAGCAAAAAAAATTGAAAATTCCATTTTTCCATTAACTTTTTGAGATGCCCTCATATGTCCTAAGCAACAGGCATGAGCAATAGCCTGGGCAGGAGGAAGGAATGGGGAGGGGGGATGCTGCTTTAAAGAGTGCACCATCTCGTTCCACCCAGCCTCTCTGTGACAACCTCCTGGAAGAGAGGACACATTGCCCACAGGAATCTCACCAACAAAAACAGAAAAAAACTGAACTCTTTTCTCTCCGAGGGAATATTTCACATATGTGAGGACCACCATCATCTCCTCACTCTGCTTTGTCTTTTCAAACGAAGTACCCCAAGATGCTTTAACCACTTGCCCTGCTTTCCAGCACATTGCCCACTACCCTGCTCACTTTCTCAGTACAGGATACACTGTACTTGAAATAGTCGGCATCAGCCGTAAATGTGCTATCTACATTGAACTTAATTCCCTGTGTTGTAGTTAGAGCCTAGGCTTAATTCCTTTATTCATTCATTCATGACTATTTGGAGAATGCACTGTATATTTGATTAGTGTCCATGGCATAGTGGAAGGAACACATTAATGGAAAGATTAAGTTACTTAAGATCACACAGCTAGTTACTGCAGTACTGATTCTGATTCTGCAGTAACTAGCTGTGTGATCTTAAGTAACTTAATTAACTCCTCTGAACCTAAATCCCCATGTGCAAAATGGAGCATTAACACCTAACTGCAGAGTGATAACATCATTGAGGTAACATCTGAGTATGTTGAAAAATGCATAGAAAGGAAAAATTAAAAGATAAGTTTATTTTGATACAAAAAATTTCAAATCCATGCATAATTTTTTCACAATTTGCATTTTCCATAAACTTTTTAATTTTTTATTTTATTTCTTATTCATTCACTTGAGAGGCAGAGACAGACAGAGCTCCCATTTGCTGGTCCATTCCCCCAAATGCCTACAAAAGCTAGGGCTGGGCCAGGCCAAAGCTAGAAACCAGGAACTCGATCCGGATCTCCCGCATGGGTGGCAGGGACTTGACTACTTGAGCCGTCATCACAGCCTCCCAGGGTGTACATTAGCAAGGAGCTAGGACTCCAACATAGGCACTTCAATATGGGATGTGGGTGCCTAAACTGGCATCTTAACCCCCACCCCAAATGCCCACTCCATAAACTTTTCTAAGAAAACACCATACATGGATTTCAATCTTTTTACCAACATGGACATCTTTAGTTTGACTTTTCCACAGATTCTCAGAGTACCCTTGTACATATATATGGCGGGTGCTGGTGATGGATTCAGTCTACACATTTTAAGTGCCATAGATCTCATTACAGTTCTTAGCATCTCAAACCTGGCTTTGGTTCAGAGAGGTTTAAAATGAATTAAAACCTGGGTTTGTTCGCATGAGATAATGCAAATGTCCTCATACCTCTTCCTTTCCATAATTCCTCTCTTTTGCTTATTTTATTTTACTTTATTTTATTTGAATGGCAATGTTAGAGAGAGAGAGAGAGATAGGGAAAGTCAGAGAGATCTTCCATCTGTTGGTTCACTCCCCAAATGGCTGCTTGGCCAGATCAAAGCAGGAGCCAGGAGCTTCATCTGGGTTTCCCACACAGATGGCAGGAGTCCAGATACTTGGGCCATTTTCTACTGCCTTCCCTGGCACATTAGCAGGGAGCTGCGTCAGAAGTGGAGAAGCAGGGCTTTGAACTGGTGCTGCATGGGATGCCAGCATCACAGAGGGCAGCTTACCCACTGCGCCACAACATTGGCCTCCTTTATCACTTCATGTGTCTTATCTTCTTGGACATTCTGTTGACTCTTTGATTCTTATCTGTGTCTCTCCATTACCTCCTGAATTATTTCATCAGAGTCAGCTCCCAGGGACTATAATCATGACCCAAAACTCTTGGTTAGCTCCTCAGGCCTATTTATACCTGTGATGCAGCAAATGTACAGACATTTGACCCTAGGGCCTTCTATTCTTTTATAACCTCAACATTAAAACCCCTAGATAAGTCTGTGATCTAAATGCTCATACAGTCAAATGGGGAAAGAGCCCCAGAATTCTGGATGACAGTGGAGAAGACAGCTCATTTGTTTCAGTCAAGTCTGATGGTGCCCAAAGGAGAGTGAAGATTTCATTAAGAGCAGTACCTCGGCCCTCTTCCAGTGTGTCCCTTCCCCTGGGTCCAATCCCAAGGGCCATGCCTCCTCACTCGAGGGCTTCCCACTGGGCAGCTCCGGGCTTTCTCTGAAGAGCCTCTTCCTTCTGCACCCCTCTGCCTCCCTCCCCTCCTCCAGGGGCTCCTCTGCCTGTGCTCAGCTCACTGCCTACAACCTGACCCTTCCACAGCTTGTTGTTGGTGCCTCTCCCTTGCTCATTTTCTCTGTGGTTTTGGTCCCTGGGGCTAACAGGAGGTGGGATGTGGGGAGAAAGGCCCCCACAGCACAGACTGTGGCAGGGAGAGACTCCTCAGCTCTTCGGTGAGTAATCAAGGACAGTTACACCAATAGGGCATCTTTGTCCCTTCTGACCATCTCTACAATGGGCTTGAGAAAGAAAAAAAAAGCTGGGGAGGGGGGAAGGAAAGATGTGTTGCAGGGGGCTATGCAAGAAGTCATGTGGCTGCATGGGATGCTTGCACACTATATCATAGCGCCCAGTGTGAGTCTGGCTTCTCTGCTTCCAATCTGGATTCTTGCTAATGCACATGGGAAGCAGCAGATGATGGCTCAGGGTCCCTGAACCATATGGGAGGCCCAGATGGAGTTCTGGGATTGGTCGGTCCAACCCTGGCTGTTGCAGGTATTTGGGTAAAGAATCAGAAAATGGAAGCAGAAAATGGAAGATCTCTCCCTTTCTCTCTCTCTCTCTCTCTCTCTCTCTCTCTCTCTCTCTCTCCTTCTCTCTCTCTCTCTCTCTCCCTCCCTCCCTCCCTCCTTCCCTCCCTCTCTCCTTCCCCCCTCCTCCCTCCTCCCTCCTCCTCTCTCTCTCACACACGCATACACTCACTCACTCTGGCTCTCACTCTGCCTTTCAAATAAATAAATAAGAAAAAAAAATCCTAGTGGGACAAAGGACCTAGAGAAATGTTAAACCGTCTCACTCTACAGAAACACATGATCAGTGCTCCTCTAGTCTCTCATTAAGAAGCATTTTATCCACTTATTGAAACATTGCATCACAAAAAAATAAAGCTGCAGTTTTTGCAAAATCAGGCACCATAGTTTAGATGCTGAAAAGTAATCGTATGTATGTATGTCTATAAGACACGTGAACTCGTTATTGTTACGTGTTTCATGGGCTATATTTATACAAATGAAGTAAAAGAAGGAGTAGTTGTATTTTTCCTTCAGAATCACTCATGTACACTGAGCAAATCGCCTGGGGTTTGCCAGACACAAACAGGCCAGTGCACAAGCTCTGGGGTTTACACCTGAAGATGGTGACAGAGTGAGGCTGGCCCCTGAGACGTGCTGTGTTGGTTATGGGGTGGCAGGAGGGAGCAAAGGAAAGAAGGCTGAGAAACAGGGCCTTTGCAAGCAGCCCAGGGCCTCAGGCTGGGAGAAGGGAGACTGAGGGATCCATGAGAGTTAGCGAAGTCGGGGAAGTTCCCTCCCCACCACTGGCCAGGAAGCCAGACTTCTGCAAAAGCCTACAGGTCCCCTGGGAGGGAATCCACATGTGTCTCTGGCATGCAAGGGTACATTCCTCCCCAGCAGAGGCAGTGCCGGCATTCACACCCCCACCAGCACCCAGCCGGGGAGACCCAGCTCAGTCCCCACTGTTCTTTGTGGAACACGTCCTGCAGCCATGGTCTGCACACAGCATGTTCTTTTTAAGGCTCAGAAATCAGGCAATTTCCTTTGCATATCAGGGGCTTGGAAAAGCAGCTTTGTGCTGTCTAGAAAAAATGTGAATAGGTCTTATTCAGATACACCAAAAGGTCGGCGGTGGGCGTTGAAAAGGGAGCGTTATCAAATTTATACTCGAAATATTTAAAACTTGGGCTCATACCCTAACTTGGCATAGATTGGTTTTTTTCCCAGTTAATTGGGACAATTGAAATCCATGGTATAACTTTATTTTCAATATTGGCACTGTCTTTGTAAGTAAACGGCCAGAGGGACCACTGACATCAAGTTCGCAGCCACTGTTGACTCAGTAAGCATTTATGGGTACCTGGCAGTACTAAGCTGGCAACGTGAAGGTGGAAAAGGAAGTGTGAGACTACAACCTTAAGAATCTATGATAGGGAGGGTGGAGACATCTAGAAATAACCACAATGTGGGCATCTGTGAGCAGCTACCCAGAGAGAGAAGTACCACAAATTACTTCAGATACTCCTGGTTAAATTTCTCGATTTTTGCTTCCTCCATCAGTGAAAAGATTGCTTTAGATTAGCACAACCCGGAGTGCCTCATGGCAGTGCTGCATTAACTCCTGTGGAGGCACAGAATTCGGAAAAGATGATTGCGTGCTTGCTTGCGCAGCACATAGCCTAAAAAGATTTTCCTGAATAACAACAAAGTAGTACAGCACAGATGTGAAATAAAAACAATCCCAGTCCATGGAGTAGAATATATATATATATATATATATATATATATACACACACACTCTAATTTTAAAAAAAGGCTGCATTTAAAAATTCTATTGCAAAATTCTGAGTAAAATCATCTAAAGACTGTATTCTCATTATGTTAGTAACCCTGATAAGCCAACACCCCAATACTTATGTGGCCCATGAAGCTGTGTGCTCATCCTCAGCTAGGCCTTGGGGGTGTCAGAAGGGTGAGACTTGGGCCCCATGCCACTTCAGCAAGAGCGGCTCCAGTCTGGTATGTGTGTATCAGGACCATACATTTCATTTCTCTAAAGGAAAGGGGGCTGGCTGCTACCGCCCCTGAAGCCCATTGTCTCTAAAGCCTCTTCCAGCTCACAAAGATGTGGATTCTGTGCTTGACGGTGACAGCACCAATGTTACTCTCGCTTTCCTGGCTCCTCTTGCCACCTGTAACCCCCAGTTTCCCTCTGGGAAGAGAGCTGGGCACAGCCTTGGTCCTCTCTGTCCTCGCTCGCTCAACTCCTAGTGGAGGAAGCCAACTCAAGTGACGCTCGCTCTCTCTTCCTCACCCAGGGTGGAGAACATGTCCATGCGGCTGGAGGAAGTGAACGAGAGGGAGCACTCCATGAAGGCTTCGCTACAGACCGTGGACATCCGGCTGGCGCAGCTCGAGGACCTCATTGGGCGCATGGCCACGGCGCTGGAGCGCCTGACAGGTGTGGAGCGGGCCGAGTCCAACAAGATCCGCTCCAGGACCTCCTCGGACTGCACAGACGCGGCCTACATTGTCCGCCAGAGCAGCTTCAACAGCCAGGAGGGGAACACCTTCAAGCTCCAAGAGAGCATCGACCCTGCAGGTGAGGAGACCATGTCCCCAACTTCTCCCACCTTAATGCCCCGTATGCGAAGCCATTCTTTCTATTCGGTCAATGTGAAAGACAAAGGTGGGATAGAAAAGTTGGAAAGTATTTTTAAAGAAAGGTCCCTGAGCCTACACCGGGCCACTAGCTCCCACTCTGTAGCTAAAGAATGCAAAGCTCCCGCAGCCCCTACCAACACCTTGGCCATTGTTCCTGACTCCAGAAGGCCATCGTCATGCATCGACATCTACGTCTCTGCCATGGATGAGCTCCACGGGGATGGCGACCCTCTGGACAATTCCATGAACATCCTCGGCTTGGGCGAGCCCAGCTTTGCAACTCTAGCACCCTCCACAGCCCCTTCAAGTAGTGCCTACGCGACTCTTGCACCCACAGACCGACCTCCGAGCCGGAGCATTGATTTCGAGGATATCACTTCCATGGACACCAGATCATTTTCCTCCGATTACACCCACCTCCCAGAATGCCAAAACCCCTGGGACTCAGACCCGCCAACGTACCACACCATCGAGCGTTCCAAAAGTAGCCGCTACCTAGCCACCGCGCCCTTTCTTCTGGAAGAGGCTCCCATTGTGAAATCGCACAGCTTTATGTTTTCTCCTTCAAGGAGCTATTATGCCAACTTCGGGGTGTCTGTGAAGACAGCAGAATACACCAGTATTACGGACTGCATCGACACAAGGTGTGTCAGTGCCCTTCAAGCCACTGCCGACAGAGTTCCCTTCCCAGGGGGCCTTGGAGACAAAGCAGAGGACGTATCCTGCTGCCATCCCGAGCGAGAAGCAGAACTGAGTCATCCCAGCTCTGACAGCGAGGAGAATGAGGCCAGGGGCCGGAGAGCTGCCGTGGCACTATCCTCCCAGGAGGGAGAGAACGCAGACCGAGCCCTGTCCAACAACATCACGGTTCCCAAAATCGAGCGTGCCAACAGCTACTCGGCTGAGGAGCCAAGCGCGCCATATGCACACACCAGGAAGAGCTTCTCCATCAGTGACAAGCTGGACAGGCAGCGGCAGGCGGCAAGCCTGCGAAACCCCTTCCAGAGGAGCAAGTCGTCCAAGCCAGAGGGCCGAGGGGACAGCCTGTCCATGCGGAGACTGTCCCGAACCTCGGCTTTCCACAGTTTTGAGAGCAAGCACAACTAAGCCTTCTCACCATGCGTGGCAGGAGGCCCAGAAGCCCAGCCCTCCGAGTTCCCCCCAAACTCCAGCCTTCCCCCTTTCCTTGATCCACACCCACTGTATTCTTAGCTGAGCAAAACAATCAATGCTTTGGGAAGTGTTAACGCCAAGGTCACTGCTGGGCCACAGATCAAGAAAGCTGATCTGAGCCAGGGCCAAACACAGGGGGTTGAAGCATGTTCACACTTGCTGGGCAGGGAGGGCAAGAAGGGGCGAAGAAGGGTTGGAGATGGATGTGTATCACCAGTCACTGCAGAGCACCACGAGATCTGGGCAACTAAGGGGCTTCGAGCATTCTCCGTGCCAGGAGGCATCTTTTGATTTCTGCCCATTACCAGGAGTTTTAGGATGCAGGGCTAGAATGCAAAATAAGATAAAATAGCCAGCAGACAAGATGAGATATTCTAAACTTCAATTCTGTTTTCTTTTCGCATTGGCTCCATCACTGGTGACTGATGAAGAGCATCCTTTTTATTCAGTATAAGGCGGCGCAAGCAGTTCTACCTAACGTCCCACATCCTTCTCATGCCAACACCTCTGTAATTGGTCATTATAAAGAAAAACAAGGTAACAGTCATAGTTCACCTGTCTCTTCTGTATTCACTTCTGGTGCCACAACTGTTTATCTCTTTTGAAGAAAATAAGGGAACAGAAATGCCTTTTTGTATTGCAATCAAAATCAAAGAAGAGTTCATGTTAACAAAACAAAAGTCATGTGATTTATTCTATCCAGTGGGCATTCAGGTAGAATCGAGCAAGCTCAGGATGAATGTAATCAAATAATTTTATATTTTTAAATTTATTTTGTATCTCACCTGTCATCAGTGAATCCACTCATTGAATATGTAATACTGAACTTAAAAAAAAAAGAAAAAACAGTGGCTGAACTAACCTAAAATTGCCCTAAGGGACCTTGTTATTCTCTCTCCACTCATATCATGTGTGATGCTGCTGTGTGGCCTTCATCATTTGCATGACTCCACCCTGTCCTCGGAATGCCTGCAAGACGTAACTGCCAGTTTTTCACTCCACTCGCCATCACGTGACCGTTTTGTGTATGAGCCCATGACCATGTGTGGATATTTTCCTACCTAGGGTTTTGCCATCTAATCTGAGCTCAGCATAAAATTAATTGGAGTTTTTCAAGGGCTGGTATCTTTTCTATGGAAACGTTCCAAAGTACTTTTTAGGGAAGTTTCGAAACCATAAATAACTTTAGAATTGACTGGGAGTTTGATATCAACCCAAAGCCATCAGTTGCAGGCATACCATGAATATTTTTCTTACATACAGAACTATGAGACAAGAGGCAGTAGACCAAAATAGAAAGCAGAGAAACCATATGAAGAGTTTTATGGTGTATGCTGCTTATATACGTATATATGCATTGACACAGAGACACATGCTTACATATAGTATATAAACAGACATATCCGTGAGGCCTAGACTTTCCTATCACCTTGAGGTATAAACAAGATCTTTTAATATCCAAGAAGTTCTATTGAAAGAGCCCATTCTATGAAAGTGTGATTTTGTAAAATCTCTACAACCTTAATTTTCCTTGCACCAGACTAGAGTTCCCATCTGCCCTCTACCTCTTTTCGCCCCAAAGCACTCGTTGTCACAACATCTCACTCATTCTGAGTTCTCCTGCACAAAGCTGTTACAGAGTACGGTCTGCCCAGACTCGCAGGTAGAACCCCATTGGAACCGCAGATTCTAGACCACAGGCAGAGGCTTCGAGAGCAAAATCGCGGTTTGAAGCGGGCTAAACAAATCTTGACCCCCTAAATCTTCAGATTCCCGTTTGGATTGTTGCCTTTTAAAAAGGAAAATGCCTGCATGTTCCTAGCCCAAGATACTACTTGGTTGTTTTCCTCTTCAGTTGCAGTTGTAAACACCAAGTTATTTGTAAAATCAAATAAATGCATGGACAAAACCCCTTGCCTTTAAATATTAAAAAAAAAAACCTCTGATAAAGCTTTTCAGGTACAGAAAGAGTGACAGGGTCACATATGTAAAGGACTAAAGCACTTTTTTACTCCTTGGTGTTCAGGTGACTCAGCAACACACAGCCAGACTCCTTCATCTATTATTACTCTAGGAACACTCACTAGGCCCCACGTTGGCGGTTTCCCTCCAAGCCAACCTGCACTCAGTCTGAGAATCAATCAGGTGCCCTTACATTTCCTTGATAGGTGAATCCGTACAAGAACCTGATGGAAACTCTAGGCCCAGAGCAAAACTGTACATGCATGCCAAGTTGCAGTATAATTTTAAGTGGGTACATCTCATGAGCCCTGGTCCCATACTGACTGATAATGAGGAGAAGAAACCATGTTTGTTCCTAATCAATACAGCTGTAAGAGGCACTTTATATTTTAAGACCATTTCTCTGTGATTCTCAGGAAGGCCAAGTCTCAGCACCAGAGTCAGAAGCAAGGTTGCGTTGCTTCTGTTCCTTAGATCGGACTTCATGACTCCCACATCCCTATGTCCTAACAGTGTGATGATTTTTCAGTAGTGAACATACTCACAAAGTGCAAGGCTCTCTGAGGGAGTCAGGGACGAACCTAAGCAGGAGGTGAACAGTTTTTCCCTGAGCATAGGGCAGGATGGCAAGTACCTCCAGAGCCTCATTCTGAACCAGCTTGCAAGTGGGGAAAAGAAATTTTGAGCACAAGTGTTTCTATCGCCGGGATTTCTGGGTAGAAAAGAACAGAACCTAGAAAACTGAATGTGTCACAGTCCCGGTCTCATTGCTACCTGCTTCTTCCATTGTGCATGAAACTTAAAAGTGCTAACATCTTTTGTGAAGTGTGTGAAATATGTGAGCCAAATTTCAATGACTTGAGACACAAACTATGTAACTTTCATGAGCCTTTCCCTTCCCATGCACATGTATGTGTTATTTTCCAATTCCATCTCTCTCCACATCTGGGTTCTCTGCACACCGACGTAGCAATGATGTCGTGGCCTTGTACGGTCAGCTTGTGCTTAGCCCATTTATTCCACCATGTCCCTGATGGAGGGGATGTTAATTACTTATCTCTGTGAATTAAGCAGCTAATGAGCAGCAAATTATTGATGGCCATAAATCAAGTCACAGAGAGCTCAAGGAAGTAATATAGCTTCAGTTTAATCATCTGCTTCAAAGGTGCCAATTTTTATATACTGCTATATGTTATAAATTGTTCTAAGTTGCTTGTTCCTTTAGAGAAAAATATTCAGAATGTCTTATGAAAATGATCATGGAGGTTTCCTGATTAACCCACATACTTTATATTTATAGCTAGAACTCCCCCCCCCTTGATGGAATTGAATGAGAAGCTGGAAAGCTTGGGTGTAATCGCTGTGGCTAGCCCATGTATTTTTTCTGCAAGCCACGAGGTGTGTTAGCAGTCAGAATGCAGCACTTTACAGAACTGGATTTTTAAGTCTACATTTCCATATAGGCTATTACTTAGCACTTTGAAAGTTGCCCTTTGAAATATATACATATATATATAAATCATTAAATGGGGGAAAATGTATCATGAAGACACAGATATGTTTCTTCCGAATGTTCAAATGTCTTCTGAGATAGAGTTGCTATGGATGATATTATGGTAGATAACTGGATAGTACATTTTTGCTACTTTCTGAGCCTCTGCAGTCTAATCTTCCTGAATGTTTGGACTGTTTCACTTCTTCAAGTAAATATTATCCAGTCATCCATCATGCTCTCTCTATAGGCTACCCCACTCCACGTGTTGGGCAATGCTGTATTATAAAACACATGTAAACATATATGTAACCTGTGTTGGACCCAGCGTAGCTGTAGCATGTGGTTGTATTAATGAACGTTACAGGACAGCTTTATAATCATTTATAACTCTGTAACATTCAATAAAGAAGCACATGTTGCAAGGATTAATTATGTTCCCATTTCCATGTTATTTAGCATCCTCGTGAAATGAGCATATTTTGTTCCTGCTCTGCTTTGTGTTTCTCACATCCCTGTAGACCACTGTACAGTATGTGTATGCGCTGATGTACATCCTCCACCACGTCCTGCAAGCCGTGGTAGGCAAGTTGTGATTTTGCGAGAGACAAACTGGCATGTTACACAGAAGACTAAATAACAAATGAACTTAATATTTCAAACTCCAGTTCAATTAGCTGTTTGTTTACATCTGCTGACCCAATGTGGAAGCAGTGTACAGTATTTTATAAATATGTTCATTCAGTAACACTGTTGTTTCTAGATAAAATGATGCTAGTGTGTAGGTGGTTCTGTAATTGGCCCAGATATTGCATTATAACTCACTATTCTATAATAATAACAATGTGACTTAAATTAAGTAATCCCTCTCCAAATCCGGTCTTAATTTTGTGTCAGCAAGATGCATGCACTGCTTTATGCATTTCTTTTGACTTTTCTAGTGCACTTAACATGTTACTATAGCCTGCTGTAGCATTTAAACCATTTTAGGAACTTACTCAATTGGTTGGGCTTCTTATATTCAGTTTTTAAACACTAAAAACAAACAAGTAACAAAGGGATTTTTAATCTTCTTTTCAGGCTCTGAACAAATAATATGAAATAAAATATTAACCACAAGTTGTATAGCTATGGGACACAGAGATGGCAAGCCAATACTACTTGGGTCTACCAAGGTCTAGGTGTCAATGCATCTGTGATATATGAAAGACATTTTGCTGATTCTTTAAGGGTTCTGGATGCAAATTACTAATCCAGAGATGAGAGTGGAAAGGCCATTCATGACAGTGCACAAGTACACAGATCACTGTCAATGAGTGATTCTGAGGTACATCATGTACCTGGATGAGCTTGGCTCCCTGGTGCAAGACAGGTGTTTGGGGATGTTATTGAGACTGGGTGACTCTAAGGAGTTTAGTTGCTAGAGAAAGAAGCCTTTCGTTTTTACAAGCCATTCAACTTCTGGAGAAAGAGGTAGCAGTTTGTGCAGACATGTCAATGACCGCTCCTAAAATGAGTAGAGACACTCTCTCTCAGCCTGCATTGACCTAAACTTGATGCCTTTTCATACGAGTCAACTGCCTGTCTCACAGATTGGAGCCAACCAAAGAAGGGGTTGATTCTGATTTCACAAAAACCAGGTGTTTTTTCTTTTCTTTTTGAAATTCATTTCAGAAAATCCTTGAGTTACATTTCTTTGATGATTTCCTTGTACTTAGTACTGCTAAAAAAGTCAAGACGTGGCCATTTCTACACTTCGTCAGAGAGAGGATTGCAATGACTAGGGAATGCAGATGGCAGTAACAGTGAGGTGACTGTTACTTTCCTTGACTTTCCTAGTCCACTGGCCACCCTAAACCTATAGACTATTGTGTATTTGCACACTGATTGTGCACTGGGAAGGGAAAAACATATGTGCATGGCTGTGAGTACATAGGTTTCCTGAAGAGCATTGATGCCAACCATGAGCCAGGCTTCCTCTGAAGGCAAGCTGCTGAGAACTATGGGACACAGTGGGGAATTCCGCTTCAAGCCTACAGGTGCAGCCTTCATAACCCCTTTCTACTTTCTTCCTGTCAATCAAATTCTAGCTGTTTTGCCAGGCCAACAGATCCTTGCTTCCATTATCTCAGTACCTTGTGGACCCTGGCACAGTGAGCAGAAATAGCAGCTAGTTGAAGAAAGCCAAGCCTACAGACTTGGTCCCAGGCCTAATCTTCCCACTAACTGACCCTCTCCTAACTTGGCTGGTGTTTGCATGCACCTCATCCAATTCTTTGCCTATCTGAATCTCTCCATCTTCATCACCAGCTATCTGTGTCTACATTCAGGGGTTGCAAACGGAATCCAGGGGCCAGATCCAGAGCCCAAGGTGGAAACCGGCCTGGTGAAAGCCAACAGAAGTGGGGTTTACAGGTCATGGGAGAGAACACATCCCACCACAAAGATATTCAAATTCAGGTTTCAAAGACTATGCTAGCCAAACAAATGAGTCTGCCAGCAACATTCAGTCCCAAAGGCAAACATTCAGGACTCTGAGTCCCAGCAGCCAAGTAGGATCAGATTCTTGATTTGGGCTAGAGAGCATCCACACGAAATACACTGAGAACTACAAGGGAGGGAGAGGAACACCCCCTACTCAGGCCTATGCTTGTTCTCTTGAATGATACACGTGTGTACATTTGTTAGCCATGTTGTTCTGGACCCAGACGCAGCACCTTTGTAAGGGAGATTCAGAAGAAGAGAATCAGAGCATTGTACGAAGACTGTCCTGCTTCCTGTCACTACAGCATCTGACCTGAGTTCATATTGCTGCTACCACTGTGTCACACAGTCCATGCAGTAGACTGTACTCATAATCATTTCATAAGATAGGATTTAGATGCTTGTTTGTAAATCTTCTAACCATAGTTTATAATGGGGGAAATTATTCAGATAACATTTTTAAACAAATTCTATAAATATAATGATTTTCAAATTGGGTTTGCTAAATATATATACATCTTTTCCTTCTTTGTGTATGGATAGACAGCGGTTGGCATATCTATCGACACTATAAATATATATAAATCCTTAGAGGAATTGTTCATTTTTAAAAGTCTATTATTGGATTCACAATGCACTTTGAGCACGTTTGTTTAGATATATAATTCGAAGCAGACGTTGGCAGATACCACGGGAAAAACTTTCTGAAATTTCTGTAACAAACATTTTGCAATAAAAAAAAAACTCAGTAGTTTAAAACATGGCTTGGACTTCCTTGTGCATTTATTTTCTGTTATCTGAACTTTACCTTCCTCATGCTAAGAAATTTGAGGGTATGAAGAGTTAATTGCCTAGGGCTCCATACGTTACTAGAACAGAGGTTGCAAACAGGTGGTCTATGGGTCATACCTAACCAACAGAAAAAGCATGATATGGGCCAATTTTTAAAAGTTTTAAACACATAAAAATGATAGATTTCACATCCAATTCCAGATCTCTGCCTTCTCTAGAAAAATCTAAAGATTTGGTAAAATGGCTCTTGTATTCCCACATGAAAATAATCATCTGAATCTCAGCATCCTGGGTGCCCCTTTAGAAGGGACATATGTCTCCATTTCTCCCTACCGTCTCTTACTTCTTGTTCCCTGCACTCATCAACATTACCTGGAAGGACCCCATACAATAGTGTCTTGAACCCTTGTATAAAAAGATACAAAAGGCAGTGGCAGCTCTAGAATTTCTGTAGAGAAGGCTTAGGGTAGCAACTTCATTGGGTAACAGAGACATGAGAAACTTGTCTTCGTACTAATGGTGTATAGCAGGTATGCTTTTTCTATCTGTTTTAAAGTATATTATTAGATTTCTCATGGGATTGACCTTAGGAGAGCTGAGGGATGGAGGTAAGGGGCCAAATATCACCCCCATCAACCCTGGTCATAGCACCTCCTAAGAAGAATGAGCAAGCACCCCTGCTCTGACAAATATTTCACTTTCAAATAGCACTGGAACCAATATTACAAAACAGTTAATACCTTATTCAAAGAAATACGGGCCAGCGCTGTGCATAACAGGTGAAGCCAACCAGGCATATACATATAGGTCTACTTACATATGAAGAGGGAAATGACTACAGAGATTCTCCAAAAGGGAGTAAAATCTGTACCCCCCCCAAATTTTTTTTTTTTTCCAAAAATCCAAATGTTGTGAGAGAATAACCTAAAATGACCTAAGTAAAGTTGGGTCAAGTGTCAATAGACGTCAACAACCAAGAGGGTTTCCTTTGCTTTCTTTCTCTTGAAAAACCTGTTGTGGAAATCATCACAATAATCTTCACACTAAAGCTTTTAATAGCAAGTCATCTCTTCTAAGGAGTGGTAAAGTTGGAATGAAAGAATGTAAAAATGGTAGCAATGGCTTGACTACTAATGTCACAGATTTGTAATTTTGGGCATAAAAATGATCGATGCCCTTTGAGCGGCTACTTTGTTCCTCTAGAAGAACTGAAAATTTTATTTAAAAAGCTATACAAAAAGATAATTGCATGTTTTAGTTATTTAATTAGAGCTGCTGAGAAAATGGGGATGAGCAGCCCAATCGTAACTTATCAACACTAGAATTATTCAAGTAGAAGCAAAAATGGCCACCAGGAAGCCAACGCATGGATGGTTTCCCACATTTGAGTAGGAAATTGGATTGAATAATCTGCTGTAAGAGTGTGTAGCTCATACTAGAAATGCATTCAGAATGAAGAGGAAAGAATGAATATCTGTAGACCGGCCAGATCTAGAACAGGCAAAACTAAAGACAGCAAAGGGAGTCACACATCTCCAAGACTGGTATCCTGGGCAAAAAAAAAGCATAGCCCTGAGAATAACTGAGACAAATGCTTGGGAAGCAGTAGGAAACCAACATGACCAGGGCAGAGGACCCACCCTAAAAGTTTGTCAGAAAGTATAATAATCTCTTCTACTCAGTCTCCTCAACATATCTATATGAGATCACCATTCTGATTCTCCTGTCCCAGATGGGGAAAGGGAATTCATCACTTTATACATTAAGACTAGGATGAAGTTGGGACTTTATTCTCTGGTAATAAAGTGACTGGAGGATTCTAGACCCCCCCCAAAAAAAAAAATGTCACATGTGAAGATGTGGCAAGGCCATTTGCAACGGGACAGATTGCAGGATCCCAAATAAAAGGTGATAAAACCCCGTAGATGAAAAGACATTTTGAAGAAATTTTACAATTTAACTCAATTCAAGAAATATTTCTTGAATACCCACTACTGGAAGAACACTTGAGTAAGTCCTAGTACATTCTATCTGAAATGTCACCCTCTGACTCAATATCCTGGTGAACAACCTGTCATCCTTCATAGAAGTTTTTTTTAGTGTACATTCAACTGTGCTTCCCTTGAAATGCCGCTTTGCTGGAATTTGTACAATGTGGAAGAGCTCTACCCTTCAGTTATATCCCTGGTGTAGGTGGCATTGACCCAAGTGTACCAAAAAGAGTTTTTCCCTTGGGAGTCTGAAGCAGAGATGAGAAAGAGACAATGTCTAAAGAGTGAAACCATAATTTGTAGACTGAGGACTTGTTAGCAAACATTTTCCTATACACTAAGGATATCAGTGTACCATGAAAGTGAGAAAGGAATATAGATACAGACATAGGACCAGTTATTGGAAGCACAAAGATTCTAGACTCTTCCTAGTTCATGACGTATAGTCTCACCTTTCGGCTCTGAAGACATATCAGTATCCTTAAAAGAAATCCCCCTGTAGTAGGCCAAGTAATGACCCTCTGAAGATGTCCATCTACTAATCTCCAGGAACTGAGAGTGTTACATTAGACAGTAAAATGGATTTTACAGATTGATTAAAGTAAGCCTTGATATAGGGAGGTGTCCTAGGATTATTCAGCTGGGACAGATATAATCAAGAAAGGCACAACAGAGGGAGGAGGAAGGATTCCCAGAAAAGAAGTGTAGCATGACCAAGAAAGATTCGCAGTACCATAAAGAGACAACAGAAAAATGGAAAACAGGCAGGTGATTTATTGTGGCCAGAGTACACGCCAAAATGCCATTAGCAGAAAGAGATGAGTCCAGAAAATTTGATCTAGGTGAGAGCTAAAGATGATCTGAAAGGGGAAATGATGAGGAAGCCAAAATGGGAAATAGACAGGTCTTGCCAAGGAAGTAACAAGCCACAGAATGGGTTAAATATAGTAAGAATAATCTGTGAGGCAGACATAATGGGGTGACTGTAGACATAAGCCAATGGAAAGAGAAAAGTTGAAAATGACTCTGAGATCTTGAATTTCACGTGTGAATCTCAAATATTCCAGTGAGAGTGCAACAGTATATTGCAATTACAAGCCAATAAACACTTAGTGAATGGATGAATGAACACATAAATGAATGACAAAGCAAATGAGTGATACACTGAATAAACAAATGAATGATGGGCTTTTGCCCATACAGTAGAAAGCAGATAGAAGGTGAAAAAAATTAGATACCTGAGACCTTTTATGTAAGATTGGATCTGGGCTGAAATAGGTTTAGGGAAAATGGCCACGAATGCTTTACTCACCAAAGTATTTTCCCCCAGTGTGGTTACCAATCTAGTAGCAACAGATATATACATACATACATACACACACACACACACACTCCAACAGATGTCCCCTAAGAGATATTTAAAACTTATGCAAGCTAATTTGGTCACGGGAAGATGCTACTAATAGGGTGCCTCACTGTCAGCCACTGAGTCACTGACTGCTGACAGGGAGCTGACAAGAGAAGATGACAGAAGAAAATGTGGAGGTAGAGAGTAGCAGCCCACACGACGACGTTCACAAAACGCGAATGGAGGTGGCTCCCAGACCCAGCAGAACTTCCATTCAGAAGCTTGAAGCCCTTCAAAAACTACTTAAATGGCAATAATCTCAGTTACAATTCTGCAGCCCCCCACTCCCACTCATCCCCTTCAACGTTTAAAGAATCTTTTCCATTTATCAGCCATATTTAGGGAGCACACAATGTTTCATCAAATAGAGTATGTTCCCTGTTTCAGAAGCAAAATGGAGCTCTCTCCTTAGTGTCAATGCAAGGAGCCCAAGGCTTTCTTTTTCTTTTGTAAAGAGGGTGGAGGGGCTAGGTGGGGAGATGAGTGGGTGGAGGGAATGGACCTGATTGACACATATTTCTAAATGACCTGTTTCCCTCAGAGCTCAAATATAACCCAGTCCAAAGAACCCATCTGGTTCCCCCTTGCCACTGGCTTCCACAGACTACAGGGGCTGCTCCTAAATTTGCTTCCCTTCTTAGAGATTTCAACTAGACCCATCTCTGCTATTTGGAGTTTCTATACTGACAGCAAAAACTCCCTAGTGGCCCGATTTCATTCAACCAATTTTACTGGGCCATCAGCTCAGTCTGCAGTGGTAGAAAACCAGGTCAGTCTATAAAGTACACAGAATTCCAAAAAGCTCAATAACAAAAGTTTCTCTGCTCAGTGGGGCTCACAGGTTGGACCAGATCAATGGCTCCTCAAATTCTTGAGTCCTAATCACTTATCTGGATCTACTGTTAGCTCAGAACCCTTCCTAGAGAGAGACGGGGAAAAAAAGCCCTGAAATTTGGAAAATGAGTAACAGTGGTTTATGGGTTCCCTGAAAACTCATATTGAATAATCCATCAACTGTGGGTTAAGAACCAGCTGTCCTTCTAACAGTAAAGTCCTGAGACCCCAGGAAAGATGTCAAAGCAGAATGCACACACAGTTTGGAACATCTGTCCATAGAAGAAATCCAGCAAACAGCTGGATGCTATTGGAATCAGTACTCACACACCCATCCTCCCCACAGCTGCCAAACAAATGCACCAAAGTCCACACGATGCAATTCTCAATTAAAGTGAGTCAAGCTTCTGATGAAGACAAGGTGAGTAGTCAGTCCACTTCCAAGTCTCCCACAAGCCAAAGCTCCCATAGCCTCCTACAGTTTACCCCTCCTGAAAATGAACATTAGGAGTCTTGTCAGCTCCTGTGTCTTGGGATCAGAATCCCTGCTTCCACACCATGGAGGACTGTCTGCCCACAAGAAAGCCACCTGTATTTTAGCTGGTGGCCTTCCTCATCATGACTTTAGGGAACTGGCACATTATTCTCTGTCAACCTGGAATTTCTAGGTGAAAAACATTCATCTGCGATTTTTCGAAGCATGACTTACTGCTCCACAAACACAAAACCAACGTCCCATCGCTTAGTTTTTCCAGGGAATGCTTTGAATCTCACATCTTGTTAGGCGGACCTCAACTCTCTCCCCTTGAGAGAGTGAAAGTTTGAAACACTTGCAGAAACACTTCAAGAACAGGAAAATAAACATCTGTAAAACCATCTACCATCAACAATTATTTATACTTTGCTGTATCTGCCATCTCACTCTCTGTATATGTATATTTTTTCTAAAAGTACATGAAACAAAGTTACAGTAATGAAATATTCCACTTCTTTATACTTTAAAATCTCCTAAGAATATTCTCTTCCATAACACAATACCATTATCACAGATAAATAAATTTAAAATAATCCTTAATGCCATCTAGTATCTGGTCCACACTCAAATTCCATGATTGGTACCAGATGTACTCTTGTGACTATTTTTTATTTATTTTTCAATCATCTCATTTGGTCACATACTTCCTGAGCCTTTCAATCCAGAGTAGCCCCAAGCACACACTTAACTTTTCACAACATTGACTTTTTTTGAAAAAAAAATTATTTGTTTGAAAGACAGAACAACAGAGAGGAGGGTGAGAGAGAGCAAAAACGAGTGAGTCATTTCCCTGGGTCACTCCCCAAATAGATGCGACAGTCAGGTGAGGGCCAGGTTGAAGCCAGCAGCCAAGAAGTCTATTCTGGTTTCCAACATGGGTGGTAGGGGCCCAAGCACTTTGGACCATCATGCACTGCATTCCCATGCCCATTGTGAGGAACCTGTACCAGAAGCAGAGCAGCTGGGACTCGAACCTGCCCTCTGATGTCCACTGTCACAAGAGGTAGCTTAGCCCACTGTGCCACAGTGCCAACTCATGACATTGAGTCCAACTGGTTTAATGTCCCACATTCTGAATGTGTGTTATTTTCTCTTATCCTGTTCATGCTACTCTGCATTTTGGTGTATAGACTTTATCAGAGTCAAATATATTTGACAGGAATACTTCACAAGTACCTTGCATACCTTTGAATCACAGCAGGAGCTATACAATGCCAGGTGCTTCCCTTGACAGTGGCACTGAGTTTGACCACGTGGTTAAGGTACAGACCTACAGATCTCTCCAATGTAAAGATACATTTTACCTTCACAATTCATTAGTAATCTGTGAGGTGATACTTAAGTCACATGGATCTACTGTTTGCTGGAGAACTTTGCACCTAATGGCTCTAGTATCCACTGACACAGACCTTGACTGAATTAATTATTACATTGGAGATTACAAAATGTACCTTCTCACCTTCTGGAATAACTCAGTCCAAAGCACCAACCCTACTTTCACATTCAAGTGAATGAGGTGAGAATGAGGTCTCATCAGTCTGCCACTACCGTTGCTTACAGCCATATAGTGTCACTGTCCCTGCAGAGTCACAATCCTTCTAGTCCCTCCTTGACATGATCTACTTTGATCCAGATCCCTGAAAGTACTTCTGGGGTCTGCAAAGCGGCCCATTCCCCCACCCACCAGTGCTACGTGGAGCAGAAAATGCCCTCTCTGCTCTTCCCCGTTCAGTTCTCTGGTTCACATACACAGGTTCATCTCAGCACGTCATTTTCTTCAAATACTTTATTGCCAAGAAAATAGCTTTAAAAATCTGAATAAAGCACTTTCATGAAAAAGTCCAGACAATAAGACAGGGAGGGAGAGTCAGTAATCACAAAAGTCCTTTCCGTGAGGTCGCTATTAAGCTGTTGAAATGCTTAAATGTTTCTCTCACCTGTATCACAAAGGAATGACCATCACATCCCATTATTTACTTTTTTGACAACGTATAATCCATCTCCTCCAACTCATATGTTGGAAAGCAAACAGCTCCCCGAGGCAAGGCAGAAGATGATAAATAGGGAGCAAAGTCTTAACTAGCTGGGGTTCATCCATCATGGCTCCCAGGCAGTGGGACCCAGGGGAGCAGATGTGAGTGAAGAGGTAGTCCATGTGGTCACCAGGAATGAACAGGGACAAAAATGGCAGCCCCAGACCAACTTGCCTTCTGGCTACAGAACTACAAAACAGCTTTTCTTCCTATTGGCCACCCAAGAGCTCAGCCTCAACCCTCTGGGGCAGTCTTCCATAGCATCAAGAGGCACCCCCAAAAGACAAACCTTTCACATCTGTTTCTCCAATTCTCTATTTGCCCACTTAGAAAAAAAAGAAAGCAACCAACACATACTGAATGCTGGCTGGGAGCCAGCCAGTTTGATGTCTGTTTTCTCATTCAACAGTGACAACAGCCCTTTGAAGTATTATTATCCCCTTTTTACAAATAAATCATATCTCTTGCTCAAAGACACACGGGGAGCAGGTGGCAGTCGAGAAATACCCTTGGGTTTATGTGGCTGAAGATCTGATAACTCTTGGTCCCTTTCTGAGTCAGCCTCCCCTCTGTTCTTTGAGGGTATGCATCAGCAAGATAGGAACAGGTTGCATAGCAGACAAGAGATTTGAGACTGGAGAAAAGTTTGACCAAGTCATCTACTTCCGACGGCTCTTGCCCTCTTTCATGACCCACAATGGATGATTCTGGCCTAAGCCAAGCCATTCCGTGCTAGCAGTGGTTCCAGCCAAGAAAGCTCATCAAAAGCCAAGTGTGCAGAGCGGCATCATGATAGGAAACAGTGCCACATGTGCTTAGTTTTTTATTGAACAAATATGTACAAACTTTGCTGACTCATCTATTATTTTACCTTTAACCACTGCTATATGTTTTATTCTCTATTTTGTTTCACACTATCGGGCTGAAAATCTTGAGTCTAATATTTTTATTTCACAGCCAAGCTAAATCAAGTCCAGCAAGGGTGAGCAATTTCCCCAGGTCACACCACTTCAAAGCAATTTTGCAAAGCAAGTCTTCTAAATCATGTCAAGGTTCCTGCCTCTACCACATAATATCCAGCTACCAGTTCAAGCAAGGAGAAAGACTTGTTCCTCATGCCTCTGGATCCCCTGAAGCCCTCTCCCTTCTGGGGATGCTCGTGCCACCTTCTCCCTTTAAAGGCTGCCTCATCCATGGCAGAGGCTACCTTTCTCCCCGCCTCACTCCCCAACAACATGCCTCCCTTTACTCACTTTATCAGAGGAAAAGGAATTGAGTGCCCACTCAGATGAAGATGGGGAGGTAGCAGTGGTTCTCACTTATTTTGGTGCCAGCATGCTTTCCTCTCTTCAAAACCATGTACTTTGGAAATTTATATTCATTAAATAAAAGTTTAAAAAATATTTTGATGTGAATGGAAGGGGAGAGGGAGCAGGAAAGGGGAAAGTTGTGGGTAGGAGGGAAGTTATGGGGGGAAGCCATTGTAATCCATAAACTGTACTTTGGAAATTTATATTTACTAAATAAAAGTTTAAAAAAAAGAAAACCCAAACAGCTCTAAGCCAAACAGAAAATTAATGAGAAGAACAGCGTTATGGTGTCTGTTTGCAAACTTCTTTAGTGTCTAGCTGAATAGAACACAGCTGGATTTTCACATCTGCGTCTACATTCAGTCCAATGTGATACCACATGACATGTAGCCTCTGGAAATCTCCCCTGTAAATCCATGAGAGAGAGATTAAAAGGCAAATTCTGTGTTGGTGTAATTCTGAAGAGCTCTGAACTCACAGATTCACTGGAAGGGTCTCTGCCCCCTACAAACACACTTACACACACACACACACACACACACACACACACACACGATCTCAGGATCACACACTGAAAACCTGAGCCATAAAGCAAAGAACTTGGATTCAGTGGAATACCAATCCTAATGACCACTTACTAGCTTTGTGACCTTGGGCATGAATTCATGCAAGACAAAGAGCCTGCTACAGACAGTAAATATTTGTTAAAGTATTTTTATATCTTCTCCCAGGGGACTGGCTTTGTGGTGTAGTAGGTAAAGTCAACCCCTGCAGCTCCTGTGTGGGCTCCAGTTTGAGTCCTGGCTGCTCCACATCCAATCCAACTCCCTGCTAATGGCTTGGGAAAAGCAGCAGAATATGGCTCACATACTTGGGTCCCTGCCACCCATGTGAGAGACCCAGATGAAACTCCTTGCTCCTTCCTTCAGCCCTAGCCATTGCAGCCACCTAGGGAATAAACCAGCAGATGGAAGCAGCTCAACCACTCTCTCTCTCTCTTCCTCTCCCTGTATAACTCTGATTTTCAAATAAATAAATGAATCTTTAAAAAATAAAAAAGGCAAGTAAGCAAGCTTCTCCCAAGAGCAGGCATTTGGCACTGCAAGTTGAGGCACTACTTGGGATGTCTGTAACCATATCATAGGACCCACTCTGTTCCCAATGTCAGCTTCCTATTAATGTGCACCCTGGGAAGCAGTGGTGACTGCACAACTACTTGAGACCCTGTCACCCCCACGGAAGAACAGAACTGAGTTGCTGGTTCCTGACTTCAGCCCAGCCCAAGCCCAGCTATTGCAGGCATTTGGGGAATGAACCAACGATGGGAGATTTCTCTCCCCGCCCCCGACACACAGTCTTTCATACTGATAGAAAAAGTACATCTTACTTTTTTAATTTTTTTATATATTTTTTTTTATTTTTGACAGGCAGAGTGGACAGTGAGAGAGAGACAGAGAAAGGTCTTCCTTTTGCCGTTGGTTCACCCTCCAATGGCCGCTGCGTCTGGCGCGCTGCGGCCAGCACACCACGCTGATCCAAAGGCAGAAGCCAGGTGCTTCTCCTGGTCTCCCGTGGGGTGCAGGGCCCAAGCACTTGGGCCATCCTCCACTGCACTCCCTGGCCACAGCAGAGAGCTGGCCTGGAAGAGGGGCAACTGGGACAGAATCTGGTGCCCTGACCCAGACTAGAACGCGGTGTGCCGGCGCCGCAAGGCGGAGGATTAGCCTGTTGAGCCATGGCGCCGGCTGTACATCTTACTTTTAAAAAAGCTTTTCCAAAGATACTTGAGTACAAAAGGATAGGGTTTAGGTATTGTGTCTGAATACAGGGAAATGGCTCAAATGATGGCACATCAGGCAGGCTAAGAAGCAGACCTGGAAAGTGAGCTCTGACAATGTCCAGAGATGGTGGCTATCCCTTGGGTCATCCCTTCCCAGCTCCCCTTGGTTCCCAACATGCACGTGCCCACTTTATGGAAAACTTGCAGTTATGGCTACTTGTGGTCAGCTAAGTCTAGCAAAATCCACTGTAGCTGAGCTTTCGACACTCACAGACCCAGTAGAACCAACTTCAGCCCCCGGCATTGAACAGGAATCTTTCTGAGAGGTTGCCCTGCAGAAATGCATCCCTTTGACTGAATGGCCTATTTGAACCTGCTGCTGGGCACTCTGTCTCCTCACCCAGACAGCAACCACCTAGAGAGCCCTTACTCTCCCACCCCCCAACCCATGCCTTAAGCATGGGTAGAATCTGGGACTCAGCTCAATCTATTTTTACATTAGATAATGAACAGGAATTCTTAATTAGACTTAGTTCTTGGGGAATTGTTGCTGTGGATGTTATAAATAATAGAGTGTGGTCTGCATTCAGAATTGTAAAACTTAATTTTGTCTGCTTGGTACACTCTGCTATTCCTACGTAGTCATCTTTCACTGCCACATAGGAACAATAAGCACCAAGGCCATATTTCTGCCACCGAGGTTTTGAAGAACTTCTGATCATAACTTTAATTGGCTCATGCTGCCCGGGTCCCCAAATAAAACCAAGACCCGAGGAAGAACGGTGAGGCCGAGCAGTCATCTTGAGATTCAAGTCTGGTTGGAAACACATGACTGAAATGTCTGGGGAAAGGAAAGGCCGTTAGGAGTGAGAAATACAGATGACATCATTTGTTGTCCTGAACTAGGCATTAACAATCCATAGCCAGGCAGGCAGCATGAATGTGGTTAGCAGAAGAGTACACACTCCACCTGCAGGGGGCAGCACCCCCAGGTGACCATTCCCAGACTGCACAGCAGGCCCTGAATCGCCAAAACTTTGGAGTTTATAAACTCAGAAATGTGACTTTTTTTTGAAATGTGAAGTCCTGAAGTACTAAATGCTTGCACGTCACTATGGTTTGGATATTAGTTTGGCTGTCCCTCAAAAACCCATGTGTTGGGTACTGAGCCATGTTCTGGCTGCTCCACTTTCTAATCCAGCCCCCTGCTAATGGCCTGGGAAAAGCAGCAGAGGATATAGAGGGTGGCACACATATTTGGGCCCCTGCCGCTCAATGGGAAACACAGAGGAAGCCCCTGGCTTAGTCCCGGCCCAGCCCCAGCCACTGTGGCCATCTGGGAGTGAAACAGCAGGTGGAAGATCTATATTTCTCTACCTTACTCTCTTGCTCTCCCTCTGTAACTCTGACTTTAAAATAAATAAGTCTTTTTTTAAAAAATGTGTTAAAATCTTGGTCCCCATCTTTGGGAAGTGATTAGATTGCTATGGTGGTACCCCCATGATCACATAGCTGTTTTGTAAGAAGCCAGACAGACCCCGATGATAGATGCCCCCTGGCTCACCATGTGATCATTACACACCCTACCCTTGCCACCCTCCAGCCTCACCAGATGGTCAAACAGTAGGGGCTGCTCAGTGTTGGACTATGAACCTCCAAAATTGGAAGCTGAAATAAACTTCCTTCATTCACAAGTAGCTTCTTCTAGGTATTTATTATAGTGATGACAAGATAACTAATAGACACTTTCAAATAACATGTATTTTCAATAAAAATTCAGTAAAGCTGGTTTCCAGAAAACTTTGACAAAAATGTCTCTTTGTGTCCTATAATACAAGACTCAGTATAAAACACGATGTCTGGGCCAGTACTGTGGTGCAGAGGGTTAACACCCTGGCCTGAGGCGCTGGCATCCCAGATGGGCACCGGTTCTAGTCCCGGCTGTTCCTCTTCCGATCCAGCTCTCTGCTGTGGCCTGGGATAGCAGAAGATGGCCCAAGTCCTGTACCCACATGGGAGACCTGGAAGAAGCTCCTGGCTCCTGGCTTTGGATTGGTGCAGCTCCGGCCGTTGCGGCCATCTGGGGAGTGAACAAGCGGATGGAAGAACTCTCTGTCTCTACCTCTCTCTGTAACTCTGTATTTCAAATTAATAAAAAATAAATCTTAAAAAAAAAAAAACCACGATAGCTTCTGCCCTATGTTATCCAAATCTCAAGTTTTGGTTTTGCCTTCTTTTGTGATACAAGTTTGCATTTTACACTGCCATAGGACACACAGGAGGGAAACATGTGTTTTTCAACTTTAAGAGCTGATTCTCTATGCTCTTGAGAGATCTAACATGTTTACACACAAGAATATTCTTCTTTCTGAATGGCTGTAGGAATCAAATGGTTACAGCTCTAGGGCTTTACTCTTACTCCAACTTCTAGTGCTGCCTCCACTCGGGTCCCTAGGATGCATGGCTGCCCAGTGTGGTCAATACTTATTCACTGGGACCCATTGGCAAAAATGAGTCACAATGGGTGTTAATTCTAGAGGAAAGCCAAGAGGTGAGGCAGAACAGTAAGCAGAGAAACAAGGCAAAGAACTCTATAAAAATACCTCATTTACAAAGTACAACTCTGTTCCCACCACTGCAGTGAGCTCACAGGAGGCCTTAGTTGGGTATCCAACCTGTTCATAACTTAATACCATTGCCACCTACTTATGTAGCCATAAATAATGCACAGTTAATGTTTTTAAGGTTTCAGTTCTTCACAAATGCTACAATTTAATCTTAGATTTTTGAAATCTATGTTGCTATATATTGATCACTCATTTTTATTGCTGTGTGGTATTCCATCACTTAAATGTACAACAATTTAATTATCTACTGCTAATTATCTATCGTTCTTTTGATGAACATTTAGGGTTTTTTAAATTCTACTATGAATTATATTATATGTCTTCAAATTATCAGTTTGCTTAGCAAGAAAATTTCTAGGTTTTAGCAAACACATCCTTTCATCTTTTCTATATTTTGGTAGATTGCCTTTCAAAATATTTATAACAATTGACATTCCCACCAACAGTATATCACAGGCCCTTCTAAAAGGGTCTTCTTTTTCTCTGTGTAACTCTAAAGATTGTTGAGATCTGGGTAGTGTATGAACACAGTAAGAAATATGCACTTTTAGGAATGATATATACTACTAGACAGTGGTCCTTGAAATTGGTTGTCAATCAAAAATTAAAAGATAGGGGACGGCATTGTGATGCAGTGGGTTAAGCCACCATCTGCAACACTCACCAGCATCCTAAATCAGAGCATGAGTTCAAGTCCCAGCTGCTCTGCTTCCAATTCAGCTGCCTGCTAATGCACCTGGGAATGCAGCAGTAGGTGGTCCAAGTATTTGGACCCCTGCCACATACATATGAAGCCCAGATGGAGTTCTGAGCTCTTTGCCCAGCCAAGGCCATTTGGGGAAGGAACCAGTAGAGTGAAGATCTCTGTGTCCCTCTCTTCTTTCTGTCACTCTTTCAAATAAATAAATCTTTTTAAAAATAACTTTTAATAAATATACATTGTACGTAAAAAATGAAGAGGGAAAAAGCTGCATATGATGTTCTATCGCTTATCTAAGAAAAATGGGTTTAAGTAAATAGATGTATATTTGATTTTTTTTATTTCAAACTTTTAAATTAATTTAGTTTTCTATTTATTTGAAAGGCAGAGAAACAGAGATAGACAGATGTAGGGATCTCCCATCTGCTGGTTCCCTCCTTATGCCTTCAACCGTCAAGACTGGGCCAAGCCAAAGCTAGGAGCTTGGAATTCAATTCAGGACTCTCATGTGGGAGGCATGGTCCCCACTACCTAGGTTGTCACCTGACCCCTCCCAAGGTACACACTGGTAGGAAGCCCGAGTTGAAAGCAGAGCCAGAACACAAATGCAGGCACTGCTATATGGGTCGCAGGCGTCCCAAGTGGCTTCCCTGCGTTCAGTCTTTAAGTGGAATGGTAAACCATAATTGTTTAAAAGTTACTGACGGATGGAAGAAATAGGCAGAGCGAACAGGGAAAGTGCAAGACTTCTTTCAATATATCACATTTTATAGATTTAATTTTGGAAATGTTTACTATTTTCCGTAATTATACCAAAGTTAATTTAATACAAAAGCAAACCTGAAAGTCAGAAGCAAGACAAATAAACCTAACTACACATCCAGTTGGTAGCATAACCACACAGTGATTGAACTATTACATATCATTTTAAATATCAAACCACAAAAATCCAAAAGCCATATCTGGTAATTACATCATTGGCTATGGCTTCGATATTGTTTTCTAAGACTATTGTGTATGTTTGTGTAAAAAAAAAAAGGGGGGGGTGGAGAATAAAGCAACTTAGTGGTTATCCTGTATCAGTGGCAATTGCAATTTTCAACCTGTGAGAACATAAATATATAAAACTGAAACATTACTTGCAGTTCAGCTCCCTGCTAATGTACCAGGAAAATAGTGGAAAGTAGGCCTAGGGTGTGGGTTGCCGCCATGCATGTGGAGACCTAGATGGAGCTCCTGGCTCCTGGCTTTGGCCTGGTGCAGCTCTGGCCACTGCAGCCATTTGGGGCGGGTATCAGCAGGTGGCAGGTGTCTGTCTGTCTGTCTCTCTCTCTCTCTCTCACTCACTCTCTCTTTCTTCCTCTCTGTAACTCAGCTTTCCAAATAAATAAATAAATCTTAAAACTTAATACTGATAATTTTTTTTTGACAGGCAGAGTTAGACAGTGAGGGAGAGAGACAGAGAGAGAGTTATAGACAGTGAGAGAGACAGAGAGAAAGGTCTTCCTTCCATTGGTTCACTCCCCTAATGGCCGCCATGGCCAGCGCTGCACTAATCTGAAGCCAGGAGCAGGGTGCTTCCTCCCAGTCTCCCGTATGGGTGCAGGGTCCCAAGCACCTGGGCCATCCTCCACTGCCTTCCCAGGCCACAGCAGAGAGCTGGACTGGAAGAGGAGCAACCAGGACTAGAACCCAGGATGCTGGCGCCATAGGCGAAGGATTAGCCAAGTGAGCCATGGCACTGGCCCAAGACCGATAAATTTTAAAACCCTATAGAACACAATTTGAATTAGAAGTTTCACCTCTAATGCCTGATCTGTGTTATCTTTTCAAAGCAAATACAAATTTCCTAACTCTGCTAAAAATCTTAAAATGAGTAACTCAGTATGAATGTGACATTCTGTCTTTAAAATAAGTCCTTTTTTAAAAAAAAAAGAATAGCATTTTCCTCTATAAGGAAGCAACTCTACTTATGAGATAAATGATTCTAGGTCTGAAGTAAAAAATCATATGGGATGAAGTAAAAATGGTAGCAAGGAGCTACCAAACATCACTAAACTACAATAAAGTACCTAGACAACAACTGTTGGTCAAAGATGGGAAAAATTGGCCATCAATAAAGGTAAAAATGGCAGCAGATTGAAAACACAAATATGTTTATATGTTTAGGGCAATTAAAAATTTTTATTTATAAACAGAACAAATTTCTTGCATTTCATAGACACAATTCTAAGAAGATAACTGCACCTTACTCCCTCCCTCACTGCCCCTCCTTCCTTCTTTTTTCCTTTAATTTTTGCAGCAACATAATTTCAATTTCCTTTATAATCACAGGCTTAATACACTATTAACCAAAATATTCAACAAGTAAAAAGTAGAAACACCACTGTTCTACAGGAGTATAGACAAGGGTAAAAAAACAATAATCAAATCATAAGATGTCAGTTTCATTCTTATCCTTTTTTTTTGTATTCTATATTACCACCTATCAGAGAAAACGTATGATATTTGTCTTTTGGGGACTGGCTGATTTCACTAAGCATAATGGTCTCCAGTTGCAACTATTTTGTCGCAAAATATAGGATTTCATTCTTCTTTGTGGCTGAGTAGTATTCCATTGTGTATATATACGTTTCCTTTGTCCAGTCATCAGTTGATACACATTTGGGTTGATTTCATAGCTATTATGAATGGGACCGCAATCAACATGAGGGTACAAATAACCTTTTCATAGGCTGACTTCATTTCCTTTGGATAAATTCCCAGGAGTGGTGTGGCTGTGAGACATGGTAGATCTATTTTCAGATTGTTGAGGAATCACCATACCGTCTTCCATAATGGTTGTACTAGTTTACCTTCCCATTAACAGTAGATTATGGTACCTTTTTCTCTACATCTTTGTCAGCATTTGTTATGTTTTGGTCTTTGGATGATAGCCATTCTAACTCGGGTGACGTGAAACCTCACTGTGGTTTTTATTTACTTTCCCTAATGGCTAGCGATCCTGAGCATTTTTTTCATGTGTCTATTGGCCATTTGAATTTCTTCCTTTGAAAAATACCTGCTCATATCCTTTGCCCATTTCTTAACTGGACTGTTTTGTTGTTGAGGACTTATATATTTTATATATTTTTTATATATTTTTTCTTTATGTATCCTGGATATTAATCCTTCATCACATGCATAGTTTGCGATTATTTTCTCCCATTCTGTTGGTTGCTTCTTTGTTGAATTTTTTTCTTTGCTGTGCAAAAGCTCCTTAGCTTGATGTAATCCCATTTTTTCTATCTTTTCTTTTATTGCCTGAGCTTCTGGGATCTTATCTAAGAAGTCTTTGCCTATGCCAATGTTTGCAGAGTATTCCCAATGTTTTCCCCTACTAATTTGATGGTATCCGGTCAGAGATTCAGATCCTTGATCCACTGCGAGTTGATTTTTGTATAAGCTATAATATTTTTAAATATATTATCAGGGCTGGCATTGTGGCACAGTGAATTAAGTCACTGCTCGTAATGTCAGATGCCAGTTTGAGTTCTGGATGCTTCACCTCCAATCCAGCCCCCGATTAATGCACCTGAGAAAGCAGAAGATGGCCCAAGTACCTGGGTTCATGCCACCCATGTGGGAGACCAGGATGGAGCTCCTGGCTACTGGCTTTCACCTGGCCCAACCCTGGCTGTTGCAGCAATTTGGGGAGTGAATCAGAGAATGGAAGATAACTCCCTCTCCTGTTTTCTACCCACCCTCCATGTCAATCTGCCTTTTAAATAAATATAATAAATAAATCTTTTTTAACAAAACTATTATTGGCTCCTTTTCGAAGATGCTAGGGATCCAACTCATTGTTAAAAAGTAAGAAACAGAAGGAAAGATTCAAGCATGTGTTTTAACTTTACAAAGGAACTGTATGTCAAGGCAACCACATGTTTATATGGGAAAGTTTCTCTTCATAGATGTATTCCAGCAAATAAAGCATCATGAAACGAGAAAGCCATCCTTTTGCAACCTAAGGAGCTAATGTAGCGAGGCAATGAAGGTCAATGACTGCTCACAGTCCCAAGGGAAAGACGACTGGACCAACACAAAACACCAACTCTGAAGTCGTAGCTAAGAAAGCATCCAATCAATCCTCTATGTCTAATTACCAATTAGCATGTGCCACAAGGGACACAGGAACATGTTGAATGGTAGCAGGGCAAGCAGTGGAACAGGCGGGAGTACTGCAGGTTACGAGATTGCTCTTGGATCAGCCTGACTGCTATGAAACCACTACAAGCTTCAGTGAGCCTCGGCAGCCTTTCATTCTCAGTGGGGCTGAGCAATCTAACAGCTCTGATTGCTCCACCTTTTCTTGAATTCAACAATCAGATCCTTAAAACAAACCCATTAACTGAAGTGTCTGGTCATAGCTACTCCATAAAACATATCCTGCACATTCATAAGGAAGCCCCAAATTCTCTCCCTCACCCTCATTCACAAGTACTTACCACTAGAGTTCGACTCACAAATTTGAATAATGCTGTGAGCCTCCCTGTGACAAGAAGCAAAGGAGAGAGTCAAGTGTAAAGAGGTTGGGGTGGGGTGGGAGGGGGTGCTGGTGCGTTAGTGCAGCAGGTTAAGCTGCCACCTGCAACATCGGCATCTCCTATGGGAACGCCAGTTCAAGTCCAGGCTGCTCCACTTCTGATCCAGCTCTCTGCTAATGGCCTGGGAAAAGCAGCAGATTACGGCCCGAGTGTTTGGCCCCCACCACCCAGGTAGAAGACCTGGATGAAGCTCCCGACTTCATCCTGTTTCAGCCCTGGCCATTGAGGCCATTTGAGGAGAGAACCAGCAGAATCAAGAGCGATCTCTCCCTCCTCTCCCTGACTTTCAAATAAATAAATAAATATTTAAAGAGAGAGGGAGGTGGGGAGGGGGAGGGAGAGAGGCTGTAAAATGTCCATTTCTATCACTCAGACCACCAGATAAAATTTATAGGCCACAGAACTTCACTCTTTATGTAAACGTGAGAACTCAGAGAACATCTCCAGAAGCTACTGCCATTCCAGGGGCTGTGAGTCTTCCACGAGAAGGGATTTCTAATATATTGCTAACACAGTGTTCAACAGATGCAACAATTTCTTAAAAGGAGGTCTAAAAAAGGCAGAACAGTTTCCCCGCTCCTCATAGTGTTTCAATCTCTTCCATATTTAGTGAGCAAGAGTCAAAAATATCAAAACTCCTGGGAAATTCTCAGTAAAAGAATGTATTTTTGCTCAGCATAATTTAGTTCCATTTGTGGCTTTATCGTGAAAGATCCAGGATTCCTCACACAAGAGCGAGATTGGAAACATGACTGTCAATCCATGGTCCACATAATCCTTTGTCATTTGGTCATTTTCTAGGACACACATGTAAAATTAAGAAATGGGATGGATGGTTCACTCTACTGAGTTGACTTGATAAAGCATAAAAATATTCCCAGTGTACAAGAATGGCTTTGGCCCAAATTCCCAGGTCACTAGAATTATTCAATGTTCAGTAAATATCTCATAGTCCAATGAAATTAAAACATCTTTTCATATGATAGCTGAACCTGGGCCCATAACTTGTCACTTACAATTGTGAAATGCTAAGAAAATGCAATTTCAAATGTCCACTGTTCTTTAGTTTAATATTCACATGTTGTTGGATGTAAGAATTCATTACATAAAATGAATTTCTTATTGGAAATCACGACTGTAGAGTCAATCTCCAAAATATTTTTAAGAATGTAAATACGTATTCTTTTACCTTTTATGGCAATTTTGCATACTGCTTTTAAGCACCATTATATAAAACTGTTTAAAATAAAAGGTATTGGGGCCGGCACTGTGGCATAGCAGGTAAAGCCACCTCCTGTAGTGCCAGCATCCCATATGGGTGCCAGTTCAAGTCTGGCTGCTCTGCTTCCAATTTAGCTCTCTGCTATGGCCTGGGAAAGCAGTAGAAGATGGCCCAAGTGCTTGGGCCCCTGTACCCGCATGTGGGACCTGGAGGAAGCTCTTGGCTCCCGGCTTCAGATCAGTGCAGCTCTGGCCATCGTGTCATCTGAGGAGTGAACCAGAGGATGGAAGACTTCTCCCTCTCCCTGTCTCCCTCTTCCTCTCCCTCTCTCTGCCTCTGCCTCTCTGTAACTCTGCCTTTCCAACAAATAAATAAATCTTTAAAAATAAATACATAAAAGGTATCCTTGAATTACAAAAAAAAAAAAAAGAAATGGGATCAAAAAGAATGTGAACTCGACCTTAGAGAAGACGAAGCTCTGCTTCTGCATCTTACGCATCAGTGGTGATGCAGGGAGATCTTACATTATATAACACTAGACACCAAAGGAAGCAACTTTATGATAAACAGTATCACAGAGAGAGCAAAACACCGATTCTAATTGCTCTTAATTTATACTGCAAGCCAGAGGAAAGGCAAGACTTTAGAGAAAGTAATGATTTTTTTAAAACTCAAAACCCTGACATGATGTCCGTGAAGAAAAAGAACTGGGTTCTGCTTGAGCTAGCCTCTAACACAAAAAGGAAACATTATTTTCCTTTTCCCAAATAGCCCTCTGTGTCTTTTATGCTTCAATCTTGGTCCATGGTAAAATGTCGAACTTAAAGCAGCATTTGCAGCTACCTATTGTGAGTGCGGGACCTGAAATACCAGCGAAGAAGTGAGTTTAGTGCAGTATAGCTGAAGACACCAGGAGGTATTTTTAAAGGTATAATATTTGCTCTAGGTGTTTTTGGCATTCTATATTTAGTCCCCAATAGTAATGGCTGGTTTTAAAATAAGTACCATCCAAACTAGAGCAGGTCTTGAGAATGAAGATTATCCCCAAATGACCTAGCTGCTACTTGGAAAACTGCTACAGACAAGATCTATCACGCTCAGTGATCTCAATTTTCCCATCTAGCATGCAATCATACAATTTGAGAGCTTTTGAGTTTAGTTTAACCCTAAAAATGATCTAGTCCTGGGATCTCTTTTGTCATGTCATTGGCGGGAGTGGGTGGGGGACCTATGTTTGAGGCACTGGGTTAAGGATTCTGCCTATGGTTTGGCTCAATGAGAAAACACAGTGCAGGTGGTAATCAGCGCTGCTCCTGACACCTCTTGAACTCTGGGGTATATGTGGGAGGGAAGGGGTTGGGACAAGACCTGTCAACCAACATCTGTGAAACAGAACAGCATGTTCAGGACCAGCCTCTCGTCTGGAGGCAAAAGACTCAGATTTCTAAACTTTCCCACTTGCTAGTCTGAGCCAGAAACAACAGAAAGGAAAGATACGTCACTGAAAATAGTGAAGGGGTGGGAATTGGCCTAGCAGTTCCTACACCGATTGGTTCCCCTATCAGAGTACCTAGGTTCAGTTCACAGTTCTGCTCCCCATTCCAGCTCTTTGGTAATGGTCACCAGGAGGCACCACATGATGGTCCCTGCCACCCATGCAGGAGACCTGGACTAAGTTAGCAGATTCTAGTTTTGGCCTGGCCTAGCTCCAGCTACTCTGGTCATCTGGGGAAGGACTAGCATAAGAGACTCTCTCTCTCTCTCTCTCTCTCTCGTGTGTGTGTGTGTGTGTGTGTGTGTGTGTGTGAGAGAGAGAGAGAGAGAGAGAGAGAGAGTGAGTTTCTCAGATTATTTTTTGAAAGTCAGGTAGAAAACAGAAGAAGAGGAACTACATTGTCTTAAAAAAAAAAAAAAGAAAACATAATAAAATAAAATATTGGAGTCCAGATGTGCTCCTCAGCAATCAAATGAGCATAGTGATTAGTAACCCCTGCTCCAGCTCTCAGGGAGGGCAAACAACAGGATCACATGAGCTAATGTTGAGGCAAGGACTTGGTCAACTGAAAACACTGTATGAATACCAGTTTAATCTCATGAATTAAAAAATAATAAAATAACCCATATAGATGGCCATTTATCTTCACCTCAGAAGAACCACTCTCGAATGCAGTCCACACATGAATATGCCAATATAATTAGAAGTTAACACCAAAAGAAACAATTGTGATGGTGTTGGGTTTTGCTTTTGCTTTTGAGAGGGTGCTATTTTGGAAGGTTTCCACTTATTAATAGTATGTACTTATAACCTCCTCTTTCCACCAACAGATAGAGGCAATGTGCAACTCAAATCAAAGCACATATGATAAGTACTGGCACTATGGCAAAACAGGTTAAGTCACGTGGGAGACCTGGAAAAAGCTCCTGGCTCCTGGCTTCAGCCAGGCCTAGTCCTGGCTGTTGTAGCCATTTGGGGAGTGAACCAGCAGAGAGATGATCTCTGTTTCTCCCTCTCTCTAACTCTGCCTTTTAAATAAACAAAATAATTTTTAAAAATACATATGCTAGAAGCAGATGTTTGGCATAGTGGTTAAGATGTTTCTGGGTACACCTACATCCCATATCAGAACCACTGCATTCAAGTCCCCACTCTGTTCCCATTCCAGCTTCCTGCTAACACACACTCTGAGAGGCAGCAGGTGATGCTCAAGTACTTGAGTTCCTGTCACTCATGTGGGAGATCTGAATTGAGTTCCAGATTCTCAGTTTCAGCCTACCCCCAGCAGCTGCATGCATTGGGGAAAAAATGAAACAAACAAACAAAAACAGGATGGAAGCTCTCTCTATGTCTGTCTCAGGAAAAAAAAAAGTAAGTATATGCAATAAATAGTAATAGAACCAAGGGGGAAGAGCACAAAAAATTGTGAGAAGGAAATTCTGGATTTGAGCTACTTGACAACCAAGGGAAACATAAAGCAACACAGTTATATAATTTTCATTTTCAGAAAGGAGAAAAATGGTTACTTAAGAACTGTAATACAGCCGGCGCTGCGGCTCACTAGGCTAATCCTCCGCCTGCGGCACCGACACCCCAGGTTCTAGTCTTGGTTGAGGCGCCAGATTCTGTCCCAGTTGCACCTCTTCCAGTCCAGCTCTCTGCTGTGGCCCAGGAAGGCAGTGGAGGATGGCCCAAGTGCTTGGGCCCTGCACCCCATGGGAGACCAGGAAAAGCACCTGGCTCCTGGCTTCAGATCAGCGCAGCGCGCCGGCCATAGCAGCCATTTCGGGGGGGTGAACCAATGGAAGGAAGACCTTTCTCTCTGTCTCTCTAACTCTGCCTGTCAAAAAAAAAAAGGAACTGTAATAAACAACAACAAAAAAAAACACGTTCTTCATCATGCTGAAGATCGCCACTATTTTTCAACCAAATCCTATGTGCCCATGTAATGCAGGCCAAGCTGCCAACACGTCTCCCAATTGCCGTGAAGAGGAAAGTCAGCATTATCCAGAATGAGGCTACACTCTGATTCTTGCCCGATTGCAAATTCCTAGCACCGTGCCCAAGTGGCAGCCTGGTACCCTCTTAAAGACATGCTACAGAAAATCTAAAATCGAGTCACATCCCAATCTCGCCAGTGTTGCCTGTGTGGCCAAGAACAAACACTTTCATTCCCTGAGGCCTGGTTTTCTCATCTATAAGAAGGAATGATTACACCGACTTTGGAGAATCATAACAAAGGAAAACAAATCTACTTGGCAGTTGCTTGCTCGGTAAAGCACAAAGGACAGGCTCATTATTGTTAACTCTAATATTTCACAGCCCATGAGTGTCCCTAACGTAGCAATGCCCAGCAGGTTCTCAATGCATGCTAATCCCACATTTCCTCCTAGAGGGCTAACGTGTACACTGGCTGTGTTAAATGGAAATTATAGGAGGCCATGGTTTTTAACTAAGCTCCTACACTGTGCCCCCAAAGTCCAGGCTAAAAAGCAACATGGAGGCACTTTTACTAGGACACCACCTTGGAGCTAAGCTAGTATCAGGATTAGAGAAATCACAACCAGATTCCCCAAACAGGCCGGTTTCAACTGACAGGATAACGCAGTTCCCTCTACCTTGACACTTACACAAAAGCTACTGGAAAGATCCTGATGTTAACCAGTGATTTTCCTCTTGTTCTTCCTGCTAGTCCCCACCTTATAAGGAGCGTAACTAGAATGACAGATCCACTTTCTATTGTTGTTTTTGCTTTCTTCAGCCCTTTTTCTGTCTGCAAAACCAACCTCCTCTGCACATCTTATTGGAAATCTTATGCTATAGTATGGAATGAAGGGTTGCCCAATTCTAGAATCAAAAATAAAGCAGATTAGGAGCTTTAAATTGCTGTCATTTTGTCCTTTGACAGCTGTTTTTGTCAATACAAACATATAACAAAATACTAGACTACACAGGCGTTTAAACAATAGAGATCTCACAGTCCGGAGGCTAGAAAAATAGAAACCAAATTCCCAGCACATTAGGTGTCCAGTTGGGGCCAGCTTGGTGTGTCCTCACTTGGTGGAAGTAACAAATGAGTCTCCAGGACCTAATCTCAGCTCCAAGGGCCCTGCTCTCATTGACCCCACCACCTCCAGAAGCGTCCATCCCCTTTGAGGGGCAAGATCTCCACATAGGAGTTGGGGTGTGAACCTAAACCTCCACCCCCGTGCCTTTGTTGTGGACTTTATCAGGCCTAGTAGTTCTCCCTAATTTGCAGTTTCTCTGTAAAGATTAACTCATACATTCAGGGAGTGACTCAAGAGTAAAACCAGAACCAAGACCTACATGCAAAGACTCATGGCCCCTGCAGTTAGCGTGTCCATGGTATCCTCTGTGCTGAGAGGAGCTCATAGGAACACACAGGAACCCACAGGCCTTCACCAAACGAAGTACTACCCAGGCTATCCCTAGAGCCTAGAGAGACTACTATTTCAAACGAAACACACTGGCCCTCTCACTGACCAACCAAAGGCAGGCTGCACACATGAGTTACGTGCACCCCCATGTTTATTGCAGCTCAATCCACAATAGCTAAGATATAGAATCAACCCAAATGTCCATCAATTGAACACTGGATAAATAAATTATGGGATATATATATATATATATACACCATGGAATACTACATACAGTAAAAAAAAAAGAAAGAAATCCTGTCATTTGCAACAAAATGGATGCAACTGGAAATATATAATAAACATTATATATTATATAAAATATGTATTATATAATAGTGAAATATACTCTATATACATAATAGTATTTTATAACATTAATATATAACATTATATATAATATACATATGACATTATATAATATATACCATTATATATAATTATATTGTATATGACATTGATATAGAATATATTATATAACATTATATATATATATATATATATATATATATATATAATAGTGAAATAAGCCAGTTCCAAAAGGACAAATACCACATGTTCTCTCTGACCTGTGACAACTAATAGAGGACCTAAAAGGTAATCTATAGAAGTTAAATTGACACTTCGAGATGCAATGACTTTGAACAGCCCTTGTCTCAACTGTTGAGGAACAATTTTTTTTCCATACAATTTGTTGAACTCTGTGCTTAGTGTAGACTTAATCATATGTGTATAAAGTTAATTGAAAATAGATCTTAGTAAGAATAGGAATAGGAGAGGGAGGAGGAAGAGGGGTGGGAGGGCAGGTATTTATGTAATGCATGAAGTTTGTATTCCTTAGATAAAAGGTTTCTGGGGAGAATGAAAGAAGTTAAAAGGCAACAAAATATTGAATTAGGGAAAAAAAAAAAAAAAAGGAAGGCTGCAAGCATGATGGACCACTCAGAGCCCGGCACGTGAGCTGATCATGCACTGCTCAACTCTCTACGCTAATCTACAAGACTCGGCCTTGCATCCCTCAGCAAGTCCCGGAACTGAGCAGTAGCTGCCTGGCTCCTCTCTCTGCACATTGCAAATTAACTCCTGCTTCCTTCCTCCAGCACCACCACTGCCCTCCCACCCCATTATCAATAATCATTTCTGGATGAAGCTTCTGGCTTTGGCCCAGCTGTGGCTGCTGCAGCTGCGAGGAGTTACATGGGCTAATAATCAGTTAGGTCAGGTCCCTGTGGGAATGAGAAAAGGGGCAGTGTCCCTTTAAGAGTGGACAAAGTGCTTGCCTCTTCCCAGAGGCTGCCTTTAGCAACACTTAGTTTTATCCTAAGCATAGGTTAGACAGGATTACCAACCCCAGCCCTCTGCTGGGTGCTCAGCTTTGCCATGGGAACAGGATGGACAAAATTACAAATTCCAACCCTCTGAGGGGTTTTATCCCTGCCTCTGTTTGGCTGTTATTCTAGTCCTCCGAATGGCTACTCTATCTTTTCACATAGCTGTTATTCTGCTCCTGCCCTGATTGGTTAAACCTAGGTACACTCCTGTGCATAAAAAGCCAGGACCCGGGTCCCTCCTCCCTTGGAGCTCCCCTCGTGACAGTTATGACAGGAGGCTTCTTGCTTTGCTCACTGTTCCTGTCCATGCGGAAATTCTTCAACATGAGACAAGAACTGAGATCGCCTTCATTGCCTGGTAATACAGCCTTTTCAGAAGTGAACCAGAAGATGGAAGATTCCGCGCGCGTGCGTGCGTGTGTGTGTGTGTGTGTGTGTGTGTGTATCTCCCCCTTCCTCTGTAACTCTGCCTTTCAAATGAATAATTTGTTTAAAAGGAATAATGAATAATAATTAGCACACTGTTTGTTGGGTGAGCAGACCCAGTTTAGGGGGTTCTATAGCAATTCTTCCAACCAGTTTTAGGGATGCTATATCATAGGGGGACATAGTCCACCCACAGCACTGGCGTACTGCAGACGTGAGAAGTCCTAAAACTAAAATGCTCTGCCTGGCTTCTCAGAATTCAGCATTTCCACACTTGTCTCACTACAGACCCCATTTTCTGTCTGCATGACCCTATCCTGTGACCCCTCTGTGGGGAACATTAAATTGAACCGGTGGGTCTCAGTTAGGGGTGCTTTCGCCTCTCAGGAGACATAAAGAGCATCTGAGGATACACTTTTTTAAAGATTTATTTATTTAGAAATCTGAGTTACACACAGAGAGAAGGAGAGGAATAGAGAGAGGCCTTCCATCCACTGGTTCACTCCCCAGATGGCCACAATGGCCGGAGCTTTGGCGATCTGAAGCCAGGAGCCAGGAACTGCTTCTGGGTCTCCCACATGGGTGCAGGGGTCCAAAGACTCGGGCCATCTTCTACTACTTCCTCAGGCCATAGCAGAGAGCTGGATTGGAAGTGCAGCAGCCGGGACTCAAACAGGCACCCATGTGGGACGCTGGCAATACAAGCAGTGGCTTCACCCACTATGCCACAGCACCGGCCCCTGAACATACACTTTTTCTGACTAGGATGAGGGCAAGGGATGCCATCTAAGTGGTCAGAAGCCCCAGTGCTGCCTGTCACCTTCTGATACACAGGATAGCACCCCCCAAATCATTGTGCCACCTAAAGATCGCTAACATCAAGGATCAAAACTATAAACTGATCCCTCCTTTAAACTACTCTTTGTTCCAACCTACATATTCTGAGAGAGCTAACAGCCTCCTGTGAATCATGTCATCTTTTCTTCCCCTGCTCCCTTCAGTGTGGGCTTAGTTTGTATATTGATAATGCACCAGTGAAGTAGGGAGGTAGACAGCTAGCTTAGGACAGGTAAATAATTGGCCTATGGGGCCAGCATTGTGGCATACTAAGTGGTTAAAGCCACCGTCTGCAGAGCCGGCATCCCATATGGGAGTCAGTTTGAGTCCTGGCTGTTCCATTTTCCATCCAGCTCCATGAAAGCAGCAAAAGATGGCGCAAGTACTTGGGACCCTGCGCCCATGCGGAAGACCTAATAGTTCCTGGCTTCCGGCTTCATACTGGCTTAGCTCCAGCTATTGAGGCTATTTGGGAAGTGAACCAGCAGATGGAATCCTTTCTCTCTGTCTCTGACTCTCCCTCTGTAAATAATGCCTTTCAAATAAATAAGTAAATCTTAACAACAAAAAATAATAATGGTCTAGGCAGATGATCCCATATACAGCAAACAATAATGAAGCCACCACCACCTCTTGACAAGAAATAGACCATTATCAGGAATTCAGCAGTCAGACCCCAAGTATCACCTTGTACCAGACAGATAAGCAAATCAAATCAACCAGCCATCTTGAACACTGACCAACTTTCGCCACACTATAATAGTAAAAACACACATCCCTGGAACTGGTGTGGCAGAGCAGGGTAAGTCTTAGTATCCCATATGAAGTGCCTGCCATTTGGCTTCTGATCCAACCTCCTGCTAATGTACTCGGGAAGGCATTCAATGGTGGCCCAAATGCTGTGTCCCTCCCGCCTCCATGGGAGACACCAATAGTCCCAGCCGCAGCTGGAGTGACTGAACCACTAGATGGAAGATCAATCTCTCTCTTTCACAATCCTCCTCTATCACTTGCCTTTCAAGTAAATAAATCTTTTTCAGAAAATCCTCCCCTGGGAGGAGAATTGAGATGCTAACAAAACATACAATGTTATAGTATATTACTTCAACCACCCCTTGTGAACAAAGACCCACTCTGAAGGACATAAAGGGCCCTCCCATCCATAAAAGGTACTCGCTGGAGCTGAGACACATGATAAAGAATCAACCTCAGCTCCCAGGCATGGCGGAAGCTCACCTTCCCAGACTTCCTGCACCCTGCATGTGGGGTATGTACCTTTATTCAGTCCATAAATCTGCTTCTTCAGCTTTTGTGCCCCGTCTTTGAATGCTTTTCTGTACTGGGGACAAGAACATGGGCCCCTCAGCACCCTCTGGGCCTCCCAGCATCTGTAGCACCAGGACTTCACTAACAACCCACCAGGAGTATCCCTATCCCCTGCCAATATTGGGACAAAAAGCAAACCTCCCTTGAGCCCTCTAAATTGTCACTCCCCAGTACTGACAGTACACAGATTAAAGAGAAGAGACACACATTGACTAACACGCATAGAAGTGAAAAAATCCCAACACAGGAGTCATGGACAAAATTCGAGCCTCCCCCGAGGGCCAGATGGTTGAGCCTCAAATAACTTCTCAAGCTATTGTGATAGAGCCGTGGATGGGAGGGCCTCAGGTTACCCTGGTAGGCGGGAGGACAAAGTTACAGGAGGATAAGCTAGATAATGCTCTCAGCACTGCCTCCAGAAGAGCAGAGGAGAAGTCTGCCCCTGCAGGGTGTCCTGGGTGGGTCACCTCTCCTGGTTAATGAGGTTTTCTAGCAGCAGCTTTCCTTCTGGGAAAGGAGCTGCAGAGGAAACGCCTCCTGTGCCGCGGGAGCCAAGGGGTTAGGAGACAGCACAGCGGGCAAGGTCATGGTGCTCCTTGAGTTCCGTCACCACACTCTGCAGTTTGCACTATCTTTTCTGAGCCCCATCACCAAATCTGGTTAAATCTCTTAGCAGCTTCGTACCTTGAGAGTCATCATCTCACAACCGCTCTCTAAGTCAGCAGGTCAGGGAGGCAGACATTAGCCTAGGTGTGTGAGAGAGGCTGAAGAGTAAAAAATGGGAATTTTGTGCAGTTCCATGAGGGAAGAAGAATAGACCAGCATTTTTGTCTATCAAAGGCTTGCCCAGGGGCCAGCATAGCAGGTAAAGCCGCTGCCTGCAGTGCCATCATCCTATATGGGCGCCAGATGGAGTCCCAGCTGCGCCACTTCCAATCCAGCTCTCTGCTATGGCCTGGGAAGGCAGTGGAGGATGGCCCAGGTCCCTGTGCCGCGGCACCTGCATGGGAGACCCAGAAGAAGCTCCTGGCTCCTGGTTTCGGATCAGCACAGCTCTGGCCATCGCATCCATCTAGGAAGTGAACCAGCAGATGGAACATCTCTCTCTCTCTCTCTCTCCCTCCCTCCCTCCCTCCCTCCCTCCTCCTCCTCCAACTCCCCCTCCCTCTGCCTTTCAAATAAATAAATATTAAAAAAAAAAGTCTTGCCCACGGCCAGCAACCTTGTTAAGTGATTCCTGCCCTCCCCCAGCGGGCCATTCAGGCTAGTAATAGTGTGCTGAGTCAAGTCCTGGGAGGAAGTTCGGGAATTCCATGCCCAGAAAGCTCTCCATTCATCATCTTCCAGAAGAGAGCGGGGTGGTGAGGCAGAATGGGCCCATATCTGTAAAACCTCCAGTCTTAAAGCAGACTGGGCTCTCCCTTCCACGCAGGGATGCCCGCGCAGCAGGTCAGGTGTCATCTCTTCGTTTAACTTTGCACCTTGCTTCCTGCTGCTGTCTCACATCTGGAATTCCCGTCTCCTATGGAGACAAGGACCTCTGCCCCAGCCATCTCTGGTAACAAGCACTGCTCATCCAGCTTCCTCTGAAGCTCCTGCAGAGACGGCAGGTCCTCCTGGAAGGGCAGTGGGCAGACCCACACCTGTAGTCCAGTCACAGGGGACCCTTGCAGCGAGCTTCCTCAGTAAAGACACCAAGATGCTCCCTAGGCCACAGCCAAAGCCAGAAAGTGTCACCTCATCAGTGGACCCAGGGTGATGTCCTTCTGTGGGCAGTGCAGACAGATGTAAGCTGAGACACACACGGCTGGTCCTCTGCCATGTTGGTCAAGCTCCCTTCACCTCCACGGCCTCCTTGGATCTCGTCTCCTCATTACAGGTCCCCTCTGCCCCGAGTCTCCGAACACCACCCAGGGCGCCACCGTTTCTCGCCTCCAGTGGGTCCAGGCAAGTGGAGGGCACAGGAAGCAGCCACTACGTCTCCTTCACTCTCCAACTCCCCCTCCCGGACAGCTTTCCCCTGGTTGTCTGTTTTTGTTCTTTATCCTACTCATCACGTATTCTCTATGCCCTGAGTCCCCTTAGGAGCCATGCTTTTGAAACTCGAAAACTTAAGCTTCTGAAAGTCAAAAGCTTTTATTCTTTTTTCACCCCACCTCGGCCAGCAGTTTCAAAAGTCTGTTTAGACTTCTAGGGCTCACTGGTGCGCTCTCGCTCTCACGCTCCTCTGCATTTTTGCTGAGTCATTGGTTCACCAAGAAGATCAAAGCAGAATGTCCTCAGCCTGGATTCAGGGAAGGACCAGGGGTGGAAGAAAATGAGATGGAAACTTTGGTGAAGTTCTACAATGATTATCTTACACTAGCAAGCTCCTCTGCCACTTTGGGGTCCATTTTAGCGGCCGGTCCACGTCTTCTCGGCTCCAATCTCAACCAGATTTAACATTTTGCTCCCTGAGAGAGCAGGGAATAGGGAGAAACAAACAGATTTCTCCTTGGGAGCCAAATTCACTGACTGGAAGTGGCTGGCTGTGGCAGTGTGGAAAAGGTGCTTTGAGGGCTTTGAGGAGCTCAGTGGACATAAATGGATTAGACACATCCGACACGGCTACGGGAGGAGCACATGCGTGCCAGCAAGGGGCCGTCCCTGGCTCGCTCACTGTCGCCTGCGAACTCAGAGATTCATCCAGAACCTCACTTTCTCAGATCATTCCGGGAAATACTGTGACAGGGCTGGATAGAGCACCCACGAAGTGAGGCAACCCCAAGCACAATGGACGCTAAGAGATAAGCTCATCCCAGAACCAGCACTCCAGGACCACCCTCTGGGACCGGCAGTGGGATCGAAGCAGGTGACAGGGTCCCCAGCATAATGTCTTCACTTCCCCCCAGCTCCTGCCTTTGGAGAAGGTGGGAGGGTTCATGGGATCTGTACTCACTGGTGTACACACAAAAACCTTAATGGTGCAACCTAGCTATTTACCCTACAGGCAATGGGAGCCAGAGGAATGACCAGGGTAGAGAGGACCTTTCACAGAGCATGCGCCGCGGCTGCAGCCACAATGGACTGGAGGCAGAGGGCCCTCCTTGGACAGCGGCTGCGGCCATCTCATGAGTGGGACCAGAGGCAATGCCGGGACAATTGGAGAGGACAGCAGGGCCCCCTCTCCCCTCCCCAAGCAGGCCAATCACAGGCCGTGCAGCAGCCCAAGTGGTCCCACTTTGACAATGCCTGTGCGATGGGCTCTCCCTTCTCTTAGGGGAGAAAGGATTTTTCAAAAGCCAGAAGGCCGCCAGTCTGGTCTGACTTGGGGAGGCCTCCCTGGGGACCCTAAAAGGAGTTGTGCCCACTTCCTGCATTCCCAGGATAGTGAGTGGCCAAGGGGAGCAGACTGCTAATGCAGTGGCTCTGGGCCGCCCTGAGAAAAGTCAAGCAGCGCCTGGGGCTGGGATGTGGCAGTGGCTCTGGCCCTCTGGGCATCTCTCCAGGGCTTCTAACAGTTCCTCCGAGACACCAGTCAGCCCCTCCCACCGAGACAAACTCAACCAGACACCCAAAAACAAGGGTGGCACTGCAGGGAGAAGAGATGGTCAGGGAGAGAACCCTCAGGGCCAGGGGGCTGCTTGCCCTGGCCTGGGAGTGGGGGAAATGCACAGAAAGCCTGTGCAAGGGCAGCAGGGTGCCCTTGACAAAGGTCGCCTCTTACCTGCGATGCGCATGCGCATCCGGGTCCCTGAAGCCCCGCCTGGCCCAGGCTGACTGGCCTTTCTCTGTAGTTCTACCTCATCTTTCCTGCCCAGCTTTCCTTCCTGGCTGCTTCCCTGCTGTGCCTGTTTCTCATCCCTGCGCCCAAACATGGTCACAACAGAAAGCACTTCTGAGTGAACCTGGAAGAATCTCCAGCAGCTGTTCTGAACTGTCTCTCCCAGCTCTGCAGCCCCAGGGCAGGCATCCTGGGAAGACAGCGGCTGAGCTACCCAGCCTCCTCCTCACGTTCCTCACGCTGTGCCCACCAATCAGGAGACGGCTAAGCTCTCTACTCTCTGGCTCTGCTAGGATCCCCTACAGAGGACACAGAGGGGAAAGGCCCTAGCAAGCCGTGTATTGCAATCAGTTGGTCATTCAGCAGTTCACCCCACTCCTAGCACAGAGCAAGACATAAACATGTGCTGAGGTCACTAACCGCACGGGGCAGCAGGACACGTGCCCAACAGGTGCTGCCCAGGCTGCAGAGTCTGGGGGTGGGAGGAGGGGCGGCCAGGAGCTAAGGAAGCTCAGAGGATACCCTGGGGAAGAACTTCACAGGCAGGAAGGAAGAAAGAATCTTCCAGGTGGATGCAGGCATAAAGGACCCCAATGGGAACAGAGCAAAGCCATTTCCGGGGCAGTGAAATGTACAGACCAGCCTAGAAGAGCAGAGGGCGAAAACCAGAAAGCTGAACTGGAGTCAGTTGGCAGAGGGACTCAGATGCTAAGCTGAGAGTTTGGAATTGATCTCATTCATAACAGAGAAGCGTGGAAAATCCTTGAGCAAAGAGCAGGACCTTTTCCCTCGCCTTGAGGCCCATGGGCACTCAGAGCCACAGCTGAAAACACCAAAGAACAGCTATTGTAGAAAACACGGGACCGCAAAAGTGGGAGGTGTCCTGATGCCACATACCCCTAAGTTTATTAACTGTGGTTCCTCTAAAACCGCCCACCTCTATAAACAATCTCAACACTCTGACAGCAGAAATCAGCCCAGGGAAGTCAGCGCTGTTCCCTCCTCTGCGCAGCCAGGACACAAAGCTTTTCTCCCCACCTCACCCCTACAAATGGGGACCCACTTCCCCAAGGCCAGGCTTAGCGGTGTAGAGTCTCAAGAGCTTGAAACCAGGGGAGGCATCCCCCACTTAGGCACCTGAGCCAGGAAGGAGGGGATCAGGAGCAAGAGCAGGTGCGCGAGAAGGCACCTGCAGACTGCCACCTGGCCCCTACAGGGGACGCCATTGTGGGGGCTTCCTTTGGGTCATGAGGTTGCCTCAAAAAGCAGCTGGGCTGAAAGACACTAAAGGCCACATATTGTACGATTCTGTTTATATGAACTATCTGGGACAGGCAAAACTACCGAGGTAGAAAGCAAATTAATGGTTGCAAACGGCTTGAAGAAGGGAGGGATGCGGAGCGATGGTTTGGGCCACTTTTTTGGGGAAAGAAAATGTTCTAAACTAGATGGTGATGACAACTGCACAAGACTAAATTTCCTGAATGTCACTGAACTATACATTTTAAAATGATTAATTGGGCACAGCACTGTAGCATAGCAGGTTAGGCCGCCAATTGCAAGGCCAGCATTCTAGATTGGAGCAATGGGATCTAGCTCCCTGCTAAATAACACACCTGGAAAGGCAGCAGATGATGATCCAAATGCTTGAGACCCTGCCACCAACGTAGGAGACCAGAATGGAGTTTTAGGCTCCTGGCTCTGGCCTGGCCCAGCCCTGGTCATTGTGGCCATTTGGAGGATGAATCAACAGATCAAAGATTGAGCGCTCTCTCTCTGCCTTTCAAATACATAAATCATTTTAAATTATTAAATTGGTAACATTTCTATTAAATGTATGTTCTTTAAAAGACAAAAGTAGCTGGGCACTAGTGTTATTGTCAGTTGTCACAAGAATGTGCCCACGGAATAGCCACCCAACAGCAAGATGGCATTGAGGGGACTTCCAGCAATGTGAGGGCAGCATAGCGATCTTCAGAATGGTGACAGTGAGGATAGGGGTCTTGAGATTGGTGACACAGGCCATACTGAGCCCCCTGAAGAGTCCCACGTAAGCCCTGGGGTAGTCATGAGCATTGATCCCAAATATTTCAGAGTGACTGGGTATATGGGAAGATGTACTTTGGCCTTTGTCAGGGTGAGTGGGGCCATGTGATTAGTTCTGGCCAATGAAATTCAAGTATAAGTCATTCCTCATGATGACTGTCTAGAGCTCTCATTCCATCTGGTACATTCTGGTAATGCTGGACTTGGTGTCTGTCCCATGAACCTGAGCCCCTGAGTGATAAGGAGAGCAGAGCTTCTGCTGACCTGTAATAGACACGTAGTGTGAAAGAGAAACACACTGCTGTTGCTCTAAATTATTCAATTTTCAGAGTTTCTGTTACCACAGCATCACCTAGACCATCCTGGAAGAATCAGGCGCCACAGACAGCCTCGTGAGGGCCTTAGTGTTATCCAGAGACATTATCAGACAAGAAAGAAAACTATCTCATCAGCTGTTTATGAAAATAGAGATGTGTATGGTCCCGCTTCCTCCAACTTCCCCAGCACAGAGAAGGCACTTGGTGGAGGAAGTGCGTAAAGCACAAACCATGCTCTCCTCCCTGTGTCCCCATCACTGAGTGCATGAGAGGTGCACACTAAATCGGTTAGGAGGTGACATTTGTAATAGGAATGGATTGGCTTGCAGCAAACTAGAATGAATAGACAGCAGTGAGAACTCCCTCCCCAGTGATAGGAAAGCTAGAGTGTGCTTATCTTGATTGCTGCTCTAGAACAAATCAGGACCCCACAGGAAGCAGATGATATCCTCAAATGGAGATGACGCAGAAGCATTTCAAGGGCAGAGTGTTTACAAAGTGGTGGGCAGGTTAAGGAGAACCACCAAGGCCAGCAGCAGGGAGACATCACCAGTCACATCCAATGGATAGCAAGGTTCTACAACCTCAGGTGAGGGCCTGTGTCTGCAGGAGAGAAAAATGCTGCCAAGTACAAGCCTCTGCCCATCCAGCCTCATCTTCCCCCCACCCTCTAGTTCCTTGCCAGGGTTTGGGCTATTGTTTGGATAGTATGTGGGTGTCCCCCTAAGGTCCATGTGTTAAAGACTTTGTCCCCAGAGTGGCACTGTTGAGAGGTAGGTGGAACCATTGGAAGGTGGGGCCTACTAGGAGGTTCTTAGGTCACTGTGACATGTCCTCAGAAGGCAGTTTTCTTGAGGAAGTTGTTGTTAAAGCCAGAGTTGGGGCCCAGACATGCCCTCTGCTTCCTGTTCCCATGTGATCTTGCCTCACATATCCTATCAGTGACATGTATCTCTCTTACCAGACACCAAACTAATAGAGCCATTTGATCTTGGGTTTGAACCTCCAACACTGTAAGGTAAATAACCCTTTTCCCTTTATCAAGTTAGAACTGCATCAGGTATTTCCCTGAACTAAGGAAAAATGGACTAATACAGCTTCATACCTGGCTGAATCCAACAGGAAGCTAGAGGGAAGCAAAGTCTTTTGACGCAGGCATACAGGTCTTTCTTCCCAGGCTCCGAGAATGGTGGAGGACAGAGATCATCAAGAGGGACAAATAGAGACTGCCCCTCACCTTCCTCTACAAGTTCAGACTATCCCAAATGTTGGCTCCAGGTGTTTCAGGAGGATTTCATTTTGGGGAGTGATGTTCCAGATGGGAGAGGATGGAGTGGGAAGAAGAGGATCACTTAGAAGTTCAATTGTTCTTGCCAGAGAATGAGCAAGAAGGTAGAAGGGAAGGAAGAGCAGCATCTAGGAGACGGGAAGAGAAGAGAGGACCCAGAGGAAGAAGTGACTTGGGCACAGATGGCCAAGCAGACGAGTGGCTGGGATGTCCAGGGAGACTCTCCAGGGAGCGTTTCAGAAGAAACAAGGGTGAGCACTGCAGCAGGTGGTGTCCCTGCAGGAGACACATGGACACACAAAAGGGCTGAACTGTAAAGAATCTAATGAAGGGATCAGGTGGCCTATGGGAAAGAGTAAGTGAACAAGCAGGATATAAAGAGGCTCCTGTGATATCCACAGGAGCTGGGGGCCAGCACTATGGTGTAGCAGATAAAGCTGCCACCTATAGTGCCAGCATCCCATATGGGTGCTGGTTCAAGTCCCAGCTGCTCCACTTCTGATCCAGCTCTCTTCTGTGGCCTGGGAAAGCAGTAAAAGGTGGCCCACGTCCTTGAGCCCCTGCACCCATGTGGGAATACCTGGAGGAGGTTTCTGGCTTCTGGCTTCGGATCGGCCCAGCTCTGACCATTGCAACCAACTGGGGAATGAACCAGCAGATGGAAGAACTCTCAGACCTCTGTGTGTGTGTGTGTGTGTGTGTGTGTAACTCTGACTTTCAAATAAATAAATAAATATTACAAAAAGAAAGAGGCTAGATGAAATAGATCTTGCCATTAAAAAAAAGAAGAAATGCACAGAAGCTGGAAGGAAGCTGTCTCTACCTCTGCATGTGAAGGGACAGGAGAGGGAGGAGTGATTCTGCAGCCATGGAGGAATGGCACTGTGCAGGAACACGGTGTCCACCAGAGCCTCTGTGAGGCTGCAACACAGGGTCAGAGGCAGCCCCATCTCACTGCCCCCACACCTTCCAATTTCCTGATGGTGTTAGGAACCCCCAGCTCAAGGGAGTCTGGGAAGAGGTGGGGGTGGGAGAGAGAATGGATCTTCGGGGGAAAGGGAACAAAATGAAAAACAGATCGTCTCAGAGGAAGCAAAAGCAAGCAGATGACAGGGAGATGAAAGCTAAGGCAGATTGTCTTCTGTGCAAGAAGAAATAAGGTAACAACAGTACTGACAAACAGAGGTGTTTTCTAGGCAAAGGGAGCCCAAACCACCTCAAACCGAGAGCCAATTCGTGGAAGCTCCCATTGAAGTCATGGTGACCAGTTAAACCCAGCTAATATCATGGGGAAGGCTTTCCATCTGAGCTATGCATTTCAGATGACCTGGAAGATTTCAAGGATGAAGTGAAAGGGGCAACGTGCTCACAACACAGCATCACAAGCACCCATTGGCACAAAAGAACAGGGAGATCTTTTAAGAATAGGGAGACTTTGAGTTGTGAGAACATAAAGGGTACTACTGTAGCACACCCTCGGCTCCCTGGAGACTGGCTGGATCCAGTTCAAATAATATCTTTCCAGAGTTGCTGTTGCCAGGAGAATGTAGAATAGCAAACAGTGGTGGTCAATCTAGGTGAACTTGGCTGTGCTTTTCATCCCCTCTCCGGAGCGTTTTGGAGAAACCGGCACCTGCTTTGCCAGCAGCTAGCTGTGGTCAACCACTGCACTGCATTTATTTCAAAGGCTTAGCTGCTCTCTGCAAAGTCACAAATCAAAAACAGATAGAAAGGAACAAGTTTCCCCCTTACAGCTGAAATGACTTGCAGCTGGACATCTGAAAAGGCCAGCACCATCTGTGTAGTTAACTAAGAGAGACAGCAGACTGTTGCGTTCAGCACCAAGAGAAAAGCTTCAGAAAATGGGAAAGAAGTATGTGGTCTTAGGCGCTTGGGTGGACTTGACCAGGAAAATGAGCAAACCTTTTGGAGTCCAACCACTTCAATGGCCCATCGGCAACGTGAGACACACAGAGTACAGCTATGCAGGCTGTGCACTGACTAAAGCACCCCATCCCTCCCCCATTGTCTTGCTAATGGGGAAGGAACAGCTGAAATCCGGCATGCACTCCATTCACCATGCCCTGCACCCTGGCACACAGGTGTGTCCACTTGGAGGCAGGGGTGACATGTTTGCACAAAGCTGCTGGTCATTTGCCAAGCTAAGCTCTCTGGGACTGCACTGGAAGGTGGAAGGGGAGGTGCAATTCTGATTCTAACAGACATGCTATCTGTACTTGCAGCTACACAGGCCACATTCTTTCTGGTTACTGATGATGCATTTACTCTTCCAGTCTTTCATGGAAGAACTCTGTGCCCCAGTCAAGGTGGGAGAGGGAGAAATTCAGAAGATTGTAATCATCACGGTCTCCATAATCAAAACCACCCCTCATTTTTGTTTAGTCCTTAACATGTTAAAAGCTAGTCTATTTCTTTTGCTAGTTAGGCAGTCTATTGTATCATCCATCATTTGCAAATAAAATATCTTGGGTGGCTAAGATCGGTTCTCCTTTTCTGTCTCATCTATGTTTAGACACAGAGTAGAACACTGAGCACTAAGAACCAGCATAACAGGGGCCCTGCTGCGGCGCAGTGGGTTAAGCCTCCACCTTCGACGGACATCAGCATCCCATATGAACACCACTTTGAGACACACAGGCTGCTCCCCTAATGTTCCTGGGCAAACAGAAGATGGTACAAGTACTTGGACCCCTGCCACTTATGTGAGAGACCTGGATGGAATTCTGGGCTTCGGCCTGACCCAACCAAGGCCATTGCTACCATCTGAGAAGTCAAATAGTGCTTTGAAGATCTCTTTCTTTCTCTATCTCTCCCTGTCACTTTGCCTTTCAAATAAATAAAATATGTCTTTCATTTAAAGAAGAAAAAGAATGTCATTATAGCTTCTACTCGACCATGTGATCCTGGGATATGCCTCTTAGCTTTTGGGCACTCAGTTCCTCATCTGTAAACTGCAAAGGACACAATCAAGAGAACTGACTGTCCCTTCCTTCTCTAATATGCTGTGACTCTATTAACTCTTAACACAAAAGAGGAAACCCTGATAAGTGGCATGGCATGGCAGGGAAAATTCATGATGGTGGTATTTGCCTAATTTTTTTTTCCATTTCCGACTCACTGCACATTGTGGGGAAAGTTTTAATAGGACACAAGTATGCTCTACATTAACAAAACCCAGGAATGGGGTGTTGAGCCTAGGGGTGAAGATGCCCCTGTCCCACATCAGAGTGCCCAGCTCTGGCTCCCGAGTCCAGCTTACTGCTAATGCACACTCTGGCAGGCAGTAATTGGGTTCCTACCAGTTATGTGGGGGACCTGGATTGAGTTTCTGGGTCCTGCCTTCCACCAGCCCAGCCCTGGTCATTTTAAGTATTTGGGGAGTGAATGGAGGAATGGGAGAGCTCACTCTTGCTTGTGCTCATTCTCTGTCTCTCTGCCTCTAACAAACAATTTTTAAACAAAACTCAGAGATCAGATCCATAAAACGCATGAACTTGGGTAGGACTACACATACATTTGCTTTACAAAGGAATTTACCATTCCTTCTTCTTTCCTATTTCCAGAGACCAGCATGCTACGATGTCTCACATTCGAGGAAATTGGCTCCTGCCAATTCCTTCTTGGTTTGAGGAATTCAGCCATCCTCCAGGTGGATGAGGACATTACAAGCTGCCTTATCAAAATGAGGGTGGGAAGGAACTAAGGAACCGTTCCAAGAAGGAGGAAAACAAAACAACCTGGTACAGCAGCTCTTGGCATAAATCAATTTGCAGCCTATGTGTTTCAGTGGCTTTTTCTCCTTTCCCTCTGATACTGGTTCTTCTCTGGCATATTCTACGGTTGTATGGATTAGGAAGCAACATAGCAAATATATCCAGTGGTTCCAGTGCCAAAATTTCATCTCAAAATCTAGCAGCTTCTAAGAGCCTCATAAAAAGCAGCCTTACTGAGACTGGTGCTGTGGCGTAGCAGTTAAGCCGCCGCCTGCAACGCCAACATTCCATATGGGTGCCGACTTAAGTCCCAGCTGCTTCACTGCCAATGCAGCTCCCTGCTAATGCACCTGGGAGAGCAGTGGAAGATGGTCCAAGTGCTCGGGCCCCTGCCATCCATGTAGGAGACCCGGAAGAAGCTCCTGGCTCCCACCTTGCTCAGCCCTGGCCATTGCAGCCACTTGGGGAGTGAACCTGCAGATAGAAGATCTCTCCCTCTCTCTCTGTAATTCTACCTTTCAAATAAATAAACCTTAAAAAAAAAAAACACACAAAAACATAGTCTCGCTCAAACCTCAAACCTGGCCCTCAGAAACTCCTCCTCACAGGACAATTTCCTGATGCCTGTCAATCATCCACTCCCTTTCACCAAAAGGCAACCCTGGGCCTACCTTGCTGCCACTTGTACATAGGCAGGACCACGGTATGCCAGGAACGCCACCAGACTCCAGCTTCCTCCACGACTCTGCCGCCTCCATTCTGGCTCCACACAGACCCCATGGACTCTGCTGCCGGCCCCCAGCCTGGTGCAGAGGTGCTGCCAGACTCTAAAGCCCACACAGGACAGGTGAGGGAACTTCCGGCTCAGAACTCATTGCCAGCCTGTTTTCCCCACCTGGCGTGTGAACTCCCGGAACCTTAGGAAACTTCCAGAATCGACAGAAAACTTCTGCAGATCTTCCGAGGACAGAGAACTCTTCTTCCTCCACAAAACAGTCAAATGGGGCCAATCCATGAGACAATGACAATAAAAGGGAGGGGCAGGTGCAGGGCTTAAATCCTGCCTGGAGCAAATCAGAGTGCCTGGGTTCCAGGCCCTGCTCCACTTGTGACTCTAGCTTCCTGCTAATGCATTAGGCCCTAGGAGGTTGCAGGTGATGGCTCAAGTGCTTGGGTCTCTGCCAGCCACGTGAGAGACTTATGTTGAGCTCCAAGCACCTGGCTTCAGTCTGGCCCAGGCCCAGGCCCAGGCCCAGGCCCAGGCCCAGGCCCAGCTGTTATGGATATTTAGGGGAACAGTAAACCCGTGGATGAAAGCGCTCTCTCTCCCTCTCTGCTCTTCTTCCATCTGTCTCATTTTAAAGAAATATAAGTAAATAAGTTTTTTAAAAAAGAAAATAAAAGTGGAAATGGAGTGACTTAATGAAAAAAACTGATTTTAAAATAGGTCTCATCTCCACCTTAGCTTTATTTTTCCTTAAGATTTATTTGATTTCAAAGCAAAGTTACAGAGAGGGAAAAACAGAGAAATCTTCCATCTGTTGGTTTACTCCATTGCAGATGGCTGCAATGGTGGGGCTGGGCCAGACCAGAGCCAAGAGCTACAGCCTGGGACTCCCACAGGACTCCCCAAGCACTTGGACCATCTCCCATTGGCTTCCTAGGTGCATTAACAGGGAGCTGGATCAGAAGTGGAGCAACTGGGATTCGAACCAGTGCTCATGAGATGCTGGCATTGCAGGTGGCAGCTTAACCCGCTACCCCTCACACCAGCCCACATATAGTTTTTTTTTTGTTTTTTGTTTGTTTGTTTTGTTTTTTTTTACAGGCAGAGTGGACAGTGAGAGAGACAGAAAGAAAGGAGAAAGGTCTTCCTTTTGCCCTTGGTTCACCCTCCAATGGCTGCCATGGCCGGCTTGCTGCGGCCGGCACACCATGCTGATCCGAAGCCAGGAGCCAGGTGCTTCTCCTGGTCTCCCATGGGGTGCAGGGCCCAAGCGCTTGGGCCATCCTCCACTGCACTCCCTGGCCACAGCAGAGAGCTGGCCTGGAAGAGGGGCAACCGGGCAGAATCTAGTGCCCCGACCGGGACTAGAACCCAGTATGCCGATGCCGCAAGGCAGAGGATTAGCCTATTGAGCCAAGGCGCTGGCCAACCAGCCCACATATAGTTTTAGAGCTCACAAAACAATGTGCAAATTTCCCTAAATGTGCTTTGTGGTTTTCAGTGTTCTTAAAATTGAGAGATTCTCCATACATGTGAATCTTCACCTTAAAAGAGAGAAGGAAAGAAAGGAAAAGCGAAAAAAAAAAAAAACACTCTGGTAATATGAGGTCCAGATTCATTTGACAACAACCAGCTGGGACAATGTCACCGCCTGGAGAGAGGACTCCAGCTCCCCCTCCTCTCAAGCCTTTATCATTCTTTACCATACCTGTCTCCCCCAGCACTGACCTGCGACCTCCTGTGTGAGGTTGCAAATCCTGATTTACAAAGCATCTCCCTCTCCCATTGCCCACCCCACCCCCCAGTGCTGCAGAATGCCTTCAGGCTCACAGCAACCCTGGCAGGCAGGTGTTATTAATAGAAACTGGTAGGAATGGGGAGTCTTGGCCTAACAGGTTCTAATTCAATCCCTGATACCTTGTAAAGACGGCCCAGGCCCCACTCACGCACAGGTGGACCAGTGGCCTGTCTCCTGAAAGTGCCTCTAACCAAAGCTGTTTATAGGGCTCCTAAGCAGAAGGTCACTGGAATTATTTTATTATGATTTTCCTGCAGAAAGACTTTGCTAAAAGGGGCCAGGGAGGGCATCTGAAATGTTCCCAATGTTCTCCAGGCAGAAGCACTTAGGCGAGAGGGACACCCTCAGCTGGAAGAGCTCCAGCTGGGGGCTATGCCAAGAGTATGTCCACGTGTGGCCTTAGCCAGAGACTAAATGCAGCCGCAGCAAGTCATCTCAGGCAGCCTGGGGACACGTAAGGTGAGCCCGCGATTTAGTTTGAGGCGTAACCTGTTCTGGGTATAGCATTTTAAAATGTTCCCCAACCTTTGACTTTTGAGGTTGACAACATTCCAAAAATCGAAGCATAAACGTTGGAGGAAACGAAAATATTCCTACCATATCTTAGGAATATTTGATCTCTCCTTGAACCAGGGATGAGGATGATTATTGCACTCATTTTGAGACTGTATAGCTCAGGGAGCTTCAACAAGTTCATGGGAAACAGAATTGAAAGATAAGTTTATTTTGGTGCAAAACTTCAAAATCCATGTCTACACGTACTCCATGAACTTTTTGCACCCAAATAACTTATCTTTAATCCCTTTTCCATGGACGTTTGGAGTATCCTTGTGCTGGGAACCAAGAATTTGTTCCCTGTTTGATCACATCTCTGAATGACTTCAAAGCTGCAAATCATTGTTAATCACTAAACGTATTTACCAAGCAGCTACTGGCCTACGGCTGTGCAAAATCACTAAAAAGGTTTGCTTTCTAATTTCTAGTTGGTGCTGATTAAATACAGGCTAGCTGAAGGATAGACAGACTCACTTCTAAGAATTTAGATAAAACACACACCCAGCAAACACCCCTCAACACAGGCATTATTAAAATGAAGATACAGTTTTCCTTCCTCTGCTGTCGCCTAACCACCACCACTTAGAGTATATAAGGCCACTCTAGGTTTATAAGCACATTTTCATAAATCTCGCTCAATACAAGGATCCCACCTCCTTTCCAGCAGAGATTCAAAGCAGCTCACTTGTACCAAAAGGCCAGCATGAGCCAGCACAGAAGCACCAGGCAAGGCACTGTAGGAAGGACTCAAAGCAGCAAAAAAGAGCCAGTGTTTGTGACCAGAGTCATTCCAAGCTAGTTGATTCACTCTCTCTCAATATATACATTTATATAATAAATATAAATATGTTTTACAGGCAGAGTTAGACAGTGAGAGAGAGAGACAAAGAGAAAGGTCTTCCTTCCATTGGTTCACCCCCCAAATGGCCACTATGGCTGGCGTGCTGTGGCTGGCATGCTGCACCGATCCGAAGCCAGGAGCCAGGTGCTTCCTCCTGGTCTCCCATGGGGTGCAGGGCCCAAGCACTTGGGTCGTCCTCCACTGACTTCCTGGGCCACAGCAGAGAGCTGGACTGGAAGAGGAGCAACCGGGACAGAATCCTGCGCCCCAACCGGGACTAGAACCCGTTGTGTTGGTGCTGCAGTCGGAGGATTAGCCTAGTAAGCCGTGGTGCCGGCCTATATATATATATTTAAGAAGCCAAGACAGACAAGAGAGAGAACTCCCATCCACTGATTCACCTTCCAAATGCCTACAAGTGCTGGGTCCAGGTCAGGTGAAAGACGGGAGCCAGGAACACAATGCAGGTCTCCCATTGGGGTGACAGGAACCCAGTTGCTGGAGCTGTCACCCGCTTCCTAGGATCTACATTAGAAAGGAACTGGAGCTGGGAATTGAACCCAGGCACTTTGACTGGGACTTGAGCCTCTTAACTGAGAGGTAAATGCCTACTCTCACACTTGCTGTCCTCTTGACCCTCCCTCTTGACCCTCACCACAAGCCAAGGTGGAATGGGAATCAGTCTAAACCAGTTGGCATCAGGCTAGATGCTCTTGGAGCCGTTACTCATTTGCAGATAACCAAGGAGCGGACAAGATGCACCGTTGATAGCTAGAACTCTTCCAGCTGGAGATGGCAGAAGTCTGCCCAAAACAAACTGGCATGTGTTGGTATCAAGGTTCAGGATAGACTGAACGTAAGAAATGTTTTCCGGAATCAGTGGCTCTTTGTTCCTCTAACGTCCCCCGTGTTGGCTTCACCTTCAGACAAGCTCTCTCCAAGAGAGAGCTCCAAGCAATGATAATTACCAAGCACTCCAGGCCCACACTGGACCAAGACAGCTACATAGAACAGTTCTAACCAGAACTTGGAGCTGAATCAAGACCTACAATCAGGGAATAGAATCCCGTCATTGGACAGGCCCCTATCACGTGCCCACTTCCCACCCAAGGATGTCAGTCCTGCTCATACCACATGGTCTAAGACACCTGAAACTGAGTTTCAAAACCAACAGTCTCCCGGCACACTGACTGTGCTGGCCCTGGTGGTGGATCCTGGATTTATGATACCTGTCTAGCCTTCACTGTCACCTGATTTTCTGCATCAGAAGTTTAATAGGCAGAGTTGTGGCACAGGATAAGTCACCTCCTGCAACATAGGCATCCCCATGTCAGAGTGCCTATTGGAGTCCTGACTGCTTCACTTCCTGTTCATGCACCGGGAAAGCTCTGGACAACGGCCCGAGTGTTCGGGCTTCTGCCACCCACATGGGAGATCTGGATGGTGCTCCTGACTCCTGGCTTTGGCTCGGCCCAGCCCCAACCATTGCAACTATTTGTTTTTTGGTTGTTTTGTTTTGTTTTTAATGTCCAAGGCTTGTTATAAAGATACACTTCCACATGGATCCCAGATATTCCCAGGGCTGCAGCCAGTCTCTGGGAATCGTAGGATTGGGGTGGGAGGGACAGGATGGAGCCAACTGTGAGTCTGCAATAGCCACCTGAAGATCTAGAACGTTCTCCTGCAGCACAGCATGGGGGGCCGAGGGCAGGCGGTGCTGGAAGGGAGGTCGGCACCGTCAGGAGAGAGGCAGAGTTCAGTCTGGGACAGCATGAGTCTCCAGCGTCAGCAGGAAGATGAAGTGGGACAGTGATGGTGGCAGCGCTGCTGGGGGAAGATAAGCCTGGTGGCAACACGGAGGTGGCTGCACTGTCAGAGGTGATGAGGGAAGCAAGGGCTGGGGAGTCACGAGCTGATGAGGGCCTGGGCTCTCCCATCCAGACAGCCCAGTCCCCTCCCCGCTGCTCTGTATCGCTCCTGCTTCCTTTCCTGCCTCCACTTCTCCTTATTTCTTTTTAAGATTGATTAACTGATTGATTTAAATGGCAGTGTGACAGAGAGGAAGGGAGAGATATCTTCCCTTTGCTGGCTCACTCTCCAAATAGCTGCAATAGCTGGGGCTGGGCCAGGCCAAGGTGAGGGAGACAGGAACTTCATCTGGATCTCCCATGTGGGCAACAGGGGCCCAAATACTTGGGCATCTTCCACTGCTTCCCAGGGGCATTGGTAGGAAGCTGGATTGGAAGTGAAGCAGCTGGGACTCAACTAGAACTTTGATACCAGGTGTGGGAGTCCCAAGCAGTGGCTTAACCTGCTGTGCCACAATGTCAGCCCCTCCTGCCTCCACTTCTCTAAGCATATCAAGTATTTGATTATATGCAAGATGCATTTAAACTCGAGCGGGCCCCAGTGAGGGAAAGTAAAAAGCGTCACGACAGGTGGGCATCGCAGCATAGGGGCTTACACTTGAGACACCAGCATTCCACATCACAGTGCCAGTTCCAGTTCTGGCTGTGCTGCTTCTGACCCAGCTCCCTGCTAATGCACCTGGGAAGCTGCAGATGATGGCCCAAGTGCTTGAGTCCCTGCCACACATACAGAAGACCCAGAATGCGTTCCTGCCTGCCGGTTTCGGCCTGGTACAGCTGCAGCTGTTGCAGCATTTGGGAGAGTGAACCGGAAGAAGGAAGTTGTCTGTCTCTCTGTATCTCCCCCTTTCTGCCTTTCAAATAAATAAGTCTTAAAAAAAAAAAATAAAAAATACCATAAGAAAAGACCAGCCCTGCCAAGAGAAACATGAGTGACTGATGGGTATGGCACACGTGGACCAAGGAAGATAGAGATCAATGGTCCCTCTGTGTTAAGGAGCTGGATTTTGCAAACTCTTGAATCTCAACTTCACCATTTACTGATTATGTGACAATGGGCAAGTTGTCTCTCTCAGCCTTGGCATTTCCCATCTGTAAAGTGGAAGTAATCACTGAACTTCCCTCGGAGACGCATCATAAACTTTCATTGTGTTAACAGTGTGTGTTACCTGACTCAATGAATATCCGCTACAGGCTTAGTATCCTTAACTAAAATGCTTGGGACCACACATATTTCAGATTTCAGAGGTGTTATGGATGTTGGAATAGTTACATAGATTTTACTGCAAGAACATACCTCATCCAAAAAGCTGAAATCAGAAATGTACCAAAATGTGAAGCATTTTGTGGGTACTCAATAAGTTCTGGATTTTGGAAGATTTTGTATTCCAACTTAAAGATTAGGGACATTCAACCTCTGTTATTATTATTTGCATGCGGGAAGATCACAAGCAACCCTGCTGGTAGGAATCACCTGAACGTCCTCCCAAAGCTAAAAATTCCTACATACAAGAGAAGCCTTTGAACACAGGGCTAGGCGCTTCCCCACTGATCCTCAGGCTGAGCACAGACTGCAGACTCCAGCCTGGCACAGATACCAGCCACTAGAGGGAGCACTAGAGGGACAGTGGACTTCCACAAACCACCATCCTTCAACCCTGGGTCTTTCCAATTGCAGCTTTGAACATTTTTGAATTCATGAAATACTGTAGAAAACATCAGCATCAATTGCAGAAGTTACTTGCTTCAATCACACAATTTTATATGCATGTGTGTCCTCAGTCCCAATAGGAATTGTATTTCTCACTGGGCAATAGAAAACCATCAGAAGAGTCTGAGAAATGCTGCCTTTAAAAATGTGCAAGGGGCTGGCATTGTGGCACAGCGAGTAAAGCTGCTGCCTGTGGCGCCAGCATCCCATATGGGGCAGCAGTTCGAGTCCCAGATGCTCCACTTTCAATCCTTCTCCCTGTTAATATGCTTGGGAAAGCAGAGGAAGATGGCCTGAGTTCTTGGGCCCCTGCCACCCACATAGGAGATCTGGAAGAAGCTCCCAGCTCCTGGCTTTGGCCTAGCCTTACCTTAGCTTTTGCAGCCATTTGGGGAGCGAATCAGAGGATGGAAGACCTCTCTGCCTCTCCTCTCTTTCTCTCTCTCTCTCTCTGTGTATGCCTTTCAAGTAAAAAAAAAAAAAGTGTAGGAAAACCCACCTATTTTCTTTAATTCTCTGATACCAACAGGCAACCTTTAGATAAGTCCTTGTTGTATATTACAGAAAAATCAGACACAGAGTGGAGGAGTAAATCTAACTAATAACACCTCATATTGTAGGGATTTCTATTCTTTCTCTCCCTCTGATGCTCATTAAGTATAGGTGCCCCCCAAGGTCTAACCTGCGCCTCCTTTTCCAGGCTATGAATGACCTGCCTGCGTCTTGTCCCAGGTGGGTGGCATTTCCCCCCAAGGCTTTCACTGGCTCCTCTATGTGGCTAAATCTGGAACAGCTCGTTTAGCTCTTAATTCCAAGTAGGTGTTTCCAAATTGTGGCTGGATCCTTTCCACGGATTGCCCATGGACTCCTCAAATTCAACCTGGCTGAAACTCAAGTCATCCCCTTTCCTTTATAACAAGCCCTGTGTCCCCTGCTCCGGGCTCCTCTCCCTTCTCAGTCACCCAGGTAAAATAAACTCAGTCGTGGTCGTGGTCCAGTCCCCTTTCCCTTCTGTCACTTCCAAGTGCTGTCATCTGGGCCCACACAGTCTGTACTCACACCTCTTCCCCAGGGTTTCTTCCCCTGGCCATCAGTTACCTTACCAAAACATGGGTTTCGATATGTTATTGACTCATATCATTCTGATTCCTAAATCAAATAATAATTCTCTAAGAATAACCATATAAAATACAAACATCCAAGCATGAGATTTAAGACCCAAACCAAAAAATACTAATGATTCTACCTCAAGTGCTAATCCCAACTGACCAATGGTGTCTTCTTGGAGAACTGTGTTGAGAAGGATTCTGAGGCTTCTTAAAAACTCAGCAAAAAAAGGGTTAACAAAGGACACAAGAGGCAGAAGAAGATATTTCTGGACCAAGTCAGTATTTTGCTTCTCCTTACCTAGTACAACATAAACCAGTCAGCCATGAAAACTACTTATCATTGTTGAAATATACTAAGCAATTAATAATCGGTTAATAATTTCATTAAAAATGAAGACCATCTATTTTCATGATTCATTTCTTTTACTGTCTAGATTTTTTGCTCTTGTTTCAGCTTCCTCCTCTTTGACTCCTCATCTACTTTGAGAGTTAATGACTTACACTTCTACTTAGTATGACTCAATCTCTTTTTTATCATAAATACTATATATGTACATTATGTGTACTTATATAATGTGTGTGTATTTGTATGCATCTGTGTGTGTGTACTTTTGCCTTTCTCTTGGGAAAATAAGCTCTCAGAAGGCAGTGAACATATCTTAGTCATATTCCAACCCTAGATCTCAGACAGTAACTTAAACACAGCAAGCATTCATTCTATGTAGGTTGACAGATGAATGAACAATTCAACCAGTATTCTGCTGGCATGTTGACCCGTGACTTTTCTAAAAGGAGAACTTGTCGCAGGGAAGCTCTGGGATCCAGAGCCATCTCAGAAGCCGAGCCACTCCGACAGCGATCTCCGGCCAGAGTGAGTTGCCCCAAACTACAAGGTATGTGGTAGAACTGTGAATTCAAGAGAAGCACGTCTTAGTCATTGGTAGAGCGGTACACCTCTCAACATCTGTGAATGACACGACAAGCCCACGAGGCAAGCTTGATGACCCTTGTGCCCGTCAAGGCTAGGAAGACAAGACGCGCCCGACAGCACGTGAGCACGCTCAGGAAGAAGGGGGCTCAAACCCAGGCTCATACTTCCGATCCACGGCTCACACAAAGCTGTGCTCTTCCCGCTTCACTAGTGACCTGGTGAATTTCAGTGCAGACAGAAGAATCTGCTACTGTGAAAAACAACAGGTTGTAAAACCACTGTACCGCACCATGCTCTCTATCCTGCAGGAGTCTTGCCCTGGGATCATCCAAGCAGCCCCCTACACCACTGGCCAGTGTGCCCCCCAAACTGTAACCAGGTGAAGGCAGTTTTTGAAGAGACATGTCAAAGCCCACAGCCTCTCTCATGGTCAGTTACAGGGAGGCCAAAGACCCAAAGCCCTCGCCATCAACTCTCTCCCATCACAGCAGCAAATTGGGCAGCACTATTTATAACACCCCAGTAGCTTGAACAACCAAGAGGGAAGTCCCAGGGACTGGGGGGGGGGGGGGGGGTGTCCACTCATCTTCCCTTTACAGGAAAAAAATAGCTTTTATTGTTGTTGTTGCTTGAACCTCTAAGAAGGGGAGGGGGGAAAAGAAGCTGAAGAGAGATGGTGACAGACTTGTTAGTTTCCACAGCCGATGCCAAGTCCTGTCTTAGAGGGAGGACATGGCAGGCATTTTCCTCTTCCAAGAAGCACTGATGCTTGGGACTTTTCATTTCAAGCACTGAAAAGCCAATCATCTGGGCCAAAATCAGAGCGAGCTGAAAGATTTCAGCGATTCGGGGGTTATCTTCCCTGTCTCTTCCCTCTGTGTCTGTGTGGTTCCTCAAACAAAGCGGGCTGGGAAAGTTCAAGCTCAGTTCACAGAAGAGAACATTCTGTACTCGGCACAACAGGCTGGGCTGCTCTCTAAAACAAGATCAACAGCGTGATGTCAGCCGCCGCTGCCAGCCCACAGCCCCGTGTTTGAACGCCCAGGCTGTCAGAGGCCGCCGCTGGACAGTGCCCCGCGAACGGGGACGTGCGTGCGCACCAGCCCGCCCAGCGGCACAGATGACTTTCTGTCCCTTGGCACTCAGCTGTCACCTCTGCTCCCCCAGGGTCAGGGGAGCTCTTGGGATATCTCTCTTTGGAGCGTGAGTACAGCTGAAACATTTCCAAGGAAAAAGCCCCCTGCGTGGCCACTTGTGTGCTGGCATGAACTGGAGCTTTTCAATCTGTGTGGAATTTCTGGTCCACAGATGACAGCAGCCATACCCCACGCGCTGCCACTGCCGAAACAGAGGGACGGAGAGTCAAGGTGTTTACCGCCCCCCATGCCGTCCCCACCTTTTCTGTTCTCTTCTGGATCCAATGCGCTTTCTTCCTCTGTTGGTAATCTAGTGTGCAATTCAACTATTAATCCATATTTATTGAGTGCTGAGTGTGGGCCAGAGATTGTCCGTAGAATAATAGCTGCAGCAAGGGTTCTCTGACGCAGTGAAACCCTGGCCTTGAAGCGAGCCCCAGAGGAAGGAAGAAAGAGGGAGGTTGTGGGCGGTCACCTGTCGGGCATAGGGGCGGCAGCCAGAAGGAGGGCTGGAGAGACCTGGACACAGGTGTGTGGTTTGCAGGATGGCAAGGCAGACTCGGGAGCGGTGCGGTTTCCCTTTCCTGGTGTGCTTTCCAGGTTGAATCCCAGCCTGCTTGCAAGAGGGAGAGATGACAACAGAAGGCACAAGTGCCCACGGCAGGGGGCAATCGCCCCTCCAGGCTGCTTTAAAGACTGCTCCTCCAGCACGGTTGCAGAATGCCCAGACCAACAGGGCCGAAGGGCAGCAGCGAAACAGACAGGAAAGCTGGGAACTCCGTGGCTTTGAACACTGATTTACTGTGCGTGTGTGGCATCGTGCAGAATCATCTCAGACTTTGTGCCTGCCGGTGAGTTTCTGTGCCCTGAGCTGTTAACCAGAGAGAAGATATCTATTGGGCTGACTACCGTGGGATGTAAGGAAATAATATATGCCTTTGCTTGGCATACACTAGGTATTCAACAACTAGTAATCCTCATTATTATTTTTTAAAAGGCACTGTTCCTTTTTTTTTTTTTTCATTTATTTGACAGAGTTAGATAGTGAGAGAGAGAAACAGAAAGGTCCTCCTTCTGTTGGTTCACCCCTCAAGTGGCCACCAATGCCAGAGCTACACCGATCCAAAGCCAGGAGCCAGGTGCCTCCACCTGGTCTCCCATGCAGGTACAGGGACCCAAGCACCTGGGCCATCCTCCACTACCTTCCCGGTCCACTGCAGAGAGCTGGACTGGAAGAGGAGAAACCAGGACTAGAACCTTGCGCCCATATGGGATGCCGGCACTGCAAGTGGAGGATTAACCAAGGGAGCCATGGCGCCGGCTCCTCTCATTATTATTTTTTTTAACAAGCAGAGTGGACAGTGAGAGAGACAGACAGAGAGAAAGGTCTTCCTTTGCTGTTGGTTCACCCTCCAATGGCCGCCGCGGCCGGCGCACTGCACTGATCCGAAGCCAGGAGCCAGGTGCCTCTCCTGGTCTCCCATGGGGTGCAGGGCCCAAGGACTTGGGCCATCCTCCACTGCACTCCGGGCCACAGCAGAGAGCTGGCCTGGAAGAGGGGCAACCGGGCAGAATCTAGCGCCCCAGCCAGGGCTAGAACCTGGTGTGCCGGTGCCAGGTGGAGGATTAGCCTAGTGAGCCTCGGCGCCAGCCCCCCCCTCATTATTGTTAATGTAAGTACCTTTCAGAGAAAGCTGGTGGTTGAGTCTCACTTAAGAACTTGAACCAGGGGCTGGCGCTATGACGTAGTAGGCTAAGCCTCCCTGCTTGCAGTGCCAGCATCCAATATGGGCACCAATTTGTGTCCTGGCTGCTCTTCTTCTGATCCAGCTTGCTGCTACGGCCTGAGAAAGCAGTAGAAGATGGCCCAAGTGTTTGTGCCCCTGCACCCACGTGGGAGGCCGGGAAGAAGCTCTTGGCTCTTGGCTTCAGATCAGCCCAGCTTTGGCCGTTATGGCCATCTGGGGAGTGAACCAGCAGATAGAAGACAGAGGTCTCTCTGTCTCTCCCTCTTTGTAACTTAACCTTTCAAATAAATACATAAAATCTTATTTTAAAAATAAACAAACAAATCTTTAAAAAAAAAAAAAGAACTTTCACCAATGCATCCTCTTGAAACATTTTCTTGTCCACCTATTTTCACAATTTATTTACTGAGCCACTGTCCGTTGGGCACCTGCACCTCGCTCTGTACTCTATGCCAGGCATGAGGCCCTGGGGCATCCAAAACCTTGACCTCAGGAAGCCCCCTCACCTTTCCAGGGCAGTCAGCTTACACAGGGCAGTAAGCCCTGGGCTGCTGGCCACTGCTTCTTCCCAGCCCTACTATCTTCATACTCAGGCTCATTTCTTCTCCGTCCAAGACGATCTTGACCACTGTGACCAGCCATCCCTGGGAAAAAGAAACCTCTGGGACACCTGAGGAGCAGGGATTTGTCACAAAGCACCGTGATGCAAGACATTTCTTGGGACTGTACTTCCAGAATGTAAACATGCTTTCTCACTTCAGAACCAGAGCTCCTGCCAAGACTTTGAAAAACAAGTTACACAAGCACATTTGGGGTAGCTGGACAGGCCACATCGCAGCTGCTGCTATGTGGGGAGGGAGCTGGCCTCAAGGACTCAGGCAGGGACAATACACCCACCAAGAAATGCAAAGCTCAGTCCCGGAGCCCAGTACAACACAACAAGCCATGGCCTGTGACTCAAAGGAGTCATCTGTTGATGACAATTTAATGGATGTCCGTACCACCTTCACAAGTGGGCTCCCACTCAACAGAGCAATCACCTGCCGTGAGAGCCAAGGCTCAGCCCAGGTAGGACTCCCTTGGAACTGGTCACTGGGACATCTTACATTCTTTCTGTCCCAGGAAGATCACTCCCCTCCCTTCCCCAGTTCTACTCCTCTCACCAAGGGACTTACAATATTGGCAGCAAAGAGCTTGTCTCAAAAACACCTTCCCCCAAGTCGGAGTCTTTTGCCAAGTGCTACTGCCAGTTCCAACAGTTACAGGTAGAATTTCCCAGGTCACAGAGTACATAAGCCACTAAAAGCAAGATGTTAAGGATCTGAGGTGGACTAAGCTAAGTCAATCCACGTGATAGGCAAGTAACCAAGATTTCAAAAGGAGTAAAGGAAAAGAAGGAGTTTGCAGACAATTAAGCAAGAGTTCACGTCAACCCACACTCTTCCTGGTAGGAAGAGAGACCTACGAGAGTGACGTCTGTTGACCATTCATTAAGTGCCAAGAGCTTTACATATGTTCTCTCAGTTAATCCCCACAATGATTCTGTGTGGCAGGTGATGATATTGTGCTCCTTGTAGATGAGAAAACCAAGACTCAAGAGCTTAACTAATTTTCTCAAAGTCATGCACAAAGCCAAGCACAAGGCACAGCTTGCATTTGAACCCTGGTCTATTCAGCTTGAAAGCCCAGGTTTCTGTATTTATACTCTTCTGCCTCCCCTCCCTGTGTGCAAGAATCTTCTGAGAATACTAAAGGGATCATCTTCTACAATTAATTTCTTAGAGACTGAAATCTCCCATTGTCTAATAAATACCAAGTCCTACTTCAGTACAGACAATCAATCAGCAGCAGTTATGAACACTCATGAGGCATCGTGCTATATTCTACAGGGGAGAAAAAGGAGAATTAAGCATAAGTGTTACTCAAGCACTTTAAATACTGTCTGGACAGGACAGGTTGTGCTGAAGTAATAATCTCTTACATGTAATGGCTTAGCACAACAGAAGTTTAATTCCTGTCCATACCACATGAACTGGATTTGAAGATGTCCCATGCTTTCTCTAACAGCTGGGTCATCCTGACCCCAGGCCTCTGTTCAGCTCTGATAGGCCCTCTCCTCCTCGAGCCTACCGTGTATGTTCTTGGTTCCAGGTGTTCACTCGGGTTGTCTCTCCAGGGCTGGAATAATGTATGTCAATGATGAGGATGACTGGTGCTGGGTTACCATCACCCTATTGAAGGCACAGATGCTGGGTTACCATCACCCTATTGAAGGCATAGCCCTGGAGAGACAAACGAATGAACACCTGGAACCAAGAATATACATGGTAGGCTCAAGGAGGAGAGAGCCCATGAGAGTGGAACAGAGGCCTGGGGTCAGGATGACCCAGCAGTTAGAGAAAGCATGGGACATCATCAAACAGGAGAAAACCACAATTCGAATGCAATGTTGAGAATTGTAGCTAGTGAGGCTGGCTCTGCAGCATAATGGGTAGAGCCACTGCATGCATGATCAAATTCCGGCTGCTCCATTTCTGATCAGGACTCTGCTATGCCCTGGGAAGGCAGTGGAAGATGGCCCAGGTCCTTGGGCCTCTGTACCGGCATGGGGGACCCAGAGGAAGCTCCAGAATCCTGGCTTCAGATCTGCCCAGCTCCAGCTGTTGTAGCCATTCGGGGAGTTAACCAGCAGATGGAAGACCAATCTCTCTCTCTCTCTCTCTCTCTCTCTCTCTACCTCCCTCCCTCCCTCCCTCCCTCCCTCTGCCTCTCCTCTGTAACTCTACCTTTCAAATAAGTAAATAATGTTTTTTAAAAAAGAATTGTAGTTAGTGACTGTTATTTAATTTATTTATTCATTTTACATTTTTTTCTTAATTTGAGAGATAGTGAGAGGGAGCCAAAGAGTCAGAACAGGAGAGACAGGTCGAGAGAGCTCACAATGCTCACAATGGCCAGTGCTGGGTGGGCCAGATGCCAGGAGCCAGGAACTCAATCCAGGTCTCCCTCAAGGGTGGCAGCAGCTCGATTACTTGAACTATCACTGTAGCCTCTCAGGGTCTGCAGTGGCAGGAAGCTGGAGTCGGGAGCTGGAGCTAGCAATTGAATGTAGGAATGCTAACGTGAGACAGGGGCATTTTAACAGATAGGCTAAACACACACCCTTCACAAATGTTTCAAAGATTTTGCACAGGAGATACAAAAGTGTATGAGGCTTGTTTCCTGCTCTCAAGTTGCTCCAGTCTCTAGTAAAAGGAGAATAAATGTACTAATTATTTCAAACATTGCTACCTTTTTTAAAGGTCTGATCTCAAAGGGAAACTTTGATGGATAGAACCTAAAACTTCAAGAATGCAAGATCATGAAGGAGGAAGGGCTGAGCAGGCTGGATTACTCCATGAGATTGGATGGCAGTGAGGAATCCGTGGCAGAAGGAGGCTGCACGGCTCGGGGATAGAGAAGAGTAGAAGATTTAAGAAGAGAGGAAATAAGGCAGCTGGCCATGGGATGAAAAGCTCTTGGAATGAACGAAGATTTTCAGAGGGAATTTGTATGCAGTTTGGTCATATGACTTTCAGGGTAAGCCCTCCTGTTGTGAGCAGGGCAGTAGAATCTACATTACTGAAATGCTTTGGGAGGTGGCTTGAGAGGCCACAAGGGGGCAAGTGGGTTGCAGTGAAGTGTTGGTTACAGCCTCACGTTCCAGTCCAGGCACCAAGAGTATCAAGTGCAAGTGCAAAGGAACTGAGCTGTGGGACAGGGCGTTTTGATTGAGCAAATTCTAGCAAACATTGATAAACAGCATTAAAGGGATGAAGTCAGGAAAAGCGCGTTCAGTAATCTAATCCAATGATCAAAACTTGTAGAAATAATACCATGAATTCACCTTCAAAATTATTCATCAAATTTATTCCTGCTTCAATATTGGCACAAAAATCTTTTGTTTGAGCTTAGCAAAAACTCAGGACATGACTTCCTGTCAGCCTATTGGTAAGAGAAGCGGTGGATCCAGAGGTGAACTTTTCTAAGGAATGTCTTATTTATATTCACCTCTCACGCACAGTCTGCCAATATTTACCTTGCTGCTAAGCACCACCTCGCCTCGTGCCAACATCCTCCAGGCCCGTGTTCCAGCAGGTGAAGGATTGCCCGAGACAGCAGCAAACAGAAGCGGAGAGTGGGGGACTATGAAACACACTTCTTGATTTACAGTCCACTGTCAAGGGGGACAATTTATCTCCACTTCTCAGAGCCCAAAGGAGCCTAACTGCAGAATGTGTGCGCGTGCATGTGCGCCTATATTTTAAATATCCACCTGGGAAATCTCTCAATCAGCATTTATTTCAATAATCCCATGCATTTCTATGGCACCTCTCTCCACAAATGCTTCCAAACCAGTTTATAAGTTTTATACAGCCGGGGAATTGCCATGGCAGGAACAGAAGGAAATAGATACGGATCAGCTTCCCAGGGAGAACTTGGGACTAAGTGTACTTTTGTTGAAAAGTATGGGGATCCAAGAATGTGCACTTTATTCAGGATGTGCAGGTAGTTAAATGACACTGTATTTCATTACAACATTATTCTAATTTCTTCTTAGGAATCCATTCAAATTCTACCCAACTTTCAAGACCTACCTCTAGACTGAACTCTACAGTTGATGCTCAGTTTTGGTCTCTTGGAGCAAAAGCCTGTCACTTTGCCCTGGATGCTGTTTTTCCCTAAGCACACAGAAGGATAGCAGCGGCTAGGAGGCCTTGCACTGCTCTTGGGGGTTATACATTATGCATTTCTAGCCTGTTTCTCAGGAGAAGCAGGAAAGTATCCAGGAGGCCACTGAGCACCTGTGTAGAACTTGAAGGAACTTTAAATCAGCCAATAAATATTTGCTGAGCAATTACATGTTCTAGAAACTGTGCCAAGATGCTGGAGACACAGCTGAGAGCAAAGGGGCCATGATCCCTGACCTCCTGGAGCCAGCAGTCTAGAAGGGGAGCTGATCATTAATCCAATCATCACACAGATCTGTGTAAACTTAGCATCAAGAAAAGGGTAACAAAGGAGGACTCCGAGAAGAGGAGCAGGAAATTCAATCTAGACTAGGGGATCTGGGAAAGCTGCTGGAGAAAGTCAAGTTCAAGTGTTCACTTGTAGGATGAGCAGGAGTCAACTCTGAGTGTGTGAGTGTGAGTGTGTGTGTGTGTGTGTGTGTGTGTGTGTGACAGCCTCAGCTTCCTCATTTGTAAAATGACTATACTAGCCTAGTCTAACTTTGGAGTCTATAGAAACAGACTCTAAAACGAGGACTCTTTGGAAGCTAATTCATGAAGAACTGTCCTCCAGGGGGGAAAATAGCAGAGAAGATGGGGAATTAGACTGCGAAGAGCAGGGGCCAAGCAACTTTGAGGATGGAGCCGTCTGCTGGAGAGGCCTGCGGGTCACAGGATAAGCCACACGGGTAGCTGGGACCACTGTGCTCTCCCGCACCTGTTAGTTTCACGTAAGTCCCAGGCACTCTTGCTCTCTGGGCTGGGAAGCAAGGTGGTTCCAGTAGCTCTGGAACTGCTCTCCAACACAGTCTTGGTGCAGGCTGCTGGGGAGGCAGGACTGTGGTGTGCAGGGTGCAAGGGAGTGCAACCTGGGTTAGCTTGGGGTTAGGTCCAAGTTCAATGCCACGATGCATGAGAGGAACAGAGCACTGTGCCACACGCTAAGTGAGCACTCAGTAAATATTAGCTCTCATTGTCGTTATCATTTATCAAGCATGGCCTGGGACAGCCTCTGCTTTGCCCAGTTGTTTCTGCTGCCTCAAATCCTTCAGGGAACTGCTGCTTCCCACCACTCCCTGCCGGGTCTCCTAAGACAAACATACATGTAAATAGAGCCACTGGTATTTATATTCCCCAGGATTGTCAAATTTGGCTGAGCTCATAAGGGAACCGTACATTTGCTCTGTTATCCTCCCTAGCATCTGCTTTCTCCAGGGTTGCTTCTCCCCTCCCTCCTGGGCTCCTGGAGCTCAGAAACATACAGACTCAACTGCTTCTTAAATGTGATCAGTGGGGCCAGTGTTGTCATGCAGTGGGGTGAAGCCACCATTCGCGACAGGCAGCTCATAGTGGAGTGCTTGTTCAAGTCCTGGCTGCCCTACTTCCGATCCAGGTCCCTGCTAATACACTAGGAAATGGCAGAGGATGGCCCAAATGCTTGGACTCCCGCCACCCAGTGGGAGACCTGAATGGAGTTCCAGGCTCCTGGCTTCTGCCTGGCTTCAACTGTCATGGCCACTCAGGGAGTGAACCAGAACCAGTAGATTGAAGATCTCTCTGTGTGTGTAGTGTGTGTGTGTGTGTGTGTGTGTGCGCGCGCCTCACACTCTGCCTTTCAAATAAATAAGTCTTTTTTTAAAAATATGTGATCTATGCTAACCTAATGTAATTCTCAGGCCTTCAATTCATGGGAAAGTTGATAGAATTTTTAGATCAGAGGGACTTCCTTTATCTGCTCATCTTGCTGAGAAATTGCACAGTTGGTCATCACTTCCAAATCAGTATTTTAAGTAAAAAGAGAACTGCAGACACTTGTAACAGCAAGGATGAATCTCAAAAACACTACACTGAGTGAAAAAAAAATACAAAAGAATACACATGGTGTGTTGGCCATTTATTGGGAATTCTAGAGCAGACAAAATTAATTGAAGATGACAGAAGGCAGGTCAGGGATTGCCCAGGCCCAGGCACTGGGGCAACTTGCAGCTTGGCATGAGGAGGCTTTTGGGATTGAAAATAATCCTGTCTCAGCTGTGAGAGTGGTTACATGTGTGGGGATATATGCCTTTGTCAAAATTCATAGAACTATATGCTTAAAATAGGTGTATTTCATTGTACGTAAAGTGTACCTCTGTACACTTTGATACAAAAATTAAATACAGGACCAGCACTGTGTCATAGTGGATTAAGTCTCCTTCTGTGATGCTGGTATCCCATATGGGTGCTGGTTCAAGACCCTGCTACTCCACTTCCAATCCAGCTCCCTGCTAATGCTCCTGGGAAAGCAGTGGAAGATGGCTCAAGTCCTTGGGCCCCTGCACCCAAGTAGAAGAACCAGAAGAAGCTCTGGGCTCCTGGCTTTGGCTTGGCCCAGTCCTGGCCATTGCAGCCTGTTGGAGAGTGAACCAGTGGATAGAATCTCTGTATCTCTCTCTCTCTTTCTCTCTCTCTCTCCTCCTCTCTCTCCCTCTCTCTCTTTCTCTACCCCTCCCATCCACCTTTAACTGTACCTTTCAACCTTTCAAAGAAATAAAAAGTAAATAAGTCTACAAAATTTAATATATAAGCATCTTACTGCCTGTCCATGAGGTCAAAAATAGACTAATTCCAGAAAATTCTACCTGGCCAGACACACAGAAGCCTTGTATTATTTCCCAACTCCACCTCATTCAGTCTTTTGGCAAGAAGCTGGCTTTTTATATTTGCAATGACAGAGGGGAATAATGACTAGGAGGATCTGAAAAGAGAATGACCCAGGAGTCATTTCCATCTGGTGGCTCTCGGACGTGTTGTGTTGCTGCCTCCATGGAATTAGAATAGAGCGCTACTGCTTGACATCCCCCAGATACACTTGAGATGAAATAATGAAGTTCCCTAGCAAGACATGAGCTGCCGAGGGCGGGAAGCACTTATTCCCTGCCCTGACTCCACCCTCAAGCAGGAAAGGCAGGGCCTCACTCAGCCCCACACCTTCCTTCACGCAGGCTGTCTAGCCCAATGCCTCTGCCTACCTTTGTGAGATTTGGTCCCTCTGCAGGAACATGCAATGTAAACAGAGAGAGGGGATGTTCAACCCACTGCACAAAGGCTTCAAAAAAGTGTTCTTGAAAATTCACTGGATTCATCTGCTTGTAGATCAATGAGAATATTTTACAGAAATTGGTTTCGTACAGCTAGTATGTAGTTTAGCTGGTTTGGGCTCTGAAAAATCTTCCCTGCACTCGCTCCACCTCCCACCCCCCAAACCCTGCCACTTCCAGTTGGGTTCGCTGCCCCGGTATTTGCACCCCACCACCTGTCCCCAGCACCCTGTACTTTGTCCTTCATGATGCTTACCACGTGGCAGGCCAATGCCTGGTTGCTAATCTTTGTCCCGGACCAGACTGAGAGCGCTTTGAAGGCAAGGTCTGCTGAGGTCACTGTTCTACCCCAGCTGCTTGAACGGCAGCAGGCTCATAGTAGGTGCTTAGTGAAGCGTTGGTGAGTTATTATTCTGAACATGTAACAGCAGAGTTTATTTAAGGTTGTGAAAATAAACTGCACAAACAGGAAAACTCTGGTGCTTCCAAAGGGAACTCCACCCAAGCAGGGCTCCAGCAGGAAATACCAAAATGTCAGTATCCAGCACAGAAATCACCGCGGATGTGTTTCAAGGCATGCTGTCCTGAGCAGATCTCCAAGAGTCTAGAAAACCCAAGGCTTTAGGAACTGTCCAAAAGAATTCTCCTCTAAGGCAAAGGGACGGATGACTCCACATGCCAGGGGAGGGGCAGGGGGACAGAAGGGAGGAGACACTCTGTTATCCTAACACCCTGGGCCTCTGTAGCTGATATTGGAGCTGACTAGCCAAACTTGGAGGCCTGGACTCTCTGAGCCTCTGCAAATGACAACAGCAGCAACACCTCCTCCCAGAGCAGTTGTGAAACACCATCTGTAAGTTCTTAAGGGTGATACGGATTTGAGTCGCCTACATTATCAGGAACAACCATCACAAAATACACGTGGGACCTTAAGGTGGCTACAATCAGATGAGGAAGAGTGAAAGAAATCTGAATTATAACCACAAGCCACTGCTTATACCCATACACTGGTTCAGTCTTCCTCCCTCTCCATGGTCCCCTGAGTGCTCACCTTTGGCCCATTTACCTCCCAGCCAGTGAACAGAGAGTACTGGTGGCTGAGGTCCACTTGGTGTTACCACACATGATCGATGCTAGAAACAGGGGAGAAATACTTGGCTAAAGGGAGGGTCTGAGAGTATCTGAAGTCCAGCTTGCCATTCCCCCACCTTGTTGGGGATCTAGGGATCAATAAACAAATACCAAATGTTTGCTAATTGGCTGATGGTTCCTCCTCCTTTCACTAAAATGCTTACTTAAAAATTAACGTGGTGAATTTAGCGCATTTCTGCAGTCTGTACCCATCAAATTATTTGCCTAGCATTTAGATAATGAATCATGCCCATACGTGGCCAAAAACACAACAATTTCAGAGAAGGAGCAGTCAGGTCATCTCTTAGTGAATTCATGTGCCCACTGTCGTATTATTGCCAATCATTCATTCACTCAATCATTCATTCAACAGAAAACAAGGAAAGAACTTGGGAGTCTGATTTGAATCCTGGCTCTGTCCTTTACTAGACCTACAACTTCAGTCAAATTGTCTGTGCCTTCCTTTGTAAACTGCCGAGTCACAGGAGTCCCTGCCTTGAACATTTGCTGTGAACCCTGAGTATGTCTGATTCTTAATAATAGTAATCGTCACAACTCTTGCTCAGGGCCAAATGTACAAGTATGCCCAGAGACTGAGAGCCACTTTGCTGTCTTCTAGGGGAGGGCCTGTCCACATGTGGCAACTCTTGGGGCACAGGGGCCAGCTGTTCACTTGGCACTTGGCACTTTCAGAATGTTCTTCCCAGCCTAAAGGTCTAGTGTAGATGTCATTGTCCTCATATTCCCATGCCACGTGGAGGCACTGAAGGGCATCTTAGAAAAGTGCTGGTTTCGAGAATGACAACCCCATTAGACTAAGCCCTCTGACTGGCTTTGCAGGCAGAGAAAGAGTTCATAGGAGTAGGACTTGGAAACAAAGCACACACAAGCCCAAGGGAAATACTTGAGAAATGCAATTTAAAAATCTCAAATCAGATCTTCTCAGAAGGGCTGTGGTGAACACCAGAACTTCTCTCAATATGTCCCAGCCTCAGAACAGTTCAAACACAGTGTTTTGTAAACCCAATACACTATAAGAAACAAATAGGTATCCTGCTTTCCATGGTATGATAGGCAAGGTAAGGGAACAAATGATGACTCATATGCCCCCCCTTCCCAGGAACTGGTCTGGTAAATGCTTGATGACTTAGACAGAAAGTTTTAGATATCCATTCTACTTTATCAAAATTCCATAGCATGTGACCTCTGCCCCAGGAAGCAGTTTCCCTGGAGCCTGCAGTTGACCTCCCTTACCAGAGACATAAAGCAAAGAGAAGGGCCCATGGCTGGTCCACCAGTGTCTCCCACAGCACCCAACAGAGTGTCAGGTGCACAGTGTATACTCAGAGTATATGTTGCCCACTTGGATGAGGGTACACATCTACGGGAACTTAGAAAAACCAGCACTCGTGTTCTCCACCCTTCCTTAGCATGCACTGGAGTTCAGGCAGAGGAAGAGGAGGTGGTGCTCCAGGTCGGACAGTCATGCAGTCAGAAAAAGGATCCAAGTCCTTATCTTCTTGCTTCCAAGGAAATTAGATGGAAAAGAGACTTGATTCAAAGAATTAACCTTGAGGATGGCAGAAATGTGGACATTTCTTTTGACACCGAATTTAAAAAGCTCATGGGGGGAGAGTTTGTCTACCATATATAGCCAGTATATATGTATAAACACACTGTTCATATATTTGTCCATTGGCAGGCTAAATTCTACCAGATAGATAGATAGGTAAATAGATAGATAGATATGTGTATGACACTGTATGTTTTTATACATTGTCATGTAGCATTTTCATATAGAATTATTGCAGTGTGTATATGGCATGTATGTTACATACATGAGTATATAAATATAAATACATATGAAATTCAAATATGGCCTGATAAATTACTGGATTTGGCTTGAATGGCTTTATTTGGATGAAGAACCGAAGTGTTCCATGGGAAAGAATTCATGCCAATAAAACATGAATCTCCGGAGCATCTGCTTGATCAATACAGGGTCCATTTACGTTAAAGACAGCAGCACTGGGTGCTACTGCAAGCTCCTACTCATGGCACGTCTGCCGTCTCCTCCCACTGCTCCTGAAGCAGCCTCATCACCACCTCCCATTTCTTGCCCTGTATCAGCATTGCATGGTCTTATCAAGTGGAGGATGCTGCACAAAACAGCAACAACAGAGAGTAACCCCTCATGGAGAGGAGAGAACAGCAATGCAGGAAAGTCCCAGAGCAGACCTGGGTGAAGGTGCATGTAAAAGCAAGTGAACCTCATTCCATGCAAACTGAGTTATGGCTGAGCCAAGGAAATACTATCTGCTTGCCCTGACTCTTCCAGCCTGATTGACCCCACTCACACCCAAATGCTGGACTTCAGCTGTTGGAATTTGAGGAAGTCCCTTCCCACCGAGTTTGGAACCAACTAAGGGAGTCATAGGCACCAGGCAGATGGAGCTGGAAACACCATCCTTAGGACTCACTACAGCTGGATGGGAAGATGTGTCAAATGTACAGGAGAATGAGCTCTCCAGGCCAACACTGTGGTGCAGTGGGTTAAGCTGCTGCCTGCAATGCTGATCCCTCAATTCCTGGCTGTTCCACTCCCAATCCAGCTCGCTGTTAATGCACCTGGGAAAGCCACAGAGGATGGCCCAAGTGCCTGGGCCCCTGTCACCCATGTGGGGGACCCAGATGGAGTTCCAGCCTCCTGTGTTTGGCTGTTGCAGCCATTTGGGAAGTGAATCAGTAGATAGATGTGTTTGTCTGTCTGTCTGTCTCTCTCTCTCTCTCTTTCTGCCTTTCAAATAAATAGTAAATAAATCTTTTAAAGAAAAATGAACGTTCTATTCCCAGCTCCCAGAATTAGGCAGTTTTCTCATTGGTCCCAGGCAGCACGGAGGTGCCCACCATCACAAAGGCCACCCTGCATAGACGACACAGGAGCACAGCAGAACAGAAGCTGTCTGCTGGCAGGTCAGTCCCCCAAGAGAAGAAACCAAGGCACACGATTCGCTTTCCTCTCCCACACTCATCATTCTAAGTCACCAGAACCCTCCTGGAATCCAAGGCTATGGGAAGGCCAAGACTGTCACTGGACCAGAAGCCCGGTCCACACGGAAGGCACATCACAGGCAGGGAGTTGGCATCTCCCCGACACGAGTCAGTCACAAACCAAGCTTCGTGTGATGTGGGGCTTTCCTAAAGGCCTCAGAAAACGATGCCCTACGTTTGCACTGGTCTTCCTTCTCCCACAGGCTGGGCTCCGAACTTTCCTGAGCTCCTGTCCCTGATGGCTGTCCTTGTCTTGTGGGTCATGATACTCACGCGTGAGGGAAAGGAGTGACAACCGAATCCAGGTTTTTGCATCAGTGGTTTGGCTGAAGCTCCACTTGCCACGAGGTAGAGAGGAGGAGGAGCAGGTGAAACTGACGTGTTGGTTGAGGACGCCTGCTGCTAACCTCTTTGCCATCTCCCCAGAAAGGGTGCAGCACACACTCAACAGTGGTCTAACCTCAGGGCCATCTTTCATTTGATGTTCCCAGCTGGAAGGGAATGATGTGCAAGACAAAATGGTGGCAGTATTTGTTCCCAGTTCCTGTCACAGAGCTCCTAAAATCCTTGATATTTCCAGAGGGACAGGAGTGTCTTTTGCTGTTTATAAGAAGCCCCTTTTGACCACATTTGAGTTTACACAAATGAGGGGACACAAGATAGGGACCCTAGACAGCCTCAGGGTAGAGTTGGCTGCTAAGAAGACCAAGGGATTAGAGAGCAGGAACTTTTAGCTGCACCATCCGACCGCCAGCAAGGTCGAAAAGGAAGGCTAGAGATTCAGATCTACAAAACTCTTCAACAAGATTTAATGAGGGGCAGCCAGTGCTGTGGCTCACTAGGCTAATCCTCCGCCTGCGGCACCAGTACCCTGGGTTCTAGTCCCAGTTGGGGTGCCGGATTCTGTCCCAGTTGCTCTTCTTCCAGTCCAGCTCTCTGCTGTGGCCCGGGAAGGCAGTGGAGGATGGCCCAAGTGCTTGGGTCCTGCACCCCATGGGAGACCAGGAGAAGCACCTGGCTCCTGGCTTCGGATCAGCGGCCATTTGGGGGGTGAACCAACGGAAGGAAGACCTTTCTCTCTGTCTCTCTCTCTCACTGTCTAACTCTGCCGGTCAAAAAAAAAAAAAAAAAGAGGCGAGTATTGTTATACAGTTGGGTTAAGCTATCATTTGGGACATCAGCATCCCATATCAGATCACCAGTTCAAGTCCCAGCTGCTTCGCTTCTGACCTGGCTTCCTACTAATGTGCCTAGAAAGCAGCAGATGATGGCTCAAATGTGTGAGTCCCTGATACCCTGTGGAAGACACAGATGGAGTTCTAGGCTCCTTGCTTAGGCCTGGTCCAGTCCCAGCTGCTGTGGACATTTAGGGAGTAAAGCAGAGGATAGAGAATATCTAGATAACTATTCTCTCTCTCTCTCTCTCTCTCTCTCTCCTCCTTTCTCTCTCCCTCTCTCTCTTTCTCCCCCATTCCCTCCCTTTCAAATAAATAGATAATTAAAAAAAAAACTGAATGAGGTGCCAGGCAGGTGGTGCCCCAAGAAAGCAAGGCAGCAGCACCCCTTCCCATACACCTGGCCCTACATACCCCTTCCATCTGGGACTCTGTGCCCTTTATGATAAATCAGTCAATGTGTTGCCCAGAGCTGTGTGAACCATCCAAATAAATCAACAGAACTCTAGCAGGGAGAACAGAAATCCCAATCTATAGTCAATTGACCCCAAGAACAGGTGACAACTGATTACCTGGCCTCTGAAGTGGAGGGCAGTGACGTGGGTCTGAGCCCTGAACTCCAGGCACATAGTGTCTGACTTGATTTAGAGGACAGCCCACTGGACTGTGGTGGGAAACTGGTGTGTGCGGAGAACCCACACACACATCTGGTGGTGGAAGTGTGCTGTGCTGAGTATGAATGGGAGTTTGGATTTACGAATTCAGCTTCTCTAGTACCATTCACTCAGGCATTCAGTCATCACACATCTTCATGGAGCACCTATGAGGTGAGAGTCCCTGTGCAAGATGCTGAGGGCACAAGGCACCATCACAGCTCTAGTGAGATTTATATCAATCCATGAGTCAAACAAGAATTTGCTGACTAGGTCTTACACACCCCATCACGCCACCTGCCCAGTGGAAACCTCTGAGACTTGCGCCTCACACCTGCTGAACAAAACCATGGAAAGGAGGAATCCCAACGGCAACAAAAGTCAGCTCCCCTCTGCTCTGAGGAGCAACTTCTTCACAAATTGACAGGGGAGGCTGATGGTTTAGAAAAACAAAATAAATGGCTGATTCAATGAACTAAAATTACATGTCTTCTCTTAGAAGTTTGCAAGAATTCTGAGAAGGGATGGTGGGGCTGGCATTGTGACACAGAAGGTTAAAGCCCTGACCTGCAGCACCAGCATCCCATATGGGCATCGATTCGAGTCCCAGCTGCTGCTCCACTTCCGATCCAGCTCTCTGCTATGGCCTGGAAATGCAGTAGAAGATGTCCAGAGTCCTTGGGCCTTTGCACCCATGTAGGAGACCTGGAAGAAGTTGCTGGTTGCTGGCTTTGGATGGGCCCAGCTCCAGCCATTGCAGCCATTTGGGGAGTGAACTAGCAGATGGAAGGATCCCTCTCTCTCTCACTCTCTTTCTCTCTCCCTCTCCCTCACCCCTCCCTCTCCATCTCCCTTTCTCTCGCAATCTTCCTCTCTGTAACTCTGCTTTTCAAATAAATAAATCTTTAAAAAAATGAAGGGATTGTGCATATCTGGCAGGTAAACCCATTCTAAAAAATAGTACACAGTAGCTTTTAAAATGTTTAAAGGGTAAGAATCTGCATCCCACCCTTTATGGAGACATGACTGCTGACCCCACCACGACTCTTAGAGAGATGGGTCTGTATATTTTTAGACACTATAGAAAGATTTCTTTCTGCCTGGGCTTCTCCAGAGCATCATACATTTTGATAAAACTTTTAAAACAACACAGCAGGCAAAAGAATAAAGGCCTGTGTCCCCTTTAGTCTCAATATAACTGCATATGAAGGGCAGAGAATCCAAAAGTTCATGTCCAGAAACTCAGGTACTATTTACAGCTTCCTGATGAGCAAAAGTTTTTTAGTCGCTTACTCATCCATTCATTTTGTTATCTCAAAACCTCAGCAGTTCGAGGTTAAACACATGGTAGGAGCTGAGTAAGTCCTTAGTGAATGGTTGGGTGGATGGATGGATGGGTGGATGAGTGAATGAATGAATGAAGTATCCAGAGAACAGTCCCCAGTCCACTGAACTTCTCAACAGCATAGAGTGACTTTGGGATGGAACAGCAAAACTCTTGTTAATGCCCCATCAGACACCGGAAGCAGAGTTCTTGTGTGCTAACCCCAAGAGGAATAAAATGAAGACAAATAGATCATACTCATTCAAAATGACTCCTGAGCCCAAGAAAAATAGAGAACTACAAAAATGTGAAGCTCAATCCCTTTAAGACTCACTCTCAGGTCAACAATTATCTCAGTTGAGTCCACAAATATTTGTTGAGCTTTTACAGTGTGCCAGGATGGGTGGGTGCCAAGGTGAGTAGGATCAGATACTATTTTATTGTTTCAGATAACTTTTCCCAGGAGCCTTGCTGCTGACCCACTGGGCCCACCGTCTTGTCTCTGACCAAATGCCCATTCCAGCCTTCATCCTGTCTATGAGCACACAGTCCCTAGGCCAACATAATGCTAGTCCCTCCTTTGCAAGTGCCCTCTCTCCCTTGTTGCACACACCTGGCACACCTTCACCTGTGAATGAAACTCAAGATCCATCTTCTCTGTTCCAGCACAGCATCGCAGGAGAAAGTCACACAACTGTGCCAATTGCTGTCATTTATAATGCATGACTCAAACCCAACCCTCTCCCAGTTTTCCCACCTCAGCAAATGGCACCACCACCTACAGGTGCTCAAGCCAGAAATCACTCTGCAAAGTCTCTTCTCCCTCATACCCCACATCCAAACCACTACCAGGGCTGTGATGCCAAGCCTGAATCTGAGGTTTGCCATTTCTCTCCACCTCCCTTGGCCATCGCCTTACCCAGGTCTCTGCCAGCTCCCACATGGACCTCTGAAGCGGCCTCGGAATTGACCTCCTAAATGCACTCTGCTCTGCTTCTGGTTGATTCCCTGAAGAAACCAAAGTGAACCAGTAACTCCTAACCTGGATGGTGCTGGCAGCAGACACTCTCTGATCATCTCACCATCGCAGCCTCATCACTTCAGTGCTCACAAAGCTGACTTCCGAACGCCGGAGTCCGCATTTCTGTGCCAGAAGGCTTTCTCTGGTGCCCACCCTTGGGCCCCACAGACCCTTCCTCATCTGACAGCAGACTCAACTAATGGCTGATGGGACAGGGTTTATAAACCCCCCAGCACGCTCTCTCTCTTCATGTGATATAACCCGATGAGCGTATCCTACAGCACCTCCAGAGCTCCCCGCAGGCATTAAGTTTCAGTTTTCCAAAGTGACTTCCTTACTTACCCTGCTTCCTTTATGACTTTCTTCCCTTCCCTGCATCAGCTCCCATGAACGCTTCCCTTCACTGCCTTCTAAGTGAAATACTTTGACTTAATCATCATCTGGGGAGAATCCAACTTAAGGCCTTGCCTGTTCCCTGCCTACAGTAATCACCAGGGAATCTTCTTGCCTTTAGGATGAAGTTCAAAATCCTTAATCCTTAATTCCTGGAGGTTCCTGCTCTTCTCTTCCACATCTCTGTCATTTTCACCTGACAGGATGCTTCCCCCGGCCCACAATACTGCTGCCTCCTTGTCGCCTTTCAGTTCCTTGGGCATTCCAAGCCCTTTGCTACCTTTGGTCCTTGTATGCTCTATTCTCCCGGGCTGGAACACGCTCACCCAGCTCCTCACAGGTGTGCCTGCCTCTCTTCCTCCTAGTCTCAGCTTTCATTGAGCCATCCACACTAGATTTTCCTGTTATTCTAACATCCTTTTCTGCCTTTGTGATATTTACATTTTGTAACTCTGTCATTCGCTTGCCTATTTTCTGTCTCCCCGTCAAGTTGGGAGCTAAAAACAAACAACAAACAAAAAAAAGAAATCTTAGGTTTCTTAACCAGGACCCAGCAGAGGGTCGGGCATATCAGAAGCCTCTATACTTCCTTTTGAAAGATTGAACAGAGACATGGTTCTTGCCCTCAAGGAGCTCACAGCAAAGTAGAAGAAACTGTATACAAGTAGATAAATTTCAAGAGGAGTTAAAGGTCAGAAAGTCATGTGTAGGAGACACCAATGGAGCACGGAGAAGGGGAGCAAAGCCCACAGTAGTGGATAAAAGAAATGACATCTCCAAACTCCATAAAGTACAAAAGTAAACAGGTGCTTCTCCCCCATGTCTAGATCCTCAGAGCCAGACATTGCACACAGCCCAGGGCAGGTGCTTTATAAACACATACTGCTCGAATGAACGATTATACTTTCCTTTTGTGTTAGAACCAAAGTGATCAACTCCAATTCTATGTTTGAAATTTTAAATTATGTCCTAACATTACAAATAATGAAAATACCCAGCGACAAGGTTAAAGTAAAAAAAAAATCAAGGTAATTCTCTGAATTGAAAAAAATATGTAGCCATTAAAATACACACCAGTGAAGAATCTATAATAAGACAGAAACTGTGTACAATATGAAAGAGGATAAGTATGATTCAATGTCATACATATGGTACAAGTACTATAGTGTTAAACACAAAACACCAATACATTAAAAAGTGTGGAAATAAGCAAAAACCTTCAAGTGTTTTCCTTTTTACTTCATTTTATTCTTACATAGATTCTAAGTGGTCTATAATAAAGCATAAAACTTTTATAATGATAACAATATCTTTTTTAAAAAGAGACTCCTGGCCCAGAACTCTAGCAATCAAAACAAAAGACAGGACAGGTATACCAACCTCAATGTATTTTTGACATAATGACAGAATAGGAACTATGTACATAAATTCCTCCCCTTCAAATAAAGTTCTATTTCTACAATTGGTTTATGTATTCACTCAATTGATCTTAATAGGATTCATCGTATCACTACAAAAACCAGGTATATTTTCTGATGTATAAACCATAAAACGGCCCGATGCTTTGTTTCTCAGGAATGAAGATGACTAAATCCTGGAAAGGCGCTGTGGTAGGCAGCACCAAGGTGGCCCCCAGTGACCTCTACCACCTGGTACTGATGCTCTTACGTACTTCTCTCCCTGTAAATGCAGGCAACCAACCATCTTGGTTTGCCCAGAACTGAAAGGGCTCCCAAGACGTGTGACTTTGAGTGTTAGAAGCAGAAGTCTGGGAAACGAAGGATGACTTGGTCACCCTCGCTGGCCTCAGCGACTCCCAAACAGCAGAACACAGTAGAAGAGGACAGTTGTACTTCCAAGGTGGTTGTACAAGCACTGTGGCTTCATAAGATTCTCTCTCTTGCTGGCTCACTTGCTTGCTCGCTCTCACTCTCGTTCTCACTCTTTCTCAGTTCACTTGATCTGAGAGAAGCTGACAGCCATGTCATTAGGCAGCCACACCATTATGCAGCCTGTGGAGAGGCCCACAGGACTTGGAAGCAGATATGAGGCCTGCCACTGGCCACAGGAGTGAAATTGGAAGTGGGGCCCCACCCCACTGCCATTGGATCCCAGAGATGAGTTCAGTCCCAGGCAAAACCTTGGCTGCAGCCAGTGGGAGTCTCTGAGCCATAACTGCCCTGCTAAGCCACACCCAGGTTACTGACCCTCAGAGACTGTAATAGATTCATAGTTTTCAGCCACTGAATTTGGGGGTTGTTTGTTACTCACCAAGGTTAACTCACACAGTTGTGATCATCAGAATTTCAGCCTACACTGTCAACTGTTTTTGAGCCCAGGATTAGAGTTTCTTTAAAGTTGACTCTACTGTATGAACCATGACTGCCTTCCCAGCCACATTTATGTAAGTACCGAAAGTGTAAGTTTCTGCTGCCCACCCATTAAGACATTTAGACCATTTCTACCTTTGTTTTTTTTATAATATAATTTTTAAAAAGATACATTTATTTTATTTGAAAGTCAGAGTTACAGAGAGAGAGGGCGAGACTGAGAGAGAGGTCTTTCAGCTACTGGCTCACTCCCCAGATGACTGCAATGGTCAGGGCTCGGCCAGGCAGAAACCAGGAACCAGGCACTTTGTCCAGCTCTCCCATGTGGGTGGCAGGATCCCCAACACTCGGGCAGCCTCTGCTGCTCTTCCCAGGCCACCAGCAGGGAGCTAGAACAGAGGTGTAGCAGTGGGGACAGGAGTCAGTGTCCATATGGGCCCCATATTCTGCCTTTGTATGAATTAAAACCAGCAACTGCTCCCTTCCTTCTCTACCTCTCTCTAACCCCAGTGTGGGACCAGCACAGATTATTGCAACCAGTCTATCAGTTGATCACAGCTTCATAGATTCGTATAATCAAAGGATCATGGCATTAAACAGAGCCCAATGAGATCTCTCTGATTTGATAAAGATGAGGCCGGCACTGTAGCACAGTGAGGTAAATTGCCACTTGCGATGCTGGCATCCCATGTCTGAGCAGCAACCTGAGTCCCAGCTGCTCTGCTTCCAGTCCAGCTCCCTGCTAATGCACCTGGGAAAGCAACAGAAGATGGGCCAAGTGCTTGAGTCCCTGCCACCCACGTGGGAGACGCAGATGGAGTTCCTGGCTCATGGCTTTAGCCTGGCCCAGCCCTGGCTGTTGAAGCCATTTGAGGAGTGAACCAGAAGGTAAAAGATCTTGCTTTTTCTCTCTCTCCTTTTCTTTCTTATCACTCTGCCTTTTGAATAAATAAATTATAAGGTGGAAATTGTTTGCTGAACTAGAAAGGAAATCCTTGGTACATTTGATCTCCCCTGCCAAAGAAAGCTAACAGAGGCAAGAATCCACAAAAGTCTCTCATTCTTAACTTTGTACCATGGAAATGTTCAACATAGAAAGAAATATAATGAGTCTATCACCCTATCCATCAATCAGCTTCAACAAAGATCAAGCTCAAGGTCAATTTTACTTCACATCTTTTATGTTCCCTCTGTCTCTGTCTCCCGTGTCCTTAAACCTAACCCTGACCCTGTGGGTTATTTTAAAAGAAACTTTAGATACATCGTTTTATCTGTAAATACCTTGTGTATAATACATACTCTAAAAGGTAATTCTGTTGTACCATTACCACAGTATCATTCTTAGACTTAAATTTTTAAAAATCCTAAATGTCATCAAATATCCAGTGTTCTTATTTTCTAACCATCTAATGTTTGTTTAGTTTACAGTTGACTTATTCAAATCACGATCCCAACAAGGTTTTCCCTTGAATATGAGTGATCAACTCTTAGTGCTGGCTTTCCATCTGCCACCATCCATACCAACTATGCCTTGTAACAGCCTTACATTTTCAATCTTTCTAAGCACTAAGCACTGTTTTTATTATTATTATTTATGCTAGTGACCTATTTCTCCTGTTAAACAAACACATACTAGAGCCCTGTCTATTTTTTTTAAAATGTTTGAAACTGGTGTTTTGGTATAGCAGATTGAGTCATGGCCGGCAATACCAGCAACAAATATGAGTGCCAGTTAAAGTCCGAGCTGCTCCACTTCTGATCCAGCTCCCTGCTAATGTGCCTGGAAAAGAAGCAAAGAGCCACCCTACATAGGAGGCCTAAGTGGAGTTCTAGGCTCCTGGCCCAGCCCTGACCATTGTGGCCATTTGGGGAGTGAACCAACAGATGAACGATCATTCTCTCCCCACCCCCCCACCATCTCTCTCTGTAACTCTGCCTTTTCAGTCATAAACACAGTCTTTTTAAAAAAGTGTTCAAAAAATTTTAATAAATGTGTGAGAATTATACATATTTGCTACATATAACAATTGTACATGTAATTGTAGCATTGCTGCTTCATTACACATGCACATTGTATACTGTCCAATCAGGATAAATATATTTATTATTTTAAGCATTTAGCATTTCTTTGAAATGAAAACATTCAAAACCCTATCTTCTAGGCTTTTTTAAATAGACAGTACATTAACCTGACTGTAAACACCCTACTGTGCAACAGAATCCACAACTTCTTACTCCTATCTGGCTGTAAATTGGTACCTGCCAATCTTTTTTCAATCCCTCCCACCCCATGTTTCTCCTGAGCTTTTAGTAACCATCATCAAACTTTTAAAAGATTTATGTATTTATCTGAAAGGAGAGTGACAGAGACAGAGCGGGAGAGGAAGATCTTCCATCTGCTGGTTCACAACCCAAATGGCTGTGATGGCCAGGCTGGGCTAGGCTGAAGCCAGAAGCCTGGAACGCCATCCAGGTCTCCCATGCAGGTAGCAGGAACCCAAGTACATTGGACCATCTTCCACTGCCTTCCCAGGCACATTAGCAGGGAGTTGGATCAGAAGCAGAGCAGCCAGGATGGGAACCGTCACTCTGACAGAGGAAGCAGCTTAACCTACTACACCTCAACACTGGCCCTCCCATCACCAGATCCTTAGCTTCTCTGACATCACTTATGTTTCAGACTCCACATGTGAGTGAGATCAGGCAAGTTTTGCCTTGCTGTTCTAGACTTATTTCATTGAACATTATGAGCTCCAGTTGCTCTTGTTGCAAATTTGTCATTAGGACCTTTGTTGTTAAATGACTTTAAGAGTTGGACACATTTTGCAAGTGTGAAAATTTACCAAGGAAGGATAGTCTGAGTATACCTTATGCCGAAGGAGCTGGGAGACAATTTCTCATGGCAGTTGGTACAATGCTTTTCTAAAACGCTACTTTGGGTGGATGTTGTGCAAATGGCAAGAAATGGTTTTTTGCTCTGTTGATGATGCCGTAGCTTTTACATAATAAAGCAGCAGCAAGAATCTATTCAACAGCCCTGTGCTGGGTTACATCCTGACGATGGTGGCCCTGCTCCTGAGACCTCCTTCAGGTTACTTTCCTATTCTTCTCCCCAGGAAAGGGGATAACACTAACAGCTTCACAGAAAAAATCTCACCGAGACCTCTTCTCAAGTCTCTCCCAAGCTGAAGAGCATATGGAGAGAGCTGGCGTGAAGTAGAAACGCGGGGAGTAACAGGTATCTGTGAATTTCTTTGGGTCATGGTGACGCTATTCACTGCAGGACGCAGGAGGAAGCACACTCTCCGCGTCTGTTTATTCTTCAAACCCAGTTCCTCTGGGCTTGCACTTAACACCTGAGCTGGCCCGAGTTCTGTGCTGTCAACTTGGAGGTGTGAGCTCATTACTGCTTTTCCTACGGTGAGTGCCTTGGAGTTGTCCGGCGTTGGAACAGGCAAGAGTTCAAAGCGGTGTGGATGGCACCTTTTCCTGACTGAGTCAATTAACAAGGGATTCTGAGCCGAGCTGGCCTGGAAGACCTAGCTACCAGAAAGTCCCTGGAGCAACAGCTGGAAAGAAAACCTTCATAAAAACCATTACAAAGCAATTTGCGCAAATGTCAAGTGCAACACAAACACTCTGACCCTCGTAAACCTTGACCTGAACTTGGAGATTTGGGCTGAGCCTGCCTCCAGGATGGCAGAGGTGAGTGTCTGCTGCCTTCTTATCGATTCTCCAGTCTTTCTCTGTCTTCCTAATGCCTGGCTCCCTTGGCCAGCCAGCCTCTTCCACAGGGCTCTCTGTACTCATCAGTCACCTGAGTCATCCACACTTTCAGCTAAGCAGAGTGAGCCTTCTCTCCATACAACTCCCTTCTTCCTTGGGTGAAAGTCTTACGTGTGTGAGAGTTGGAGCCATTGATAAAAACCCGAAGCTCTGTTAAAAACCACTAAAGAGCCCTTGGAGCTTCCAAAGGTACCCAGAACCTAAATAAGTCAATGTCAAGGTTCCAGGCTCAACAGTTCATCCTTTTTTCACATGGCTGTTTGCACAAAAGCAATGACTGGGGCCAGCGCTATGGCACAGCAGGTTAACACCCTGGCCTGAAGCACCAGCATCCCATATGGGTGCTGGTTCAAGACCCGGCTGCTCCACTTCCTATCCAGCTCTCTGCTATGGCCTGGGAAAGCAGTGGAAGATGGCCCAATTCCTTGGGCCCCTGCACCCGCATGGGAAGACCTAGAGGAGGCTCCTGGCTCCTGGCTTCAGATTGGCACAGCTCTAGCCGTTGCGGCCATCTGGGGAGAGAACTATTGGATGGAAGACCTCTCTCTCTCTCTCTCTCTCTCTCTCTCTCTCTCTCTGCCTCTCCTCTTTCTGTGTAACTCTGACTTTCAAATAATAAATAAAATAAATCTTTAAAAAAAAAGATCAATGACTTTCTGTAAGCTCACAACTGTAGAAGCTACCAAAAGTTATAGAGGTGATTAATTGATCAATGACATACTTCAGCATATAAAGGCACAATTAAGGCAAAAGACAGCCCAGATTACAATTGTTGTACTACTGTACTGGTTACACTTTAAACCAAATGACCATTTCAAAACCCTAAACTCCATCAATCTAGGAAAGCAAGAAAAAAAATAACCTATACCGGAAGGGTGAAAATACAAAGAGGATTTTAAAAATCTTAGGGAAAATGGAATTGAATATTATTAAGTTTATTTTGGTGCAAAAAGTTTTTTTTTTTGAAATCCATGCACAGTTTGTTTTGTTTTTGAGGAGCAGGAGAGAGGGAGAGAGAGAGAGAGAGAGAGAGAGAGAGAGAGAGAAAGAGAGAGAAAGTACTCCCACCTGCTGGTTCATTTCATCTATGCCAGCAGATGGCCATCAGGTAGGGCTGAAGCCAGGCTCTGGACACTCAATCCAGGTCTACCACATGGGTGGCAGGAACCCAATTACTTAAACCATCATCGTTACCTCTAAGGGTCTATATTAGCAGAAAGCTGGACATGGGTGCCAGAGCTGGGATCTGAACCCAGATACTCTGACGTGGAAGACAGACATTACCTGCAAGGCTAAACACTTACCCTTATAGTTTTTCAAGGTACACATTTCTGTGAACTTTTAGAAGCTCTCTGGTAAAGGAAGATTGGCTTGTATTTCATAATCATAGTTCATATTCATTTGCAAATTTTAATAAAAATATCTTCATCAAGATAGTGGCTCTAGGGGTAGATAGGATAAGAGAACAGTAACCACCAAGGGGCAAACTGGAGCTTCCAGGGGTATTGGCAATATTTCTCATTTCTGAACCAGCTTAATGTCCCAGAGAAGCTTGCTTTGAGACTATGAGCAGTACATTTCCATCTTGTACATTTTTTTACTCTGTGGGTCATGTTTCACAATATATGCCTTTCAAGGTTTGTAGCCAGCCTATAAGTAATACACAATCCCCAAAAGAGTTTTGCCACAGTTTCTTCTTAAGTACTTCTCATGGATGCCTTTAGGCCGGCGCCGTGGCTCAACAGGCTAGTCCTCCGCCTTGCAGCGCCGGCACACCGGGTTCTAGTCCCGGTCGGGGCACCGGATTCTGTCCCGGTTGCCCCTCTTCCAGGCCAGCCCTCTGATGTGGCCCAGAGTGCAGTGGAGGATGGCCCAAGTGCTTGGGCCCTGCACCCCATGGGAGACCAGGAAAAAGCACCTAGTACCTGGCTCCTGCCATCGGATCAGCACGGTGCGCCGGCCGCAGCGCGCAATCCGCGGCAGCCATTGGAGGGTGAACCAATGGCAAAGGAAGACCTTTCTCTCTATCTCTCTCTCTCACTGTCCACTCTGCCTGTCAAAAATAAAAAAAATAAAATAAAAAAAAGACAAGAAAAAAAAAACATTAAAAAACAAAAAGTACTTCTCATGGATGCCTCTAAGAACTTAAAGTGCGCCACTTGACCACTGCTTCCACGTTAACTCTCATGACTGAGAAAAGTAGACAGAGGATGCCACGCCAGCCAAGTGAGGCAGAAGCAAGAGAGGGGAGGGAAAGGGGGCCAAGTGGTATCCCTGGAGCTTGTCCAAGCCACAATGATCCTTCACGCCCTCCTCTCCCAAGGCCCACGTCCAGACAGCCATCAATCCTTTCTGTGACCCAACCCAAAAGATGACCTGGCATTGAATGTCCGCCTTGAACTCCACATTGGTGTCCTGTTCCATTCAAGAACACCAGCTCAATTCCCACCAGCTCATGTCTTCCACATTGCTCCAGAACAGAAATGTCACCATTTAGCAGGAGCATCCTTTATTGGTCGCTGCCCCCGCCCCCACCACCATACTGTTAAGCCCAGCTCCTTAGCAAGGTCTGCAACCTCACCTCCCATCCTCTTCTCCCTTGTGCACCTGTCTATTGTTTGCCCCTCTCTACCCTGCTTTCCAGTTCCCAGATACCCCATGCCCTTCCTCACCTTCTCACCTTGACTAATTTTGTCTCCACTGCTGAGAAGACCTGCCCACTCCCTTCCCCTCCTAGCCAAGTCCTACTCAAATGACAGGCTAAGCCCTCGTTAAATGTCACCTCATCTGCCTTCCTTTCCTGCTGTCACCTCCTTCACTTGCTATGTTGTCACTGCCAGAGTGAATGTATTGTCTGTCTTAATGGAGAACTTCCCTACTTGGTTACCAGCCACTAAAGGAAGGGGCCATGCCTTTTTCTCTTTGGATTCCCAAAGCCTTGTACAGCTTCTGATACAGAGAAGGTACTCAACAAATGTTGTCCCCCATTGAATTTGATTCTAACAAGACAAATAACAGCTATGAGCTAGCCCCTCAGCCTTGAGCTCTCCTACCTATGCTGTTCTCTTTTGGTTTCTTTCCAATCGTGGTGAATGCTTGGTCACTTCAGGATACTGCAGACACTCTTTTCCTGTACTCAGTCTCCTCTCATGGGCCAAGCTGGGCCCTGAGCAGCAACAGGGGTGCCAGTGACTATAACCATTACACGTCTCCTGCCAACAGCAGCCCTGACCCAGGAGCAAGGTGAGCAGGGCAACTGGAAAACATTTAGTCTTTGCCAGCAGCTGCAGCCTTCTTTGGTCACCTTCTGAAACAGCAGGCAGCAGATAGAATTACCCTCACCCAGAGCAGAGATGTCTGGGAGGACACTTAACTCTCCGCAGACCAACCCACCTTTCTTCCACACCCCTTTACAATAGAGATTTCCACCTCCATTGCGTTTCCAGTCTAGAGTAGCAGAGAATCCTGTTGGAATGACTTCAATTCTCTTGGCAATCGTACTGGCTCAGTGGTCGGGCATGGTGTTCATGCCACACAGCAAGGGCTGAGACTGAGAACAGGTTCAGTAGGATAAGCACTGCTGCCACCATGCCTGCAAAGCTTGTCATTCTTTTGTAAGACATTACAAAAAATTAAGACATTGCGCAGCCCTTCCAATAATAGTGTGTTCACATCAGAAGGGACACTTGGTAGCTATCAGTGTGTCATAAACGCCACTTGGAAATCAACAAGCCCCCACCCCATTTTACAGATGAGGAAACTGAGGCCCAGAGAGAGAGGGAATGGCTTGCCCAGGATCCTGCTGGGCCTCTCTTCACCCAGGACTCTTCCCAGCTTCCACACTTCAGCTCGAGGCCCTACCACAGCCAAAACAAAGTCCAAGGTGTCCCAACACTTCTGCCCGGTCCCTCTCCCCTCTGCTCAATTGTTGTTACCAGGGTTGTGTTTTGACCTTCATGGCCTCTTTATTTAAACTGAACACTGACCTCCCAGCATTTGCACAGAAAGGCCATCTTTTCTCCCATGCACCTGATGGTTCCACTTAAGGCATGGCTTCCCAACCTGCACCAGGCCACCCAAAATAATTTTTTAAAATACAGAACTCTGGTTCTCAATAGTTTATCTTTCATTTCAGTAGGTCTGGAAAGGAATTCAAGAATCTGTACTCTTTTTTTTTTCTGCTGCTTTTAACTCTCACTAACTTCCTTGTAAGGCAAAATTTCAGGACCACTAGACCCACTGCCCATTTCAATCCCTTACTAGAGATTCTATGCTTCCAGAATATGGAATTCCTCGCCTCTGATTCACTGATGATCCATCAGTCCTAATCTGAGTGAGGGGGAGAGGGAGAGAGAGAGAGTCAGAACCATGGGTTTGTTATCCAGTCTTAAAGCAAGAAAGCAGGCACCCAGAGAGTGTGAAAGTCCCTCAAGGTCACCAGCTGAGGGCCTCCACCAGCAGTAGAGCCCAGGAGTTTAAACTCAAGACTGCAGGGTGATGCTGTCCTGTAGAATAAGCAGCAAAGAGAAGGCCTGTGACCCTGAATGACTCAGCCACTGCCCTGCAAGGTGACAGTCGATTCATGTCTGTGCACTATCTCCTACCCATGACATGACAGTGAGAATGCCTGCCTCCATTTCAGGGACCAGAGACACTTAGGAAAGACAGAAAGGATAAAAGCATGATGGGAAGACAGACTGCCTTTTAAAAATAAATCAGACAGGATAGTCCCCATAAAGTGTAAAATTTCCATTTAGATCCAGCATGATCATGAAATATGAGAGCACTGACATCTTAAACCCCTGTTCATATAACTTGGGCTGGAGGGGAGGCTCACTCAGTGAGCTCACTCAGTGTGGCTACTTCAATTTATAATTTATTATAACCAGCCTAACACTAAGATACAGCTTCCTCAGGTCACTAGATTCTCTTATTCTTGCCCTTCAGAAAATCCACACCCCACAGTTTACGTTTCAATAACGAAGGGGCCTCCATCGAGAAAGCCATAAACCTCTTCAGTGGCAACTACTGGGGCTCCTAGGGCTGGAAACTGAGACGCTTACAGAACAGCACTGCCTGGTGACAAAGACAGCTCCTGGAATCATCACAGACTCCTGGGAAGACCTCTGTTTTAGCCTCTTACATCTTCTTGTATCAATTCCCACTCAATTATGAGCTAATGGGAAACAGTCATATTGAGTAGAATGCCTTAGATAGGATCGAAAACTCAAGAAAACCTTGAGTCACATTCCGCTGAGATGTATGGAATTTCAGTGGCTATCTCCTGGAATTTCAGAGCTTGTTTAATGCTAAATTTGTTTTGCAATTTATTATGTTCTTCCACTTCCATCCACAGAATGCTAGTGATCAGAGTTCCCTCTGGTTTCCTCATGGATTCTTGGGGTAGGAAGCTCCCACTAATCTTCACATACATACATGCAGTGGAAAACCAGAGAGCAAGCAGGCAGAGACACAGGTTAAAGATAGAGACATCAGTGGCCAACACTGTGGCACAGTGGGTACTGGCATCCCATTCTAGAATGCCAGTTTGAGTCTTGCCTGCTCTGCTTCAGATCCAGCTGCCTGTTGGTGTGCCTGGGAAGGCAGTAGATGATGGCTCAAGTGTTCAAGCCCCTGCTACTCATGTGGGAGACCCAGATGGAGTTCCTGGCTCCTGGCTTCAGCCTGGCCCAGCCCCAGCCATGAAGGCTATTTGATGAGGAAACCAACAGATGCAAGATCTTTCTGTGTCTCTTCCTCTCTGTCACTCTGCCTTTCAGATACATAAACAAATTAATCTTTAAAAAGAAAGGAAAAAATGGAATATTGGAATAAATCTGAGGGAGAGAAGACCTACATATTAAATAATAAGCTTAAGCTTGGGGCAGGCATTTGGTCCAGTGGTTAACATGCTGGTTGAGATACCCACATCCCACATCAGAGTTCCTTGGCTCTGGCTCTGGCTCCTGACTCCAGCTTTTTACCAATAATGCCACCCTGGAAGGCAGTAGGCCATGGCTCAAACAACTGAGTTCCTGCCACCCAGGTGGGAGACCTGGATTGAGTTCTGGCTCCTGACTTCAGCCTGGCCTCACCACTGCCACTGCAGACATTTGAGGAGTAAACCAGATGATGGAAGCTCTCCTTCACTGTCTGTATCTCTCTCACTGTCTGTATCTCTCTCAATCTCTCTCTCTCTCTCTCTCTCTCTCTCTCTCTCTCTCTCTCTCTCTCTCCCTCACTCCCTCTCAAATAAATAAAATAAAATTTAAATTTAAAAAATCATGGACAGTGGCTAAGACGCCTCTTGAGAGTCCCATACTCTTACTGGAGTGCCTGGGTTTGAGTCTGGGCTCACTTCCTTTTGCAGCTTCCTGTTAGTACGCACCCGGGGAGGCAGCAGGTGATGGCTCAAGTACTCAGGTCCCTGTCTCACGTGGGAGACCCGGATTGAGTTCTAGGCTCCTGGCTCAGCCTGGCCCAGACAACTTTTGCAGTTATTTGGGGAGTGAAACAAGAGATGCAATGTTGAGCTCTTGCTCTCTTTCTTTCCCTCTCTCCCTGTCTTACAAATAAAATGAAAATAAATGAACAAGTAACTTTTTAATTTGAAAAAGCAAAATTTTATGAAAGTAAATCATAACCTCATAAGCAGAAGCAAAAGGAGCAAAAGTAAAGACAGAGAATGGAAGAAGAAGAAGAGGAAGAGAGAGAATAGGATATCTACCTTAAACTATAGGTGGAAAATGAGAGAAACAGTTGTCGATTTCAGATTGTTTTGAGTTGAGGCAGTAGGAATGGATGTAAGGAGACAGAAAGAGAGAGAAGAAGATTGACAGAGAGAAAGAAGAGAGAAATGTCTGATCCACTGGTTCTCTTCCCAAATGCCCACAACTACTGGAGTTAGACCAGGCCAAAGCCCAGATCTGGGAAAGCAATCTGGTCTCCTGTATGAATGGCAAGAACCCAACTATTTGAGCCACCACCTGCTGTCTCCCAGGAGGTACATTAGCAGGAAAGTGGGATTCAGAGTGGTGCTGGGACTCAAATCCAGGTACTCTGATATGTTATATGGGTATCCCAAGTTGCATCTTGACTGCTAGGTCAGATGCATGTGCCTGCTTTCAAACTTGTGAACACACTCTTCTTGAGATTCATCCATATTACTACACATAGATCTGGTTCATTTAATTGTTGTATGCTTTTCCTTCCTATAAATAAGCCTCAATTTCTTCATTCATTCTTCCTTGGACAGAGTTTTGGCTTTCATTTGTTATGGCCACAACACTGCAAATGAAATCCTCCAAGACTTTCTGTAGAGAAGATGCCTGGGATAGAGCACACGACCTTCAGCTTCCACAGACAGCACCAGAGTGCTCCTATAATTTTCACTAACATTTACTGGCTTTAACTTCCACTACTTGGATGAGTGATCACTGGTGACATCAAGCACGTTTGTGTATTTTTTTCTCTCTTCAAGTCAGCCGCTTCTGTGGACTACCTATTTGTAATTGTTTGCTGTTTTTCCTTTTTATTGATTTTTTAAAGATTTACGTATTTATCTTTCTGTCTCCTCACCATTCCTGGTCTAACAGTCTTGCATTACTGCAGTCCAGATCTACAAGGTCTCCAAACTGCAACTGAATTCTACAATTGACACTCAGGACACTGCTGTAGGTGGCTTGGATTGTTAAGCCTTGTCCAAGAATCTTTCTACCTTATATAAATAACTCAGTAGCAGTGAGTTTAATTCCTTCTTCAGCCTTCTCTCAAAGGTGTGGAGGGGTAAATGGTGTCCTTCCCCAGGACATGGTTCCAAGCACTGAACTTGGTTTTGGTCCCCTGCCTTGGCTGGGCACTTATGGGCTTATTTCAAGCAAGAGCTGATTTATTTAAGATTTATTTATTTATTTGAGAGGTAGAGTTACAGACAGTGAGAGGGAGAAACAAAGAGAAAGGTCTTCCATTTGTTGGTTCACTCCCCAATGGGCACAATGGTTGGAGCTGCGCCAATCCAAAGTGAGGAGTCAGGTGCTTCTTCCCATTCTCCCTTACGGGTGCAGGGGCCCAAAGACTTGGGCCATCTTCTACTGCTTTCCCAGGCCACATTAGAGAGCTGGATTGGAAAAGGAGCAGCCAGGACTAGAACCGGTGCCCATATGGGATCCTGGCGCCATGGGCGGAGGATTAACCTACTGCACCACAGCGCCAGCCCAAGAGCTGATTTCTTGATGGTATCTATCTGATTTTAGACCCAGGACCCAGCAGATCTGCTGCTTCAGCCCTGCTGACTCTTTGCTTCCTACTGTTTCTGATTGACAGATGTTGATCTATTGTTGAGCATAGTTGCATCTGGGTTGTCTTCTCATTTTAAATTTATCCCTGATACTCCTGATGCAGAGAGTGATGGGAGCCTAAACGGGTAATGCAATCTGGACAGAAGTCACCTACAACTCTGAAGCAGGCCTCAAGATGCAAAAGTCTCTGTGTCCATGGAAAAGTGAACATGGATGGGGCAAGGAAGTGCCAGCTGTTGATTTGAAACCTGTGTTTTGTAGGGTTGCAACGTTGAGAGCTGACCCACATATTGTCCTTAAGTGGGGGGCATTGGTTCAGCCTTGCCACTAATTATGCGCCTGGCCACCGGAAGTGGTGGTGGCCAGTGACCATCACAGGGTTGACCCTAGGTGACCTAAGGTTTAATGATCCCTTTGTCTGGTGAAACCACCCTCTCCTGAGGTTTCCAGCTAAAGAAAGAAGAACAGAACTGTTGGTAAGTAAATGCTTGTTTGAAATGTTCAAGCAAATCTTCAAAGATCAACTTACACTTGAACGCAAAAGGCTATGTATCTTATTTAGGGGTGTGTGTAATGTGTCTACAATGGGGATGGGAGTAAAGCCATTAAATAAACACTATATACCAATTATTCTTGGGGTGACAACTTTATCATAAAATGTGGGTCAGAAAAGAGTTGCCTTTACATTAAAACAAATATAGTCACAAAGCACTAATACTAAATTTATGTTTTTAATAAAATGCCAGTCTTCAAAGAAAGGAGAAGAAATTGCCATTTTCCTTTGAGTAGACTCTCAAAGGTTCAACTCTTCTGGATATTTTGGCAAAAGATCATCATTGTGGCTCAGCATATGCCAGCATCCCATTTGATCACCAGCTCCACTTCCAATCCAGCTCCCTGTTAACATACCAGGGATATTATCAGAAAATGACCCCTGTACTTGAGCCCCTATCATGCACATGGGAGACCTGGATGGAGTTTGAGGCTTCTAGCTTCTGCCTAGCCCAGCCCTGGCTGTTGTGGCCATTTGGGGAATGAACCAAGAGATTTTATTTTCAGACATATTAATTTTATTTGAGATGGCCAGTGCCGCGGTTCACTTGGCTAATCCTCTGCTTGCTGCGCTGGCACCCCGAATTCTAGTCCCGGTTGCTCCTCTTCCAGTCCAGCTCTCTGCTGTGGCCCGGGAAGGCAGTGGAGGATGGCCCAAATGCTTGGGCCCTGTACCCGCATGGGAGACCAGGAGGAAGAACCTGCCTCCTGGCTCTTTGGCTTTTGGAGCGCAATGGCCATAGTGGCCATTTTGGGGGTGAACCAACGGAAGGAAGACCTTTCTCTCTGTCTCTCTCTCTCACTGTCTAACTCTGCCTGTCAATAAATAAATAAATAAAAAATTTTAAAAAATAAAAATTTTATTTGAGAGACAGAAAGCCACTGATAGAGTACCCATCCACTGGTTCACTCCCCAACCAACGCCAGGAACAGGAACTCAATCTGTCTCCTATGTAGGGGGAGGAACACAACTCCTTGAGCCAGCACCTGTTGCTTCACAGGACATGCAACTGCAGGAAGCTGGAATCCAAAGCAGAACCAACACTCAAACTCAAGCACTCTACTATGGGATGCAGGTGCCACAACCAGCAGCCTTAACTACTGGACACCCAGACTCAAATCTTTGTCACTTTCACATGATCACCATATTCGCCGAACTGAAAGTGTGAAACACATGGCCTGTGAACAGAACTGAATCTTGGAAGTCAAGACTGCCCCAGAAAATACCTGATGTGCATTCGCTGTCATTAGACCAGTGATTGGAGGGCAGAAACAGGTAGCCCTTTGCAAAATGATGAAGCAGGAGCATGAGGCTGCAGTGAGCAAATCAGCACAACACCTGGCATGTACTGGGGGATCGATACAGGGGAGCAGGAAGGCGCTCGTGTCTTGCAGTCCGCACTGGCTTTCTCTTTGGATATCCCATCCCCCCCTCTGCCATTTCATGCCCTCCACAGCTCTCAGTCAGCCCTCATAGAACAAAGGGTACCTACTGATCACAGGCCTTCCAATTACTCATTCATGCAGCCGCTCACCCATTCTTGGATCTCTTCTCTTACACGTCAGTAGCTTTTCATGGTTAATAGCTCTGGAAGAGTTATGCCCCTATATTTATGATTCCTTTTCCTTTTTTCTTCCTGCCTTTTGCTTGTTTGGGGTATGATAACCTTCTCACTCAAAAACTCACTAAAGGGGCTGGCGCTGTGGCACAATGGGTTAACACCCTGGCCTGAAGCACTGGCATCCCATATGGGCACTGATTCAAGACCCAACTGCTGTTTGCTGTAGCCTGGGAAAGCAGTAGAAGATGGCCCAAGTCCTTGGGCCCCTGCACCGGCGTGGGAGACCTGGAGGAGGCTCCTGGCCCCTGGCTTCAGATCGGCGCAGCTCCAGCTGTTGCAGCCAATAGGGGAGCGAACCATTGGATGGAAAACCTCTTTCTCTCTCTCCCTCCCTCCCTCCCTCTGCTCTCTCTGTGTAACTCTGACTTTCAACTAAATAAATAAATCTTAAAAAAAAAAACTCAGTAAACATGTAATGAACAAGAAGTAATATTTCTTCATTGGAGTTTTAAGCAAAGACCCACTCCCCAATTTCCTTGATCTAACAGTTAATTGTAGAGAGTATTATTTAAAACAAACTTAAACTTTGAACTATGTTTGGTTCAAAACATTTTCCTTTGAGAACATACCAGGGTACTTCTGAAAGTTCATGGAAAATAAAATTAAAAGATAAGTTTACTTGGGGGCAAATAATTTTGAAATCCATATACACATTTTCCATGAAGTTTTGGAAGACCTCTTTGTCTACACTAATTTCAGAAAATTAGTGTAGACATGCACCGGTAATAAACTTACATGTTGATACCATCTCCCATGAACTTTTGGAAATCCCTTGTGAGCCACGTGAGAGGACTGAGAGGCAGCGGCATCTGTGGCTCGGCTTCCATATATTTTGAAGCACTCACATACTCAGTTTTTATGTTGCCCTGGAGGTGCTTCTCTGTGCTATGATTTTATTTTTAGTCCAGTGTGAGTACGAAAGTCGCCAAAAGGTTGGAAAATTGAAAAAGAAAGAAGAAAAAAGAATAAGCACATAAACCTTCAGTCAGTTACCTTTTATGTTTAACTTTCAAATTACTGTGTATTACTTCAGTACATGCTTTGCACTGTTCAGTTAATACACTTTTTTATCTGTCAGATTTTTGGTATCTTGGGGTGGCATAGAGTACAATTTTTCTCACTAACATGAACAGAGTTTTTGTATTTTCATGTAATAGCTTTTGACTGGGTGGTAGAATTCTAATGTTTCAACTCATTTAGTGGGAGATGGGTATACTATGTTCAGGACACCCTATGACTCACTGGAAATCCAAAGATGAATTGCACACAGGCCCACCTCAAGTTCATAATCTAATGGGAGAAACTGATGAATAAAAAGGCAACTTTGCAAGCAATAAAATAGGGACCAGCATTGTGGCAAGGCAGGTTAAGCCAATGCCTGTGATGATGGCATCCCATAAGGGTGCCAGTTGAAGAACTGGTCACTCCACTTCCAATCCAGCTTTCTGCTAATGTGCCTGGGAAAGCAACGGAAGGTGGTGCAACAGCTTGGGCCCCTGCTACCAATGTGGGAGACCCAGATGAAGTTCCTGGCTCCTGGCTTCAGCCTGGCCCAGACCAGGCCATTGCAGCCATTTAGGGAGTGAACCAGCATATGGAAGATCTATCTATTTCTCCTCCTCTCTCTGTAACTCTGCCTTTCGAATAAATTAATAAACCTAGGGCCAGCTCTGTGGCATAGTGGGTAAAGCCGCTACCTGTAGTGCCAGCATCCCAAATGGGTGCCAGTCCGAGTCCCAGCTGCTCCACTTCCAATCCAGCACTCTGCTATGGCCTGGGAAAGCAATAGAAGATGGCCCAAGTCCTTAGGCCCTTGCACCCACGTGGGAAGACCCAGAGAAGGCTCCTGGCTCCTAGCTTCAGATCAGCGCAGCTCTGGCTGTTGCTGCCAATTAGGGAGTGAACCAGGGGCTCTCTCACTCGCTCTCGCTCACTCTCTCTCTCTCTTTGCCTCTCTTCTCTCTGTATAACTCTGAATTTCAAATAAATAAAGAAATCTTTTAAAAAATAAATTAATAAACCTTTAGAAAGACAGTCAGACAAAGGCTATACCAAAGATCCCAGGAGAAAAGTTTTGTGTGACCACAAGGAGAATGAACTTGAGGTGAGTCTAGAGTTTGTGGGAGGGGAAGAGATAGTTTGACCTTTTGCTTAGTTTCCTCTTCTTCAGGAAAATAAAAGTGTTTGTAACTTATTCCCTTCTGACTGCAGGCTAGCTGGGCTGCTAGTCTGTAACTGAGTAACACAGGGTAAGGAACAGGTGTCTAATAATTACCCAACTGTCTGCTAGGTAATGCCCCTGCTGCCCCACAGGGACCTCAGACTCAACTCATCCAAACCCAGCTCTTCATCCTCTCCTGCAAAGTTGTGTTTCCCACAGTTGTCTAAGCTCCAAACCAAGGTTATGTCCTTACCCCCAGCTTGCCTTATCCACCAAATCTGATTTCCAGGCCTTGTCAATGTTCATCCTAAATGCATTCAAAGTAGGAATCGGCATACTTCTCACCATCGCTTTGCCACTATCTTGCTGCAAGCTGCTTCTTTGCCCTGGACTCTTGCCTCCCTTCCCTGGTTCCCTTCTGTTCATTTTACAGCCTGAAGACAGTACTATCTCTTTTCAGATTTATTTTTATTTATTTGAGAGGCAAAGATAGAGAGAGAGACAGAGGGAGAGTCAGATAGAGAAAGGGAATCTTCCATCTGCTGGTTCATTCCCTAAATGGCTCCAGGGGCCAGAGCTGGGCAGAACCAAAGCCAGGAGCTTCTTCGGTCTCTCCCACGTGGGTGCAGGACCCAGGCACTTGGGTTGTCTTCAACTGCTTTCCCAGGCCATAGCTGAGAGCTGGATCAGAAGAGGAGCAACTGGGACTCGAACCAGCGTCCATATGGGATGCCAACACAGCAGGCGGTAGTTTTACCCGCTATGCCACAATGCCAGCCCCAGAGTGATATTTCTAAAATACAAGCCTTGCTCCCGACTGAAGATCTGCATGGCTTGCCACTGCCCTTAGACCGGTCATGTGGGTACTCAGGGCCCCTGAGGGTCTGCACCGCGCCTGCTCCCCACCTGCCTGTACCACTGCCACCTTCCCATGCTACACTTCTCTCAGCAAAATCACTCACCTCGGGAACTTTGTACCTGCCGCTCCCTCTTCCTGGAACAGCCATCCCGCACCATGCTCCCTCCTTGCTTGGTTAACTCCTACTCAGCTTAGTTCCATCCCCTCCCCGGAAACTCTGACACAGTGCAACCTTCTCTTTCCAGCACCCTTACCTCCCCTGTCACAGCACCAACTGTGCCCTACTGCAATTGCTATTTCCTCTGCTTTTACACTGCAGGATCAGGGAGGCAGGAACGATGTGTGTCTGGTTCACGTTTGCGTCCCGAAGGCCAAATCCAGTGCAGACTGTGAGCATAATGGAGTCCAATCCACTGATGTACAAATGAATAAATTGCATTCTTTGGAAGTGACAGTAGAAAATCACTTAAGGATTGTTAAGAAGTTCCTTTGCAACAATCACGGTACAGATGAAGCAGGCATCTCTGAAAGTGCTGTAGCCCAAAGCAGGCTCCTCTGGGATCTTAAAGGCTGGAGGATTGGTGCAGAATTCCCCCACTCCCTCTCCACATCCACTTCAATGAGCTGACCACATTCTCGGTCCTTGCTATCCCTTAGCCACTCTACCAAATCCCAAAACCCTCCCTTGCAGTCACTGGGTTATCCAGACTGTGGGTGAGCACTGGTGCCTACTTCCAGGATCATGTCCTAGAGCCCAGCACATGGAAACCCACCTGCTGAGACTCACAAAATCCCAGGCGCTGCTGTAAGTCTGACCCATTGTTTTCTCTGTGCCAAGGAAGTATAAAAATAAGAACGATACAAGATAAATTTAGGTGCCAGCACTGTGTTGTGGTGGGTTAAGTCACCACCTGAGATGCCAGCATCCCATGTGGGCACTGATTGGAGTCCTGGCTGATCAAGACACTTGGTAAGCACAAGATGTATAAGGCTGCTGCCAGGGTAACACAGCATTCTGTTTTACAGTAAACTCTTTTTAATGTAAGTAGAAGGCGTATGCTCCAAAATAACAGTAGAAAGTATAGTATAGTAAGTGCGCACGCCAGGGACTTAGTAATTTACAAGCATTATCCTGTATTATGTGCTGCACATAATTGCATGTGCTACACTGTTATACACCTGGCAGTGCAGCAAGTTTGCTTACGCCAGCACCACCACAAGCACAGCGGCCACGCACTGGGCTACGGTGTCATCAGGTGAGAGGAAGTGTTCAGCTCCGTTATAACCTTAAGGAGCCATGCGATGTGCGCATGACCAAAATGTCATTTTGTGGCATGGCATATTCTATAGCAGTGCAACCATGACTATGACGGCATCAGTGGTTTCGACAGCAGCCACGGCTTCAGCACTGTCAGCATGAGTGTGGCCTGCACCCGGCTACTGTGCCTTTTCCCGCTATCCCAGCAGTCCCGGGGTTAGCACTGGCTTCCTGCAGTTACTACTCACTACCCCGTTTTGCTCCTTCAGACTTTCCAACCATAGTGATGATCCCTTAAATTAAGCCCCATGACTGAAACAATTAGTATGGTTTCTAGTTTCCTGAGAAAACGCTAATTGACAAAGCAGCTAGATCTTCAAAATTGTGTTAATCCCTTACCCCAGCAATTCATCATCGAAGGCTCTGTAATAAGAATGCAAGCATGCAGGGGGAAAGATAGGGCCAAATGCCGTCTATTACAGCATTGTCTCCAGGACCCTGAAGGCAACTTACTTCATAAATATCCAACAATGCATCTGTGCCAATAATGAAATAGAAGTGACAAACATCAATGGAATAGAATACAGTTGGAAATCCAGAAAAGACTCAAATGTATAAAGGAGTTAGTACATGGCTAAAGTGGCAAGGACATTACAAGAAAAGAAAATTCAGACCAGTATCTCTCATGAACATAAATTAAAATCTTTAACAAAGTACCAGCAAGTAGAAAAACAGCTATATTTTAAAAAGCATAATAAATCATGACCAAATGAGATTTATTCCAGAAACTCAAGGTTGCTCTAATGTTCAAAAAGAATTAATAAAACTTACCACAGCAATAGAATAAAGGCCAAAAAAGTGATCATCTCGATAAGCTATAGAAAAAGCACTTGTCAATATTCATCATAAGGGCTCTATGCTGTGGCACAGTGGGTTAAGCCACCACCTGCAGTGCCTGCATCCCTTATAGGTGTTGGTTTGAGTCCCAGATGCTCTACTTCCGATTCAGCTCCTGCTAATGGCCTGGGAAAAGCAGTAGAAGATGGCCCTAGTTCTTGGGCCTCTGCCATCCATGTGGGAGGCCTGGATGAAGCTCCTGGTTCCTGGCTCCTGGCTTACTTACTTAGCCCAGCTCTGGCCTTTGCAGCCATTTGGGGAGTGAACCAGCAGATGGAAGACTCTCTCTCTCTCTCTCTCTCTCTCTCTCTCTCTCTCTGCCTCTGCCTTTCTGTAACTCTGCTTTTCAAATAAATAAATAAATATTTTTAAAAAAAAAAACAGTCATCGTAAAAACTCTCAACTAACTAGGAATAGAAAGGTACTTTCTCAATCTAATAAAGGGCAGAGATCTACCAAAAAAAACCACAGTTAAGATCATCTGTAGTGGTTGTGGTTTCCTAGGCAACTCTACAGAGCTGAGTAGATCAAATTGGCATAAACTTTGTTCAGAATGGCAACAATTTGAGAATACATGGCCAGGGGGTCATTTATCTGTTTGCTCTCAGGTAAGACCAAGAAAAAGGCAAAAATGTGCACTTCTTCTTCTTCAACTCAACATTTTCTAGCAGTGTTAGCAAATACAATGAGGTAGGAAAAAGAAACATAAGGCATAGAGCTCAAAAAAGAAAAACTGTCTTTATTCATGGAGGACATGACTGTATAGGTGAAAGATAAAATCAACACGGGAGATTGCAACAACTGGATTTCATTTGGAGAAAAATAAGCAGGGTATATGCCTCACCAACTACTCCAGAAAAAAATCTGTTAATAGTTCTTGATATCTACAGGAAACCATGGAACAATTATAAACTGAGTATAGGGGCTGGCATTGTTGTACACAGGCTAGGCCACACTTGAGACACCAGCATCCCACATGGGAGCACCTGATCAAGTCCTGACTGCTCTGCTTCTGATCCAGCTCCCTGCTATGGCCTGGGAAAGCAGCGGAAGATGGCCCAAGTGCTTGGGTCCCTGCCACCCACGCGGGAAAATGGACAGAGTTCTTGGTCCCTAGCTTCAGCCTGGTCCTGCCCAGGTTGTTGCAGCCAACTGGGGAGTGAACCAATGGATGGAAGTACTCTCCCCCCCACCTTGCTCTCTTGCTCTCGCTCGGCCTTTCAAAACACATACATACATACAGGCATACATAAATACATCTTTAAAACTTAAAAACACCTGTGTGCATTCTTTCTAATCATGAAATAACATCTAGAAGTATAATAAATTAATAAATTCAACAACAATTAAAAAAACCTTTCGCATGGCTAAAACAATAAGCAACCTTAAATGAAAAACGACAGTTGGAAAGAATACTTGTGGCTCATATCATGGACAAAAAGCTCATTTCCTAATTTAGAAAGACTCTAGAGGGAGGAAAGCCCACTGTTCAAAAGGAAGTGAATAAAAAAGGAGCTATCAAAAGCCCTCAAGTGTATGAAAAGATCTCAACCTCACTCATAAGGAGAGGATGAAAATGGAAAGCACCCTGAAGTATCACTTTGTATTAATCAGATTGGCAATGACTGAACACATTTCTAAGAGACCCATTGATGAGCATGTGGAGAAACAGGCCCTTTTACACACGGCTGGTAGGAAGTGGGTACAGACGCTACCAAAGGCAATTTGACATGTATCAAGATTATAAACGCAGGCATCTTTTACTTCAGCAATGAGATTTCAGGCTCATTATCTTACAGGTGTATTGTCCCAGTGTGAAAGTGGGTTATTCACTGTATTAGTTTTTGAAATTCCAAAAGACCCAAAGTAATCTAAATGCTGAGCAGTAGGTACTTGTTAAATAAATTAAGGCGATTTATATTGAATTCTATGGCAGCCCTTAAAATGAGCAAACCATTGAAAGTCAATACATAGTTGGCTTTTATGCATTGACCTTCAAGATGTATTATTAAGTTAATAAAGTCAGGTGCAAAACACCATTATAATGGTAACCGTTTGTGGATCAATATGGGGAAGGCATATGCTTGAACATGCAGAAGATATCATGGACGTATTTACAAGAACAATAACACTATGTGCAGAAAGCCGGGGAGCATGGTTGAGAGGGAGGCCTTCCATCCCATACCCTTTTATAAGCTTGAACTGTGTACTACGTGAATATTACCCATACAAAAGATAAACTGTGTTTTAATATTAAGGTAGAAAAATGTAAAATAGCACAGAAAAATCCATAGAAAATCATCAGCTAAAAAAGAGATTATTAAAAACCCATACAGAGGTTGGCGCCGCAGCTCAATAGGCTAATCCTCCACTTGCGGTGCCAGTATCCCAGGTTCTAGTCCCGGTTGGGGCGCCAGATTCTGTTCCGGTTGCTCCTCTTCCAGTCCAGCTCTCTACTGTGGCCCGGGAGTGCAGTGGAGGGTGGCCCAAGTGCTTGGGCCCTGCACCCCATGGGAGACCAGGAGAAGCACCTGGCTCCTGGCTTCGGATCAGCGCAGTGCGCCGGCCATGGCGGCCATTTGAGGGGTGAACCAACGGAAGGAAGACCTTTCTCTCTGTCTCTCTCTCTCACTGTCTAACTCTGCCTGTCTAATAAATAAATAAATAAATACCCATGCAGAATCAGGTATTCGACACAGGAGTTGAGACACTGCTTGGGAGGCTCACATCCTAAATGGGAGCGCCTAAGTTCGAGTCCTGGCTCTGCTTCCAATTCCAGCTCCCACTAGCATGCACTCTGGGAGGCAGCAATTGACGATTCAAGAAGATGGATCCCTGCCACCCACATGAGAGACACAGATTAAGGTCATTGCTCCTGGTTTCAGCCTTGCCCAGACCTACTTTTGAGGGCATTTGGGGAACAAACTAGCAGATGGAAGATCTCTGTTTGTCTCACTCATCTTTCTGTTTCTCTGCCTTTCAAATTAAGCAAAAGTAAATATATTTTTAAAAATACATACAGTCTGATCTCACCTTTATTTTTTCAATGCATATATGTGCATAAAAAGGACAAATCCAATATACACTGTTATTGAGATTCTGAGCTTGAATGATATGATTGCTTTTATTTATTTTCTTTCTGTTTAACTGTATTTTTAAGCTCTTCTACAGTGAAAATGGATTCATGTTGTATCAAGAAATAAGAGTTACTAAGAAAATCCCACAGATGCACATTTTCCATCTCAGGTCGGCACCTGTTGGTGTTTAATAATCCTCGCATTTAACAACCCACTTGTCTCTCAACACCTGCCATTTCACATCTTTAGATTCCATCAACTGCAGATCAAAAATACTAGAAAAAAATTGCATCTATACTGAGCATGTACAGACTTTTTTCCGATTTACTTTATTTATTTGAAAAGCAAAGTTACACAGAGACAGAGACTTTCCATCCACTGGTTCACTCCCCAAATGGTTACAACAGCCATGGCTGGACAGGTTGAAGCCAGGATGCTGGAGCTTAATCTGGGTTTCCCACTTAGGTGCAGGGGGGCCCAAGCACTTGAATCACCCTCTGCTGTTTTCCCAGGCACATTAGCTGGAAACTGGTGCCCATGTCAGATGTGGGCATTGCAAGCAGCGGCTTAACCCATTATGCCAAAGCACCAGCCCCCAGACTTTCTCTAGTCATTATTCCCTTAAAAATACAACATAATAAGTATTCCTACATCATTTGCATTGCATTGGGTATTAAATTTAATCTGAGGCCACCATTGTGGTGCAGCTCATTATGCAGCTGCCTGCGATGCCAGCACCCCATGTCAAGAGCACCAGTTCGAGTCCCGGCTGCTCCACTTCCAATCCAGCTCCTTACTAATGTACCTGAGAAAACAGCAGAAGATGACGCAAGTACTTAGGACCCTGCCACCCATGTGGGAGACCCAGATTGAGTTCCAGGTTCCAAGCTTTGTCCTGGCCCAGATCCGGCCATTGTGGCCATTTGGAGAGTGAATGAGGGAAGATGTCTTTCTTCTGTTTCTCTCTGTCTCTGTCACTCTGCCTTTCAAATACATAAATAACTCTTTAAAAAAAATTAGAAATCTGGGGTAATTAAAGCATCCCAGATGATGTGTGTGTGTTCTATGTAAATGTTATGTAAGTGACTGCAACATCCACAGATTTGGGGGTCTACAGGGCTCCAAGAACCAGTGCCCTGCAGAGACCAAGGGGTGACGATACTCATATGAAGTCAACTCATCCCTCCAACAGACAGAACCTGCCTTGACCAGGTCACAGTGTATGGAGATACATACCAGGCAATCATCGGACAGCTGGCCTTCCAAACCCGTGCCACCCTGCTCCTGCCCTCTGCCAGACTCCCCATCAGCTGACTTGCGCAGACAACCACACTCCTGCGTCATGAGGAAAACCAGCGTCACCAGCCCTGAATTCTGAGTGTTTCTCTTTCCCGCCTCCAAACGTCTGCACATGTCCTGCCACGCTCAGATCCTCCTCCTTGCCTCAAAAGAAAACAGGACTCTCCTTTTCTCCCTGGTTCTTGCAGAAGGGAACACCTGGTTTTATCAATGATCTCCTCCTTCATATATTTTTTATTTCTTTCCGTATTTTTTTTCTTTTTTTCTCTTAGTTAATGGCATCAGTCCCCACATTCAGAAACCCAAGACTTACGCTGGATCCCTCCCAATATTCAGTGTGCCGCTAAGCCCTGCTAGTGTTGCTTCCCAGACTTCTCTGTATCGCTCACCCAGCCCCAGTCCCCCCGCCGAAGCCTCTGTCCTGGCCCTCGGCATCCTTTATGAGGACTTTCCCGTTTGCCCCCCAGTTTCCTTCTAGCTGCCTCCGTGGTCCCTCTGCTTCAGAACATCCTCCACACCTACTCTAAAGGAGGCCTGCTGTGGCCTGATGCTGCACACCAAACCAAGCATCTGCCCTTAGAGTTAATAGTGTACTACTCACTTAGAATTAGAGCACTTGTAACAGTGTAAGCCTCTCCCACCCTCCATGCTACAATTGTCATACGTCATGCAGTCACACTATTATAAATCCCACAAGATGCATTGTAGTTTTGACTTTAAATAGTAAATATAGCCGGCGCCACGGCTCACTAGGCTAATCCTCCGCCTTGCGGCGCCAGCACGTCGGATTCTAGTCCCGGTTGGGGCGCCGGATTTTGTCCTGGTTGCCCCTCTTCCAGGCCAGTTCTCTGCTGTGGCCCGGGAGTGCAGTGGAGGATGGCCCAAGTGCTTGGGCCCTGCACCCCATGGGAGACCAGGAGAAGCACCTGGCTCTGGGCTTGAAATCAGCGCGGTGCGCTGGCCGCGGCAGCCATTGGAGGGTGAACCAATGGCAAAAGGAAGACCTTTCTCTCTGTCTCTCTCTCTCACTGTCCACTCTGCCTGTCAAATAAATAAATAAATAAAGAGTGAATATGTGCTTTAAATGAATTGTTTTAAAAGGCTTTTCTGTTTACTATTTCTGAGGCTCTACCTTCTTTCCCCAAGATCCAAGTTTCCACCAGGTTTCATTTTCCTTCATCCAGAGAATTTGTAGAGCTGCTCCCGGGTGGCAAATTCTCCCAGTTTTCTTTTATCTGAAATCATCTTTATTTTGCCTTTATTCCTAAGGATATTTTCGCTAGAGAGAGATATCTAAGTTGACAGGAGCTTTGTCTTTGAGTGCTTTAAGACGCCATCCACTGCTTCTGATGAGAAGTCAGTGGCATTCAAATCATTGTTCCTCTGGATACATATGACTGTTTCTCTGGCAGCTTCTGAATTTTCTCTTTATCTTTGCATTTCTGGAGTTTGACTATGACATGCCTAGGTGTGATTTTCTTTGCATTAATCCTGTTTAGTGTTCACTGGGCTTTTGGAATCTGTCAGTTTATGTTCCCATAGCCCCTCTTATCCAAAAATAATGTTTCAAGACCCCCAGTAGACACCTGAAGCTGCAGATGACACTAAATCCTATATATACTTTATGTTCACACGCCTGTGACAAAGCTGAATATGTAAATTAGGCACAGGAAAAGATTACCAACAAAAACGAATAATGTTATGTGAATGCCCCCTCTTTCTCTCTCACAGTATCTCACTGCACTCTACTCATCCTGCTTAGAATTTGTTCACCGTCTCCTACTTAGGGAATTCTTTTCATGCCTTTCTATTCTTTTTTTTTTTTTTTTTTTTTTTTGACAGGCAGAGTGCACAGTGAGAGAGAGAGACAGAAAGGTCTTCCTTTTCCGTTGGTTCACCCTCCAATGGCCGCTGCGGCCAGCACACTGCACTGATTTGAAGCCCAGAGCCAGGTGCTTCTCCTGGTCTCCCATGGGGTGCAGGGCCCAAGGACCTGGGTCATCCTCCACTGCACTCCCGGGCCACAGCAGAGAGCTGGCCTGGAAGAGGGGCAACCAGGACAGAATCCGGCGCCCCGACCGGGACTAGAACTCGGTGTGCCGGCGCCACAAGGCAGAGGATTAGCCTAGTGAGCCGTGGCGCCGGCCGCCCTTCTATTCTTCCAAGTGTCAACTCACTTCAACTCTCTGCCCACTTTTTTTTCTTAATATTTATGTATTTATTCAAGAGGCAGAGTAACAGGAGAGGTGGGGTGGGGGGAGAGAGAGAAAGAGAAAATCTTCTAGTTCACTAGTTCATTCTCCAAATGGCCACAACAGCTAGGGCTGGGTCAGACCAAAGCCAGAAGCCAGGAATTCCTTCAGGATCTCTCTGTGGGTAGCTGGGGTCTCAAGTACTTGGGCCATCATCTATTGCCCCCAGGGTGCACAGGAAGCTGCATCGGAAACAAAACAGAGGAGTTGGGACTCAAACCCGCACTCCAACAGGGGGTGCACTGCAGCACTGGCCCCTCTGTCTGCCTGTGTCCACTCCCCAGGGGGCATCAGGCAATTGTTTTGTATATTTTATCCACAGTTTATAGTTGTTATTTATAAGAGGGTTGGTCCAACAGGAACTTACTCAGACGTGGGCCCAACAAATATTTCTACCCCTGTGCCTTCTGTGCCCAAGGAAGAATGTGCTTCCTGGCCTGCTTTAGGGGGACGTGAGATGCCAGTGGAAGCTGTGACTTGGAAGTTCCAGATGGTGGCTTTTCCATCAACCTGAGCCCTGGGGTGCTGGAGACCTCAGTCGGCCTCCGGTGAGCAATAAACAAAGTGTATCTATTTTAAGCTACTGAGATTTGGAGGTTGTTACCATAGCTTACTCTAACCTATCCTGACTGATTTAGACCTCATTTTACTCACATTTATATTCCTTCCTGTTGCTGCTGTCCTAACTTCCCACAAATTCAGTGAGCTAAAGTCACACAAATCTACTTCCTTACAGTCCTGGAAGTCCAGAGTCTAAACTGTATCTTCGGCCCTGTGGTATAGTGGGCTAAGCCTCTGCCTACAGTGCCAGCATCACTCATGAGTATCATTTCGATTCCCAGCTGCTCCACTGCTGATCCAGCTCCCTGAGAATGGCACGGGAAAGCAGTGGAAGATGGCCCAGGTGCTTAGGCCCCTGTACCCACGTGGGAGACCCGGAAGAAGCTCTTGGCTCCTGGCTTCAGATCAGCCCAGCTCTGGCCGTTGTGGCTATTTGGGGAGTGAACCACTAAGTGGAAAATCTCTCTCTCCTTCTCCACCTGTAACTCTGTCTCTTAAATAAACAAATATTAAAAAAAAAAAATGTGTCTTTAGGGCTGCGTTCCTCTCAGAAGCTCTTGTGAGAATCTGTTTCCTTACCTTTTAAGTCTCTGGAAGCTGCCACATTTGGTAGCTCATGGAGGATCCTTCCTCCGTCTTCAATGCTGGCAGGGTAGCCCCTTCTCTCTCTCCAGCCTCCTGCTTTTCACAAGACCCCTGTGATGATAACTGGCTCACTCTGATAATCCGAGATAATTTCCCCCACTTCAAGGTCCTTCACTGGGTCAAATCTGAAATGTGCCTCTTCCTATGTACAGTAACATTATTCACAGGTTGTGGAAACTCTGAGAGGCTATTATTCAGCAGACCACACATTCATCACTAGCCCTAACACAGGAACAAAGACACAGGACGTGCTTGATAAATGCACACCAATTAAATATATCTTTGCTGCAATTGTGGTCTGATGACCATTAGCATTAGCATCATCTGGGAGCTTGTTAAAATGGAGAACTCCGACCCACCCCAAACCTGCAGACCCCAAATCTGCATTTTAACAAGATCCCCAGGTGATTCTTGTACACGGTAAAGTATGAGAAGTATTAATTTGATGATCTGATCTAATGGTTAAAATAAGCACAGCAAAAATAGAAGGAGCCCTCGTCACAGACTCTCTGCATGCTGCTACTCTCCAATCACGGCCACACCACACTCAGTGGTTCTGTGGGAGTGCAGACTGCAGGCTGACTCTCCCCAGTGTGTACACGCTTCCCAGAAGCCATCTCCAAACTCTGAGAGCCCAAACATGCAGGGGTTAATATTGTGGAAGCCACTCTTCTTCAATGAGTATCTTGTGCTAGTGGATGTCCTCCTAATCTTAGGTTGGACAATTGTTTCTTAACAATTTTACCTGCTGTGCCACTATGGCCATCCTTAGTTTGTATTCTTTATAAGGCATTTTTAAAATTTCACTTGTTTGTTTATTTGTGTGCTTATTTATTTTGAATTTTTTTTATTTGACAGGTAGAGTTAGACAGTGAGAGAGAGAAAGAGAGAGGTCTTCCTTCTGTTGGTTCACCCCCTAAATGGCTGCTACAGCCGGTGCACTGCTCTGATCTGAAGCCAGGAGCCAGGTGCTTCCTCCTGGTCTCCCATGTGGGTACAGGAGCCCAGCACTTGGGCCTGCCTGGGCCACAGCAGAGAGCTGGACTAGAAGAGGAGCAACCAAGACTATAACCCAGCGCCCACATGGGATGCTGGCGCCACAGGCAGAGGATTAACCAAGTGAGACATGGCACTGGCCCCTATGATTTATTTTGAAAGTCAGAGTTACAGAGAGAGAGACTTTCCATCCACTGATTCACTTCCCAAATGGCTAAAACAGTGAGGACTGGGCCAGGCTGAAGCCAGAAGTTGGGAGCTTCATCCAAGTCTTTCAGATGGATGAAGAGGACAAAACGCTTGGGCCATTTTCCACTGCTTTTTCCCAGGTCATAATCAGGGAGCTGGATCAGAAGTAGTACAGCTGGAACTCAAATCAGGGCCTATAATTCTCTGCTTGCAGTGCCGGCACCCCGGGTTCTAGTCCCGGTCAGGGCGCTGGTCCTGTCCCGGTTGCTCCTTTTCCAGTCCAGCTTTCTGCTGTGGCCCAGGAGTGCAGTGGAGAATGGCCCAAGTGCTTGGGCCCTGCACCCCATGGGAGACCAGCAGGAAGCATCTGTCTCCTGGTTTTAGATCGGTGCAGCGTGCCAGCCACAATGCACCGCTGTAGCAGCCACTTGGGGGGTGAACCAATGGAAAAAGGAAGACCTTTCTCTCTGTCTCTCTCTCTATCTAACTCTGCCTGTCAAAAAAATTTTTTTAAAAAAAAATCAGGGCCCATATGGGATACCATAGTCACAGGCAGCAGCTTGACCCAATGTACCACAATGCTACCCTCTAGGTTGGATGATTCTAAGAGAAATTCCTACAGCAAGGATCCCCATAAGGCTCACAGATACCAGCTTGCTTCCTTCCCTCCTGCTCCCTCACTCCTGCTGCCTAGAATCATCTCCCAAATAAACTATGTGCACCCAAGTCCTTGTCTCCAGATTGGTATTCAGGGCAAACAAAATCAAAACACTGTGTATTAAATACTATTTTTTAACATTTATTTATTCATTTATTTGAAAGAGTAACAGAGAAAGAGAGACAGAGAAATCTTCTATCCACTCCCCAAATGCCCACAACAGCTAGGGGCAGCACCACAGCAAAACCAGCAACCAGGAGCCCCATCCAGTTCTCCCATGTGGGTGGCAGGAACTCAAGTACTTGATTCTGCTGCTTCCCAGGTGCATTGGCAAGAACTTGGATTGGAAGCAGAGTAGCTGAGGCTCAAAAAAGAACTCTGGCATTGGATGTGTGTGTGTCCCAAGTCACAGCTTAATCTGCTGTGCCACAATATTGGGTCCCAAGTTTTATTTTTAAGAAAAAATATGTGGGCCGGCGCCGCGGTTCACTAGGCTAATCCTCCGCCTGCGGCGACAGCGCCCTGGGTTCTAGTCCCGGTCGGGGCACCAGTTCTGTCCCTGTTGCCCCTCTTCCAGTCCAGCTCTCTGCTGTGGCCAGGGAGTGCAGTGGAGGATGGCCCAAGTGCTTGTGCCCTGCACCCACATGGGAGACCAGGAGAGGCACCTGGCTCCTCGCTTCAGATCAGTGCAGCACACTGGCTGGAGTGCACTGGCCGTGGAGGCCATTTGGGGGGTGAATCAACAGAAAAAGGAAGACCTTTCTCTCTCTCTCTCTCTCTCTCTCTCTCTCTCTCTCACACTGTCCACTCTGCCTGTCAAAAAAATATATGTGTACATCTACTTATTTTTCATTTTAAATCATCCATTTAATTTACTTGAAAAGCAGTCAGAGAGAGCAAAAGACAGGGATAGGGAGAGAGAGCCTCTATTTTTGGTTCACTCTCTGAATGCCTGAAATAGCCAGTTGCCAAGCCAAGGTGAAGTCAGGAGACTGGAACCCAACCTGGACCTCCCAGGAGGGTGGCAGGGACCTAAGCATTTGGCCATGACCTTCTGCCTCCCAGATTGTGCATTAGCAAGAGGCTGGAGGTGGAAGCTGAGCCAGGACTGGAACCTAGGCACTCTGACGTGGGATGTAGGCATCCCAAGTGGCTTCTTGACCACTCCACCGAATGCCTGTCCCTCCACCATGAGTTTTATATAACTTATCTCACTTTGCACTCACGCAGTGTTGTACTTTTACCCTATCTTTATGCCCCTTCAGATGAGAAAACTTCAAAAGAGGTGCCCACCTTGACAGAACTAATGAGTGGCAGAACCAGAATGCTAGAACGCTGGCACCTGGCCCACAGGGTTATGTACTTGCCAGTATACTCTACGGCCTCTCCAGGGAGAATGCAGCACCTCCCCCCTTTGCATAGTATTTTCCAGATTAAAACAAAAAGAAAACGCCTCATTCTGTAGATTGCTGACAGTCCAAAAGGAGACGTGAGCAGATGTCCACAGTGCCGTTGTAAACAAGGCCCAAGCACGGGCAAGCCTAACTCTGGCGGTCACTGTGAATAAGTCAGGGTTGAAGCAGCCTGCACTGGAGGAGGTGGCTGCCTGTCCTGCACCCATCACACATTCTCCCTCTTAACAAAATCCCAGCTTCCATACTGACCCTCCCTCTCCGTGACTCAGGAGAAGGACATCCACCTCCAAACCCAGGAGCCCCATCCGACCAGCCAGCCCCAGAGCTTCTCCCTGGAACCGTCCTGAGCATTGAAGGAGCTACAGCATCTCTATCACACCACACGATCTCCAGCACACCCAATACCAGCCACAGTTGTTAAGCATCGCAACCACAAAGATGTCATACATTTTACAAATTCTCCAAAGGAGAGGTGCCTCCTGTTGTTAAATTACTAGAATGCCAAGCCAACCGTCGTAAAGAATCCCTGGCTTCTATTACTGGTCCAAAGAGACCTAAGTTAGCCCAATCAGGAAGGACTTGGACTTGTAGAAGCCACAGGTGTCTCATTCTTCATAGTGATAGATATGAACAAAGACAAACAAACACGTAGCACCAATCGCCCAAGACAGGCATTCTCAAGTGAGAAGAGCCCAGCCCTAGGATGAAAGGAGGCTGAGAATTACAGAGTAGAGAGAATGAGGAGGCTGGGATGGTTGTTGTGGTGGGGGTAGTAAGTAAAACTACCACTTGCAAAGCCAGCATCCCCTATGGGTGCTGGTTCCAATTTCAGCTGTTCCACTTCTGACCCAGCTCCCTGCTAATGTGCCTGGGCAAGCAGCAGCAGATGGCCCAAGTACTTGGACCCCTGCGCTCATGTGGGAGACCTGGATGATGAAGCTCCTAGCTTCAGCCTGGCCCAGCCCTGGCCATTGTGGCCACTGAGGGAGTGAACCCACAGGTGGAAAATCTCTCCCTCTCTCTCTGTAACTGCCTTTCAAATAAATAAATCTTTTAAAAAGAAGGAGGAAGAGATGGTAGAGGAGGAAGGGAGGGGAGGGGAGGGGAGGGCAGGGGAGAAGAGGGGAGAGAAGGAAGGAGTAGGTGAAGTGTGACCCTCACTGCTCCCGCACACACAGCCGGGTGCCTTCTGCGCAGGCTGCCGAGCGCTCACCTCTCCACAGCTAACTGTGGCCCTGGAGGAAAGCACTCCTTCTGGTCTTGCAGCTTTCTCGTCTGCAGGGGCAGCGAAACAGAGCTCCTAACACCATGCGCTCTGGACTCACAGTCCTGAGTGTGATTCCTAGCTTTCCCACCACGAGAGTTTGGGTTTGTCGCTTTTTCTGTACCTCAATTCCTTCATCTATAGGGCAAGAGTGCCAAGACCCCAGAGTATATTTTGGGGTGCCCAGCAAATAGGGCTCAAACAAATGATAGCTGTTTGTTCTCTGCTTTCTTGACATTCAGCAAAATTTACGGAGAGCTTATTATCTGCCAGGCACTGTTCTAAGAACTAGAGAAACAGAAGAGAATAAAATGGCTTATAGTCCAGCGGGAGGACACCCACAATAAACAGCGGATACAGAAATAAAAGGAAGCAGGCACTACCCTGGGATCAGAGTGCTGCAGGAGAAGAGAAATGGAGACTACAGCAAGGGGGGTAGGGAAAATGCGGGCGTTGCAACTGGAAACAACTGGGACCTTGGAGCACTGCCATGGAGGAGGTGAGGCAGAGATGGTGGGCCGTCAGGACAGCCAGGCCAGCTCTTCTCAGGCAGCAGTGGGTGTGGCTGCTTAGCCCCAGGTGAGCAAGGGGGCAGTGTGGCAGGAGAGTGAGGAATGGGGTGCAGCTGGAGAGATCAGAAAGTCTCCCTTCTGGTGGACGGTGTAGGGACTTGTCCCCAGTGTGAGCATTTCAAGGGTTCTTCTGAGACAGGAGTGTTTGGAGCAGAGAAGCATGGTGAGCTAACATATTTTAAAAAGAGCACTGGTGTGAGCCTCTGAGTTCAGCTCCACCCCTGACTCCAGTTTCCTGCTAACGAGCGCTCTGGGAGGGAGCAGGGGATGGCTCGGCGGTTCTGTTCCTGCTACCCACATGGTAGACATGAAATGCATTCCCAGCTCTTCGCCTCAGCCTGGCCCAGTTCCCACTGTTGCAGGCATCTGGGGAGAGACCCAGTGGACGGAAGGTGTCTGTCCATCTCCCCCCTCCCCCACCACCCCTTTCTCCCCTGCAAATAAATAAAATAAATTCATTTTAAAGACAACTTCTTAGAAAGCAGAGCATTGTAGCAGCTGTGTTGAGAGGAGAAGCCAGAGCGGTGGGGGGGGGGGGGGGAGTCAGCGAGTCAGGCAGCAGCAGTGATGGTGACGAGAGTGATGAGAAAGGGCCAGCTTCTGGAGACTGCTGGAAAACAAGGCCGAGTTTCGGATGGAGGAGAAATGAAAGAGAGACTTTCAGCCAGATCAAGCAGAACCCTGGGTATGCCTGCGTCCACCATGGGAAGGCTGTCACTAGAGCCATTTGGGGTAGGGGGAGGATTAGCTGTTGATTTTTAATGGGGCGAGTTAAAGAGGCCTGTTGGCTCTGGTTATTTGAGTGTGTCCCCTGAAAGTTCACATGCTAGTAGCTTGGTGGTCCAGTGTGACAAAGTTAGGAGGTGGTGGAACCTTTAAGAGGTAGGGTCTAGGGGCCGGTGATGTGACTTAGCAGCTTAAGCTGGCATCCTGCATGGGTGCTGGTTCCTGCCCTGGCTGTCCCACAACCCATCCAGCTCCCTGATAATGGCCTGCAGAAGGCAACAGAAGATGGCCCAAGTGTTTGGGCCCCTGCCACCCACAAGTGAGAGCTGGAGGAAGCTGTTGGCTCCTGGCTTCAGCCTAACCCAGCCCTGGCGATTGTGGCCGTGTGGGGAGTGAACTAGCAGATGGAAGATTCTCATTCATTCTCTCTCTCTCTCTCTCTCTCTCTCTCTCTCTCTCTCAGATGAATAAATAAATTAAAAAAAAAAAAAGTACAGTTTGGTGGGAAGGCACTGACCTTAACAGGGATTACTGAATTTCTCCTGGAACAATTTAGTTCTCACAAGAGCAAGTTTTATAAAGAGAGCAAGATTGGCCTTTTCCCACTCTCTGGCTTCCTGTCTCACTACGCCATCTCTCCCTCTGGCACAAGCTCCCACCACAGTGATATCATTAGTAGCAAGACCCTTACCAGAGACCAAAGCCTGATCTTGGGACTTCCAACCTCCAAAACTGTGAGTTCAGTAAATACCATTTCTTTATACATTACCCAGCCTCGGGAATTTTGCTATCACAACAAAAATGGACTATAATATACCATTATACTGGCATAGTCTAGTAGAGATGGTGAACAGATGATTGGTGAGTCAAGTGTAGAGCTCAAGAGAGAGGTGGAGTCCCTAGCGTATAAAAGACGGGAAAGCCTTAGGGTTGCATGACGTCACCCAGGGAGTCAGCAGAGAGATGGATATAGCTGAGGGCACTGCTCCACCCAGGACTGTGCAACTAACTTCAAGAGAGTCAACAGAACTGACAGCAGCCAAGGAGATGGGGACAGAGGGAGTCACCTCCCTCCCCCGTCTTCACTTGATTCTAGGACACCACACTCTCCCCGGGCTCTTGCTCTGGTAGCTCCTACTCCTCAGTCTTCCTTGCTGTGAGCTGGATAATGCACAGTTGCATGCAACAGACTGGGCAGGATGCAAGTCATCTGTGACCTTGACAAGAACAGTTTTGGTCAAGTGATGGAGGTGAAAGTCTGATTGGCAGGAGACTGAGAGAGAACCTGAGGCGTGAGGGCACCAGGAGTACAGGAAACATTGAGGTGCTTGCAGCTGAGGAAAAATGCAAATGGAAAAACCATGTGGGCAATTATGGGCCGAAAGGGACGGATGTCTAGGCGTATGCATATGAAGGCGGAGGGAGTACATCACGCTTTTGTGCTGAAGTGAAGAGAGGGGCAATTGTCGAGCAGGGAAGGAGGTGGATCATTTCAGGAGCAGTCATTCATCAAGAGGGCAAGGGACCCTGGTGCCAAGTGGAAGGGTTTTGCTTTAGGAACAGTAACCGGATTTCCATGCTGCGCGAGGGTCTGGTCGAGAGGCAAGTCGGACGGAAGCTAGGACGGTTGGAGGATAATGTAGTTCTTGTCAAATTCTTTTTCTCTCAGTGAAACAAGCAGGCCAGTTCTCAGCTTGGAGGGAGGAGGTGGAGGGGGGTTGGCTGTTGGCTGTTGGAGGATAAAAGGTGCAATATGGTCATTTCAGAGTGTGGGGAAGTGTAGGGCCACTCGGGAGCTGCAGGAGGGCAACACTGAGAGCCCGCTGGAGATGGATGATCGCAAATTAGAGTGATAAAGTTAGCCCTGTTGTATTCGCCCAGCGTGTGAGACTGAACCGAATCAGTTCTGCCTGGTGATCCCAGGAAGGAGAAGGTGAGAGGTGTGTGCAAGGGAACAGCACACCCACAGACCATGAAATCCAAGCAGGGTAAGAGGCATATAAGGACGATGATGATAGTGAAAAAATGGATTAGAGGTCAAAACAAGGTCAACCAACCGTTCAAAGGCAGTTATTAGAGGAAAAAAAAAACTAGACAAGCAAGAGGCATTGGTCAGGAAGTAGGATGGCCAGACTGAGGAGTTCAGAGGTGGCGCTGCGCTTTGGTGACAGGAGCACTGGAAGGCAGAGGAAGCACTGGCTGCAGCCCAGCTATTGGGGTTTCAGATGGGTCCTTAATCTACTTGGATCCTAAATTCACCAAAAATGTTAGCAGGCGTGGAGTGAGGGACTGCACCACTGGGTAGTAGTCACCGGGGAATGAGCGAGCCAGCAGGAGAGCCTGCAGATGACAGCAAAGAGGTACCACAAGCAGCCGGCAGGGAGAGGGGTTAACGCTAGCAGCAGAGGGCACGTGGGGTCTAACCGGCCAAGGGGTTGTTCTGAAGTCCACCCTCAGGTTCCAAGGAGCTTCCTTTCCCACTGCTGGCGGCTGAGAGGCCGGCCAGGGTACAGGATTTATTCCGGGTTGTGGGGTCGGAAGGAAACATGGCACACTCAGGACTTTTCTTCCCTCTCCTCTGCTCCCAAATACCAGGGCAGGGTTTAGGGTATTTAAAAGCACATTTTAAACGCCCTTGTTTGTCTCTGCCTCTGTGCAACATTTGTGCTGCCTGAAGGACAGGGAGCTGGTAACCATGGCAGTGGAGCTGAGGGTGGTGGTGAAGAGGTGTGTTTTTAAATGGGGTGAACGTCAGGCAGGCGGCACCCAGAGCCGGAGGCCTCCAGGCTGCCTGGGTGTCCTTTGTTTCGAGGCTTAGTTAGGGAGACAGGCTGAGCCCTTCCCTGCCCCTGCCGGGAAGCGAGCTTAGAAAAGGGAAAGTGCTGGGCCGGCGCCGTGGCTCAACAGGCTAATCCTCCGCCTTGCGGCGCCGGCACACCGGGTTCTAGTCCCGGTCGGGGCGCCGGATTCTGTCCCGGTTGCCCCTCTTCCAGGCCAGCCCTCTGCTGTGGCCCAGGAGTGCAGTGGAGGATGGCCCAGGTGCTTGGGCCCTGCACCCCATGGGGAGACCAGGAAAAGCACCTAGCACCTGGCTCCTGCCATCGGATGAGCGTGGTGCGCCGGCCGCAGTGCACCATCCGCGGCGGCCATTGGAGGGTGAACCAACGGCAAAAGGAAGACCTTTCTCTCTGTCTCTCTCTCTCACTATCCACTCTGCCTGTCAAAAAAAAAAAAAAAAGAAAAGGGAAAGTGCTGCCAGATTCCTTGAGGAGGGGTGTGGCCCTAGGGGCAGGTTTGGGGAGTCTGCCTGACAACCCTGGGTCTCCAGGGAACTTCGGGCACCCTGGCAGGAAAGGAACAGGACAGTCTGTGATGGCACAGAGGCCAGCTCGCAGCGTCCTGCATGCACACTGTCAGCTGTCACACCGCCCCTCTCTGGACAGGTGGCCACTCATGGGGGTGGCCCTGAATGCTGGCCAAAAGGACAGGCAGGCAGGGCCCCCTCGGGGTGGTCTGTGGTGGGAAGGGCTGGGAAGGAGAGGAAGGGAAGGGGAGGAGGGGAGGCTGTCCCCTCCTCCACGTTCCCGGACGGGGAGCCCGTACGGCCATTCTTTCCTGGACAAAGACTGGACACAGGACAAGGCAGGGCAGGACAGGGCTAGCCGGGGGCGCAGCTCCAGTCCAGGGAAGTCCCATGACTGACTGCAGTGTTTTGCTGCAGGTTTCCCAGCTGCTCCCGGCTGGAGGCGGCGCGGGGTGCTGGGCGGGGAGGAGGGGGTAGGGGGGAGGGGAGAGGACGAGGGAAGTAAACAGGAGACCACAGAGAGCGCCAGTTCCCTGCGTTCAGAGAACACCAGCCGCCTCCGGTCCCCGGTGGGTGGCTGTGTGCGTGGAAATGAAACTGGGAGCGGGAGGGAGCAGGGGGAAGAGCGAGCACGCGCGCGTCTCGCCTGCCATCTACTCAGCTCGCCTTCGCCCGTCCCCACCGCGGCAGGGGCAGGGGTGGGAGGGGGCCGAGTCACCAGACGCCCACCCCTGAGTTCCAGGAGCTGGTTCAGCTCTCGGTGAATCAGACACCGTCTCGGCAGCTTGTCACCTGCGCTGGGAGGGGGCCGGGGGAGGGGAGCGGGGGCGGGGGGAGCCTCGGGACTTGGGGTGGCGGGGCGAACTGGACGATCCCGTATTGGCCCAGGTGTGGGAGTGAGGCCTCGGGTTGGGAGCAAGGGGTGTCGACCTTCTAACTGCACCCGCGTCGGGCTGTTCCTGGGGCGCCAGGAGTCGCGACGGGGACCCGGGGGGCATACCTGCAAGGGAACCCAAGGCTGGAGAGGGGGTCGAGTGGGGCGGGGTGGCAGGGGACCGCGGCGCCGGGGCGCGGCGCTGGCGGGGGCGCGGGGCAGGCTGCTGCCCGCCCGCGCGGGGTTACGCGAGGTAACGGCGAGCGGGAGGGGAGGAGGCGGCGGGGGCCGCGGGCCGGGGCGTCTGGCACTCGTTGGACAAAGGGATGATGAAACGTGAGCGCTATATTTACCAAGGGGGTGGAGGGTGGAGACGGGGCGGGGGGGGGGGCGGTGGTAAAAAGGACAAAGTGTTCCACAACAACCACAGGAAACACAGCCCTTCTGACTCACCGCGAGGGCCGCGCCGACCCCCGCGCAGCCTGCGCTGGAGGCCCGCGCAGGGTCGCAGGGCGCGGCCCCCGGCCCCAACCTGGGCGCTGGGGCTCGGGGTGGGGTTGATTTATTAATAAAGGCACACTGGAACTCGGCGCTGGGCGCGCGCGTGTGCGTGCGTGACTGTTGTGGGGCAGGGGCGAGCGCCGAACAGCAGGAATGTTCCTAACCCCGTGGCCGGGCCTTCGCGGGAGAGATCTGCCTGCAGACGCTGGGAGGACGAATCCTGCAAAGTCATCTCCTCCCGCACAGCCCGGCCGGGCCGGCCAGCGCGCCCCGCCCGGGATAGCAGCGCCCGCCTCCCCCGCTCCCGTCTCACCCCCGCGCCCGGCTCTCGGCGCTCGGAGTTGGGGTGCGGTGCGGTGCGGGCTATGTTTAGAAGCTGATGTCATCCCGACACCCTACTCTGCAGTGTTCCCAGGGGGACCACAGGCAGGTGGCCTGTCCTCTCCCCAACACACCCCACACCCATCTTTACCAGGAGAATATATATATATATATGTATGTATATATATATATATATATATGCAACCCCACTAGAGTTATGAAACATGGTGGTGGGGGTAATCACGCATGCGGAGGGGGCAAACCGAAGGGCTAGGGCCGCAGGGAGCCCGCACCCCGCCCCTTACCGCCCCCGCGCGCCTCTCCGCACGCTGCGCGGGTGCGGGGGCTAATGTCAAGGTTAGCTCACGTGGGCGCGGGCGCCCGGAGCTCCTTGCACGAGTTTGGGGCGGGTTCCTCATCCCGCAATCTAGGGCAGTTTGTTCAACTGCAGTAAAGGGAGCTTGATGTTCCAGCAGGGAAGGGATTTCTGAGAACTGGGACTGTCCTCAGATGAACTCGCCTCCTCCGGCTGCTGCGGCGCGGCCGCCTGCGGAAGACTTTTTAAAAGGGCGATGCCAGGCCGGGGCGCGCGGCCCGCTAGTGGCTGCTGCTCCCGCCCGTCTGCGGCCCGCGCCCAGCGCCCGCCTCCGAGCGCGGGTGCAGCGCGGAGCGCGCCGCGGGGCTGCTCCGAGCTAAACTTATCCTGCTGCATATGCATGAACGGGTGGCCTTTCTGCTCCGCGGAGGGGCGGGAGGCTGCTAAGTGGGGCGGGAGCAAAGTAGGGCGTCGGACAAGTTTCGCGCGGGCCGCAGCTCCCTACCCCCTCCAGGCCCTGGATGTTATCATGCCCAGCGGCCTCGGGCGTTCCCCCAGGTCGGGCTTTACCTGCTTGCATTTCAAATCCAGGAACGTCGCCATTGTTAGAAGCCAGATCCCCTCCGCCCCCCCCCCCAGCTGCTCCTCTGCTGTCACTGAAACGCACCCGCTTTTCCTCACACGTGTGCCTAGATGGGGTCGCTGAGGCCGGAGGACGTGGGCCCTGAAAGGGAGAGGTCTGGCTCCCGCCCAGAGTGAGGTCGGACACGTGATCGTCTCCCCGCAGCGAGCCATCTGCTCTTCCTTCCCGCGGGGAGGCTGGCACTTCTGCCCGGCACCGTCCACGCCTCCCCGCAGGAACGGGAGAGGAAAGCCAGAACTGGCAGAACTCCGTCCCTACACCGGGGGATTGCAGTCAGCCTCCCCGGCAATCTGGACTTTAAATCGGTCGCCAGGTAGATGAGCTGCACCCGGCGGGGTGGGGAAACCCTGCCTTGGGCACAGTTTGAATACAGATCTCCAGGGGCCGGGCCTGGGAATCTGCAACATTCACCAGGAGATACCGCGCTTAGGGCTAGAGTGGAAAAGTTACCTAGGGGGAAAAGACCGAGTCTCAGTCTTTGAGACCCTGTCTACTTCCACCAACCAAGTGAGAAAAAAAAAATCGAGACTGAAAATTACAGAAGGGATTTCGAATTAATGTATGTTTGTGCCTGCTGCCCGCTAAATGTTGGTTTAAGGTACACTGCGCTTCGTTGCCATAGGATGTTTGTAGAGGCACAGATGAGACCATATTTCAAGAACTGAGGGCTTGCTCCAGTCTTTTCCCCCTGGTATTTTTGTTCTGAGGATCCCCTGTGTGTTTGGAGTTTTAAAGGGACTATGGAGCTATACTGATCCCCCCATCCCACCCATCCCACTCCTTTCACCGATAAGGAAATAGCTCCTTGTAGCTGGAACTCACAGAGCTCCTGGCAGGCCCGGGAAGCCAGTTCCCCACGTTGGCCAGCACCTGCTGAAAGTTGTGTCTCCACTGGTCACACTCTCTCTACCTAGAAGTGATCCTGATCATTTTAGGATGCACAGAAAACACGGCTTGCAAGTCGCGGCAACAGACCATTGTTTTGAGAACTTGAATAATTAAGCAGAGGCTTAGTCAGGATTTAGAGAGGAAAACACACAAACTAGAAGCATGGTCACAGCTGAATTTCCTTGCTCCTCCTGGCTGGTTTTTGTGGATTTAAAAAGCAGACCTCTTGTTTTATGTGATATTAATGTATACTTGTAAATTGTTTGTTTTCCTTCAGAGTGTTCATTTTAGTTTGGGATAATCTATTTTGTCAGAATTAACCAGGACATGTTTTACCATGCTGGCAAAACAGCATAAGCTAGTTTTAGTCATCAGCCTATTACAATACACATTCCAACACAGCAAAGAAATTTCACTGTTGAGAATACAAGGAAAAACATCCTGATGTAGGAATTATTACTTGTGATTTAACACACAAGCCTCATGGATAGACTCTATTGTTTTCTGTATTCCCTCATGCCCAGTTCATTGCTAGGAACACAGATATCAGGAGAATAAGTGGAAAAGAAGAAAAAGGAGAGAGCGCTCAATAATTCCAGAATTCTTGGGCTTCAAAAGTGATCCCGGGGCTGGTGCTAAGGGTTAGCGAGCTTAAGCCTGAGTCACTGGCATTGCATATGGGCGCCCCATTAGAATCCTGGCTGTGCCACTTCCAATCCAGCTCCCTGCTAATGTGCCTGGGAAAGCAGTGGAAAATAGCCCAAATGTTTGGGCCCCAGCCACCCAAGTGGGAGACCCAGATGAAGTTCCTGGCTCCTGGCTCCGGCCCGGCCTGGCCCAGGCTGTTGCAGCCATTTGGGGAGTGAATCAGCAGATGGAAGATTTCTCTCTGTCTCTCTCTTCTTGTCTTGCTCTCTAACTCTTCCTTTCAAACAAATGAAATAAATCTTAAAAAAAAAAAAAAAAAGAGAGAAGAGATCCTACATTAAGTCAAGCAGCAGTCATGTTTGTAAATGTATAAGAGAACTTCATGTGGATGTAAGACCAGTATTCACTTATTAGTTTTTTTTAAAGTCTGGAATGAATGAGTCAGGAGAGTTCAGGTTGATGTTCTGTCCACAAAAAAATGGAATTAAATGGAATTAAAGAGAAGAGAGTAAGCAGTAAGGGAGGGAAAATTCTATACATTTTTTAACCCAAAGTGATTGATATTCAAATTACTGGAGTACAGCGTTCATGGGAGATACAGGTTTTCTTATCTTGTGGAACAGTGATGGTGTTAGCCCTAAGCCCATCTCTCTTTGTGCGGGGACTCAAAGCGGAAGCAAGGGTGCAATTTCTAAGTGATCATGTATCCTACGGGACAGAGTTTGCCCCAGAAAAATTAGGAAGTAGGCAGACTCCCAGGGGCTTCAATGAATTCTTTTCTAAAATTAAGGTGATGGAAAGGCAAGAGCTTCACTTTCACATACGGTGAGATACCTGCCTTGCAGGGTGGTTGTCGGGGTGCACGCAGGGTGCTTGTACGGGCCCTGGCAGAGTGAGCCTTCCAGGAAAGGGGGCAGAGAAAATGATGGCCATGGTATCCTCGGTGGACCAGGCTCCCCTTTCTACACCTTCCTGTCCCGTGCCTTCAGCTTCCTCCTATCGCTTTACAAGTGCAGTGAAAATAAACTACCCTCAGCTTCAAGTCGGGAAGGATAATTTGGGGCCCTTCCCAGGGAGACCAAGTACCTGGTGTTACTTACTCAAACTTTAGCAAAGGCTAACAGCCGGGGTGTGTGTGTGTGTGTGTGTGTGTGTTGAATGGCATCCAAACCGTAGCCCGCAAAGCAAGTGTCCCTCACACTCAGGGAAGTGACTGTACTTGTGCATCAAGTGTGATGGCAGTATGCCTCCTGCAAGACACGCTAGCCCCAGAATCTCTTCTCAGCCATCAAGATGGAAACAACCCCAGTAGCTCCTCCAGGGCAATAATCAGACTCCAAGACCCACACTAACTGTGGATCAAGCATCGCCAGTGTTCGGCGGCTTGGTTCTAGTTCTCAGGAATCTGCTCAGCACAGTTAATATGCTGGCGATTGTATATCAGCCTGATAACAAGACAAGCCACCACGCTGTGTCTGACTGTGCATTCTTATAAGACAAGGGACATGCCCTAACATCCATGCTGGGGTCTCCGGAAAGATGAACTAAGATGGATTGAAATACACACACACACACACACACACACACACGAGGGATTTTTGGCTCCTTATCTGAAGGTGGGTTAAAACAGCTTCCATCCGGGTACTGGATGGAAGAGTTTTTAAAATCTGTCGCCAAAGTATGCCGCAGCTCAAAACACCGCAATGGGCTTTCCCCATTTGGGTTCATTCTTGGACAGCCTGTCCTGACATAACGGCAGTTCTCGAAGATGCAGATCCACGCCGCCGAGGCTTCGCCACGCCTGTCCTCCTGTCCAGCTCTCCCTTTTACTACCAGCTGCACGGAGCCCGCGGACGCGTCCAGTTTCACTACGGCTCTCCGCGTTTACAAGTGTCGAGCGCTCGCGTTCGGAACGCCCTTCTCATTGGCTGAGCCCAGGCCAGTGACGTCAACCAACTTACTTTGGATTGGCGGGCGGGTTGCTGGGACTCTAGCGTTTGCAGGAAGTCACTTAACTGTTTGCGAGCTGGAAACGCGGAGCCCGGGGTTCTCGTTCCGTCCCAGGAACGCGCGCGAGTGACCGACGGAGACGCGTCCCCACGCTCCGCCAGCCGGGGGCCCGTGAGCCGGGAGGCCTGGCCCGGCCGCCGGACGGCGAGGCGCGGCCCGCGAGGGGCGGCCGCTCCGGTGCTGCCTCCCGGCTGTTACCCTTTTAAATGTCAGCGTTGGAGGCTGTCGGGGTAGCACGAGGCACCGGCACGGAACAGTCGGATTGGCCGCACGCCTCGGTTCGAGACGCACCTCTCCTCCGAAGGGCCCTTCTGACTGGCAGGGGGAGAAAGTAAACAGAGTTGAATCACCCTCCCCACTGGCCAATGGGAGGGGGTTTGGATTGTGACGTGATGGGATTCTGCGAAATTGTTACTGAGCAAGAGAATGCCGGAACGGTGCGGACCGGCAGGAGCCGGGGCTCAGACGCCGTCCCTGGGCTGGGGGAAAAGTGTCTGCTAGAGCCGGCGCCCGGGGCGGCCCTCGCCACCCGCGTCGGCGTGGTCGGCTGAGGGTGCGGGACCTAGGGCTCGACGGAGGAGAGGCGGCCGAGGGCGTGTGCCGCTCCTGCAGCTTCCCCTCCCGGCGCCTCGGGGGGCGCCTGCGGTCGAATCAACGCGCGACCGCCACGTGTGGCATCTTTCCAAGGGAGCCCCGGCTCGGAGGGGCCCGGCGCGCCCGTCGGGGGGGACCGCGCCCGGCGCGGCGGAGGAGCCCGGGGCGGTGGATGCTGCGTGCGGAGGCGCTGCCGGTTACGTAAAGATGAGGGGCTGAGGTCGGCTCGGCGCTCCTGCGAGTCGGAAGCGCCCCGCGCCCCCGCCCCCTTGGCCGCCGCGCCGCGCCGCGCTCGTCGTCCGAGGCCAGGGGCAGGGCGAGCCGAAGCTCCGCAGCCACCGCCAAGTTTGGCCCGCGCCGCCGGGGCTTTGCCGTCGCCCGCACCATGTCCGCGGCCGCCTACATGGACTTCGTGGCTGCCCAGTGTCTGGTGTCCATTTCGAACCGCGCTGCGGTGCCGGAGCACGGGGGCGCTCCGGACGCCGAGCGGCTGCGACTACCTGAGCGTGAGGTGACCAAGGAGCACGGTGACCCGGGGGACACCTGGAAGGATTACTGCACGCTGGTCACCATCGCCAAGAGCTTGTTGGACCTGAACAAGTACCGGCCCATGCAGACCCCCTCGGTGTGCAGCGACAGTCTGGAGAGCCCCGATGAGGATTTGGGCTCCGAGAGCGACGTGACCACCGAATCTGGGTCGAGTCCTTCCCACAGCCCCGAGGAGAGACAGGAACCTGGCAGCGCGCCCAGCCCGCTCTCCCTCCTCCACGCCGGAGTGGCTGCGAAGGGGAAACACGCCTCCGAAAAGAGGCACAAGTGCCCCTACAGCGGCTGTGGGAAAGTCTACGGAAAATCCTCCCATCTCAAAGCCCATTACCGAGTGCATACAGGTTAGCGGCGTCGCCCTCTCCCCCCACCCCCGACCTCTGGGGTTAGCTAACCTTCGGCCGGGCGGCGGCCCCGGGCGCGGAGCGCGCGGCTCTCGGCCCAGAGGAGGGTGCACGCGATTTTGGACCGGCTGCTGCCCTAGCGCTTTAAGTGATCAAGCCGTGCGGAGGCGGGAAGCTCGCTGTCTTCTTAATTGTCCCCCCACCCCCACCCTACCCTCGGCCCCAGAAGCCACGGAGAGCCCCGAAGTGGCGGGCCGAGCGAGGGCCGCGCGTGGTTCGGCGGGGAGTGGCGCCCGCCCCTCCCCTACCCCGCCCCGCCCCCGGGACTCCGTACCCCGCGGCGGCGGGGCCGCGCCACCCTGGGGAGACGCTGGCGGCGGGGAAGTCGGGTGGCGCATCTTGGGTTTCCTGCCCCAGTGGGGTTTGCTGCGAGGGGCCCGAAGCCTGGGGGTGGGGGTGGGGGCGGCAAGCGGCACGCCTGCCGCGGAGCCTTTTAGGGAAGGCCGAGGGAGGACTCCTGGATTGGGCGCGCGCTACTTCTCAGGGCTTGCCAAGGTGGTTTTAAATTTGGCCAAGAGTCCCCTGAGAGGTTCAAAATAACACTGCTGAAAGCAGCGGGGGTGGGAAGTGGGAGGTGGGAGGGGTCCACCGGGCAGTGGCTGGCGGGTTAACGTCAGGACTAGTTGGCTTGCCCAGGAAGCGAGGTTTCAGAGCCCCTTCTGTTTGCCACGTGGCTGGCTTCGCACCGTCCACCCCCACCGAGGGCGGCTAGCGCGGAGGTCAAGGCTCTCCCGAACGCACACGAGTGGCAGGCGGTTCTGGAGGCCTGGGGCAGGGTCGCGCTCAGATCCTGCCGGGCAGGAACGTGGCTGGAAAGGCATCTGTGGTCTAAAATAGCGTGGAGACCTTGGCCTGCCCCGTCTGTTGGTCTGCTTTCAGGTGCGCAGCACAAGCTGGAAAGCGCCCCAGCCTTAGGAAGGTTCCTTTACGAAACTGCTATTCTGATCTGGTGGCACGGGGCGTGCCCTCTCCCACGGCGCCTTTGCCTCTCTCTCCTGTGAGGCGGTGTGGGGGTGGTGCTGCAGGTTTTTGCTGTAAGAGGTTGGTGTTTGGAAAAGGAGGCCCTGAGCCTCGGGTTTTAAAATAATACTTGCCTGGGGGTGGGAGTCGGGGTAGGGGGTCGGTTTGGTTTGGTTTTTATTCTGCCAAAGAAAGGCCAGGGCCACATAGCTGCCTCTCCTCTTTGATTTCCTTTGGAGGATGGTTTCTGTGGAGGTGGCTGTTGGCTGGCAAGGCAATAAAGCTGAATTTCCCCATGATCAGGGCAAGGTCAGGTTCTGTTTGGGGTCGCTCTCTAGGTTGCCAGAAAGCAGCCCCTTTGAAAGTTGGGGCCTGCAGTGGGGGTTGGGGGTGTGACCTTTCGCAGGGCTTTGGGGCTGAAGGGGGTGTATCCTCTGGAGGGTGTTACTCACCCACAGCTGTTGGGCGGGCCTGCCTGTGTCAGCCATGTTCCCGGGAGTTCAGTGGCTCACACTGACACCCACTGCCACCTTGAGCAATGGCATTTTCTTCTTCAGGGAGCTGCCCAGTCGTGCAGCTAGGAAGGCCTGCAGTGCCGCCCTGAGCTCTGTCCAGCTCCGGCGTGGGATTTCCAGCGTTCTGAGGGCTTTTCTCAGGCGTTTCTAGAAATGGCTGCTTCTGTGTGCGTGCATGCGTGCAGCTCTTCAGTTCTCCATGAGGCAAAGTCGGCTCAGCTGCTCCGGGAGCACCTTTTACAGCAGTCAGGAGTGGGGAAGCAAGTGGCACATTCACCCTGCTCTAACAGCTACAGCCAGTCTTTTGGAACTAGTGGTGTGGTGATTACAGGTGTCTGGTTTCTGCTGGGGAAGGGGGCGTAATTCCCATGCCTTGTGGAACAGAGACCTCAGCCTCCACAAGGACGGTTAGCAGCGTGTTCCTGCTAGAGGCGGCCTGTGTTGAGCACTCTCCAGATAGAGACTGATGGGGGTCTCACACACTTCCAGGTTTCAGGTAGCAGCTCCCAGTTAGAGTCGTGTTTGGGCAGTGTAAGGAGCTTCCTGACTTTCTGCTGGCATTGAATCCAGAAGGTAGCCAGGGACACATTGGGGAAATCTGCATTCCGTGCAGGTTTTAAGAGCTCGGAGCTGAGCCACACCCCCTTGCTGGGTGCTAGCTGTTCAGCCCTCCCTCAAGAACCCCTCCTGCTGTTGACTTCCTCAGAGAGCCTCACGCAGTTGCCACTAATGCTGAGACCAGTGGCTTTGGGAGTTGAGTCATTGAAACACATTTTCACTTATTTCAGTGCAGCCACTTCTCTAGTGGCCTAAGCAAAAAGACAACAGTTCAAGTCAGCTGAGCTGGTTTCTCATTTGCCCTACTCCTTCCCAGGGGTGGAACCCTAAGCAAGTTACTTTCACTCCGAGTTTGCAAACTGGATGCCTGCTGCTGAATTTGCTTTCCAGGGTTTGTAAGCATTCGTATCTAAAAATCAGGATTGCAGCCTGAATCCGGATTTCTGGCTTCTCTGGAAAAGTGGAAAGATCTGGCCCTACAGGGCCTGAGTCCCCGCCTACTAAGGACTGGCTTGACTCCGTCGCTCTTTGTGTGGGGTAGTACCCCTAATCTTAGTCATTGACATGGTCCCTATTGGCACTGAAGTTTGGAACCCTTACTTTCTTTGCACCTCAGTTTCTTAATCCGAGAAGAAAGGGACATTATCCTAAACCCAGCGGTTCTTGTGCAAAGATAACAGTCTGTAAAGCACCTAGTAGGATCTACACACTTGAGAAAGGCGCGGTTTTATAGCTTGTGTGTAAAATACAGGATGTCCAGGGAGTTGGGAAACACAGCAGCTTACAGTATGTTTGTTTACATTTTCAAGTGACACATTCAGTTCCTTTTTCCACTTCTTTTCTAAGGAAGTGCTAGATCCACTGTTAATCTGAAGAAGAATTTTTACAGAAGTGCAGCACAGGCACTCTTTTCCCTGTTCCCTTCTGGGCATTTGTTTCTGGTCAACAATTAGGCCTCCTAGAGGACTTCCTATGAAAATACAGCAAGACTGTTATTTGCAAGTGTCATATTTATCCAAGCCTCTTGATTTTGTGGATCCCCTGCACATCTTAGAGGCATCTCCTTTGGGGAGGAAATGACTACGTTCTAACTCCAGATCAGAAGTGATCAGAATAGGCACATGTAGTCACGCTACCTTGATGTTCCACTGACCAAAGCCTTAGGACTCATCTTGTTTTCATGCCAAAGAATATTTTCTTTTCCCCTCTTTTGGAGGCCTTTACGTCAGCTGTCCTCAAGTGGTGACAGTGGGTTGAGTTTGATGACATTGGTTACAGTATTCGGAAAAACCAGAAAGCCCCAAGCCCCAAGCACACACTCCCTGTTCCATAGGAGAATCTGAAAAGCCAACAGTTCTTAAAATAGAGCAAAAGCAAGCTCACATAAGGCAAGGGGAGAGAGGAGCGCTACAGAAGTCCCAAGTGGCCACTTCTGGTTCCCTTGTCCAATCGGAACATTTGCTGGGGTACTTGTGGAAGGGCTCTGGGTGAACGTCCACGGCCCAAGTCGCCTTCCAGTGTGGGAAAGGGATTCCTCGGCCTCTCTAGCAGTGTGCATCACTGGCTCACTCCAGCTCAGGTGGGAACTCTTGATTACACAGGTGCCAGCTTGCTCTGTGCCTCTTGCACTCTTGTTTCTTAATCACTGCAGAAAGATTTGGAGTCTACTGGCTGGTTAGAAGAGTCGTGTCTCCAGGGTATTCAAAGGACCTACTTCCACTGTTACCAGGGAGGCAGAACTTCAAGGCCACTGCAAGGTATTGCTTTGGCCTCAGGCCTTAGATTGAGCGGCCTCATCAGCCCTGCCCCGCCTCTCCTCAACACTGGATCAGAGGCCTTGTGCCTCTCTCTGGCCCATTCTTTCCAGAAGGCTCCCCAACATGACGTGGAAAGGCCTTTATAACCTCACATGCTGAAGCCAGAGTGGGGCTTGCACAGATAACACTTTCTACCTTTTCTCCCCATCATCCCCTTAAGGAGATGGAGCTGTTTGTTGTTGTTGTAACTGCCTCCTCTCCCAACGCTGTAAAGCCTGCAGCCGCAGACACACTGTAGAGCTGTTAGGGGCAATCCCATGTAGAAAGCCACAGTCCACCGTGCTGGCATAGGCTTCTTCATTCACCAGAGAAGCACACTTTGCCCCTGGGGTGAGATCACCTTGCTCTATCCCACCCCAGTGGGAAGTCCAGGCCAGTCTCCAGTGTCCTATGAGAGAGCAGGGCTGCATGCAGAAGGCTTGTGGCCTCAGAGGATAGGTTGGTGAAGAGCTGCATGGATTTCCAAGACAGCCTGTATTTGGTTTCTGGTCAAGGAGCTAAAACTCCCTTGAAGGCAGCCAGGGAAAGATGGCCCCCTGCTGAGATCTTCCCTGGGGGTGGAGGCTGTTGGGGACCTGCAGGGGCTGGTCTTCCTCCTTTCATGTTAGTCCCTGGTGATCCTCCCTCTGCCGGTACAGCAAAGTCCAAGGCCAAGGGGGTGCTGCCTCAGAGAATCCTCTGCTGTTGGCAGGATGCAGTTTCACCATAGAAGGTGCAAGTGGAGTGAAATTACAGAGTACACACGTTGTTTCCTTTGCTTTGGCTCTGAAACCGCCCGTGGGTGGTGAGAAGAGAAGGGAGAGCTGTGGGTGGGCTCCCGGCTGGGGGAAGGAGGAGCTGCAGTTTGAGTGGAGACGCCCCTTTTAGCCTCAGACGCAGAGCTGTCACCTGAGGGGAGGGAGTTGTCCCTGGGCTGTGAACCTCAGGGTCAGCTTTACATTCCACTCTCAGTTGCTGACGCTGATCCCCAGAATGCGTCACGCTGCCACTTCTGTGGGAACTTCCCAGACCGCGCTTCCCAGGGACAAACTTCCCGTGACACTGGCAGAGCTGCTGACACCGGGCTGCCTGAGTTAAGTTCAAAGTGGCCGCCAGCTGGGCCAGGATTTGCTCTCTGGGGAGCCCCTCCAGCAACCTGGGGAGCAGTGCTTGGGACCTGCTTTCCAGTGCGTCCTCAGGGAGCACCCTTGATTCAAACAGGAAAAACACCCTAGGCGTGTGTTAGCCTTGACTTCCAAATCTTCCCGTTGCTTCATTTCTTCCTCTGGCTTGGAGCAAAAGCTCCAGCGTGCCTCCCTGCTAGGATCCTCCTCCACAGCCGACCCGCCCACCTTTTCCTGCCATTTCTGCCGCCACCCCAGTGCGCCCACTGCAGAGCGTAAGCTGAGTGCCTAGTAATTGGTACAAAGGCACTTTCTGTTTCCATGCAACACACGCAAATAGGAGGGACCAAAGGAAGAAGGAAAAAAGCCCTACAGATGGTGAAACCGGCAAAGACGTCAGATCCTCTCTGGGTGCTCCCTGAGCCACCCTGGCCTTCTCCCCAGCCTGCTTTTTCTTGGACGGTAGTCACAGGCCCTGGCCTAACTCAGAGCCCTTGGTGGTAGCAGGTGTTCCTTGTCTGCAGAATAGAACTTGGAGGTTGGACATGACCTTGAGAGGTCATCACATCCATCATGTTGCCTGGAAGGCATGTGCCCTTTCCGCCTCACCCCCTCCTGCCGTGGGGATTGTTCCCTGTAAACATTCTGGGGGGCTTGGCAGCGTAGCGCGTGACTCTGGGCACAGCACGTCTCTCCCAGAGCCTCTGTGTTTCCGTGGCAGCATGCGAGGGCACCCAGCACTTGGGATGGTTCTGAGTGGAAACTGCCAAAGCCTGCGTCTTCCAGCTGGCCTGTGTAGATACTTCCTTCTTGCTGCGTTTTCACTTCCTTCTCCCTCTTCCCCTCCTGAGGGTTTCAGTGTGTGGCTAACCCTGGTTTTGCTTTGTTCTATTTTAACCTTGGCTTGAAGAGCTGCTTCAGGGAACTAATCAAGGGAAAGGGCAGAGGTAGAGTCAGCCAGGGTGACCTCTGCTCTCTGGAACTGCCCCAGGCTGCTAGGAGGATTCCTACTCCTCCCTTCCTGGAGTCCTCCTGAAATTTTAATACCTTTTGGTGCATTAAGGCCAAGAGTAAACATTTGTCTTATTGCAGCCCTAAGCAGTCCCCCTCAGCAAATAATAGGACTAACATGATTATTCATTGGGAGTGCAGTCCTTGGTGGGGAGGCAGATGCATGCATTTTTCTAGGCGTGGGACCTTCCCAGGCATTCTTTTCCATTAGTGCCTAACGCCTGTGTTGACAGTGCTGTGCCCGCAGGCTGCCCTTTCTATCCCAGTTCAGCAGGAGAGAAATCAGACTTAGGATGGCAAGTGGGAGTGTGGATCAGAAACCTCAGCGTTCTAGAGCTACAAGAACCAGCTGGCTCCCCATCCACTGAGAGCCGCGACCTCAGAATTTTTTTTTTTTTTTAATGAAATTGAGAATGATCACAAATGTGAACAGGAGAATGCAATTCATCCTCTCTCATCCCCTACCAGATTGAGCCTTGTAAAAGTGAGGACATTATTTAAGTAGATTAAAATAAAGAGAGGAGAGCTTAAGCCATCCAAAACTGATGACCAGGATTTGAAATGCCCGAAGCAGTGTTTTGTGTTCAGTGAAGTCTGAACATTTTTCGAAGCTGAGATGATGGTTGTAGAAGTGAGTGCTGCCCTGGAAGACCTGCTTGGAACTCAGATGGGAACCAGAGGCATAGACGATGGACACAAGAATCCTCTCTTAAAAAGGACGATCACTTTTGGAGCAAGATCTTGACTCAAAGAAATAAGAGTGGGAGAAGGTCTCACCATCCCTCCCTTCCAGGGAGCCTTCTGTGCCCACACAGGCAGGCAGAATAAAGCCTGACTCACTCACACTCATTATGGACCCCGTAATGAGCAGACTGGGCTGCGTGAAGGAACTGGAATGTGAGAGTCCCAAGAGAGCTGCACTCAGAGAGGCTGTTGGTAGACTAATCAGAGCACAGACTTTTGGATCCCTCGTGTGGGTTTGAATCCAGCCTTTGCCACTCAGGCAGTACTTACCTCACTAGCCTTAGTTTTCCCATCAGTAAAATGGTGCTAGGTAATGATATGAGCACAGAGTTGTTAACAGGCTTAACTCAGATGAAGTATTTAAAGAATTTAGCATTCTATGCCTATAACTGTTAGCATAATGAAAATAATTGACATTACAGGGTCCACAAGCACTTGAGAATATTTGCTTAGAATTCCAGCTTAATCCAGTCTTGTTTTAAATAATATTGACTGTTATGTTGCAAAAAAGATGTGCTAAATTCTGATAGCAAACACTGAATTTTGTAAACATTCATGAAAATAACATCAAATATTTACATGGTAGGCTCTAAGCTAACTGGTCTATGTGCATTGCCAACCATATTCATTTGGAAGACAGATAGTCATCATCTGCTGCCTCCTGGGTCTGTTAGCAGGAAGTTGGAATAGAAGCAGAGGTGTGGGGCCAGCATGTGGCTCAGTAAGTTAATCCTCTGCCTGCAGCACCAGCATCCCATATGGACACCAGTTCTAGTCCTGGATACTCCTCTTTCAGCTCTACTGCTATGGCCTGGAAAAGCAATAGAAGATGGCCTAGATGCTTGGGCCCCTGCACCAGCATGGGAGACCCAGAAGAAGCTTCTGGCTCCCTACCTCCCCAGCTCCAGCTATTGCCATTTGGGAAGTGAACCAGAGGATGGAAGACCTTCCTCTCTGTCTTTCCCTCTTACTGTCTGTAGCAGTGTGTCTCAAATAAGTAAATAAAATCTTTTAAAAAAATTAGAAGCAGAAGTGGAGGTGAGAATTAATTATAGGCATTCTGATAGGGAATGCAGGTGTCCCAAGGCTTAGCCACATGCCTATCCCTTCTGTCACTTTTAAACTCACAGCATCCTATGTGATAGATAGGTTCTGTTATTCTCATGTAATAGGAAGAAGGAGACCTGGAGTGAGTTAACCCAGTCCAAGACATTTGCTGGTGTGTTTCCAGTGCTTGGAGTTGCATGTGAATGGTTCTTAACCTAGACCCTTTGAGTTTCTGCAAGCTAGAGGAGATCCTGTATTTTATGTGACTCTGTCTTGAATTAGGCTCCAAAGCTACAGTCTTATTATTTTTAAAGATTTTCTTTATTTAAAAGTCAGAGCAACAGAGAGAAAGAGGGAGACTATTTTGCATCTGCTGGTTCATTCCCCGAAGGCCTCCAACAGTGAGTTCTGGATAAAGATAAAGCCAGGAGCTCCAACCAGGTTTCCTAGTTTGGTGGCAGGGATTCAAGTTAAAGAGCTATATCATCTGCTGCTTTCTCAGGCACATTAACAGGAAGATGGGTTGGAAGCAGAGTAGCCAGGACTCCAATATGGTTGTAAATTATATGAAATGCGGGCATCCCAACTGGTAGCTTAACCCACTGTGCTTCAACAACTGCCTCAAGCCCCTAGTCTTTAGCTATCTTCTCTTCTGTTCTATCTCTAGCTTGTGGACAGTTTTCATAGAAGCCGTTTAGGAGAGTCATCAGAAGTCCTGGACTCCGAGCACCCCTATGGTGTATTTTCTGTAGTTACCCAGAAACTGCTTTGTTCCAACTGAGCAAGAACCCAGTGTGGATTCACAGTAGCCTTCATCAGGACTCTTGGTTGCAAACAACAGAATCCAAATTTAACCTGGCTTGATTAAAAGTAGAACTCTGTTGGTTCAACTTAAAACACACCTAGGGGTGGCTGGCATTTCTGGTACCTCTGAATATAGGTGCTCAGTGTTTGTGGGTTAGCCTTGCTGTCTTTTGCTCTGGCTTCCTTATGGTGGAAGGAAAGAATGATGGTAACATGGCTACCAGTGGCACCAGACTCAACATTCTTGCCAACTCAGCAAGCCCCATGGAAAGATATTTTGCCACTTCCAGTGACTCCATCAGAAGTCCCAGGCTTGAAGCTACATGACTGATTTAAACTGCGCGTTCAACCTGAAATAAGTCAACTGTGGCATGACTGGGCCACAGCCAACCTCTGAGTCTGGAGATGTGGGGCTGTCCCACCCCCACCCCCAATTTCCACTGGGGTCAGAGTGGGGACAGAGTTGCCGCCCAAAAGAAAGTCAGGATTTGCTGTTTGTTGCCCACACAAGGGAATACCTACTAGATAGGGAAAACCAACACCTGTTCAACCTGACAGCCGAATTATAACTGTGACGACGATACTCCAAACAGCAGATGGTAACAGAATCAAAGAGAAAGTGGTATGATGTTTTCTCCTCCATATTTTTCTTCCATTTGAAGGGAAAGACCCATGAAGTATTTCTGGAGCCCGATCTAAAATATGGGCTTAAGTAACTGGGAAAAGTGTCCTTGCAGGAAACAGACGAGTTTATCGCCTACTCTACCGCATCGCTGGAGTGGGTGATCTAGAAGCTGGCAGCAGAAGCCTCCTACAGAACGAGTACGAAAGGTCTTCAAAAAGTACATGGAAAATACGTATGATGAAAACCACCATGCATGGATTTCAGAATGTTTTACACCAAAATGTACCTTTTCATGCCATTTTTTCCATGAACTCTCTGCAGTCCCCTTTTGTGACAGCAGTATTCACTCCAGAGCCATTCACCTGCTCTTTCTGCCAGTCTCTCCGTTCTAATGCCTGGAGACCTGAAGCTCACTTACATGAACATTTATTTCCCTGTGTTAATAGATAAAGGCCTGGTCTATGCAAAGATGAGCTGTTTATATAGCATTTCCCACTGGGATTCAGAAATCTATGTAGTGCATACAATACTCAGCAAAAATGCCTTAATACATCGGAAGAGGGCCAAGAGAACTTAAAAATAACTTACCAAAAAACACATCAAAGTAACTAAACCCCCATGCTACCATAATTCTACCATAGCTTTTGTACCGTTGCCGTTTTAATGAAAATAAGGATGTCAGCCAAACAGCTGGTTTTCCCTCTTCTGTGTTGCCACAGAAAGTCTGTCTGGGAAGCATTATCCCACTGAAGCAAGGGTTCCCAGCATGAAGGAAAGAACACGGGCTATTTCCCCTAACCTGAGTCATTTCTTCCCTTGTGCCCAGCTTTTGAAATACTGCCCAAGGCAGGCTGCATTCCTCCTCCTCAGAGGTCTCAGACCTACAGTGCTTTGTGGTCTTGGGGGATGAACACCAAGCCAAGTAAATGAGTAGCTCACTCCATCCTAGGAGTATAGGGGCTGAAGCATGCAAAATTTGATGATGACCCAGGTGGCCTGTGTAACATTTTTGTTCCTCACAGCCAAATTCTGGTATATTCTACAACATGCTGTGTTGCTAAGCTATGGGGTCTGGTAGCTTAGGGGGATTCAATGCATTCCCCACTTAACCATATTTTCAGTTTACATTGTAAGTCGAGGAACACCTGTGTAGAATGCCTTGCGCTTCTCCTCTCCTTGAAGAAATGGACTTGGGAAGGCCCCTGAGGAGCACCCACCATGGCCTGGCATGGGTAAGTCCCTCCCAGGAGGTCCCCCCAACAATGGCACCTGAGGTGGGTAGCCGTAGCCCAAAGGGGTCTTAGAGCATGATTCAAAGATTTCCATCCTTCCAAAAGTAGGGTTGGGCAGAGGACTGGCTGTTCCTCGTGTCTGAACACAAAACCATGCTGTTGGGGGAATTCTAGTAGTGTGCAGATTGAACTGAGGTCAGGAGCTGGAGACACTTGGCTGTAGTGGCATCCCCAGTCACCTTGAGTCCTTATGGGTGTTGCAACCCGGCTGACAGGTAGGTAGAGTACGTGTTTGCTAAGCAGCTGTTCGTCTCCATTTCTGCTGTTGGAGACACCCTTGATCATGGCAGTTCAGGGTTTTTCAGTCATTTCTGTATTCTATTTTATTCTCTTTTGGATGCATGTGTGCAAAACCAGGACTCTTGCTCTGCTTTGAGGCCCATGTCCTTCTTTCTCCTGGGAGTGATTTGGCTAACGGGCCCACCTGTTGCTTTGCGTCACAGCAGGACCTTCCTTGCTCTGTGCCATCCTTTGACCTGGTGCTATCCCCTGGGATGCTGTGTGTATGCACGTGTCACCATCCTCTCTTGCTGACATGCTCTGCACTGTGGCTCCAGGTGCTAGATCCTTGCACTGTGACTCAGTCTTTTGGAGGAATTCTCCCAACAGCATGGTTTTGTGTTCAGACACGAGGAACAGCCAGTCCTCTGCCCAACCCTACTTTTGGAAGGGTGGAAATCTTTGAATCATGCTCTAAGACCCCTTTGGGCTACGGCTACCCACCTCAGGTGCCATTGTTGGGGGGACCTCCTGGGAGGGACTTACCCATGCCAGGCCATGGTGGGTGCTCCTCAGGGGCCTTCCCAAGTCCATTTCTTCAAGGAGAGGAGAAGCGCAAGGCATTCTACACAGGTGTTCCTCGACTTACAATGTAAACTGAAAATATGGTTAAGTGGAGAATGCATTGAATCCCCCTAAGCTACCAGACCCCATAGCTTAGCAACACAGCATGTTGTAGAATGTCAGATTGTCCCCTCCTGATCTCTGGGCTGACTGGATCACAGCACATATTATGAGCCCAGGAAAAGGTGAAAATGCAAAGCTTAAAGTACCGCTTTCTTACTGAATGCTGATTGCTAGTGCACCATCTTAATGTCAAACCATTGTTGAGTGGAATCACAGAACCTCAGGGGGCGTCTGTACTCGTAAACATGGCTGCGCCACACCTCTTTCTCTCTACCCCACAGTGGTGGGAAGCTCTGGAAAATCTAAAGGCTTGAATTGGAAGGACTTGCATTTTAGAGATGCTATTTTGAAGCTGTGCTGCAAAGCCACTTGTCTCAGTGCTGTCTGCTGTCCTCAAGGCAGGAAGGAAGGGCCTGGGAGGGGGCAGCGAGCAGAGCTCACTGGGGGAGACACTGCTTTTAGCTGGGCCTTGGCTCTTCCTTCATGCTCAGTCTTGTTTTGTGTGCCAAGCTGAAGGGGGGATTTGAAAAGTGGTTTTCATCTGGTTCACATGCCTGTGCAGCATGTCCTGGGGCAAGTCATCCATCTTCCCAGTTGGCTAAACCAAGACTGTTGTGAATTCAGGGCTCCTAAAAATCACCAAAAACACAAAAATTCAAAGCATCCATGTTCTCAGGATAGTTTTCTGTTAAGCATTGATATTTTATTCAATGTTCAGTGCCTATGCCTGGTGAATTATTTATTTACTATTTATCTTTCCCACAGATGAATCGGGAGAGGCAAGAGTAACACTGCCCTGGGAATTAGCTAATCTAGGCTTGGCCTCGTGTGGCCATGGGGAGGTCACTTCTTACCACTGGGCTTTTGGAGGATTGCTGAAATTTTGTCCGACTCTTAAATTCCATGACTCTAATGTACATGTTGTGTTTTTGCAAACTATGGTTGTGCTGAAAGTCTACGCTGCAGGTCTGCGGTTTGCTTTCCACCCTGCATTCAGCATGTCTAAGATAGGGACCACAGAAATGAGTATCAACACAGAGCTGTTGCTGGGTGGAGAACCCAGTGAAGAATCTGTTGTTGTGAGGTCTGCTGGGACCTCATGAGCTATCTCACAGACCAGCTGAAGCTGGGGAGGCTGTGCCAGCGATACTGTCAAAGGCTCACTTCCTACATAACAGCATGCTTCAATGAGGCACTGCTGCATATAGACGGTACGGGGCATGCCCACCTCCCATTTCAGAACCTGAGCTGTAGCACCAGCGGTGTTCCATGATCCACACAGACCAGGGCGGGAAATTTCAAGTCCAGGCTCTAGGGTGACTTCATTATCTCAGCGCATATGCTATGAAAGGATTCTAGATCCCAGGAAAGAGTCAGCTTGAGGTCAGGAACACATGGTAATGGGATGGGACAGCACTGAGGTGGGATTCTTCCTTCCAAGCCTATAAGGCCTCGTTCTTTGTTCAGAACATCTTCACGTGTAGCAATAGTTCTGGCAAACAGGAGGCTTTTTACTTCCTGGTTTTTGAGTGCAGTGTTAATTTAGATGGATTATGCAGGAAAATGTGGATTCCTCCATCTCGAGAGAGGGCCTGTTCACCTCTTCTGTCTTGTGTATTGGCAATTTCCCATGAAGGGGGATGGAGAATGAGAAAAAAGGAAGCGCTCACATTTTGCACCTGCAAGTTGACGTTGCTTTCTGGTGGGGAGGGAGGCCAGATGGTGATGGTCAGAGGGGTGCCAGAGGCTTGGGGTCTGGGCAGCTTTGTGTGCCACATGCCCTTCCAGCTTCGTCTATGAGGAATGCTTTATGGGATTCTGATCTTTGCAGCTCTTCATAATCCTGCTCCTCTCACCTGCTTCCTAGGAAGCACACTCCATTGCTGTTTGTGTAATTCCACTTCCAAAGGAACAGTTCTGTCTGTCCTTGTGTGGGCCACTTCCCTTTCACATATGGAAAAAGGAGGAGAGGAGATGAGGGAGGAGAGAGAAAACAGATGTAGCATGCTCAGAAGGTTTCTTACTTTCTAACAATTTGTTGTGGAAGGAAGCAGAATGACTCTTCTTTGGGCTTAGACACCTGGAGCATCCAAGCAGTCTCCCAGCAGGAAGGCAATCATACACACCTGCATCCCGGCTTAGCCAGTGTAGCCTATTGACGAAATATATTTCTTTTCATTTTATTTAAAAGGGGGAGGGGTAGACTGATCTTCCATCTGCTGGTTCACTCTCTAAATGTGCATACTAGCTGAGTCTGGGCCAGGCTGAAGCCAAGAGTCGGGAACACCACCCAGGTCTCCCGTGTGGGTGACAGGGACCCAAGCATTTGGCCCTCATTCGCTGTCTGCTGAGGTGCACATTAGCAGGAAGCTGGAATTGGAAGCAGAGCCAGGAATTCAAATGCAGATGCTCGAGCAGCACAGGTTATGGACACTGTAAGCAGTACCTTTTTTTTTTTTTAAGATTTATTTATTTGAAAGGCAGAGTTACAGAGAGAGAGAGAGAGAGAGAGAGAGAGAGAGAGACACCTTCCACCCACTGGTTCACTCCCTAAGTGGCTGCAATGTCCAGGGCTGGGCCAATCTGAATGAAGCCAGGAGCTTCTTCTGAGTCTCCCACATGGGTACAGCAGCCCAAACACTTGGGCCATCTTCTGCTGCTTTCCCAGGCACATTAGAAGGGAGCTAGATCAGAAGAAGAGCAGCCAGGACTCAATCCAGCACCCATATGGAATGCTGGCACCACAGGCAGAAGCTTTACCTGCTACGCCACAGTGCCAGCCCTGCAAGCGGCATGTTAATCGCTGCTGCAGACGCAGGCCCTGGAATCTATTCCAGATCAACCCATTTGCAGAATAATTTAAACTCAGATGCATCCTTCTTTTCAATAATAATTTTTTCTGATGTAAAAATAACTTTTCCTTTTTCTTCATTAAACAAGGGGGCCGGTGGTGTGGCATAGTAAGCTAAGCCTCTGCCATGGCGCCAACATCCATATGGGCACCAGTTCATGTCTCTCCTGCTCCTCATCTGATCCAGCTCTCTACTATGGCCTGGGAAGGCAGTGGAGGATGGCCCAAGCCCTTGGGCTCCTGCACCCATGTGGGAGACCCAGAAGAACCTCCTGGCTCCCGGCTTTAAATCAGCTCACCTGTAGCCATTGAGGCCATTTGGGGAGTGAACCAGTGGACAGAAGACCCTTCTCTGTCTTTCCCCTCTCTGTAACTATACCCCTCAAATTAAAAAAAAATTAAAAATAAATGTGTGCACTGTTTTAAAAAAATCAGAAAATATAGAAAAAAACTGCAAGAAGTTGGTTATCCCTTCACCCACAGAGAGCCACTTCTCATGATGTGTCCAAGTTCATAGGCCTCCAGGAGTTCTTCTCTCCACAGATACTCACACACGTGAACTGCTGTTTGAGATCAGTGGTGTGCAGCTAGTAAGTTTCCATTTCATGAAAGGATGATCGAATGCCTTCTCTAAGTGCCTTTTTAGCTTGCTATTCTACTATGCGCATGCACTATGGTGTATTAATGTAACTCGTTATTGTTGGGCATTTAAATTGTTACCAGCTTTTAGCTTATAAATAGTGCTGGTATCCATGTATGTTTCCATGTCCCATCTAATTATTAAGTTAATTATTACCAAAAATGAATCCCAGAAGAATATTGCCAGATAACCCTGGATCAGTTAGGAGTCCCAGCAGTGGTTAGGTCTGAACAGGTTTAGACAATTGTACCAGCCTCAGAGCTATCTCCTTGGTATCTTAATAGGTATGTTTTGATTACTTGCGAGGCTGAATATATTTTCATACATTTATCTCTTGGTCAATAGTACTTATTTTATAAATTGCTTATTTTCATACTTGCTGACTTTATTACATTGGGTTATTCATCTTGATTTGCAAGTGTCCTTTTCGTATTACAGATTTTACCATTTTGTCCTATGCTGTGGTTTCTTTTATTAGGTTATTGTTTTGGTCCTCAATATTTTTTACTTCTACAAATATGTTTTGCCATGCCAGAAGTTTAACACTGCTATGTATTCAGAATTATTCTACTAGGATGTAGCTTCTGGTTTCTTGTTTAGAAGGCTATCTCCATTCTGGAATTCTAAAAATATAAACCACTTTCTTTTACCTTTATGGTTTTATTTTTTACATTTACATTTATAGCCCATTTGGAATTCATTTAAGTGAAAAATATAAGGTAGTGATCCAAATTCACATTTTTTACATGATGTCTGTGCCATTTTATTGAATTAAACATCTTTTGCTTCGTTGATTTGAAATACCTCATTTACCACATACTAAATCCCTACAGGTCCTTAAGTTTATTTTCAGACTCTGTTCTGTTCCACTGAGTTGTCATTTTCTGTGCTGGTATCTCACTATCTTAATTATTATGGCTTTAATAATAAATTTTAATAACTAGTATTCCAAGTGCTCACTTAATCATTTGTTCTTTCACAAAATTTTCTTGGCAAGTTGAGCATATTTATTCTTCCAAATGAACTTCAAAAATAACTATTGAGTTACAAAGAAGTTCTTCCAGTGTGTGAATTTCATAGATGAGTTTGTACAGAACTGCCACATCTACACGGTTCAGTCTTAACATCCAGGCACATGAGAATCCTTCTGTTCACTCCTTTTCTTGACATCAAGATTTTATTTTCTTCATATGGGTCCTGAACTTTGATTGTTGGGCTTATCCAAACTGGTTATGGCTGACATATAAGAAAATTGTTGCTCTTTTGTATACTTATATCTATGAATGCACTTTGAGTCTATAGGAGGTTTCCAAATTTATCTTGGATGTTCCAAATAGAAAGGTATATCAACAGCCTTCCGACTATGTGCTTTAAAAAAAAAATCTTAGCCACCCCCTAGCATTTTCTGCATGGCCTTGGTTGTGATGGGGCAGGGGTGCCATTCATGCTTTGGGCCCGACTTCCAGAGGAGTGCCACCTGTGCTCTGTTTCAGACCTGCTGAGGAACAGTTTCACATCTATATGTTGATCCTGTGAAAGAATTCTTTTTAAAAAAATTATTTTATTTGCAAGAGTTATAGAGGGAGAGATTTTCCATCTGCTGGTTCACTTCCCAGATGATTACAACAGCCAGGGCTCTTGGCCAGGCCAAAGCCAGGAGCTTCTGGGTCTCCCACCTGGGTAGCAGGGACCAAGCACTTGCACCATCTTCTACCTACTGCTTTCCCAGATGCATTAGCAGGGAGCTGGATCAAAATGGAGCAGCTGGGGCATGAACCGGAGCCCATCCGTGATGCCAGTGTCCCAGGCGGTGGGCTTACCCAGTATCTACAATGCCAGCCCAAGACTTAACGCTTCTGTTTTCCTAGCAGCTTTTCTTAGAGATGGGTGTTCAGTTCTATCAAATGCTCTTTTGCATCTATCATGACAAAGGGGAGTGTGGACCTGTGATTAGCCTGCTAAAATGGAAATAATATCACTATGATTTCCTAAAATCAAATTATCCTCTTATCTATGGATCCTAGTGGCTTTTTTTTTTTTTGCAATCAAAAAACACCAACGTTCCTCAATAAGCAGCCTTGATTTTGTGCATCTGCAGGAAGCTATGATTCTTAATTGACACTTTTCCAGTTCTGTTCTGAAAAAGAAGCCTAATTCCCTGCGATTTTTAAAAAAAATTTTGTCTTTTTGGCCAGATTGGCTTACTTTTGCTAGAAGCAATAGAAGCTTTTTTGGTTTTGTATTTTTAACTTTCCCTTCTCAATTAAGCTTAGACCTTTCTAGATCCTTCCATGGACTTGGGAGCCAGAAGATGAGGAGAAGCAGGGCGGTGGGAAGGGGGTGGCACTGAGGGCAGGGACCTGAGATGAGGACCAGGAAGAAGACCTCTCTGCACCCTGGGGAGCCTGCAGAGGGTTGGGCACATCCAGGGAACAAGCCCTGCTCTTGCCAAGCCCCCCTCCTGTCTTCTCTGTGCAGAGCTCCCACTCTTCATTTCAGGCCTTCCCCGAAAAGCAGCAGCTTGCTCGGTGGCATTCACTCATTGCCAGCAGAGAGGAGGTGCTCTCTCAAGCGCAGGGAGCCTCTGGGTGTGCTGAGAGGGCGAGCCCTTGGCCAGCAGGCCCTGCGCCCCTTCCCTCGCACCCACCCACAGTAAGCCCAGGAGAGCTCAGGGGCCCATCTGTCTGTGCAGACAAAGTCCTCTACCCATTTGGTGCGCTGCGCAGGAGCTTTTTTATATCAGGTTTATTTTGTGCTCTGCACTGAGTCTGTCAGCAAGAGGTGCTTAGCTTCTTGCTGGGAGGGGCGGGGAACGGTGTATAAATAATGAGAACTCAGAGAAACTTGTGCTGTTAACAGCCCTGCTCCAGTAAAGCAGAGTTTATTGTGTCACTGCCTCTGGGTGTGTTTTCTTGTGAAGGCCAGAAATAAAGCACTGGCACAAGCCACTCTCTCTCTCCGCCTCCCTCCCCTCAGGAGGACGCTAACTCTTCATTAAGGCTGAAGACAGGCTGCTGAACGGGCCTCTAATTGATCCTTGTCTTGCCATGTAACTTGTTCAGCATGCTGCCGTGGCCCCTGGCACTGAGCTGAAACAGGGGGCCTTACTTGGTTTCCTCCTGGCTGTGGGAGCACAGGGTGAGTCCCAGTCTCCCTGGGCCTTTCTTTTCTCCTCGCAGATCTTATCTGTTCCTCTCTGCGCAAGATTTCTCATGCCTCACTTTTCTTAGGCATCTTTCTCTAGATATTACCCTACATGGCCGTCATTCACCAACAGGCCGGACTGTCTCACAGGAGCTGTACATGAGTTCTGCACTGGGTTACAGAGGTGAACTTCACAGTGTGGGTCTGCCGGCAGGGTGCAGCCTGCACGCGCACACACACACACACACACACACACTGCACGGCTGGGCCGTGTTGCATCGAGCGTTGGAAGTGTGTGCTTCCTCGGTAGACCATGGATTCCAACACAACCCATGACTAACACACCTGGCATTTTTATCTGGCTCTTGAAGACCTTGACTTTGCAGTCTCTGGTGTACACCAGATGGAAATTTGGGTCCTTTGATTAAGATTAGCAGTCAGCCGGCCAGCGCCGCAGCTCACTAGGCTAATCCTCCAACCTGTGGCGCTGGCACCCCGGGTTCTAGTCCTGGTCGGAGTGCCAGATTCTGTCCTGGCTGCTCCTCTTCCAGTCCAGCTCTCTGCTGTGGCCCAGGAAGGCAGTGGAGGATGGCCCAAGTGCTTGGGCCTTGCACCCACATGGGAGACCAGGAGGAAGCCCCTGGCTCCTGGCCTTGGATCGGCGCAGTGCACCGGCCGTAGTGGCCATTTGGGGGGGTGAACCAATGGAAGGAAGACCTTTCTCTCTGTCTCTCTCTCTCTCACCGTCTAACTCTGCCTGTCAAAAAAAAAATTAGCGATCAGCCAACGTGCTTTAAAGGGCCAGATAGTTCAGCTCTGTGGGCCATACAGACTTGGGTGCAGCTGTTCAACACTTCCATTGTAGCAACAAAAAGCAGCCATACATGATGGGTAACGAGTGTGGCTGTTTCTAATGCAACTTTATAGATGGATGTGAAATTTTTATTTTCATATCACTTTGTCCTATCACAAAATAATCTTTTTTTTTCTTTTAAAACCATTTGTTAGAAACCAAAAATAAGGGATAGAGCATTCTTAGTTCATGACAGGCCATGGGTGGCTGGTTTGGGTTGGGTAGTCGGGCTAATCCCTGATGTCAGTCCCCTACAGAGAGTTCCTCATGTTTTCCCAAATAATCCTAATAAAAGGAAATGAAGACAGTCCTGGGGCTTTGGTAGTAGCAGCTCAGCTCCAGGCAGATGCTCCTGAAATCTTAGAAGCTGACATGGAACAGTTCTATACCCGCAGCGGGCTCAGCCTTCAGCACAGCTTCCCTCCGATGGTCACATCTGTCACTTCTGGACGCGATCCGTTCCAGTCCCAGCCCACCGGAGAGTGGTCTTCTGGTCCATTCCCCACAGTGGATATGGATCCTTTTAAATTCACTTGAAAGAAATGAGCACGTGCCATTGGGTCAGCTCAGCCGTATTACCACTCTTCCAAAGAAAACCCCTTCTGATGGGCTTCTGCGCTAAGAAGCACTGAGGAAACCCTGAGCTCTCCCTTGTCCCTGTTGGTTCACCTCCGTGTCATGCAGCAGTGGGGAGAGGGTTCCCAAGACAAGAGAGCAGAGAGGTTTTGTGTTTTGTTGAACCCTGGCCTGTCATGAATTTTTAATATGACAAGCTTAGAACATTTCCCCAGAGACACTGAATAGAGGTTCCAGGAGGGGACCTTGGTGGCATCTAATTCAGAACGCAAGTTGCAGAAGTTTAATTTCCAAAACCATAGCATTGTTGAGTGGTTTGGGAAACATTTTTTCTTCCTTTTTTGGCCCCTTGCGGGAAAGTCTTCACGCTCATCCCCCTGGACAAGGCCTGACTCCCATTGGTTTGCTATCACCTGTTGCTGCCACAGCTTGTCAGCCCAGAGCTCAGGGAATTTATACCAAGATCTGCAGGTGCAGCATCCACTGCCACACATTCGTTTTCCCACACGGGTCTCCCACAAGAACAAGCAAGCTGTCCAGGGCATTAGAACACCACTCTGCTTAGAGAACAGTCTTGGTCATGTGTAGGCTACCACAAAGGTGCCACAGCTGGTTGGTTTTGTTTTGTCACTACTTTGACAACTTATCCATCAGCACAGGTTAAGAGAAGCTAGGTGAAAAAGAATTTGGGGATGACTCAGATGCGCCGTGCTGGACAGCTCCCAGCCTCTGCAATCTCTCTCTGGGTTCCAGGAAGGCGGGCCAGGAGAACATGCACTGCTCACACCTACCCAAGAGTGTCTGGAGAGCTCCGTGGGCGCCGGAGCCTGCGGAGCAGCTGCTCCCGGCTGTGCTCAGAAAGGTGTGAAGAGCAGGCAGGCAAGGGAAGTTCTCGTCTGAAGCAGCTCTCCTGCTTTTCTGCTCATGTGTCCTCCTCCCGCGTGTCCTCCCCACCGCGTGAACGTGTGTGGCTAGGCAGCACGTGGCTGCATGCTGCATGTTCGAGATGCAAAGACAGAAGCAAGAATCCGTAGGAAGCGGGTGGAAGGGGCGGGGAGGAGCATGTGGAAATAGTGTCAAGTCCTCACAACCCAGAGGAGGTGGCACAATGAGGGCCCAGGGGCAGCAGTCAAGGTCAGGGTGTGGCTCTGCTTTCTCCTCATTTAGCCCTGAGGAAACCGTCTGACCCTCCCAGCCTCCATTTTCTCACCTGTAAAATGGAGCTATCTTGTGGGGTGGCCTGTGAGAATTCAGTGAGATAACGTATGAGAAGCCCTTAGCTCTGTGTCTAACATGTTACTGTAATAACGTTGGTTCTCTTGGGAGGGCTATGGAAGAATCTGCCATTGCTTAGTCTGGAGAAGATGAGCAGAACACACTCCAGCTGTCTTCAGATACTTACAGGATTATTACATGTCAAGCGGACAAGGTTGTGCAAACACAATAGGATTTAAAATCACCGAAAGAGTGACAGAGATACTCAAGACCAAGACAGGTGTTCAGTCAGGTCCCCGGAGCCTTTGCCTAGAGGTGCGGAGTGGCCACAGCCCTCCCTGCCCAGTCACCTTTCATCCCCGCCATGCCAGGGCTCAGCCACACGGACCCCTGAGAGCTCACACTGGCAACTCAGCAGAGTAAAACCCGATGGGCACAAAACAGCACGCTCATTTACTTGGTGGCATAGAACAGGTGCAGTGTCCCACCTGTTGAGTTGGCTGGCATCAGTAACTCGGGTGGCTTGGGCACTGGCACTGCTAAAGACTGGCAGTCCAAGGCAGACACGCAGGGTTGGCTTCTGGAGTGTAGATGGCCACCTTCTGGCCGGGTCTTCCCACGACCTTTCCTGATGTTCGCACGTTTGTGTCCTAATCTTACTCCAACACCAGCCACTGGACGCAGGACCACCCCCAAAGACCTCATGGACTGGCAATGACCTCTTTTAAAGACCCTGTCTCCAAACAGAGTCATGTGCTGGGGTGCAGGACTTGCAGGTTCCAGAACTGGGGTTCAGCGGGGGCGATCGGGATTGGGAGGCAGAGCTCATGCCCGATCCCTCACCTGCAAGAGATGGAGCCTTTGAGGCTCAGGGCTTGCCCGGTTCCCCTCCCGTGCTCGCTAACCTGTGTCCCGTCTCTCCTAGGTGAGCGGCCCTTCCCCTGCACGTGGCCAGACTGCCTTAAAAAGTTCTCGCGCTCGGACGAGCTGACCCGCCACTACCGGACGCACACGGGCGAGAAGCAGTTCCGCTGCCCGCTGTGCGAGAAGCGCTTCATGCGCAGCGACCACCTCACCAAGCACGCCCGGCGCCACACCGAGTTCCACCCCAGCATGATTAAGCGGTCGAAAAAGGCGCTGGCCAACGCTTTGTGAGGCGCTCCCCCGCCCGCCAGCCCCGCGGCAGCCAGGGAGGGACGGCCGGGCCCCCCTGCCCCGAGAGGACACAGCCACTCCCCGGAGACCCACGGACCTGTGGCAACCAAGCCCCTCTCCCCGCCACCACCACGAGGCTCACTGGCCGCCCGACTGCCTCCTCCCTGCGTGGTTTCTCAGAAGCACACTGTAGCCCGCGATCAAAGTCAGCGCGTGGTCCCCGCGCAGAGGCAGCTCTCAGCGCCCGTCTCTGACTGCGGGAGGGAGGGCAAACACGGCCGGCCCGGGGCTTTTCTCCTTTAGTGTCCCCCCTGCCCGGGGCGGGGTTGGGGAGGGGCGAGGCCACACACCGGTGTACATAACTTCGGACTGGGTGCGCTCAGCGGCGGCACCACGCGCGCACGGTGACCCAGTGACCCGGGGCCCTTTTTGCTTGCTGTCTCTCGGAAGTGTTTTTGTTACCTTTTAAATGTCATGACGAGTGTGCTTCCGTTTGTTTATTAGCAAAACCACTCTTGAATCACGTGAACTGTGGAGATTTCAGAAACAAACACGCAAACACACCACACGCCATAGCACAGCTGTCCTTATGCAAGCAGGAGCGCATCTGCTGCAGCATGCTCTGTCATCCTGAGACTTGAACACAGCATCACTTAGGTCGCCGCGGGGGAGCAGAGCTGGGGTTTGTGCCGCTCCAGGCAGACCTGTGCCGGGCCGCACCGCGTCCGGGACTTTGACCCCTTGCTTTGTAGGAACTGGACTTTCCCAGCGTAAGCTGCACTTTTATTTCTTAACGCAGAGGATGAATACGTTAAATACATGCTTTGACGATAGAAGCAGGCTTTCTGTTTGGCACCACGTTATAATCTGCGTCTTTTACAGTATACACGTTTCCCTAAGAAATCCTGGCAGAGATGTGAGGGCAGATTCAATACAACGGGCGCTAAAGGAGAAGGAGGGGTAGTGTTTTAAGAACTACAAAAAAAAAAAAAAAAAGAAGAAGAAAAAAAGAAAGCATTTTAACTCTATTAACTTTTCCAAATTTTCCTGTCCTTTTGGTTACCATCATCTTAGTGTACCATGTCGTCACTGAGAGCGGGCTTTTGCCTTTGTCGGGTGTTGCTGGAATGGGGTGAAGCAGCCGCTAGCTCTGGGACGCCGATTGTGTGCAGAGAAGGCTTGTTGGTTTCTTTCCTGTGGGCCCACAAAACTGCCACTTCCAGGGGCAAGAGCAGTGTCCAAGGACAGGGAGCTGACACAGGAAGAGAGAAGGAAACTCCCTCGGGAGAAAGCACCCAGGGAAACTTACCCTGGTGACTCCGCCACAGAGTCCCTTTGGGAGAAGGCAGGCAAAGGGAATGCACAGGAGTGGGGCCACGCGGCCGTGTCTGTTACACCGGTAGCCTCACCACTGTCTCTCTTGCATCTAGGTGTCTACCATGGCCGAAAACCACTACATCCTACACGCCATTTACCCGAAAACCTAACTCTGGCCTTTACGTGGTCAGAACAGCGAACTGAGTTTTCATAGTTAAAAAAAAAAAAAAGAAAAGAAAAAAAAAAAAACAACCTCCAATGAAGGGAGTCAGCCGTGATCATGGGGGAAATGTTTACATTTTTTTCGTCTTCAGAAGTCACGCGTTCTGACGATGTCATCTGATAATTACAAACAGGGAGCCCCGGTGCACTCTGGTTCTCCATGTGCTATCCCACGTGCCGTGTCCGCGCCGGGCGCCTACCTACCAGTGAACTCAGCGTGCCGGCTGACACTCGCTCCTCTGACGCAGGGGCCACGGCTGACTCCGCTCAGCACAACAGCCATCGAGCACCGTGTTGTTGTTGCTTTCCTTTTTTTTTTTTCTTTTTTTGGTTTTGTTTAACCAACGTAGTTGTATTAGTAGTTCTATAAAGAGAACTGCTTTTAACATTAGGGACTGGGAGCAGTCCATGGGCTAAAAAAGGAAAGTGTTTTCTCATGAGAAAACATGTCAGGAAAAATAAAGAACACTTTCTACCTCTGTTTCAGATTTTTGAAACGCTTGTTTTAAACCAAATTTTAATTTCTGTGTCCAAAATAAGTTTCAAGGACATCTGTTCTTCCATACGAAATAGGTTAGGCTGCCTATTTCTTACTGAGCTCCAGGAAGGGTCTGCTTAGAACACGCTGGCTGCCTTTTAGGGAGTGAGGAGTTGGAGGTTGCCTAGCAACTTGCTAACTTATTAAAAAAACTCAACTTTCCCTCACAGAAAGCAACGCAGGAACAGGAGTCAGTGAAAGACAATCTTTATAGTATACGGGAGTAAATCGAAATGTGGCTTTTGTCAAGCACTTCGATGGATATAATTGCAGCAACTTGTTTAAAAAAATGCACAATTTACTTCCCAAAAGAGTTGCTACTTGCCTTTTCAAGTTGTTGACAAACACACATTTGATATTCTCTTCTATGTTCTAGTAACGTAACATGTAAACTCAAGGCTTTTTATTCTTTGTGATAAATCCTGTTTTAAAACGTCACAAAACAGGAACCAGCATTCTAATTAGATTTACTATCAAGGTATGGTTCAAATAGGACTACGAGAGTTCATTGAACACTAAAACTATGAAATGATTACTTTTTATATTAAAAAGACCATGGATTTAACTTGTGAAAATCCAAATGCAGGATAGTAATTTTTGTTTACTTTTTTAACCAAACTGAATTTTTGAAAGACTATCGCAGGTGTTTAAAAGAGAGAAAAGCTGTTTTATCTAATACTGTAAGTAGTTGTCATATTCTGGAAAATTTACTAGTTTTAGAGTTAAGATATCTCCTCTCCTGGGTTACGGATGAAGAAAGCTCTTACCATTGTGGACTGATGCCCTGGCTTTAAGGTCTAGCTCTACATCATGCTTCTTTTGAGAATTATATTTGGTAGTTATAATTACAGAAACTGATTAGTTTGTCAGTTTGCAGATAGATTTAGCACAGTACTCATCACTCTGGATAGACTGAGATGTCCTTTCATCACGGATGAATGATCTGTAACACTGTAAGATACTGATCTTTACAACTGTTTAATCAGTTTTATTTTTGTACAGTCTTAGTGACCTAAGTTATTTTGCTGTCCCGTTTTTGTAAATCAAATGAAATTATCAAAGAGGATTCTGACAGTAGGTATTTTGTACATATGTATATATGTTGTCCAAACAAAAATAATAAATGGTAAAGATTAAATCCTTCCAGCTGTTCTGTGCTGTCAAAGGGGCGTGTTTCACCATGGGGGAAGCACCTCTTGGACCTGTGTTGGGTGGTGGCTCTTTGAGGATGAGCACAGAGGGGGCATTACCCTGTCTCTTCCGACCCCCGCCGGGTGTGCACAGGCCTCAGAGCTGGGCTGGGCTGGAGACCACTTGCAGCCACTGTGTTCTGTTGGAGAGGAGTACTCACACTGTGGGATCACTCACTAATGCTCCTAACTGCCAGGGTGTACTAGGACCTGGTGAGCGAACGTGCGTTGGAGGCGTGGAGGGCACTTAGGAGACAGCACAGAAGCTGAGGTTAGGACAGCAGATACAACATGCCAAGAGAAGACTAGCACTTATGTAGATACATACTAGCTCTTGTGTATTAAGCACCTGTTGGACGGTAGACATGGTGCCCAGGAGCTAGGTTCGCCTCACTGAACCCTTAGCACTGCATGTTTCAGACAAGGAACTTGCCAACAGAGACCGAATCAGTGGCACAGGCAGTATGCAAGGCTGGATCGAAATCCAGCCCCTACCTCTCTGCTCCTCAGTCAGCACAGCAGGGATTTGCTGGAGTCAGTACTCATTTGACCCCTCGTATGGAGCACCTCCTGGTGCCAGGTGCTGTTGTCACTGTTGATAACCCAGAGAAAAGACAGCTTCCCCAGGTAGAAGGAGTTTGCATGTTGGCAGAGGGCAACAGGTAATAAATAGATCAATTATCCATGCAGCCTCAGACAGTGGGGAGTATGAGGAAGACAGTGAAGCAGGTCAGCCTGACTGACTTTGGGTGGGAAGAGGCTACTGTAGTAGAATGAAGAGTGGGGGAAAGTCTCCCTCAAGAAACTGCAGCATTTAAGCTAGGACCTGCGTGCCAAGGCGGAGCCAGCCCTGCAGAGCCATCGCGGGCAGGGAGTTTGGGAGGAAGGTGATCATGCAGGATTTTGCAGGACCTGCAGAGGGCTGGGTGAGCGGGACTCAAACAGGATGAGAAGGGAGGGGAGCCGGGGTGGCTGGACCACAGGGCCATATATTCCAAGTTGGCCGTGATGTTTGATTTGTATTCTGGACGGGGAGAACCTGGGGAGATTGAAACATAAAGACTGCTGTGTTCCATGTACATTTCAGAAAGCTCTTTCTGGGTATCTGGGTGGAAAATAGATTTTAGAAGGACAAGAATGGAAGCTGGGAGATAAACAAGGAGACTGTTATGTTCGTCCAGGTACGAGATGGCGGTCATCCCCACCACCAGTGGCAGTGGCAAGATGAGAATAGTTCCAAGAGAAGATACCAGAGGCAGAACCATCTGGACTGGGTGATGTCGGAGGGTGAGGATAACATTGCCCGGAAGTGACTGCCAGGTTTGCAGCCCGAGCGAAAGGCAGATGTTAATGCTGTGTCGGGAGATGAAGGACGGGCAGCTAGAGCAGGTTGGCAGGGGGACACAGTCATGGGTTTATCTCGACATCGAAGACTGAAGCTCCCGTGAGACATCACTTGAAGATAGCTAGAGACTGACATGGTATTTAGACTTTAGAGCTCCAAAAGGAATCTTGCCCTGGAGATTTGGAAGTCACGGTCAGGAATGATAGTAACTGAAGCCAGAAAAGTGGGTAGAATCACCCAGGGGGTAGAGTGCAGAGAAGCCATTAGAGCTTAGAACCTACGAGGACTGGGGAAAGGGAGGCAGAAACGAAGCGCAGGGCGCAGATAAAAGCTGGGAATGGCAGTGAGGGCACAGTCAGACCAACGCTAACACAAATCCATCCCATTTACGAACCTGGAGTCACTGTGGACTTACTAGAGCCATCTCATTGGAAAGGTAGACGTCTGGTTGGGTAGGGAGAAGAGTAATCAATCAGGAGATGAAAAATCATGAATAGGAAGTACAGTCAATTCATGCAGAGCATGCAGAAAGCAAAACCAGACTCGATCAATACACAGCAAGACAGGAAACCAAAAGGAAGCACAAGAAAAACAAAGGCAAAATAAGGAAAACAGAATCCAGACGGCTCTTAAACCTCCTTATTAAAAGGAGGGCCGGCACTGTGATGTAGCAGGTAAAGCCACTGCCTGCAGCGCTGGCATCCCATATGGGCACCAGTTCAAGACCCGGCTGCTTCACTTCCAATCCAGCTCTCTGCTATGGCCTGGGAAAGCAATAGAAGATGACCCAAGTCCTTGGGCCCCTGCACCCACATGTGAAGACCCAGAAGAAGCTCCTGGCTTCAGATCAGCATAGCTCCAGGTGCTGCAGCTAGTTGGGGAGTGAAATAGCAGATGGAAGACCTCTCTCTCTCTCTCTCTCTGCCTCTGCTTCTCTCTCTTTGTGTAACTCTGATTTTCAAATAAATAAATCTTTTTTTTTTTTTTTAAAGTTAGGTTCTTGAAGCTGAAGCTGGCGCTGTGTTGTAGAAGGTTAAGTCTCTACTTGCAGTGCCGGCATCTATTTGGGCACTGGTTCCAATCTTAGCTGCTCCACTTCTGATTGAGTTCCCTGCTAATGTGCTGGAAAAGCAGCAGGTGGCGGCCCAAGACCTTGGGCCCCTGCACCCACATGAGGGACCTGGAAGAAGCTCCTGGCTTCGGATCCGTCCAGGTCTGGCTATTGCAGCCATTTGAGGAGTAAATCAGCAGATGGAAGATTTCTCTGTCTCTCTCTCTCTCCCTTTCTCCTTTTCTCTCTCTCTCTCCTTCTATGTATATCTGCCTTTCAAATAAATAATCCTTTTTTTTTTTTAAGTTAGGTTATCAGTTTGGATCAAAAGCAAAATTCCATGCCTGGCCTTGTGGCATCACAGGTAAAGCCACCACCTGAGACACCAGAGTCTCATGTGCACCGGACAGATTCCTGGGCACTCTACTTCTCATCCAGAGCCCTGCTACTGTGCCTGGGAACACAGCAGGAGATGGCCCCAGTGCTTGGGCCCCTGCACCCATGTGGGAGACAAGGAAGAAGGCCCTGGCTCCTGGCTTCAGTCTGCTGCAGCCCAGGGCATTGCAGCCATATGGGGAGTGAACCAGCAGATGGAAGATTTCTTTCTCTTTGTCTCTCCCTCTTTCTCTAACTCTGCCTTTCAAATAAATAAAATCAATCTTTAAAAAAATGATAAAATCGTGTGTTTTGTGTGTGCATGTTTGCCTTTTCCTGGAAGCGCATCTAACATGAAAGGCAGAAGCTAAACAGACCAGTAAAGATAAAGCAAACCTATCAGACATTACTCGGGAGTAGTTGTTAATACCAGAAAAGCACAGAAATTAAGACGAAGATAACTGGATCAAAGAGGACATCAATTAACAGCAGCGGAAGCTATATGAAGATAGAGCAGAGCCCAGTACCATTCCTTGAAAATATATAAAGAAAACTGAAACCAAAACAAAAAGCAAAAAAGCAGCCAGCTGGATAATGTAATGAAAATCTTAAAAAAGAGAAAGGCTTTCATACATATTCTTTTTAAAATATCCATAGAATCTGTGCAAACACAGAATAGGGGCCAGCACTGTGGCATAGAGGGTAAAGCTGCCACGTGCGATGCTGGCATCCCATGTGGGCGCTGGTTCAGGCCCTGGCTGCTCCACTCTTTTTGTTTGTTTTTGTTTTAAAGACTTAATTATTTGAGAGTGAAGGAGAGGCAGAGAGGGAGAGAGACAGAGAGACAGAAGTTCTCCATCCGGTGGTTCACTCCCCAGATGGCACAACGGAGCTGCGCCAATCAAAAGCCAGGAGCCTGGAGCTTCTTCCAGGTCTCCCACAGAGGAGCAGAGGCCCAAGGAGTTGGGCCATCTTCTACTGCTTTCCAAGGCCATAGCAGAGAGCCGATTGGAAGTGGAGCAGCTGGGACTTGAACCAGAGTCTATATGGGATGCCAGCACATCAGGCGGCGGCTTTATCCACTACACCACAGCGATGGCGCCTACTTCACTTCTGATCCAGCTCCCTGGTAGTGGCCTGGGAAAGCACTGGAGGATGGCCAAAGTGCTTGGGCCCCTGATCCCATGTGGGAGACCTGGATAAAGCTTCTGGCTCCTGGCTTCAGATCAGCCAGGCCCTGGCTGTTGTGGCCATTTGGACAGTGAACCAGCAGATGGAAGACCTCTGTCTCTCCCTCTCTCTACAACTCTGCTTTTCAAATAAATAAATAAGTCTTAAAAAAATAGAGTAAGAATATAAACAAATTATATACTACATTCTCATCATAAGGTAACATAGCAAGCAATTAATAGCAAAATAACTTTTAAAATCTAGAAATACTAGAAATTAAAACACTATCTTAAATCTTAGCTCAAAGAGAAAATAATCTGAGTTTAAGTCAATAAAAGTAGAGAAATTGCATATATCCCAACTCCACCCTAAAGTTGCTCCAATTCAGAGCCTCATGTACTTTGTTATCATCTGTGAAAAAATAAGAGGAAACCAAGCAATCAATTCAAGAAACTAGAAACCAGACTCTATCTAGGAAAAGCATAAGGAAATAATAAAATGCAATCGACCTAGAAAACCAAGAAGTAGATCTTTGAAAAGATGGATAAAATAGACACACTGATAAAAACAGAGCTAAACAAAGAAAAAAGAAAATCTAAATACACACTATTACGAATGGAAAGGAGATAAAACTACAGACGTGCTGAGTAATAACTCTGGACATGGTGATAAAATGCTCCCTGCAGAATAATAATTCTGAGGGGTGCTATAGGTGAACTGACGAAAAAGCTCTTTTTTAAAGTTTGCAAATGTCGGAGAACATAACATAGATAATTTCATAGACAAAACGTTTCAAAGCTGAAGAACTAATATTTCCTTTAACTTAAGGGGGGAAGGGGGAGGCCACAGAAAATGATGGAAAACATCTTGACTCACCACAGGAAGCTAATTTAACTCTGCCAAGAATAGAAAGTCAAGCATATTTCATAAAGAAAAAGTAAGAAGGGGGACTTGGCCCTACCCGTAATTATAGTCTATTTTCAAGACATAAGAACGTACAAGAATTTAATATATTTTATAAGAATGACATCATAAATCAGTGGGGAAAGCATGAATTACTCGGTAAACTTTGTTGAGTCAAAAAGATGAACCTAGGAAAGATTCAATTGTATAGCATGTAGCAAGACGAATGCTGTGTACACTAAAGGTGTGAGTAAAATGATAGAAGTAGTTAAAGTATAAATGCAGATTCATAAATCGTGATCCAATGCAGTAGATGACGGCCCAAATGCTTGGGCCCCTGCACGCATGTGGGAGACCTGGAAGAAGCTCCTGGCTCCTGGCCTCAGATCGGCACAGTTCTGGCATTTGCAGCCATTTGGTGAGTGAATGGAAGACCTAGCAGATAAAAGACCTCTGTCTCTGCCTGTAACTGCCTTTCAAGTAAATAATAAATCTTTTAAAAAATAAAAATTTCTAAACCGTCTCAATGTTCAACTCTAATGGTTTAAATAATGCTAGAGTATCATGCACCCAATACAAATATTGTAGAATATCTTTTCACCAAGGAAATCTGTAGAACATTAACTTTCTGAATGTTACGGTAGAGGAAGTTACCACGATTAAGATAAGGTTGGGAAATCCCAGCAAGGTGAACGATTTCTCTACTGGTTCTCTGCAGTGTGTTCTATGATCTGAAATGCACTTTTTATATTTGAGGGACTGGCACAGCATGTGGAATGGCACAGACTTTGTTGACTGTAGTTACTTTGCCTTTTTCAATTTTTATTTTTAGGGACATTCAAAAATCAGACTTTGGTAAATGACAGAATATAAATACCTGATACATTCATATAAAAAGTGGCACGTACAACATAGTCCCACTGTAAAATGTGTACATGTGCTTAGAAAAAAGCTAGAAGGATTTCAAGGATGTTACACAAGAATGTTAGCCATCATTATCCTGATGCATAAGAGTTTAAATAATGTTTAAGATTTCTATTTCTAAGGCCGGCGCCGTGGCTCAACAGGCTAATCCTCCGCCTTGCGGCGCCGGCACACCGGGTTCTAGTCCTGGTCAGGGTGCTGGATTCTGTCCCGGTTGCCCCTCTTCCAGGCCAGCTCTCTGCTGTGGCCCGGGAGTGCAGTGGAGGATGGCCCAGGTGCTTGGGCCCTGCACCCCATGGGGAGACCAGGAAAAGCACCTGGCTCCTGGCTCCTGCCATCGGAGGAGCGCGGTACGCCGGCCGCAGCGCACCGGCCGCGGCGGCCATTGGAGGGTGAACCAACGGCAAAAGGAAGACCTTTCTGTCTGTCTCTCTCTCTCTCACTGTCCACTCTGCCTGTCAAAAAAAAAATTAAAAAAAAAAAAAAGATTTCTATTTCTGGGGCCGGCGCTGTGGCACAGTGGGTTAAAGCCCTGGCCTGAAGCACTGGCATCCCACGTGGACACCGGTTCTAGTTCTGGCTGCTCCAATTCCGATCCAGCTCTCTGCATTGGCCTGGGATAACAGTAGAAGATGGCCCAAGCCCTTGGTACCCTGCACCCTCGTGGGACACTCGGAAGAAGCTCCTGGCTCCTGGCTTCAGATCAGTGCAGCTCCAGCCGTTGAGGCCATCCGGGGAGTGGACCAGCAGATGGAAGACCTCTCCCTCTGTCTCTAACACTCTCTGTAACTTTGTCTTTCAAATAAATAAATAAATAAATAAATATTTTTTAAAAAATTTATATTCCTTATCTATATTGTACTAAAGCAAATCTAGCTTACATTTATAAAAGAGGAAGAGAAAAAAGGCAATGCCTTATCTAAATGCCATTTCTTGGAACAGGAGCATGAAGCCCCCAACTTTGACAAGACGACTAACCTGCTGCATGGTCCCCCCTTAATCGAGTTCGGTTTGACAGCCTACTTGGGGACTGCCTGTCCCACCGCAGGCACGCCCGCCAGCGAGCCGTGCCCTGATGTCTGTTCAGGGTGCTTCTGGGTGGCCTCTGTGGTGCAGCGCAGCAGCATGTTATTGAGCATCTTCCCATCAGTGCTCACAGCATCAGGAGCTTTGGGCCAGCACTAGGAGTTGAGTGCAGCTACCCCTCCTCTGTCTTCGCCATAAGCTAGCTCTCAGTTCTTGGAGGCGAAGAGATCACACTTAGAATTTACTGAAAAGATCAGCCTGTGTTCAAATCCTAGCAGGAGTACCAGGTCAAGGCAAGCTGTTTAATTTCTCTGAATGTCAATTTCCCCATTTATGAAAAGTAAGGACGTCATAGCCCAGAGCACTGTTGTGTGGAGCGCATGAGATCTGCGTACCTCAGCTCAGCACCTGGAACAGTGCGAGTTTTTCCCAACAAGTGCCTGTTCTTTGTGTTGCTCACTCCCAGAGTGAATATGCCCCTTTTTCGTTGAAAACAAGAGTCACAGCCCCCTTTCTCCCTCCTGAGGTTCCTACTTCAGCCTGTTTATGGAAATGAGCTGGAGGAGTAGGAGCTGGGTGTCAGCAGACTAGGACCCTGGGGGGAGCCTGGCCACAGTCTGTTCTCAGGCCAGGCAAGCCCCATTCTTAAGGGGCTGCGGGAGTAAAATAAAAGAGCTCTGCAAGGTGACTTCTAGAAGTTCACAGAAAAGCAGAATGAAGCTTATTATGGTGCAAAAAATTTTTGAAATCCATGTGCAGTCTTTTGTAATACCCCTGAAATTTCTTGAAGAACCCTTGTATTCCAAACATATAAAGATTATATAAAAGTTAAATTGCTGCGTTCCCAAAGAAAGTTTTTTCCTCAAAGAAACCTTTTATTTAAGGAATATAAACTTCATGTATTTCATAAATACAACTTTAGGAACATAGTGATTGTTCCCACTGCACCCACCCTCCCACCCCTCTTACTCCTCCCTATCCCAGCCTTATTTTTTACTAACATCTATTTTCAATTAACTTTATACACAGAGGATTAACTCTATACTAAGTAAAAAGTTCAACAATTTGCATGAAAAAAAAAAACTATTCCTCAATAGTCAAGACAAGGGCTGTTCAGAGTCATTGCATCAATAAGCTAATTTCACTTCTTTTTTTAATATAAGCATTATTTTGTTTTGAGAAACTTAACTTTAAAGAAAAACCCAAGAATGATACATCTTTTGCGAGCACTTAGACATAACTTATGAGACATAAGAATATCCTCCATTGAATACACTAAAGCGAAGTAAATCTTTGAGAACAAGTTTTACTGTTAACTCACAACTCTTTGAGCACTTAAGTTCTGCATGAGGAGTAAGTACACAGTGACTCCTGTTGTTAATTTAACAATGAACACTCTTATGTATTATGTCAGTGATCATCTGAGGCTCTTGATATGAGCAGCTATGGATGCCTTTCGAATCCACAAACTCCGTCAGTATTTAGACAAGGCCATAAGCAAAGTGGAAGTTCTCTCCTCCCCTCAGAGAAAAGTACATCCTTCTATGATGGCACTGCTTTCCACTGGAGTCTCACCCACAGAGGTCCTTCATATAGGACATTTTTGCCACAGTGTCTTGGCTTTCCATGCCTGAAATGCTCTCACAGACTTTTCAGTCAGGCTAGAATCCCTTAAGGGTTTACTCTGAGGTCAAAGTGTTACTTAAAATGACTGTAATTCTATGAGTCTAAGGAAAGTTTTACTGCAATTTAGCTACTTTTTGTATATGGCCATTGAACTGTTGTGACATAGACTGTTGGGTATGTAAAATCTAAACTATTTACTATCTGGTCTTTCCCAGAAAAACAAAAAAAGCACTGGCAAAGCCTTCTGTAGGCTGTCTATTTCTTCTGTAGTACTTTTTAGACCAGCACTAAGGAAAACACTGCTCAATGAATTGCCATTTTTAATTAAGCAGAATAAGTATCTTTTGAATTTTACAATTTTTTAAAAATCTTCATTTCTATCCTATTTCTTCAACCTCAATGAAGTCTGTGATTGGTGTGGGTTCACAAGCTGGGCACATTCAAGGCTATGTGTTTGTTTCTAGACTCTCTGCTTGTTGGTTAGCAGCCACCAGGTTAGTGGTCAAAGTTAGCTTTTCAATTGACTTTATAGTTAAAATGACTGCTGGGATGCCTGTACCCCACATCACAATTCCTGGGATTGGGTCCCAGATCCACTCCTGATTCTAGCTCATGCTAATGTGCACTCTGAGAGGCAGCAGGTGACAGCTCAGATAGTTGGATCTCTGCCACTCACATGCGGGATCTGGACTGTGTTCCTGACTCCTAGATCTGGCCTGTATCCAGCCTTGGCTATTTCAAGTGTTTGGGGAACTCACTGTGTCTGTCTCTCTCTCTCTACCACTTTTTCTCTCTCTACCTCTTGAAAAATACACACACACACATATTTAAAGATTAGCTTTGGGGGCTGGTGTTGTGGCACAATGGGTTAAGCCACTGCCTATGTTGCTGGCATCCCTGTGGGTGCCAGTTTAAGTCCTGGCTGCTCTACTTTGAATCCAGCTCCTTGCTAATGTGCCTGGGAGCAACAGAAGATCGCCGAAGTGCTAAGGCCCCCGCCCCCCATGAGGAAGACCGAGATGGAGTTCCAGGCTCCTGGCTTCAGCCTGGCCCAGCCCTGGCCTGTGTGGCCATTTAGGGAGTGAACCAGCAGACAGGAGAGCTCACTTGTGCTCTGTCTCTCTCCGCCTTTCAAACAAATACATCATTTTTTTAAAAAAAGATTAGCTTTTAAAGTTAAGCTTTTAGATTGTCTATCTCCATTTTAATTATCATTTCAGATGTTTTTATTGCAAGTTCTAATTTATATTTAATCAGTAGTGCCACAGGACCCTTTCTGAATCATTAATTTCCCTCATTGTTTAATGATTTATAAACAAGCATCTGAGAGATGTTACTTTGAAGGGACCCTGTGGTCTTCCTGCTGTGTGAGGAATCCCATGAAGTACGACCACTTTCACCTCTCATTGCTCCATAGGCCTGTAAGATGAGCAGATACTAATGGCAAGGATTCTACTTAATTCTTCAAAAGCCAATCCCGGGGACAAGGTCAGTGGAGTTCCTTGGGCAGAGCCTCTGTATGAAGATTTTTTTTCTTCCTTCCTTCTCCGCTAATGTGTAACTTGGTGGAGATTCTGAGCAACCTGGCCAGCTTCGGTGGTAAAGATGAGGTTTTCTCTTAGCTTAAAAACTAGGTGAGGGTCTGGCTACGTGGCACAGTGGGTTAAGCCATAGCCTGAAGTGCTGGCATCTCATATGGGCGCTGGTTCAAGTCCTGGCTCCTCTACTTCTGATCCAGCTCTCTGCTAATGTGCCTGGGAAAGCAGAAGATGGCCCAAGTCCTTGGACCCCTGCACCCACATGGGAGACCCACAAGACGCTCCTAGCTCCTGGCTTTGGCCTGGCAGAGCCCTGGCCATTCCGGCTATTTTGAGAGTGAACCAGTGGGAAGAAGATCTCTGTTTCTCCTTCTCTTTCTGTAACTCTACCTTTCAAATAAATATTAAAAAAAAAAAAAAGAATAAGTGAGCAAATCCAGCACACCAACCATTTGATGTACATCATATGTCGAAGCAAAAGTCTTTTTCTTTTTTTAAAGACCAAAATGTTTTTCCTGCAATAAATTAAGCCAGTAAGAATGGGCAAGGAAGCACTTCTCAGTTGGTTAGGGCAATAAGAGCCCCCACCACATTGCCCATTGTTCCCACAAGCTCAGTGCTGCTGCTGCTCAAGAGATCTCCCTCTCGGTCAGCGCTTTTGTTTAGCTTTCTGCTCCCAGGTCCGCCTCTCTCCAATGACTGACGTGGCCGTCTCCAAACTGCAACTGTGCGTCTCCTTCTCTGCCACATAGTCAGTGACCCGCTCCAGGTCCGCCACTCCATAGTCACGTTTCCGTGGCTTCTCAGGAGGCCGCTCCCAGCCACTGGTCTCAGTCTCCAACTCCAGAAGTCTTTACTAAGTGCAGCTAACACTAGATAAGCAATACACTCAAGAACAGGCCATGTGCACTGAGTTACAAATGCTAGCTCCCTAATGTTTGCATGATGAGCATCATGGCCAAACCAAGCTTATTCTAGGAGAGACCCTTAACGTGATTCTCAGACAACCTCAGGCAGAAAAACCATGATAGGCACTCCAGGGGCCCCTATAGGAAAGGAAGAAACATACATGACAGAACCCTTAAGGAGCCCCGAGGGAGGGGAGGGAGACAGGAGGAATGCACACGGTACAATCTGCAGATGCTGTTGCATCTGCCCCATACACCTGATGGAGCACTCTGCAAACTTCTGTGTAACAGGGTACTCTGGTATCAGTCCCCTGATTGGTTAATGTAGAATACCAAATTAGCATAGACCTCAACCAATCAGATGAACGTTGTCCTTTGAAAACCCATAAAAATCCAAGCCAGTCCTTTTTTTTTTTTTAATTTATTTAAGATTTATTTATTTTGAAAGTTCAAGCTACAAAGAGAGTAAGGGAGACACAGAGAGAGGGAAAAACAGAGTTCTTCCATTTCCCCAGATGGCTGCAATGGTCAGCACTGGGCCAGGCTGAAGCCGGGAGCCAGGAGCTTCTTCTGGATATCCCCCATGGGTGACAGGGGCCCAGGCACTTGGGCCATCTTCCACTGCTTTTCCCAGGCCGTTATCAGGGAGCTGGATTGGAAATGGAGCAGCCAGGACTCGAACCAGAGACCATATGGGATGCTAACATCTCAGGTAGTGGCTTCACCGGCTTTGCCACACGCTGGCCGTGCCAGACAGTCTTAAGCAGCAGCAGCTCGGGGTCGGCAGCCGCTTGCAGGGCAGCTGCAGCTGTCACAGAGCTTTCCTGCTTCTTTCAATAAACACTGTCACTTCACTCACTCCTTCCTTGTCTATGTGCCTCATTCTTTGTGGTCGTGAGACAAGGAACCCTGCAGGAAAAGGAGCTACAACCCGAAGACTGCACTGCGATGCTCCCTGGTGAATACGGCCGAGAGGAGAAGCTGTGAGCCGACGGCAGAGGAGAGGCGGCAACAGAAAGAGCTTCGCCATTTCTCAACAACCCGGTGAAAAGAACAATCTGCCGCCTCTCTCTCCTCCTGCTGCTACTTCTGCAACAACCACACCTCCTGAGACTCAGGCACACAGGTTTGCTTCCGAAGCCAGCTCCAAGCAACTGTATTTACCCAGGGTTACACCAAGCTTTCGGCTAGTCCTAGGCAAAGCCTGAGGGTCTTGTCCTTGTGCATCTATTAGCTGCAAACCGTCTCCTGATGCTGCAGCACTCAGCACCCTCCTAAAGCCCCAGGACTCCCATCCTCCTAATTCACCTTCAGCCCTGTTGGTTTTGGAGCTCATCTCTGAAGCAGTCTCTCCAGAGAGGAAGTGCTAAACAGTTTCTAGCTCCTTCAACATTTTTGTTACTAGGAAGCTCTTAGTCATTTCATTGTGTTGTGTTGTTGCTGTCCAAGATTCCAGCTCCCTTCCCCATGTTCAAGGGCGCCGTGGACAAGCACATGTTAAGTGCCTCCTTTCTCCATCTTCCCGAGTTGAGATCAGCAGTGATGTAAAATCTATTGTTCTTAAGCCCCTCTGGAATGGCTAAAAATATGTTTTCTTCTCCTACAGAAATCAAAGTAACTTTTAAAAGCCTAGAAATGCCTTCTGTATTTCTCTGTTAGTCATAGGTAATCAACTGTGGGGATCCTAAAAATAAAAATATTGTCTATCACCACCCACTGAAACACCAGTTGGGCCTCAAGGAATTTACCCTTAACAAATCAACTGCTACCTGTGTCTCAGTAACGTTTATTTTTATTATAGAATGTATGATCTTTTGTATTTGTTTCTCTTCAGAATTCTATGAAGGAATGTTTCAACATTTAAATAAGTATTGTTCAAATGTTCTCCA